>OX103951.1:5363389-6653914 GCA_944470405.2 Schistosoma mattheei
ACGCTTAGCCATGGGTGTAACTCACGGGCGTACAGAGGAAATGGATAGTGATGCAATCACTTTCCCATTACGAACGCATGACGAGTTGCGTTCTTTAGAGACAGCTTTAGAGAACAAAAAATTCCGGGATCATTTCGTAAGTTGTAATCGGTGTTTGAAGAAATTTTAGATGGGAAGATTATACCATCTACTATGTGATGATCTTCGTAAATCAGCAAAAGCCTGTCTGAAAATACCTCCTTTCTCCGGAACTGGCAAACACGTACACCTTGCACGGAACCAGAAGAAAATTCGGGATTAGTAAATACAAATTTTACTCCACGGTTCAAAGTAAGTCCACATTACTGTATCAACATATTTGTAGGTGCTTTGTGTTCACACTTCCGGAGTGCGACCTGTTCGGAAACGGAGATCACGCACGCCATGGCTACAGCAAGCCAGGCCTTCTTGCATGACGCAAGAGATAAAGTACATAAACGTGGATGGCGATCCAAAGAAAGGGTGAGCTAAAACTACTTAATTTGTTTGTTATAATACATATGTTAACTTTGTCACACATTGTTCCTACACGTTCCCCTTCCTACTGTTTTGTATATTGTTTAATACCACTTAATAAAATGAAGTATTCAGTTGTATTCCCAATAACTGAAGTTCACTTTGGGGTTTTCCCCAAAATTCACAGGATGTTAATTTTCATTATATTTATCACTATAATCACTGTACTTTAATTACTGTAACAGCTTATGACTTTGTGATCAATACTCAAAGTAATATAACTTGTCTCTTGTATGTTTCCCTTTCAGCTGGCTTCGCAGGCTTTATCAGACGTAACTGTAAGTTCTTTGTTCGCATTATTAAGAACATTGTTATACTGTTGGTACATCACCAAACTTTCACATATCTTGACACGTTATTATACACTACAAATGATTTATTTATTTATTTTTTAGAACATTATCAATGACATTTCTACGTCTACGTAAGGTGTTGCTGTTACAACGCAATGAAAAACTTTGTATAAATGATTCATTTGTAATTTTATTAACTGTAATAAACATTTATATATTTCATAAATCAGTCTTTTGATAATCGCGACAAATCGGTTAACATTAGGTTTCATTAGCAATGCGCGATTGACGAAAAGTAATAAAACGTCGCAGTAAGAAATGTACGTAAGAATACTCCTAGGTCTTCCGTGATGTCGATAGGCTTTCGAGAAGCTTTGCGTCAAAACAGTTTTCCAGGAAAACCCAAAGGTTTGGGGAAGCTTCCTCAAAATGATATAACAATCGTGTCCGTTCCCCTTTCACCCGGCTTCGCAGGCTTTAACAGACGTCACCATAGTGTATTGTGCTTTTCTATATTGTTTTATACTACTTACAAGAATTCAGTAGTCAGTTGCATTACCAATAACTTCAGTTAACTCTGGGGATTTCCCCAAAATTTCCCCAAACTTACCAAAAATTTTCCCCAAACTTCCCAAAACTTCCCCAAAGTTCCCCAGGTCTGGGGAAAATTTTGGGTTTTTTTTCTCATTTCCCAAAATTTCCCCAAAATTTATTATAGCGGCTTCCCCAAAATTTCCCCAAAATCGACTCGATTTTCCCCAAAGTTGGGAGCCTGCGCAATAACTTCAGTTCACTTTGGGGATTTCCCCAGGTCGGGGGAAATTTTGGGTTTTTCGTCTCATTTCCCCAAAATTTCCCCAAAATTTACCATAGCGGCTTCCCCAAAATCTCCCCGAAATTTCCCCAAAGTGGACCAAATTTTCCCCAAAGTTGGCAGCTTGGGATTAAGACTTGTAATTCTGATTCTACTCAGTCGAGTATTTATAATGATGATTTATCTGTATCAACGATTGCAATAGACAATGTAGAGTCACAAAGTAGTTCAGAGTTAAATGAAATTCAGAATTCTTGCGAAACAACAGTTTCTAACCAATCGATTTATCAGATTTCTCATGTCATTGTACCAAATATGACTTTTCCTAATGATTCATATATTTCTGATGAAATTTCTTACAAATCTGAAGAAAATATGTTGAGTGAACATAATTATGATCGAAAACCTGATGTATTTTTGATAGATGCTGATTTTTCTAATGATCCTTTAATCTGCAATGACATTCTCAATGAATTCGAGGAAACTATTCCAGAAGAGTCAAGTCTTGATGTCATACCAAATATTATTTGTGCCCATAATTCATTTGTTTCTTGTGGGAAGTTTGTTCAATGCGAAGCACGAGTATTAAATGAGCTCTATTCTGATTACAATTCAGACTATTTCACATCAACTGCTGTTCATCCTTATCACAAATTCACTTCCAATGTATACTCCAATCAATGTGAGAAATATGTTTTAAACGAAGTCACATTATTCATAACTTGGGGATATAAAGATCCAACATTATTTCGTGGGAGAGGATAGTGTTCAAATTCTAGATATTAATGATTTCAGTACAAAACCAACATGCTGATTGTATACAATTCCAGGTGAGTCTGTTCCGATTTCGTTTGTTAATTCCAATACTAATGAGCACATTCTAGATACTACAAAGTTTCTATCCAATACAATGTCGGACAGACTCAGGATGAACTTAAGAAGAAGACGTAAAACCGATTACAAATACTTTTACTCCTATTTAAGCTGTGGCGGATGTGGTGTTTGAATGAACTAATGATATCTTTGTACTTGTTGAATGCTTGATTTCGAATTCCAAATACAATACATTCGTTTGTGCTTGTGTCTCACTTCTTAATTCAATTGCGCTAATTCTGGGACTCTTAGTTCGTGCTATAATTCAAATAATTCAAAGCGTAATATTGGCGTCTCGATGGAGCCTGTAATGGAAAAGTTAGATATTCATTCAACTTCGGAAGCTTTTGAAGATTACTTTGAAAACGAACATGCCAAGTTTGGGGAAAATTTGGTCCATTTTGGGGAAATTTTGGGGAAATTTTGGGGAAATGAGACGAAAAACCCAAAATTTCCCCAAACATTGAGGAAGGTTTTTCACTTTGGGGATTTCCCCAAAATTTCCCCAAAGCTGGCAGCTTGGCAAGGTTCGAAATCTGGGCTATGACCAAGGAAGATGATGAGGATGTTAATATTGTGGCACACTTCCTCACATTCATCGGAAAAGAAGCATATAGCTTAATGAAAACTCTGGCCTTACCAGAAAAGCCCATTTCGCTTCCCTATACAACTCTCAAGGAACTGCTGCTAGACTATGTTAAGTATACAAATTTCGAACGCAGTAAAGGAGGAAGATTTCGTAAAATGATTCATGAGGATATAAAAAATTCCACTACCTTACGTCATCCCAACCCAGTTCATACTCAAGATTATGCAGACAATTCATTGAGGAGTTGCAATGCATTTCACGAAGATGGGCACAAGTTTAGTCAGTGTTTGTCCTGTGGCAAGTTCCACTCTTTTAATTCATGCAAATTTCGTAATTCCAAGTGCTTTAAATGTGGTGATATTGGACAAATTCAGTCAGTCTGTAATACTTATGTTCATCTTATTGCAACTAATATCCCAAACTGCCAGCTTTAGGGAAATTTTGCGGAATTTTGGGGAAAATCCTCAAAATGTTCGTAGCGCATTTTTGCACACTAACATTTCATCTACATAATATAAATAAGCCTCAAAGTAGTAAATTTGAATAAATAAATTTCCATTTTAATTCAATACAGACTTTTGGTGAGGGATAGTCTATCGAATTTCAGGTCTTGTTTTAATACATCAACAAACAGATAGTAGACAAAGAGTTGTCGGTTGTAAACCACCCCAAAGTGATATAACTTTTATCGTGTCCGTTTCCCTTTCACCTGGCTTCGCAGGCTTTATCAGACGTAACCGTAGTTTCTTTGTTCTTTTGTATATTGTTTTATACTACTTACCAAAATTCAGTAGTCAGTTGTATTCCCAATAACTTCAGTTCACTTTGGGGATTTCCCCAGGTCGGGGGAAATTTTGGGTTTTTCGTCTCATTTCCCCAAAATTTCCCCAAAATTTACCATAGCGGCTTCCCCAAAATCTCCCCGAAATTTCCCCAAAGTGGACCAAATTTTCCCCAAAGTTGGCAGCTTGGGATTAAGACTTGTAATTCTGATTCTACTCAGTCGAGTATTTATAATGATGATTTATCTGTATCAACGATTGCAATAGACAATGTAGAGTCACAAAGTAGTTCAGAGTTAAATGAAATTCAGAATTCTTGCGAAACAACAGTTTCTAACCAATCGATTTATCAGATTTCTCATGTCATTGTACCAAATATGACTTTTCCTAATGATTCATATATTTCTGATGAAATTTCTTACAAATCTGAAGAAAATATGTTGAGTGAACATAATTATGATCGAAAACCTGATGTATTTTTGATAGATGCTGATTTTTCTAATGATCCTTTAATCTGCAATGACATTCTCAATGAATTCGAGGAAACTATTCCAGAAGAGTCAAGTCTTGATGTCATACCAAATATTATTTGTGCCCATAATTCATTTGTTTCTTGTGGGAAGTTTGTTCAATGCGAAGCACGAGTATTAAATGAGCTCTATTCTGATTACAATTCAGACTATTTCACATCAACTGCTGTTCATCCTTATCACAAATTCACTTCCAATGTATACTCCAATCAATGTGAGAAATATGTTTTAAACGAAGTCACATTATTCATAACTTGGGGATATAAAGATCCAACATTATTTCGTGGGAGAGGATAGTGTTCAAATTCTAGATATTAATGATTTCAGTACAAAACCAACATGCTGATTGTATACAATTCCAGGTGAGTCTGTTCCGATTTCGTTTGTTAATTCCAATACTAATGAGCACATTCTAGATACTACAAAGTTTCTATCCAATACAATGTCGGACAGACTCAGGATGAACTTAAGAAGAAGACGTAAAACCGATTACAAATACTTTTACTCCTATTTAAGCTGTGGCGGATGTGGTGTTTGAATGAACTAATGATATCTTTGTACTTGTTGAATGCTTGATTTCGAATTCCAAATACAATACATTCGTTTGTGCTTGTGTCTCACTTCTTAATTCAATTGCGCTAATTCTGGGACTCTTAGTTCGTGCTATAATTCAAATAATTCAAAGCGTAATATTGGCGTCTCGATGGAGCCTGTAATGGAAAAGTTAGATATTCATTCAACTTCGGAAGCTTTTGAAGATTACTTTGAAAACGAACATGCCAAGTTTGGGGAAAATTTGGTCCATTTTGGGGAAATTTTGGGGAAATTTTGGGGAAATGAGACGAAAAACCCAAAATTTCCCCAAACATTGAGGAAGGTTTTTCACTTTGGGGATTTCCCCAAAATTTCCCCAAAGCTGGCAGCTTGGCAAGGTTCGAAATCTGGGCTATGACCAAGGAAGATGATGAGGATGTTAATATTGTGGCACACTTCCTCACATTCATCGGAAAAGAAGCATATAGCTTAATGAAAACTCTGGCCTTACCAGAAAAGCCCATTTCGCTTCCCTATACAACTCTCAAGGAACTGCTGCTAGACTATGTTAAGTATACAAATTTCGAACGCAGTAAAGGAGGAAGATTTCGTAAAATGATTCATGAGGATATAAAAAATTCCACTACCTTACGTCATCCCAACCCAGTTCATACTCAAGATTATGCAGACAATTCATTGAGGAGTTGCAATGCATTTCACGAAGATGGGCACAAGTTTAGTCAGTGTTTGTCCTGTGGCAAGTTCCACTCTTTTAATTCATGCAAATTTCGTAATTCCAAGTGCTTTAAATGTGGTGATATTGGACAAATTCAGTCAGTCTGTAATACTTATGTTCATCTTATTGCAACTAATATCCCAAACTGCCAGCTTTAGGGAAATTTTGCGGAATTTTGGGGAAAATCCTCAAAATGTTCGTAGCGCATTTTTGCACACTAACATTTCATCTACATAATATAAATAAGCCTCAAAGTAGTAAATTTGAATAAATAAATTTCCATTTTAATTCAATACAGACTTTTGGTGAGGGATAGTCTATCGAATTTCAGGTCTTGTTTTAATACATCAACAAACAGATAGTAGACAAAGAGTTGTCGGTTGTAAACCACCCCAAAGTGATATAACTTTTATCGTGTCCGTTTCCCTTTCACCTGGCTTCGCAGGCTTTATCAGACGTAACCGTAGTTTCTTTGTTCTTTTGTATATTGTTTTATACTACTTACCAAAATTCAGTAGTCAGTTGTATTCCCAATAACTTCAGTTCACTTTGGGGATTTCCCCAGGTCGGGGGAAATTTTGGGTTTTTCGTCTCATTTCCCCAAAATTTCCCCAAAATTTACCATAGCGGCTTCCCCAAAATCTCCCCGAAATTTCCCCAAAGTGGACCAAATTTTCCCCAAAGTTGGCAGCTTGGGATTAAGACTTGTAATTCTGATTCTACTCAGTCGAGTATTTATAATGATGATTTATCTGTATCAACGATTGCAATAGACAATGTAGAGTCACAAAGTAGTTCAGAGTTAAATGAAATTCAGAATTCTTGCGAAACAACAGTTTCTAACCAATCGATTTATCAGATTTCTCATGTCATTGTACCAAATATGACTTTTCCTAATGATTCATATATTTCTGATGAAATTTCTTACAAATCTGAAGAAAATATGTTGAGTGAACATAATTATGATCGAAAACCTGATGTATTTTTGATAGATGCTGATTTTTCTAATGATCCTTTAATCTGCAATGACATTCTCAATGAATTCGAGGAAACTATTCCAGAAGAGTCAAGTCTTGATGTCATACCAAATATTATTTGTGCCCATAATTCATTTGTTTCTTGTGGGAAGTTTGTTCAATGCGAAGCACGAGTATTAAATGAGCTCTATTCTGATTACAATTCAGACTATTTCACATCAACTGCTGTTCATCCTTATCACAAATTCACTTCCAATGTATACTCCAATCAATGTGAGAAATATGTTTTAAACGAAGTCACATTATTCATAACTTGGGGATATAAAGATCCAACATTATTTCGTGGGAGAGGATAGTGTTCAAATTCTAGATATTAATGATTTCAGTACAAAACCAACATGCTGATTGTATACAATTCCAGGTGAGTCTGTTCCGATTTCGTTTGTTAATTCCAATACTAATGAGCACATTCTAGATACTACAAAGTTTCTATCCAATACAATGTCGGACAGACTCAGGATGAACTTAAGAAGAAGACGTAAAACCGATTACAAATACTTTTACTCCTATTTAAGCTGTGGCGGATGTGGTGTTTGAATGAACTAATGATATCTTTGTACTTGTTGAATGCTTGATTTCGAATTCCAAATACAATACATTCGTTTGTGCTTGTGTCTCACTTCTTAATTCAATTGCGCTAATTCTGGGACTCTTAGTTCGTGCTATAATTCAAATAATTCAAAGCGTAATATTGGCGTCTCGATGGAGCCTGTAATGGAAAAGTTAGATATTCATTCAACTTCGGAAGCTTTTGAAGATTACTTTGAAAACGAACATGCCAAGTTTGGGGAAAATTTGGTCCATTTTGGGGAAATTTTGGGGAAATTTTGGGGAAATTTTGGGGAAATGAGACGAAAAACCCAAAATTTCCCCAAACATTGAGGAAGGTTTTTCACTTTGGGGATTTCCCCAAAATTTCCCCAAAGCTGGCAGCTTGGCAAGGTTCGAAATCTGGGCTATGACCAAGGAAGATGATGAGGATGTTAATATTGTGGCACACTTCCTCACATTCATCGGAAAAGAAGCATATAGCTTAATGAAAACTCTGGCCTTACCAGAAAAGCCCATTTCGCTTCCCTATACAACTCTCAAGGAACTGCTGCTAGACTATGTTAAGTATACAAATTTCGAACGCAGTAAAGGAGGAAGATTTCGTAAAATGATTCATGAGGATATAAAAAATTCCACTACCTTACGTCATCCCAACCCAGTTCATACTCAAGATTATGCAGACAATTCATTGAGGAGTTGCAATGCATTTCACGAAGATGGGCACAAGTTTAGTCAGTGTTTGTCCTGTGGCAAGTTCCACTCTTTTAATTCATGCAAATTTCGTAATTCCAAGTGCTTTAAATGTGGTGATATTGGACAAATTCAGTCAGTCTGTAATACTTATGTTCATCTTATTGCAACTAATATCCCAAACTGCCAGCTTTAGGGAAATTTTGCGGAATTTTGGGGAAAATCCTCAAAATGTTCGTAGCGCATTTTTGCACACTAACATTTCATCTACATAATATAAATAAGCCTCAAAGTAGTAAATTTGAATAAATAAATTTCCATTTTAATTCAATACAGACTTTTGGTGAGGGATAGTCTATCGAATTTCAGGTCTTGTTTTAATACATCAACAAACAGATAGTAGACAAAGAGTTGTCGGTTGTAAACCACCCCAAAGTGATATAACTTTTATCGTGTCCGTTTCCCTTTCACCTGGCTTCGCAGGCTTTATCAGACGTAACCGTAGTTTCTTTGTTCTTTTGTATATTGTTTTATACTACTTACCAAAATTCAGTAGTCAGTTGTATTCCCAATAACTTCAGTTCACTTTGGGGATTTCCCCAGGTCGGGGGAAATTTTGGGTTTTTCGTCTCATTTCCCCAAAATTTCCCCAAAATTTACCATAGCGGCTTCCCCAAAATCTCCCCGAAATTTCCCCAAAGTGGACCAAATTTTCCCCAAAGTTGGCAGCTTGGGATTAAGACTTGTAATTCTGATTCTACTCAGTCGAGTATTTATAATGATGATTTATCTGTATCAACGATTGCAATAGACAATGTAGAGTCACAAAGTAGTTCAGAGTTAAATGAAATTCAGAATTCTTGCGAAACAACAGTTTCTAACCAATCGATTTATCAGATTTCTCATGTCATTGTACCAAATATGACTTTTCCTAATGATTCATATATTTCTGATGAAATTTCTTACAAATCTGAAGAAAATATGTTGAGTGAACATAATTATGATCGAAAACCTGATGTATTTTTGATAGATGCTGATTTTTCTAATGATCCTTTAATCTGCAATGACATTCTCAATGAATTCGAGGAAACTATTCCAGAAGAGTCAAGTCTTGATGTCATACCAAATATTATTTGTGCCCATAATTCATTTGTTTCTTGTGGGAAGTTTGTTCAATGCGAAGCACGAGTATTAAATGAGCTCTATTCTGATTACAATTCAGACTATTTCACATCAACTGCTGTTCATCCTTATCACAAATTCACTTCCAATGTATACTCCAATCAATGTGAGAAATATGTTTTAAACGAAGTCACATTATTCATAACTTGGGGATATAAAGATCCAACATTATTTCGTGGGAGAGGATAGTGTTCAAATTCTAGATATTAATGATTTCAGTACAAAACCAACATGCTGATTGTATACAATTCCAGGTGAGTCTGTTCCGATTTCGTTTGTTAATTCCAATACTAATGAGCACATTCTAGATACTACAAAGTTTCTATCCAATACAATGTCGGACAGACTCAGGATGAACTTAAGAAGAAGACGTAAAACCGATTACAAATACTTTTACTCCTATTTAAGCTGTGGCGGATGTGGTGTTTGAATGAACTAATGATATCTTTGTACTTGTTGAATGCTTGATTTCGAATTCCAAATACAATACATTCGTTTGTGCTTGTGTCTCACTTCTTAATTCAATTGCGCTAATTCTGGGACTCTTAGTTCGTGCTATAATTCAAATAATTCAAAGCGTAATATTGGCGTCTCGATGGAGCCTGTAATGGAAAAGTTAGATATTCATTCAACTTCGGAAGCTTTTGAAGATTACTTTGAAAACGAACATGCCAAGTTTGGGGAAAATTTGGTCCATTTTGGGGAAATTTTGGGGAAATTTTGGGGAAATTTTGGGGAAATGAGACGAAAAACCCAAAATTTCCCCAAACATTGAGGAAGGTTTTTCACTTTGGGGATTTCCCCAAAATTTCCCCAAAGCTGGCAGCTTGGCAAGGTTCGAAATCTGGGCTATGACCAAGGAAGATGATGAGGATGTTAATATTGTGGCACACTTCCTCACATTCATCGGAAAAGAAGCATATAGCTTAATGAAAACTCTGGCCTTACCAGAAAAGCCCATTTCGCTTCCCTATACAACTCTCAAGGAACTGCTGCTAGACTATGTTAAGTATACAAATTTCGAACGCAGTAAAGGAGGAAGATTTCGTAAAATGATTCATGAGGATATAAAAAATTCCACTACCTTACGTCATCCCAACCCAGTTCATACTCAAGATTATGCAGACAATTCATTGAGGAGTTGCAATGCATTTCACGAAGATGGGCACAAGTTTAGTCAGTGTTTGTCCTGTGGCAAGTTCCACTCTTTTAATTCATGCAAATTTCGTAATTCCAAGTGCTTTAAATGTGGTGATATTGGACAAATTCAGTCAGTCTGTAATACTTATGTTCATCTTATTGCAACTAATATCCCAAACTGCCAGCTTTAGGGAAATTTTGCGGAATTTTGGGGAAAATCCTCAAAATGTTCGTAGCGCATTTTTGCACACTAACATTTCATCTACATAATATAAATAAGCCTCAAAGTAGTAAATTTGAATAAATAAATTTCCATTTTAATTCAATACAGACTTTTGGTGAGGGATAGTCTATCGAATTTCAGGTCTTGTTTTAATACATCAACAAACAGATAGTAGACAAAGAGTTGTCGGTTGTAAACCACCCCAAAGTGATATAACTTTTATCGTGTCCGTTTCCCTTTCACCTGGCTTCGCAGGCTTTATCAGACGTAACCGTAGTTTCTTTGTTCTTTTGTATATTGTTTTATACTACTTACCAAAATTCAGTAGTCAGTTGTATTCCCAATAACTTCAGTTCACTTTGGGGATTTCCCCAGGTCGGGGGAAATTTTGGGTTTTTCGTCTCATTTCCCCAAAATTTCCCCAAAATTTACCATAGCGGCTTCCCCAAAATCTCCCCGAAATTTCCCCAAAGTGGACCAAATTTTCCCCAAAGTTGGCAGCTTGGGATTAAGACTTGTAATTCTGATTCTACTCAGTCGAGTATTTATAATGATGATTTATCTGTATCAACGATTGCAATAGACAATGTAGAGTCACAAAGTAGTTCAGAGTTAAATGAAATTCAGAATTCTTGCGAAACAACAGTTTCTAACCAATCGATTTATCAGATTTCTCATGTCATTGTACCAAATATGACTTTTCCTAATGATTCATATATTTCTGATGAAATTTCTTACAAATCTGAAGAAAATATGTTGAGTGAACATAATTATGATCGAAAACCTGATGTATTTTTGATAGATGCTGATTTTTCTAATGATCCTTTAATCTGCAATGACATTCTCAATGAATTCGAGGAAACTATTCCAGAAGAGTCAAGTCTTGATGTCATACCAAATATTATTTGTGCCCATAATTCATTTGTTTCTTGTGGGAAGTTTGTTCAATGCGAAGCACGAGTATTAAATGAGCTCTATTCTGATTACAATTCAGACTATTTCACATCAACTGCTGTTCATCCTTATCACAAATTCACTTCCAATGTATACTCCAATCAATGTGAGAAATATGTTTTAAACGAAGTCACATTATTCATAACTTGGGGATATAAAGATCCAACATTATTTCGTGGGAGAGGATAGTGTTCAAATTCTAGATATTAATGATTTCAGTACAAAACCAACATGCTGATTGTATACAATTCCAGGTGAGTCTGTTCCGATTTCGTTTGTTAATTCCAATACTAATGAGCACATTCTAGATACTACAAAGTTTCTATCCAATACAATGTCGGACAGACTCAGGATGAACTTAAGAAGAAGACGTAAAACCGATTACAAATACTTTTACTCCTATTTAAGCTGTGGCGGATGTGGTGTTTGAATGAACTAATGATATCTTTGTACTTGTTGAATGCTTGATTTCGAATTCCAAATACAATACATTCGTTTGTGCTTGTGTCTCACTTCTTAATTCAATTGCGCTAATTCTGGGACTCTTAGTTCGTGCTATAATTCAAATAATTCAAAGCGTAATATTGGCGTCTCGATGGAGCCTGTAATGGAAAAGTTAGATATTCATTCAACTTCGGAAGCTTTTGAAGATTACTTTGAAAACGAACATGCCAAGTTTGGGGAAAATTTGGTCCATTTTGGGGAAATTTTGGGGAAATTTTGGGGAAATGAGACGAAAAACCCAAAATTTCCCCAAACATTGAGGAAGGTTTTTCACTTTGGGGATTTCCCCAAAATTTCCCCAAAGCTGGCAGCTTGGCAAGGTTCGAAATCTGGGCTATGACCAAGGAAGATGATGAGGATGTTAATATTGTGGCACACTTCCTCACATTCATCGGAAAAGAAGCATATAGCTTAATGAAAACTCTGGCCTTACCAGAAAAGCCCATTTCGCTTCCCTATACAACTCTCAAGGAACTGCTGCTAGACTATGTTAAGTATACAAATTTCGAACGCAGTAAAGGAGGAAGATTTCGTAAAATGATTCATGAGGATATAAAAAATTCCACTACCTTACGTCATCCCAACCCAGTTCATACTCAAGATTATGCAGACAATTCATTGAGGAGTTGCAATGCATTTCACGAAGATGGGCACAAGTTTAGTCAGTGTTTGTCCTGTGGCAAGTTCCACTCTTTTAATTCATGCAAATTTCGTAATTCCAAGTGCTTTAAATGTGGTGATATTGGACAAATTCAGTCAGTCTGTAATACTTATGTTCATCTTATTGCAACTAATATCCCAAACTGCCAGCTTTAGGGAAATTTTGCGGAATTTTGGGGAAAATCCTCAAAATGTTCGTAGCGCATTTTTGCACACTAACATTTCATCTACATAATATAAATAAGCCTCAAAGTAGTAAATTTGAATAAATAAATTTCCATTTTAATTCAATACAGACTTTTGGTGAGGGATAGTCTATCGAATTTCAGGTCTTGTTTTAATACATCAACAAACAGATAGTAGACAAAGAGTTTTCGGTTGTAAACCACCCCAAAGTGATATAACTTTTATCGTGTCCGTTTCCCTTTCACCTCGCTTCGCAGGCTTTATCAGACGTAACCGTAGTTTCTTTGTTCTTTTGTATATTGTTTTATACTACTTACCAAAATTCAGTAGTCAGTTGTATTCCCACCCAAGCTGCCAGGTTTGGGGAAATTTTGGGGAATTTTGGGGAAAGTTTGGGGAAATCCCCAAAGTGAAATAGCCTTCCCCAAAGTTTGGGGAAGTTTTGGGGTATTTTGGGATATTCTGGGGAAATTTTGGGGAAATTGCCAAAGTGAAAAACCTTCCCCAATCTTTGGGGAAATTTAGGTGAAATCCCCAAAATTGCCGTAGCGCATTTTTGCACATTAACATTTCATCGACATAATATAAATAAGCCTCACAGTAGTAAATTTGAATAGAGAAATTAACATTTTAATTCAATACAGACTTTTGATGAGGGATAATCTTTGGAATTCCAGGTCTTGTTTTAATACATCAACAATAAGTAGACAAGGAGTTGTCGGTTGTAAAGCACTTTTTCAAAATTTGAAAGCTATGGAGGTGAGTTGTTTGCAGTGCAGGTCGGGAAATTTGGTTGCTGTCTATGTTCAGTTTTACTTAAGTGAATTATTTCTTTCAGAATAATAATAGACAGCTCGATAAGATTGCGAAAAGGCGGGCAGCAGACACGAAATACCCTAGGTTGTTTGGCTGTTCCCGATCAACCTATTACAGAAGGTTGAGGAAAATAAAAGCACAGTTTATAAAGAAGTGTCAGTTACCGAGCTGTGACGAAGAGACAGACAATCCAGTTGTCGTCACAGAATCGCGTACTACCGTAGCTACAGAGCAGTGGGCTAATATTGTCACAGATACAGCTACTGCTTCATGTAGTCACGTCCAGTGTTCAGACAACACAATCAACGGTATAATCTGTTTAATTATTAAAATTTTATACGTTGTGTGATTTCAGAAATGTCCCCAGCCATTCATCTTTCGGTGAAAGACGAGTTAGACAAAATGGTCATTGAAATGATGAAAGGTGGTTATATAAGCATAAAGAAGGCTGATCAAATACTGGACATTTTTCGTGCGCGGTATCCAGAACTTCCAACGTCCGTCCGAAGTGTTCTACGTCGATGCAACGACGTGGAGCCTAAGATCCTAGATTCTGGAACGTATTACCATTTAGGATTGAAATCCAGTCTTTTGAGAATTTCAGGACATTGGCTACGGCGAATCCGTTTCAACGAATTACAGTTGCAGTTAAACTACGATGGTCTAAGTTTGTTCAAAAGCTCTAACCAACAGCTGTGGCCGATCCTAGGTCGTATAGTAGCTCCACTAGTTAGTAGTGTTTTCGTAGTTGGGATCTACGGTGGTGAAGTAAAACCATCTGATTTCAACGACATGTCAGCAACACTTATAACAGAGTTACAGGAGTTGCTGACAGTAGGTATTAATGTAGATAAGTATCACCTACATTTAACAGTTAAATTAGTTGCTGTTATTTGTGACGCTCCAGCTCGCAGCAACGTCAAGTACATTGTGGGACACAATGGTACCGCTGGCTGTGACAAATGTCAGGTCTTAGGGACGCGAATGGGTGGTCGAATGACTTTCCCCAATGGTGAACACGACTTAAGAAGTGATGTCACTTTTCGTTGTAGGTCCCAATCTATCCATCATCGTGGCACAAGTTCATTTGAAATCTGCCAGTGGATATGATTAAATGTTTCCCTTGTGAACCCATGCATATGATATATTTAGGTGTTACCAAAAAATTGTTTCATTATGGAAGGAGCTAGCTATTAAGCGACTTAATAGGATGGATCAATCAATTATCGCATCAATAAATGATGCACTAGACTTATGTAGACAACACACGACATGCGATTTTCAACGGAAATGTCGTTCACTTAATGAAGTTTCTGTATGGAAAGCAACTGAATGTCGGTTGTTCTTATTATACTTAGGACCTGTAGTTCTTCATAATAGGTTACCATTATCAATGTACAGAAACTTCCAGTCACTCTCCTTGTCTATTTATTTATTATCGCACCCTAAGTTTCATAGCATATTCGCTAACAGTGTTAGGGTTTACATTAATAACTTTTTATTAGGTTACGAAAGGTGTTACGGTACCGAACACTTAATCTACAATGTGCATAGTTTAAAGCACATTGCAGACGACGTTATGGAACATGGTACTTTAGAATCGTTCGCAGCATTTCCTTTTGAGTCCTACATGAGAAAAATTAGGCGTTCAGTACACTGTGGATTGCTGTGGCTAAACAAGCCGCACAGCGATATGCCGAAGAAGTTTACTTTCAAAGTATACTGAATCAGGATATGGCTGACAATGTCACTGAACCTGAGGTAACTGATAATTCTTCCAAGCAAATGGTCAGTTACAGGAACTCAAAGCTATCTACTACAAGGCCGGACAATGTAGTTATTGCCAAAGGTAGACCAGGGTTCGTAACAGAAATCCGTGATGGAGGTCTTATTAGGTTCCGGCCATTTCATAGTCCTTCTGATTTATATACCGACCCTTTTCCCTCCAGTAATATTGGTATGTTTAAGTGTTCTACCTTAAGCCACGAATGCACGTGGATAACACTAACAGACATACTTTGTAAGTGCATGTGCTTGCGCACACAACATTATGAGGTCATTATCCCTCTTTTACATACATTCTAGTAGTAGATGTGACATCATTTCTCAAGGACTGTTGCAAATATAGCACTTTAGCCAGTAAGAGTCTGTTGGTTAGTGATTTTGCGTCCTCCATCAGGAAGTGTTAGTGAATTTTCATCAATGCAATATATGTACAATTTTTCACACCTGCGCATTCATTTACAGCATCAAAGTGGAAAGTACATCTTAGTTGACGATAAGGAAAACAAGCAAGTGGTCTGTATTCCGAACAAATGGCTCCTGACCAACAATCATTACCTTTATCGTGATGATATCAGTGAGCACGAAATTGTTGAGGGTGTTGATGTTGACAGTCGATTCAACGTGAGAAAATGTGCCGTTATGCATAGTTGTGGTAAGTTGTAATCAATTAACATTTATTGTTTTCAGACGACTACAATGTAGCCCAGGAATTAAAAGTGTGTTTAGCAACAGTACTGGGCTACAATACTAACATCGCAACTAACGATGAAACGCAGCCTTGTGACGCTAAGAAACCAAAAAGGTAAATTGTTCAACTTCTTATATCATTTGTGTTAGAACTGTCAAACGAAAGCTTAATGATTATCTATGCACCTCGGAAGAACTAGAGGTTGCTGAGGTTGAGGCTGGATTTGCCCCGGTGGAATTTCCAGTTGTCAACATTTCAACAGGAACGTTTTCTCCGATTGCGAGGTTTGTACCTACTTTATCAATACTCATAGATTAGTTCATCGAAAGCTAACCTTTCATCACCACCAATTCTACGTACGTCGACTGAAGGTGATAAACCGTAAGTTGCATTTACTTTATTCCTGATAACGAAAGTTTGTGCGATGATACAAACAAACTGTTAAGAACGCTCCTGAAATCGGTCAGTGAGCTGTCTACGAAAATAGACAAAATGCTATTTTTGTATGAACGCTTAGCCATGGGTGTAACTCACGGGCGTACAGAGGAAATGGATAGTGATGCAATCACTTTCCCATTACGAACGCATGACGAGTTGCGTTCTTTAGAGACAGCTTTAGAGAACAAAAATTCCGGGATCATTTCGTAAGTTGTAATCGGTGTTTGAAGAAATTTTAGATGGGAAGATTATACCATCTACTATGTGATGATCTTCGTAAATCAGCAAAAGCCTGTCTGAAATACCTCCTTTCTCCGGAACTGGCAAACACGTACACCTTGCACGGAACCAGAAGAAAATTCGGGATTAGTAAATACAAATTTTACTCCACGGTTCAAAGTAAGTCCACATTACTGTATCAACATATTTGTAGGTGCTTTGTGTTCACACTTCCGGAGTGCGACCTGTTCGGAAACGGAGATCACGCACGCCATGGCTACAGCAAGCCAGGCCTTCTTGCATGACGCAAGAGATAAAGTACATAAACGTGGATGGCGATCCAAAGAAAGGGTGAGCTAAAACTACTTAATTTGTTTGTTATAATACATATGTTAACTTTGTCACACATTGTTCCTACACGTTCCCCTTCCTACTGTTTTGTATATTGTTTAATACCACTTAATAAAATGAAGTATTCAGTTGTATTCCCAATAACTGAAGTTCACTTTGGGGTTTTCCCCAAAATTCACAGGATGTTAATTTTCATTATATTTATCACTATAATCACTGTACTTTAATTACTGTAACAGCTTATGACTTTGTGATCAATACTCAAAGTAATATAACTTGTCTCTTGTATGTTTCCCTTTCAGCTGGCTTCGCAGGCTTTATCAGACGTAACTGTAAGTTCTTTGTTCGCATTATTAAGAACATTGTTATACTGTTGGTACATCACCAAACTTTCACATATCTTGACACGTTATTATACACTACAAATGATTTATTTATTTATTTTTTAGAACATTATCAATGACATTTCTACGTCTACGTAAGGTGTTGCTGTTACAACGCAATGAAAAACTTTGTATAAATGATTCATTTGTAATTTTATTAACTGTAATAAACATTTATATATTTCATAAATCAGTCTTTTGATAATCGCGACAAATCGGTTAACATTAGGTTTCATTAGCAATGCGCGATTGACGAAAAGTAATAAAACGTCGCAGTAAGAAATGTACGTAAGAATACTCCTAGGTCTTCCGTGATGTCGATAGGCTTTCGAGAAGCTTTGCGTCAAAACAGTTTTCCAGGAAAACCCAAAGGTTTGGGGAAGCTTCCTCAAAATGATATAACAATCGTGTCCGTTCCCCTTTCACCCGGCTTCGCAGGCTTTAACAGACGTCACCATAGTGTATTTGTGCTTTTCTATATTGTTTTATACTACTTACAAGAATTCAGTAGTCAGTTGCATTACCAATAACTTCAGTTAACTCTGGGGATTTCCCCAAAATTTCCCCAAACTTACCAAAAATTTTCCCCAAACTTCCCAAAACTTCCCCAAAGTTCCCCAGGTCTGGGGAAATTTTGGGTTTTTTTTCTCATTTCCCCAAAATTTCCCCAAAATTTATTATAGCGGCTTCCCAAAATTTCCCCAAAATCGACTCGATTTTCCCCAAAGTTGGGAGCCTGCGCAATAACTTCAGTTCACTTTGGGGATTTCCCCAGGTCGGGGGAAATTTTGGGTTTTTCGTCTCATTTCCCCAAAATTTCCCCAAAATTTACCATAGCGGCTTCCCCAAAATCTCCCCGAAATTTCCCCAAAGTGGACCAAATTTTCCCCAAAGTTGGCAGCTTGGGATTAAGACTTGTAATTCTGATTCTACTCAGTCGAGTATTTATAATGATGATTTATCTGTATCAACGATTGCAATAGACAATGTAGAGTCACAAAGTAGTTCAGAGTTAAATGAAATTCAGAATTCTTGCGAAACAACAGTTTCTAACCAATCGATTTATCAGATTTCTCATGTCATTGTACCAAATATGGCTTTTCCTAATGATTCATATATTTCTGATGAAATTTCTTACAAATCTGAAGAAAATATGTTGAGTGAACATAATTATGATCGAAAACCTGATGTATTTTTGATAGATGCTGATTTTTCTAATGATCCTTTAATCTGCAATGACATTCTCAATGAATTCGAGGAAACTATTCCAGAAGAGTCAAGTCTTGATGTCATACCAAATATTATTTGTGCCCATAATTCATTTGTTTCTTGTGGGAAGTTTGTTCAATGCGAAGCACGAGTATTAAATGAGCTCTATTCTGATTACAATTCAGACTATTTCACATCAACTGCTGTTCATCCTTATCACAAATTCACTTCCAATGTATACTCCAATCAATGTGAGAAATATGTTTTAAACGAAGTCACATTATTCATAACTTGGGGATATAAAGATCCAACATTATTTCGTGGGAGAGGATAGTGTTCAAATTCTAGATATTAATGATTTCAGTACAAAACCAACATGCTGATTGTATACAATTCCAGGTGAGTCTGTTCCGATTTCGTTTGTTAATTCCAATACTAATGAGCACATTCTAGATACTACAAAGTTTCTATCCAATACAATGTCGGACAGACTCAGGATGAACTTAAGAAGAAGACGTAAAACCGATTACAAATACTTTTACTCCTATTTAAGCTGTGGCGGATGTGGTGTTTGAATGAACTAATGATATCTTTCTACTTGTTGAATGCTTGATTTCGAATTCCAAATACAATACATTCGTTTGTGCTTGTGTCTCACTTCTTAATTCAATTGCGCTAATTCTGGGACTCTTAGTTCGTGCTATAATTCAAATAATTCAAAGCGTTATATTGGCGTCTCGATGGAGCCTGTAATGGAAAAGTTAGATATTCATTCAACTTCGGAAGCTTTTGAAGATTACTTTGAAAACGAACATGCCAAGTTTGGGGAAAATTTGGTCCATTTTTGGGAAATTTTGGGGAAATTTTGGGGAAATGAGACGAAAAACCCTAAATTTCCCCAAACATTGAGGAAGGTTTTTCACTTTGGGGATTTCCCCAAAATTTCCCCAAAGCTGGCAGCTTGGCAAGGTTCGAAATCTGGGCTATGACCAAGGAAGATGATGAGGATGTTAATATTGTGGCACACTTCCTCACATTCATCGGAAAAGAAGCATATAGCTTAATGAAAACTCTGGCCTTACCAGAAAAACCCATTTCGCTTCCCTATACAACTCTCAAGGAACTGCTGCTAGACTATGTTAAGCATACAAATTTCGAACGCAGTAAAGGAGGAAGATTTCGTAAAATGATTCATGAGGATATAAAAAATTCCACTACCTTACGTCATCCCAACCCAGTTCATACTCAAGATTATGCAGACAATTCATTGAGGAGTTGCAATGCATTTCACGAAGATGGGCACAAGTTTAGTCAGTGTTTGTCCTGTGGCAAGTTCCACTCTTTTAATTCATGCAAATTTCGTAATTCCAAGTGCTTTAAATGTGGTGATATTGGACAAATTCAGTCAGTCTGTAATACTTATGTTCATCTTATTGCAACTAATATCCCAAACTGCCAGCTTTAGGGAAATTTTGCGGAATTTTGGGGAAAATCCTCAAAATGTTCGTAGCGCATTTTTGCACACTAACATTTCATCTACATAATATAAATAAGCCTCAAAGTAGTAAATTTGAATAAATAAATTTCCATTTTAATTCAATACAGACTTTTGGTGAGGGATAGTCTATCGAATTTCAGGTCTTGTTTTAATACATCAACAAACAGATAGTAGACAAAGAGTTGTCGGTTGTAAACCACCCCAAAGTGATATAACTTTTATCGTGTCCGTTTCCCTTTCACCTGGCTTCGCAGGCTTTATCAGACGTAACCGTAGTTTCTTTGTTCTTTTGTATATTGTTTTATACTACTTACCGAAATTCAGTAGTCAGTTGTATTCCCAATAACTTCAGTTCACTTTGGGGATTTCCCCAGGTCGGGGGAAATTTTGGGTTTTTCGTCTCATTTCCCCAAAATTTCCCCAAAATTTACCATAGCGGCTTCCCCAAAATCTCCCCGAAATTTCCCCAAAGTGGACCAAATTTTCCCCAAAGTTGGCAGCTTGGGATTAAGACTTGTAATTCTGATTCTACTCAGTCGAGTATTTATAATGATGATTTATCTGTATCAACGATTGCAATAGACAATGTAGAGTCACAAAGTAGTTCAGAGTTAAATGAAATTCAGAATTCTTGCGAAACAACAGTTTCTAACCAATCGATTTATCAGATTTCTCATGTCATTGTACCAAATATGACTTTTCCTAATGATTCATATATTTCTGATGAAATTTCTTACAAATCTGAAGAAAATATGTTGAGTGAACATAATTATGATCGAAAACCTGATGTATTTTTGATAGATGCTGATTTTTCTAATGATCCTTTAATCTGCAATGACATTCTCAATGAATTCGAGGAAACTATTCCAGAAGAGTCAAGTCTTGATGTCATACCAAATATTATTTGTGCCCATAATTCATTTGTTTCTTGTGGGAAGTTTGTTCAATGCGAAGCACGAGTATTAAATGAGCTCTATTCTGATTACAATTCAGACTATTTCACATCAACTGCTGTTCATCCTTATCACAAATTCACTTCCAATGTATACTCCAATCAATGTGAGAAATATGTTTTAAACGAAGTCACATTATTCATAACTTGGGGATATAAAGATCCAACATTATTTCGTGGGAGAGGATAGTGTTCAAATTCTAGATATTAATGATTTCAGTACAAAACCAACATGCTGATTGTATACAATTCCAGGTGAGTCTGTTCCGATTTCGTTTGTTAATTCCAATACTAATGAGCACATTCTAGATACTACAAAGTTTCTATCCAATACAATGTCGGACAGACTCAGGATGAACTTAAGAAGAAGACGTAAAACCGATTACAAATACTTTTACTCCTATTTAAGCTGTGGCGGATGTGGTGTTTGAATGAACTAATGATATCTTTCTACTTGTTGAATGCTTGATTTCGAATTCCAAATACAATACATTCGTTTGTGCTTGTGTCTCACTTCTTAATTCAATTGCGCTAATTCTGGGACTCTTAGTTCGTGCTATAATTCAAATAATTCAAAGCGTTATATTGGCGTCTCGATGGAGCCTGTAATGGAAAAGTTAGATATTCATTCAACTTCGGAAGCTTTCGAAGATTACTTTGAAAACGAACATGCCAAGTTTGGGGAAAATTTGGTCCATTTTTGGGAAATTTTGGGGAAATTTTGGGGAAATGAGACGAAAAACCCAAAATTTCCCCAAACATTGAGGAAGGTTTTTCACTTTGGGGATTTCCCCAAAATTTCCCCAAAGCTGGCAGCTTGGCAAGGTTCGAAATCTGGGCTATGACCAAGGAAGATGATGAGGATGTTAATATTGTGGCACACTTCCTCACATTCATCGGAAAAGAAGCATATAGCTTAATGAAAACTCTGGCCTTACCAGAAAAGCCCATTTCGCTTCCCTATACAACTCTCAAGGAACTGCTGCTAGACTATGTTAAGTATACAAATTTCGAACGCAGTAAAGGAGGAAGATTTCGTAAAATGATTCATGAGGATATAAAAAATTCCACTACCTTACGTCATCCCAACCCAGTTCATACTCAAGATTATGCAGACAATTCATTGAGGAGTTGCAATGCATTTCACGAAGATGGGCACAAGTTTAGTCAGTGTTTGTCCTGTGGCAAGTTCCACTCTTTTAATTCATGCAAATTTCGTAATTCCAAGTGCTTTAAATGTGGTGATATTGGACAAATTCAGTCAGTCTGTAATACTTATGTTCATCTTATTGCAACTAATATCCCAAACTGCCAGCTTTAGGGAAATTTTGCGGAATTTTGGGGAAAATCCTCAAAATGTTCGTAGCGCATTTTTGCACACTAACATTTCATCTACATAATATAAATAAGCCTCAAAGTAGTAAATTTGAATAAATAAATTTCCATTTTAATTCAATACAGACTTTTGGTGAGGGATAGTCTATCGAATTTCAGGTCTTGTTTTAATACATCAACAAACAGATAGTAGACAAAGAGTTGTCGGTTGTAAACCACCCCAAAGTGATATAACTTTTATCGTGTCCGTTTCCCTTTCACCTGGCTTCGCAGGCTTTATCAGACGTAACCGTAGTTTCTTTGTTCTTTTGTATATTGTTTTATACTACTTACCGAAATTCAGTAGTCAGTTGTATTCCCAATAACTTCAGTTCACTTTGGGGATTTCCCCAGGTCGGGGGAAATTTTGGGTTTTTCGTCTCATTTCCCCAAAATTTCCCCAAAATTTACCATAGCGGCTTCCCCAAAATCTCCCCGAAATTTCCCCAAAGTGGACCAAATTTTCCCCAAAGTTGGCAGCTTGGGATTAAGACTTGTAATTCTGATTCTACTCAGTCGAGTATTTATAATGATGATTTATCTGTATCAACGATTGCAATAGACAATGTAGAGTCACAAAGTAGTTCAGAGTTAAATGAAATTCAGAATTCTTGCGAAACAACAGTTTCTAACCAATCGATTTATCAGATTTCTCATGTCATTGTACCAAATATGACTTTTCCTAATGATTCATATATTTCTGATGAAATTTCTTACAAATCTGAAGAAAATATGTTGAGTGAACATAATTATGATCGAAAACCTGATGTATTTTTGATAGATGCTGATTTTTCTAATGATCCTTTAATCTGCAATGACATTCTCAATGAATTCGAGGAAACTATTCCAGAAGAGTCAAGTCTTGATGTCATACCAAATATTATTTGTGCCCATAATTCATTTGTTTCTTGTGGGAAGTTTGTTCAATGCGAAGCACGAGTATTAAATGAGCTCTATTCTGATTACAATTCAGACTATTTCACATCAACTGCTGTTCATCCTTATCACAAATTCACTTCCAATGTATACTCCAATCAATGTGAGAAATATGTTTTAAACGAAGTCACATTATTCATAACTTGGGGATATAAAGATCCAACATTATTTCGTGGGAGAGGATAGTGTTCAAATTCTAGATATTAATGATTTCAGTACAAAACCAACATGCTGATTGTATACAATTCCAGGTGAGTCTGTTCCGATTTCGTTTGTTAATTCCAATACTAATGAGCACATTCTAGATACTACAAAGTTTCTATCCAATACAATGTCGGACAGACTCAGGATGAACTTAAGAAGAAGACGTAAAACCGATTACAAATACTTTTACTCCTATTTAAGCTGTGGCGGATGTGGTGTTTGAATGAACTAATGATATCTTTCTACTTGTTGAATGCTTGATTTCGAATTCCAAATACAATACATTCGTTTGTGCTTGTGTCTCACTTCTTAATTCAATTGCGCTAATTCTGGGACTCTTAGTTCGTGCTATAATTCAAATAATTCAAAGCGTTATATTGGCGTCTCGATGGAGCCTGTAATGGAAAAGTTAGATATTCATTCAACTTCGGAAGCTTTTGAAGATTACTTTGAAAACGAACATGCCAAGTTTGGGGAAAATTTGGTCCATTTTTGGGAAATTTTGGGGAAATTTTGGGGAAATGAGACGAAAAACCCAAAATTTCCCCAAACATTGAGGAAGGTTTTTCACTTTGGGGATTTCCCCAAAATTTCCCCAAAGCTGGCAGCTTGGCAAGGTTCGAAATCTGGGCTATGACCAAGGAAGATGATGAGGATGTTAATATTGTGGCACACTTCCTCACATTCATCGGAAAAGAAGCATATAGCTTAATGAAAACTCTAGCCTTACCAGAAAAACCCATTTCGCTTCCCTATACAACTCTCAAGGAACTGCTGCTAGACTATGTTAAGCATACAAATTTCGAACGCAGTAAAGGAGGAAGATTTCGTAAAATGATTCATGAGGATATAAAAAATTCCACTACCTTACGTCATCCCAACCCAGTTCATACTCAAGATTATGCAGACAATTCATTGAGGAGTTGCAATGCATTTCACGAAGATGGGCACAAGTTTAGTCAGTGTTTGTCCTGTGGCAAGTTCCACTCTTTTAATTCATGCAAATTTCGTAATTCCAAGTGCTTTAAATGTGGTGATATTGGACAAATTCAGTCAGTCTGTAATACTTATGTTCATCTTATTGCAACTAATATCCCAAACTGCCAGCTTTAGGGAAATTTTGCGGAATTTTGGGGAAAATCCTCAAAATGTTCGTAGCGCATTTTTGCACACTAACATTTCATCTACATAATATAAATAAGCCTCAAAGTAGTAAATTTGAATAAATAAATTTCCATTTTAATTCAATACAGACTTTTGGTGAGGGATAGTCTATCGAATTTCAGGTCTTGTTTTAATACATCAACAAACAGATAGTAGACAAAGAGTTGTCGGTTGTAAACCACCCCAAAGTGATATAACTTTTATCGTGTCCGTTTCCCTTTCACCTGGCTTCGCAGGCTTTATCAGACGTAACCGTAGTTTCTTTGTTCTTTTGTATATTGTTTTATACTACTTACCAAAATTCAGTAGTCAGTTGTATTCCCACCCAAGCTGCCAGGTTTGGGGAAATTTTGGGGAATTTTGGGGAAAGTTTGGGGAAATCCCCAAAGTGAAATAGCCTTCCCCAAAGTTTGGGGAAGTTTTGGGGTATTTTGGGATATTCTGGGGAAATTTTGGGGAAATTGCCAAAGTGAAAAACCTTCCCCAATCTTTGGGAAAATTTAGGTGAAATCCCCAAAATTGCCGTAGCGTATTTTTGCACACTAACATTTCATTTACATAATATAAATAAGCCTCAAAGTAGTAAATTTGAATAAATAAATTTAAATTTTTATGCATTACAGACTTTTGGTGAGGGATAGTCTATCGAATTTCAGGTCTTGTTTTAATACATCAACAAACAGACACGAGACAAAGAGTTGTCGGTTGTAAGCCACTTTTTCAAAGTTCAAAAGCTATGCAGGTGAGTTATTAGCAATGCAGGTTGGTTGCTGTCTATGTTCAGTCTTACTTAAGTCAATTATTTCTTTCAGAATAATAATAGACAGGTAGATAAGATTGCAAAAAGGCGGGCTGAAGCTGCAAAATACCTGAGGTTGTTTGGCTCATTACAGAAGGTTGAAGAAGTTAAAAGCACAGTTTATAAAGAAGTGTCAGTTACCGAGCTGTGACGAAGAGACAGACAATCCAGTTATCGTCACAGAATCGCGTACTACCGTAGCTACAGTGCAGTGGGCTAATATTGTCACAGATACAGCTACTGCTTCATGTAGTTAAGTCCAGCGTTCAGACAACACAATCAGCGGTAGTATCTGTTTAATTATTAAAAAGTTATAGGTTGTGTGATGTCAGAAATGTCTCCAGCCGTTCATCTTTGAATCAAAGAACAGTCAGACAGAAAAGTCATTGAAATGATGAAAAGTGGTTACATAAGCATAAACAAGTCTGATCAAATATTGGACCTTTTTCGTGCAAAAAATACAGAACTTCCAACGTCCGCCCGTAGTTTTCTACGTCCATGCAACGACGTGGAGCCAAAAACCCTGGAATCTGGAACTTACTACCATTTAGGATTGAAGTCAACTTTACTGAGGACTTACGAAAATTGGCTACGTAAAATCCGTTTCACAGAATTGAAGCTGCAATTAAACTGTGATGGTCTAAGTTTGTTCAAAAGCTCTAACCAACAGCTGTGGCCGATCCTAGGTCGCATAGTAGCTCCACTAGTTAGTAGTGTTTTCGTAGTTGGGATCTACGGTGGTGAAGTAAAACCATCTGATTTCAACGACATGTCAGCAACACTTATAACAGAGTTACAGGAGTTGCTGACAGTAGGTATTAATGTAGATAAGTATCACCTACATTTAACAGTTAAATTAGTTGCTGTTATTTGTGACGCTCCAGCTCGCAGCAACGTCAAGTACATTGTGGGACACAATGGTACGCTGGCTGTGACAAATGTCAGGTTTTAGGGACGCGAATGGGTGGTCGAATGACTTTCCCCAATGGTGAACACGACTTAAGAAGTGATGTCACTTTTCGTAGTAGGTCCCAATCTATCCATCATCGTGGCACAAGTTCATTTGAAATCTGCCAGTGGATATGATTAAATGTTTCCCTTGTGAACCCATGCATATGATATATTTAGGTGTTACCAAAAAATTGTTTCATTATGGAAGGAGCTAGCTATTAAGCGACTTAATAGGATGGATCAATCAATTATCGCATCAATAAATGATGCACTAGACTTATGTAGACAACACACGACATGCGATTTTCAACGGAAATGTCGTTCACTTAATGAAGTTTCTGTATGGAAGCAACTGAATGTCGGTTGTTCTTATTATACTTAGGACCTGTAGTTCTTCATAATAGGTTACCATTATCAATGTACAGAAACTTCCAGTCACTCTCCTTGTCTATTTATTTATTATCGCACCCTAAGTTTCATAGCATATTCGCTAACAGTGTTAGGGTTTACATTAATAACTTTTTATTAGGTTACGAAAGGTGTTACGGTACCGAACACTTAATCTACAATGTGCATAGTTTAAAGCACATTGCAGACGACGTTATGGAACATGGTACTTTAGAATCGTTCGCAGCATTACCTTTTGAGTCCTACATGAGAAAAATTAGGCCTTCAGTACACTGTGGATTCCCGTGGCTAAACAAGCCGCACAGCGATATGCCGAAGAAGTTAACTTTCAAAGTATACTGAATCAGGATATGGCTGACAATGTCACTGAACCTGAGGTAACTGATAATTCTTCCAAGCAAATGGTCAGTTACAGGAACTCAAAGCTATCTACTTCAAGGCCGGACAATGTAGTTATTGCCAAAGGTAGACCAGGGTTCGTAACAGAAATCCGTGATGGAGGTCTTATTAGGTTCCGACCATTCATAGTCCTTCTGATTTATATACTGACCCTTTTCCCTCCAGTAGTATTGGTATGTTTAAGTGTTCTACCTTAAGCCACGAAAGCACGTGGATAACACTAACAGACATAGTTTGTAAGTACATGTGCTTGCGCACACAACATTATGAGGTCATTATCCCTCTTTTACATACATTCTAGTAGTAAAAAAAAAAAAAATTCTCAAGGACTGTTGCAAATATAGCACTTTAGCCAGTAAGAGTGTTGGTTAGTGATTTTGCGTCCTCCATCAGGAAGTGTTAGTGAATTTTCATCAATGCAATATATGTACAATTTTTCACACCTGCGCATTCATTTACAGCATCAAAGTGGAAAGTACATCTTAGTTGACGATAAGTAAACAAGCAAGTGGTCTGTATTCCGAACAAATGGCTCCTGACCAACGATCATTACCTTTATCGTGATGATATCAGTGAGCACGAAATTGTTGAGGTGTTGATGTTGACAGTCGATTCAACGTGAGAAAATGTGCCGTTATGCATCGTTGTGGTAAGTTGTAATCAATTAACATTTATTGTTTTCAGACGACTACAATGTAGCCCAGGAATTAAAAGTGTGTTTAGCAACAGTACTGGGCTACAATACTAACATCGCGACTAACGATGAAACGCAGCCTTGTGACGCTAAAAACCAAAAAGGTAAATTTTCAACTTCTTATATCATTTGTGTTAGAACTGTCAAACGAAAGCCAATGATTATCTATGCACCTCGGAAGAACTAGAGGTTGCTGAGGTTGAGGCTGGATTTGCCCCGGTGGAATTTCCAGTTGTCAACATTTCAACAGGAACGTTTTCTCCGATTGCGAGGTTTGTACCTACTTTATCAATACTCATAGATTAGTTCATCGAAAGCTGAACCTTCATCACCACCACTTCCACGTACGTCGACAGAAGTGATAAACCGTAAGTTGCATTTACTTAATTCCTGATAACAAAAGTTTGTGCGATGATACAAACAAACTGTTAAGAACGCTCCTGAAATCGGTCAGTGAGCTGTCTACGAAAATAGACAAAATGCTATTTTTGTATGAACGCTTAGCCATGGGTGTAACTCCACGGCGTACAGAGGAAATGGATAGTGATGCAATCACTTTCCCATTACGAACGCATGACGAGTTGCGTTCTTTAGAGACAGCTTTAGAGAACAAAAATTCCGGGATCATTTCGTAAGTTGTAATCGGTGTTTGAAGAAATTTTAGATGGGAAGATTATACCATCTACTATGTGATGATCTTCGTAAATCAGCAAAAGCCTGTCTGAAATACCTCCTTTCTCCGGAACTGGCAAACACGTACACCTTGCACGGAACCAGAAGAAAATTCGGGATTAGTAAATACAAATTTTACTCCACGGTTCAAAGTAAGTCCACATTACTGTATCAACATATTAGTAGGTGCTTTGTGTTCACACTTCAGGAGTGCGACCTGTTCGGAAACGGAGATCACGCACGCCATGGCTACAGCAAGCCAGGCCTTCTTGCATGACGCAAGAGATAAAGTACATAAACGTGGATGGCGATCCAAAGAAAGGGTGAGCTAAAACTACTTAATTTGTTTGTTATAATACATATGTTAACTTTGTCACACATTGTTCCTACACGTTCCCATTCCTACTGTTTGCTATATTGTTTAATACCACTTAATAAAATGAAGTATTCAGTTGTATTCCCAATAACTGAAGTTCACTTTGGGGTTTCCCCAAAATTCACAGGATGTTAATTTTCATTATATTTATCACTATAATCACTGTACTTTAATTACTGTAACAGCTTATTACTTTGTGATCAATACTCAAAGTAATATAACTTGTCTCTTGTATGTTTCCCTTTCAGCTGGCTTCGCAGGCTTTATCAGACGTAACTGTAAGTTCTTTGTTGCCATTATTAAGAACATTGTTATACTGTTGGTACATCACCAAACTTTCACATATCTTGACACGTTATTATACACTTACAAATGATTTATTTATTTATTTTTTAGAACATTATCAATGACATTTCTACGTCTACGTAAGGTGTTGCTGTTACAACGCAATGAAAAACTTTGTATAAATGATTCATTAGTAATTTTATTAACTGTAATAAACATTTATATATTTCATAAATCAGTCTTTTGATAATCGCGACAAATCGGTTAACATTAGGTTTCATTAGCAATGCGCGATAAAAAAAAAAAAATAAAACGTCGCAGTAAGAAATGTACGTAAGATACTCCTAGGTCTTCCGTGATGTCGATAGGCTTTCGAGAAGCTTTGCGTCAAAACAGTTTTCCAGGAAAACCCAAAGGTTTGGGGAAGCTTCCTCAAAATGATATAACAATCGTGTCCGTTCCCCTTTCACCAGGCTTCGCAGGCTTTAACAGAAATCACCATAGTGTATTTGTGCTTTTGTATATTGTTTTATACTACTTACAAGAATTCAGTAGTCAGTTGCATTACCAATAACTTCAGTTAACTCTGGGGATTTCCCCAAAATTACCCCAAACTTACCAAAAATTTTCCCCAAACTTCCCAAAACTTCCCCAAGTTTCCCCAGGTTCTGGGAAATTTTGGGTTTTTTTTCTCATTTCCCCAAAATTTCCCCAAAATTTATTATAGCGGCTTCCCAAAATTTCCAAAAAATCGACTCGATTTTCCCCAAAGTTGGAAGCCTTCGCAATAACTTCAGTTCACTTTGGGGATTTCCCCAGGTCGGGGGAAATTTTGGGTTTTTCGTCTCATTTCCCCAAAATTTCCCCAAAATTTACCATAGCGGCTTCCCCAAAATCTCCCCGAAATTTCCCCAAAGTGGACCAAATTTTCCCCAAAGTTGGCAGCTTGGGATTAAGACTTGTAATTCTGATTCTACTCAGTCGAGTATTTATAATGATGATTTATCTGTATCAACGATTGCAATAGACAATGTAGAGTCACAAAGTAGTTCAGAGTTAAATGAAATTCAGAATTCTTGCGAAACAACAGTTTCTAACCAATCGATTTATCAGATTTCTCATGTCATTGTACCAAATATGACTTTTCCTAATGATTCATATATTTCTGATGAAATTTCTTACAAATCTGAAGAAAATATGTTGAGTGAACATAATTATGATCGAAAACCTGATGTATTTTTGATAGATGCTGATTTTTCTAATGATCCTTTAATCTGCAATGACATTCTCAATGAATTCGAGGAAACTATTCCAGAAGAGTCAAGTCTTGATGTCATACCAAATATTATTTGTGCCCATAATTCATTTGTTTCTTGTGGGAAGTTTGTTCAATGCGAAGCACGAGTATTAAATGAGCTCTATTCTGATTACAATTCAGACTATTTCACATCAACTGCTGTTCATCCTTATCACAAATTCACTTCCAATGTATACTCCAATCAATGTGAGAAATATGTTTTAAACGAAGTCACATTATTCATAACTTGGGGATATAAAGATCCAACATTATTTCGTGGGAGAGGATAGTGTTCAAATTCTAGATATTAATGATTTCAGTACAAAACCAACATGCTGATTGTATACAATTCCAGGTGAGTCTGTTCCGATTTCGTTTGTTAATTCCAATACTAATGAGCACATTCTAGATACTACAAAGTTTCTATCCAATACAATGTCGGACAGACTCAGGATGAACTTAAGAAGAAGACGTAAAACCGATTACAAATACTTTTACTCCTATTTAAGCTGTGGCGGATGTGGTGTTTGAATGAACTAATGATATCTTTCTACTTGTTGAATGCTTGATTTCGAATTCCAAATACAATACATTCGTTTGTGCTTGTGTCTCACTTCTTAATTCAATTGCGCTAATTCTGGGACTCTTAGTTCGTGCTATAATTCAAATAATTCAAAGCGTTATATTGGCGTCTCGATGGAGCCTGTAATGGAAAAGTTAGATATTCATTCAACTTCGGAAGCTTTTGAAGATTACTTTGAAAACGAACATGCCAAGTTTGGGGAAAATTTGGTCCATTTTTGGGAAATTTTGGGGAAATTTTGGGGAAATGAGACGAAAAACCCAAAATTTCCCCAAACATTGAGGAAGGTTTTTCACTTTGGCGATTTCCCCAAAATTTCCCCAAAGCTGGCAGCTTGGCAAGGCTCGAAATCTGGGCTATGACCAAGGAAGATGATGAGGATGTTAATATTGTGGCACACTTCCTCACATTCATCGGAAAAGAAGCATATAGCTTAATGAAAACTCTGGCCTTACCAGAAAAGCCCATTTCGCTTCCCTATACAACTCTCAAGGAACTGCTGCTAGACTATGTTAAGCATACAAATTTCGAACGCAGTAAAGGAGGAAGATTTCGTAAAATGATTCATGAGGATATAAAAAATTCCACTACCTTACGTCATCCCAACCCAGTTCATACTCAAGATTATGCAGACAATTCATTGAGGAGTTGCAATGCATTTCACGAAGATGGGCACAAGTTTAGTCAGTGTTTGTCCTGTGGCAAGTTCCACTCTTTTAATTCATGCAAATTTCGTAATTCCAAGTGCTTTAAATGTGGTGATATTGGACAAATTCAGTCAGTCTGTAATACTTATGTTCATCTTATTGCAACTAATATCCCAAACTGCCAGCTTTAGGGAAATTTTGCGGAATTTTGGGGAAAATCCTCAAAATGTTCGTAGCGCATTTTTGCACACTAACATTTCATCTACATAATATAAATAAGCCTCAAAGTAGTAAATTTGAATAAATAAATTTCCATTTTAATTCAATACAGACTTTTGGTGAGGGATAGTCTATCGAATTTCAGGTCTTGTTTTAATACATCAACAAACAGATAGTAGACAAAGAGTTGTCGGTTGTAAACCACCCCAAAGTGATATAACTTTTATCGTGTCCGTTTCCCTTTCACCTGGCTTCGCAGGCTTTATCAGACGTAACCGTAGTTTCTTTGTTCTTTTGTATATTGTTTTATACTACTTACCGAAATTCAGTAGTCAGTTGTATTCCCAATAACTTCAGTTCACTTTGGGGATTTCCCCAGGTCGGGGGAAATTTTGGGTTTTTCGTCTCATTTCTCCAAAATTTCCCCAAAATTTACCATAGCGGCTTCCCCAAAATCTCCCCGAAATTTCCCCAAAGTGGACCAAATTTTCCCCAAAGTTGGCAGCTTGGGATTAAGACTTGTAATTCTGATTCTACTCAGTCGAGTATTTATAATGATGATTTATCTGTATCAACGATTGCAATAGACAATGTAGAGTCACAAAGTAGTTCAGAGTTAAATGAAATTCAGAATTCTTGCGAAACAACAGTTTCTAACCAATCGATTTATCAGATTTCTCATGTCATTGTACCAAATATGACTTTTCCTAATGATTCATATATTTCTGATGAAATTTCTTACAAATCTGAAGAAAATATGTTGAGTGAACATAATTATGATCGAAAACCTGATGTATTTTTGATAGATGCTGATTTTTCTAATGATCCTTTAATCTGCAATGACATTCTCAATGAATTCGAGGAAACTATTCCAGAAGAGTCAAGTCTTGATGTCATACCAAATATTATTTGTGCCCATAATTCATTTGTTTCTTGTGGGAAGTTTGTTCAATGCGAAGCACGAGTATTAAATGAGCTCTATTCTGATTACAATTCAGACTATTTCACATCAACTGCTGTTCATCCTTATCACAAATTCACTTCCAATGTATACTCCAATCAATGTGAGAAATATGTTTTAAACGAAGTCACATTATTCATAACTTGGGGATATAAAGATCCAACATTATTTCGTGGGAGAGGATAGTGTTCAAATTCTAGATATTAATGATTTCAGTACAAAACCAACATGCTGATTGTATACAATTCCAGGTGAGTCTGTTCCGATTTCGTTTGTTAATTCCAATACTAATGAGCACATTCTAGATACTACAAAGTTTCTATCCAATACAATGTCGGACAGACTCAGGATGAACTTAAGAAGAAGACGTAAAACCGATTACAAATACTTTTACTCCTATTTAAGCTGTGGCGGATGTTGTGTTTGAATGAACTAATGATATCTTTCTACTTGTTGAATGCTTGATTTCGAATTCCAAATACAATACATTCGTTTGTGCTTGTGTCTCACTTCTTAATTCAATTGCGCTAATTCTGGGACTCTTAGTTCGTGCTATAATTCAAATAATTCAAAGCGTTATATTGGCGTCTCGATGGAGCCTGTAATGGAAAAGTTAGATATTCATTCAACTTCGGAAGCTTTTGAAGATTACTTTGAAAACGAACATGCCAAGTTTGGGGAAAATTTGGTCCATTTTTGGGAAATTTTGGGGAAATTTTGGGGAAATGAGACGAAAAACCCAAAATTTCCCCAAACATTGAGGAAGGTTTTTCACTTTGGCGATTTCCCCAAAATTTCCCCAAAGCTGGCAGCTTGGCAAGGCTCGAAATCTGGGCTATGACCAAGGAAGATGATGAGGATGTTAATATTGTGGCACACTTCCTCACATTCATCGGAAAAGAAGCATATAGCTTAATGAAAACTCTGGCCTTACCAGAAAAGCCCATTTCGCTTCCCTATACAACTCTCAAGGAACTGCTGCTAGACTATGTTAAGTATACAAATTTCGAACGCAGTAAAGGAGGAAGATTTCGTAAAATGATTCATGAGGATATAAAAAATTCCACTACCTTACGTCATCCCAACCCAGTTCATACTCAAGATTATGCAGACAATTCATTGAGGAGTTGCAATGCATTTCACGAAGATGGGCACAAGTTTAGTCAGTGTTTGTCCTGTGGCAAGTTCCACTCTTTTAATTCATGCAAATTTCGTAATTCCAAGTGCTTTAAATGTGGTGATATTGGACAAATTCAGTCAGTCTGTAATACTTATGTTCATCTTATTGCAACTAATATCCCAAACTGCCAGCTTTAGGGAAATTTTGCGGAATTTTGGGGAAAATCCTCAAAATGTTCGTAGCGCATTTTTGCACACTAACATTTCATCTACATAATATAAATAAGCCTCAAAGTAGTAAATTTGAATAAATAAATTTCCATTTTAATTCAATACAGACTTTTGGTGAGGGATAGTCTATCGAATTTCAGGTCTTGTTTTAATACATCAACAAACAGATAGTAGACAAAGAGTTGTCGGTTGTAAACCACCCCAAAGTGATATAACTTTTATCGTGTCCGTTTCCCTTTCACCTGGCTTCGCAGGCTTTATCAGACGTAACCGTAGTTTCTTTGTTCTTTTGTATATTGTTTTATACTACTTACCGAAATTCAGTAGTCAGTTGTATTCCCAATAACTTCAGTTCACTTTGGGGATTTCCCCAGGTCGGGGGAAATTTTGGGTTTTTCGTCTCATTTCTCCAAAATTTCCCCAAAATTTACCATAGCGGCTTCCCCAAAATCTCCCCGAAATTTCCCCAAAGTGGACCAAATTTTCCCCAAAGTTGGCAGCTTGGGATTAAGACTTGTAATTCTGATTCTACTCAGTCGAGTATTTATAATGATGATTTATCTGTATCAACGATTGCAATAGACAATGTAGAGTCACAAAGTAGTTCAGAGTTAAATGAAATTCAGAATTCTTGCGAAACAACAGTTTCTAACCAATCGATTTATCAGATTTCTCATGTCATTGTACCAAATATGACTTTTCCTAATGATTCATATATTTCTGATGAAATTTCTTACAAATCTGAAGAAAATATGTTGAGTGAACATAATTATGATCGAAAACCTGATGTACTTTTGATAGATGCTGATTTTTCTAATGATCCTTTAATCTGCAATGACATTCTCAATGAATTCGAGGAAACTATTCCAGAAGAGTCAAGTCTTGATGTCATACCAAATATTATTTGTGCCCATAATTCATTTGTTTCTTGTGGGAAGTTTGTTCAATGCGAAGCACGAGTATTAAATGAGCTCTATTCTGATTACAATTCAGACTATTTCACATCAACTGCTGTTCATCCATATCACAAATTCACTTCCAATGTATACTCCAATCAATGTGAGAAATATGTTTTAAACGAAGTCACATTATTCATAACTTGGGGATATAAAGATCCAACATTATTTCGTGGGAGAGGATAGTGTTCAAATTCTAGATATTAATGATTTCAGTACAAAACCAACATGCTGATTGTATACAATTCCAGGTGAGTCTGTTCCGATTTCGTTTGTTAATTCCAATACTAATGAGCACATTCTAGATACTACAAAGTTTCTATCCAATACAATGTCGGACAGACTCAGGATGAACTTAAGAAGAAGACGTAAAACCGATTACAAATACTTTTACTCCTATTTAAGCTGTGGCGGATGTGGTGTTTGAATGAACTAATGATATCTTTGTACTTGTTGAATGCTTGATTTCGAATTCCAAATACAATACATTCGTTTGTGCTTGTGTCTCACTTCTTAATTCAATTGCGCTAATTCTGGGACTCTTAGTTCGTGCTATAATTCAAATAATTCAAAGCGTTATATTGGCGTCTCGATGGAGCCTGTAATGGAAAAGTTAGATATTCATTCAACTTCGGAAGCTTTTGAAGATTACTTTGAAAACGAACATGCCAAGTTTGGGGAAAATTTGGTCCATTTTTGGGAAATTTTGGGGAAATTTTGGGGAAATGAGACGAAAAACCCAAAATTTCCCCAAACATTGAGGAAGGTTTTTCACTTTGGCGATTTCCCCAAAATTTCCCCAAAGCTGGCAGCTTGGCAAGGTTCGAAATCTGGGCTGTGACCAAGGAAGATGATGAGGATGTTAATATTGTGGCACACTTCCTCACATTCATCGGAAAAGAAGCATATAGCTTAATGAAAACTCTGGCCTTACCAGAAAAGCCCATTTCGCTTCCCTATACAACTCTCAAGGAACTGCTGCTAGACTATGTTAAGCATACAAATTTCGAACGCAGTAAAGGAGGAAGATTTCGTAAAATGATTCATGAGGATATAAAAAATTCCACTACCTTACGTCATCCCAACCCAGTTCATACTCAAGATTATGCAGACAATTCATTGAGGAGTTGCAATGCATTTCACGAAGATGGGCACAAGTTTAGTCAGTGTTTGTCCTGTGGCAAGTTCCACTCTTTTAATTCATGCAAATTTCGTAATTCCAAGTGCTTTAAATGTGGTGATATTGGACAAATTCAGTCAGTCTGTAATACTTATGTTCATCTTATTGCAACTAATATCCCAAACTGCCAGCTTTAGGGAAATTTTGCGGAATTTTGGGGAAAATCCTCAAAATGTTCGTAGCGCATTTTTGCACACTAACATTTCATCTACATAATATAAATAAGCCTCAAAGTAGTAAATTTGAATAAATAAATTTCCATTTTAATTCAATACAGACTTTTGGTGAGGGATAGTCTATCGAATTTCAGGTCTTGTTTTAATACATCAACAAACAGATAGTAGACAAAGAGTTGTCGGTTGTAAACCACCCCAAAGTGATATAACTTTTATCGTGTCCGTTTCCCTTTCACCTGGCTTCGCAGGCTTTATCAGACGTAACCGTAGTTTCTTTGTTCTTTTGTATATTGTTTTATACTACTTACCGAAATTCAGTAGTCAGTTGTATTCCCAATAACTTCAGTTCACTTTGGGGATTTCCCCAGGTCGGGGGAAATTTTGGGTTTTTCGTCTCATTTCCCCAAAATTTCCCCAAAATTTACCATAGCGGCTTCCCCAAAATCTCCCCGAAATTTCCCCAAAGTGGACCAAATTTTCCCCAAAGTTGGCAGCTTGGGATTAAGACTTGTAATTCTGATTCTACTCAGTCGAGTATTTATAATGATGATTTATCTGTATCAACGATTGCAATAGACAATGTAGAGTCACAAAGTAGTTCAGAGTTAAATGAAATTCAGAATTCTTGCGAAACAACAGTTTCTAACCAATCGATTTATCAGATTTCTCATGTCATTGTACCAAATATGACTTTTCCTAATGATTCATATATTTCTGATGAAATTTCTTACAAATCTGAAGAAAATATGTTGAGTGAACATAATTATGATCGAAAACCTGATGTATTTTTGATAGATGCTGATTTTTCTAATGATCCTTTAATCTGCAATGACATTCTCAATGAATTCGAGGAAACTATTCCAGAAGAGTCAAGTCTTGATGTCATACCAAATATTATTTGTGCCCATAATTCATTTGTTTCTTGTGGGAAGTTTGTTCAATGCGAAGCACGAGTATTAAATGAGCTCTATTCTGATTACAATTCAGACTATTTCACATCAACTGCTGTTCATCCTTATCACAAATTCACTTCCAATGTATACTCCAATCAATGTGAGAAATATGTTTTAAACGAAGTCACATTATTCATAACTTGGGGATATAAAGATCCAACATTATTTCGTGGGAGAGGATAGTGTTCAAATTCTAGATATTAATGATTTCAGTACAAAACCAACATGCTGATTGTATACAATTCCAGGTGAGTCTGTTCCGATTTCGTTTGTTAATTCCAATACTAATGAGCACATTCTAGATACTACAAAGTTTCTATCCAATACAATGTCGGACAGACTCAGGATGAACTTAAGAAGAAGACGTAAAACCGATTACAAATACTTTTACTCCTATTTAAGCTGTGGCGGATGTGGTGTTTGAATGAACTAATGATATCTTTGTACTTGTTGAATGCTTGATTTCGAATTCCAAATACAATACATTCGTTTGTGCTTGTGTCTCACTTCTTAATTCAATTGCGCTAATTCTGGGACTCTTAGTTCGTGCTATAATTCAAATAATTCAAAGCGTTATATTGGCGTCTCGATGGAGCCTGTAATGGAAAAGTTAGATATTCATTCAACTTCGGAAGCTTTTGAAGATTACTTTGAAAACGAACATGCCAAGTTTGGGGAAAATTTGGTCCATTTTTGGGAAATTTTGGGGAAATTTTGGGGAAATGAGACGAAAAACCCAAAATTTCCCCAAACATTGAGGAAGGTTTTTCACTTTGGGGATTTCCCCAAAATTTCCCCAAAGCTGGCAGCTTGGCAAGGTTCGAAATCTGGGCTATGACCAAGGAAGATGATGAGGATGTTAATATTGTGGCACACTTCCTCACATTCATCGGAAAAGAAGCATATAGCTTAATGAAAACTCTGGCCTTACCAGAAAAGCCCATTTCGCTTCCCTATACAACTCTCAAGGAACTGCTGCTAGACTATGTTAAGTATACAAATTTCGAACGCAGTAAAGGAGGAAGATTTCGTAAAATGATTCATGAGGATATAAAAAATTCCACTACCTTACGTCATCCCAACCCAGTTCATACTCAAGATTATGCAGACAATTCATTGAGGAGTTGCAATGCATTTCACGAAGATGGGCACAAGTTTAGTCAGTGTTTGTCCTGTGGCAAGTTCCACTCTTTTAATTCATGCAAATTTCGTAATTCCAAGTGCTTTAAATGTGGTGATATTGGACAAATTCAGTCAGTCTGTAATACTTATGTTCATCTTATTGCAACTAATATCCCAAACTGCCAGCTTTAGGGAAATTTTGCGGAATTTTGGGGAAAATCCTCAAAATGTTCGTAGCGCATTTTTGCACACTAACATTTCATCTACATAATATAAATAAGCCTCAAAGTAGTAAATTTGAATAAATAAATTTCCATTTTAATTCAATACAGACTTTTGGTGAGGGATAGTCTATCGAATTTCAGGTCTTGTTTTAATACATCAACAAACAGATAGTAGACAAAGAGTTGTCGGTTGTAAACCACCCCAAAGTGATATAACTTTTATCGTGTCCGTTTCCCTTTCACCTGGCTTCGCAGGCTTTATCAGACGTAACCGTAGTTTCTTTGTTCTTTTGTATATTGTTTTATACTACTTACCGAAATTCAGTAGTCAGTTGTATTCCCAATAACTTCAGTTCACTTTGGGGATTTCCCCAGGTCGGGGGAAATTTTGGGTTTTTCGTCTCATTTCCCCAAAATTTCCCCAAAATTTACCATAGCGGCTTCCCCAAAATCTCCCCGAAATTTCCCCAAAGTGGACCAAATTTTCCCCAAAGTTGGCAGCTTGGGATTAAGACTTGTAATTCTGATTCTACTCAGTCGAGTATTTATAATGATGATTTATCTGTATCAACGATTGCAATAGACAATGTAGAGTCACAAAGTAGTTCAGAGTTAAATGAAATTCAGAATTCTTGCGAAACAACAGTTTCTAACCAATCGATTTATCAGATTTCTCATGTCATTGTACCAAATATGACTTTTCCTAATGATTCATATATTTCTGATGAAATTTCTTACAAATCTGAAGAAAATATGTTGAGTGAACATAATTATGATCGAAAACCTGATGTATTTTTGATAGATGCTGATTTTTCTAATGATCCTTTAATCTGCAATGACATTCTCAATGAATTCGAGGAAACTATTCCAGAAGAGTCAAGTCTTGATGTCATACCAAATATTATTTGTGCCCATAATTCATTTGTTTCTTGTGGGAAGTTTGTTCAATGCGAAGCACGAGTATTAAATGAGCTCTATTCTGATTACAATTCAGACTATTTCACATCAACTGCTGTTCATCCTTATCACAAATTCACTTCCAATGTATACTCCAATCAATGTGAGAAATATGTTTTAAACGAAGTCACATTATTCATAACTTGGGGATATAAAGATCCAACATTATTTCGTGGGAGAGGATAGTGTTCAAATTCTAGATATTAATGATTTCAGTACAAAACCAACATGCTGATTGTATACAATTCCAGGTGAGTCTGTTCCGATTTCGTTTGTTAATTCCAATACTAATGAGCACATTCTAGATACTACAAAGTTTCTATCCAATACAATGTCGGACAGACTCAGGATGAACTTAATTGAAGACGTAAAAGCGGGTTTCCGGAACGTTCTATAACGCTACTAAAAATAACACTATTGGTAATCATTCAATCATAAACGCGACATGTGACTTTTCACTTTCTAGGTGCTTCCGTCAAAACTTCTAGTGAATGCTAATTATTTAAGGTTTTTCTTAGCATTTTCAGAGCCCTTTATAACTTTTTTGAGGACTTTCCTAGATCTCCCCAACATTCATCGGAACAACATCATTCAAAACAAATTTAAGACTTTTAAGGTTTTTTAATATTTTATTGGCACATTTTAATACTTCACCCGCACCACACAAAGCCATCATACATAAATCAACAAAAAACTCTTCTAACACCTGTTGTCGTTAGAATATCCTTACACTAAAATAAGATAGTTCAATGCTTGAGGTACATGCTTTTCAACTGTAATTCCATAGATTTAAACTCCACTACACATATTTAGGTTTAGGTAGCTAGTTAGTATCACTACGCTTTACATCCTTGTTAGTTAAGCTACGTTCGTTCGAAAACCTTAATATTGAAAGTGAAATAAGTCAGAAAAGAAGTTATAATATATGACAAATACTCTATCTAACAAATAAGTGTATGTTACTTTACGTCAATCAGTGAGTTCCAACCAACTAATTTATTGATAAAATACGCCTATTACAATCTCGAAGTAGTGAAGTTAATCTTGGTAAATATCAAACATTGATTTGTCAAATGGTAAACTTTCAGGGATTCTTTCGTTTGTTCCTAATCACACTTAGAGAAGTATACTTTAGAAGAACAATGTAATGAATAAATTCGTAACAGAAATTGTTTGAATATAATTGAATATAACACTAAAATAACTAATAAATGAAATCTAATAAGTGAGTCTTAAGCAATTACTGCCCAATCTCATGGTCCTGTATTCGATTCCTGACAGGATTTTAAATTCATGCCACTTTGAAGACTCATACGAGGACGAAACAGCGTTTGATGATTTCCCGGTTTTCAATGGCAGTTCACAACCCTCTATACTAACGAATTCTAGATCATGTGTGTAATCACGGTTGGTCGCTCCTAAAAAGTCCAAAGCTACAACGAAACATCCAGTTTAATATCCTTTGATACTTAGTTGTTTGTTCTCCAGCTTATGTAACTTAGTAACGAACGCGGTCTTCAGTCATCATGAAATTTAATTTCGAAATAGCTTGCACACATATACACGTTGTGAAATTTATACTACTATCAAGTAGTTTAAGTATTTAATTAAATAATAAATATAACCCATCGTGTCATTGAATAGAAATAAAGAGAATTCAGCGAAGAAAATTTTATTTTTGACGAAAATATTTACTTAGGCTGTACATTCGTATTTATAGTTGTTAAGTAAGTATATATATATGTAGAAGGATAGAAAAGATACCTATCTGAAATGGTTATCCACCTAAATTCGTCGATAGAAACTTAACACCAAGATAATATCCTGAAAAAGCACCAACAGTTCGATAGAAAACTCTTTTTATGAATAACAAATTTAAAGAAAATACGGCTAAAGAACCCTTGAATAAAAGGATTTCAAAATCCCTGAGTAAAACTTCTACTCGTTTTCTCAAGCCGGCGTACCATTCACGGATCTGTTAAGAATAAACTTACACTTTGGGCCATATCGATGTGCATCTATCAATTCACTTGCCCATATGGGACAAGTTACATCAACTTCGTAAAGAGATCACCTTCTTAATGCATCTCAGAACATTATTCGATGTGGCTTTCGAAAGATGAATTCAAAACAGTTACCAGTTCAATACAGGAGCATCGAATCAATTCTGAACACATCGCTCCGAAAGAGTCTTCCTGTAAAATAATCGATCCAGTCAAAGGAACTGGATCGAATGGAGGACGAATCAAAAACTTATGCACTACTGAGATGTTGGTGATCCACCAATCCATGCCCTAATTCTCTGTACAAAAGTGATGCATCTAACCTCTCATCCTTCCTTGGACCTAATTCTCATTTAATATTTAGAGACTCTTATCAATTCATGATGAAAGGACAAACACTTGGACTAAATAAATAATTCAATTAATAACTCATCAACTTCTCAATAGTTTGATATGAAAGTATAATACAATGCAAAAATAAATATGGTATCATTTCCTAAATATTCAACTTTGTATGTATAAAAATGAGCCTACAGTATTCCATAGTAAAGAATTGATAAATAGTATTAATTACTTAGGCCTATCATCCCTCATGAGGCATAGACTTCTGATTAAGAATTGCTAATCAACTCTGTCTTCAACTCTTCTTTTCAATTGTTGCCAAACGCTTTTCATAATCTTGATATCTACCTTCAGTTTCCGGTGCTGTAAGTTCTTTCGTTTGTCTTTTCCAATTTGATATTAATGATATTGAGTTAGAGCTTGCCTGATGATGCAAGATGTGTCCTGCCCAAGAGAGATATCAAAGGCCGGATCTAAGATTAAGGAAAAGTGTTTATTCAAACTACATATTTAGCGGTATTATGTTCTCTGAGCTAGATAGTGTAATCTTGAAGCTTTGGTTGTCTTTCTGCACAATATCGTCAGCATTTGTTTTAAACATAAGTTAACCTATATTATATGTCCTTGGGGATTTGTAAATTTCATTATGACTTTAGATTGTGGTCACTAAAGGAATACAGTACGACTGTTACGCCTTGTTTGGGATCCGATAGCTGGATGTACCTGCACCCCAGGGTTGATACTCATTATGGGATTCTAACCCAGTACCGCTCGTTTTATACCTGTTATAGCTCAAAGCCGCCAATCAGAAGCAGCGAATTATCGATCGGATCAATGACGCGTAAAACACGTGCGTGCAGCCTAGAGTCCTGATTGGTCCTGCTTTCCGCCTAGCCCAGCCAGTTAAGTCCAGAACACCAGTCTCAATCTCTGCAATATGAATCATTATATTCCAAACATACTGAGTTTATATACCAATCAAACAGACCACATCAAACCGTAAAATAGGAAACAACATTTGTACAAGATTTGGCCAAATGAAGCTATGAATGTGGGAGGCAGTGACTAATAAACAGGGCATAATTCAAGAATGGTAAAACGTATAATAATGGTTTATAAGTCAAAATAAATTTTATAATAATAGGAATATGAATAATTTAGTTACTTAACAAGTATACGATAAAAGTATACGTTTAGGATTGGTCCATAAAAGGATCCCAAAGTTACCATTCATTATGTTTATCGGGACCTAACGATACCATAACTCGTTTCCCACTTAGTTAATGAGTCCAGATAGCCACTAACCTGTCCAGTGAAGTGAGTTTGAATTCATTTGTATTGTTTGTTTGAATCTTCCCATTAGTGTTTATAACCCAAATAATCAGTCACTTTTAGCATATTTACATCCTGTTTGAGTTGCCTCAATATTACCATCAAGTCAATAGTACGGTCTAGTTGACAAGTCCCAAATAGAATGGAATGCATATTTTGAAATCTACTACCAGCCACCATCTAATTCTGCTTAAAATGAAATACTGATTCACGAATACCCTTGGACAATCATTAATTTTATAATATTTTACATATATATTACGTGACATAAATAAACTACTACTCTTCGTTCAAATCTGGATCATTATCCAAAGAAATGTATATACTGTTGAATATAAATAAATCTTTGAAATATTTTTAATAAAAATGAATAGACACTTCAGTGAGAAAACTTTTACTTTCCATAATATTATTGTCTCAATCTGTACAATAGTATTGTTGAGTTTGTCTTACACTGTTCCACTCGCTCCCTTCCCACTCTTTTGGATATTGTTTTGTACTACTTATTTACATTCAGTAAGCAGTTGTATTCCCAACAATTTTTAAACCTATGTTGTGATCCAAGTTGTATTGTAATATTCTGAAATGTTCACATACACTTATAACGTTTATTGTACTTATCATTGTATTTATCATTATAATTACTGTACCTTAATCACTGTAGCGGTTATCCACAGTTCCGTGCATTTGTTTAAACGCAACAGTTTCCATATTCATTATATGTGAAAATTATATTTGAAATATTCTCAGCGATTGAAATTTAACTAATTTCCAACGTTTCGTCCAGACAAGTTAGCTGGACGAAACGATGGGAATCAGTTAAATTTCAATCGCTGAGAATATTTCAAATATAATTTTCACATATAATAACTTCTCTATACTCGGCGCTCAATTACTGTCAAACTATTCGTTCTAATCTTAACGAATATTCGTATAAGTTTCCATATTGTTTTGCTCTTGGTTCGGGTTTCGGTTGTTTATAAACTGTTATCATATATAGACACAGCTATCAGCTGTCTTTTGTACGATTGTATTTTATAATTATTCTTTATGTTACTGTTACACGAAGCCTTTTTATTTTCATACTTGAAGGACGTGTTTAAACGCCCCAGACACCTCACAAGTTAAGGTTTGTAACTAAATTTTGTGTATTATTCAATAAAGAACCGCTATTGCAGACGAATTGTTGTTTTTGAACTTCGGTTTCGAGCGTATCTCAATCGGATGACTTGGACGCTTCGATAGATCTAACAAGTATTTAAAAATAACAATTTTACCTGACTATGGTGAAACAGAAGAGTACGTTATGACTAGTGATTGACTGTTATCTTAAATCTAATTGGTTTGTTCATAAATTACATTCTCACTATTGATAATAGTTAAGACATAACACAGTACTGCTTAGTATAGTCAAAAGTTTAAGACTAGTATAGAATGAAATATTCAACAATTTTAGACATACATATCATCCAAAACGAAAGAATTAATCTGGTGATTAAAGAAATTGAATTATGATAAAGTACAACTCTATGTGAACTAGGTCAAGAGGTAAATAGATGTCATTAAGTTACATTGTCTGCTAATCGTGCAGTATCATGAATGAACTTACTTATAAAAAATAATTAAAAAAAATAAAATATTAAACTTAAACTGAATAGGCTAAATATAAAAGGTTAACTCTAAGGTTTACATGTCCTGGATTTGTCTAGTAATTTCTAGTTTTCACTAGTTGTCTAAATAAAATCAAACCATCTTGAATACGATCTTCAAATATATACATTAAAAGGAGTAAATAGTACTACATATAACGATACATTTAGTCACTAAAACACTACCCTCCTAGTATGCTACCAAAATTTGTTGAGGTTAATTGTCAATAAAAGAAGCTAAGAATGTTATAAATACATATATATGGTCCAATTGTAAGTACAAACAACAGTTCATGTGATGTAATAATAATTTAGTAATTTTATTAGATGAGATCATGAGTCAATTGAAGCTAGACCACTATGGAAAACTTGAAAGCACTGGAAGGCCATTCCGTCCTACTGTAAGACTCCTCAGCAAAATCTCTTCTGATATTAATCAACATATGCTCACTAGTGACTGGTTTCAACAGGTATTTCCTGGAATTCTAATGAGAAGCAGTGACAAATGAAGTTCAACCGGGTCTGTTGTGAAATAGTAACTCACTCAAGACAATGGTTGATGTGTCGCTCAATTTCAAGGATTAGTTGAAGTTAGACATTAACACCGTTGGATTCCAGCTCAATGGTCTAGAGGTTAAGCGCTCACGCACAAGACTGATAGGTCCTAGATTCGATTGTCGAGAGGTGGGATCGTGGATGCTCACTGCTGAGAAGTCTCATAGTAGAACGAAACAACCGTCCAGTGCTTCCAGGTTTTCCATGGTGGTCAACTACTAAATCACTATAATATCCACAAAACCTCTCTCTGAATATAATAATAATGTTTTTTTTTCTCCTTACAGTTTTCTTTTATTCTCTCTGCATTTCACTTAATCTTTTTATCTTAGGTTTTACCTTTTACAAAAACTCAAATAAATCACTTTATTAGAATAAAGTTGAATAAAGCTCAAATGATTTATGATATGAAATGATATTACTGATAGTAACAATAGTCATATTTATATGTGTGTGGCTGGGTGTTTGCGGGGGATGTGTGTGTGTGTGTTTACTTAGTTGTTTATTATCTTGATGTTTCTTCTTTTTCTTTACAATAAAAGTGAATCATACAATAGATAATTTGGAAATTCCTTTCTCTATTCAACAAACAGATGAGTGAAAAAGGAATCAGAAATAATAAACAAGAAAGGTGAACGATAATTCATTCATACATTCATGAAAATGTCAAAAAAATTATTATTATCACTAGTAGTAGTAGTAGTAGTAGTAGTAGTAGTAGTGGTGGTAGTAGTAGTAGTGATAGTAGTAGTAGTAGTAGTAGTAGTAGTGGTGGTGGTGGTGGTGGTAGTAGTAGTAGTGATAGTAGTAGTAGTAGTAGTAGTAGTAGTAGTAGTAGTAGTGATAGTAGTAGTAGTAGTAGTAGTGATAGTAGTAGTAGTAGTAGTAGTGATAGTAGTAGTAGTAGTAGTAGTAGTAGTAGTAGTAGTAGTAGTAGTAGTAGTAGTAGTAGTAGTAGTAGTAGTAGTAGTAGTAGTAGTAGTAGTAGTAGTAGTAGTAGTAGTAGTAGTAGTAGTAGTAGTAGTAGTAACAATCGTTACTCCTTAGGTAGTACAGATTCCAAGTTAATGATAAGAATATAAGTTATTCACATGTGAAATCTTAAAAATAATAAATAACCTTACAACTTATCAGTTGATTTTGTTGATGATAGATTTCTAGTTGGTCGAAAGAGATATTCATTGTGATTTTTCCTTGTTGCCACTGATATGTCTTCTTATTGAATAATAGATTCTTCTCCTAAGACTTGAGGTCTAGATCCTGACTTTAAATTTTCTGATTTTATCTTGCCCCACGGAATTATGTTGGATCCTGATATTCCCAAATTACAATTAATATGACTTTATTTAAAACATATTACTCGTATTGAATAGAGAGTACACTAAAATTGATTAGATGGTGAAGATGAACGATACTAATATATCATCTGATTGAACGCTAGATTTGGCACCTAAGTTGTGTGAGTAACCCCGAAACACGAAATACAAGCAATGATTTGCCCAGTTCACAGAAAGATGATGTCTTGTTAAATGCTAATGAAATTGTCGCAGTACCCGTGCACCAAGGAACAAAAAATAAATCGAGCTGCATAATTGTTGTAACTTTAAGCCCGGCTATTTATCACCTGACGTGTTCAATCTTAGTATTGTGCTAACACAATGATGTCCAACCGGTATGAGCAGCCTAGCGTCTTTATTGGTCATTTGTTCGCTTAACTCGTCCAGTTAAGCCCAGAACGTAACTGGTTTATATACTAGCCAATCAGGTCCCATCACACCATAAAATAAGAAACAACATTCATATACTACTACTACTACTACTACTACTACTACTACTACTACTACTACTACTACTACTACTACTACTACTATGAACGTGGAAGACAGTAATCAATAAAGTGAACATAGTTTAAGAACAGTAAATCGTATAATAATAATAATATATAGATCAAGATGAAGCTTACAATAAAAGGAATATAGATTTACATAATCCAGTTACTGAACAGTTATACAATAGAAATATATGTATAATATTAGACCATCAATAGTTCTCAAAAGTTACCCGTAATTTAATCTTCGCTAGGATATAACACTAATGAATACGGTTGCACTAAATGAAATTCATCATTCTGTGACAAAGGTTTCTGATGAATCTACTTATCGGAATTCTCTAGTTTTTTGCTAGATACGGGTTCTTCTAATGATTCACATGTTTTTGATGAAATTTCATACCAAAATGAGAAAAGTATGTCAGATGAATTAAATGATAGTCAAAAACCTTTTTGCAATTTTGTTAGATGCTGATTCCCCTAGTGATCCATTATCTACCTATGAGATTTTCATTAGATTTGATGAGAATGTTTCAGAAGAATCAAACCCTAATGACCTCAAATCAAATGTCGTTCATCTTCATCATCTAGTCACTTTTAGTGTATTCTCTATTCAGTACGAGAAATATGTTTTAAATAAAGTCATATTAATTGTAATTTGGGAATATGAGGATAAAGTCAAGATCTAAACTTCGAGTCTCCAAAAAGTGAGGGTAGGTGATACAACGGGATCAAAAGGCAACATTAGATTCTCTCACTTATTGTGTTCTTTATTCAACATTACTTCTGTTTTCTAATTCAATGTGATAATTATTCAGTGTAGTATTCGGCTTTCTTTCCCCGTATGACATTTTATTCTGTATAACATACGGTATTCTTGTATTAAATTACCATTGAACTATGCCCAACATGACATGTAATTTTGTTGTAACTCTGATATTTACTATATATAGGATTTCATCCAAACTATTAATCAAAATGAGTTTACAATCAATATTTAAACTAGTGTATTTTCAACCAAAGTCGTCGTCATCGTCGTCATGTTTTTTGGGATTAATAAATCTTCATTTGTACTAGTCTTAGTGTTCTTACTTTCAAGTCGTGGGAATTGTAATGATTCCCCATTTTTACAGGTATAAGTAATAAGTGATTTCGACATTATAATCAGTGACGACCAGATATAAAAAAGTAGCGTTCAATCTAGAAGACATCAGTGGATGTGTCACTCAATTTCGTGGATTGGTTGAAGTTAGACATTTACACCGTTTTCCATAGTGGTCTAGCTTCAAATGACTCATGATCGTGACCGTTGAAACTACTATAATATCCACAAAATCCCTTCTGATGCATATCAGTTCATTAATAACATTTCTATTATACTGATGATATTGCTATTGTACATGATTCTATTCATCACTTACGCCTGTTACTCTTCGTGAAGGAGCATAGGCTACCTACCAGTACTCGCCGTCCAACCGTGTCATGGACAATCCTTTCCAGTTGTTATCCATCATTTTCATATCTGATTTTATTTCCCGACGTAATATGTTCTTTGGACTTCCTCTTTTCCAATTCCCTTCAGGATTGCAAGTTAGAGCTTGTCTCGTGAGGCAGTTTGGCGATTTCCGTAATCTATGTCCTATCCATTTCCATCGCCTTTTCCTAATTTCATTTCCATCTGGAAGCTGGTTTGTTCTCTCCTACAGTAGGCTGTTACTGATAGTATCCGGCCAAATACTTGTACCTTCTTGATGATTGTTGTATTAGTTCTGGTAGTTTCAGTTCCGTACAGTAGAACTAACTTTGTTGACGTTCGTATTGAAGATCGTGACTTTGATATTAGTTGATAATTATTTTGAGTTCGATATGTTCTTCAATTGTAGGAATGCTGTGCTTACTTTGTCAATCGTCCCTTTTACATCTGCATCCGACCCTCCTTCTTCATCGAATGATTCTATACATACTACTGAAATAATAAGTTAGACTACTCATAATAATAACAATAATACAAGTAGTATTTTGTCTAATGGATACATTGTGTTATTGTTTTTATGAAATATATGTAGAAATACACAATCCATAGTGAATAAGTTGTAATAAATCATTTCCACTCAGTTACTTCTTGATTACATAACTGTTTACTTATTGATGTGTACTTACTTGCTTAGTCGTTTATAAGTTGCTCTGTTGCTTTGTTTTGTTTTCTTTTATTTATGTATGTAGGAGATGTCTTTTTTAATGATATGTGGATAGATTTGTGCTTTATTTTGTGTTCAACACAAATTTTAATTTAAGTAGTATCAGCATTAGTAGTAGTGTGGTGTGTATTACTGATATTGACAGATATAAGTAGTATGTATCATCAATCGAAAGTAAAATACCTGGAAGCAGAAGTTTAAGAAGATCGAAGAAAGGGGAACGAAAATAGAGAATGATTGGTGTGGAAGAGAAGGAACAATAAAGTCAGAGACAATTGATTGACATTTTGCAAATGAATTATTTACTGTATGGTTCTCAGATTTTACTAAGATATTCTGTAATATTTTCCCCACTTGTGTTCTCGTTCACCCCAGCAGTATTGGTAGTAATAGCAGAGGTAATACTAGTAATAGTAGTAATGTGGTGCATATTACATAAATTGGTAAATATAAGTAGTATGTAGCAGCAGTTGGAAGTGGGATGTTTGCGAGTACAAGGTTCAAAAGATTGAAATAAAGACGAGAGAGAAGCAAACTGAAAATAATCAGGATAATAACAGAAATGAATGAACAGTGACGCTTGTAAGAGACAGTTCAATAAAGATGTATTTGATGTATAGTTTTTACATTTTGCTAAACCTCTGTGATTGTGTGCTAAACAATTAATTAGTCTTCCCCAACGGGCTTCTTCGTTTACAACAGTAGTAGTAATTTTTAGTCCATTAACAATTTATCTCATTAAGTTCCTTCAAATATTACAGTTAATATATCATTAGACATGATAAAAAAAGGGAATTCTACCTGGATTATTGCTAGGTTTGAAACTATCACGAGTTCACTTAATCTGCGAACGAGAAGCAAGACTCGGTGACCAAAGACCAGTATGCTAGCTATTGATGCGTCCCAGCCCCGCTAACTAGAGGGAGAAGTCCAAGCTCGGAATGGGGAAGTACATTCTGCAAACAGCCAGAAACGAGCGATAACAACAAACACAATTTAAAACGTATATATACAGTGCAAAACCGTCATTGGGGAGAGTTACCAAATAGCATACTAAAAGACGCAACGGACCAATAGCATTTAAGATATTTCCCAGTGGGAAATACGACATAAAGGTGACAAGATCGCCTTTGGCGCGAAGATAAAGAAATTCAAATTTTCTAAATAAAATTACAAAATTAGGTCCTTTCCCAAGTGAGTTCTGAAGATCTAACGTCCGCAACAATTATTTATGTATACAATATCATAGAGCACTGTCATTGTTGAAGCTGTTAATAATGTTTGTTGTGTAACACAACTACCTCATCATTATACTCAGTATGATCCAATACTTTTTTTCCAAATCATGCTTTATAAATCATACAAAAAATTTTCACTGACTAAATTGCATTAACACCATTGGATATTAATTCAACAGTCTAGAGGTTAAGCATTTGCTTGCGAGACCAAATGTTCTTGGTTCAAAGATAAACACTATGAAAATTAGTGTTTATTGTGATGGTTTTTAGTTCCCGTAGTAACCATTATCGTAACTCTGAAAATCCATTGGATTTAGTAAATCTTTCTAATCGAATTCTGAATGAATTCTACTATTATTGTTAATATAAAGATCATTCAACGATATTACTCAAATATATCAGTTTCATTTGTACTTCATTCTAATAGCTTCTATGTTCAATATAAAAGGACAACTTACCTAATCAATTCGTTTGTAATGTTAACATTGTTTCATACTAAAACAAAGCATGAGTACTTACGCCTGTTACTCCATATGAAGGATAGGCTGCCGACCAGTATTCTTCAACCCATTCTGTCCTGCGCCTTTCTTTCTAGTCCTATCCAATTGTTGTTCATTCTTTTCATGTCTGTCTCCATTTCTCGACGTAATGTGTTCTTTGGTCTTCCTCTTCTCCTTTGGTCTTCAGGATTCCGAGTGAGGGCTTGTCTTGTGACACAGTTGAGTACTTTCATGAGTGTGTGTCCTATCTACTCCCAGCACTTCTTCCTCCACTGGAATATGATTTGTTCTCTCCCACTGTAGTAGTTGATGCTGATAGCGTCTGGCCAACGAATCCGAAGTATTTCTTGTAGACAAGTGTTAATAAACACTTGTATCTTGTGGATGACGGCTTTCGTAGTTCTCCAAGTTGGCTCGTGAATTCAATCATTAAAATTAAATATTATTTAAAGTTTGGTTGTGCAACTGTGGTGAACGAGAACAACATTAGGGATAATCAGATGTATTTGAATATAAAATTACAGAATATCTTAGTAAAATCTGAGAACCATACAGTAAATAACTCATTTGCAAAATGTCAGTTATTCATCTCAGGCTTCATTGTCCCTTCATTTCCACATTAATCATTCACTGTTCTCGCTCGCTTCTCTACAATCTTCTTAACCTTCTGCCTCCAGGCATTTCACTTTCGATTGATGATAAATACTACTTATATCTGTTGACATCAATAGCACACACCACAGTACATTCGGCAATCATTCAAAATCATTGATTATATCGATATTATCCCAAAGTATCTAAAAGGTCCAAATATCAATTATTCTATATGACTGTGATTAAATTATACTTATTTTTGTTAGGAATTTCTGCTAAAAGGTTAAATTATTGGATTTAACTCTATGAAACTTCTTCAATCAGTATAATAAGGATATGTAGTGAATGATGACATATCTAATCGATACATTCCTGATCATTATATCTTGAGTATATGATAAGTCTTGCGGATTGAACGCTATATTCGTCTCCTAAGCTATTCTGTAACCCCCAGACCAGAACTATACAGCGACCTGAACACGAGAGAGAAGACTCAAAGTATTCGAGAAGTAGTTTACTCCAAGGTTCATTCTAATACAGAAAATACAGGGTTTTTATAGTACTTTAAATGTCCTTGGGTTGCTCGAAGATTCTGGAATGTTACTAAACATGGTAGCAGTATAGCAATCAGTCAATCAGAACCTCTGCATGTGACGTTTCACTTCCTTGATATTTTGGTTAAAACTTCAAGTGAACGCTGATTGAATGAAACGCTTCTTAGTGTTACCTGATGCTTACTTGTCTTTTGCAAGCAATTTTCTGGATCACTCCAACAGTATACACACATAATCATATGTTTGAACCTTATAGAACTTATTTTCATTGAGTTCAATATTAGATTTATCACATCATTATGTAAAATCATCGTCAGTCCTCATTGTAAATCAATGCGTTCAAAAAAGTGAATTATTTACTATATTTATCTTGGAAACACTATCAATGAAGTGTTCTTAATCGACTTAGAGAAATCTGTATTGAATCTTAAAAGAAATTATTTAACTTCCTTACATACATGGCAGAAAATAATTGGATCTGTCAACTCACCTCATTGAATATTTTATTTATGTCCAGTATGAAAAATGATACGGCCCCCAAATGCCCTGGTACGGCAGAGAGTGGGGAGAATTAGCTCTCCCTATGGAAATGCTCTCATATGGCCACATAGAAATAACCACTATTAGGAAAGTCGTACTCACTACCTTCTCGCCTCATTACTGTTGTTTATGAAATTGAGAGGATGAAAAGCGAATGTCCGGCGCTTTAACCAGGTTGATGGACACGGAGAGTCTACCTAGGGGGAGTTGGAAAACCCTCATTCCAAACCAATGGTGCACATGAGCTCTACGATCCTGAGCGAATAAATGGTGTATGAATCAATTATTGATCACCGCCTACCATGGGACTGCATCTCTGATGTTGCTCCACTGCCTTGTAGATCAGACCTTTAGGTCGAAGGCTCAGGATGTGGCCTCCTACAAAAAACCACCTGATTCGGTTTGGGCACGCGGACAGTATCCCAGCCCTCACACAAATTGAATGATTCATGTGGCGCATGTCTGTTTGGTGCCTCCTTGTACCAATGTCTATGTGTCTGAATAAAATTTTTAAAAAGTACGGTGCTATGTTGAACTCATAATTTTCTCAAGTTTATTTATGTGGCGTCATTATACTACTCAATAGTAGTTAAAATTATTTAAGAAAACTTTTGTCGAACCGAAAATTCATTTTGTCATGGAGACTTTTTTAAAAATATACTGAATGCATTCAGTGAAGGTGTAAACAGTTTTATCAAAAATAGATTTTAAAGTTACATAAGAAATAAGTTTGATGAACAACCAGTTCATCTCATGGTAAACATGATAACTGACAGCTGAAATCTTGTTGTTCATATGTCCGATCTTATTCAATTTACAATATCATGTAATGATCATCTATTTTCGTCAATGTTACTTGTTACATAACTGTATTCTATCTTATTTGAAATTGTCTGTATAAACTAACGAGAAGCCGATCTAAACAAGCCGGATTCTATTCATATACTGAGTCTCTACATTTTATTACTCTTAAGTTTTGTTATGATTTTCAGCATGTTTTGGATACCCGATATTGAATTTGTATTTTCGTCCTGTTGATATTTGTTATGTTTGATGAATCCTGAACTAACTTGTGCTTGATACTTCAATCTTAAATTCCATAACATGTAGTGAAAACAAAAAGACTACTTAAAGTGTTTTATTTGACCTAATATCTGACTACATTGTGTTTTACATAGTTTCTCTATAGGTCACTATCAAAATTATAATAACTAGTTGCACTCAGAGCAAAAAAGTAAAGCTTATTTTCCTACATGATCACTATGCAAACATAAATACCAGGTTGACTCAGTAGTTGACCTTACCTTATCTGTCAAAAAAACTTGTCCCCTGAGATGCCACCATGTCCCATGAAACCATTAGAATCAATTATGCTTCGTTCTGAATATGAGCTAAATGTTACGGTTCATTCTTTCTTTGGCAGAATTTCGTTCTATGAGTTGGCTTGTTTTCTAGTGGGATTTCCATTATTCTTCTGAATAAAATCATCAAGAAAAACTTCAGGTAGAAGTGAAATATTTGACTCATAGTTTGTCCTGTCATTATCGATTTTAATTCGTTAGTGATGACCTTTAACCTGTCATTATCTGCCTCTTCGTTTTGATTGTATCTCCCTTTGAAATGAATCCTGGCTCTATAATTGCATTGCATTCCATATTTGACTTTCGTTGGCCTAAGTGTTCATGGGCAAAATTGAACATTCTGGGCTTGATTGCCTCGATTATACTTATGTTTGAGTATTTCTAAGGAGTCCGTACTTCCCAGTTTTCATTTTTTTTATTTAATTAAGATAAGTTCATGATTTAAACTATGAAAATTTTCACAATCTTCACAAAACTCTATAATTGACAATATTAATTTTATCATTATTCCATCAAAATTTAATGATTAACATCAAAAGGTGTTTTGTGGATATTATAGTAATTTTTAATAGTTGAGATCATGAGTCAATTGAAGCTAAACCACCATGGAAAACTTGGAAGCATTGGATGACCAGTGGGGCTCAACCGGGTCTGTTGTGAGATGGTGACTCACTGAAGACAATGGCGGATGTGTCGCTCTGCTTCATCGATTAGTTGAAGTTAGGTATTAACACCGGCCGGTTCAGTGGCCTAGTGCTTAAGCGTTCGCGAGCGAGACCGATAGATCCTGGATTCGAATTTCGAGAGGTGGGATCATGAATATGCACTAGTAAGGGGTCCTACAATAGGACGAAAAGGCCGTCTGATGCTTCCAGGTTCTCCATAGTGGTCTAGCTTCAATTAACTCATGATCGCAACTATTAAAAAATGTATGATTTCATTAAAAGTAAAGCACAAATAACCGGCAAAGAAGTAAAACGATTTGATCAATTCTTTTTCAATCAATAAATACAAACCGATCAATTACTTCTTTTTCTATAAATCGAAGGAAAAGTCACTCCTTTCATTTACGAAAATTTTTCTCTTGTTTTTTTCTTTCTCATTGCCATGTATCATTGAATTATTGCTAATTGAATTGTTTGTTTATTTATTTGCTTGTTTGTTTGTATCCTTTCAAAATCTTTACTATAAACTGAACACCTGTTTCTTTCTAAACTTCAAGAAGACTAGAATATAATAAAGATAAGGAAGAATAAATAGTGAAAGAATAAAGTACCAACGAGAAGTATACGGATAAAGAAGAGGAGAAGAAAGAATGAGATAAATTGAACGGATAAAATAACGGTAGAATACTATGTAGTAGTAGTAGTAGTAGTAGTAGAAGTAGTTATAGTTATAGTATATAGTAGTAGTATATAGTAAGTATAGTAGTATTAGTAGTAGTAGTAGTATAGTATAGTAGTATAGTAGTATAGTAGTAGTAGTTATAGTAGTAGTAGTAGTAGTAGTAGTAGTAGTAGTAGTTAGTAGTAGTTAGTATAGTATATATAGTAGTAGTAGTAGTAGTAGTAGTAAGTAGAGTAGTAGTAGTTAGTAGTAGTAGTAGTAGTAGTAGTAGTAGTAGTAGTAGTATAGTAGTTAGTAGTAGTAGTAGTATAGTAGTAGTAGTAGTAGTAGTAGTAGTAGTAGTATTAGTAGTAGTAGTAGTATATGATAGTATAGTAGTATATAGTAGTAGTATAGTAGTAGTTAGTAGTAGCAGTAGTAGTAGTAGTAGTAGTAGTAGTAGTATAGGCAGTAGTAGTAGTAGTAGTATAGTATAGTGTAGTAGTGTAGTGTAGTAGTAGTAGTTAGTATAGTAGTAGAGTAGTAGTAGTAGTAGTTAGTAGTAGTATAGTAGTAGTAGTATAGTAGTAGTAGTAGTAGTAGTAGTAGTAGTAGTAGTAGTATAGTAGTAGTATAGAGTAGTAGTATAGTAGTAGTAGTAGTGTAGTAGTAAGTAGTATAGTATAGTATAGTAGTATAGTAGTAGTATGTAGTAGTATAATAGTATAGTAGTAGTAATATAGTAGTATAAGTAGTAGTAGTAGTAGTATAGTAGTAGTAGTAGTAGTAGTGTAGTAGTAGTAGTAGTATAGTAGTAGTAGTATATAGTAGTAGTAGTAGTGTAGTATAGTAGTATAGTTAGTATAGTAGTAGTAGTAGTAGTAGTAGTAGTATTAGTAGTATAGTAGTAGTATAGTATGTAGTAGTAGTAGTAGTAGTAGTAGTAGTAGTAGTAGTAGTAGTAGTAGTTAGTAGTGTAGTAGTAGTAGTATAGTAGTAGTAGTAGTAGTAGTAGTAGTAGTAGTGTAGTAGTAGTAGTAGTATAGTAGTAGTAGTATAGTATAGTAGTAGTAGTAGTATAGTTAGTAGTAGTAGTAGTAGTAGAGTGTATAGTAGTAGTATAGTATAGTAGTAGTATAGTATAAGTAGTAGTTAGTAGTAGTGTAGTATAGTAGTAGTAGTAGTAGTATAGTAGTAGTAGTAAGTAGTAGTAGTAGTAGTAGTAGTAGTAGTAGTGTAGTAGTAGTGGTAGTAGTAGTAGTAGTAGTAGTAGTAGTAGTAGTAGTAGTAGTAGCAGTGTAGTGAAGGAGAACATACGTGAGGACAACCGAGTTATATTTAGCATAACATTACAGAGTTACTTGGTAAAATAGAAAAAACATACTATAATACCTAATTTACAAAATGTTCAATAATTGTCTCGAACTCCATTGTTCTTGCATTTCTATTCTAGTTGCTTTCTATTCCCATTCTTTCCTTTCTTGATCTTCCCAATCTTCTGCTCCCAGACATTACATTCCTGACTCATGTTATATACTACTTATGTCAATATAAGTAGCACACTCCACAGTAGTAGTAGTAGTATATTTAATTATCTTCAAATCCTTTGAGAATAAGAATGAGAATAAATAAGTGGATGAAAGAAATAAAAAAACAACAAAATTAAAGATAAGGCAACAGTTCATAAAGTTCAGAAGGCAACAATCTATAATAATGATCAAATTATGGATAACTAGATAAACAAAATCTTAGTTAAAATTAAATGAAGCATATTTAATCATATACTCTATCTCTATTCCGTTTATTATCATTATTGTTGTTGTTTTGCTCTCCCTTTCCTCTCTCTTCTCCTGCTAGATACGTATCATATATATGTTCATCTTGTCTATATATCAACAAACAATAAGATACGAAATCGCCTTTTTTTATTAGAAAAAAAGGTCGAATATCTGCTTCTTTTACTTAAATATTCTTTTCAGTATCTGCGCGTGAATACGTGTGTGTGTGGGGGGTGTATATACACAATTGTAGACAAGTGGTAAAGAATAACATTTAAGTCGTCTAAGTATTTCATACACAACATGAGTCAGGTGGAGGAGTGATGGGGGGGGGGAGAAATTAATATTAAGAATCGAATTTGAATTAATTGTTCGATTTTGTTTTTCTATTCTTACTCATGATTGTTGTGATTTTTGTTGTCAGTGTTATTTTTTTCTTTTCAGTCTCATGAGATATCTATTTTTTTTCTTTGTGTCTAATACCACATTTAAATGAAGGAAATAAGATTGAGTATATCAAAATACCAAACCAGTCACAATTGATGGAGAAGATTTGGAAGATGTAAAAACCTTTACATATTTGGGCAGCATCATTGTTGAACATGGTGGGTCTGATGCAGATGTGAAAGCGCGGATCGGTAAAGCAAGAGCAGCATATCTAAAATTGAAGAACGTCTAGAACTCAAAACAACTGTCTGTCAACCAACACCAAGGTCAGGATTTTCAATACAAATGTTAAGACAGTTCTACTGTATGAGGCGGAAACCTGGAGAACTACGAAAGCCATCATCCAGAAGGTACAAGTGTTTATTAACAGTTACTCACGCCAAATACTTCGGATCCGTTGGCCAGACACTATCAGCACCAGCCACTACATTGGGAGAGAACAAACCAGATCTCAGCGGAGGAAGAAATTAGGAAGAAGCGCTGGATGTGGATAGGACACATATTGAGGGAAGCACCCAACTGTATTACAAGGCGAGCCCTCACATGGAATCCTGAATTCCAAAGGAGGAGGAGGAGGAGGAGAGGAAGACCAAAGAACATATTACGCTGGGAAGTGGAGATAGACATGAGAAAAATGAACAAGAATTGGATAGAACTAGAAAGGAAGGCCGGGGGCAGAGTGGGTTGAAGAATGCTGGTCGGCAGCTTATGCTCCATTGGGAGTAACAGGCGGAAGTAAGTAAGTAAGTAATATCAAAATAGAATATAGTGGGTATGTAGTTGTGTGTGAATATGACAATATAAAACAAGAAGGTAAATGAACAGCAGATACAATTCATATTGACTAACTGAATAAAAAAGTCACTATGGTATTCACTATTTAAGGAAGGAGAAAATCTATAGCAATAGTGATTACGCAATTTGTCATTTATTAGCGAAGATGGCTAGTGGCTAGCAGTGGAATCCAGAACGAGCGTTTCGTCCTGTTTGGGACTCGTCAGTTGGATGTACCTGCATCTGAGTTGATGTTCACTCTGGGACTCAAACTCAGTACCGTTCGCTTCAAACGCGCGCCTTGGACTCCACTACTAGTCACTATTCATCTTTGCTTATAATGCTTGTGAATTAAGGCAACATCGAGGCATACACACAGTATGCACATATGCCAATAAGAGACTGATCAATTTCAGTCTTAAAAACATCAAAGGGAAGATTCAAGTAAAACAATACCAAGTGAATTTGTCATTTATTGTTCACATTATAGTTATTATTATTATTATTATTATTACTCACTTGAACAATTGGTGTCATTATATTGAACCACTGGCTTCGGTAACTTGAATGTGTTTTTTTATGAGTAGCCTCCTAGCATCTTCCACTTCATCCATTATTAACTGACTTCGTACCTGGATGAAAAACACAGAGCGGTGGTCAATTTGAATCGGACTGATATCTATTACTGCTTTACACCTTCCCGGATGGAGTATTAGAAATGATATAATTCAGTGTCTTGAGACGCTGTCATACATAACTCAGGATAGAAACCGATGGCTTACCTACCGTTGTTTTTTTACTCTGCTCATAAACGTCAGGTACTACACTAAACTTATTCACTTATTTTCATCTATTGATTTACTCTTAACTATACTCTCCTTATCCCTTCACCATCTTGAGTATTTCATCGTTTCATTTGTTTGTCGCGTACGTATTCTGGTGCCAAGTTTTGCCAATAATAACTTGTATTAAATAAATGAATCAGTAATGGTACAAATCTTGTTTCATTTTCAGTGTTTTTACCCCCTCGATTTTTTTACTCAATGTATTTTTTATTTAGAGATTTCTATAACTATTAGTTGAAGTCAAACGTTAAGATTGTTGGATGCCGGCCAGCTCAGTGGTCTAGAGGTTAGGCGTTCGGGAGCGAGACCGATAGGTCCTGGGTTCGAACCTCGTATAGATGCGCACTGCTCAGGAGTCCCACACTAGGGCGAAACAGTCATCCAGTGATTCCAGATTTCCAGTGATGGTCTAGCTTAGATCAACTCATGAATTAACTTTTAAAATACTACAATTGCCACAAATCCCCAAACTGATATACGTTACTTATGTTTTCATAAAATTGGCAATATCTAAACAAATAACTAAACCTCTTAATGTTATTTGGAACGAAAAAAATAAATTACTGTACATGTTCAAAAATTTTTCAATTTCATAGTTATCATTATAGGATAATCACGAACTGGTTGGGATAAAAATATAAACCACTGGATACCAGATTAGTAGTGTGAGAGTTTAGCGCTCACCTCAAGGTCTAATTGTCTTTGGTTAGATTTCCGATGGCAGGATCATAAACTCACAATGCTGATTAGCCCTGCACTAGAATGAAACGGTTGCTTAATACTTCCTGATTTCTCATCGTTGTTTACCTATAGCTATTCCATAATGTTAACTATGAAATAAACAAATAACTATCAAGCTTTTAAAGCAAAGATGGATAGTGGCTAGTAGTGGAATCCAGGACGCACATTTCGTCCTATTTTGGGACTCATCAGCTGGATATACTGCATCTCAGAATTGATGTTCATTCTGGGAGTCGAGCGTAGTACCATCCGCTTCAAACACCATCGTGTTATCCACTTAGCCACTGAGTCCTGATAGTTACCCGCTTATGCATCCTGTACGGATTGCCTCGAGCTTTATAAACAAAGATAGATAGTGGTTAACAGTAGGATCCAGGACGCACATTACCAATAAGAGACTGATCATTGCAGTCCTAAATAACAATGGGAAGATACAAGTGAAATTTTCTATCATTTTCCCCACTGTTCAACCCTCTGTGTCTTATTCAACCCTATGGAAAACCATCTATTTAAGGTATTATATTCAAGTATTGATTTTTTTTTCTTCTTTCTGTCTACAATTTGATCTTATCAGATAGCTTCTTGAAATAAACCTATCACCATAATCATCATTCAAATCATCATCATCATCACCATCATCCAAATCATCATCATCATGTATAGTCTTATCATTATCCCTACACCATGATACTTAAACAATGCACCATCTATTTGTTTTTCTTCTTTTTGATGTTCATTTACCAAGTTTATCAAATTAACACTTTCCTTTCTATTGTTAATATTAAAACGTTCTTTAAGATATTTACTAGACAGTTGTTCAATTTACATCAATACAATTCAGTTTCTATAAGAAAGAAATAGATAGATAGATAGATAGATATATACTACTATTTTATAAAATTATAGTAGCAACTGTTCAGTTTGTTTATATGAAAACGGAATTTTTTTTAAAAAAAGTGCAAAGATCATTCAATTTCATTCAATTATTAGATCGGTGCTTTGTGACAGTTAATAGAATAGTAGTAATAGTACTATCACTACTACTACTACTACTATCATAAGTACTACAACTACCATAACTACTAATGCCCCTACTAATACGAATAATAATAACAATACTTATTATTACCATTATTATTATTATCATGACAACATAAAAGAAATATGAACAAATAGAATTATTCTAGGTACTTTATTTCTTTAGACAAAACATTAAGACAATAATAGAAAATAAACTTAGCCGATAGAAAGACATATTAGAAAGACCCAGTAAGAGATAAATAAGAGAAAGAGAGGTAGAGAGAGAGAGAGAGATGAACAATGAAATGTCATATAAAACTTGTGAAATGTTTATATTCTATGATAACTAAATGTTTAAGTAGAATATTTATTCACAGATATATACTGTATTGTTATGCTTATTATTTGTTATCATCTGTAAGATGATGGAAAAGATTTATAGCTCAGGTGGATGATTTTGATGGAGTTTTATTGTCTGAGCTACATGGTTTGGTCGTGGAGCTTTCATCATTCTTCTGAACTACATCATCAGCATAAACTTTAGTTAGACTTTTATCATCATCTGTCATCATTTGTGTATATTCTTGTGGTGTTTGAATGAACTAATGATACCTTTGTACTTGTTGAATGCTTGATTTCGAATTCTAAATACAATACATTCGTTTGTTCTTGTCTAGTACTTTTTGATTCGATTGCGTTAATTCTGAGATTCCTAGTTCATACTACAATTCAAATAATTCGAAATACCGAAATTCTCTTTAACAGTTATATATATAGACAATAAACACTCATTATTCATAGTTATCTATGATCATAGTATTGATATAAGTTTCAACAGGTGTTAATGTTTAATTTCAACCAATCCATTATATTGCATGATCATCCTTCATTGTCTTCGGTGGATAACATCCTTACATCCAATCTGAATTCAACTCGATTGGTCATGGTTTCTCACTAGAACTTTGAGAATCACCACTCTCTCTCATAATGAATGAATGTTGACAGAATTAATGAAAATTTAAGGAGAAATTTAAAGTTTTCGGTTTTTGATTGAGATCATGAATTAATTGATGTTATACCACTATTGAAAACCTAGTAGCACTGGATGGGCGTTTCGTTCTATTGTGAAACTCTTCAGCAGTGCATATCCACGATCCCGCTAGCGGGATTCGAACCCAGGACCCTCGGTCTAGAACGCGAACACTTGATCTGAGCCGGCATCCAATGATGTTAATGTCTAAGTTCAAATAATCCACGTAATTGTGCAACCATCTTCCATTGTACTGAGGTAGATAACTGTCTCTAACCGACATGGATTAGCTCAGCTTTTTCTATTATAAAAAAAGACCATTTCGCAAAAATAATAAAATATTATTCAATCTGTTCAAGAAATGACATATGATCTATGTATTCCGCATATAATTGTCACTTTTAAATTGGATCCAAATATAATAACCAGAAATACATTTAAAATGTAATCCATAAGTGTGAACAGTGTAATCCAGGATTCTGAATAACCTTATACATTGATTCTTATATTATAATTTTGACTAGAAATTAGTATTCACTGTTATAATGTTAGTGTCTGTAGTGGTTGGTCATATGTTATGCTCATATAGCTTATTCTAGCTTCTGGACAAGCTAAATATATTCATTCTACTGAAGCTACATTTTGAACTTGTTAATTATTCGCTTATCAATCTTAACTATTGCTATATGAACGTATGTGTGGACACTTCTTATCTTATTCATCACATGTCTGTGACTTATTTTTGTTGGACTATAAATATCAATTCATATTTGCATAAATTTAGTTGGCTCACACGCCTTGTGCGTCGTTTCGCTTTACTTCCTCCTCGTCGCTTCTCTAATCGTTTGTCTAGATCAATGATTGTATGAAATACACGTATTCGAAATTCATCCTCATATTTGCCTTATTTAATTCCGTTATACACTAGCCCGAGTTAAATCGATGATTATATACGAGAGGAGTTAAGATGTATATTTCAACAGAAATTATGTGTTAGCAATCAGAAACGATCCAAATAGAGTCAGATATAGGGTCACTAAAATGTTATCCCTTAAGTTACTGAATTACAATAATTGGCATTGTTAGACAGATATAAAATTAATTAAAATTATTAATTATGAGAGTTTTTAATTCTCTATTTTTCATATCCAGAAAAGAATTTGACTAGTGTTGACTGTCTTAACTCAACAGACCAATAGGTAATGCTTCACCAGTAGACAACGTCATGATGTTTTATAGCCTTCAGTGTAGATGGAACTTTATCAACCAAACTGTAATATGACCATTAGTTTAATTAATTCATCATCAAGACTTACAATAAGAACAATATTACTTAACGAATTAATCGAAATCTGATAGCTATTACCTTATGTTTGAGTCGATTTTATTGCTAATCTGATATTATCAATTAACAGCCTCACTTTTAACTTGATAAATTATCCTCAACTCCTGAAATTATCTCACAAAATCACCGAAACTAATTTTAGTATTATAACCAGTACTCAATTGGGAAACTAATAGAAACCAAGAAGTGCTAGGTAGTCATCTGTGATAGTAATTATTTCAAACGGAACAGTTCATATGGATCATTTATTTAACTAGTAATCATGTAGACAGTGGTAATTATCTCCGACTACATTTACCGAATGTGCGGTGAGTAACCATAGTCGGTTATGTATGGAACCCTACTCCACTCTAACTGATAGAGATCGGACTAGTTCCTTACCGTGGGATGGCAATTATTCAATCCCATCAATAATAACTATCACATTGTTGAAATGGTTGAATGTCTTTATTTACAGTTTTTATTTGAAATTTATAAATTCTTCTTAGAATTAGTCATTAGCGATTGTGAAATCACTACTTCTAAGTGAAAAATTAATTGAGAACGGAAGCATCATCGATGAACAAGGAGGATCAGATACAGCACAAAGGCGAGGATTGGAAAAGCAAACACAGCATTCCTACAATTGAAGAACATATCGAACTCAAATAACTTCCAACAAAATCAAAGTCACGATCTCCAATACGAACGTCAACACAGTTAGTTCGACTGTACGGAGATGAAACTACCAGCACTACTACAACAATCACCAAGAAGGTACAAGTATTTACAAATAGTTGTCTACACATGATACTCAATATCCATTGGCCGGATACCATCAGTAACAGACTTCTGTGGGAGAGAACAAACCAACTTCCAGATGAAGAGGAAATTAGGAAAAGACGATGGAAAGGACGATGGATAAGACACACATTACGCAAATTATCAAACTGCATCACGAGGAAAGCCCTAACTTGGAATCCTGAATGGAAGTGGAAAAGAGGAAGCCCAAAGAACATATTACGTCGGGAAATAGAATCAGATATGAAAATGATGAATAACAACTGGAAAGGATTTTCCATGACGGGGTTGAATGGCGAGTGCTGGTAGGCGGCCTACACTCCTTTACGAGGAATAAAAGACGTAAGTAACTAAGTAAAATTATTTTGAACTTCTCATCAGTAAAATAAGTAGTCTACATATTTAATTTAGAAATATTCTTTCTTTATATTAAAAGAAACTAGACATTATGAATGATAAAGTAATGCATAAATCCTCTACTATACATGTATCTACAGCTTATATTATAGAGAGACGAGCACAAATATACATACACTTACAATATCAGAAATTGTCCTTATTACAAAAAATGCGGGATGGTGTGAAACAAAAAAAATGCAACCAACAATAATCTTACGGGTTTCTTCTTTTTCTTTTTGTTGTTGTTGTTGGTGGTGGTGGTGATGGTGTTCCTATTTATTCATATTTTCAAATGAAACAATACACTTTGTAATATATATATGTTCATAACAATCAAAATAATAATGACAATAATATTTAAACTTATATTACCTTTAATGGTGCATTCTGCCCTTTTTTGTAACTTGGATAGTCAACTTCGATGGTGTTTCTTTTACATATACCATTATTATTATTATTATTATTATTATTATTATTATTATATATAGTAGTAGTAGTAGTAGTAGTAGTAGTAGAGTAGTAGTAGTATTTCGAATTTTACGCATTATATGATACCACTTGTTAAACCATTGACCAAAAACAAACAAACAAATAAATGAACTAATCGACAAAACTTGAAAGACAATAACAATGTTATTGAAGAACCCGTATCTATTTTATCTATGCAGGCAGGAAAAAATTTGATAAGAGACTATCTATATTTTTCTTTGTGACTATCATAGTAACTAACTAGTTAGGCTAACTAAGTCATTCACAATATAATAATAATAATATATAATAATAATAATAATAATATAAGTTTACAAGCAGTCTGACTTATGATTTATATATCGTATATTGTTATGACTAAACTTAATCAGGAAGTGCTCCTGGGGAGATTAAATCTACATAATTTGTACATTTGATTATGAACATAAGTGAATTTAACCTCAAATGAAAGAAGAAAAAAAAGTACATATATATTTTGTTTACCTTATTTTACATACTTTTATCAAGGTCATACAAAGTTAATAATCATTTGTATCTTTTAATAGAAAATATAATAATGTATTGGCTATCTGTTTAATTCATGATTATAAAAGACTATTATTCTGTTAAAAGAACAAACTAAAATCCTTTAAGTTTCATGATGATGACCTCAAATGGTCGAGGGTGGGGAGTGTTAGCTCTTCCTCTCGAAATGCTCTCATATGACCACATAGAAATAACCACTACCAGGAAAGTCCTACTCACTACCTTCTCGCCTCATTACTGTTGTTTATGAAATTGATTCCATTGATTCCAAATCAACGGTGCACATGGGCACCAAGATCCTGAAGGAACAAATGGCATATGAAGCAATTATTGGTCACCGACTCCCATGGGATTGCATCTCCTGACGTTGCTCCACTGTCTTGTAGATCAGACCTTTAGGTTTCAGGAGTGGCCTCCTAAGAAAACCACTTGCTTCGGTTTGGGCACCGGACAGTATCATAACCCATACACAAATCGAGTGATTTGTGTGGCGCATATGTATTCCATGCCCCTTTGTACCAACATTTATATGTTCAAATAAATAAATAAATAATTTTCATGATCAGTACATTATCTTCATATCATTGAATTCAATTGAGTTCGACTGGTCATGGCTTTTTCCGCAAAACTTCAATAATTCATCTTGCATCCTACATCAGGACTAATCGTAGAAGCCGTGCTACAAAGATTTGGGACTATATTTCTACAAATAATCAAACTAAAGATTTGGATTAGTTACTTACGCCTGCTACTCCAAATGGAGGATAGGCCGTTGACCAACATTCTACAATCCACTACGTCCCCGGCCTTCCTTTCCAGTTCTATCCAATTCTTGTTCATTTTTCTCATGTCTATCTCCACTTCCCAGCGTAATATGTTCTTTGGTCTTCCTCTCCTCCCCCTCCTCCTTTGGAATTCAGGATTCCATGTGAGGGCTCGCCTTGTAATACAGTTGGGTGCTTCCCTCAATATGTGTCCTATCCACATCCAGCGCTTCTTCCTAATTTCTTCCTCCGCTGAGATCTGGTCTGTTCTCTCCCAATGTAGTGGCTGGTGCTGATAGTGTCTGGCCAACGGATCCGAAGTATTTGGCGTGAGTAACTGTTAATAAACACTTGTATCTTCTGGATGATGGCTTTCGTAGTTCTCCAGGTTTCCGCCTCATACAGTAGAACTGTCTTAACATTTGTATTGAAAATCCTGACCTTGGTGTTGGTTGACAGACAGTTGTTTTGAGTTCTAGACGTTCTTCAATTTTAGATATGCTGCTCTTGCTTTAAAAAGATTAGGATACGTTATATATATCACGAATTCATTATCTGGAATACAGATAAACTAGAAATAACTCATAAATCGATCTAAAACATTTTAGAGGATATCAAATTTACGAGGGAAGAAAAAGAAGAGGTAGAAAATAAAATCTTATTCTTTGACGTTTTAATCTATCGAAGAAATACAAGAAATTTAAAATAACAAGTTTACGAAAAAACTAAGACACAAGGATCAAATATTAAACTACAATAGTAGCAACCCAACAACACAGCAAAAAGAGTTGTGATCGAACACTAATCAAAAGAGCTAAAGCCTATTGCAATACTCTCAATACACGAAAAATTAACGGAGCTTATCGTCACTCTATCTTCTGTATGAATGGCTACCCTAATAACTTTATCAAAAGATGCTTTACCAATACATTCACTTCACTCTATTCTGTGCAGACTTAAAGATAAAGGAGGACGAACCCAACATCATTTACAAAATGAAATACACCATTTTCTAAAAACATTACATAAGACAAAATGTGAACACCTTAAAAATAAGAATATAAGAAATGCTATCACTGACATCAGTGAATGCAGACAACCATGAATATTAATTCGTTTATAAAAACGTCAACATTTCGGATCAGGAAAGCCCCAAGACTCCTAGAGAATTTCTAAAAGTATGGCATTCAAAACAATTAGCAAGCAGCGGACACATCAACATAGATCTAATTAATGAAGCTATACGGAAAAGGTCAATCAATTGCAAAGCCAGAGATCAACCAAAAAAGTAGTCAATATGAATTCAAAGATAAATGAACACAACCAAACCTACAAAGATAGTCAATCACGAACATGACCATTAGAATGAACCAATGTAACACTTATGAATTAACTAGAAACCTCACTTCTGCATGAAGTAGACTCTAAGAATGTTATCCAGAATGACAATATAAACACCAAAGTGAAATCAACTATCTTGGAGAACTGAACACCATAAAAATATGACTCTTTTTCCAGCTTTACATTGTAGCTGATAATGAAATGATACCTTGCATTACCATATATAAACTCATGACAGCAATATAATTCACTACCTAAATTTAAACATACAACCCTAAGCAACTGATAGTTTAGCAATTAAAGCAAGTGGAATTCCTACCATAACGGGAAAAATTCAAATTACACTTTGGTTTGAACAATCCAGGCAACAGTACTAGTCATCAAATAAAATGATAGAATTAAACAAAGGGTATTTAAGATTGTATTTCCCCAAAAATTCAGCCAGAATGAAATAAAAATATGTATCCCTTAAAATCACCATTTTGATGTTTTCAAACTATACAAATATAATTTGATCGAATATCATGAAACTCTTCTCCTTAATGGTTAATTCTCAAATATACTTCAAATTTATCTATACATACTTGCACATTTCATACTTCATCGTTGTCTTCTGGAGTTTATCTTCTTGATTATTGAAGACGGTTAGTAGCTAAGTAATATACGCTTCTATTGTGAATGTCATACTCCATTCAGAATCACATGGCCAGGTTGGTGTTGAACAGAATAAAAAAAATTACTCAATATTCAGTGATTAGTTAGTTGTGAATATCTAAATCGAACAAGTCAGCTGAGATCTAAAGACTTCAGTGGCAACGTTTCTAACTGTAAAATTGGGTTGAAAGGGATCATTTCTCATGGCAAACATCAGTTTCCTGAATATTGCAGGTACATCTTGTCGACATATACTAACCAGTATGAAATCTTAGTCATGTAGTGTTTCCTGTCAACTATCTTTAACTCTTAAATATAAATTCTAATCAAATACACTATTCGATAAATTACTGATCATTTTCCCTCGCAGCCCGAAAAAAATATATTTATTAATTTCATAGTTGAGATCATGAGTCAGTTGAAGTTAGGCCACCATGGAAAACCTAGAAGCACTGAATGGCCGTTTCGTCCTATTGTGGACATCCTCAGTAGTGCGTATCCATGACTCCGCATCACGAGATCCGAATCCAGGACTTGTCGGTCTCGCGTGAGAGCACTTAACCTCTAGACCACTGAGCCGGCATCCAACGGTGTTAACGTTTGGCTCCAAATAGTCCACGGAATTGAGCACCACATCTACGATTGTCATCAATGAGTTGCTATCTCACAACTGACTCGGTTGAACTCCACTGGTCACTGCTTCTCACTAGAACTCTAGGATATACCTCTTGAAGCCAGTTACTAGTGAGCATATGTTGATTAGTGTCAGAAGGGGTTTTGTAGAGGTTGTAGTAATTTCAATAGTTTAGATCATGAGTCAATTGAAGGTAGACCAGCATGAGATAGTAACTCACTGATGTCAATGGTGGATGTGTTGCTCAATTTCGTGGATTAGTTGAAGTTAGATATTAACATCATCGGATACCGACCGGCTCAGTGGTCTAGTGGTCAAGAGTCCGAGCGCGAGACTAATAGGTCCTGGATTCGAATTTCGAGAGGCGGGGTCGTGGATACGCACTACTGAGGATTCCCACAATAGGACGAAGTAGTCGTCCAGTCCTTCCAGGTTTTCCATGGTGGTTTAACATCAATCAATTTATGATCTCAATCAAAAAACTTAATCATCTCCACAACACTATACTGATAATGAAGTAATTAATTATACTTTTTGACCCAAAATTGTACACAACAGATATTAGGAATCATAAATAAAGTATTCCTTATCAAATATTATATTGTATAATGCTACATTTTAATCATACGATAGATAAAACTATTCTATGATTGATTTGTGTCAATATTGAGACAATATAACAACAAGAAATGAAATAGATGAGAGCAACTAATCGTATTAGAATTTGCCGCCAATATATGTCATAAATTGACAGAGTTTTGTAGAAATCTATGTGAATGTATACAAATATATAGTGTATGTATACCAGTCCCTTCATTATTTTATGGATATATATATAAATTGTATGAATAATCCCAGAGTAATATACAAAGTTTACCTATAATGAAAGGAAAAATAAATAATGATTCTTTTATCATGAATATGATTAGATGAATAAATAGATGGATGGATGGATGGATAGATGGATAGTTAAATAGATTAATGACGGAAAGTAGACTACATACAACGAGAGAGAAAGAACAAAATAAGTAAAAGCATATTTACTATAAAAATCATTTACTTTTTCCTCATAAAAAGAATTGAGGGGGAGGGGTTATTTATTACTGTATATTTATTCATTCACATTTCAATTTATTATGTAGTTCCTTATTTATATATTGATATGGATTGTGTAACAAAGATATTTCGAAATATGTATGAATATGTAGAATATGAGAACTATTAATCTCTAGAGGTAACCAGTGAATCATGGCTGAACCAGTATTCCTGGAGTGCTAGTGAGAAGCAGTGACCAGTGGAGTCCAGCCGGGTCTGTTGTGAGATAATAACTCACTGATGACAATGGTGGATGTGTTGCTCAATTTCGTGGATTATTTGAAGCCAAACGTTAACACCGTTGAATACCGGCCAGCTCAGTGGTTTAGAGGTTGAGCATTCGAGCGCGAGACTGGGAAGTCCTGGGTTCGAATCTCACGAGACGGGATCGTCGATGCGCACCGATGAGGAGTCCCACAGTACGACGAAATTGCCGTCCAGTGCTTCTATATATATATATATATATATATATATATATATATATATATATATATATATATATATATATAATAAATATTTTATATAAAACTTCAGTAACTTATCTAAGCGAGTGCAATATTTTTTACTCGACTCTAAACCGTACTGGGTTTCTAATTATCTTGGTAAGGAATAGTGAATTACTAGCTCGCTGTATAAACTGAAGTTGGTAAGGTAGAGTTTGAATCTATTAGGTAGTTGGCAAGAGATTCTATTTGAACTAGGTTTTGTGTTATTGGCATTCATTAACAATGTGTACGTATAATCTTGAGAGGACTGATGTTGATTACGGGTTTGGAACCCGAGTAGCTCAGTTCCACAGTCCAAGACGTTACCATAGAGTTATTCAGACGTTGAACTGAAATATATTTTCAAACGATTAATCACGTATTCGTCTGATCCTTTAGTACTGATCGAATTTTATTGATCAAGTTTAGACTTATTATCCATAAGTCTAACACTTTATTCACTAAAAAAACTGGTTATCTAAACCGAATTCATGCAATAAAATCCTCTAATATAAGGTAATCAGTGAGATGATTGATGATTTTAGAGAACGTTCAGTTTAAACTTATGAACTAACATAAGTTAGACAACCACGGAAGACCAATAGGTACTTAGCATCTATTTCTTCCTACCATGGGAGTAGTCTTCACTAATACTTATCCACGACAGCACCGTGGAACAAATGAAGGACATCCAGACCTCCTGATAAGCGTCTAATCTTTAGGTGGCTGAGTAAGCAACCAATGGTTTACATTTGTAATTTTACAGAATGTTCCCAAACATTTATAACTTATCAGTATGGAGATTTTTAGAGATTGTGTATTTTCACAGTTGAATTCACGAGTCAATCTAAGATAGACCACCATCGAAAACCTGGAGTCACTGGACGACCGTCTTGTCCTAATGTGAGACTCCTCAGAAGTCTAGAAATTAAGCTTTCGGGCACGAGACCGAAGGTCCGGGGTAGATGTGCACTGCCGAGAAACCCCACAATAGGACAAAACGGTCGTCCAGTGACTCCAGGTTTTCGATGGCGGTCTATTTTAGATTGACTCGTGAATTCAATTGTGAAGACTTATACAATTTTCACATTTTCATTGTTTTTGACTGATAGTTCTTTGTAGTGAGAATAGTTCATAAATAGAGACCGACTCAAAATCTGAAACTAAATTTCAAATTACAGATCGATACTATTTGAAGAAGCAGTCGAAAATGGCAAAGAATGAATGGTTATTTCGATTTAACGCAGGACTCTTCAGAAAGATTTGTTCATTTATGAACTTCACGTTGGATTGAATTCATGAGCCAAATGAGATATCACTGATGGTATTGGAAGATTGTTATATTATATTGAAATACCTTGTAGATTCCTGAGAATGTTCCAGTCAAATTCAACTAATACCTTAAACACATGAACTAACGTGATCGATTAAGTTGAGATTAGGCTCAACCCTACTCCACTCTAACTGATAGAGATCGGACTAGTTCCTTACCCTATCACAGAATAGTTGAAAGACTTAAAGTACAGATTTATGAGTTATGCAGTGAGGAACTGAAGTAAGAAATCGTTTCTTTTAGTGCCTGACTCATCCATTGGCCGGATACCATCAGTAACAGACTTCTGTGGGAGAGAACAAACCAGATTCCAGATGAAGAGGAAATTAGGAAAACGCGATGGAAAGGACGATGGATAGGACATACATTATGGAAATCACCAAACTGCATCACGAGACAATCCCTAACTTGAAATCCTGAATGGAAGTGGAAAAGGGAAAGGCCAAATAACACATTAGAATCAGATATGAAAATGATGAATAACAACTGAAAACAACTGGAAAGGGCTTCCCAAAACAGGTTTGGATGAAGAGTGCTGGTAAGCGGCCTATTCTCCTTCACGAGGAGTAACAGGCGTAAGTAAGTAACATATGTTGTTATTGTTCTAAACAAATTTACCAACGGAAGTAATTGTATAAATAATTTGACAATTATTTGTTACTTCCTTAATCCATCTCACAGACATACAAGAGAGAATTTGTCACAATCTAGTTTAAGGCATTAACACGATAGGTTATCTAGTTCAACCTTTAGACTAGTAATGCATGAGTGCTAACTTGTAACTAAACGTCCTTGGATCAAAGAGGGAAAGTTATACTATCATCTAATAGATTGACAAACAAAAGTAATTAGATGAAATGACGGAAACATTACTCGTCTTTTTCTAAGTCAGATGCATGAATGAAAACTATCAACTAGATCACGTAAATATATACAGAGTTATTCATTAGTTTCTTCATCAATAGAAACTTTATATTTCACGTAAATAAATGAAAAGCTTTGTGTGTGTGTGTGTGTATGTATGTATCAATACAAGTGGTATATATCCCTATTTTTTGTACTGTACAATGGTGAATAAAAGTAGTTCATTAAAGAATAAAATAAAATTCAATTTTGTAAATGAAACAACTAGAAAATAATAGAATAATAATTACGAATATATATAGACTTAGATTGATATACAATATTCGTATTGTTAATTTTTATTTATATCCAGGTGTTCATACGTATTTTCCCCTTACCATCCCCTCTCTCTCTCTCTCTCTCACTTTCCCACTTTTTACTCGTTTACTCTCCTTCATCCCAATCACGCACCCACTCACCCCCTGCATTCAGATGATTGTTCACTCATGTTTATATCCATTACAGTGAATTTTATTCACATGTATAAAATAAAAAAAGAACACTCACTCAGAAAGCATATTTATATCTATCAGTTGTATAGATGATATTAATGGGTTTCTCCAGTTATGATTACTAATTATAATTCCCATAGAGAAGAATATCTGAACGTGTGCACATATATACACACAAACACACACACACATTATGATGACGAGGATAGAATTTTTCTAAATGAAATTTGTAAAACATATTTTAGAATAAAAATAGAAAAGCGACAAAGTGAGGGTAGTGTATGTGGTGTGTATATGTATGTATGTATGTAAGTATGTATGAATGTATGTTTGTGTGTTGGAAACGGGAATACAATGATTAGAAATAATAAAGGGAAAATGAAATGGAATATATCATTTTTTTAATATACTTCTTTTTTCCATATATATTCTACGTATATAACATTAATGTACATACTTGTTCATAAATGCCAGTGTTGTCTAAAAATGGAATAATGGGAAATGACTTTTAAACATTAATTCAAATTAGCTTTTAAATCCAAGAGAGAGACGGGGGTGAAGGGAGAGAGATAGAGTATTAGTAGTAGTAAATTGAAATAGCAAAGATGAAGTAAACATTATAACTCTTTTAGAGATAGACTATATGAATACCATATTATATATAATGTATTCAACTTTTGTTTCTCGTTTAAATAAAGGTTAAGACTTACTGACTGTTACTTTTTTGTCAGGTCAAAACACTTAATGGATATGAGTCTAGTTTTAATAATGATTGAATTGTCTACTTATTTGTGTACGTGTAAGGGCAAGATGGGTAGTAGTGGTGACGTGCGTAAAGTTTATCACTTACATTTGGCTAGCATATAAATATCAATAATTCAAATGTGTTCTAAAACAGGTGATAACGAAAAATATATATATAAGTCAATCTAGAAATTATACAGATGAAAACACTCATGAAAGAAATCTTCATTTATAAGTTGATTTTTTTATTATGACGTTATTGAACTGTGGTACTTGAATTCATTTAACTGATAAACAAATGAAATACTTTATATAAATATTTGTTAAGATTTCAATGAATAGTTCTGTATAAGGTGTTTTGTCGAGATTTTTAGTAATTGCGTTCGAATCCCGCGAGGCGGCGTCATGGATGCACACTGCTAAGGAGTCCCACAATAGGATGAAACGACCGTCTAGTGCTTCCAGGTTTTCCATGGTGATCTAGCTTCACATTGACTCATGATCTCAACTATTGAAGTTCCGAATAAACTGATTCCTTGTTTCAACATTATAAGGTTTACACTGGATGAAAACACTAGAAAACATTGAGATCAATTGAGATCAACTGTATGATACCATAAATTGAGATCATATCACTAGCCCATGACAAATGTAAAGATATCACAGGTATTTTTAGTTTGACAACACTTTACCCAGTAACACCTTCTAATCTGAATCGTACCCACCTAGTGAAATCAAAAGTCAGAAGTGAGGAGGTTTGAAGATATATTTGATAGTTTATCAACATATTAAGAAACGACTGATCTAAATTGGCTAGTGGTTGCAGGAGAATTTGAGCACGGCCTTCCCACTTGTAATCTGATGCGGATGCGCCTTCAGCTGGGTGAATCCGTTAAAACTAATATGGTCAACATCAAATATCGAATAATTACATAGCTATTGATTTTGGTGATTTATACAAAAATTATATCGAATTTTACTTATCATAAAATATTAATGACCTATTTATTCTTATATCCATTACTGAAAGATTTATACGGAATCTATGCTAACCTATTGAAAGCTATTTATGTGAACACTAATGGTCATATTAAGCCTAATGGTGAAATCTCATCAGAGAGAGCTTTTTACAGTGACTTTTACCAGGAAATATTACGCTCTCAGTTTTCAGTTAATTTTATCACAGAAATTATTTTATAGATGCCGTTACTGGTGTTTGAATGTTCAAACATTATTAACCTTTTATCAGGAGATCCATTTATCGAATTGGAATATCCGTCTAATACAGTTCTGGTTAATGAAGATGCTGACCAATTCAAAATCTTATCATTACATTTATGAAAATTCCAAGGATTTTAGAAAGAGTCTCTCTTACTTCCCTCAAAGTGCAAAACGTTCTTCCATGACCAGTCTAAATCAATGCACACATTATTGATAAAGTGTGAAGTAGTTTAGGTCGTTGACCACTTCGTTTTTCTCAAGTCTCTTCAGCACCAGTAGGTTGGTATCTGACGATAACCTGGTACAGATTTTAAAATCTTGTTTAGTTATTGGTAACCCTTAACACTTGTGGAGTAGTCGAGACTTTCATCTACAAACCAAAGGGTGAGTATATTCCATAAAAACTCACTCTATATTACTCAGTCGAAGTGAAACACCGTTTATGAAAACAGATAACAACATCCACAGGTTATAAATTTTTTTTATTACGGGTGTTTGAAAAGTATTCCTCACTCATTGTGTGGAGACGGTATGAATAATAATAAAATACTAGACAAAGATAACAAACCACTTAACGGAGTAATGAATCTTTATCAAATAAGATGGTTTCAACATGAGTTATCTAACTACGATCACCACCTACTTCAACATGCAACTTTCGTTGGAATAGAATTAGTTTTTTTAAAGAAAATTCAATGCAATCATATCAACATGTAGCCGAAGTCCATCACACAAAATGAACCGTATTGCTAGACACTGATAACCTGATTTAGTACTACAAGGTAACCGTGATCATTGATTAACACATTTGATGATATAGGTGAGAATCGGTCACAATGACATAGATATCTCCCCTTAACCTTGAATTTCAGTATTAACTAATACATTCTATTCTTCACTGGTTAAGATCATGAGTCAGTTGAAGCTAGACCACCATGGAAAACCTCGAAGCACTGAACGGTCGTTTCGTTTTATTGTGGGACTCCTCAGCAGCGCGCATCCACGACCTCACCCCCTGCGAGATTCGAACCCAGGACCTACTGCTTTCGCGCGTGGGCACTTAGCCACTAAACCACTGAGCCGGCATCCGACGGTGTTAATGTCTAACTTCAACTAATCCACGAAACGTAATTAAAAGTAGTAGTAGTAATAATTGTTGTTGTTACATTTCACAATATATTAGAAGCTTAATCTTAGCCTTGAGAAATAGTTTTCATCTTTATAAGACATTAAAAACAAAAGAACATTGAAATACAAACAAAAGTTATTATCTATTACACAAGTTTATTTTTTTGGATGCAAAAGAAACATTTTTCGTTGTTCATATATATATGTATGTAGGTATGTATGTATGTATGTGGTGTGTGTGTGTGCTCATATGTCTGTGTATCGTTAGTCAGTAATAATAGTAATAGTACTCATAGTAACATGTCTGATAATTTTACATAATTTTTTTTGTGTGATTTAAGAGAGAAAAACATAAAAATAATATGTATGTATATATGGCAACAATAAACTTCGATTATTCAATCAAAGAATAAAAATTCAACCAATAAACATTCCTTTTCTTATATCCAAATTATTATTCACAATAGTACCAGTAACAACACATTACTAGTAGTAGTAGTATTAGTAGTAACATAAAAAAGTATCGTTTTTTCGTGCACTTGAGTACACTGATTCTGTGTACAGAAAATTTAAAAGAAGGGAGGGAGGAAATTTAAAGATGTGTTAGATGAGAAATAGATGGGAGTCCCAGTGATAATAATAATAATTTTGTAATTACATTATCTTCAAACAATCATTGTAGTGAGGAAGAGTTTACCAACAATGATACAACAAAGTATTAATGTATATGTATATATATATATATCCACTGAATATATTGTTAATAGTGCAAAATACGCAATTGTTCTCTAAGGAGCATATTTGAACTTACTGGAAATTTGAATCAAAAACAACTATGAATATCTTATGTATAATAGAGATCATTTGGTATTTCATCAGAAAAGTTATTGTTCCATATATGGACAGTAATAGTTTACAGGTGTATGAATATAAATAATGGAGACCGAAAGAAAGTGAAAGAGAATAGAGAAAGATTCATACCTATTAGTGTATCGTAAATATTTCACAAATAATTAGAAATGAACATAATAATAATAATGAGAATGATTCGCATTATTTTGGCATATACATACGCTGTGACTTATATAGCAGTTCTGTTTTTTAAAGAAAAAGTCAACAAAAGCGGTTGGGATGATGATGGTGATGGTGAGGCAATCAATGAATGATTCAATATTGAACTACGAAGCTGATGATTAGCTTGTTAGATTCGTATTTATTGTTTAATTCATTGAAGTTAACACTCTCATTCATATATTACATAACTAATGACAATTTGAATATTACAAATACTATTAACATTGTTGTAATAGAATGGATATCGTTATTACTATTAGTGTTTTTACTATTAATGTTACTATTATTATTACTCGTATTATGGTCATTATTGTAAAAATAGAATTACTGAGAGGAATAAACAACAAAACAAAAGAGAAAAAATACAAGCAAATAAAAAAAATGAAGGAAATTACGCAACATTGATTGTGCTAATGACAAGATAGTGAGTTGGTTAGACAAACAGATAGATGGTAAGTAGTTATGTGGCTAGGTAGGTAGGTAGGTAGGTAAATAGATTAGTAGTATAATGAAAAATTCAAATTATTAATCAATAATTGACTAGGTCAAGAATAGTGATGGGGGGGAGGTGGGCGGATGTTATTACTGTTATGGTTGTGGTGACAATGAAAATACTCAACGGATATTATCTTATATAGAGGAATATACACGATGTAAATGAGTTTCCATTTTGTTCCATTCCTAGACAAACAATCCTTTCAAAAAATTAAAATCAGTACCATTTTTTTAGTAAGTCATAGTGTTTATCATTGAAGAATAAATTAAACAGGAAAGTAAATCAAGAATAGATAGAAAATAAGCTGCCTAGAAACAAACAGATGAGTGGGACACTAGAAAACTTATGTCACACCAACTTGTTACAAATATCATTTCTTGACCCTTTTGAAGCATAAAGAAATGAAGTAAACTGAGAGTAATTGACTTCAGTAATATATTTGTACAACAGTAAATATAGTCAAATTATATTCATGAATATGTCTTGTCCATTGGATATTATGATTATGATCATTGATTTGTGTATTTCACAAGAGTGAAGAGAATGTTATTCTATTTGTAAATATATATATATATATATATATATATATATATATATATATATATATATATATGGATGAATATTTTAACTAGTTAGAAAAAAAGAAGTCTATCACTGTGTTTTATTGTAGGGAAGATGGGGGAGGACATGAATCCACCGGGGTTTAATAGATGGTGCGTAAAATTTATAGAAAGTTCTTATACATATATGTTCATAATCAAATAATTATTTCCTGATCAGTAGATCTGTTTCCATCTGCTTTTCTGTATAGATTTGTAAATGTACAAATTTGCAGTGCATATACATATATATAGTGTTAACCTGCATGGATATCTTGCAATGATGGTTGGGGTATTGTGTCTTGTCCACCAACGGAAGGTAAGAACCCACCACTACTATGATGATGATGTGAGTGATGATGATGACCAGTTACATGATTTGTATGATGATTATAATTTGATAAATTTAAATTTGTATGTCTATTCAACACTGGGAATGATGATGGTGAGGATGATGATGATGTTGGTGAACCAGCAGTAGGATTATTTATTGAATGTTGTAAATGTGCAGATGGAATGTTATTCATCACATTATTAGGTCCATTAAAAACCGAATTATCATTATGTGTTGGAGATAATGGTGTCGGATGACCAGATGACATAGAATGACCGTTACTCATTCCTCTATAATTAGGTGAATTATAACCTGTAGTGGATAGAGACAATGTAGAATTATTACTTAAATTAGGATTATGATTACTGTTAGTAGTAGTGGCAGTAGTTGTATTAGTTGCAGAATAATTACGTTTCAAACTTTGTTGTTGTTGTTGCTGTAAGGCGAGTGCTGCCGCGTACTGAGCAACAGCTAAAGTTGCCTTTTGCACACTATCCACATCAGCAGCCGTACGCATTTTTGACTCATTTGCTGTATAATTATAATTATTATTATTGTCCGAAATGTTGTTACTATTATGGGAATTTTGAAACAAACCAAACTGTCCAGGGAATTGATTAGAATGTCTTCCAGACATATGATTAGGAGTGTTCGACGATGGAGTTGGTGAAGGAGTAGAATAAGGACCATAGGGAAGATGACCACCTAATATTGGTGGATAAGCACCTCCACCCCCAACACCATTTCCAGAATTAGGGAATAACCCACCACCACCACGCTGATAGTTATTTGGATTTGGGAAATCCGAGTCTGGTAGACTACCACCGCCTAAATAATTTGACATATATCCTCCCCCACCGGGAAGATTGGGACGTCCAGAATTTAAATGACCGTCTAGATCACCAGCTGACGCGTTGTTTCCAACTGCAGCGGCTGCAGCTGCCGCATAGAACTCTTCAGGACGAAGAGATGATGGGTGAAAGCCTAAAGGAAACAATTATTTCCAGAAAAAAAAACAGAAAATAGATTAACGTTATGGTGAAATAATAAAGAAAAAAGTACTGTATGAGCCATTAATAACAAATGTAGGTTTCTAGTGAAAAGAAATACGTTTCGCTAGATCTCAAATAAATTTTTATTGATGACTAATGGATTGATGTATACTCCTATTACTGTAGACTAATCATCAGTCTGGAACAATACATAACCTATGCTTGAGTACTGACGTAACAAGTTAATTAGTCAGTTGATCATCAGCAATGTAAGAACTTGACACATATGTGCATTGATTCAATTTACCACATCATAGGAGGACACTTAGAAGAATGTATCAAGACAAATACCAAAGCAGTAGAGAAGTCAAAGAGTGAATATATCAGAAGGGGTTTGTGAAGATTTTAGAAATTTCACAGAATGAAATCATGAGTCAATTGAAGCTAGACCACCATGGAAAACCTGGAAAACCATGAGTTACAATGAAATTACTTTGAAACTTAAGATACACTTTGCCAATATTGAATTACTAACACAAAAGCTACGTTATATATGAAGTTACTTGTCCATCAATTACTCACTTACTCCGTCTCTCTCTCTCTCTCTCTGTTGCTTCCCATTCTCATACTCAAAATAAAAATACTTCCTCTGAAAAATCTATGACTACTTATTGATTAATTCTCACCTCCCTCCCCCTCTCTCTCTCTCTTTTACTTATCCTTACTATCGATAATGATTTATATATTGTCAAATGACAAAAATAAAGAGAAATTAGGGTGAGTCATGAATGAAAGAAGACAAATAGAAGTAAATAAATAGACAATAACAACAACAAAAACAACAACAAAAAGGAGATATTAACCCATCTATGAAAGTCAATTCAGATGATTATTACCATTATTACTACTCGTCTTCTGTTACTCACAGCAAAGAGATATAGGAAGCATTAATAATAAACATTATTAGTCATATAAATCATAATTCATTTATTTGATCAGCGATTATCTGTATGTATGTGTATCTGTATATGTATGGGTATGTTTATAGAGGTATAATTTTGCATACAATTGTATACAGAGACACCCCTAACATGAATGAGAGATACATACAATACATCTATCTTCATTTAATGATGATAGTTTAATCATTAAACCTTTAATGTTCATTCCGTCTACATTAGTTTTAATAAATAAATAAATAAAAATGGATTTTTTTTCAATTAAATGTAGAATCATTACTACTATCAAAATAGTAATAATAGTAGTATCACAATAGCTTTTAAACAGATTGAAAAATAAAAGAAGGACAATATGGATTCCATTTTATCTGTATCATGTCAACATAGGTTAATATGCCGGTATGTGTGTGAGAGGAAGTGTGTGTGTGTGTGTGTATGTGTATGGGCTTGTACGAGCTAAATATATCATTTCCGGATAAAAATAAAAAGTGACTTGTCTTTTGAAAAAGTTGATTCATATTGGTGAAAAAGTAATACACCTGGAGTATTACGAGATATCATCCCTTACTATAGCATGGTCGCTATGACTTTCTACCAGTAATACTATATATACAGGTTTTGTGTCCAGTCAAATGTCACCTTGTTGGTATATACGGTTGATGAGTCCATTAAAAGTGAAGTAGGACGAAACCTCCATATAAAAAAAATAGTATTGACTTTCAATCATATAATCGATCCCATGAGAAAAGTTAAAAATATCATCTGTATATTAAAATATTCACTGTTAATTCTTAAGTTTCTGAGTTGGATTTGTATAAGAACACAATTGAAAATGAACAACAATTAGTTGAAGTTAGACATTAACACCGTTGGATGCCGACCGGCTTAGTGGTCTAGTTGGTTAAGCGCCTGGCGCGAAACCAATAGGTTCCTGGGTTCGAAGCCCGTGAGGCGGGTTCGTGGATGCGCACTGCTAAGGAGTCCCACAATAGGACGAAACGGCCGTCCAGTGCTTTTAGGTTTTCCATGGTGGTCTAGCTTCAATTGACTCATGATCTCAACTGTTGAAATGACTACAATCTCCACAAAACCCCTTCTTATATATTTCTTGATTTATAACGATTTTCTAGCTTGGCTCTGATGGGAGATATGAGATGAATAATTTCAATAAATCGCTTATATCGACAGCATCAATTCAACACTGAATAGCTAGTAACTTAGATAAGTATTGCTTAATAGTTTTTCTCCAAAATATCATATTCATTATTCGAATGAATTGGTGTATGATCAAGTTGGAAATACAATCGAGAATATTGGTGATTTAATGAGTTCATCAAAGAACATTAGGATAATTATTCGATAATCAAGTGATTGATATACCACGTCATTCGTAGGTTTTAGAGTAGAGCATAGATGATGTTTAAGTAATCCCTGGGCGGTGGCCTATTGGTTAAGGTGTTTAACTTTCAGACATTAATTCCATCACACTCCATTTATTTCTGTTTGGACAACCAGGCAGTATTATTAGTCCTATCACCTAATGTATGGTTCTTAACCAAGTACATGATGAGTGATTTAGTTTAATTCTTATTAATGATCTCGATTCAGTGGAAGAACTGGTAGATCCTTTTTTCAAATGGTACCAACAAACTACACAATAAACTAACATATTAACTACATAGCTATTTTAAACCCAAAGGGTGGTTAGCAATGAACACATGTTCGATTTTAGTTATACAGTCTGTAAAACTATGTGGATTCTGTATCGTCTTACACAGAGTCGGACCTAGAACATTCAGACCCGCTAATGTGTGAGTTTTCAGTGATTCACATTTTTCCAGTACTATCAATCACATAACGCGATCATCGTCATCCAAATAACAGTTAAATATATAGGTGTTTACCAGTGTTGTAAATATTTCCATTGGCTTATGAAATGCTACCATAGCATGAATGAAAAATAAATTTAAATTAAATAATCTCCATAAAATTCCTATCCTAATAAATATATATTAAATTTAATCCATTCTATATGTTACTACCCACCTGGACGACCATAAGCAGCAAAATGTTGATTATCCATATAAGGTAAACATCCAGCAGCATCGGGGGGATAGCCATGTGGTCCTATTAATTTGTAATTAATGAAATTTAATAAATGTATAATTAGAGGACATTAGCAATAATAATAATAATAATTGCACAATAAGTAATAATGAATAGGTAGTCTTATTGGAATATATATATATATATATATATATATATATATATATATATATATATATTATGTGAAAGGGGGAAAATCGTTTCTTTAGATCCACTCTAATGTGTCACAGTATCAATAAACACATAGCAACATGCACAATCCTTACATGTACAAAATACATTGTGGCTAGACACATATTGGATACAAACAAATGACCAGGCAACGAAAAATTTTTAAAAAATTAACTGATGATCAAATTACATAATTAAAAATAGATAAGAAATATTTTTTTAAATAATCTCAGTCAACCTAATGTTATTCCAGTCTACAATAACACAAAGAACTAAGTGTAAGAAGGAAATCAGTGAACCATATCTTAAATTGGACATTAGCAACTGTTTTATAGCATTTTAATAATTGGTGGCTCATTTTAAGACTACGGTTCTATTCGTCTCTTTCCCTCTGTGCACGCACGTGTGGTGTGTATATAAACAAGCATTTATAAACAATTATGTACACAATATACTCAATGTCCGTTAGTCGAATACCATCAGTAATAACCTGCTATGTGAGAGAACAAACGAGCTTCCTGATGAAGAGGAAATTAGGAAAAGACGACAGAGGTGAATAGGACATACATTACAGAAATCATCAAACTACATAATGAGGCGAGTGCTAACTTGGATTCCTGAAGGGAAACGGAAAAGAGAAGGCCAAAAAACACACTGAGTGGAGAATTGGAAGCAGATATCAAAAGATGAATAGCAGCTGGAAAGGATTGCCCAGGACATAGTTGGATAGAGAATGCTAGTTGGTGGCCTATGCTCCTCGATGAGGAGTAACATGCGTAAGTAAGTAACCAAGACATAAGAAACTAACTAGAAGAATTTTATATTTCAAAACTTCTTTTATATTTTCTCTGATTTTCAACCTGCTGGTCATGTAATTTAAAGGGTGTGAATTTGATCGCTATTAGTGTCAATAACATATAATACTAAGAACATTCATATTAGGTCGAAACCATTGTCCAAGTCTCCCTAATTTTCAATATTACTCCCCTTACTGATGTTACTCTATGATAAATGTGGCCTATAAACTAAATCTGTCTTTATAAAACTATCCCCAAATTCACTGAATACTCAATAAATTTAAGGATTAATTGAATAACTGAAGACTATCACGATATTCACGTTCAGTATGTCTTATGTTCATGCACGTAAACATATTTATTGTAGGTGAAATAAACTTTTTTTCCTCGGTAAGTTATTTGACATTTGACTTCTATGCAATTGTTTGAACTATTCTACTAACAATCCGGTTTCTGGGAATGATTAAATATAACCATAATATAGAATTTAACCAAAAGTGATATCAAAGTAACCTTATGAATTTATAGCCACTTTTTCAGCTAATCAACAGGGAGTTAGTATAAACTGAGAATTAATGAGACCGATTAGAGTATGAATAGTTTGGAGAGCAAAGAACTAATTATTTCAAATATTATTTCCTTTATAGTAAGAGGACAATATACAATCATCACATTGGCATATTTATTAAACTTAATTAGCAGTTGAATCCACCATTCAATCTAAGTTAGACCACCATTGGACATCTGGAAGCATTGAATGGTCGTTTCGTCCAAGTATGGGACTCCTTAACAGTATGGGACCGTCGATGAATATTGCTGAGGAGTCCTAAACTGGGACAAAACGGCCTACCAGTGCTTCCTGGTTTTTAATGGTGGTTTAAAATTAATCCATTCATAATGTCAATCTAAACTCAAAAATCTCCACAACCCTATGCTGATAAAACATTGTAATCTAGAAGTGTACAGTACTTACCGGCTCGATTTGATTGATCAATCATTGGTTGAACAATACGTCGTCGAGCATTAATAAACCTATTTAGAGAAAAAAAAACACGTAGAAACCAAATAAGTATGTTTCAATAACTTTGTCAACTCATAGTTATCATGGTACAACCGACAAAATAAATCAAGTATAAGTAAGTATTTATTAGTCTTGACTATGCAATGCTGTGATTAGATACATATCAGAATAAACTGAATGGTCGATTTTCAATTAACCTACTATTTTATAGCTTTTCCCAACCTACTTCTATATCGTGAAGTATTGAAGAGTTCGAGTAAGAAGTCGCGCAGCACCTATACCTGGAAATCGACATTAAAATTACATCTTTTATCAACCAGAGATCAAACATAAAATCTTTCAAGGCTTTCACAGAGTCCTTAACCGTGAACCAACTGAGTTGGTATCAGATGGCTTATATTTATGACTTCGAATAATTATCAATAATATATAACAATCTTCGAATGGGATTGGTGGAAATTGGCTTCATACTTGTCATAGTTGTGTCCCCTTCGTCACCGCTTCACGCTAGAGATTTGAGAATCGCCTTTCAAAATTAGTCAATAGAAACTGAAATATCTTGGGTTCAATCCCCAGTGGGTTTTTAAGTGTGCACTGGGACTAAACAGCTATCCAGTACTTCTTGGTTTCCAATGGTTGTCTAATTAAGGTCAGTCTGTGATATAAATTATAAATATGAACTATCGATTAGAATTAGTTATTTCACTATTTGTACTTTTTTTTTCTAGAATTACTGATTATCAGCCTCCTTATCTTTTTCATCACAAATAAATTCATATAGCTTTTATTCACTCTCCGCCCTCTTCTTTCTCCACAGTCTCTCTTCAAACATTTCATTATTGTTATCTTAATTCTTTGTTCTTTTTTTTATAAATTGCCTCATTTTTCATTTCTTTAATTATTTTAAATAACAAAAATTAATCTTCAAAGTCAGGAAATATTTTAAATTTTAAAAGAGACCATGTTGTCCACCTTTTTATTGTTGCTATGCCCTCAAGATGTGAACAAAAGGGGTGGGTGGGGATAGATGAAAGAACATTTAAACCGAGTAAATAAACATTAAATCAATTGAGAAATGAAAGGGTTTTAATCTCTTTTTTTATTATTATTATTATTATGCAATAACAGTTATTCATATTTATTATATTATTGTTAGTCCTAGAAATACTACTTATATATATATGTCATTCTATTGCCTAAAGGCTGTATATCATTCCTTTTTAGAATTTAGGTTATTTACATGTACAAACAAAATAATATCTGTACTAGATACTGAAAAAAAATCTTAGACAAATGTAAATAAATATGAAATGAGAAATATTAGCATAATGATTAATACTAATGATAGATACAATATTGTTATTGTATTCTCTTTTAAATAAACAATCTGTTATATATTTTTAAAAACGAATAGTCATTTTAATAGCTGAGATCATGAGTTAATTGAAGTTAGATTACCATGGAAAACCTGAAAGCACTGGATGGCTGTTTCGTCCCATTGTGGGATTCCTCAGCAGTGTATATCCACAATCCAGCCATGCGAGATTCGAACCTAGGACCTATTGGTCTCACGCGCGAAAGCTTGACCATTAGACCACTGAGCCGGTCGGCATCCAATGATGTTAATGTCTAACTGCAACTAGTCCACGAAGTTGAGCCACTGCCCACCATTGTCATCAGTGAGTTACTATCTCACCCAATTGAACTCCACTAGTTACGGCTTCTCACTAGAATTCCAGGAAATGCCTCTTGAAGTCAGTCACTAGTGAGCATATGATTAATATACTTTCTATGAAATCCAAACCATTGTCATCAGTGAGTTACTATCTCACCCAATTGAACTCCACTAGTTACGGCTTCTCACTAGAATTCCAGGAAATGCCTCTTGAAGTCAGTCACTAGTGAGCATATGATTAATATACTTTCTATGAAATCCAAACTTAAATCCTATTAAAGATTAAATACGAATCACTTTGCTGATAAGTGTCAACTAACACGAAACCTTAATAAAGAAATTCTTATAGATTAACGCTAACTAATCATCCTAACGTTAATAAATAATGATATGGCATATCAAGTCATTTAAACTAGTGATCAGATAGAGTTCTTTCAGGAGTATTATTAATCAAACAGACATGTGTAAGGTCAATGAAATAACGATGAACGTTAGTTGAATCAGTCTGTTCAGCTAGATGTATTTCGACACGGAAAATATGGTCATTTAGACGTTGAATTGTTTATAGTATCTCATCAAACTCAAGGATGATTAATACTAATTAATCAATAGCTGAAATGGAACAATTACTTTCAGAATTTTTATTAATTTTTGTCCATGTTTCCACCTTATTCTATTTACATTTAAATAAGAAACTTTTGGTAAAACTACAACTGTTTCCGAAGTAAGTTATGAAAGCAAAACAGCCTGGCTACTAGAATGGAGTGAGTCAGACTAGATAGTTATTTGATGGTGTATCTTCAGAGTAAGACTACGTAAGTTAAGCAGTAACGCTGTCCCAGTTCAACACAGTTTGATTGAGATTATTAGTTCGATAAGATAAACAAGTTTAGTGTGTCAAACACAAATTGAAATTTTTACAACAACTCAGAGATCAATGAACTTAGATATATCGCTTTCTCTGTTGGAAACTGAAAAAAATGGATTCAATTGATTCTACACGCATTCATATGAGCACAAAACACATATACATATACGATTGCTTACCAGTTATTTACTTGTAGAATTGTTAAACCAGTATCTGTAGCTAATTGCTTTTTTTGTTCTTCCGATGGATAAGGATGCTAGTTTTAAAAGAAAACATTTTTAGAAAACAATTTACGTTTAATAATGATGATCACCAATAAAGTTATTTTCTAAAACAAAAAGGAAAGTATGGCTTCTTAATTTATAAATCTCCCTAATGGAAGACCAATAGGACCAAATGAGTACTGAATATGGTCACTTTAATTTATCGTAAGGTACCTCAGATCTTAAGTAATCTCTATACTGCGGTAAGTACAACATCATTTAAATCCAATAATTTGTGCCTGATGAAATAAATGACAATTATTCAATATCATTATCAGTGACAACTCTATATATCACAATTCCAACATGATTGATCTGGTTTGAAGTTGAAAACGATAGATTATATGTATAGCTTGGAAGTTTGTACACCACGGAAAAGCCTCTGAACTAAAATGAAATAGTTGTCCAATAACTTCCCAATTTCCAAATAATATTATTTAATAGGTGATAAAGATAATTTTCAGATTTTAATATCATTCATGAAGTATCAAAGTAAGTCTAGTTAATGATAGCCTACTCATAAATAATTATAAGTAGTCTGATTATTTTTTCAGTAAAAAAATGTTTATTTTATTAATTTCATCAAACTGAGTGGTTATATGGGGAATGGTTTTTGTCAGAAAGCATTGGTAAATGAGAATAAAAACATAATGACCAATTTATATCATTGGATAAAGATTGTGTTTCATTAGAAAATAATTGTGACTAAAGATTATGGGTATCACTTGTGTTTTTTGTTCTGACAGTGTGATAGGATGATTATAATTCCGTAGTTAATGAATTCCTAACTCAAGTGAAAGAACAGTCTGAGATTCATTAGTGATTTTCAATGATTATGTAATGAAATCATACGGTATGGTTTACTTCCGGTATTTTACACTTTTTAAGTGGTCATGTATTTTTAAAGAAGATTTTATTTTAAACAAAAGATATTTGTTTATCTTATATACCCGAGTAACTGTTAACAGTTAAACTATGTGAATTCGATGAAATCAATGTGGACATATTAGGTAAACACTACTGAGATGTTACCAAACTAAAAGGAAAAAAACTATGTATTTTACTACAAAATTTTCGATGACTTTCCTTTCAAGAAATTGTCATGGATCGACTTAAGTCAGACATTAACAACGTCGGATATCGGCCGGCTCAATAGTCTCCTCTGTCAAACCGAAGGTCCAGGGTTCCAGTCCCACTTGAGTGGTTGTGAATGTGCACCGTTATGGAGTCCCATATTAGGACAAAACAGCCGTTCGTTGCTTCCAGGTTTTCAATTTTGTGGTCTAGGCTAGATAGAATCGTGACTTCAACTATGAAAATACTACAATCTGATAAGATCATTGTTATTAAAAGATTTATGCGTCTAACTTTATCTTGGATAATAACCTTGATTTGATTAACCACTTGTATAACATCACATCAAGTTGCCATACCTCATTAACACAACAAGATGGACACTGGATTCATAAAAGTAGTTAATTCAGAGGTGGTAATATGTAAAAGAAAGATTGCAATAAGGATATAGTACAGGAAGAAAGAACTAGTTCGTAGAAAGAAAGTTATGAAGCGATTTTAATCTCTTAGTTTAAGGGAAAACAGAGAGTGTATACACCTACGCCATTTTGATCGATTCTGAGCCATGTTACACACAGTCTCCAACCAATGGTTACGATAGTCACTCGGACCTCAAGCAAGTAGTCTACATCTCAGACTAGAAGTTAGTAACTTCAAGCACTAATGCCACGTTTTTGTTTGGTCGTCCCTAACTTTCTTCCAACCATCCCGAACACCGGTTAGCATTGCACGTCGTGGTAATCGGTGTTCAGGCATACGTAACCCGTGGCCCAACCATCTCAGTCGATGAAGATTCACTTTTCATTCCATTCTTATTTATTGAATTTGTCTAAAATCAATTGTCGTTTATACTTCATAATGACATAACTTATGTATAACATTCCATTTCTAAACTCGTATCATTATACTGAAGAGAAATTAATGATAAATCTAATTGACCTACAATGATTCTGTTTATGTTCATTTAATTGGATCATTATATTGATTTATTAAAGAAATGACTTACACAACATGAAAGAATATCAAAACATCTAACCTTCTATTGATCAGGATATTATAAATTTATTTATTTAGAATTAATTCAATGGTCAATTCATCAGAACAGATGAAGTCAAACCTTAAATTGATTATACCGATAATTATCATTCTTGTTTAGATTAAGTTCTTATTAGGAAAAGATGATGGAAATGAATAAGACATACATTATGGAAATCATCAAACTGCATCACGAGACAAGCCCTAACTTGGAATCCTGAATGGAAGTGGAAAAGAGGAAGGCCAAAGAACACATTAGAATCAGATATGAAAATGATGAGTAACAACTGGAAAGAGCTGGAAAGGATTACCTATTACAGGTTTGGATGAAGAGTACTGGTGAGCGGTCTATGCTCCTCCACGAGGAGTAACAGGCGTAAGTAAGTTCTTATTATATTTAGTAAGTTTATAGTTAGATTACACATCTACACACACACACATACATACACACATGTATCTATACTTACTGATAGATGTTGAAATAGCCAAGCTCGCATAATATTTGTAGCAGCTTTAGGGAAAATACCACGTTTTTTCTGACGTTTTATTGATTTTTCTTCTAAATCAAATTCATCAAAATTTTCCCCCGATCCAATTGAGTTATCAATTCCATCACCTGTAAAGGTATATGTTTGTTTATGTTTATAAAAAAAAAGAAAATATGGAATGATGAAAAAAATAAAAAAACAGTGGAATGTAATGCACATATTACTTGCTGAACATGTTAGTAGTTGTCTGGATTGTGTAGTTTGGTAGGAATTAAAATATTGACATTTAAAATGATAGTTACCGGATTAAAATCTTAAGTCATAAGGAGAGAGTTGAAATAGATTGATCTTAAAAATGAATCTTTTGTCTTAACAGTTTCTGTTGCTAGATATATTGAACTACAAAGTACTCATTAAAAAGGTCAATATATAACTAATATCAAACAGTTGTCATATGAACTCCGCAATCATGACCTCAAGTCGACAAGATCACTATGAATCCAGTATCTTTTTCAGATATCTCAAGAAATGATAGTCTCCTTCTACGTATTAGTATAAGTGTTTAAAATCTTGGAATTACAAAATAAATGGAATTTTACTGTTGAAATAAACTTGCCAGTACTATTGTGTTGCGTGCTACTTACATTGATATAAGTAGTATATGACGCGAGTCAGGAATGTAATGTCTGGCGGCAGAAAATGGGGAAGATCAGGGAAGGAAGAACGGGAATAAAAAGCAATTAGTATAGAAATGCAAGAACAATGAAGTCCGAGGGAATTATTGAACATTTTGCAAATTAAGTGTTATAGTATGGTTGTTCTATTTTACCAAGTAACTCTGTAGTGTTGTGCTAAATATAATTCGGTTGTCCCAACCCATGTTCTTCTTCACTACACTACTACCTCACAGATAACAACTAATCATTGGTATTCCTAGAAGAATTACCATGAACTAATAAAAATAAAATATCTCTGCAAGTTAAGTATTTATCTATTTATCGGACGTTATTATATACATGAGGAAGAACGCAGTAAATGTTACTTTTATTTTATTAAAAAAAGAAATGTACAAAACATACAATCAGATAAATAACATTTCAACATACCCGCTTCACTGTTCATATCTTGACTGGCATTACCATGACTACGAGACATTGGTGTATTGGACTGAGATAAATTTTGTGACATGTGATTGAGTGAATGTGGATGATGATTATGAGTTTGGCGAACCAAGCTATGATCAGCAATATGTTGAGTGTTGGAAATTGTTGTACCAGAAGCAGTACGTCCACCCCCACCAGAATTGTCAGATGACCGTCCACGGTCACCACCACCACCACCGCCGCCGCCGCTCCCATCCCCACCACCTCCTCCATTTCCATCACAACCTCCACCACCACCACTACCACGATTGTTGGAGTTTCCACACCCAGATGCTCCATTACGGTGACATGTATTTCCACCGCCATTAGGACTAGTCCGATCATCTGCATCCGGTGACCGCCGACTTCCAACACTTCCAAGTAAAGGGGAAGAATTCTAAATTATTTTCAGATAGACAAAAAAAAACAGGCGGAAGTATGAATGTAGCATTACATATATTGTTTTGTTGTTAGCGTTAATAGTATTGTTGTCATTATTCTGAGTATTACCATAAATCACAAAAAAACTAATCAAATTAAAGATCAAAGCGAATGATAATCAGATATATATATATTGTCGGGCTATGTGAACAGACGTCAATAGACATACATAAATATATGTATGTATAAAAACATTGTAAAAAAGAAACGAAGAGAGAATACGTGTATGCTGCTGTTCATACTCTGATTATCAAATGTCCCCAATATATACATACATATATATGTATGTTTTATACACATATCTCCATATAGATTGGATAGGAAAGAATATAGTCTATATAGATATTCTAGTTTTATGCTTAAAAATAATAATAATTTCCAAAATGACAATTGTCAAAATTATTAGAATAAAAGAACTTTAGGAAAAGCGAGTTTTAAAACTATTCATTTCCTGATTTTGTCAAAAATCGCTTTATATACTGTTGGTATTTATAATGGTTCATAGGGTATATGTATGTAGTGTGTGGTATTGTGTATGTATTTGCTACATATATACATAGTTTGCCCATGTATGTAGTATATTGTCCCATATAATATATATATATATATATGCATGTGTGTGTGTGTGGATACGAAACTATATGGACTACTACTGAGTGTATGTATATTTATATATATATACACATGTAAACATACATCGCTGTCAAAACAAGAAATGAGAAATGGAGACAGTAGGAAAAAAAAAGTAAAGATTAAAGGAGGAATGACAAACAATGGAAGGAATCTAGAATGACAATAATAATAAAGGATGGTAGCCTAGTAGCAATGATAATATCGACCGAAAACAACGATCAGCAATTTGTATACACCATACCATTGACAAAAAAAAGGTGTACAGGAAATGTAGATGAAAAATTTTATTGGTATATTAGTTATAAATAAATTTCATCTACTGAATAAAGTAATCGAACGGTTAGTAATTATAATCCAATATATTGGTAAAGGATACACTATTAACATATTTGCTTTATGTATTAAAATTAAAAGAAATAGTTTAGGATATTTAATTGTCAAATTTGAATACTACTACTACTACCGTGGTGTATACTACTTATGTTGACAGATATAAGTAGTGTGATGTACTAATTGGAAGAAGAATGCCTGCCAATAGAAGATTCAGAGAGATCGAATTGAAGGAAACAAAGAGCAACTGTAATAACAACAGAATTGAAATAAATAAAATACAGTTGAAGGAAGGTGTGCACATAATGTATTTAATGTATGGTTTTCATATTTGACGAAGGCACCCTGTAATTTTGAGTCAACGAATAAGTTGGTTTCCTGCACCTGAATTCTCGTTCACCAGACTACAATTACTACTTATTTGCATCGATCGGTGTATAGTTTTGCTAATAAAATCTTATTGGTCAAGTTACAATGTGGCTATTTGTTTAAGTGACTCGATATCACATTCATCATGTTGGGATGCAAGGGTGTTAGCATTAGTCAACAGGAAACTCTAGACCTAAATATAGACATCGAGGAGAGCATCAATTCTCTCCTACTAGTAAATATGAACCAGAGTGAAACTCAAGTATAGTGTTGTCTGTCAACTATTGCCAAACACTAACACTACTACTAATTAGTAATGGAAATAGTAGTATTATAATAAAATATTAGTAAAGTTAGTATTCTAGTACTTCAAATGCTAAAATATATTTAGATGATGTTTTGTCAGTTGATATTACGGTTTGTAAAGCTAAATAATCTACATTTCCTCAATAGCAATCATGAATAACCATTTACAGCTTTAACGAAGAATTGAGAATAATAGATGATTATACTATCAACTGAATTACTGTTTTGTTTAAAAAGATAATGAAATTGTTTCGAATAACAGAACACAAAATAGTCATCAGTTGCACTCCAAACTGATAAGAGTCGAACAGCTACAAACTCAAATTAAAGAAAATATACCAATGTAATACTTTTTACAGTATAGGGGTTTGTGGAGATTGTAGTATTTTCACAATTGAAGTCACGAATCTATCTAAGCTAAACTATCATTGAAAGCCTAGGAGCATTGATGGCTGTTTCGTCACAGAATGGAATTCCTTAGCGGTGTGCATCTACGACCCCGCTCATGGAACTCGAACCCAGGACTTTCAGTCTGGCGCACAGATGCTTAACCTATAAAGCACTGAGCCAACATCTAACTGTGTTAATGTGCAACTTCAATCGATCCATGATCTTGCGCAACCCTTCATCCATTATCTGAATTCAATAACTGTCTCACACCTGACGCGGAATGAACATCACTGGTCATGGTTTTTCACTAGAACTCCAGGAAATTCATATTGAAACTAACCATTGGTGAGGGGTTTGTGGAGATTCTAATATTTTCACTGCTCAACTTCATTCAATCTATGGTATGCAGCATAATATGTTCATCTAAATGTCAGTTGATAATAACTGTACTGAACCACAAACCAGTCATCACAATATGTCACTAATATATTTTTACAAAATCACTCTAATGTTGATTACTATGTTTAAGAATTAAATATTTAGAAGATTTTAATTTTCCAAACCACTGATCAAAAGTGTTGCAAAGGCCTTAATCTCGACGTTTTGTCCACTGTTATGATTAAAACCTAAAGACTTCGAGATGGTGGAGAAGATTTGTAGCTCGGGTGGATAATTTCGATGGAGTTTTGTTCTCTGAGTTGGGTGGTTTGGTCGCGGAGATAAATGTCGGAAAGAAACAACAATTCCCTTGATATATACATAGATGTAATATATACTAGTTAAAAAGTAGCTTAATCTTACTATTTACGAAGTGATTAGCATTACGTAATTTCTATAGATCGGTCTGTTAAAAGAGGAACTAATTAGGATGGGATCAATCACTGTATGTTATTTATATATTTTCAAAATAAAAGGTGAATGACTTTGATGGAGTTTTGTTCTCTGAGCTGGATAGTTTTTCTGAAGAACGATGAATGCTCCACGACCAAACCATTCAGCTTAGAGAACGAAACAAAACATCAAGAAACATCATTATTGAAAATAAGGATATCTATTTATAAATAGAATATTGAGATGAAAAAGATTTTTAGCTCAGATGGATGATTTTGAAGGAGTTCTGTTCTCTGAAAATTATGCACAAACATAAGAACAAAAATCAAACCAATGAGAGACACAACCAAAACAAATGAGTAAACAATGACAGGTTTAAGGTCAAAAAGAATCAATCAACATCGAGGTGTACAGCACAAGCTGTGAACCATATGTGGAGAAATTTGAACTCTTCACTTCTATCTGAAGTTTGTGCTGCTGATGATGTTGTTCAGAAGAACGATGAAAGACCCACGACCAAACCATTCAGCTCAGAGAACAAAACTCCATCAAAAACATAAAGACTTCATAAATTGTGGTTATATTTTAACAACACCTAACTTTTTCAAACCCTACTTCTTATTCAAGCGATATATCTTAAGAACCACTGTCAATCCTAGTTTTTAACATTACCAATAAGTTTATCCATTCACTTACTCCTTCTGTTACTATAACTATTACTACTACTGATGAAAAAATCTACAACCATTTATTCAAAAAACGGTTAACCTAAATTATATTCCAGAACCAATAAAGATAAAGTAGTCGACTTCACAGTCATAGTGTAAATATCAAAATAGAGTTAAAAATTACAATTAGAAATAAATGTCAGGATTCTTATCATACACTAACATCAACTATTATGCAATAATTTTAAAATCTTTATACTAATCCAAAGTCCTAGCAATAACAAATCCTTCGTTTTTGATTGAGATCATGAACCGATTGATGTTAGACTATCACAATTGAAAACCTGGAAGCACTGGACGGCCGTTTCGTCCTATTGTGGGACTCCTCAGCAGTGCACATCCCCGATCCCGCTCGCGGGGTTTTTCACAAAGTGTTCCCTTTCATTTAGTTTCTTCAAAATGAACTCATAATGATTATCAATATAGACGTTAATACCATTGGGTGCCGACTCAGTAGTCCAGTAGGTTAAGCAATCGTGCGCGAGACTGAGGGCTCTGGGTTCGAATCCCGCGAGCGGGATTGTGGATGCGCATTGCCGAGGAGTCCACAGCAGGACGAAACGGCCGTCCAATGCCTCCAGGTTTTTAATGGTGGCCTAGCATCAATTGGTTCATGATCTCAATCAAAAACTTAATAATCTCCACAACCCCTATACTAGAAATCCTTCGTTTATCTTTCTTAACTTCTAATTGGCTAAAATAGTCGAAGAGCTCAAGAGCATTCAGTAGTATACTTTAGATTGACCAAAACTATCCCATGAAGTAATTTTTTGCGACAAATTCATCATAGATTATTTTCTCTTCACTTCTTTCTTCAAGTATTTTATTGTTTGAAAGATGACAAACGTGAATAGTAAGAAAGTAGATAAAATATTTATCATTATGAATTATTGCCGAAGGCAAAAAAATAGGTGTTTTGTTTGTGTTTTTCGTGTTTACCCTACCTAACTGTATACATTAGACATTATATATATACAAATAGCTCAAATCATTAATTAATCAAGTACTACTTCTTTTTATACATCATGAGTAGTATTTAAAGTAGTAATAATGTGGACAGTACTACTACTACTACTTATAGTAGTATTATAACTAGTATAAGTCAGCTATTGTCAAGTATTTTCCAAATTAAATAATAATAATAACAATAACAATAATGGAACTTTCAAACTAAATGAAATAATTCGTTGAGTTAACTTTCAACTTCACTCTTACTGAACTCTAAATTGTATCTAATATTCTTTTAGTTTACTTCTAAGCACTTATTATAACTGTAATTCACCTCATATACCCCCCCCGGCTCATTCACGTCTATTTATTATTATTATTATTATTTTATTATTATTATATTATATATTCTATGAATACATTCCAATATAAATAGACGCACATAAGTAAATGAATAATTAATTCAAGTAAAATGGGGGGAATCGATTTCGAGTCATTATTATCAATGTTTTGATTGTTTCTGCTCAGTTTTTTCTTTCTCTTTTCAATTCTGTCAAAAACACTCCCATACGCTTCATTGCTTTATAATTAAATTCAATAGAGAATGGGATAAGAAAACTCATTCATTCACTCACTCACTCACTACTAAACAAAATAACTCAAGAGAAAACACATTAAAAATAAACAAAACAGAAAGAAAGAAAAAAGAAACGGATTGGGAGAAAGTGAACTTAGTGTACCGCTTATTCTATAGCACGTATTAAAGTATATAAGATGTATGTTCGTGCATACACGAACATACATTTAATGTATAGTGAATGGTGTTTGCAATGAACAAGAAAGAAAGACATCGAGCGAGAGAGAGAGAGAATGAAAGAGCTAAAAAAAAGATGATCGAGAGCGAAATGAAAGTCATTTTCCTCTTGTAGAACGAGAAAAAAAAACATTAAGATAAACAAGAATCGGTAGTAATAAATGGAAGAATATAAACGAAATAAAAGTCGTAATAAAATAGGTTTTTCTTTCTTTTTTCTTTTTTTCTTTCTTTGGAAAAAGAATAGAACGAAATAAAATTGGACACTTGTATTTTTAGACAAAAAAAACAAACACACAACCGAATTAGGCAAAAAATGAGTGGGTGATTAGGTAGGAGGGTCAATGTACAATGGTATTTAAGTAGAGCTTATGGAAGAAAAAAAGAAAAAAGAGGTTTGTTTATGGTCCATTAGATCTAAATTTGTAATAATATGAACTGAAGAGAACAAAAAAATCAGTGTTCCATGCAATTGAGCACGAGAATAGGCTTGTATAGTTTTTAAACATACATACATACATACATACACACACCTATACATAGAGTTACACTAATACAAATATTTATTATTATTACTATCAATATTCAGGATGATAAATCCTTTAATCTCTAATGTCCATGAGATAACAAAAGATGACGTTAATAGGATACAAATAAATCAACAATCAGTCGTATTATTAATGAACACTAATTAGAAAAGATACACTAATGAAAATCACAATGCAATAAATAGATATTACATCTAGTACAGGATCTTGTCAGAAATATTCACCTATGATCAATTTAATATTGTAAATAAGATCTTCAAATGTCATGTCAAATGTTTAAATTGCAAACAATCGAATGATTCAATAATAAGGATTGATCAAGTTCAACTACATCTAATCAATTAAACTAATCCCTTATTCAAATATACCTTGAAGGTACTCAAATGAAAATCTTGTTGTCTACTTAAAGAAGATTAAATACTATTCAATATACCGTAGAGTTATATTAGAAAAGTCTTTCATTATTAATTATCAAAGCAACATCACTAATAAGATATGTCCAGTTAACGAGTCTTTAAAGTGAAATAGGAAAAGAAACTCCATTTGGAAAATATCCAGTCAAAGACAAATGAAATCGATACTTATTTCCATATTGTTTTCATTGTTACATATGTCTCTTATCCATCATTTTAAAAAAAGGTCTCTTTTATGATAATTATGAGGTACAGTGAATTGATTGTAGTAAGGTAACAGATAGATACTAAGTGATCTAGAAATGAAATGGGAGCAGGTAAGTTAGAAAGTTCTGGGTTTGATTCATGGCAATGTTGTAGATCTGTACTGATGGATAATCCCATACTAACAATTTACCATTACTTTATGGTTTTTAATAACTGTATAACTAAATGTCAATTTATGATATACAACTATAAAAAATAATAATAACCTTACATTATCTATATCCTCATCACACTACTCCCTATCTGCACTAAAAGTCATAGATCTTAATGTTAAATGAAACAACGAAACACGCAATTCATTCATTAATTCTGTTTGTTTGTTTGTTTTTTCTTTCCCAATAAACAAAACAAGAATATTGTGAATGAAGTGTTTAAATTAAAGAGAATAAAATAATTGAATTACTATTTCAGTCTTATAACTAAGTTTACATCTATCTTTGTTTGATTAAATGCAAGTGTAAAGTACACATTTCAAGAATTTTCAGATATCCTTTCTCTCTCTCTCTCTCTCTCGCTTTCTTGGTCTCTGTCCTTCTTGTTTAGCTCTAACAACGAAATCCTATCATTTCTATGGGTTATTTGTAAGTTTGTATATTATACCCGGTGATAAATGAAATGAATACACGCAAATTAAATATTTATATATGGATTATTTATCATACAGCTGAATTCATAAAAACAATAGATGATTAAATATGTTAATGATACAAAATAACTATATGATACAGTAAATTTACATTCATTAATAATCGATTAATCATGATCCTAAATCAGATATAATAAACATTGTCGTTCAATTTATCTTAATGATGATATTTCTTCTTAACAATTCACTGTATTGATATTTCTCTACTCTAAGCATATACGGTGTCTAGTAATCAATATAAGTGGGCGGCCAAACCAAAACATGGCACAAGTCCATGAAGTCACTGACAAGTGGACTGAGTCATGTAGGTAGGTGTAGACTACCTGGTTGGGGACCGAGAGATGATAGCAACCGATGGTTAGAGACCCTGAATGACATGGCGAAATCGTTTGCAATGGCGCAGGTGCATACACTCTTTGTGTTCTCCCAAATTTTGATCTCCTTATTCCTCCTTGTCTCTTTTTTTCTCTTCCCAAATTTATTTCACTGTATTATGCTCTTTGAATAACATCTCCAAACACTAATTTTCCCGATTACTGCTTATACTCTTATTACCTCTACCACTACGGGATTTGAATTGACAACTGCATCTCTGTGCTAATGTGGTATGGAAACTCGAACTGATGTACGTACGTACGAAGTTCTACGTTGTTACTGACTGACTGACTGAATCAATATAAGTCAATTAATAACAGTTTACATTTCTATGTAGAGTGAATCTTGTAGACCATATTAAATATAAAGTAGGTTAGTGTTGCTTTGTTTGGAATTACACTGATTTTTCAATTTACATTACAGTATGTGTTTATATTATAAGTAAATATTACATCAAGAAACAGCCGTCCAGTGCTTCCAGGTTTTCTATGGTGGTCTAGCTTTAATTGACTTAGAAATTCAACTATTAAATGTTAGATTGCTGCTACAAATACTACTTAAATACTTTCCAATTGAAGAACAGTGTATGTTTTTAATGTTGCATAACATGTTAGGTAATCTCTTTAAGATATATTGAAAGTATTCTTTTTGATTGAAATCATGAACCAATTGATGTTAAACCGCCATTGAAAACCTGGAAGTGCTGGACGGCCGTTTCGTCCTATTATGGGACTCCTCAGCAGTTCACATCCACAATCCCTCACCCCGCGGGATTCGAACCCAGTTTCGCGCGCGAACGCTTAACCTACTGAATCACTGAGCCGGTATCCAATGGTGTTAATGTCTAACCTCAACCAATCCACGAAACTGAGCGACCATCTTCCATCGTACTGAGATAAATACCTGTTTCTACCCGACACGGATTAGCTCCACTGGTCACGGCTTCTCACTAGAACTCCGAGAATTTTCTCACGAAGCTAGTCACCAGTGAGCACATGAAATCGTGGATGCGCACTGCTGAGGAGTCACAATAGGAACAAACGGCCGTCCAGCACTTTCAGGTTCTCAATGGTGGTCTAACATTAGTCGGTTCATGATCTCAATCAAAAATCTTTAACATATATTGAAAGTATTCTGTCAATCCTATTCGATGATGATTCAATCCGATGTATCAAATAACAATTCAATAACATCTTGAAAATATTACGTCGGTAAATGTTAGATCAAGTTGTATTTGTGTTTAATTTCGACAAGAATAATTTAGGCATTGGGGTATCTGAGTTAATCACAGTAAGTAACGTTTGAAACTTCTTCAAATACGATTCAATGTATAGAAATTCGAATAAACCAGAAATCTGTCACATAACAACATTATAACGCTTACAGAGAAGGAGGGACTATCAGGATAATTTAATATTTCGTACAGAAGTCATATTTAAAACGGAACAACTCTGTTTTTATAAGTAACAAGAAATGACAGGTTAGGGCAAACTGAAAGTGAAGACAATCAATCAGGTAACAGCAAATATTATTGTGGAAATATGAATTAGAAGAACTTCCTCAAGGTTATTCTTTACAGAAAGAACCTTGATAGCCTAATTGCTTCTTACTAACATAATAACGATTTTAGACAATTATAAATACACACCACTTAAACTTCTTTTCTTTTTGTAGGAATAAATTAAATGATCACAGGAAGTTGACATGAAGCATTTAGACCTCGGTAACACAGGTGTTTATACGCATTCATAAAGTAATATTTATTATATGTATATCCTTCCGTATCTGTGTTCACGTTTATCCTGTATAGTATCTCAAAGGCATAATGAAAAATAACAATCACACTTTTTGATGAACGACCTAATTATCAATAAATATTCATTCATACCATCAGATAAGATCCCAGTATATTATGCATAAAAACACACCTCACCACCATCCCGACAACAAGAATAGTTGAACAGAATAGATCACATGTTCTGCCTGATAATACAATTTCTGCTTATAAAAATCTAAATATCCCTACTTTTAATATTATCACAAATGTTAAGTTTTATATATCTATATCTTGGCAAACACATTGAGGTATAGATAGATAGATATACAATCTCTACTACAGTAAATGATCATAACAACACTGACAGGTTGAAAGTATGATATTGAACAATCGTAGAACATGATCTAACCATCATAATTATGGTCACTATTATTATTATTATTCATTAATAGTATTGTTGTTATTATTGTTAGTATCGTTATTACTGTTGCTATGGTTCAATATATGGATATTGGGGAACCATGTTTGATATGGTTAAAACACGAAACAGTGACAAGTTGAAATATTTAAACTCTTAATAATATTCATTAAGGTCAGTAGACAATATTATCTTAGCAACTATCTTGAAATATATATATATATATATATATATATATATATATATATATATATCTTATTTAAAAGCAGGACCTTAATTACATATACATTTTGATAACAAATGATTAATAACTAAACTTATAACTGATTAAGTGAACAAGGATACTAATCTTTATATGTATATACTACTGCCAATGGTACACTATGAAAAACACTATACATGATTTTGATTAAGACTGCTATATATATCTTTAAAATATTCATGTTTATAGTATACAAGTATAATGTTAAACAATAGTACAGTATTTTCACAGATTGAAATCATGAGTCAGTTGAAGCTAGACCACCATTGAAAACCTGGAAGCATTGGGTTTCAATCTGTGAAAATTTCTAAAAATCTCCACAAACCCCTTCTGATAATAGTAGAGTATTTTAGAAGAGATTGTTAATACTCAAAATTACTACTGATCAGTCACTGTTTCCATATATACATACAATCTAATGAAATGTCCTATACAAGAAAAGGTGATTTTCCATTATAGATCAATGATAGTAGTTATTGACACAATGATACTAAAAAGTTGATCATATTATTTTACAAGTGAACTGAATTTTGAAAGTTCACATCATTGAATTTCAATACTGTGATTGAATTGTATTGTGTATGAAATTATAGATGATCACATTTGATGAATATCAAACATGGATGGAATAACTGTTCAATACTCAGTTGTTTGTTGTCAATAAATCTTCTTGAGAAAAGGTAGCTAACTTTAGGAAAAGGAACGAACAATTTTACAACTTTGTGTACAATTTAAACGGGTCAATATTATTAAGTGGTCAATGTCAAATCATTTGTCCTGAATAACTTAAATCTAATATCTGTGTGTTCGAACTATGGTTCCGTTAAAAAAGAAAACACTTCCTACTCATTAGGATCGACTACTACAACATTCATATCAAGTAGTAAACATTACAGATCACGATTTTGAGTATGTATATGTTTTAATCAATTCACTTAATAGAAGAGATTTGTAAGCGTACAAATTGATCCAGCTTTCTAAATCTAGTATTCCAGACATTCAGTGGTTTTATCTTAATTAAACAAACCGTAAAGTAAATCTATAATTGAATGCTTATAATAATTATCTTATATATTTCACTACATTATGATAATCACTCAAAATAGGCTGTTACCATGTATATTAACTCCATAACAGACAATTTTATATCTAACTATCAACTTAAATCCGACCCAGTAATCAAACGTTAAGTCTGATTTTCTTTTAAGCATAAGAATTTTTATTACTATTACACACAACTACTCAAATTAAATGAAATGGAATAATACAAGGAGTGTGTAATCTAAGGATTGGAAATGAATGACTACATTTATATATAACACAAATATATTTATCTTATATTGTAAGATTAGAGATTTATGAAGATTGCTTACATTGCAGATTGAAATTGACGTGATAATAATTTTTTTGAAATCATCAAATGTGCGCGAGACCGAAGGTCCCGAGTTCAAGCCCCACGTGAGGGGTCGTGAATGCACACACTAGGATGAAACGGCTGTCCAGTGATTCTAGGTATTCAGTGGTGACCTAACTTGCATCGATTCATAATTTCAATGAAAAACAAGACTAATCCAAATAACAACGAGTTTTAGAATAATTGAAGTAATTTCAAAAAGATAATTATTTGCATTGCAAATAAGTATGTAAGAGTTTAATGACTGACTGTTTTGGTTAAGGAGTTTCATACAAATAGGATAAAACTAAATATTCCGTACTGTCATTGGTGCAGTGATAGATTTACCATGTAGAGTTTAGCAGTAAATGGTTTTGTGGAAATTACAGGACTTCCAAAGATTTTTATTCATGAAATGACATCGAATGTGAGACAGTCATCCACCATAGACGATGAGAGACGCTTGCCAAATATTGCAAAATGATTGTAGTAATGGATTAACACAGTTGAATACTATTACAATAGTCTAGAGGTCGAGTTGGCATGTGTGACCGAAGGTCTTGGGTTCAATTCCTGAATTTGAAGTCGTAGATATTCACTTCTGAGGAGTCCCATACTAGAACAAAACGGCCGTCTGGTGATCACATGTTTTTAACAGTCATTTAACTAAAACCAGTTCGTTATCTAAGATCTATAAGGAATCACTGCTTATCCTGTTTTGTGATATACTCTTTTTATGTGTACAAGAACTAGTGGGTCCTCACAAGTGAAGTGAGTAAAATCACTTTCGAACCGAAATTTATCTGCTTCATTAATACTGAATAATCTCGTTCACTAATTTAGTTGACATGCATTTTTGTTAAGAAACAAACTAATGAAGTTTACACTTATTGATAGGGAAACGATCATCACAAGTTGTTTTGGATAATCATTCTTTTATATCACAATTAGATTAAAGTATGAATTGTACCACTGAACACGAATCCAGTGATTATAAAATAGGTAAACGTTCTCAATCGGATATGAATGTTACGGGTTGGATCTCTTACATTATCACGAATAAGTCCTACATTGTAGAGTTACACTCTAGAATGAAACTATTGTCTAATACTCCTTAAGATCAATCTATAATAAGTGTAACTAACTCATTAAATCAATAAATATTTCTCATCATACCCATCAACTTCGATTTATTTAAAGATTGAAGATGAAAATACGTTACCTAGTTACTCATTTAAATTTAACCTACTTAAAATTATAAAAAACAACGTAAATTGATCGGAATCGAGTTCATCACTTTCAAAATTGAATTCACATGTCATTAAATAATCATGAATTAATGAATCTCTTAATGAAATACTTTAAAATGAGTTCAAAATAATAATCAATCATCAAAGAGTTTTTCTTTTCTTTTTTTTATTACCGATAATGATAATTAATAATGATAAGTTTTTTCTCCCTCCCTCTCTTTCTCTCTCTCTTAATAATTAATGTTCGGATAATTTATGATACAGAATACATCCAGAAGAGGTTTTTAATAGGTGAGATCACGAGTCAATTGAAACTAGACTACCATGGAAAATCAGGAAGCATTGGACGGCACAACAATCCTCATCAGTGCATATCGGCGATCCCGCCGAGCGAGATTCGAATCCAGGACTTATCGGTCTCGTGCGCGAGCGCTTAACCTCTAGACCACTGAGTGGGTATCCAACGGTATTAATGTCTAACTTCAACTAATCCACGAAATTGAGCAATACATCCACCATTGTCTTCAGTGAGTTACTATCTCACAACAGACTCGGTTGAACTCCAGTGGTCACTGTTTCTCACTTGAACTTCATGAAATACCTCTTCGAGGAGTCCCAATATAGAAAGAAATGGCCGTTCAGTATTTCCAAGTTTTCCATGATGGTCTAGCTTCAATTGACTAATGGTCTCAATCTGATATGTTTTCACTTCTACATACTATTTAAGATTCACAAACTATGTGGAAGACTACTTTTAAACTCATAAAAACCTGTTGAGTAATTCATGAAATGCTATTAGTTATTTATTAAGGTAATTCACTAATCAAATGAGTTCTTATCGATTGTGTCAACCTTTACAATAAAGATTATAAAGATTAAAACAATAATGTAACACATTGATATTCTCCTATACTCAGTAATGATTGGTTCGCCGGTTTCTGATTCATAATTTGATCACCACACTAAATCATCAAGATGAACATTGATGACATTGTTTCCGATCACTAATATTTGGGATAATAATTGAATGAACTACAAAGTAGTGAAAATATACTAAACATTAGAACTTCCATAAGATAATTGAAACTGTTTTGTTCATCAATTAATATATACTACTGAAATGCTCCTTTTATTAAAGAATTATTTACTTATAGTTACACTTATAAAATGTGTATTTATTATTAGAAAAGAAATTGATATACAGAATAAAAGAAAGTACAATCAAGATAAATACCATATGATTAATAATCGTATCATCTTTGAAAAGAAAACAACAATAACAATCCTAATGAAAAGGTCATCTTTAGTAATACTGCCGACAAATGATAGACAGTTACTCCTCTCTAACTCTATAACTAGACACAACTTCTTGTCTACAATTGTGTATGTGTATGTATGTGATAGAGAGATTAATATGCCGTAGATTCATGTTATCTATTGAAGTTTGCTATTATCACTATTATTATTATTATTATTATTATTATGATATATGATAATGATCAGTTAAAATATTAACAACAATGTACAAATCGTTCGATGGACTGTTTTCTTCAATTTGCTACTTTATAGTATCTTATTTACTAACTCACTGATATTCATTCATTCATTTATTTATTCCGCCTATTTGTCATTTCATCGTCCGGTATTATTTATCAAAATAAAAGTTGAAAGAAAAAACAATAGTGAACAAAACGAAACAAAAAAAAATCATCAAACGGTTTTCTATACACTACACTTTTATTTTTAAATCACCTGCTCCCCCCCCCACTTGAAAAATGTTTCTTTTTTGTTGTTTAGTCGAGTACAAAAGAAAATACCGTCATATATTTTCTTTTTTGATCTTGTTATCATATCCGTTCTTAATTTTAGTTATCTTTTATTCCGTTCATTATCAATATCATTAAAATACTTTAAGGCACCCACTATTAGCCAATACACATACACACATAGATAGACAAATTGACATGGATGATTTTTACCATTGAAGATACATAGAAATAAGTATCTATGTATATAGGTATAATATTGACAATTAAAGTAGTATGTTATACCAATAAGATTTTTCGCGCCCTATTTGATCTAATTACATTATATTATTCCTGTTTATTTGTTGATTATTGTTAGTTTCATCAAAAGAGAAATATAAAAGACTCTATTATATTAACAGTATGTGGATTGATCGACTGATTACTATCAGTAAACTAGAAGAAAGAAAACATATACTGTTGTAGAAGAAGAAGAAGAAGAAGAAGAAGAAGAAGAAGAAGAAGAAGAAGAAAGAAAGAAAGAAAGAACAATCTTGAAAGATGAAAGTGTTCCGACAATTTTTTTTTTGAAATTTCTTTTCAGAATATTTATTTACATCAAACCTATCAATCAATACTAATCAAATCGATATGATATGATTGATTGATTAATCATTGAATGAATGTAAATGGTCATCAATAGTTATTTACATAGATAATAAGTATTAAATAAACAGTGTTAACTACCAATTATTATCAGTATGGGATTGTGGAGATTATCAAGTTTTTGATTAGGATCATGAATCGATTAACGTTAGATCATCATCGAAAACCTGAAAGCACTGAACAGTCGTTTCGTCCTAATATAAGACTACGAATGACTGTAAATATTCAAAATGAATTCAGTTCATGAACATTTTGTTATTTCATATAGTTTGTTATTCATCGGATGTATTCTACTCGTACATGAATATGGAGTCGATCAAATCGGAAGTTAGGGAATAGTATATTGATAACATTAAATGAAAAAAAGGAAATATATTTATTGTTAATGCGTCTTAACTAAATTTGAGAATATGAGTAAGTAAATATTAACCTTATTGTCTGAATGGTGTCATGTTCACCAAGTATATAGTTGTTAATAAACATTATTAAATGGTTTCAAATCAGAGATCAACTAGGTATTCCGTGTTTTGTTAATCGCTCACAAATGGTGTAGAAACTAATACAAACGTGAGTTAATCCAACTTTGTATATCATGTCAATACAACGCGACGTAACTAATAAGATGAATATCAAAGGAAACTAAATAATCTTATTAATGATCAGAATGAAAAAAACTCCTCAGCAGTGCGCATCCACAATCTCACTCACGGGATTTAAACCCAGGGCCTTCAGTCTCGCGCGCGAATGCTAAACCTACTGAACCACTGAGCCGGCATCCAATAGTATTAATGTCTATACTGACAATCATTATGAGCCCATTTCGAAGAAATTAAATGAAAGGAAGCACTTTGTGAAAGAAAGATAAAGAGCAAATCCATTTGCATTATTTTCTGATCAGTTCTATACCATATCTAAACCATATCTCCAAACAATGATTGTAATCATCAAACTAATTCCAAACAAATAGTACTCTTCACTTATCAATATAACTCCCTAGTTTGTAACAATTTTCCATTTGACAACCGTTTACAATTTTAAAAAATCAAATTATCCAGCCTGACAATTAAACTAATGTAATCTTATAAATTATTTGCAAACTGTTAAAATGTTTAAGAAAACATTCATTTGACAGCCTTAAAAGAAGGAAATATAAGAGTATAGGCTAGGTGTTTAAAAACTCCTAACTAACTTACAAAAAATGTCTTATTGATTCATGTAAGATGAACCTATACTTAGCGAATTCATTCACATTCCATTTCAATTATTTTTTTGTTTTTCATTAGTTAAACCGCTTCATAACCTTAAAGTTTGTCGGTAATTTTCTTAGAATTTACCCAAAATACTTCAAAATTTTAAAATAAAGAGAAAAAAACCTATTCACAATAATCTATTTCAATAGATCAATATCCTGTAACCCTCCCCCCCCTAATGTACGAGTAGTAATTATGTATAGTTTCTGTAGGAACAAAAATTAATTTTTCCTTAAAGTTGATTAATTGTACTTCTTTTTAAAAAAAAAATAATATTTCCTAAATTATGTTTGTCCCTGTCCTAAAATACTCCGTGCAAGGACGGAGTTGGAAAAAATGAGTTAAGACTCATTGTATTGTGCCTCCCCACGGAAATCTTTAGTAAAAGGCGAAAGATTTATCCGCAAATGAGGAGACACCAGAGTTACAACTGGACGGAGCTGGAAAGGATTGCCCAGGACAGGGTTGGATGGAGAATGCTGGTGAGTGGCCTATGCTCCTTCACGAGGAGTAACAGGCGTAAGTAAGTAAGTAAGTAAATTATGTTTGAAACTTGAATGGTATTATTGAATATTGGACAATATGAAGTTAAACTGTCCGTTAATAAACAAAGATGAATAGTGGTTAGTAGTGGAATCTAGGACGTGCGTTTCATCTTATTTGGGACTCGTCAGAGTTGATGTTCACCACCGTATTATCCACTTAGCTCTACTGAATCCTGATAGCTACCTGTTTATATAATGGGGTGAAATTTTAAATTCACTTGATGTTGTTAACTTGTATCTTTCGATTGCTATTTAGGATTGCAATTGATCAGTCTCTGATTGGCAACACGCGTCCTGGATTCCACTGTTAACCACTAATAATCGTTGTTTATAAAGCTTGTGAATTAAGGCAATATTTAGGCAGTCCGCACAGGATACACATATGAGAGACTAATCAATTGCAATTCTAAATAACAATGGTAAGATACAAGTAAACAGCATCAAGTGAATTTATCCGTTAACAACATTACAATGTAGATATAACACATTATCGCATTATTATTATTCCTTCCTAATGTTAGAATATTTATTATTTCAGATTAAGAAATGTAATTCAAAAAAGATAACAATGTTCTCTAGAATTTGTAAAAGCGGTATCTATAAACGATTTTAAGCTTATATCGTATAGGCAGATGATCAATGGATTGATAACTAATACAATAAGTTGTTCTTAGGACTAAAATGGATTCATACCAATAAAGTCTATACACGACTAGTTGAAAGTTACATTTGTCCACCTGGAGCCCCTCTGGGGCTACTGCCGGTCCCAACCCCGGATAAAGGAGGAGGGTTGGACATGCGGCTAGCAACCCCATCCCGTAGAAGACTAACTCGCTAAAAGAACGCTAACCAGAAAGTAAGTAAGTAACGATTAACGAAAATGTCTCATTGCACAGTTTACATTTTACGCATAAATCAAATTGAAAATATAACTATACAAAGTTATTATATTTTGAGTAGATACATACACAAATCGGTACAAGTATATATATATTTTTTTTTCACTATTCAAAATAAATATTACACTTTTTTGCAATTAATCACTCACTTTTGATCGTCCGACCATTCCAGATGATGAAGATGATGATAATGCATCTGCAGATAATTGATGTTGACCAAATCCTGTTAAATTTGTTCCACCATGCCCACCTGGTAAATGTCCGATAAAATTTTGTGAATTATTATTAGTATTATTATTAAAATTGCCTGATAACCCAGATGGATGATTTGTATAAGGTGAACCAAGATGTGGTGGTCTAAGTTCATTACCACCTCCAAACCCGATGGATTTGAATACAATCCAGGATAGTTTGAATGATTACCATGATGTGGATGGAGTTGCTGTTGATGGTGATTATGATGTAATTGTTGTTGTTGTGCGTAATAACTTGAAGAGTCTGAAAAACCAGACATTGGGGAATTATGCGGATTAGGATTATATCGTGGATCACCACCACTACCACCACCTCCAAACATTGAATGGAATGCATTACTGGATCCAGCAGGTAAATTCGAACATGGATACATACCGCCTAATCCTAATAATCCACCCATTTGTGTTACAGACGATGCTGCTGCAGCGGCAGCAACTGCCGCGTAGGCAGCTGCTGGATCCCCATGAAATCCTGAATGATGCTGATGATTATTATTATTATTTGCAAAATTTCCAATATTTGGATGAGATAAATTATGTTGCATATTCAATCCTCCATTTGAATCATCAATTAAATTATTAAACAGATTCGTTGTTGGTGTTGTTGTTGTAGAATGACCACTGGGAAGATTTCCATGTTGTAACCCTAACGATGTATTTGAATTAATTATTGATTGATTCATTGAACAATTAACAGGTTGTGGACTATTGCCTGAACCAGTTGATCCAGCAGAATCTCTATCTTCAATTACTAAATCAATCGGCATTTTACCGCGTAAACATGTTATATAACGAGAACAGAAGTTATCACAGAGTTCATGAACCTATATTAAATTGAATAATAATTAAAGATATATACATATTATATAAATATATATATTTATGTATATATGAAGAACACATTAGAATGTAAATCTAAAATTTATAAATAATACTTGTTTATGATAGAAATACTTTATCATCTATTATTGATTTATTTATTTATACAACCCAGTCATACTTGATGAAGAAACGCTGGAAGAGGTGGGATCTTTCATGTACGTGGGAAGCGTCATTGATAAATAAGGAGGATCTTATGCAGACGTAAAGGCGGGAATTGGCAGAGTAAAACAGCATCCCTACAGTTGAAGAATATATGGAACTCAAAACAACTTTCTGTCAACCAACACCCAAGTCAAAATCTTCAATATGAACGTCAAGTGCACGGAGTTGAAAATTAGAAAACTACTAGAACTATCATCAGCAAAATACAAGTATCTATAAACTGTTGTCTACGTATGATACTGAATGTCTGTTGGTCGGATACCATCAACAATAGCCTATTACGGCAGAGAACAAATCAGGTCCCATATGAAGAGGAAAACGCGAACAAACGTTGGAAGCGGACAGGGAATACATTACGGAAATCATCAAACTGTATCACGAGTCAAACCCTAACTTGGAATCCTGAAGGGAAATGAAGAAGAGGAAGACCAAAGAACACACTGTGTCGAGAACTGGAAGGAGACATGAAAATTATAAATATAACTGGAACCAACCGGAAAGGATTGCTCAGGACATAGTTGGATAGAGAATGGTGGAGGGCGATATATGCTCTTCCACGAGGGGGTGACAGGTTAAGTAACAAGTAATGTATCATATAAAGTATAAAGGATTTGCGGGGATTGTTGAATTTCATAGTTTTCATCACAGATTGAACCTGATGGTGGGTCTATAATTTGTGTACGATATTTGAGCGATGGTTAAGTGAATTTGAGAATGTCCAATTACTTGCTACGGCTAAATAAGAGCTATAAATTAGTGTGAGGAATTAAGATTAAGATTTACAATCGGACGTCAGGGTTAGGACTTAGAGTTTGGGTTTTCATCACAATAATGGAATCCACGTCATGCATTTGATTCTATTCGGGACTTGTCAGGTGAATGTACCTGGATTTCAGTGATAAACATGAGTGTAAACAAAACGATCTTCCTAGAGTTTTTTGCTAACGGCAGATCACGTATTACTAAAACGTGCTACTTAACATTATACTGAGGCGATTTTCTAAGGATGCTAATTTAACAACAGAGATTGATCAATTACAGTCCTGAATATTAATAACAGTAAGGTACGAACCATTACTGAAAGAAACAGTGTGCTTTGTGATGATTTACTTCAATTCAAAACTTACTTTCATCACATATCAATATTGGCTGGGGGAACTATTGAAAATCGGTAAACATTGAACAGTTGTTTTGTCTTATTTTTCTGGGTCACTACTGTTTAACAGTGGATGATCACAACACTACACGTGGTGAAATGTAGGGTAGTGTTTTTAAACGTGTCTTAAAGAACTCGATACTTACTTCAATGACTTTGGAACATAATTTAAGGATCATGCAGTTTTCTCCCTCTTGGTAATTAATATTATTACGGTATGTGTTTATGTATTCAACTTAGATCTTGACTGATTGTATGTACGGTTTAGCAACACTAAAATCAGTCTAAATCGAACTAAGTGAAATAGAATTTGATTGCATAACATACTGATCGAAAGTCAGTCAGATGCTACAACTTCTATAAAGCTACTATTTAACTTTTGGTTCATGATGTAAAGTTCGCAAAAGATGATATCATCTCACAATAATAGATGATGATATAATTTAAAGTCAACTATTAACTGATCAGAACTGATCATAGGATATCGTGTTTCTATACAATGATTTTACAACTGAGTAAAATGAAAATATCAATCAGTCTTGAGTATGAAGGCAGATATCACTTCCCGGGAATTAACACCGTAAAAGGGTTCCCCTAGAGGTACTCGTAAAGGAAATTGTGTTAGAGTTGATCTTAGTGACCTGACAGTGTGACTACAGTACCCAAGGGATCAGTGCTTGAGGACAGTCACATAAAACCTTTGGTAATTTTCGTGTTAGCTCCGTACTTGTTGGGACCTTACCTCCGGAGACGGAAATCCGTAAGATAAGATGAGGTGTGCAATTTTCGGGGTCGACTTTTTCTGACCACATCCATCCTTGTTGGAAGGCAGCATCGCTTTTACGCTGATTATCTGAAAGGACCGTCACATCTCTGTACAATCAACAGTACGAGTTCCTCCTCGAATTTTGTGTTTGCTGATTTTAGTCTTACTGCTCTTCAACCGACCTATCTGGGATGGGAGGACCTTGAGGAGCGATTGTTATAGCCAGTATAGCTCCATCGGTTCATCACGATAGAAAAGTCTAACCACCACATCAAGGGATGCAGTAACGGTCGGGAATGAAAATATACAGAGATCAAAGATAAAATGTCAAATAAACAAATAGCATTGTAATTAGATAGACTAAATCAATCAATTAACAAATAAATAAATCACACCACACATATCACTTACTTTTTCTATTTCAAGAAGATGAAATCGGAGAACTTGAATAGCTTGGATTATCTAAATGTTGTTTTAAAGCCAAAAAGAAAAGAAAAGATGATGAAAAATAAGTATGCATGTGTTGGGTGGATGGGTGGTTGTTGGGATGATTGAGTGATTATGGTAGAATATTAAACAAATAATTTTACAAAATAAATTTCATTCAGAATATTTGTGCATATGTGTGTGCATGTGTACATTTCACACACTTGAATGTGTGATAATAATGACAGGAATAACAACAATCTAATATACAAAATATAGAAAGAAAGAAAAAAGGTAAACGTCTAATTGAGGAGAAAAATATGATATATGAGGTTGTTGTTGTTGTTGTAGAAACATTCTTAGATCATATTACTTAGATGTGAGTATAAAAAATAACGAGATATGCCAGAATTGATTTGTGTTTTTTTTCTTTGCTTTTTTCTCTCGAATAGGTGTAATCAGAATGAAAAATTTATTGGAATTAATTAACCTATGAAATAAATATTTTTCTCTATGCCAAATATGTGTGCGTGTGTGTGTATGTGTATGTATGTATGTAAAATATACATACACAAACACACATATTCCCTCTCCCCCTCTTTAAATATCAGTTAACAACACATACATAATTTTACATATAGTTGCAAAAAGAAAAAAACGGTTATCTCGTCTTTTTTTTTCTATGCAAAAATTTAAAAAAATTTTGAAATGAATTTACAAATTCATTATTTGTAACTTTTTTTGTTTTTCAAGGGAAATAAAGTGTAGATGTTTAATAACATGGCGCCAAAATGAGAAAACGTGATCGATTTTATATATATATATATATATATATATGGATGTCTAGTTTGGATTTGTATGATTTATAGTCTAGTGCTTCAAGGTTTACAATGGTGGTCTAGCTTAAATCGATTCATGAATTCAACTATTACAATTACTACAATCTCTACAAATATCAATCCTGATAATAATAATAATAATCATGTGACTAGTTTCATAGTTTTAGTGAGAAGCCTTTATCAGTGTACTCCAATCCATGTCGTGTATGAGACAGTTATTTAACTCAGAAAATGGATGAAGGGTTATGTAAGATCATGAATCGATTGAAGTGAAACATTAACATTGTTCGATACTAGCCGGTTCAGTGATCTACAGGTTAAGTGTTCTCGCACGAGATCTAATATGTCAAATTCGAGTCCCATATACAGGATCGTGAATGTGCATTGTTGAGCAGTCGCATACTAGGATATGATAACCGTCCAGTGCTTCCAGGCTTTCAATGATAGTCTAGCTTTGATCAATTCATGAATTCAACTATTAAAACTAAAGGAACGAGTAACTCTGAGTAGTCTTATTCCAAGAAGAATGAACCATTCAGAAGTCTAAAAGGTATACATAAACAAAATAGATGATAATTGGGTATCATATCTCTCAGTATGTCCCATTATGAGGCACAAACCAGTAAGAATCCTAGCCTTAATAGGATCAAACATAGCAATTTCGTTCTTTTATTTGTAACTCATGATGATATTTCGATAGTTGATGTGAATGCTACTTCGTCTAGAAATAACTTCAAATGAAAAATATTAATATTGGTTTAGAAAAATATTAAAATTGAAGTCCAGTATGATAATTATCCACTGCCACAGATGACAGTCGTTTTATCAGCGATATGCTCGGAATCAGTCAGTTACGACTTTTTATTAGGGCTCCGAGAATACCTTGAAATTACTAGTTGCTTGAATATTATAGTTTAGTTGAAGGGAGTTTGGTGGAGATATGGTTTGATTTGCAGGGTTCCTGATTAGATTGACCTCAACCAAGGTATAGGTGAAAACCGAGAAATATTAGATGGTTTTTTGCCTCCTCGATAATGTCCACTTACAAGCATGCCAGAGTTCGAACACAGGATTTTCAGACCGTTCTGAGAAGGTCCAACCCTCAGAATCACTAGGTTTACGTACACTGATACAATTCTAATAGAAATATACAAAAAGCGGATTGGCAGCAGATGCGATATATATATATATACGAAAAAATACTTAACTTACCAAAGAATCTAACTCGGGATCACCAGTGCGAATAGTTTTTTGGAATTAACTAACTATAAGACAAAAAATACAGAAAAAGCGAAACAATTAGAGACCATTAATTAAAGGCTGAGTTTTTTATTCAATCCTAATCTAAATGGGGTATTTTTATGGAAGGCATTGTTGTATAAACAACCATTTTTACATTCAATTAGTTAAAGATTTAAAGAGCAGTACAGGACAATCATTCTAAATTAGTTACGTGGTTAGATGCTTAAAGAGAGAGAGCTTTCAGTTGTCTATTTGTATCTTTCAGTGTGTACCGCCATCTAAACTGTCTTCTTGTCTAGTCTCTAAGTGTTTTGCCTATGTTATACTTTCGCTTACTGAAACTTCTCACTTTGTCGAAAAATTCGAGACCACCTTCCAAAACATACTACTTTCAAGAATCATATGAGTAGCGTCCATCACATTAGTACTACAAAAAAGAGAGAAGTTTCCTTTACGTAGTATATGTGCAAGTAAACTATCCTCTTCATTTGCCTTATCTCTTCTTGCTTTGTCATTGAGGTATTACTCTATTCCACCTTTTTATCAATGTTATTTATATGAAACAGATGTGGACCAATTTTTAAATCAGAATTGCTATCTTATATACATTTTTATTTGTCCTATTTCTTGCTCTCACTCCTTTTCTCTCTCTCACTCACTCACACACACATGCACACTATCTCTCTCCTGTTGATGTTGCTAACAATTTTTAAAGGAAATTCAAATGAGCGGTTCGTATGTATCTATATGTGACCGTGTTTATGTGGGCACTTGGTTCAACGTATCTATTCGTAACATACATAAAGGGATAAAAAACTTAGTAAATAGTTGATTATCCATATGCTCAGAAGATATATATATCCCACGTTCATAAGAATACATCGAAGGAAATTGATACTTTAAATTTTACAGGCGTAATAATAAAAAAGGTGTTCTATGTTATTTTTTTACCATTTTGGTCGTACACTAATAAAATATGGGCCCAGTTATAGACTGTACCAGATAGTGGACTATTTAAAAAAATGAGGGTTCAAATAATCGTTTTATGTGTGCTTGTATGTACCAGTAATTTCAGTGTTAAGTAGTATATATATCGTATATATATCGTGAGACAGAATGATGAATGAGACTGTTATAAGACCACGACCTATCTCATAGATATTTTCACTTCAAGTTATTATAATGGAATACAACACCTTGCATAATAATGAAAGATGATCACAGTTGAATGTCATTTTTTTTAAAGCAGATAACTGTTACAATTATGAATTAGAGTTATTTAATATTAAGAACATTGATACAATTCATATATGTAGACTAAACAAGCCAATTAAATACTAAGTCATAAAGTACCATCTCAAGATTACATATACACTTGGCTGGTAAGTGACAAATAGAATGAATCCTGGGTCCATCGTTTTCTATCAACTACCATCTTACATCTCAGCGTCATGCACCCGATGTTAAGTCACTTGAACTGGTGACTAAATCCCAGTTTTGAACAATTGAATTCCATTACCATGAAGAAGGATTTGATATGTATGACATTACACACTATTCACTAATATTTCTTTAGGGATTCACATTTGTATCATCATAGTTTATCACAGAGGTATTTACAAATATTGACTAATCTTCTCATCGATTAAGTTATGAGCACACTAATGGATCATTATTATTCATAAACATTGTATATATCAATGATAATAATCTGTTTGTTTATTTTTAAGTGTTATCAACAGTTCATCATCAAATCAATAAATTTTAACCCAATGAAAACCATTATACAATAAGTATATGTAAAAAGAAAGAAAATAATAATGGATAGTGATATCAACTAGAATATCTTTTTTCTTTCGGAACACAACAACGTTATAATGACAGATCACCGAAAAAGAAAAGAAAACAAAATAGAACAGATGTCAACTTTAAAGTTTCCCTCTCTTCCTCTCTGTTTCTTACCGATAGCTCTAAGAGATAAGTGGACGGATATATTTCTGTGATTACCGTATGAACGAATGCATATAAATATATACATATCAGTGTGTTGAGTTTGTGTGAGTGTACAATGTATACAGTTGTGTATACATAAAGCAAAATAATCATTAATTAATTAAGTCACATTAACTACTAACTGAAATAATTGATAAACTGAACCCTAGAAATTGAAACAGTCTATTCAACGAAAGTTAAAATCCGTTTGTTTGTGTGTGTGTATATATGTGTGTATGGACATATGCATATATGTACACGAGTAAATAAAAGTAATAAGTTGAATGATAAATGGAAAATAAGGAAACAAATATGGTAACAAGGTTCATTTACTTCATAAGATGATTGAGTATTTAATATCAGTTGTACATCAAGAATTGACTTTTATTAGACAACTATTACATATTCTTAAAGATTACATAACAATTTTGTCCTAATATATAGATTCATCAGTATAGTGTATATATATATCTCTAAAGTTAGTTTGTGATGTACAATTATAAATTTCAATACCCCCCCCCAACGTATTAAAGAATGGAATCAAATTGAGAATGTATTCATTAAAAGTTCTTGTCCTATCAACCATCGTCCTTAGGCAAAAAAAACACAGCTTGGATTCTAGTAAACTAATAAACAGGAAACATTAACAATACATTTTTAAAGATACCAAGTAGTAATACCTGGAATATTCAACAGAATAATGAATAAATTTGTTAATTATTAACTATGAACTTACTTCTTTCGCAAATACAATAATATCTTCATTAAATGATTCAGATGACCATACTTCCATATTACCTGTGTTTGTATTACCGGAAGCTGAAGCAGCAGCAGCTGACATTGGATCTCGTGGTGTACATGTGGCTAATTCACATTTCTCAAAGATCAATGCCAATAATGGAAATAATGGATGTCTAATAAAGAAATGAATAAACAATAAATTATAAGTTGATGGTTTTTTTTTCAATTTGAATAGTTAAGAAATACTACTTAAATAAGGAGAGGAAAAAATCGAATAGTTTCAAAGCCTATTATGATTTATGGAATGATCTACTTATCATTGAATAATTGGTTCCGTCAATATTCATTTAATATAGACAAATAGAGTGTATATATGTGTGCATGCGTGTGTGTGTGTGTGAATCATTTCATAGTTCAAGTAAACATAACCATCTAGTTGGTTTTCACTTTGAAATTGTTTTTCTAAATAAATAAATATCTATGTCATTCTAGATGAAAATCTATAACAAAATACACCGTCACATTCACTCATTTCTAATATAAATGATAACTCATAACTATTTCATAATGATGAGCATATTTTGTTACTAGACACTCATGTAAACATACGTACTCACCTACCCATATATATATATATATAAATATATATATATATATATATGTGTGTGTGTGCTTGTGTGTGTAAACAATTACCTAAACAACTTACACACAATATCTATTCACTTTACCCAAAAACGATATACAATAAACAAAGATGAATTGAATTAAAAGTTAATTGTATTTTATTTTTCGTCGACAACACAAATAACAAATATTGTTAAGTGTAAGAAAGAAAAAAAAAGAGCGCCATAAAACTTTTAGATAATTAAAAACAACACACATAAATAGCTTTGAAAAATAAAATGAAATATTATGCAATAGGTTATATGTTTGTAAGTTTGTAATTTATCCGTTACTCAATCGTTAATATTATCTAACAGTTAAGCGCTTGTGCGCGAATCTGATAGGTCCTGAACTCGAATCTCGTGGATGGCGGAATCGTGAATGCATACGGCTGAGGAGTCCCATAGTAGGACGAAACAGCCGTCCAGTGCTTTCAGGTTTTTTATGCTGGTCTAGCTTCAATTAACTCATGATTTCAACTATTGAAACTATTAATATATCTGTTGAATCAAATAATTACATACCCTTTTATCATACATTCAGTTGATGAGTACTTCACATAAGAGTATAGATTACATTGAATATTTCATTCCTATCTCTAATCTTCATATCCGACAAGTTGAAGTGTACTATAATGGTGTGTTCATAGAAGATAATCTGTAGATAATTTTAAATGATTCGAATGAAATGCTCAATGAGCATTATAATGTGATATACAGAGTAATACTCGAAAATGCAAGATATTTCACATTTATGAAGAAAGAATGACCAATCTCATACACATAAGTGAATATATATATATATATATATATATATATATATATATATATATCATTCAACTGAGTGTATACATTAAATAACTTGAAGGATAAGACGTAAATTGTTTGTTATTTATAGTCGGAAAACATTTAATTTAGGTCAATAAATATAAACTGATTAATTGTTTTTACAGTTTTATCCAGTATACGTAGATGACAAAATGAATATTAAATCGAGTCATTTTTAACATTTGATTATGTTATTATATGTTAATCATAAGTGATCTAGAAGTAAAGCGTTCACATGCGAAACCTAAGTTCCTGGGTTAAAATCCAAAGTGTGGGATCATAGATACGAACAGTTAAGGAGACTTGTAATGTCAGTTATTGTGTTAAGCCCATATACTTTATTCTAACTTTCGGACAGTCCAATCTATTCATTCTACTTGAGTCATATTTTGACTTTGTTAATTATTCGCTTATCAGTCTTGATTGTTTTTATATGAGCGTATGTGTGTGTACACTTCATATCCCATATCTCATCACATGTCTGTGGTTTATTTTGTCTGCCTATAAATATTGAGTAACGCCTGGCTAAAAATGAGTTAGCTTACCAGCCATCTCCACTGCGCGGCATTTTGCTTTGTTCTATTACATTCCCTTTGCATACAAAATATATGTATTCAAAAACCAGTCATGTTAATTGACTTGTCTAAATTCCATTATTTACTAACGTGATTTAAGTCGATGATTGTATACGAGGATAGGTGATAAAAAACAATCATACAGTCTAAATGGAGTCAGATCCACGGGCAACTAAAGACTCATACTAGGATGAGATGGCTGTTCAGTGCTTTCAGGTTTCCAATGGTGGTCATGATCTCAATCAAAGCAAAATATGTTAACCATGTTTTCAGAAGTAATTTACATGAATAAATGATTATCAAAATTTAAAGGTTGGAAATGCGTATTACCGTAGCTGCCCACAGTTTAATGGTAATATTTTGCTGATATTAATTTGTAATCAATGTTTACTGATTATTGGATGGTAACAATGAATTCATTTTGTTTGTTTTAAAGACGAAGTTACTAAATTACACACACTAGTAATATAAAGTTATGCTTAAAAGGTATAATGTATCCGGTTACTTATAGATCTTAATCTGTATAGAATGGGAGTAGAAATATATATTCCTCGAAAAAGTGATATTAATATACTTTACTTTCAGTCATTCATTTTGCCTATTTGAACCGATAGAATCATTATAATACTATTAATCTACATAAATCAAACAAGGTGGAATGAGATTCGAACACTTGAGCTTATGGTTGTAAGTCTTATTGTATAAAATTATGACAATTTCATTAAATGGTTCAGTTGGGCTATTAGTCTACACTATTCAGATTTACTTTCCAATATAAATACCACGGTTACAGATGTACATTAAGGAGCTGTTCCATACAAGAACTCAAGATATGTCCATTCCTTTCAGGTTTTCGAAGATAATAAGCTTGAGTGCTTTTATGATCGATGTCATCAACACTATCTAATTTTATTATTTTTGCAAGAAAATACATATACATAAATCTGTTAGTCACTCCATACTTAGTAAACATATAAATAGCAACAGTCATCAACAGACTGACTACTAATGGATAGTAAACATTACAATTAACTACTCTACTTAAACAAATATCATTGAATTATTCTATTTTTTATCAGTATGGGGGTTGTGGAGATTGTTAATTTTCTGATAGGGATCATGAACTGATTGAAAACCTGAAAGCACTGGATGGCCGTTTCTTCCTATTGTGGGACTCCTCAGCAATGCGCATCCACAATCCCGTTCGCGAGATTCGAACCCAGAGCTTCAGTCTCGCGCGCGAACGTTTGACCTAATGGACCATTGAGTTGGCATCCAATGGTGTTAATGTCCAACCTCAACCAATCCATGAAATTTCGCAGCCTCTCATTAAAAATTCAGTATTCGATTATCAATGTGTACATATTTATTTGATTCCGTCGTATATTCATTAATTAAACAGTCAACTAACTAATTAACTGACTGTTTATTCACTTAATTGTATGAATAATTAAATAATTACATTTTCTCATTCTCCCTATATTTTGAATGAATCGATATGTCAAATGAAAATACCACCATCATCATCATCATTAATTTGAATTAGCGTCATTAATATCAACTCTTAATGTGACAGGCTACACGTCATAGTGATATATGTGAGAGAGAGGCAGAAGGAGAGGGAGAGAGAATGATCAGTCAACTAAATAGATGAATAATTTCTAGGTGAATAATAATAATAACTTACCGGTGTAATCAAATTGAATATCGTTATGCATGTGTTAGGTATATGTTTTATATCTTTGATAATGTACACTTATTGTTTATGTAATAACTAGTTATATTGATTAGACTAGTCAAATCGAGGTGTAATATGTATATGTAATGGGATTTTAATTCATTACTGTATATTTATTAGTTGAATGTTTAATTCACATTTTAACTATTCATCTATCACTTGTAATAATTTATGGAACAGATTTTAACTTATTTATTCCGATTATGTTGATATACAGTTTGTTCATTTAAACCATTGTAAACGTCTACTTGTATATATATGTCATTATTAGTGACTGACTTAATTAGGATTATCAGTATGAAGATTTATAGAAATATTAGCAGGTGTATTCACGAGTCAATCTAAATTAGATCATCATTGAATATCTGGATGCATTGGATGGCCGTTTCGTCTGAGTAATGTGCATCCACAGTTCTGCACTACTGAGGAGTGGCCCGAGATCGGACTCCAGTTAGATCGAATGAAATATACATATCGCCAATTCTCGTATATGATCATCGACTTAAATCATGTTGGTGAATAATGGAATTAAATAAGTCAAGTACGAGAATCAAATTCGAATATGTATAATTTATACAATCGTTGATTGAAACAGACAATCAGAGAATTGCAGCGAGTTGAGCGAAACAAAAGGGCGCGCAGTGGAGAAGGAGTGTGAACCAACTCAATTCAAACAAGCGTGAATCAATAGTTATAGCCACATAAAAATAAGTTACAAACATGTGATAAATAGGATAAGAAGTGCATACGCATACTCTTGTTTATATAAAAACAGTCAAGGTTGATAAGTGAATAATTAACAAGGTCAAAACGTGACTCAAGTAGAATGGATAAATTGGCCTGTCCAGAAGTTAAAATAAGTTATATGAGCTTAACATAGTAACCGACACTACACCACATTTGAACGAACAGGCCATCCACTGCTACCAGATGTTCAATGGTGGTCTACCCTTAAATTGATTCGTGAATTCAACTGCTAATTAAGATGAAAAAATATGCCAATATGATTGTTGTATATTATTCTTTTACTATAAATGAAATGATATCTAAAATAATTCGATTTTTCCTCTCTAACCTACTCAGTATATAGGGTAAAATAATCATTTATAAATTAACTGATCAGATTTGAGATTGTACCTCCTCAATACAGATGAGAAATACAATCATCCATAACATTCTGGTATAATATTAATGTATGATAATAAACTCTAACATTCATTTCAAACCGTTAATCATAATCTTAATTTGCCACACTACTTTATAATCCTTTGATTGATTGGAGTTTCCTAAGAGCACTTTAATATCACTTAAATATCATTTACAGATTGTTATAGTTACTCCTGATAATGCCACAGGTAATTGTAGTTTGACAACACTTTAACCAGTAACACGTTCTAATATGAATCGTACCCACCAAGTGAAATCAGGAGACAGAAGCGAGAAGATTCGAAGATATATTTGATAGGCTATCAATATATGAGGATCGTCTGGTCTAATCTGACTAGTGATTGCAGGGAATGTTGAGCATGGCGTTCCCCCTTGTGATCTGATGCAGATGCATGACCGAGCGCCTTCAATTAGGTGAGTCCATTAAAACTAATGTGGTCAGCATTCAATGTCGAAGTTTTATTTATTTTTATTTTAACATATAATATTGGTACAAGGAGGCACCAAATACATATGCGCCACACAGGTCTCATTTGATATGTGTGAGGGCTGTGATACTGCCCTGGTGCCCAAAGCGAAGCAGTGGTTTTGTTAGGGGCCACACCCGAGCCTTTGACCTGAAGGTCTGATCCACAAGGCAGTGGAGGAACGTAAGGAGATACAGTCCCATGGTAGCTAGTGACGAACGATTGGTTCATACACCATTATTCCTTCAGTATCTTAGAGCCCATGTGACCACTGGTTTGGAATCAGGTTTTCCAACTCCTCTAGGTGAATTTCGATGTCCACCAACCCGGTTAAAGCGCCAGACATTCGCTTTTCGTCTCCTCAATTTCGTAAACAACACTCCCGCTGTGAGAAGGCAGTGAGTAGGACTTCCCTGGCAGAGGTTATATACGCGTGGCCATGTGAGAGCATTTCGAAAGGGAGAGCGGACTCCCCACTCTCAGCCGTACCAGGGAATTTAGGGGCTTACAGAGTTACTTATTCTTGGGATTTATTTATCGCTACACTCCATTAAAAACAGTAATTGACTAGAATTTATATTGAATAATTTTTGTAACTAATTAAGATTCTACTCTTTTGTAATCATTCCATTACAATTTAACCCTTTCTAATTCTATTTTGTTTAAAAAGAAAGAAAGAAAATAACTAGATAGACGTCTGATTTACTCTATTTTAAGACCTACATACATAGTTGACCTATATACAAAAGGTAATTAATAAAATTTGATAATATTGACTTATTATGGTCAATAATATGGAGTTCACGGAAGATTTAAAGTTTATTCTATGGTTTATAATTACCTTCTTGGAAGAATTATGATGATATACTAACTGAAGTGTATAAAACAGAATGAAACAATGATCTATTACTATTCCATAATGGAAAAAAATCGTTTTCACATTATAAACTTGTGAAAAAGTCACATGAAACTCGACTAGGTTGTCTTAATCTATTAATATGGATCAAGTAAATAGATGATGACATTATAAATCGATGCACATGTTTTGACTTGACTACTTCTAGTTTACTTCTAAACTAACTAATATATTCACCTCGAAGTATGTGGTAGTTCGAGATATGTAGGTCATGTCTCAACCCGTATCTAATGATGAAGGTCCACAATCTTATCAATCAACTTACCAAATTTATGTTGTACTCTATATTTAACCTTATAGTTACTTATTCAATTGTTTCACAATGCACAAGGAATGTTTTGAAGATAAGTATAATTAAAAACCTGAATCATGTCTTCTAATTCCATGGATCATATTTCATAAACATAAATGAATATACAGAGTAGATTATTGCTTCTTTTTGGTTGATAGTCAGATAAATCCTGGTAGAGATGTATATTAATTCACAATAACACACAGTCAAATAAAACAAACGATATTTTTAATTAAGAAATTGAACTAATAAAAATGTTAGTACTAATGAAAAATAAAAACTAAACAAAGAGATTAAGTTTGAAAATAAAGTAACCAAATAAGAAAAGAAAAATGTATAAAGCAAAATTGAAGCCTAAAATTTAGGTAACAATGACGACAAAGCACACTTTCATACGATTGTAACCTATTTTGACCTATATCAATCTTCATTCTTGAACGATGAATTACGACAATAATGTGAATACTAACCAGTGGTCTAGTTGGTTAAGCGCCTGGCGCGAGACTGATAGATCCTGGGTTCGAATCTCGCGGGGTGCGGGATCGTGGATGCGCATTGCTGAGGAGTCCCATACCAGGACGAAACGGCCGTCCAGTGCTTCCAGTTTTCCATGGTGGTTAGCTTCAATTGACTCATGATTTCAACCAGTGAAATTACTAACCAAATAATTCACCACATAACCCCGTTCCAAACTAACATGAAACTGTTGTTCTATCAATGAATATACGAATATTAATGAGATTTTTTGGAAGTAAAGGAGGGGATGGAATATATATTAGTTATTTTTTCCAATGAAAATATATCGATTTAAATGGTAATCCGATAGAATGACCAATTTCTTCATTACGTAATTATTTTTGATAGTTAAATTATTACCATATGGTGATACACAATTCATAAAACTAATATGAAATACACTTATTCATTTTGATCATTTATAATAGAATGTTATTATGCCCGTAACAAAATGTTCAACATAGTTACTAAGTATTAGTAATGGTTTGTAACTACTCCTTGTCGAAATTCAGTACTTTGACTAATCAATTCTTTGTTGTCATGATCGATTATAACCCTGAATTTCAATAAAGTGAAACGCCCACAAATACCCTGGTACGACCCAGAGTGAGGAGAGTCAGCTCCCTCTTCTCGAAATCCTCTCATATGGCCACGCGTATATTGCCTCTGCTAGGGAAGTCCTACTTAAAGCCTCCTCACGGCATGATTGTTGATCACGAAATTGAGAGGACGAAAAACGAAGGTCCGGCGCTTTAACCGGATTGATAGATACGGAGAGTCCACCTAGAAGAGTGGGAAAACCTTGATTCCAAACCAATGGTTCAAATGGGCTCCAGCATCTTAAGGGAAAAAATGGCGTATGAACTACTCGTCGTCACCAGCTCCCATGGGACTGCATCCCCTTACGTTGCTCCACTGCCTTGTGGATCAGACCTTCAGGTCAAAGGCTCGGGGTGTGGCCACCTAACAAAACCAACTGCTTCGGTTTGGGCACCCGGACAGTATTCCAACCGTCACATAAATCATTCGATTTATGTGGCCCATATCTGTTTGATGCCTCCTTGTATCAATGTTTATGTGTTTAAATAAATAAAATTTATGAAAATATTATCAATTTATGATAATTAAATAAGATTGATTCAGCGAAGAGTTCTCTTTTATGACAAACCACACGTCATATCATGATGATCATTATTCAAAAAAGAAAAAAGAAAAACACCCCTGACAATCAACCAATGTCAGCATATTTCATTTCATTCATTCATTCATTCTGATATACAGTTGTGTCCAATTTAAAAAATTTTCTGAATTCCATCAATTATCAACAATGATCTAAATGGATGAATGATCAATATCAAAGATTAGAAAAGACAGTTGATATTTGATGTTTAAACGGACACAAGAAGTCAGTGATCATCCTAGCACTGTATTATTGCAGATATTCAAAAAAGAGGTTCTCGTTCTTAGATTTTAAAATGTCACATTTAAAAACTACATTTTTCAAAAATCTTATTTCAAGTACATACTTATTATATAAACCACGTAGTCCCCTAACGCATTCATAATGGTGAATCCCAAACCCCCGACAAATTTGAGATCATATATCCATGTATGTTTATTGTTAAATATAAATCTTTATTCTGTTAGTAATGATTGTATCAATAAAAGAGATTTTCTTTCACTGATCACAATTTCAATTTGTTTTTGGTATCTTAAATTACTTAGAATGAAACTCTTCAGATTGTTTTGTTGGTTTTTTTGACTAGTAGTTTGTTTGTTTCTATATCTTATAGTTTTCCACATTTCCCACCCCCAACCCCAACCTCTATGTTTTAAGTCTAAATATTATTTATCTCTAAGGTATATTTCTTTTGATTTTAAAGAACACCAAGAAATGATCGATTCCAGTAGCGAAAAAAGTCAGGCAAAACACAAGAATAATGCCTATAGAATGAATGAAAAATAGAAAAAAAACACGAAAGAAAGAGCGTGGAAAATAACGATAGAAAACTAATGGATATGGAGAAAAGAAAGGTGAGGGAGGGTAGAAATGAAAGAGGGAAGAGAGAGAGAGCATCAGAAGATAAATGATTAATGGCTTTATGGATATATGTGGATATATACATATATAATAGGGTTTTAACTTAAAAAGAATGTTAACCAGGAAAATTTTGGTAGAAAAACGAATTATCTTGACATAAGATCATCCGAAAAGAACGGAATGGGAAGAAATTATAACAGTAAACAAGGAAATGGAAACGCGCCAATCCTATTTGGAATAAGATCGAAATAAATAAGTGGAAGTGTCGATATTTGTTATTGCTCTAGCCTTCTGTCTTTTTTTGACTTTGTTTTTATGTGTTACCTTTGTGACAAATGCATGCACATACGTATATACACATACATACATACATACACACACACAAGGACACTATGTTATTCTGTATCGGTAGGATGAAAAATTAAGAAAGAAATTTTATGAAACTAATTTCACCTTTTTATTCCGTTAGTAGCTAAATTAACGTGACTAGATGAACAAGTTATGAGAACAAGTTACCATATATTAATAATAACTAATATTGCTACTACTACTACTATTTTCAAGCGGAAATACAACAGATTTGAATAGACATAATAAGCTAATGAACGAGTAAACAAACAAACAAACAAAATTTAGCAATGTTTACTACATAGGAAGACAGAAAAGAATAAGGGAAACCGAAAGGGAAAAAATTATGTATTATCATGATGAATTTCTTTCTATAACCTACATGTATACGCATACGCATACGTAAATACCTATGCAAAGGCAGAAGCAATAAGGAATGATTTGTTTTTGAAAAAGAAATTATGTGATACTAAGAATAACCATCACAGGTGAAAATGAAAGGGGACCATACCGATATATATATATATATATATAAATATATATATATATATATATATATACACCTACAGCCATACATGACCAATTCCTGTTTATGTGTATAGAAATTTCATATAAGTTAAACAACATTGTAATAGTCTTTCGTGTAAAATAGTTTAATTTTGACAGATTTGATAAATGGAATTTTAGAATTTAAACTAACAACATCCATAATGGTAGAAGCAACAACGCCAACATATAAATAAGCACATATCCATCTATGGTGTTATCGTTTGAATAGCCAAACATCAATGCCTTATCTTTTTATTTCCCTGTATCTATCTATATATTCGACTATACTGTCTTATATATACGCATAGATATGTATGTGTATATACAAACGGTATGAAAATTTCTCTACACTACACTTTAAGTCTGATCTTTATTGTTATTACGATGATATTTTGTGTGTGTCTCTCTCTCTGTGTGTGTGTGTGAAATAAAGTCACAATCATTAAATATTGACAACAATTTATGGTATCACAAAGTCAAATCTTTAAATATCATACCAGATTATGAAAGAAGATAGAATTTATAAATTCTGTTCAGTAGTTAAATCTTAAAAAAAAAACTTTCATTCGTTTGATAAATAACAACTAGATAGGATTAAGATAACATGACAAAGATTATTCTTTGTCTATAGGTTCCATTTTTCAAACCAATATTTACATAAATTCCTGAATTCCACTGCTAATCACTATCCATCTTTGCTTATAATGCTTGTAGGTTAATGTAATATCGAGTAAATCCACACAGGATGCATATATGCCGAAAAGAGACTGATCAATTGCAGTCCTAAACATCAATCGGAACATTAAAATAAACAATACAAAATGAATTTAAACTTCACCCCATTGCATAAGCAAGTGGTTATCAGAATTCAGAAACTAAGTGGATAAAACGATGGTGTTTTTAGCGAATGGTACTGGATTCGAGTCCCGAAGTGAATGTCAACTCTGGGATGCAGATACTAACCAGTCACTCAGTGAGTAAACCAGTCGATAACGACTGGTTACAAATATGGTATAGATCCTACAATAGGTCAGTTTGTATTTAGCAATATAAATTAGACCAGAGAATAGTAACTTCATAAACTGATGTCGTACCCTATAGTAAGCAGCTAATCAATATTAGTTGATTGAATAAAATATAACGATCCAGCTTCCTTTAACCTATGGAATGATATTATCTTTAAAATCACTAAAATAAACGAGGATTTTTTTATTCTTTTAAACATAAAGTAAACTTAGATTGATGTCATGAATGGATCTATGTTAGATTATCATTGAGAACCTGGAAGCATTAGACGGCCGTTTCGTCCTAGTACGGAACTCCTCAATGGTACACATCCACGATATTGCACGAGGAACCCCAACCCAGGACCTTCCGCCTGTAAACCCAGTTATATTATATTAAGTAAACCACTGTCATTTCATGTGTCAAGTATAATATTGCACAACCGTTGTTAATGTATGAAACATTAAGATGAAGAAATAATTCTTATTCCCCCTTTAGGACAATCTTAAATCACCTACGAATATATATATTATTATTATCAAGTACAAAGATTTTTACCAATTCTTCAGTTGATGTTTGTGGTAACCGACAACTGATCAACAATTAATGATTATATTTTTAGCAACATTTAATTTTTCTTTTCCATCTCCAAGCTAAATCCGTAAAACTATTACTGATAGGATTATAACACTAAAAGTATAAGAGTTGGATCTCAACTTTACTATGGAATGAAATCATATAATTTGACTCTTTTGATAAGATTACAGCAGCGAAATAGTTTTACCATTCAAAACTTAGGATAAAAGGAGCTATGAGTACATCTTCCCTCTCAGTTGATTTCATTGCCTAAATAAAATGACTTCCAAACAGGACTGAACTAACCATAAACACTTAATTAACTAGTGAATAGATGAACGTTTCTATTGTTACTTATGGAAATAGTGAGAAAGCCATCTGAATTTTGAACCAATCACGTAACCCGATCATTCTGATTGGTTGACTAGGCTGATCTCAACCAATCAAGTAATATATGATAGATCGATTCTTATGAAGCATAGGTAAATAGATCATTTACATCAGTATAATTAGATTCATTTAAACAAACTTAAATTTAATCCCGAATAGACTGGGCTCCATAGTGTTTATTCAATCAGAGTACAATATTTGCAGAACATTTACACAAAACAATAGTTGTACGACTCTTTTTAAGTTTACAGTTCTGACGATAAGGAAAATTTACCTATGCTAATAAGAAATTGTTAGATACTAGTAGAACAGAGAATGATAGTGTAGAGGCGAATTTCCCCTATATCTGACTCCAATAAATAGTATCCCGTTAACTGAGTATTTAATGCAGGCTAAATCTCTAAATGGAATTATGGATTTACTCGAGATTATTCAAAAGCCTGAACATCAGTTATAGAGATAGTTTATAGTCAAAGATTGGTAAAAATCCGCAAGCGTACAGGAAGCAAGCACACAGGGAAAACAAGAGTGTGTGAGTGTTAAAAACCCTTATATATTTGTGAGTGTTAATCAAGTATGGATAAATTATTGATTGTCTGTGTATTACAACCAATGGGAGGATAGAATAAAGTTTCACATGTGCTCATTCAGACTCACAGAGAAAATTACAGGGTGGATCAAGTGTCTAAATTACAGTGAGTAGATAAATAATATAATAGTTGAATTGGCTTACTACAATAGTTCCAAGAAGCGTTATAATCATTTAGTATTTTGGGAAAATTACGTTTTTAAAGATGACATAATGATGTAGGAAGTTTCAGTTTTGCTTAATTTAAAAATTATATTAATTGTAATGAAATACGTCGAACCAACACTAAACCTAAAAGTCCTGGGTGCAACACTTGACGGTGTTTTGGATCCATATTCCTGTGGAGTTCCATACTAAGACGAAACATCTGTCCATTGTCATTGTTTTACAATACTTGTCTAACTAATAATTTCAGTACATTATGTTAAACAACATATTTATGAAGTCTTTACAAATGGAATATGGATTTAGTAGCAGAATGGGATCATACAGAAAATAATTGGGAATAAAAAAACTGAATAGCTAGTTCCATGTTCATGTATAGTGACTGATTTTCAAAACTAATTTAAATATTAAGAAAATTCTATTTCCTAGATTCCATTCTGTTTGGGATTATAAATACACATTACTGACGAAATTCAGACAAGGACAAAACGCTTTTCCAATAATTTCTAATGATTTTGATTATACCAGTCTATGACATATATACTCGACAGACAGACATAATTTTTTATCTTTAAAAACCACAATATATACTTACTCATATAAAGCTGATCTTGCTTTATGAATAGTTGTTTCAGCATTGTTCATACCATGTCCAGTATTTACAGCATTATTTAAAGATCCTGAATTGGCTCCACCTGGTATACTTGCTGATCCAGTGGAAGCTGTCACTGACGCTGTTGAATTAGACAAATTCGACTGTGACATATTATTGCCAACATGTCTTGAGTTAATATCAGAATAGTTTAAATGGGAATGTGTTCCACCAGTAACAGGATTATTTGAAGATAAACGATGGGAATTATTATTATTCATAGTATTGGTGTTATTGTTTATTCCACCGGTTGCGATAGAAATTCCACTATGCATCAAACTATTAGATCCAGCTATTGTTGATGTATTTGGATATGTTGTGGAATAGTATGATTGTATATTGTTATTATTGTTACTATTATTTGTATTGGCAGTAGTTAAATCATCTTCAGTAGTTGTTGGACTATTTTTGCGTTTTGTTGTACTATTACTACTGCTAACATTATTATTATTAGTATTGTTGTTATTATTTGTTGTCGTTACTGAACGATTAGGAGAATTTACAATAAGATTAGATGTTGTTGAATCACATGATCTTGACGATAATGAATTAGATGATTCATTTGTCAACAATGCTGGTGTTGTTACTGTTGACTGATCTGTACCAATACATGTTGTATTTAAATTAGACATCGTTACTAAACCGGGATCAATAGACGAAGTGGATAAGGAGGCAGTGGAAATAGACGATGCTGAAGATGACAAAGTTGTTGTTGACGACACATTGGCAGGATGATATGGATGATGACTATGAAGGTTTAATGTTGAAATAGTTGTGATAGAAGTAGGAATAGTATTTATACTAGAATTATTATTATGCTCATCACAAGTGGAATTTATATCAGCTGGTGATGTTTTAGTATTAGTCATATTATTACTATTACTAAGTTGTTTATTACTTGAAGAAGAAGAAGAAGAATATACAGATGTATTTCGATTAGTTGAAATACGAGGCATTGATGTATAAGTATCAGGAGAGTTCTGAAAAAAGAAAACAAATGAAGAAAAACAAGGATCACAAAGTGGAAGAGTATGATTAACCAATCAATTACAGTTTCAAAATGTTGATAATAAAATAATATAGAAAACCTCCAATAATATGAATTGTTATTATTATGAAGTTTAGTGTACTTCTATGTCAAGATGGGGTTGTGGAGATTGTTGAGTTTTTTATTGAGATCATGAATCTATCAATTATGGACCATCATTGAAAACTTGAAAGCACTGGATAGTCTTTTCGTCTTAGTATGGAACTCCTCAATAGTACACATCCACGGTTCCACACGCGGGAGGTTATGTTCGCATGCGAGACCAAAGGTTATGGTTTCGAATCCCGCATTCGGAATTGTAAAATCATACAAAATCATAAAAATGATTACCATCATTAAAATTTTCCCCCATTTATACTTACACAAAATAATATCCTAACCAACTTAGTTGTTGTGGATCCTATTAACTAGCTGTTAATTATCTTGTGTTTCTATCTTATGTCTAACTTTAAAATTTCTAAGTCATTGATTGTATTATACGTGAATAATGCTTCCAAGACATTCTGTAATCAAATACTAATAATAGTAATAATCAGTTCAACAGTATATATCTACGTAATGTCTTCAAATTTCGTAAGTTGGAATTTTCATTTATTTTTTTCGTTCACAAATACATACTACTAACAATGTTTCTTTACCAGTTAGTATTAATTTTAATGACGATATAGTGGAAATCTTTTGTTAATCATTGAGTTGGTCACATCAACATACGACAATAATAATAATAATAATGAAAAAAATGTAGAGAAACTAAATCTGGGAAGATAAATACCATGTACAATGGTAGGGATAATTTTTCTCTCCTTTAAAAACAATCGATTTCCCTAATTATTTTTTATTCAGTTCTCTAAGAAAAGGAAGCAAATAGAAGGCGGAGAAAAAGAGAGAGAGAGGTGGGGAGAGGAAGACTTACAAAAATGCATACAAACACATAACCTCTAAAAGGAAATATATTCTAGGAGGGAGTATGAATAAGAATATTACTACACTGTTGTTATTATTGTTATAACAGTTGTTATTTGGTTCCGTTTAGATTTCTCTATCCAACCTCATCAAAAAACCAACGCAAATAAACACATACAAAACATGACCATTTATCATATATTCATGTCTATTTTGTATTCAAACATACATCCATCCATAGTTGCGTGTACAACTTCATTTAACTAGTATCCTCTCAAAAACAATATAGAACATATGTAGTTATAGTAATTTATCAAATATATATAAACATGCACGTATATCATGGTACAACACATATAGGCATATATATATACGCACCATTATTTAAAATGTATATGAAATGGGTTGGTTGATGATTGACCCCGAACTGTCAAAACGTAGGTTGACATTAAGTGACCGGCCTATATGATTCCCTACCACCCCTTTTAAAAAAATTGTGGGGTGTGAATGAAAAATTTAGGTATCGTTGATTGGTGGACTTGTTTTTCAAGTGTGTGCTCAAGTGATAATGAACAAACATTGTGTTATCTTTAATAATTTTTTGATTGGTCGTAAACGGTTCATCTTTGTAATCTGATTAGTTGAAATCGAAATCGCATCTGGAGCTGTGATTGGATGTCAGAATTTTCATTTTTGACATTTGAAATTTAATGATAATGAATAATCCTTTTTGTGTAATCTTAGTCTTGAAAAAAATCTAGACTTTTGAAGAAAAAGACACCAACTTAATTGCATTACCGTGCAATCCTACTGTTAGTGAATGTGTATTGGGATCAATTTTTGTTTTCCGATCAAGTATACCTTGAATTGAAGTCGTTAATTATCTGAACACGAATAATTATATGTATCTCAGTAAAAGAAAGTTTTTGGGAAAAAGCCACCGAAAACCGGTTTGAATATTTGATAATAAGGATTACTGAATGAGGTCAGTAGTCAAATATTTAATACCAAATTAATAAACAAATTATCACCAAAGTGTGTGCACAGGTTTTTTTGTAACACATGGTCTGTTAGTTCGAGAAACAAATCAACATATCAATAAATCATTATGATAACTTACTGGTTGCAATATGTATAATTCAGGTGAAGCAATCATAGACCATCATTTAATGAACTGACTTAGACAGTATATGAAAGTAGTAATAAATTTTCCGAAATAGACACTTAATATTTAGTAAACGATTATTTTGTAAATGGTCATTCATAATGAGAATTAGACAACGTTAGATTTCAATGCGGTTAATTTGGAAATCCATTGAAACACGGTTCATTATTTTCACTTGTAAATTATTTGTAGTTCTGTATTTTAAAATTAATTTTTCGGTTGTAATAAAAACTAGTGTGTGTTTAATCAGTCATGTGTGAATATTGTCAACCGCCGTAATATGAAACCTGAATTATCTAGACATTATGAATGTAACCATTTTTGACAAGCATTTGAAGTATTAGTTTCATGAAGTGTAAATGAACAAGCCTACGTCGTCGGACTGAGTCAACAAATATCTATCGACTTTAAACGTATAAATATGAATAAGGTCAACTGTATCAACGGACATTTACAATGTTATTATTATTTAATTTCCTTATTATTATTATTATTATTATTATTATTATTATGTCAATTTACAAGATTCAATTCTTGTACTATGTATTTCATTGACACCAATTTTTTTGCATTTTCAATTTTCCTATTATGCTTAGTCACTTACTGTGACTGAACACTTTACTGCAAATCATCCCGATCTTTAGTGAATGACCTTTTTAATTTGTAAACATATATATCGTTACAGATGTAAACGTTAACCATTGTTAACACATTACATTGTCAAGTTCATTAATGCCATGCCTTATTTTTGGACTTTATAAAATATTAAAATTATGGACTAATAACTGTATAGTGTGATGATGAAGTTAATGAAAACGATTGTTTGCTAAATTATTTTTTATTTTTGAATATTTTAAGGGAATTTTTAACTGGTACAATGTGATTGTACCAGTAATAAATAGTTGAAGAGGTGTGCAAATGAATACGGTGATATAATCAGTAGTTATGAATAACAATGGAGGCTTAGTTTACGATCAGACGTACTTCTTACGTACGCATAGTTCTGGTTTCAGGAACTTTTAATATAAAACAAGAATATGAAATTCTTGTTTTTTGTATTCATGAAACAGCTAATATTCGCATTTCTTTTTACACTTACTATATGACCTTTTATCACATGAATCATTTCAACGATGATGGTTTCAACTTGTTTTCTAATGTCATTATTTTATTCCTAAATAAGTTAATTTTCTCAATTTTGGTTACTTCTCTATGAGCTTTAATCACATTCATCTTTGTAATAATATTCACTAATAAATGTCATCATAAATTCATTGACCTAACGACAAAATTACAATTTTCACTATATTGAAATATTCCTATTAAAATGTACTCAAAATGTACTATTATTAGATAGATTTCAAATGTGTTACTAAAACATGAACGGTAATCACATTATTTTAAATATAAAATTACTAGATTAGTCTTTATTAGATGACAAAATCTTGTCTAAGTTTTCTTAACCTTCATATCTAATAAACGTTAGAAACAAGTTTACGAATACATGAGCGACAATCGCTTTTCCATTATTAATCTCTAAGGGATATCTAAATTCATGAGACATTAATAGGTGCTTAATCACTTGACCTTTGCCGCGGAAAAGTAGTAGATAAAAAATAATGGAAATCAAATTGTGGGTGGCCCTGAAAAGGGCCTTTACTCGTTCTCGCGGTCGGACGTCGTCACTATTAGTTTGTAATGGCGCCACAGATAGGACAGTGCACTGCTCGTACGTTCGGCGATGGGTCGTAGGCACAGAAGGTATGAAACATTGCTTCACATCTACAGAAAACCCAACCAACCGCATCACCGGTTTCACATGGAGGCTGCGCAAGATTACAGATGTCGCAGAGTCGATTCTCGTCATCCTGTTCTTCATTTTCGATGTCCCGTTCAGTTAACTCTTCGGAGTTAATAGAAATTACTTCCTCCTCATCGTTACTGAGCGTTTCATCCAAATCAACAGTTCCTCGTTGTATAAACGGCACTGCTACGTTAGTCGAGGTTCTTGAAAGGGTGTACGAATGCTGTTCTACATGCAAGTTTACTGGCGTTGTTGGTAGTCTACCGTGAACTATGAAGTCATGAAGTGAACTGCATTGTTCCTCCGACATTCGCCTGATTAACGCTATCACTGCATTCTTCATGCTTGGCTGACTCAATTGCATTGGGAAATAATTTTCAACTGCAATATGAGTCAGATAACCATCATAGTGTAACCACCTGTCACAAATTGACTGTACGTTCACATCGGTGTTACTGTGTGTGCAGTAAGCCAATATGTGACGGCATGGTAATCCGTTTTCAATGAAGAATGGACACGAGCACCGGCTAGTATCGACGTGTACGTAGTACGTCCCCGTGGCGTCCATAGCGGTGAATAAATCTTCCGTCAATGCAGACTGCGTTATAGGAATGCGAAGGTGTCGCTTCAGTAGTTGACAGGCAACTGGTGTCAGTCGTTCCTGAAGTCGACGTACTTCCGGCTCCTCACCAATATCGGCTTTCCCCCGACAATCCATTGAATATTTATGTAATCTTGCTTCCATCCAATATCCAGTACGAAGCAGCACATTGAAAATGGATCTGAGAACCGGTGTTTTTCGATTAAGGTGATACATCTTCAAGACTCGGTGACTGGTCTCGACGAAGTTAGTATTGCTCAGTTCAAAGAGAGTGGATGGCGGTCGAAAAGCAGTGGACCATTTGTGTTTCCGTGGTAGAAGGTGGTCTCTGACGTATCTGCCAAACGTTCCGTCCGACATTTCGATTAACGAAAGTACGTTGTTAAAACTACAAAATCATGTTATGTAGATTTTGATTTACCTTTCAACCGTTCGAGTGAACATGAGGCGAAAGAACAGTTGTACAATTTCTGATCGCACCCTCTACAATAACGGTTACTGGGTTAATGTTAATGAACGAAACACTTACCCTCTTTATCACATTCCGAACAAGGTGTACGCGACACAGAATATGGTGTGCATCCGGATACACCTGCGTAATAGCAGCAGCAATTGCAGGTGAATCATCGGTCACAATGCCTACCAGTTGTCGACTGTTGGTACACCGTTGGAAAAAATGCAGGAAGGCAGAAATTAATGTTGACGTTTCGCGACTTAAAAAGGCAATGCACATGGGTATTGCTTTAAAATTCATATCCAGGGCAACGACTTGATATAAATGGACGTTCTCGTTATTCGTTTTGTACGTCCCGTCAAAACCAATTACGTCACAAAAGTGACCGGCCAAATTCACTTGTTCAGCGGTCATGAAGAAGAAATACGATAGACAGTTCTCATCGTCCAATTCGTATTCGCAAAGCCCACCCAAGGATGTTATGTGAGCTTTCAATTTCCCGTAATCACCTATAGTGTACATTATAAATTGGCAAATTCCGTACCAGGAAGGTTCGCGTGTGAGAACACTTTGTACCGCATATTGCAGACATCTTGAGCGGTCAGACATTTGCCATAAGATTGGTAAGCAAAATTCTTTATGTGGAATGCAGCGGTACCGGAAATCAGCAGCGGTCTCACAGTTTCAAACTCCCCATCCGTTAACCTGCGCACCCATGAATTACCCTGGTACCTCAGGGAATTGCACTCGTGATTGTGATGTACATTCCCACGTACAACAGTCCAATAGCCGTCTATAATCTTACAAAACATAAATGCTGGACATTGGGTGTTCATAGAAGCCCTTCGTTCAAAAAATTATAAAACAATTTACCAAATTACCTCCTCCGTCTAATACGTTGTGACGAACCGCTAGATCTTATACGCCCATTTCGCCAACACACAAATTTAATGTAGGATTTTTGATCTCTGCCAATATGCGAATCTCTCACTACATAATGACTGTAAGTCGATCTTTCAAAATTTGTGATAGTGGTCTTTAACGCTTCAACCGATGGAAACGCAACCAGAAACAAGGTAGTCAAAAAGACTTCCTCCATTTCCGTTACGTGAGAAACACCAGCGCTTGTACTCGGCACGTTACTCTGCTCCATAATGACGATTGAGATTGTGCTTCGTCGACAAGTACTGATAATTTATAACAATTTTCAAGACATAACTAACCAATTAAATCTAATTTTTGAAACTAGCCATTTCATTGGACGAAACACGGGATGAAAAATATTGTAATTTTGGGGTGGAAAATTTTTTTTATGGGGTGGGGTTTTTTTTTTAAAAAAAATGGCCGGTCGGACAATATTATTCCAAAACGTATTAAGTCAAATAAACAAAAAAATAGGCAAAAATATTTTGAAAAAAACAAAATTCTTTCATCATGAGTTCGATTTTCTTTACCCATTTCTTTTAGTGTCTCTTTCTTGCTTTTCTTACTCGATGTAGTTCTTTTTGTTATTTATTCCTTTGTTATGTTTACTACTAACTAAGTTTTTGATATGAGAAATAGTATGAATATTATTAATGGTAGTGTATGTTCACTAATATGTTAGTTTCTATGATTTTATTGTAATCTGGTCGATTGACTTAATGGTTTCTTCTATAAAAACTGACTTTGTAAATATGATACAAAAGTTTGTATATTCGTATATTTATTGTCTGTCCACTTTTTTTCTCTTCAAATTATCCGTACCCATGTTGGCGTGTATAAAGAAGAGTGTACACGTATACATATATATCAATAATATGCGTATTGCGAATATGTTTGAAAAGCAAATCATAAAAGATGACAGTTCATTATTCGATATATTAGTGTATGTATTCAGTAGCATACATTCACTAAGTCAAGTGCCCACTCACTCACTCACTCTTACATACACACACACATACACACGAGTATAGTTATATATATATATATATATATACTATATATATATATATATATATATGTACTGAAGGCGAATTGGCTATCATTCCGAATAGAATTATTTATCCCATTTTCTATTCTACAAAATACCACTCTATACAGTAACATACAAAACACAATTAAATAAGAAAAAGTTCACATATTTTACTTTAAATGTTCTTATTATAGTGTTAGAAACATAAAAGACCAAAACAAAGAATTTTTCAGACATTCGGTGCCTCATCAAAAAGAATTACAAACACTTGATTAATTGAAAAATAAGATAAATCATGCTTAAACTACATTTAAAAAACAACAACAACAAGAACACAGAATTGAACAATATGACTAGCCTTATGTTTTCATGGTACACACATTAAACTAGATAAACACATTGATAAAATTAGATAGAACTGATAAAATTACAAGAAGATATCTGTCTTAGATTTATCTAAATTAAATTGATGTATACATATTGGTTTACAAACCATGTAATATGCGTGTTTCCATGTGTGTGTTTGTGTGCATGTGTGTGTGTGCATGAGGACGTTAACTGAAGACTACGAATAATAATAATCATATTGGGTGATTTCGTATTCTGATTGATCAATCGATATTTAACAAATTGGGAAATAATTAGTTAAAACAAGTTAATTGTATAATTGAATTATTATGAATAATTGAACAAAAATATTATTTGATTATTTTCAAGATTTCAATTTTTCAGAAAGGGAGTTTTATGGAGATTGTAGTGATTTGAATAATTGAATTTATGGATCAATTGAAACTAGACTATTATAGAGCCCCCAAATGCCCTGGTATGGTCGAAACGCTCTCACATGGCCACGTGTATATAGCCTCTACCAGGAAAGTCTTACTCACTGCCTTCTCGTGGCACTACTGTTGTTTACGAAAATGTGAGGACGAAAAGCGAATTCCCGGTGCTTCAACCGGATCCCAAACCAATGGTGCACATGGGCTCCTGTATCCTGCGGGAACAAATGGCGTATGAACCAATCTTTGGTCACCGGCTTCCATGGGACTGCATCTCCTCACGATGCTCCACTGCCTTGTGGGTTAGACCTTTAGGTCAAAGGCTCGGGGTGTGATCTCCTAAGAAAACCACCTGCTTCGGTCTGGAAACCCGGGCAGTATCACAGCCCGGAGCATATGTATTTGTTGCCCCCTTGTACCAAATTCTGTGTTCAAATAAGTAAATAAAGACTATTATAGAAATCTTGGATGCACTGAATGGCCGTTCTATCCTAGTATGAGACACATCAACAATGCTCATCCATAATCACGTGAGCGAGATCAGTTTAAACTTTGTATATTTTTCTTTCGTAACAGATAATAATTGAACGAAATTGATGGAATAATTTACTTGACAATAGTTTCGTTTTTTAAATAACATTCATCAGCTGCCTATAGTTCTGTTGAGCTATTAATGCATTATTTATTTTATTGTAAAATATCATACGAAAAAGTTAAAAATTATGAAAGCAGTTGATGGAATTTTCGCGAGATGTTTTTACTCTTATGTTGATAAATATTATAAGCATATATCCTAACCATACTATCTCTCTCGTTGCTTGATGAATAATGGGACTATGAGCGAACGATGGAGATTAACCTAATCCACTACTCTATCGTAATTCCGGATTAACAATATTTTACTCACTCTGGATACAAGAGCACATACATACCTATGAGATTCAAAGGTCGATTTGATTTATGTATTTCAAGGATACATGTATACTTGAAATAGAACAGTCAGTATTGCTAATCATTAACAATAACATATCTAAAATATGGGAATGGAGACCATTTTACTCTATTAACAATGATGTTTATCCTTATGTGTATGCTATGGAGTGCATATACTGATCTATCTAATTATTTTAGGTGTAAATGTACATGTGAAGTAAAGAGAATTCAATCTGTTTGAGTTTTTTAACCTACGGTTTCCAACCGAGAACATATTTCCTGACCCAGGTATATGTGTTCCACTCGGGTAAATCATACTATTCAAATAAGCCAATCAGATGCTTCAAAAGCCTTATCATCCGATATAGCTGAAATGTAGGGGTGTTATCACCTACTACTAACAATTTACTCTTTTGACCTACTTATTAATGTATGTAAGTAATATTGTCTTACAAATATTTTCATTGTTTATACAGGGAGAAAAAAAACAATCTAGTCAAAAACATTCACCATTGAAGAGAGAAGAAACGAAAAAAGAAATCAGAGGGAACTATTCTTTCATGTTATTGTATCATCATCATATATATTATGCTATCCCATTTATTTTCTCTCTCCCATCCATCTTAATTTCTTTTTTCATAAGATGCTAAAATGTTATGTGATCATTATTTTCGCTTTTATTTAAATCAACTTTGTAAAGTGGTCTACAGACGTATTGCATCAATATCGTTCTATTCTTTTTTAGAACATTTTTCTATCTAAGAGAAATACTGACCATTAAGAAAGAAATGATAAGCGGTAATGAGAAGAATAAAAATGGTACTCATTTACATCAATGATAATGTTACAATAATTATTTAGAAAGTTAAGAATGTATTATGATTATTTTCATTGTATTCAATGTTAAAACTATGCATTACTAAGATACTAAATCTTACTCCCCCCCTCTATCTTTCTATAATTTTGTTATATATATATATATATATATATATATATATATATATATATATATACTTTAGAAAAGAAAGAGTGAGCATATATATATTCTAATTTGATTCCGTATTCCAAATCGTCTGTGTATGTATGTATGTATGTATCTATGTGTGTGTGTGTATGTAAATAATCCATATCCAAATGAGATATGAAATAAGGAAACACTTTTATCAATGTATTATTATTGAACAGTGACACAGAATAACAATGCGTGACTACTTTGGATTCACATGTACTGATCTAAATGTTTCTTCTCATTTCTTGTGTGTGTTTTTTTTGGATTACATTCAACTAACTTAATTTTATGTAGAATTGGCTGGTAGAATGCAATACAATTTACGTATTTCATCCTGTTTGGAACTCGTCATCTGGATGTACTTACATCTGACAGTTGATGTTTATCCTGGGATTCGAACAAAGTGCCGTTCGCTTCAAATACCACAGTGTTATGTACTTAGCTACTGAGTCCAGATAACCATTAGCTTGTACAATAAGATGGATTTTCATTCATATATGTATTGGTTGTTTGAATCTTCTTACTGAAGTTGGACATCTTATTATTTATTATCAGTTCAATCAGAACTCATCCAAATAATGGCGGTGTGAATACAAGAAATGACTTACGATCGTAATGTTATAATGAATGTTCTTCTCATTAGTTTATCGATTGATAAGATTTTCTCCTTTTCGTTCCCTCCATATTTATGTAACTGTTAGAGTTATCTGTTTTGCATCCTTATTATGTGTACTCTGTTTTAATGTTTACATCCTAATACATAGATTATTATTATTATTATATTTTCCCTACTTCTTCGTTATCTATACTTGTGTCATTTTATATTCTTGTTCAGAGTTTTTTTTTGGCGGGGGGGGGTATTTTACTACTCAACTCAGGGTTATTTATAGTCACAAAAATATATCAAGTTTGTTCATTTGTGTCTGTGTTTATATGTGTACCACTTCAACAAATGGTTAATGTCTAGTCAAGCAGATTGAAAATGACAGACCTGTCAAAAAATAATTAAGGCTTAAAAACAATTTCTTAGGTCATATATAATAAAATATAAATATATATATGCTTTGATTGATTGCACAAGGGGTCAGGTGACAAACAAAAATGAAACGAAACGTTAGAAAAAAAACGTTTTAGGAATCATTGCATTACATGTATGTGTGTAAATAGATGTGCTTACATAGACGGATAGATGGACTGACGACTGATAATCAACCTATTATGTTCATCTAGAGTTACCTTAACGATTAAGCGGATATACGAACAAACACATATATATTGATATATCAAAATATAATAGTATATTCATTTATGTGTTTAGAGAGAAAGATCAATTTTCCCCATCTGTTAGACTTGTTAGTTTTGTGAAAACGACCTCAGACGTTGAGATATGAAATGAATTAAGGTATCATACATATAGATAACTAAGAGTGTGACCTCAAGAATAATTTGACTTTATTAATTAGATTGTCTAGTCGAATGACTCAGTATATACATAGAACGGGATTCGAACTAGAATTGAATAAACGAAATTTTTATAAAATTATATCTACATACAGAAATAACATGGAAAATTGGAACAAACAAAATCAATATGAAGCAAACAAATCAACAAATGATTCTAATAACTAATGGAAAAGTAATAGGTACTTACTTGAAACTGTATAAAACAAAGTAAGACAAATAGGTATTCAATAGTTTAAACTAATCACTAACATTTCAGGATGAAATTAAATGGTTTGTGGAAGTTATTCAGTTTTGAGGTAAATTCTCATCACTGAATAACATTATTTATAAGATTACTAAAGATTAGAATTGAATTATATAGTTTTCTCCATTTAGAGACTCATCAAAGTGTATATTCATGATCTCCAGATAGGTATGGTATCTAGACCATTATCCTTTAAAACTAATAAGCTTGAGGTATATCTTGACTATCCACTAATGTCATTCGTGATATTTGTATAACTTACATCATAAGTTAATTTTATCAATTATAACTTCCTATAAGGATTTCAAGAAAATTATTCTCAAAGCTCGTGTTACTACTTATCATATGGATGTAATAATGTCAGTCAGTTTGAAGGAATTGATCATCTGTGAAATGGCCATGTTTCATCTGACAGAGGAAATACAACGTGATTTTTGACATACTCTAGTAATGATTACATCCTCATGCAATGAACTCTGCGACATAGTTTATTAATATATGTGTGCAAGTATGAAGATGGTTATACACGAAGTTCATGAAACTGCGTTCCAAGTTTCGTAATAATTCTCGTTCAATTGATAATATGATCTAGAATAAATAATAGAAGGTTAATCATCCATCAAACAATTCATTGGTAACATCTAAGTCTATGACACAATGTTGAATCACAACGAGCGTATTTGTTCCTATAACTCTGTTGATACATTTTGTTAATGACAAGTGACAAATAGAATGAAATCTAGAAGAAATAGAATTTCTTGTAAACTACCTTTGACTAATTAAAATTACAACTTTCGGAAAGGGTTTTCTGGAGATTTTAGTAATTGCAATAGTTGAAATCATGAGGCGATTGAAGCTAGACCACCATAGAAAACCTGGAAGCACTGGACGGCCGTTTCATCCTATTGTGGAACTTCTCAACAGTGTGCATCCACGATCCCGCCCTCCGCGAGATTCGAACACAGGACCTATCAGTCTTGCGTGCAAGCGCTTAACCATTAGACTACTGAGCCGGACGGCATTCAACGGTGTTATTGTCTAACTTCAACTAATCTACGAAATTGAACGACACATTAATACTAGGACGAAACGGCCGTCCAGTACTTCCAGGTTTTCAATGGTGGTCTAGCTTCAATTGATTTATAATATCAACTATTAAAATTACAATTATCATTCCTTTATTAACAATTGGATAGACTGACTGAGTGTCATTTCAATTTTAGAACACAATAACTATGATATCGAGTCATATGATTGTAAACTTTTAATATAAAAAAATAAACCAAACTTTATTATCTATTACCATCATTCCTTTTTTTCATACTTTCAGTAATAAAAAACAAACAAAACAAAAACAAAAGTTTACAAAAACAGAAAATAAAGATTTAGAAATAAAAGTTTATTTATAAACGGGTACATTGTGAGTGTCTAAGTGCATCATGTCTTAAACACACGCACATACATACACATACATACATAAGCAATATACTGAGAGTATGCACACATTAAAAAGGTTACAATAAGATGACAATTTTCAATATATGTCACTAAGCCTCATAAAATTTTGTTAAACGCTTACTTCTAATTAATTACATCATGACGTCATTGTATTTCGACCGTCTATTAGATTGATAATCTTATTTTAATTAACTGACCTTTACTCAATTTTATTCTTAGATATTGTTATGAATGCATGATTGGTTCATGATTTTAAAGAAATTTAGAAAATCTTCACAATCTTATACTAACAATTATCATATACTTGCTAGTGACTGACTTCAAGATGGATTTCTTGGAGTTCTAGTGAGAAGTTGTAACCAGCGGAGTTCAACCATGTCTATTGTAAGGCAGTTACTCACTGAAAACAATAGTGGATGGTTGTGAAACATTGTGGATTGGTTTAATTTAGACATTAACATCGTTGGATACCGGTTCAGTGATCTACAGGTTAAGTATTCGTGTATGAGATCGAAGATCGTAGATTTGAGTCCCGCGTACGAGATTGTGGATGTGCACTTTTGAGGAGGAGTCTCATACTAGGATGAAATAGTGTTTGTAGATTTTCAACGGTAGTCGATCCATGATATCAATCTAAACTATCCGTATTGTAAAATGTTCATTTACATAAGGTATATATTTACAATATTTCATTCAGTCTAATAATTATATTTACACCCTTGCTACACTATACTGATGTGTCTTCAAACTAACTTTCAACTAAACTCTTTCATTTAAGTAATTTATACCCATTTTGTAGATATAATCACTAAATATCACAGATTGTAAGCAACTAATGCGAACTAAATGAAGTAAAATGTATTTATAATATTCTGACCATATTTGTATTTTTGCTCTCTTCAAGATGATAAACAGAACTGTACATATAAAAAAATTATGAAAATGTTCTGTTGAAGTTCAGTTTCCCTAAATCGATACTAGAAAAATTGATTTGTTACACAAGAAAATTAATATTTCCTTAGCTCATATCCTATATGATATGAAAAGCAGATATGAAAAGGATGAATAACAACTGGAAGGAGCTAGAAAGGATTGCCCAGGATAGGGTTGGATAGAGTATGTTGGTGACCTCCTTCACGAGGAGTGACAGACGTAATTAAGTAAGTCATATCCAATACAGAATATTATCACTATTTAATTGATATACAAACAAACAGGAAAATAAGACAGGTTAATCAGGCTATTAGAATAAACAGATTATATGATTGAGATATTTCACTTATCAAAAGATTTGAAAGTTATTAGAATATAATCGTGTATAAGTATGTGGATTGATGGAAGATTTCAAAACTACAATGAAATTCGTTGATTGTACGCTAAAATGTTGTTGATCATGAGTGATACACATGTTCAACCATCCTTCATCTATGCGATTTTTTTGACACCGTTCACTAAAAATAGTTTGTACTCAGTAGTTATGCTTATCCTCCAACAAATTAATGTATGATTGTCATCTATTATAGATTGTTATTTTCACTAAACAATGTTTAATATAAACGACATTAGATTGGAAGGCATATATCTTCAACGAAAACTTCTTTTCAGTATATCTAACCATTGAATGAACGGGGAAAAATCACAGTTTTAACACAATCGGTAAACATTGAACAAAATGTAGATATTTCAATAGTTGAGATCATGAGTCAATTGAAGTTAGACCACCATGGAAAATCTGGAAGCACTGGAAGGCCGTTTCATCCTATTGTGTGACTCCGCAGTAGTGCGCATCCACGATCCCACCTCGCGGGATTCGAACCTAGAACCTATTGATCTTGCGCAAGAACTCTTAACCACTAGACCACTGAGCCGGCAGGCATCCAACGGTGTTATTGTCTAACTTCAACTAATCTACGAAATCGAGCGACACATCTACCATCTCACAACAGACCTGATTGAACTCCACTAGTCACTGCTTCTCACTAGAACTTTAGGATATCCCCCTTGAAGCCAACCACTTATGAGCATATGTTAATTAGTATCAGAAGGTGTTTTGTGGAGATTGTAGTAATAATGTAGATAGTTTTTTTTTGCCTAACAAAACGTTCATGAAACTATCTTTATAAGGATATGTGATAAAACGTTAACAATTCCCATATATTCTTATTCTTAGTATTAATTGAATATCATAGACAAAGTATTGACATAGTGAGAAAAAACTCATTCACTATTTCAATTGTGTCACAATCACAATGATTCCTACAATGATAACCATTACATAATCACATAAAATGAATGAACAATATTATGAGATGATGAGGGGGATGTTTTGTTTTTTTTTTGTTGAAAAATTTAATTTGAAACAACCGCCTTTTTTTAAAAAAAAGAAAGAAAATAAGAAAACAGACGATAAATCATATTGACATTGATACTTTACAGACCTTTAAAAATTAGGTAATTGAAGTGAAAATATTGTTATACAAAATTAATTTTATAGAGAATAGAGATCTTGAAATCATCAATTTTCTTTATCTCCCCAGTGCATTCTAACATCCTTCCCCACCCACTTTAACAATTTAGATCATTCAACACTTATATATATATTTCATGTATATTACAAACAAAGGGGTCAGTATATAACACACATATAAATATACAAACATATCCTTATAGATATATACATTCCCGTCCCCATCGTTTTGCATACATTATAACGATGACATGTAGGCTTAAAATATATATAACGATGATGGTGGCTAGCAGTAGAATCTAGGACGCGCGTTTTATCTCTGCTTAGAATACATGTGAATAAAGACAATATTGAGGCCATCCGCATAGGATACACATATGCCAAAATAAGAGACTAATCATTTACAGTACTAAATGTCAATGGGAAGATTCAAGTAATCAATACAAAAATGAATTAAATAGGTAATGAACTAAAATTCTCACGAATATGAGATGAAAAATCGAACATTCTATAACTAATTGTATGACAGGAATCTACGTTGAGATACAGTATAAGGATGCACTCAATATATTATTTAGAGTTTAACAAATATACTATTATGCACAAAATATGTGAGGATTTTCATGATTTTTAAGTAGGAAATTCTTTTTCGATTCGATTTTGGGATTGGGTAATGAATAAAAATTAACGATTAAAAGAAATGGTTCGATTCCCGGTTTCGAGATTACGAATGAGCATTGCTGAAGAGCCTCTTACTAGTATGAAACAGTTACCCATTATTCTGGGTTGTAAATAGTTGTCAGTTCATGATCTCAAAAGAAATAGTTCAGTTTTCGATATCCTACGTGTTAAACTAGAATCCAAACACTCGCACTAGTCTGGATACATTTGGATAGATTGTAAACATGTGGTTTATAACTTAATAATAACATATTCATTAACTCCTGCTACTCAACTGAGCATGGTTGATGTGATGTTGATTAAATTACACACCTTGATCGATAGAATTCGATCAGCACAATTATGATATCAATCACTACTCAATGATCAATCATTCTGAATACTATGGTAACTAAATAATAATAATAATAATAATAATAATAATAATAATAGAACCAAATTCTATCGAATATCATTTAAGATTAACGTATATTCACATTCCTATTTAGGCAAAATGTACTGTCACATTTACAACGTGAAAAAACACCAACAAATTAAACTAATATCATCTACACAATGTATAACTACTATTGTCAAAACAGACATCCCATTTTTAATGAATAATTCTCTCATGTAAATTAGACATAACTTTGAAACATAATATAAACTAAACATATATTTGATGTCTGATATCAAATGTAATAAACCGTTAAAAATATAACAACTTATATTGCCATCTCTAATTAATAAATACATTCGATTTATATCTAGACCACCATTGAAAACCTGGAATCACCAGAAGACTATTCTGTCCTGGTATAGAACTCTCCAGCAGTGTTCATCCACGATCTTACATTCAGGACTCGGACCGAAGACAGATTTCCTGAAGTTCTAGTGAGAAACTATGACCAGTGGAGTCGGATAAAGACAAGTATGAATAGTTGCTCAAGATCATCGATCGATTGGAGTTACACACTAATACTATTAGATGCTGGCTTAGTTGTCTACAGGCTAAGCATTCACGTACAAGACTGAATGTCCTAGGTTCGGGTTCTGTGCGTGAGGTTGTAGATTCTCAGTTCTGAGGAGTCCAATACCGGGACTAGATGGCCATCCAGTGTTTCCAGGTTTTCAATGGTGATCTAACTTAGATCAACTCATGAATTCAACTATTAAAACTAAATTGTGTTAAATCTTAATAAGGAAATCAACTGTTAGAAGAAATCTGTTACTAATCAACGTATGTAAAATTATTTTCTTAAGTGTAAATATTCCAGAACCAACCAATATTTAGTTTAACCTAAGGATTAATACAAGTAAAAATAAACACTACTTATATGATTCAGTAGTAGATCTCTATTAGATATTGACAAATAGGGGAAAAAATACAATACAATACCGTTACTACTTATTACTAATGATGATAGTTTTCAGCCATCATTAGTTTTCAAATGAATTTTTAATTGTTCTAATGAAAAATTATTATTGAAGCGTGAGATAGTTTCCTTCATCCATCTATCATTAATTAGTATTCTAATGATTGAGTTTGTATGAAGACAAAAGAAAATCATATAACCTATTAAAAACACTTGTAGGAGTAATAATTATCATTAATAAATTCTATCAAAGGAAAATGAATCTAGCAATCAATATATTGGGTTGGTGTTCTTCGTTTTGAAGCAAGATCTTTAAATTCAACACTGAGAACACCACCCAACACAATCACACTTGATAGCGAAACTCTGGAAGATGTGGAATCCTTCACGTACATAGGAATCAGCACCGATGAATAAGGAGGATCTGGTGCACACGCAAAGGAGAGAATTGGCAAATCAAGGACAGCATTAAATCCAGGATCTTCAATACGAACGTCAATACAGTTCTATTGTATAGAGCTGAAGTTTGGAGAAATACCACAATTATCTTCAAAAATGTACAAGTATTTATAAACAATTATTTACGTAAGATACTCAATATCCGTTGGCCGGATACCATCAGCAGCAAACTACTATGAGACAGAACAAACTAGCTTCCAGCTGAGGAGGAAATTAAGAGACGATGGAAGTGGATAGAACACACACTACAGAAATCACCAAACTGCATCATGAAACAAACACTAACTTGGAATCCTGAAGGGAAGTGGAAAAGAGGAAGGCCAAAGAACATATTATATCGGAAAATAGAAGCAGATATGAAAAGGATAAATAACAACTGGAAAGAGCTGGAAAGAATTATTCAGGACAGGGTTGGATAGAGAGTGGTGATGGTCGGCCTATGCTCCTCCACGAGGAGTAACAGGCGACAGAAGAAGGATAAATATTTCGTAAAATTTAACAATAATATTGTCTTAAATTAAAAATTCGACGAATGTGTCTGTGATTTACACTGGTTAGATTGACAACCAATAATGATATGTTACTGTCCAGTAATTTTATTACAATTTAGCGAAGAATTATTAAGAATTTTGTAAAGTATTCACTTTAGTGAATCATATTTACCTATTGGCAGAAAAATTCGACTCAATGACTCCACGTGGCGCTGGTGAGTAATGAGGGCAACCTTGCTAGTAAATTTGGGCAGTCGATGGAGATCGGAATAATCCATCACTCTGATGTAAACCGGATTATTTGAGTTCAAATTTTTGAGCTCATTAAATCTTGCAGGCTGTTCGATGTGTATGCTAGTGTATACAAATTGTACGAGTCTCCTCTTGTGTAGTTGTATATGTGTATGCAAAGGGTACATGCATGGGTTAGGACAAGGAACGTAAGCTGGAAAAATGTCTGCCCTATTGTCTAATAAAATCAGCAGCCTAACACAACAGGTCAAAGAAATAGTAAAAAGATATGGTGGTAAACACTAGGAAAAGGTGACCATCAACCCTCACTGAGAGTACTTATGCTTGTGTGTATGTCATGAAGTGTGAGGGCGAATGTCTTTGTACAAGTGGTGTGCAGATAATGCGTAAGGGACGTATGTTCGCAAGGAGAGGTGACCATCTACTCTCCCAGGTGAGTGAATATACCTTTATGTATACTATGGGATGCATGAACGAAAACTTGTGTGTTAGCGGTATGCATGTAATATATATTTGCCCCATGGTGCGATACTTGCTCTCTAATACCCGATAGTACTGTTTTCACCATACAATCACATCCACTCTATGGGTTTGTGAGCCCTGAAAACACAGAATGCAATTCCAGAAAAAGCCACACCGGGCTCACCAGACTTAAATAGCTGGGACACCATACCATATCTACCTACTAGATTGATCTTCACTGTGACGAACTGTTGTTTCTGCGCATGTATATTTTATTTTTGATGATCCAATAAATAGAATATTATTTAAATAGCCGTTTATTTACGTGAGATCATGTTTTGTGAACTGCATAGAAACAATACTACCATTATCATCAATAGTAGTAGTAGTAGGTAAGTAGATAGGTTACTGAACAGGGAAATAATAGGTTAGAAACCCAATTCAGTACAAGTACCTGATACCCTGCAGAGGCAATGTAGCTCAATCCATACTAAGTACACTAACCTCGACTTAATAGATTTTTAACATAACATAATTGACTCCCTTACGTGAGGTTTCTAATTAATCATTTATTCTTACCAAAGAATATTGTGTCTGAATGTGTATGTGTACTATTAATTGCATGAATTGTTGTCAATTCTAACTGGAACCAGAATTATCTATACAATGTCCTCAAACTGAGATATCAAAAAGACTAACAACAACATCACTGAACAGAAAACTGTTTAGCTAAATGACACGTACTTATATAGTTTTAAAAAAATTAACAAACATAGCAACATGAGTAATTATGAATTTTATAGTTCATTTATTCACTGGCCAATAAAATTAAAATCTAACCATTAGACCTAATTCTTGCCCACATATCATACTGGATCAATGAAAATAAACTAGACGAAATATAATGGTTTAACAATCTCTTTTTAATTGAATTCTATTCATACAACTTAATTTCAACTATTGAACACTTTTTTAATGAAATTCAGATTGGTAAACCAGTGAATTCCACCTTAATGGTTAAAGAGCTCACAGTAAGATATTGGTTCAGTTCATGAAAGAGGAACAGTGTAAATCTTTACAGTTGAGAAGTCTAAGGAAGAAAATTTTAAAAGAAAATCAGTAATAAACCTTACAATATCAATTTGTAGATTTGTAAATATGGATGAAGTGGCTAATTTAACCAGTCAGTCAACAACGTAGAACTTCGTACGTACATACATCAGTTCGAGTTGTCATATCACATTACATTAGCACATAGATACAATTGTCGATTCAAATTCCATAGTGGAAGAGATAGTAAAGGTATAAGCAGTAATCGGAAAGATTAGGGTTTGAAGACGTTATTCAAGAAGTATAATACAGTGGAATAAATATGGAAACAGAAAAAAGTGACATGAAGAATCCAGAAGATTAGAATTTGGGAGAACACAAAAAGTAGATGCATCTGCGCCATTGCATCGGTTCTTATCGTCCCGCGGATCCCAACCAGGTAATCTACACCTACCAACATGGCTCAGTCCACTTGTCAGTGACTTGTGGATCTGTGTCATGTTTTGGTCTTGCCCCCCCCGTAGCTTTTTTCCAACCTACTCCTACACCATAAAACATCGCTCGTCGAGGCAGTTGGTGTTTGGGTATACGTAATACATGTACCAGCCACCTCAAATGATGTAGTTTCACTAATTCATCCATTGATTTGCCATCCTTACTTAATACCCGTTTCCTAACAATGAATTACTTACTCAGTGGTCCCAGGATATACGAGTAATGCTTCGAAAACACCTATGATCGAATACTAGTAACCTACGAATATCCTCTACTCTTACCGGCTAATTCAACCAACTAATCAATAATCAATAATTATATCTTTAATAGTTGAATTCATGGGACTAATCAACCGTTCAATATTTCCAGATTTTCAATGGTGATCCAGCTTAAATTGACTCATGAATTCAACGATTAAACTTATTACTACAATCTTCATAATATCCCAATTGTGATAAATAATTCTATCTGTATCATCATGAGTTTCTTCTTCTTCATCATCATCATCATGATTAATGAGGTAAAAAAAAAGAAAGTTTGATCTTCATTTTAGCATCATATGACTTGTACTATTTTCTTCTTTGAATTGAGAACCAAAAAAAAATTTCTAAAAAAGGAATATATCTTCATTTGTAACGTTAAAATTTGAATTTAATCATGACTTAATGATCTCATTTAATCAATCATTATAGATGAGCGTAATGGAACATTTATTTACTTTTTTGTTTGTGTGTGTGTGTACTTAGGTATATCACATAAGTCAATGTGTTCATATTGAGTAATTGAAGAAATAATTATGGGGATTTGTGAAGATTGTAGTATTTTCACAGTTGAATTCATGAGTTGTTCTAAACTAGGCTATCATTAAAAACCTGGAAGCACTGATGACAATTCCGTTCTAGTATGGGACTCCTCAACAGTGCACACTCACAACCCCTCACACGAGGCCCGAACTCAGGACCTTCGGTTTTGCGCGTGAACTCTTAACCCTAAGCATTCAACAGTGGTAATTTCTAACTTCAGTCAGTCCACGATACTGATTGTGTAAATTAAATATTAATATAATTAAACAATGCTCACAACACCTATACTGATAAATAGTAAGTATTGTTTAGATGTAACAAATTAAATTTGGGGGAGGGGTAATGAACTGTATAAATTAGGTCAGTTGATTTAGTAATGTTAAAGCAAGAGAATTTTCATACATATCACTGAGTTGTCGAATTTATTCAATATTTCTAGTGTTTGGCTACCTTTAGTTGGCTTCTAACGAATTTCCAGTGCTAACCAGGATAGATGAATGTATGTGTTAAGTTTTTTTAATCTTTAACTCGATAAACATCTCTGCCTCCCTTCTCATCTCCTCCTCTCTACATTATCATCATCACACCAATTGTTCTGTTTCTTCATTTATTTACATATTATCTTTTGTCGAATAATATACACTGGTTAACTTTCCTGTAACTTAAAAATATCAATCATAAACAAGAGAGTAAATATTCTAGTGACCAGTGTTAATGCAGACTATGCCTGAAGTAACTGTTTTCTTTCTTTTCTGTTGTAGCCTTTAGAATAATTATCATCAAAACAGAATACAATCAACAAACAGGATGTTCAAATAAATATTAGTAGTAAATAGATATTTATTTGGATTGTTTTGACAAACTATAAACAGTTGCTGTTAAAATGATATTTTAAAGTCAAACTACTTAATATATACGTATATTCTACATGTAAATGATCTTTTTCAATCCTTGAATTGAGTAAACATAACGCACCAAAAAAAACCCCGACGGATATGCGTTTATCTACGCGTGTACATACACATGCACATACATATATACATATATACACAATGTGGGAAATTTTTGTTAAATGGCAACTGAATGGCACATGACATTTATAGTAAATTTTGATATCAATTGAAGAAACCAATGAGAGTATGAAACTTAAAATTATTGAACAGTTGTTTAATCAATAACAAATTTTTATAAATACACTTAGATTTATAAGTGATAAGAGATATGTACAAGATATCTGTTCTGTTATTAATATTAGCACCCCCAGTGATGGGGATCCACGACCCTATGTATATGCATAAAGTCGAATTCATAGACTTCAGGTTTTAATGCTATACACAATAATTTTATAGGGTAATGTGAAGGTAGTTAGATTAAAAGTTTCAAGCATAGACTGAATTTGGTTAAACTACCATTGAAAACTAAAAAGCAATGAATAACCGTTTCGAACTAGTATAGAACTCCTTATCAGTTCACATTCACAACTTCAGGAGAAGCAGAATACAACAATAAATTTAGACTATTTACTAAGTTATAATCCAACGGTTTGAAGTTTACAAATTTAGTCGATCCTAAGCTCAATCATATGTGAGTGAATGGACACTTCCGAATAGTCCTAACATGGTAATGAGACAAATGTGTCAGTACTGCATAGTTTTCAATTAATGTTATTTGTTCACAGCAACTACATAGATCCAACTGTATAATAAGATGTGTAACCATCTATATTTTGTAACAGTTACTAATTTTATGAAGGGGCAATTTGAGATCATAGAATTCTCAAAATTTTCAATACAAATTGATCTAAGCTAGACTACTAATAAAAACCAGAAAGCACTGGACAGTTCCACCCTAATCTAAGACTATTCTGTAGTACACATTGACGACTCTGGAAATCGAACTCATCTTCTGTCCTACGTAGGAAAGCTTAAATTTGTAGACCATTGAGCCAGAATTAGACAATGTTAATGAGTTCGATTCCCTGTGTACAATATTATTTTATCTAATCGTAAGTATCACTACTATTATTATTATCACTGAATATCAAATGAACTTTAATAGACAAGCAATTGATTACGAATCATAAATTGGTTTGTATGAAATCATGTAAACTGATTAGAGTGGTGAAACATTTTTAAAAAGAAATATCTATACAATATCTAAAGAATTTCCATAGTTTAAAAGGATTGATATTTTGAAAAGTCATACTTTCTATGAACTATATAATTTATGCTGTTTACAATTCTCGTGATCTTTCGTAACCAGGGTGTAATCGGATGTAAAACTTATTTGAAATTTACCAAGGTTTTATTAGTCAAGAGAAAAATGAGACCTGGAAAGAGCACAATTAATTTTTTTTAAATTGTCACAACTGTAATCATGTAACTTATGACTTCAGCGTTAATTACACTGTCACGTAACATAATTATTGATTATTTGTGATCTCATTTCTTATGTGTATATTTCATAACCATGAAATATAAGTTTAAATTTTTACTAACTTATCCCCACCTTTATTCTGTCAACCAGTTGGTCCATGACACAACGATGGAACTTAGCACATATCCACACCGATTCAAGTTGCATCACAACATTAACACAACAAGATAAATTAAGGAAAGATGATGGAAGTAGATTGAACATACATTGAAGAAAACATCCAACTGTATCACAAGGTAATCGCTAACTTTAAAGCCCGAAGGTAGAAGGAAAAGAGAAAGACCAAAGAACACACTGCATCGGGAATTGGAAGCAGACATCCAAAGGATGAATAGCAACTGGAAACAACTGGAAAGGATTGTTCAAGATAGAGTTGGATGTAGAATGGTGGTGGTCGGCCTATGTTCCTTCACGAGCGATAATAGTCGTAAGTAACTAAGTGGGAAACACTAGGTATAGACAATATTATTCGAAATAAAAAATGAATACATGGAATACGTTTACACCATTACAACACACCTTAATAGGACCAAATTTAAAAAACTCAGATATTAAGTTAAAATAAACATGAAATATCGATCTGATTATCTCATTTAGCCCCCAAATGCTCTAGTATGGCCGAGAGCGGAGTGGGTTCGCCCTCCCTCTCGAAATACTTTCACACGGCCACGCGTATATAGCCTCTACCAGGGAAGTCTTACTCATGGCGGGGGTGTTGTTTACGAAAATGAGGGGACGAAAAGCGAACGTCCGGTGCTTTAACCGGATCCCAAACCAATGGCGTATGAACCAATTACTTGGTCACCGGCTACTATGGAACTGCATCTCCTGACGATACTCCACTGCCTTGTGAGTTAGAACCTTTAGGTCAAAGGCTCCGGGTGTGGCCCCCTAAGAAAACCACCTGCTTCGGTTTAGGCACCCGGGCAGTATCTCAGCCCGCACACGAAAACATGATAAACTGTCTACTTGTGAAAAAATATTGAAATATACTATTATCCAGTAACAGACTGTAGTAAGTACTTTATCTTAATTAGAACTCGTTTACTGGATAATCCATCTATATTCCAATATTGAATCATATTTGCTACTAATCGTTTCACTTTTAAAAAAAGAAAGAAAACAGTAACAACAATATTTCACACAGAATTCAACATATCTAAATGGGTCATATAACATTAGATATAAGAATATATAGTAACGGAATTAGTGGATCCGTTTACACATTAATAAATAAATAGTTATCTGAGTATATGTATATAAATAACACATAGTGTATATAGATATACATGCAGAAACCATAGCAACTTTTTTTCTATAGAATAAATTCAGTGAAACATATTTTTTGACAAAGAAAAAAGAAACAGAGAAAGAAAACAAGCTTAGTTATAGAGGAATATAACAATGAGAAATTAAAATAGAAGTCAATCATTTAATTGGTTCTAATTGAAATTTATCCAATTGTACTCATAAATTGTCAAGAAAAAACAACGACAACGACAACAACAGACAACTAGACTTGGAACAGATGGATGAGTATATCATAAAAAGAAGATATCTATATTAGATCAATTAATTTTGGTTAGTAACTAACATGTATATGCTTAAATAGTGTATGCTTGAGTATGGATAAGATATTAGAAAAACAGTACCACTTAGAGGAAACAAATAAGAAGGTATGAATAATAAAGTGAATAATGGAATATAATGTTGATCTTTTCATATTGGAAATGGACTCAGCAACGTAGATAATAACAAAGATGAGAATAGTAAAGTTCAACAAATATAATAATATAAACACATATGTGTGTTTTGTACACATTATAATTGGATGATGAACAGGTGTGACATACACAACTTTATTTAAATGATAATTATGCTTATATAAGTAGTTTCAATAGTAGTATATGCATGTCTATACATATTGCTTAGGAGAGATACCATTTATATTAACATATTTACTTTAATATCCTCATTAAAAGGAATTGATTACATTGAAATAATAAACAAACAATATACGGTATTCTTTATTCTTTATTATTATTATAATCATGCACAGCTACAATCATTAAACGTATAAAGGGGCAAATTGCCAGAATACATTACCAAAGGAAGATGAATACCACATTAGTAATAGTATTGTTAGTAATAATAACAAAATGATTCGTGTAAATAGAATGAAATGTATATTGATCTAGAAAACAATGAGTGAATGAACATGCTTCATCGTTACTGATTATAAGCCGGATGACTTAACAATGTATCTGTGATCCTTTTATAGGACTGACAACATCTTGATGATTAACATATAGATAGAATGAAAGAAGGATAATGGTGGTCATATTAAATTATGGCATTCATTCAAGAATTCATCGACTGTCTATTTCAGTCATAGAGAAGCTCTGGAAGAGGTGGAAACTTTCATCAATCTGAGCGGCATTATCAGTTGAAGAATATATTGAACTTAAAACAACTATCGGTTAAAGTCAGAATCTTCAATATGAACGTTAAGATAATTCTATTGGACAGGGAGATGAAACGTTGGAAAACTACCACAATCGTCAACAAAAATGTACAAGTATTTATGAACAATTGTCTACTCAAGATACTCCATGTCCGTTAACCGGATATGGGCGAGAACAAACCAGCTTCCATCTGAAGAGGAAATTAGAAAGAGAAGACTAAGGTGGATAAAACACATATTGAATAAATCATCAAACTGGATCACGAGGCAAGTGCTAACTCGTATTCCTGAAAGGAAAGGAAAAAGAGGAGGACCAAAGAACACAATACGTCGAGAATCGGAAGAAGAAATGAAAAGGATGAATAGCAACTGGAAAGGATTGTCCAGGACAGAGTTAGATGAAGAATGCTGATAGATGACCTATGCCCCTCGACGAGTGGTAAGAGGCGTAAGTAAGTAATTAAGTAATTTGGGTCATATGAGAAAGTATAAATCTCTCTAGTCGATCTCCATGAACTAGTTATATAACTTATGAACGTACATAATCTGTACAAATTTGTATATTTAAATTTAAGGTATGCGTTTTTTCATAAGGATTACTCAATCAATTAATTGGTTAGATACAAAACAAAAAAATAACACACGGTTTTGTATCGTTACGTATCAACCAAAGTTGTAAACTCTTCATTAAGTAAATTAAGAAAAGAATTTAACAAAGCTAATAATCTACTTAAATCAGACAAACGAGTAATAAGGTCATGGTGTTAGTATAATGAAAGAAATAGTACTTTAAAATAAGCCAGTAAAAGATTTATACATCTATGTCTCATTAAAACTAATTTCATACAGTTCATGATCATTTGAAGATCTGGAAGAATTATAACTATTAACTTAAAGACTTTATTACATTAACCAAATCATTAGTAATATAAATGAGAGAGGATGACAGTTATTTTTTCAGCACTTCAAAATGTAAATTATGTCTTAAATATTTAAAAGAATATGGAATAATTAATTTTAATGATTATTATTGTGTAAAAACAATGAAAATTGTTGATGACGAATGTGTTAAAACAATGTGACTAACTATTATAAATAAAGTGGCTTACTATCAACAAATTAAGTGATTATTTATTAGGATAAACTATAAGTGGATAACGAGATGGCTTCTGAAGAGAACGGTACCGGTTTTGAGTGTCAGAGTGAACATCAACTCTGGTATGCAGTTACATCTAGCTGACTAGTCCCAAATAAGACGAAACACGCGTCCTGGATTTCATTGCTAGCCACCAATCATCTCTGCTCATAATGCTTTTGAATGAAGGCAATATCGAGGCAATCCGCACAGGTGCATATATGCAAATATGAGACTGATCATTGCCCCAAATGCCTTGGTACGGACGAGCGTGGAAAGAGTTCTCTATCCTCAAAATTTATACATGGTCATACGTATACAGCCACTCTCAGGGAGGTCCCACTCACTGCCTTCTCACGGAGGGATGTTCTTTACAAAGTGAGGACGAAAAGCGAATATCAGGCGCTTTAACAGGGTTGGTGGATACGGAGGATACACCTAAAGGAGTTTGAAAACCCTGATTCTGAACCAATGGTGCACATGGCTTCAGGAATTTATGTATGAACCTATTGTTGATCACCGGCTACCATGTGACTGCATCACCTAATGTTGCTCCATTACTTCATGGATTAGACCCGAGGGTCGAAGGCTTGGAGAGTGGCCTGCTAAGGAAACCATCTGCTTCGGTCTGGATGCCTTCACACATATGGCGCATGTATTTGGTGCCTTCTTGTACAAATGTTTATGTGTTTAAATAAAATATATATTGAAATAATTAAATGGGGTATCAATTAGACTACTAGTAAAATATTAGTAGAAAGAAATTTGTATTATCTTTACAATCAATACAAACAAACATAGATGATTAGTTAGGATTTCTTGGAATTCGAGTTTCAGTGCGAACATCAATACTGAGATATAACACATAAATTCAAAAGACGAGTTCTAAAATAAAATGAAACACTTTGTCACGGTCTAACTTTACCAAATAAAAGCACAATTAAATATTCCTAATTGTATTTCTTGCTTAAAAGCCCTGTAATTGTATACATGACAACGGTAAAGTCTAAATATACATATTTAGAGTGATCTAATCAAGCCAAATTGTTCAATTTTTAATGACTGAATGAAACTTATACAACATTATTATATTTCATTACAGTTTCTGTTATATGCAAGTGCAAATGTAAACTGGTGTACTTAGATTTCAGTCATAATGAAACATATTCCCTTAAACCAAAATAAATAAGTTTCAAAATAAATAAGCCTATACAAAAACGTAAAACGTAGAACAGAACAAATGGCGCTGGGGATCGAAGTCAGATATCAAGAGAATGAATAGGACTTGGCAACGAATGTGAAAGACAACCCAGGAAAAAGTTGTTTGTAGATTCCTCGTTAGTGGTCTATGCTGCATACTTAGATGTAAAATAGTAATGTGCAAATTGTCTACTCTATATAACCACTGATTTAACTGTTTTAATAGTTCAGTCAATCATCTACAACGCAGGATCAGGCAAATATATTCATCGGTACAAGTTACCATACCTCATTAATACAATATAAACAACAAATTCATAGAACCAGTTAATTCAGTGGTAGTAATATATTAAAAGAAAGATTGCATATAAAAATATGATACGAGGAAAAAGAATTATTTCGTAGAAAGATATGAAGTGGTTTTATTCTCACGGTTTGAGGGAAGACAGAGAGTGTATACACCAACGCCATATCACCCAACCATTGGTTACGATAGTCACACGAACCCCAAATAGTCTACATCTATCAACATGGCTAAGATCAGAAGTTAGTGACTTCGAGGATTGATGCCACGTTTTGGTTTGACCCTCGTGCAATAACTAACACCATATAAAACTGTGATGATTACAATTAGTAAAAATCATTAATCCTCATCGAATTCGACTGAACAAAGTTGGATAAATTCCTAATGAGCATTTACTTAATTATCAGTGAAATATTCCCTCATTTTCGGTTTTTGATAAAAAATTACGATTATAATTAATTTAATTGACTTTGTGATTATACTAGATCACGGGTACATTTGTGATGTATAATTATATCTGTCGATATAAATAGTATGTAACACAAACTGGAGGTGGAATGTTTGTCAAAAGAAGTTTGAGAAGATTGAACTGAAGAAGAGCGAAAGAAATTGAAAGAGTCATGAAGGATGTAAAAGACAAATGATAGAAGATGCGCAAATGAATTATTTAATGTATGGTTTTCATTTACGAAAGTTGTTTCCACCTGAGTTCTTGTTCACTACATAATACTGTTGACTAGTTTCTTTTAATAAAACACTAATTATACAATAAACAATTGCACTGTAATATTGAATTGACTAACATCTAATTATGTATACTTCAATTGTAAATAAATATTTACTACCATTTTACAACAAGAATTTCCGATTGATTAGTCGACAATAAGTGATGTAAATCAGTATCGGTAGTCAAAATTGAATATCAGTTCAATTGTCAATTCTAAACGATTAATCACTAATGAATTGAAGCAAATAATTAACATTTACACTATGCATATCTCTATTTCCCTATGTACTCATAACATGAATAAACTGATTATGTTTTCTTTTATAAATAAAGTTAATTAGCTAGTTATAGTTGAGAGTGATTTGAATGAATAATGAATAATCATTGTGATAAATCATTTACTCAGGGTACACAACATTTTGAGAAAGAGAGAGAGAGAGGGGAGAGAGGAGGAAAGCGAGTAATATGACTTAATGTATATTGATCATTTTCAACTTAGATCATTCAATTTTTGAAATCAACCTAATATTATATGATAGCCTAATTATTAAAACTGGCTGACTTGTGAATAAACTTTACTAATTCAACATAATGAATAACAAGTAGAATATAAATTTTTTTACTTACCTGCCGAGGTTTACTATTATTAGTATTATTATTATTATTACTACTACTTGAATTCATTATGGTACTCGTGTATAAATGTTACTTTTCAGATGTTGGAATAAATTAAATCCACAGTTAATGTATGATACTCAATATTATTTTGTTTTAATATCTAAAAGACGATGGTATATAGTGAGAATACTGAACACAACAAAAAAATATATATATAAATCCGAAATCAATAATGTATCTTTTCAAGATTAAATATAGTCAGTTTTCAAAAAGAAATCCATTAATATTGATTTGTGTATCAATTTCATATTCCACAATACGTTGATGTCCTCATAAGGAGATACAACAATAATCCAATGAATTCGAAAGTTCCAGTGAATAAGATTTGATATTGTATTTCCTGTAGAACAATTAATCGATCAATGAAATGGGAAATATCTATCTATGTAGTTATTTGTGCGTTTAAATTTGAATAATGTGCGTCACAAATAATGATTATCAATCAATTTTGGGCAATCGATCAATAATGGTGATGTTTTAATGGATAATGTTGTAACAGGATATTCACTTTTTTTTGTTTTCTATGGCGATTATTACGATGTTGATGATTTTATTATTATTATAATTTGATAGATAAATCTGTCAACTTGAAGGCCATATAAAATTGCTCATATCATTCATTACTGGTTATCTTAGAAATAATTTTTCACACACGAGAGTAAGTCACGCAGTATTCTTGACGAGATAAATTAGGCTAGTTTATCTGGTAATGCCGTCAAACTGTCAAAAATTGTCAGAAATTTATCGCATTGAATACTAGTGAATTGAATATCTGTGCTTGTGTAATGACCTGTCAAACTGTCTAAATTAATAAAAAAAGGGGGTGGATATAAAATTTATTTAGGGGTAGAGAATGAAGAAAAAAAAAATAAATTTCAAGGCCTTCTATATGATGATTATGTGGTTAAAAGGTAGACAGATATAAACAAGCATTCTATATACAGTCCTTTTTAGATTCGATATTTCCGGTTGGCCTAACATACTTCTAACGGCCGTTCGACCAATCAAAATTTAGAGACCTCACATACCTATACTATGATTGGTTATTAAAGCGGACTAATAAACATCAAATAACATTCATTTTATAGTTTGTAATCTAATTGACTAAACTTATTGGTTAATTGAATTATAGTTTATGGAGGTGGGACAGTCAACTTTTAAACCAATCATTGATGAAACATATGTAAATGAAGCCCTGATTATTTTTCTGTGATATGATTGATCATCCTTAATCTTATTAGATAGTGATAAATTAAGGATGTCAGATATTGGCCTTTTTTAGTTTTTACAATCTGTTCATAATGGTTATAATGATTATTGAAAAATCTCAACAGTTGAGATCATAAGTCAATTGAAGCTAGACCATGATGGAAAACCTGGAAGCATTGGACGGCCGTTTCGTCCTATTGTGGGACTCCCCAGCAGTGCGCATCCACGACCGCGCCTCGCGGGACTCGAACCCAGGACGTATCAGTAGCGAGCCAGGTGCTTAACCAACTAGACCACTGAGTCGGCATCCAATTATTATTGATTGATCTTATGAATTAAGAATATGGAATTTTTACAGAGTAATAAAATACCAGTATTGTAAAATATTGATATACGCAGAAAACATTATGATTATCAATAGTGATGTCTATACAGTCATCCATATAAAGACTTATCAAACAATTGATGAATGATAGGAGTATATGTGCACTCTATGGCACTTCAGTTTAACTTGGTACCATTGAGGCATCAATATCTTAAATGTATAGAGTTAAAACTCACTACTGTTGTATATTTAAGATGTGTTAGCCTTATAAAATGTATTATTTATTCGTAATTTTGCAAGTATGAGAATTTATCACTTGTTTTCTTATCGAAAGCCTAAGTTATAGAAAACGAGAAGCTTTATTCTCACCAATTTTATATGGTCAAATAACTTTTAGTAATGAATAGCTGAAATGAAATAATACAAATGTTAGGGGGAACTTACACGAGGGGAGCATGAATCGTATTGAAAAATGCAAAATTATAACATATATCTTTAGACTATTCACTGGGATGCTTTGAAAAAGAACCTATTCCGTTTAAAAAGAAACCGACACATATTCCAAACATACTTTTTCATTATCACTTAAAGCGTTCGCAAGTATCTGTATTCAGTTAGCATCATCGCGAAACCGATCCATGTTATCTGTACACTCTGGGTCGATAACTGTTTTTTTCAGGTATATGATCAAACCCCTAAATGTCAAACTACAAAACTCTTATCTTTAAAAGTAGGTATCGAGCAAAAATTTAACCAACGGTAAAAAAAAGAGCAACCATAGTGGGTACCAATGAAAGTAGTCATTTAGGGAAAAAGCTGCAAATAGATTGGTTTGCTTTGTTGGTACATCATCCAATTTTTGACACTACTGTAATCGTTAGTAATGAATGTGAAACACTCGATAATATTAATACGTATTGGTATAGTACAAAGTGAATAGTTTATTCCATTGATAAATAATCAATGTAATCAATAGTCACTGACGTATATTTATAATATGGTTTTTCACTAATGTGTATAACCCATCCAAAGTATATACCAACAACAACATCAATAACGATACTGACGTTACGATTAAAAGTAATCCTTTATATAAGACTCTGAAGATTTTTGAATATTACAAACTGATATTAATTAATCAACTATTAAAATAAACAGGAAGCACTGGACAGACGTTTCTTCTTAATATAAAACTTCTCAGTGGCCGTGCATATACACAACCTCCTAAAAGTGGTCGAATTCAGTACCTTCAGGTCTTACAGACAGAATATTCATTTCAGACCATTGATCCTGTATCTTGTAATTTACCTGTTTACTTTCAACTAATTAGCAAATATTTAGAGAAATTATCTTCTAGTCACATTTGCAGGAAACTGTCTCACATCTGACATATTCTAATCCAATTGAAACATTTTTTTTGGATATTCCTCTTATGCTAAGACCGATAAGCGCTTTAAATTGAGAAATGAATTTATTTATTTGTGTTGTTTGTCCATCTGTCAAGGTCAGTCGAATTCACTGTATGATATCTAACTTGTAACCATTTAGCAACTAAGTATAAGTTATTATTTGTATACCAGAAAGTGCTTTTTAAATCAACCATATCTCTCATAAAACCATATGTGTTTGTTATTATTATTATTATTTGTAAAATGGAAACATGTTAAGGACAAATGTTAATATTATATCTGTATATTAATCGGGTTAGCCAAAACTGAACGTTAACATGTCAAGTTATAACATGTTTTTTCTTCTTCCAACTATATCTAAATATCTACATTCAAAATATGACTGATTCTATAATACATGAATGAATATATTCTATTCTATTTAATAAGATAATTTCAATAACATAGATATGAATAAACATTAAACTACTCTCTACTGTATTTTTTAAAGAAAAATGAGTCATCATTAATAATTATCCTACGAAAAGTCCAAATCATGTTGTCATTACCATTTACCCATATGATACAAGTGGGTTAGTAACAAAAAAAAAAGAAAACGATCGATAATGTTTCTATTATTATCAATCTTAAAATTATTACTGAGATTTATTATAAAACAATAAAAAAAGTCCAAGTTTTATGATCAGTCTATTTTAATTGATTGGTTGAATGGATATTGTAATAGCTCAATTGAAATATTGATATCAATTTTATCCAACTAACTGTCATATTGATTAGTTAATTAGTGGTAATTAAATGTTCACATCATGATGTTATTAGCCAATAGTAGATGTTTAGTAACCATAAAAACATCAGTGTATTCCTTCTTGATGTGTTTTTTTTTAAGTAAAAACAACGATGCAGATATTATCATGAGATTTTCAGTTTCAGTTTGGAAAGGACAGGAGGCTTGATAGCCTGTGTTAGTCCTGGCAATGGTGGTTCCTCAGTTGATCCAACTTTCTTTTGAAGAGTCGATGGATGAAGCCTCAATCACGTGCTGAGGTAATGAATTCCACTCGTTGATGATTCGATGGGAAAGTCGATAGTCAGCTGACAAGTAATTTGTTCTAGGCTTGTGGACTTTTCTGGAGTGTTCTCGTAAATTATCTGTTTTGGAAGACAAGAAAAATGAGGGCACATCAGGTGCAAATTTGGCACTAAGCAATTTGGAAACTGTAATCAAGTCACCTCTAGTTCTACGATATAACAACGGGAAAATGTTTAGCTTGGCCAGTCGAGCATCATATGGAAGCTTCGCAATTCCGGGAATCAGTTTAGTTGCTGTTCTCTGAACCTTTTCCAGAAACTCACAGTCTTTTTTTAAGCAGAGGCTAGCCGTTTGTATGCAGTACTCAAGCTTAGGACGTAGGAACACTGTATACAAAGTCAAAAACGTTTTAGCGTCGACATGACTAAAAGCCCTACGTATTGACCATAAGGTTCTAAAACCTTTGGCGGCTATTGCACGGCAGTGTGTAGTAGTCTTTAGGTCTTGGCTAACGATGAGTCCTAAGTAATTATGTGTCTGGACGACAGGTAGCTCAGTGTTATTTTTAGTGGCCCGATAATCTGACTCCTAGATCGTACGAATGATTGTTATCGCCTATTCTCGTATATCATCGTCGACTTAAATCGCGTTATCCAATAACGGAATTAAATAAGTCGAATAACGAGAATTGACTTGAGAATACATATATTTCGTACATGAAGCGAATAAAACATAGCAAAGCAGAATGACACGCATGGAAGATGGCTGGGAAGCCAACTCCATTTTAGTCAAGAGTTACTCAATATTTATAGTCAGACAAAATAAAGCTATAGACGTGTGATTAATGGGATAAGAAGGACACACACATATACGCTCATATAAAAACAGTTTAGATTGTTAAGCGAATAAATAACAAGGTCAAAGTATGGCTCAAGTAGAATGAATAAAATGGGATGTCCGGAAGCTAGAATAAGGTATATGGGCTTGGCATAATAACTGACACTACATATTCATCGTGTATTTTACAGGTTCTCCTAATGATTTAGTCTTGTTATGTTGTGGATTAACTACTGTGAAGATGCTTCATACTTGATTGCAATAACTAATCATAATTCCCTTTAGTTTTTAATATTTATATTATTCAATGATAAGTTTTTTCATTTAAACGTCTAGGTATCGTTTTTTCCCATATCTTCTTATTCCCCATGAGTAGTTTTGAATCTTCGGATGTCAAACAGAGAACAAAAGAACAAAAGTTAATTAACGAACAGTTCATGATATCATGAATCAATCAATTTTAGACAACTACTGAAAATTTAGAAACACTGGACAGTCGGTTCGCTATAATATGGGACTCCTCAGTAGTATATATCTATGAATCTACCACAGGAAATCGAATCCAACACCTTGCGTGTGAACTTCTAACATCCAGACTATGACCGGCAATCAACAGTGTTAATGTCTAACGTCAATGATATTGAGCGACTATCTTCGATTGTTTTTGACGGGTATCTACCTGATACCCGATAGTGTTAAAATCTACTGGTCACAAGGTCTCACTAGAACTCTGAGAATTATCTTCTGAAGCTAGTTACTAATGAGAATACTAAGACGAAACGACCATCCGGTGCTTCCAGTTTTTTTATGGTTAACTTAGATCGATTTATAATTTCAAAGGAAAAATTACAAATCTCCACAACTTAATACTGATAATGTCTAGAATATCACAATCACAATAGGTCTGTATATGACCTAGGAATTTTACAAGATATAAGCAGAGATGGATGGTGTCTAACAAGGGAGTACAGAACATACACTCGATCCTATTTCGGACTCGTCAACTGGATATACCTGCATCTCAGAGTTGATGTTCACTATGGGATCACAACCTGACATAAAACGCCATCGTGACATCCGTCTCGAGAAATAATGATTTTTTTGCATTATTAACGCAGTTTATTATTATTATTATAAGAAGCTTTATTCAACATTATACTTTTGGTACAACATAGAATTCTCAGCATAAAGTATTTCAACAAGTTTCTTTTTCTTATATCTTGGTCGATTGTGACGATAAATTTCGAATCATGACCAGTTAGATGTTAGGAATTCGGTAATCTGCATTTGATTAATGTTCATTCGTTTCAATGCATATTGCCAGCCACCATGATGTCGCTGATTGTACCTTTCTGTATCCCGTATAGCGAAAGGTTGTAAACTTTTCATAAACGCGCCCGAATAGATTGTGAGCACAATAGACATATTTATATGCTAAAACGAACAACAAAACAGATAACTTGAAGAAATATATAGATCGAAGGAACAGGTAGCCCAGATATTCAAGCAGGCCGCTGGTTATCCTTTGAAGAAGTAACTTACAATAAGTCACAAAACGTCAGAAAATCTGATTTTTCTGCTCACTGGGATATTACAAATATATTATTTATTTATAACAATCTACCCAATGCTCAATTTATTCGAAATTATCAAATCAAACCTTGGTAATTACACCTATAGACTATTTGAACTTTGCAGATGACCTGGTCCTTCTAGAATGCAGGTCAAGACAAACAGAGTAGCAGCATTCTCTGCATTAGTAGGCCTCAGTACGCACAACAGAAAAACGAGATCATCAAATACAACATGGAGAACACCACCCAACCCAACCGCACTTGATGGAGAAATTCTGGAAGATGTGGAATCTTCCACATATCTGGACAGCATCATCGATGAAGAAGGAGGAATCAGTGCACACGTTAAGGAGAAGATTGACAAAGTAACATCTTCATTTATACAATTGAAGAACGTATAGAACTCAAAACAATAGTCTGTCAACCAACAACAAATTCAGAATCTTCAATACCAACGTCAAAACAGTTCTACTGTATAGGGTTGTAGAGATTGTTAAAACCATGAACCAATCTGATTTAAACTACCGTTAAAAACCTGAAAGGACTGGAGGACATTTTTGTCACCACTGAGGATCAGTGCTAAAGTACACACAGCTCAGTAATTAATGAGTGAAAAAATCCCAATCCAATGGGAAGTTCATCTTTACTCGAATGGTTCCCTGGTTATATCATTTTCAAACTTTCAAGCTGGGTAATACGCGTTCGAACCCCAAGGGCAGCATAAATCCATCGAAGTTTTCATGAACTCCATACAGATAAGCACAAAACATAGGCAAAATAAAGCTACCTCATAGAGTACATTCACCCACTTAATACAATTTACTTTCAATAAATTGATCTTATTTCTATTTACTTATTAAGTAGATAATTTTAGAAAAGAACAATCTAGTTTTTCTCTTCAATATTTCCTTACTTGTTTACATTATCTGTTTGATGCATTATGTATTTCGTTGAATCGATTTTTCTATTTGTCGTTTGTTCTGTTCATTCGTATTCTTCGATTTCTATCTTATGCTCATTATCACAGTTATGACTATTATTATTATTATTATTATTATTATTATTATTATTATTATTATTATTATTATTATTATTATTATTATTACTGCCCGATTCCTCTTTGGACCCAGTCGCTTTGATTCATTTTTGTTCTAGCAAAACTGTTACTGGTGATTCTGGTGAAATGAATAGAGATCGTTATTTAATGTCATTGATTTGTTTGTTTACATTTTGAATTGTTTATAAATATTCTATTTAAATTTTTATTATTTCCTTATAATATAGTGATAGCACTAAAAAAACAATAACACCACCATGTTTAATAAGGCTTTTAAGCAGTAAGATATAAAAACGGAATAACCATCGATTTTATTTAAATGGCTAGTGATCATATTGATCATGTTTTATGATATTTCGATAGATGGTTGCTGATCGAGTAGAAGTGGGGAGGATTAATGAGTGAAGAAAACAACTGGTAGTATAAACATTTCAGTTCTATGAATGATAAATGACATACGGAATAACTCAACAGTTTGACTTTGAAATTAAGTGTACCGATCATAAAATGCTTTACATTCTCTAATTTCAATCAAATGCGGATATTATGTGACCGTTTTTCAATATCCATGGTGTGTAGCTGTTTCACAACTGGTATGACTAAATTCCACTTATCACGACTTTAAGAAATACCTATTAAAACTAGTCACTAAAGAGCATATAAATACTATTATGACATATATAGTTTTCAGAGATTGTTGAGCTTCGTGGTTAACAGCATGGGCTGATCTTAATCAGAAATTTATCAGCAATTTGAAGAATAAGAGTTCGCTACGAGACTTGAAGGTCCTAGTTTCCATTCCTAATAGGCTGGTGGATGGGTGCTTCTGAGCTGTCCCTCATATATCAAAATAGCTGACCAGTTTTTTGTTTTTAATTATTGTCTAGGGTTACCCCATGATGCAAACTATAAAACATAACAATAGTATAATGGGATGTGATAAAAGCATTAACTATCAAAAGAGAATTTTTTATTACATTAAATAAACTATGAATTGACTAAATTGTATGTATTTACTAGTGAGTAGTTTTGAAAGGAAATTCCCTAAGAAGTCGTGATCAGTAGAGTTCAGTCATCTTATATGTGAAGAAGTTATTCATTGAAGACAATGAAAGACGGTCGTGTGATATCATGGATTGACTGAGATTAAATTTGTACACCACTAGGTCTTATCTCAATCGATTAGATGTTAGAACGAAATGACTATTGAATGCATTTGGATTTCCAATAATTGTCTAACCTAGATTGACTCGTGATCTCAATTAAATTGTATATCTATCAGAGTATATCTTAAACAATAATCTATAGATTCAGATATTATGTAATGTTGTAAGAAAAAATTTCATGTGTATCGAAACCCGGTCATAAAAATCCAGATGCTTTCTAAAGTACATTCTATGAGAAATTATGCTTCTGATCACAAATCATTTGAAATACATGACAATTGTACCGCCTTCATAGAAGACTATTGTATTCTAAATTGATTGTTCAAATGATGTCTTATTTTCCATGATACTTGAATGTTCTAACTTCAAATAGGATAAGTGATGATGATGGATACATATATCACTGAAATGCATCAAAATTAAACTGATCCAATGTCTTAATGTTCGTTCTATCTTACAACTATGGTAACTATCTTTACCAAGTGAACTTCTCTTAATAAATACACATCTGATTGTAAATTATTATTTGTGATAAGTACTGGTATTATGAGTGGACTGTACATAATTATCAATTATACCGTCGTTTTGATTAATCTTTCTTCATAACTGATCGATTTCCTAAATTTTCAAGATAATTTATGTCATAAATATCGGCCTGAGAATTTTATTAAAACGGAAAGTTTTTTTTCAGTAGTTAGAACTCATCAACAGTCTGTACACATAACGTCATATAGAGTGAATTTCTATCACTGTTCAAATCGGGGATCACTTAAGTTAGCTTAGAAATTCTTTACTTTTCTGGTTTCGTTGGGAAAAAAACCCAATGAGTGTCGAATTTAAGTATGATTTTCATTAAACCAATTGTCATTAAATGAGAAATCAGACATCCGTTTAATACGGTACTTTTCTAACAGTCTAACATAGTGGGTTGAACCCAAAATTCTTAGATCTCATAATAAGTATTTCATTTATTCCTTAAATTTGATTGTAGAATAAGATCACAAGTGAGATAATCTAATTAATTTCGAGATAAAATGACGTCAGTGTTTCAACATATTTGGTACGTAACTAGTAGGGAAATCCAGGACATACTTTTCGTTCAATTTGGAAGTCGTTAGTTTGATTTACTTACTTCATAGTGTTAATTTTAGACTTAAATTGGAACCACGTACATTTTGCATTAAATTCCAGTTGCATTATCCACAATAGTACATTACTAAAACCGATGACATCAAGCTATATTATTATGACTCAATCAGGCCTGAAGATCTAGTTCTAGTGAGTTCTAGTGAGAAGTCGTTACCAGTGGAGTTCAACCAGGTCTCTTGTGAGATAGGAACTCACTAAAGACAATGGTGTACGGTGGCGCAACTTCATGGATTGGTTGAAGTTGGACATTAACATCGTTGGATGCCGGCTCAGTGGTCTAGTTGGTTAAGCGCTTGGCGCGAGACTGATAGGTTCTGGGTGCGAATCTCGCGGGGTGCGGGATCGTGGATGCACGTTGCTGAGGAGTCCCATACCAGGACGAAACGGCCGTCCAATGCTTCCAGGCCTTCCATGTTGGTCTAGCTTCAACTGACTCATGATTTCAATCTGTGAAATAAGTGTAGTTTTATTTAGGAATGTTCAGTTGGATGAATATACATATTAGTGTCTTGGTTCACTCTAAAGATTAAAGCTGAAGAAAAATCTAAAGATCTCCGTGTTTTTTTTTCATAAGTCACAAAAACTATATGTATTGAAATCAAGCTTCGAATGATATTTAATCGAAATCCTGAAGTAATTAAATTTAGATAACCGCTGAAAATTTAGAAGTACTGGACGGGCTTCTCGTTGTAGTATGGGACACTTTAGGGACGTGCATCTACAATTCAGCAAGCCATAATCAAATAAAGGAACTTTGTTCTTGCATGAGAACAATTAATCACTAGGTTACTGAGCGTGAATCCAATGGTTAACAATATCTTAACACATTTTTGTCAATAACTTCTAATGAATATTAATATTTAAAATGTTATTTTGTTAGTGAATTTCTTAATGTGAAATACTGACAGTGATATATACAATTCTACCATATTGTCATGGATATGAACTGCATAGATGTAACGAGTCCCGCTTGCGGGACCATAAATTTACACTGCTGAAAAGTCCCATAATAGGACGAAAAAGCTATCCAATAATTCTAGGTTTTCCATGGTGATCTAGTTTAAATCGACTGATGAATTCAACTATTGAATTAACATAAAATCATTTATTTACTAATGTCTAGCTTCCATAATTCCGGGACAGTGGATATGTACTGTTGAGGAGTGCTATAGTAGGACGAAAAAGCTATTCAGTACTTCTAGGTTTTCCATGGTGATCCAGCTTAAATCGACTGATGAATTTGATGTGATGGAAAGAAAAGTCAGTTTCGATTAATTTACTCATTATGAGTTTAGTTCAAGATTACTTCTATTTTGATTCAATGTAATGATTACTCAATGTAGTATTTGTTTTCTTTTCTCGTATGATATTTTATTTTGTATAATATGCGATATTCTTGTATTCCATTGACATAAACTGTGCTCAGTCTGTGATGTCATAACTCTAAGTATTTTTCATATCACGTCGGGCTCATTAATGTAGAATTATGGTCTACTATGATATTAGTACTGTTCTAATAGTAGACCTAATCATAAAATTGTAGATTTGTCATGATATAACTGCCTAATCTATAAGATCTTACGTGAACGTCACATCATTGTCTACACCAACTCACTACATTGTAACAACTACCAATACATGATGAAGAACAAGCTTAGGCTAGAGAAAGAACAATATATTTAATATGAATAAAAGATATAAGGGACCACGCCTGCATGGTCGAGCCATGCCATTCGATCAACTCCAATTCATTCAATGCATTCTTCCCCCTTCTCCATCGTTAGGTATTTCTCCGCGTTAAATATTGAATATCTATTTTCCGAGTTGTCTCGTGTTCAGCTTTGAGGATTGTGTGGTTATGGTCCAATACCACTACAATTTCATCCTAATTATTAATCAAAATGGGTGTACAATCAATATATAAATGATTGTATTTTCTACTAGAGTTGTCGTCGTCATAGTGTTTTGGGGTTCATAAATCATCACTTATACCAGTCTTTGTGTTTTTACTTTTGCGTTGTGGGAATTGCAGAGGTTCCTTGTTCCGAGTATAAGTGATAAGCGTTTCCTACATAACAATCAGCGACGATCAGATACAAAAAGTAGCTTTAAAAGAACCAAGACAATAAGCATTCAAACGACAAGTTATAACAGAATTCAACTATTTACTAATATCTAGTTCCCATAATTCCATCCTATTTGAAATTATCATCAAATGTACAATGGAATACCATGAATGTGAACCATGTACAAATGATTTATTATACATCATATAAATATAAATGTTATGTACATTTTGTATTATAAATGTTAATCTATGTCTAATATTTAATGTAAAGTTAGTAACAATAATTAAATTATTTATTCATTGAATGATAAATGTACCTCAAATGAAATGCCACATTTTACATTACTGATAGATCTTGAAAAGATTATGTTTTTCCTTCTTTTTTTTGTTTTTTTTAGTAGAAAATAAATAAATATTCACTTAAGATTAATTACTTACTATTTAAAGGTTTGTTACCATGGTGATATATGAATGTTAGTTGAGTTAAACAATTTTCAATTAGAATGATTCGTTTATTTATTGTAAATTGACCGATTGAAAACAGAGGGAAAAAAATGGTTGGTGAATTTTAACTTTTAGATTCGACTACCTAGAACAATTGTAAATATGTAATGAAGATAAAGAATTCCACGATAGAATGAAACAATTATCTAATTTGTCTTGGTTTAAATTATCAATGGTGTTAATGTTTAACTTCAACTAATATGGTATATTGTATGACCATCATCTATTTTCTTTGGTGGATTGAAGTTAGACATTAACATAGTTAAATGCTGACTCAGTGGACTAGAGGTTAAGACCTAAGGTCCTGGGTCCGAATTCCGCATACGAGATCATGGATGTACACTGTTGAGTAGTCCCATACAAGGACGAAATGGCCATTCAGTGTTTTCAGGTATTCAGTGGTGGTCTAACTTAGATCGGTTCATGATCTCAATCAAAGCTTAACAATCTCTGCAACCACATACTTAAAGTAATTATCTTATGAGTATCAACCAGTATTGATCAGTTTGCAAAAAAATTAAAACGATATTTTATTCTTTCTTACACTGGATTCAGATAAGAGTTAATTGGATTTGTTCTTTGAAGCTATTAACGAAATTGTAAAGATTTAAATTTTATTGAACTAAAAGAAATTCATTTAAATCAGTGTATGATTACGGTTTTTTAACTCTGCCTGTAGCAATCCTAGGGCTACTTCCGGTCCCGAGCACACACGAAGGAGGAGGGTTGGATGTGGGGTCAGCAACCCAGTCCCGTAGAAAACAAACTTGCTAAGAAGACGCCAACCAGAATAAATAAATTAAACCAGGTAAACTCTGCCTTAGGAGTTGAAGGAAGAATTATGACGCCTCATGATGAAAGCCGAGATTCTTCGGAAGTCACGAAGACGACGCTTCTTTTAACAACTAAAGCAACAATTTTTATGGGTATATGGAACGTCCGGACAATATGGGAAACTGGGAAGACCAATTAAATAGCAACGGAAACGAGGAGATACAACTTGACGGTTCTCATGATCAGTGAAACCCATTGGACACACGCTGGACAGCACACGTTAGGTACGGAGGAAGAAGAAAATGCTCCACACACGCAGGAAATTGCTCCGACACTGTCCGAAGAAGCATGTAATACACTTGTAGGATCAGAATCCCGTGGATCCTTGATCAAAACATCATTCAAAACAAAGAATCAGGGAATCACGATGAATGTTATACAATGTTATGCACTCACCAATGATAGCAATAACGACAATAAAGATAAATTCTATGAGAGGCTGCAATCGACCAAATCGAAGTTCCCAGGTAAGGACCTGACAATTTTAATGCGAGATTTAAACGCCAAAGCCGTAATGGACAACATCGGTTATGAAGATATCATGGGACGATATGGACTGGGAGAGAAAAACGTAAACGGGGAGAGATTTGCAAACCTATATGCGATCAACAAAATGGTTATAGGTGACACAATATTCAACCTCGCATGAACGCATACACAAAGCTACATGGGTCTCACCGGACCATACCACGGAGAACCAGATAGATCATATTTGCATCATTAAAAAATCCACACGGTCAATGGAATACGTGAGAACCAGGAGAGGAACTAAAATGGATTCACATCATCACCTAGTAGTTGTCAAGATGAAACCGAAGCTAACGTAACACTGGAAAATTGTGGAAACAGCATCATAAAGGTTCAATACAGCCCTCTTTTCACATACTGACAAACTCAACGAATTCAAGATAGCTCTCAACAACAGGTTTCAAGGATTACAAGATCTACTGAAAGAAGAAGAATTTACTGTGAAAGAAAATTAGAAAGAGATCAAAGAAGCACTAACTTCAACATGTCAGGAGGTGCTGGGCCACAATAAGCATCATCATAAGGAATGGATCTCTATCGAAACTCTAAAAAGATTGAAGAAAGGGCGAACAAGTAGACAGCAATTAACAACAGCCTAACAAGAACAGAGAAAGTCAAGGCACAAGCTGAATACACTGAAGCAAACAAGCACGTGAAGAGGAGCGTTAGAACTGACAAGCAGAAATACGTGGAAGGCCAAGCAATGGCAGCGGAAAAAGCTGCAAGAAAAGTAGATATGAAACAACTATATGACACGACGAAGAAACAGTAAGGGTATTATAGTAAACCAGAGAGATCGGTCAAGGACAAAAAAAGATAAGCCAATCACTGCAATTCAAGGACAGAGGAACAGATGGGTGGAACATTGTCAGGAACTCTTGAATATGCCAGCTCCATTGAATACAACGGACATTGAAGCAGCACACACAGACCTTCCTATAGATGTAACTTCACCAACGATCGAAGAAATCAGCATGGCCGGTAATTAGACAAATCAAGAGATGGGAAAGCAGCAGGACCTGATAATATACCAGCTGAAGCACTGGATTTACACATAGAAGCAACTGCAAATATGCTCCACATTCTATTCAGGAATATTTAGGAGGATGAACTAGTCCCACGGACAGACTGGAAAGTAGGATACCTCATCACGATACTAAAGCAAGGAGGTCTGAGCAAATGTGAGAACTACATAGGAATCACACTATTGTCGGTACCAGGAAATGTTTTCAACAGAGTATTGATCAGCAAGATGAAAGACGCAGTATACACCCGACTTCAAGACCAACAGCTAGGATTCCATAAAGATCGGTCGAGAGCAAAACAAATCGCGACACTACGGATTACCGTTGAACAATCAATTGAGTGGAACTCGTCAATATTGCGATTGTCATATAATTAGAAGATACAAGCTAAAATCAAATATGAGTAATTATATGATCATCTAACTTTAGGCTAGTAAGTATCAGACAAATGTTTCCTGTTAATATACGAAACCTCGTATGTCACATATTAGTGAGTTATAATGTCACCTTAGTTGTATCGATCGATTATTCACTGAATTTTTCTCATTGACTATGTTTGTTAGGTTCATCTCTGACTATGTCATTCATTAATCATATCCTTAAAGTTGATCAATTAAATCTATGTCACCCCCTGAAAGTGAAACTTTTAGAAATTTTCTACTTTTCTTAGATTTACATAAATGACAAAATGTTGATATTGACTTAGTTGAATACGTATATGCAATTATCTATATGTACTAATAACTGATGACATCTTGTATAAGTTTTAACGTAGCTAATTTCATCCATAAAAAAAAAATTTGGAAGACTTTGCAATGAATGGTCAACTGAAAAATATCGAAACAATTGACGGAGCCTTTGAGAACAACAAGCTATTTTTTAAAATTTCCATAGATATACACTGAAAGTTAAATAGCATTGGATAAGTTTTCAAATTCATTTCCAATCCCGAATTTCTAATGAGAAGCCATGACCAGTGGAGTTTCTCTTTGTCCGACGTAAAGCTGTTACTTACTGGAAACAATGAATGATAGTTGCATAAAATCACGAATTGATTGAACTTAGACTTGTACACCATTGTGTCCTGGTTCAATGGTCACAAGTCTCAATGTTTGGGTAGTAGGTTAAATCCCCAATTACATGATCGTGGATACACACTGCTCAGTTATGAAATGACTCTCCAACGTTTTCATGTTTTCAGTGATTGTGTAAATTAGATCTGTTCGTGATCTCAAGAAAGTTCACTATGGGTTAGTAAACACACTTATACATACCTGGGCACATACATACACACACACACCTGACATATACACACCTGATATCAAGCAATTCAGTATTATAACAAAAGAATAATATTGTTGTAACTATTCAGCGGAAAGTTTTTATAATAAAATATATTCAAACTTATGAAGTAAACGTGGTGAATAGTGAAAATTGAAAGAAAATGAGTAAATTTTGACAACTTCCGGCCAGTTGCTAATGTGCGACAGTGGATTTTATACAGTTTACATTTATATATATAAGTCATTGTTTGCAATCTATATATTTCTGCCAATATTGCTCAGTAATTCATCTGTTGTTTACATTATTCACAAAGGAAGTCAGTGTACCGGAATTGGAAAGAAAGGGTTATTATTATTATCATTATTATTACTATTATTATTATTATCACTTTTATTCATTATCTTTAATTTTTATCACTGTTGGGATTATCTGCCGAACAAACAATATTCTTTATTGTTTCCTTACTGAAGCAATTCATAGGTTGTCAAATTATTTGTACAAACACACACACACAAGCACTCACGCATGCACATACATAGACACAACTACATGTATACATAAATGTACATATACACGTACAATACTCAAAAAGAAATATTTTACAACCTTATTTCCTAAATAAAATTATTTGTATTTCCTGTGTCCAATAAGCTGATTTAGTGCGATATATATATATATATATATATATATATATATATAATATATATATATGAGAAGCCGTGACCAGTGGAGCTCTATTGTGTCGGACGTGAGGCGGTTACCCACCGGAAACAATGAATGATAGTTGCATTAAATATATATATATCTTGATTTTCAACTTAGTAATGATTTTAATTGTTGAATTCGTGAGTCGATCCAAGCTAGACCACCGCTGAGAACCTGAAAGTACTGGACAGCTGTTTCGTCCTAGTATGGGACTCTTCAGTAGTGCGCATCTACGATGAATTCAATTATCAAAACAATCACAATCTCCACATACTCCCATTTTTATTATTATTAGTAATGATTATCACCTAGATAGATTTCGTGAAGTTTTGGAAGTGTATCTTGACTTGTTAACTCAACTATTTTAAAATGGTAAAACATTGGTGATGAAGATGATGACGTTACAAAATGAATTGATAACTACTCAGTGTGCCAATTGTATCATGTTTATCACTTTCTTTAAAGTTTAATAGTATGATTCAGTGTGGATTAGTATGTGTGTGACATTCTACATAATATTACATCATAGTGTAAACTACTTTTTACATAGAAGGTATACCTGAAGAAAAGAATATTAATGATAATCATGTTGCATTGGAAGAATTAATTGTCAATGCAAGACTGAGAATAATGAAACCAGTTGTAAAATAGAAAATAACCACAGCATTTCCATGACCACTGACTTCGGGAAAAATGTGTGGAAATTCACAATCAACATTTTTAGAACATTTAAAAAAAACTAACTAGATAAAAGATTGGATGGAAAGTGATGGTGGGCGGCCTATTTTCCTCCACGAGGTGTACCAGGCGTAAGTAAATAAGATAAAAGACATTTAAAATCATATTAGATTTGTCAGTCTTTGTGACATTCCACTTGTGAGTTTAATCTGACCTTTATTAATCACTTCTCATAATTTTTTTTTAAAAATCAGTCTCAGTAACAACAACATCTACCCACCATGTTCTTCTGTCCAAACTATTGGATTGGTTAAATTCACTTGGTGTTGTTTACTTGTATCTTCCTATTGATGTTTAAGACTGCAATTGATCAGTCTCATGTTGGCATATGTGCATCCTGTTCAGATTGCCTCGATATAGCTTGTGACTTAAGGCATTACTGAGGCAATCCGCACAGGATGCACATATGCCAAAACATGAGACTGATCAATTGCATCATAAATAACAATGGGAAGATACAAGTAAAACAACACCAAGTGAATTTAAACTTCACCGCATTGAACAAGCAGGTGGCTATCAAAACTCAGTAGCTAAGTGGATAACGCGATAGCGTTTGAAACAAACGGTAACGGTTTCGAGTCACAGAGTGAACATCAACTCTTGGATGCAAGTACATCCAGGTGACGAGTCCCAAATAGGACGTAATGCGTGTCCTGGATTCCACTACTAGCCACTATCCATCTTCGCTTATTAGATTGGTTATTTATTAAATTCTGAAAATAATGTTAAATGTTCTTATTATGAGATAATTGCTTAATGACTATTAAAGTAGATCAGGACACGTGTTTGATTCTACTTGGAACTAGTCAGTTTGATGTCATTACATCCAAGTGTTGAGTTGTATAGTGAAATTCTGCTTCGAAAGGGTATCTCTTGGGTTATTTATTCAAAATAGTTGACTTGACTAATAGGTATGGATTTTATTTCGATAAATTTGTAGTCTGTAACATTGACAATGGGAAACTGTGGTGGAGTTTTGTTCGGTGAGCTGGATGGTTTCATCGTGGAGCTTTCATCGTTCTTCTGGACGACATCATCAGCGCAAACTTCAGATAGAAGTGAAGTGTTCGAATTTCTCCATATGTGTTTCACTTCTATCTGAAGTTTGTGCTGACGATGTCGTTCAGAAGAACGATGAAAGCTCCACGACCAAACCATTCAGCTCAGAGAATAAAACTCCACCAAAATCATCCACCCGAGCTACAAATCTTCTCCACCATCTCAAAATGGGAAACTTTAAGTTTGGCCAATATACCCTTTTTTCTATTTTGAATATAGATTTTAAGTAATTATAGTTACCATGCATATTTTTTACTTTGGTACTTCTAAAATATCCTAATAAATTATATGGAGACGAATACTGTAAAATGCTTGATAATTCAGTTACACTGGTTAATACATTTTCTTCTTTGTTTATTATAACAGATACGAAAGACTAATGCATTAAAATCTTCATACACAAAATATATTTGCAATGAAGAATATTACTAAAAAGGAATTGGTTGCAATATCTGTTGTTCTACACAGAAAACTATTTTCCCATTTATATTAAACATAGACCTCTTGAAATTGAAACTACTTATTGAATGTTATCATTAATGATCCGATAAAAAAGAACTGCTGAATATTTTTGGCCATTCTTCAGATATATAGAAAAACTTGATCCATCCTCCTCCTTCTCCAAGGTTACCCCTTAATACAGTTGAGAGTGTGGAGAATCATCTCTCCCTCTGGAAATACTCTGCATGGCCACGCCTATACATCCACTGACAGGGAAATCCTACTCACTAAATTCTCGCGGCATTACTGCTGTTTACGAAATTCGAAGAACGAAAAGCGAATGTCCGGTGCTTTAACCAGATTGGTGGATAAAGAGGATCCAACTGGAGTAGTTGGAAAACCCTGATTCCAAACCAGTGGTGCATATGGGCTGCAAGATCCTGAGGGAACAAATGGCATATGAACAAATTATTGGTTACAGGCTACCATGGACTGCATCTCCTGATGTTGCTCCACTGTCTTGTGGATCGGACCTTTAGGTCGAAGGCTCCGGATGTGGCTCCTTACGAAAACCACCTGCTTCGGTCTAGACACCCGGACAGTATCATAGCCCACACATAAATCAAGTGGCCTGTGTGGTGCATATATACTCGGTGCCCCTTTGTGTTAATACTTGTGTTCAAATAAATAATAATTTGAATTGGTTGTTTGAATCTTCCCTTTAGTAGCTAAGTTAGTAATTGATCAGTCCTTGTTTGACATGAATTTAGAAATATGTTTCACTGATTATCATTCCAGTGGTTTAATGGTTAAGGAAAATATTAAGACTGTTTATACCACGGTGAAATACCTATTCATTACTTGTTATTTTCATCTGGTACCTAAACTGAATTAGTCTCTATGGAGCCTTTATACTAAATGGATTTTTTACTGTACTTACTTACACTTGTTCCTAATTTCCTCTTCAGATGAAAACTGGTTTGTTCTCTCCCACAATAGGCTGTTGCTGATGGTATCCGGCCAATGTATGTTGAATACCTTAAGAAGACAACTATTTATAAATACTTGTACCTTCTTGATGGTGGTTGTTATAGTTCTCCAAGTTTCAGCTCCGTTCAGTAGAACTGCCTTGACATTCGTATTGAAGATTCTGACTTTGATATTAGTTGAAAGTTGTTTTGAATTCCACATGTTCTTCAATTATAGGAATGCGGCCCTTGTTTTGCTAATCCTCGCCTTTACTTCTGTATCCGACCCTGTAGGTTGGTTATAAATATAATTTTTATACAGTTATTGATCATCAGTATATGACATTAAAAGTTTGCATGAATCCATAGTTTTAATCAATTTTCATCATTATTTAAAATGAAACTGGTCAACATTGAATAACTGTAAACAATTTAAGTGAATGAATAATAAAATTCCCACCTATACACATACATACATCATATATACATGTACAAACATACACCGATAAGTTAGATTAATCAGACAATTTCATATAAGTTCAGAAAATACAATCAGTTTACAAGTGATCATACTGTCTTTAATTCCGGTTTGTTTGACATTTCATTAATCAGTGTCATCTATACTAAGATTATACAGATATATACAGATTGCTTGTAACACAGAAATGATCTAGTTCATAAGTCAAATAGTTAAGTGTTTTGACTTATTCTATGAAACACATCATTTTAAAATTTACTTCAATACAGTATTGACGATCACTTTGTATGTGTTACATAGTGCATGTAATTCGGCATCAATTTCATATTTACTAATCTTGATATTCATGCCGGCTCAGTGGTCTAAAGGTTAGACGTTTCACAAAAACCCCTTTCTGATATTAATACATACATCCAAACCATATTACATATAAATAATGATAATATTAATAATCGACTCAACAACATTAACACGATTGGATGGCCATTCAATGGTCTATGGGTGGAGCCTTCGCGTGTGCGACAGAAGGTCGTGGGTTCGAGTCCTACATATGGGATCGTGATTGTGCGCTGCCTAGGAGTCTCATAATCAAACGAAACAGCCGTTTACTGCTTCCAGGTTTACAGTGTGAGTCTAACATTGATTGATTCATGATTTCAGTCCAAAATAAGATGAAAAATAAAGTTCAGACATGTTACTATTTTTAATTAATAATTGTCAACTAATAAATGCCAACCCATTGGTCTAATTGTTAAATTTTCATCTCGAGATGTTGATGTTATGGATTCAAGTTGAAACACGATTCTAATTGTGTATATCTGTGAATTTGAATATTAGAAGAAAACGGCTTTCCAACTTAATGGCACTTCAAATATGATCAATTTTGATATGAATACTACCTACAAATCAGAATATTATTAACTAGAATCATATAATGTTCATAATTTTCTAGCTTTCTAAGAATATTTGTAAACTATCCTAGTGATAAGTTGTGATCTATGAAGTTAACTATGTTGATAATTAAACACTAACTCATAACAATAAATAAGTACTATTCTATGACATAAACAGCATTAAGCTTTCAATTTAACTCACTAACTCAATCATGTTTGTATGACAAAAGACTTAAATATGTTAGAATTAAACTTGGTGTAAAATAGTAGAGGGTATACATTATTATTGAATCGTCAAAATATGTATAACCACTTTTCAATGAGTTACAACAATTTTCCAGTTACTAGTCAAATATAGCATTGATTATTACTTAATGATCAATCAGCATAAAATTTTCTGCACCACAAATAGCTTTATTATAATGTAACATTAAATGATGTGTACTTAACTTGTCATGGAGACTATAAGTTCATTTACTGTTAGCTAACGAATGCTAAATAGACTGAAACCTATTGATTCCTTTATTTCACGATAAAAACTGTTCGCATTATTATTGTCATCGTTAAAAATCATAACCAGCGATTCATTGGCATATATATATATATATATATATATATATATATATATATATATATATATATCTGAAGGGTTTTTGTGGATATTATAGTAATTTCAATAGTTAAGATCATGAGTCCATCGAAGCTAGACCAGCATAGAAAACCTGAAAGCACTGGACGGCGGTTTCATCTTATTGTGGGACTCATCAATTGTCTAGTGGTTAAGCGCTCGCGCGCTAGATTGATAGGTCGTGGTTTCGAAGTTCTTGAGGCTAGATGGTGGATGCGCACTGTTGAGGAATCCCACAACAGGAGGAAACAGCAGTTCAGTGCTTCCAGGTTTTCTATGGTGGTCTAGCTTCGATGGACTCATGATCTCAACTATTGAAATATATATATATATGTATATAATGAAAACATTAAATCTAATGAAGCCCTATTTACTTCCAAGGATGATAATGTTTAATGAATGAAGTTTAAGTTCAAAATACATCGGAAAAATTTCCGTTTCACTAATCATAGATATTAAGTAAGAGTCTACATTAATTCTATTCCCAATTAGTCTTGTCTTCATAACACTTGCAATATATTCTCATGTAAATACACAAATATATATTCAGACTCTTGACTAGAATAATCATAGATAATGTATATGTAATTACTAACTATTGTAATACATACATGCACATATAGATAATCCTTAGCTAATCGGAAAATTCTGTTTCATGTAGATAAATAATAAGAGGTTTAAATAAATCATTCGTAAACTAATGATAATACTGATTTCAATATTTCACAATCTAAATATATAAAAAAAAAAATCAACAAGGAATACATGAAGTAATTCTTCATTTCTACTCAGTACATTCACATATACTGAAAGTTTCAATCATTTATTGTTAATCATCGTAGTGGTATGAATAGGTATCTAATCTATATTAATCTTCACTGATTTTCTTTTTTTGTTTTTTATACTTCCAGAGATCGAAATCAACCACCCGCCTTTAGTCGATGCACAAACTTTACCCCCCCCCACACAAACACAAACACATTCATATAAGCGAAATGATATCGAGAAATCTAAGAAAAATATAAACAAACAAGGCAAATCTTACTTTTCTTTTTATTTCATTCGTAAAATGGTACATAGAAAAGTAGTGAGCAGTGAGATAATAGGCGGGACTTGGAAGTTAGAAAAAAAGGATTATATATATATATATATATATATATATATATATATATATATATATATATATATATATATATATATATATAAGTTGGAATTTGTACAGGATTAAACAGATCATATTAGAGTCTTCACTATTGATACTTCATATTGTTCCGTTACAAATTCATAAATTCAAACATATAATCAAGAAATAATAAATAGGCTAACTTCTTCATTTTTTCTTTCAATCGTCCAACTTAAAATTTCTCCGGCTAATTTCATTTCATGCTACGGTAAATCATTTAAGCACATTTACTATTCTACAACCTCATAGTGATAATTATCATGTTTATTTTTATTTATTTATTTAAACACATAAACATTGGTATAAGGAGGCACCAAATACATATGCGCCACATAAATCATTCGATTTTTATGAGGGCCGGGGTACTGCCTGGGTGCCCAGACCGAAGCAGGTGGTTTTCTTAGGAGGCCACACCCAGAGCCTTTGACCTAAAGGTCTGATCCACAAGGCAGTGGAGCATCGTGAGGAGATGCAGTTCCATAGTAGCCGGTGACAAAGCAGTTGGTTCATACGTCATTTGTTCCCACACACACTGATTTGAAATCCAGTTAAAAATCCGGATATTCACTTTTCGTCCTCTCATTTTCGTAAACAACACCCCCGCCACGAGAAGGCGGTGAGCAGGACTTCCCTGGCAGAGGCTGTATACGCGTGGCCGTGTGAGACCATTTCGAGAGAGAGGGCGAGCCCACCCCACTCTCGGCCATAACAGGGCATTTGGGGGTTCACTGTTGATTAGCTTTATTAGGAAATTCTTGGAGTTTTAGTGAGTAGCCGTGACCAGTGAAGTCCAAAATGTGTCGGGTGTCAGATAGTTACTGACCGAAGACAATCAGAGATGGTTGTGCAATATCATGGATTGATTGGAGAAAGACATTAACACTGTTGGATGTCGGCTCAGTGGTCTACAGGATAAGCGTTCACGCGCCAGCTCAAAGGTCGTGGGTTCGGGTCCCACATGAGGGGACGTGGCTGTGCACTGCTGAGGAGTACCATACTCGAACAAAACGGTCTTCCAGTGTTTCCAGACTTTTATTGACGGCCTTACATCGATCAATCCATGATCTCGATCAAAACTTAGCAATCTCCACAACTCCATACTGATTATTTTATTATATTTATCTTGTTGTAATTTGTGTCTATATGTAGGCTCACGGATGTATGCATGCATATATATTTAGATATGGATATATATTTACGTAATTAACAAATTTACTCATTTTGAATGCATGATTGACTATTTTTGTTATATAATCATATTCATTGTAATTAATGTCGAATTAATATCGTTTTATTTACCATCTAACAATGTTCTTGATTAAAATGAATAATTATTAGAAATTATCAGTATGGGGTTGTGGAGATTATTAAGTTCTTGATTGAGATCATGAACTAATTGATGTGAGGCCACCATTGAAAATCTAGAAGCACTAGATTGCCATTTCATTCTATTGTGGGACTCCTTTATCAGTGCACATCCACGATCTCGCTCGTGGGATTCGAACCCACGGCCTCCAGTCTCGCTCGCAAACGCTCAACCTCTTGACCACTGAGCCGGTATCCAACGGTGTTAATGTCTAACCTCAACTGTTAAGAGCTTAAGATCAATGAATTTAGCTCTTAGATTGAACACAAATGAAATTCATATAACAATTTTCTGCCTAATCAACCGATGTCATTATAGTTCGCAAAATGTTAAATGGGATAAGACACACATAAGTTGACTCTGAAGAAGATGATAATCATTAGGAGGAGAAGGAGGAGGAGGAGGAGGAGGAGTATGGTGATATAACTAATCATATAGGATTTACATGATTATTATTGTAAATATAAGTATCATCTGTGTTTTATTTTGAAATATACATACATATATATAATGTGCACATGTTTTTCCACGTGTCATTTGACATTTAACTAATTGCTCATTTGTTTCATTATTTATCAGTTTTCTTTTCTAGAGAAAGAGAGAAAAAAAAGAGTTAAATATTCAATGGGAACTATACATAAAATAAAATTATCATGATACCCTTGTTTTGTAATGGTAATCGTTAATTTTAAACGAAGGAGGGGGAAAGTGACACACACAGAGAGAGAGAGAGAGAGAGAGAGGAACGAGAGCAAATAAAATATCGTGAACATATCGTGAATAATGATAATGACTATGGTAAGGGTATTAGGGATTGTGATGGTGGAGGTAGCGTTGATCGTTTTGATGAATTTCTTTTTTTTAATTTCTCATGTTCAAACTTCTCTTGTATTCTTGTTATTGCTTTTTTCTGTACATATCCATTTTTCATCTATTTTTCAATTCTCTTTGTTTTGTTTTTTTGTTCGGAGGGAAGGTGGTATTCCCTATTTTTTTTAGTCAACAGAACTTTATGACTTGAGAAAATAAAAGGAAGAAATTAATGAAACAGTAAGTTAGTTTATCCCTTGTTATCGTTTTTCTTCTTGTTGTTGTTCTTTCTCTAGACTTTTTATATTCGAAGTGTCTGTGTAGATATAGAGAGATAGATATATGGATAAATAGATAAGGAGATAGATAATGATAGGCCATATAAACGTACGTGCCTGAGTTCTATGTATATATATATAAAGTGTGATTTATAGGGGGAAGACACATGTTAGTTCATTTATATCTGTACATATATATGTGAATGTATATGTGTATATATGAGATTGTTAATGAGGAAACAGGCAAAAGGTATATGTAATATATCACAGATGAAATATTAACAATGTAAAGAAATTTATCATGAAATATTCAGTTGAGTATAAAAAAAATTCTATATACATAAGTGTACATAGACAAAATAAAAAAGTTAAACATCTGGTAGAATGTATTGGCATCATAATTTGTCCCATTTAAGGATATCATTCATATAAATTGACAGTTATCTTCCTAATACAACACATAAATAACTACCTATACACATACGCGCTCGCTCTCTCGCTCTCTCTCTCTCACACACACATACCTACGCACAATCACTAGACATCAACGTATGCGGACAAAGATCATTCATTGATGTATATATATTTATATAAATGATTTACACTAAAAATATGTGGGGGAAATAAATATTCAGAACGTGCTCCAATATTTACTCAATTGGCCCCCTCTCTCTCTCTTACTTACACACACACATACTCTTTCTATCCACCTTAGATGATTCGATTACAATTTAATGTTAATTTTTTTAAATTTGTGGTACCATGGGATCTTGGAAGAATTGATGAATGATAAATTACGTATGTAGTTTCCAAATGATCATTTTCAAACAATGAGCGCTATGTAATTTTAATTTATTTAAATTAATGATACGAGTTAGTTGAATTGAAGAGTTCTGGAATGAACATCAACTCTAGGATGCAGATACATCTAACAAACGAGTCCCAAACAAGACAAAATGCGTGTTCTGAATTCTACTACTAGCCACTATCCATCTTTGCTTATAATACTTGTAACTAAAGGTAATATCTAGGCCATCTGAAGAGGATTCACATTCACTGATCAATTGCAGTCCTGAACCTTAAAGGGAAGATTCAAACAAACAATATAAAACGAAGAATTAATCAATTTCTTTTCTCTTTAAATTTAAATTTTACTTAGAATTTATCGCATTCATTACAATGTCATGAGAGAAGTGTGTTGTTTTTGATGAAATTTGTGCTGATGATGTCGTTCAGAATAACGATGAAAGCTTCACGATCGAACAATCTAGCTCAGAGAACAAAACTCCATCAAAATCATCCACCTGAGCTACAAATCTTCTCTACCATCTCAGAAGTGTGTTATGTTTTCTTGTATCTTTCCAAATGGTTGAACGCTTGTTACCAAGTTAGGATATACAAACTATTTAAAAGTAAACTTTGAATATACATAAATCAATGTCGATATGAACTCCATTAAATTCTTATAAGAATCTGTTATTTTGTATTTGAGAAAGGAAGATAACTTAGATGACAGTCATAGTAAGAAACAATTGAGTACTTGATTAGGTATTCAGTAACTTTGAATTTTACAGAAAAAAAATACACTAATAGTGGTGTATAATTTTACATCAGTGGTGGCCTGTTTGAATAGTTGGGGCTGCCTGTCCCTACCGTTTCGATATTTCAATAAGTTATCTAATTTTGTTTATTTTAATACATCATCATGGCGACTAATTGTATAACCTATTCACGTGTGTCTCTGTAAAGTGTACAACCTTTCATTATACAAGTTACAAAAGGTCCATTCAGAGATCTCGTGGTTGCTGGCAATGTGAAAAGAAAACAATGTACAGATATTCACAGGTCGATCGACTGAACTGCCAATTCCTAACTGGCGATCATCACTCAATACGTTATCGTCAAGATTGACCAAGAAGTAAGAAATGGAAACTTGCTGAAATACATTGTGCTGAGAATTCTTTATTCTACCAAAAATATAATATTCAATAAGGCCATCAATAATAATAGTAATAATAATAGTGCTTTACGATTTCTCTATAGAAAATATGTTAGTTTGGCATGAAATATGAGATCATATCTGAATTCAGTGTGATATTGATTCACTATAACATTCTTTTGTGTGCGGTATTCGTTCAGTGAAACATACAGCGTTTACTCTGTAATAATTCAGTGAAAATATTCATTCCTTGATTGTCACTATATTTTCAGTTGCTAAGGCGAATTAGTTGTCCAGTGCTACCCGGTTCTCAATACTCATTATATTTAGATCGATTCTATAATTCAATTATATTCACCAATCTCTAAAACCTCACACTTATAATTTAATATGATAAGCAATGTATTGTATTACTTTCATACCTGTGCTTGTGTGGATACATTCTAATGTATTGTAATCTCGTTCTACCAGAAGATATAGAAGGAGAAATATATGAATGAATGAAGAGAGTAGTTAGTATCTGATAAGATAACACTTTTCAGGCGTTTGTAAGATTTCAAATGTCTATCCACAACTATATTCATAACGACTTCAAAACATTCACCACACACACACACACACACACACCTTGTTAACCACCTTCAACACTCTTCTCGATGCAGGAAAATCTCTTTTCAAAAGTCCGGGAACAAATGATGTAGAACAGTTAGGAATAGTGGGTAATATACAAGCATTTATAGATCGTAAATGTCGAGTAGTGCCGAAAACATGGAGCCTCTTTATATAAGAAGTTAAATGGAAAACTTCCCCTGATATCAGTAAAACATGAGAAAACCAAGAGAGATCTGAGGAGAAAGTTACACTGTTACATTGTTACATTGTTTTCATAATAGAATCTCCAATAGTAAAACGATTATGGGATTCCAATGGAGTCTTTTAGTGTCTTATCCTTTACGAGGATACGACGCTTTCGACATTGCTATTATACTCCATTTATTTGACAGTGTGACCACTATCGTAGTGTTGATTTATCAAAGTCTTTCAATATAGTTCCTTAACAAAGAATATTGAATTTACATTAGTTTACTGAAGTAATCTTTTTTTTCTGGTTAGCTTTTTTTTAGCGAGTTAGTTTTCTACGGGGTGGGGACAGAATTCATATGATGGATTAAACTGCAAAATTGTGCATGGAGGACAGTTGACAAAGTCGTTCGAGATAAAGACCAGTGTCACGCAAGGTTGCTTACTCTCACCCTTTCTCTTTCTCCTGGTGATCGACTGGATCATGAAGACGTCAACGTCTGAAGGGAAGCGCGGGATACAATGGACATCTAAGATGCAGTTGGACGATCTAGACTTCGCAGATGATCTGGCCCTTCTATCGCAAACGCAACAACAAATGCAGGAGAAGACGACCAGTGTAGCAGTAGCCTCAGCAGCAGTAGGTCTCAATATACACAAAGGGAAAAGCAAGATTCTCCGATACAACACAGCATGCACCAATCCAATCACAATTGACGGAGACGATTTGGAAGATGTAAACACCGTTACATATCTGGGCAGCATCATTGATGAACAGGGTGGATCTTATGCAGATGTGAAGGCGCAGATCGGCAAAGCAAGAGGAGCATATTTACAACTGAGAGGCATCTGGAACTCAAAGCAACTGCCAACCAACACCAATGTCAGGATTTTCAATACAAGTGTTAAGACAGTTCTACTGTATGGGGCGGAAACTTGGAGAACTATGAAAGCCATCATTCAGAAGATACAAGTGTTTATTAACAGTTGTATACATAAAATACTTCGGATCCGTTGGCCGGACACTATTAGCAACAACCTACTGTAAGAGAGAACAACCAGATCCCATCGGAGGAAGAAATCGGGAAGAAGCGCTGGAAGTGGATAGGACATACATTGAGGAAAACACCCAACTGTGTCACAAGACAAGCCCTCACATGGAGTCCTCAAGGCCAAAGGAAAAGAGGAAGACCAAAGAACACATTACGCCGGGAAATGGAGATAGACATGAGAAAAATGGACAAGAATTGGATGGAACTAGAAAAGAAGGCCTAGGACAGACTGGGTTGGAGAATGCTGGTCGGTGGCCTATGCTCCATTAGGAGTAGCAGGCGTAAGTAAGTAAGTAAGTAAGTTCTGAAATAATCCATATGAAAAGATTTAAATCAAATTTATGTATCCAAAAAGATTCGATTATCCATCTTGTTTCGCTGAGGAGATCTTATTCATAAACGTTTGTTACTTATTTATTCTTTTCATAACATTAATTATTAATCTTCACTTCTTATCGGATCAACACTCAGATAGTCAGTCGTATACCCTTATTTTTTTAATTTAGGATATACTCATATTCAACTCATAAATAGTCATATTACATTTATTATGATTCTTCTATACTGGACAGTTATTTCATGTTTGTATGAAACTTTTCAACAGTCCAAATCCAAAACCATTTAGAATTGAACCTAGGATCTACTATTCGCACATGACTAATTAACAATCAAACCATTGAGTCAGTCTAATTTCAATCAATCTACGATATTTGTTGTCTAACTTAGATTGCTTCGTGATACTAGCTAAACGATTTAAACAGCGCCATTATTGACAAAACAAGCCGTGACCAGTGGAGCTAATCCGTGTCGGGTAGAGACAGGTATCTACCTCAGTAGAACGGAAGATGGTTGTACAATTTCGTGGGTTGGTTGATGTTAGACAATTACAACATTAGATGCCAGCTCAGTAGTCCAGTAGGTCAAACGTTCGCGCGCGAGACTGAAAGCCCTGCGTCGGAAACCCGCGAGCGGGATCGTGGATGCGCACTGCTGAGGAGTCCCAAAATAGGACGAATCGGCTGTTCAGTGCTTCCGGGTTTTCAATGGTGGTCTAACATCAATTGGTTCATGATCTCAATCAATAACTTAATAATCTCCACAACCCTATACTGATAACAAGCAATTTAGAGAGAAAGATGGATAAGTAAAGAAATGAATCCATATTTTAAATGAAAATAATCTTTGTTTTCAAATCAACAATACGTGTGCGTGTGTGTAAATGATCATCCGATAAATTAACCATTAAGTATAAACAAGTTTGCTATGGTTATTGTTTTTTTCTCCTTTTTTAACGGTATTAAAAAAGAAAATGAAACGTATTCATACTAAATACGTTTTATTTTTGTACTATTTTCATTGTAGTTCTGTCATTATTATTGCATATTGTCTTGAGTAATTTAACGAATGATAAACACGTCATTGTAATCATAAAGGAATAGCAGTACAGAGAAGAGAAACAATAATCATAAGACTAGTAATAACAATAATAATAATAATACATGTATAACCATGGCGTCAATGGCAACAGTAGAACTATGCATGAATCAATGCTTAAAGATTATGAAACAGTTTAACCGTAATGTGAGTTTGAAAGGAGGTTGTGTTTTTTGTTGTTGTTGTTACAGACTAATATTCTTTAATTGAGATAAACATTGAAAATTAGATAAAATATGAAAGTGACTAGTATTTTGTATTGATATAAGACTATATCATATTAAATAGAATTTGTTGAAGTTAGACATTAACACTGTTGTATGCCTATCGGCTCAGTAGTTTAGAGGTTAGGCGCCCGCGAGCGAGACTGATAGGTTCTGGGTTGGAATTGCGCGGGTCGGGGTCATGGATGAGCACTGCTGAGGAGTCCCATACCAACATGAAATGGCCGTACAGTGCTTCTAGGTTTTGCATGATGGCTTATGATCTTAACTATTGAAATTAAATAGAATTGTTAGCTTTCCTATTTCATGATTAGTACAGTATTATTAGATCAATACCATTGAAGTTTCATTTTACAATATGACATGACTATTTAAAAAAAAACAATGTGATTTATCTGTCTCATTTATTCTTGCTTTTTAGTTCTATCAGATTACGTAAGAAAAATAGCACAACACTGTGTATGCACAATCGAAGATCGGTGTACCTAGAATTTGGATTATTTGACTTAAATAGGCTGCATTGCTATCAGCCATTAATATAGAACCTCAATAGGAGATTCATTCACTCTGTAGCATATATTTGGACTTTAATTACACTCTAGTGCATTTTACGCCAATCGCACTTGATGCAGACAACTCTAAAACAACTTCAGATTTCACGTATCTGGATAACATCATCTATTAATAGGGAGGATACGGTGCAGACGTCAAGAAGAGAATTGGCAAAGCACCGTCTTCATTTATACAATTGAAGAACATATAGAACTCAAAACAACTATCTGTCCTGTCAACCAACATCAAAGTCACATAATTCAATATGAACATCAAGACAGTTAGTTCTATTGTACGGAGCTGAAACTTGGAGAACTACCACAACTATCATCAGAAATGTACAAGTATTTATAAACAATTGTCTACTCAAGATACTCAATGTCCATTGGTCGGATACCATCAATAACAGTCTACTGTGGGAGAGAACAAACCAGGTTCCATCGGAAGAGGAGATTAGGAAAAGACGATGGAGTTGGATAGGATACATATTGAGGAAATCACCAAACTGTATCATGAGGCAAACGCAACATTTACCTAACTAGCTACCTACCTACCTACCTACCTACCTACCTACCTACCGACTTACTTACTTACTTACTTACTTACTTACTTACTTACTTACTTACTTACTTACTTACTTACTTACTTACTTACTTACTTACTTACTTACTTACTTACTTACTTACTTACTTACTTACTTACTTACTTACTTACTTACTTACTTACTTACTTACTTACTTACTTACTTACTTACTTACTTACTTACTTACTTACTTACTTACTTACTTACTTACTTACTTACTTACTTACTTACTTACTTACTTACTTACTTACTTACTTACTTACTTACTTACTTACTTACTTACTTACTTACTTACTTACTTACTTACTTACTTACTTACTTACTTACTTACTTACTTACTTACTTACTTACTTACTTACTTACTTACTTACTTACTTACTTACTTACTTACTTACTTACTTACTTACTTACTTACTTACTTACTTACTTACTTACTTACTTACTTACTTACTTACTTACTTACTTACTTACTTACTTACTTACTTACTTACTTACTTACTTACTTACTTACTTACTTACTTACTTACTTACTTACTTACTTACTTACTTACTTACTTACTTACTTACTTACTTACTTACTTACTTACTTACTTACTTACTTACTTACTTACTTACTTACTTACTTACTTACTTACTTACTTACTTACTTACTTACTTACTTACTTACTTACTTACTTACTTACTTACTTACTTACTTACTTACTTACTTACTTACTTACTTACTTACTTACTTACTTACTTACTTACTTACTTACTTACTTACTTACTTACTTACTTACTTACTTACTTACTTACTTACTTACTTACTTACTTACTTACTTACTTACTTACTTACTTACTTACTTACTTACTTACTTACTTACTTACTTACTTACTTACTTACTTACTTCTGCTTGTTACTCCTCGTAAAGGAGTATAGACCGCATTTATATGTATGCAATATGTAAACTCTTGTTCCACTAACTGTAGATAATAATAATTATAACAATACAAAATGAACAACCTATATGTTGAAAGACGTTACTTTCTTTAAGATATAATTCAGTATAATAAAATAACTTCTATTGTTTCTATCAGTTGGTGTCGTTGTTTCTCTTTCTCTCTCTCTCTCTCTCTCTCTCTCACTCACACACACTTTGTGATAACAGTTGATTTGATAATATTTATCTATATATTTACAAGCTTAGACATGAAACTATAACGACTGATGTAAATGTACTTCATATATATACAATTATGAGGATTGATTATGAAGAGAGGTTAGATTCATAGATAGATAGATAGATAGATAGGTAGGTAGGTAGGTAGGTAGGTAGGTGAGTAGATAAATAAGTAAAATCTAATGCTAAATTAAGGTTGTGAGAATTCACAGTAGGACTATGTACACATGCATATATGTATACATCTCTTTATTATTTTCTATATTGATAGAAGTACATATGAAAATAAATAAAACAGATTTATTTTCATCATCAACATTTTGATTCTTGTTACTAATACCTTTATGTTTAATGTAGCAACTTAAAATCTTTTGATTGTATATATATAAAGATGTTGTCCAGTCTCAACATGTCGATAACATGTTTCGAAATTTGTCAACTATTCATGTAATAATGTGTATATATGTAGAGAATCATCTAAGAACAGTGATATATCTATCTATCTATCTATTTATCTATCTATCTATCTATCTATCTATCTATCTATCTATCTATCTATCTATCTATCTATCTATCTATCTATCTATCTATCTATCTATCTATCTATCTATCTATCTATCTATCTATCTATCTATCCACACATCTATCTATCTATCTATCTATCTATCTATCTATCTATCTATCTATCTATCTATCTATCTATCTATCTATCTATCCACACATCTATCTATCTATCTATCTATCTATCTATCTATCTATCTATCTATCTACTATCTATCTATCTATCATCTATCCACACATCTATCTATCTATCTATCTATCTATCTATCTATCTATCTATCTATCTATCTATCTATCTATCTATCTATCTATCTATCTATCTATCTATCTATCTATCTATCTATCTATCTATCTATCTATCTATCTATCTATCTATCTATCTATCTATCTATCTATCTATCTATCTATCTATCTATCTATACGTATGTATATCATGGAATAATTAGTCTATACATTCAGTTATATATATAAACAGATCTAATTAAGTAGAGTTAACTTAGTAGTTAAAGCAGTTGAATCGTAAGGACCTTATTGTTGTAATTGGTTAAGTCTAGTCTTTAAATGTTATATGTAACTTAAAGTCAAGTTAAGTTGTACTTTTAATGATAGAGTTCAAAATTTCATTATTATTATTATTATTACTTAAAAAATCAATGAAAATTTAAGGTCTCTTTTACCGCTTACATTCAAGCATTTGATAGCTCATAGAAATTAATAGGAAAAGACAATGGAAATGGATAGGACATACATTACGCAAATCACCAAACTGCATCATGAAGCAAGCACTAAATTGGAATCCTGAAGGGAAGCGGAAAAGAGGAAGGCCAAAGAACGCATTACGTCGGGAAATAGAATCAGATATGAAAAGGATGAATAACAACTGGAAGGAGCTGGAAAGGATTGCCCAAGACAGGGTTGGATGGGGAGTGGTGATGGTTGGTCTATGCTCCTTCACGAGGAATAACAGGCGTCAGTATATATATATATATATATATATATATATACTGTCTTTGTTGGTTGGTGTAATCATAAGAGAAATCACATTAGACGAAGTGATTGCCCCTTCCATTTACTCTTAAATGAACATGGATTGACAGTAAGGTGATATAATATATTATCACTGACGTCAATATATGCACAAAGCCACAGATACGATTTCGATGAACAAAACATCAAAACTTTAAATCTATAAAACTCCAAAAATACTACGAAACTTTTTTGAAATATGGCATTCATATTAATTAAAAATCGACAGACACATCGACATAGATCCAACGTCTGAACCCATTGGTCAGTCAATCACAAAACCAGTCTTAAACTAACAAAGATAGTCTACATGAGTTGAAAGGCAAGTGAAGGTAACAAAACCTATGAAGACAGCTAATTAAAAACAAAACCATTAGGATGAACAGGTATAACACTTTTAAGAGAACTAGAAAATTCACTTTTGAATGAAGTAAGCTGTGATGTTATCCAGAATGATGAAATAAGCACTAAATTTTAGGAACTTTTTAGTTGGAAGAGATTTTGGAGATTAGTTTAATGTGAAGGTTGTATTCATCCACAATTGATCTCAGTTGGGGTACGACTGGAAACAAATGGTATTGAACAGCTACTCAGTCCTAGTATAGAGTTCCTTAACGGTCCAGATCCATGATCTCACGGTTTCTCAAAACCGAGAAAATTGTCAGCAATGGCATTTCATGATCGTTGAGCCATATTGCAAATTGGTTGGAGATGGGGTTGTACTACTTGGTTTCTCTCCAGTAGCTTTAATGGTTTGACGTTCCTCACTAGATCTAAAGGTCCTACGTTCGATATCTAATGGGATGAACAGTGAATATGTACAGCTGAACAGTTCCATACTAAGACGATACAACTATCCGATGATTATAGGTTGTTTTTTTATTAGTTTAACCCTCTGAGTTGATTGGTTTAATCGTGAAGTTTTCATTGTTCTCCTGAACAATAACATCAACTCAAACTTCAGGTAGAAATGAAGTATTTGCATTTCTCCATACATGACTCACAGTATGTCCTGTTGACATAGATTTTGACTGGTTATTGTTAACCTTAATCCTATTATTGTCCACATTGTTATTTTGGTTACATTTTCCATTGATCTGAACCTTGGTTGTATACTAGTCCATAATTTTTCTGATTGTCTGATAGATTGGATCCATTTCAACGCGTTTGCTGAATGCTAATCAACCTGAGTAATAAGCTTCCAAAAATCCATGATGTTCTTAGTATTCTATCTAGCTAGGATTTCAACATTTTTCCAGTCGGATATATGTTCACAGTAGTCCACATCTATCGATATAAACGAAGGTATATCATGGCGTTTGACGGCTAATTGATGAGAAATTATGGACTAATATAGGACCGAGAATCAGACCAAAGGAAAATGCAATCAAAATAATGGGGTAGATAATAATAAGATAAATGTTAACAATAACCAGTCAAAATCTATGTCAACAGGACATACTGTGAGTCATGTATGGAGAAATGCAAATACTTCATTTCTACCTGAAGTTTGAGTTGATGTTATTGTTCAGGAGAACAATGAAAGCTTCACAATTAAAGCATTCAACTCAAAGGACAAATCTTCAACAAAATTATCCATTTAAGCTACAAAGTATCCTAGTTTCCAATACTTTTGAATTCAACAATTAATCTAATGTTATATCTTAAGAATAAATTGTAACGTGAGAAAATCACACCCATAATTTTCCACTAATCTTAATTATGAATAAAATAAAGCAATATTTCGAACGTTTATGACCTCTTACTTACTACATCACTACTACTACTACTACTACTACTACTACTACTACTACTACTACTACTACTACTACCACTACTACTACCACTACTACTACTACTACTACTACTACCACTACTACTACTACTACTACTACTACTACCACTACTACTACTACTACTACTACTACTACTACTACTACTACTACTACTACTACTACTACTACTACTACTACCATACATGCTCATATATGTATTTTACCAATGAAATGACCTTTGGAGAAGTGATAAAATACATCATAAGTACTTTATATTTTACAAGTACGTCAATCTAATAAGAAGTACTATACACAGGATCAATCATGAGTCCTTTTTTGTGAAAAAAAACATTTCTCTCAGGAATGTAATAAGACAAGTTTTTTTAATCAATTTCATGGTAGATTTGACGGGTTTATTCATGTTCCTACGTATTGGTTTGCTAAATGTTTACATATAAAATGAACCGATTACAGTGGTGTGGGATAATAAATAGTTTGTAAGGTAACATCAATTTTTCTTTTAAATAATAGAATTATATACAATGAGAATAATTGTGGACTTGGTAAATGAAATACAATTAAATGGGGGGTGAAGTTACCAACAGTGTTTTTAATGTTTAACTATTTTAATTCCTCCTGAAAGCCTTCTACATTTATTCCCGGTCCAAAGATCAAGTAGGGGAAGAGGGTTAGGGTTAGGTATAGTAACTGTACCTTACGAAACAAAGAACGCTTCTAAGGAGATACAGCACTCATTCACTCGATGAATGGTGTAAAGAATCCAAATGCTAGGTACGAGACGAAGTTTAATCTCAACCTCTTCATTCGTCCATACATAAATGGACACACTAAATCATTGAAATTTTTCATGGTTTACTGCTCAAAATAATAATATTCTATTACTTGTGATTTTCATTTTCTTGAGTTTTATTGCAATCATGAATCGACCTTAGTTAAGAAATCAACGAAAATATGGAGGTAATAGATTGCCATTTCGCTCTAGTGTGAGACTCCTCATCAGTGCACAACGATGATCCCACCCTAGAACATTCGGTCCCGCTCACAAACCCTTAATCTCTAGACCACTAACCCAGCATCCAACTATGCTGATGTCTAACCTCAATCAATTCAAAATTCTGTGTAACCATTATCCATTGCATGAAGTGGCTAACTATCTCCCAATCCACACGATTAAACTCCACTAATCACGGCTTTTCAACAGAATTTCAAGAGTCAAATATTGAAGTTAATCACTAATGAGCACATGATAAGAATGGACGTCCAGTGCTTACAGGTTTTCAATGGTGATCTAACATTGATCAGTTCATAATTTTAATAAAACTCAACAACATTCACAACCCTATACTGGTAATTTTCATTTTGTTTAATTTTTCACTAACTGCTATGTTATAGCAACTATCCTACAAGCACTTTCGATGATGGTTAATTTTGGTTAAACCCTTTTATCAACTTAACAAACAATGTCATTTGAATGGTAACAATTCGCATATTTCTTTGTACCGTTATGATCACTTGAGCACATGATAGACTCTAGTTAAAATGTTGATTACTTAAATGTCACTCGATGATTCATCCTCTCCCCTATGTATATATGTACTCAAATCCTATTATTAGTCCTTGCTTTGCATTTCTGCGCCCTTATGCAATTTGACTATAAATTTGCTTATGTATTTGCTTTCTTCTCCGTTTCATATTCGTTCGATGTGTTTGATCTGCTCTATCCCCTAATAAACTGTATTTGCCGCTTCTCATTACCATCTAATTTCAAACACCATTCAGATTTATATTATAACAGTTATTGAGGCTTATCGATTAACGATGCAAAGCTACTACAGTGTTTCACAAGGTTTACCAATGAATAACGAATACTGATCGATTGATTAAAAGAAAGAAAAGAAAAGAAAAGAAAACTAAACAACAATGAATCTCTAATCAACTAATCAAATGAATTGAAACTAATAACAACCGATGATAATGAATCCATTGAAAAAATAAACGACTACTATTTTATACGGAATCATAAAAGAATGTAAACAACTGTTTTATTTATTAAACTTTGATTTATGATTGTTTCAGTCAATAATGATTATCTTAATATGAGATTGAAATCACAGACAACAATAGTAGCAGTAGTATTGAGTGTAGTATGAGTAGAAGTAATGGTAGTAGTAGTAGCAGTAGTAGTTAAAGTCAATGCAAAATTCAACTTATAGTAACATGATTTGTTTATCCTAATCATTGATACTGTATCCGCTTAATCTGTGAAGCTTATTAATCGCTTGTTTGTTTGTTTGTTTCTTCTTTCCAAACTGTTGAGTGATTTATTTATCCGTCTATTTATTTACTTATCTGCTTATTTATACGTATTATAAGATGATAAATACCGCGTCGTAATTAATACCATATATATATATATATATATATATATATATATATATATATATATATATATATATATATATATAGGGATATCGTCGATAATTATTTGATGCATTAGGATATCTGCAATTCGGTATACAACGGATATCGGAATAGTTTTGTAGACTATACAAAAAAAGGGAAACAGATGATTTTATTCTTCATCTCTTTTTTGATCTCTATTTCTAATAATTGTATACAATTGTATATTTATAGTCGTGAATGATTGTACCCTACTCACTCACTCACACACACATTTATATATATGTATAAACATGTATTCATATATTTGCTTATATACTTTTCTTGATAGATAGTGTATATAAACATTTGGCGCTTAAAAATCATAGTACTATATATGTAGTGTTACGAATTAATAAACGAGGTAAACAGATTCTGTGCACGTATAAACACGTTTATTTACCTTCTATATTCGTGATAGGAATGGGTCGTTTAGATGAACATATATATATCGATTAAGATGAATACTGATACCCCCGATAACACTAAACATATCCTATTTATTTTGGTGGAGTTTTGTTCTCTAAGCTGGATCGTTTGGTCGTGAAGCTCTCATCGTTCTTCTGAAGAACATTATCAGCACAAACTTCAGATAGAAGTGAAGTGTTTGAATTTCTACACATGTGGTTCACAGTTTGTCCTGTACACCTCGATGCTGATTGGTTCTTGTTGAGCATACACTTATCATTGTTTATTTCTTTGTTTTAGTTGTATCTCTTATGTTAGTGCATAATTTTCAGAGAACAGACCTCCGTCAAAATCATCCATCTGAGCTGCAAATCTTCTCCACCATCTTAAAATGATGCTTCTTATTATAATTTCAATAGTTGAGATCATGAGTCAATCGAAGCTAGACAACCATGGAAAACCCGGAAGCACTGTACGGCCGTTTCGTCCTACTGTGGGACTCCTCAGCAGTGCACATCCATGATCCCGCCCCGCGAGATTCGAACCCAGAACCTATCAGTCTCGCGCCATCCGCTTGACCACTAGATCACTGAGCCAGACGGCATCCAACGGTGTTAATGTCTAACTTCAACTATCTCACAAGAGACCCGGCTGAACTCCACTGGTCACTGCTTGTCACCAGAACTTCATGATATACCTCTTGAAGCCAGTTACTAGTGAGCATATGTTGATTAGTATCAGGAGGGGTTTTGTGGAGATTGCAGTAATTTCAATAGTTGAGATCATGAGTCAATTGAAGCTAGACCATCATAGAAAACCTGGAAGCACTGGACGTCCAGTCCTTATTCTGTCGGATATTGTTCGATCTCTTTCTTTTTATTATTAATATTATTATTACAAACATATTAGAAAACGCTATGAAAATTTTAATCAAAGAACATTAGTGTTTTTTTAATCAATCATGATGCTTCGATTATTGGAAATATAAATAACACAAATACCAGCTAATTATAAATAAATAACATACATTGATTGATCCCATCCTAGTTAGTTTCTCTCCTAAACAGACCGATCTATAGAAATCATTTTATATCTAATAAGATAAAGCTACTTTATAAAACTAATGTATAGTGTATATGCATATGTATATATGAAGTGGATTGTTGTGTTCTTTCCGACGACATTTATCTTATTTTTAACATCAAAACATTCTTTTACATTGATCTACTATTATACCGTAGATGTTTGGTTATAAATGATAAACAACATGTAAGATTATCCGAAATTTTTGACAGATCAATGAAAATAAATGAAGTATTTAATGATTAGACTATAAAAATAAAGATAAAAACATGCTGTTCTATGTATAGACAATGAATGAATTTCATGATCATAAGATTGAATTTGACTAATTTACACTAAGGATAAGAATTATTTACAATGGCCTGATTGAAAAACTGGGCTATATGTTCCTATCATCAAGATATTTCAATAAATTAAAATCATGAGTCAATTGAAGCTAGACCACCATGGAAAACCTGGAAGCACTGGACGGCCGTTTCGTCCCATAATGGGACTCCTCAGCAGTGCGCATCCACGATCCCACACCCCGCGAGATTCGAACCTGGGACATTAACACCATTGGATGCAAGCCCAATGGTCTAGTGGTTAGGCGCTTGGCGCGAGACTGATAGGTTATGGGCTTGAACCTCGCGGGGTGTGGGATCGTGGATGAGCACTATTGAGGGTGGTTGTTGTAGTTCTCGAAGTTTCAGCTTCGTTCAGTAGAACTGCCTTGACTTTGGTATTGAAGATTCTCACTTCGATATTGGTTGAAAGTTGTTTTGAGTTCCATACGTTCTCCAATTGTAGGAATGAGGCCCTTGCTTTTGCCAATCCTCGCCTTCACGTCTGAATCTAAACCTCCTTGTTCATCGATGATGCTTCCCAGATATGGGAAGAATTCTACATCTTCCATAAATAAGAGTCTCACCCAAATTTTTTTGTAAGTTTTAGAACATTTACATCTCCATAACTGAAACGATTATGGGGGGGGGGTAAAACAAAAACTCCATTGAAATTCAAAAGTTAAATAGTTTAATATTACCAAGAAATTAAACGTTTGAATTCGATGTTTAATCAGACACTCCTATCTTGTAAACATTCTTAGAATATGTTAAAATTATTTAAAGAGGTTACACATGGGAAACTCATTAGTGAAGATATTCAAGTGAATATTTATGACTTAAGTAAACCTTTTGTACTTCAGGCACTTGAAGTCATGTTTCCAACATCCGCAAGTTTGACGAAAAGTTGTTTTCAATTTCAATTAAATTGCTGTTCGAAAATTTCTTTAGTCACTTAACTCATCCCAATGTTTAGGACCAGACGAAATTCTAAACTTTCTATTTAAGAAGTGTGCTAACGTTTTGTATCATTCATTCATAGTATCTTCAAAGCATCATTCTTAACTAATTCTATACCAAAAATGTGAAGAAAAAGTTAATCTCACTATCAAAGAAAGTATCTGGAGATAAGAATGAAAGATTTAGATCCATAGCTATAAATTTCCCTTTTCTCAAAACTTCAACCTACACTGAAAGAACACACTTATCTGTATTAGTTTGCTTACAAATGCAAAAGAAAGCACCTTAGATGCTGCTGTTGTTCTGCATCATAATAAAGTGTTCAGCTTGGATTAGGGTAAAAAGTATGTTTTTGATCCTCGTTTCCGGACTATATCTCTGTCTTTGACTCTATTCCAAAACCACTACAAATGAAAAAGTTTGCCAGAGTTAGCACCGACGGATGACCAACCAACTGACTATGTTTCTTACCTCTCTGGAAGAGAAGTGTTCAATATCTCTACTAACTTAAAAAGATGTACCAAAAGTATCTGTTAGTTCTTAGTTTCGTTTATCTTTTTTCTATATGATCTATCATCTTCTACAGAGAAGAACTTTGTTAAGTATACAAATGATCTCACTGTATGTACAGTGACTTTTGTTTCCTTCACATTCCCTTGAAATGTATGGGTTCTTGTCTTTCAGTGAACGATGGTCTGTTTTTAATGATCTCATATTTAATCCTTTAAAATGTCAGACTTAATTATAGCCGAAGACATAAACAACACTTAGAAAATCCTTTGGAATCCTATAATCTTTCTACTATTGGAGATTCTATTATGAAAACAATGTCAAAGGTTATTTATCTTGTTGTAACTTTCTCCTCAGATCTCTCTTGGTTTTCTCATGTTTTACTGATATCAGGGGAAGTTTTCCATTTAACTTCTTATATAAAGAGGCTCCATGTTTTCGGCACTACTCGACATTTACGATCTATAAATGCTTGTATATTACCCACTATTCCTAACTGTTCTACATCATTTGTTCCTGGACTTTTGAAAAGAGATTTTCCTGCATCGAGAAGAGTGTTGAAGGTGGTTAACAAGGTGTGTGTGTGTGTGTGTGTGGTGAATGTTTTGAAGTCGTTATGAATATAGTTGTGGATAGACATTTGAAATCTTACAAACGCCTGAAAAGTGTTATCTTATCAGATACTAACTACCCTCTTCATTCATTCATATATTTCTCCTCTATATCTTCTGGTAGAACGAGATTACAATACATTAGAATGTATCCACACAAGCATAGGTATGAAAGTAATACAATACATTGCTTATCATATTAAATTATAAGTGTGAGGTTTTAGAGATTAATGAATATAATTGAATTACAGAATCGATCTAAATATAATGAGTATTGAGAACCGGGTAGCACTGGACAACTAATTCGCCTTAGCAACTGAAAATATAGTGACAATCAAGGAATGAATATTTTCACTGAATTATTACAGAGTAAACGCTGTATGTTTCACTGAACGAATACCGCACACAAAAGAATGTTATAGTGAATCAATATCACACTGAATTCAGATATGATCTCATATTTCATGCCAAACTAACATATTTTCTATAGAGAAATCGTAAAGCACTATTATTATTACTATTATTATTGATGGCCTTATTGAATATTATATTTTTGGTAGAATAAAGAATTCTCAGCACAATGTATTTCAACAAGTTTCCATTTCTTACTTCTTGGTCAATCTTGACGATAACGTATTGAGTGATGATCGCCAGTTAGGAATTGGCAGTTCAGTCGATCGACATGTGAATATCTGTACATTGTTTTCTTTTCATATTGCCAGCAACCACGATATCTCTGAATGGACCTTTTGTAACTTGTATAATGAAAGGTTGTACACTTTACAGAGACACACGTGAATAGGTTATACAATTAGTCGCCATGATGATGTATTAAAATAAACAAAATCAGATAACTTGTTGAAATATCTAGATGGCAGGAACTGACAGTCCAACTATTCAAACAGCCCGCCATTAAATTAAAATAAATTATAATATATAAACAATATTTGACTAGGTTATATCAACCTGTAACACAAGTTGAATTTAAATTACACCTATTCCAGACTCACACGTTCCCGTCGTGCCTCCTGGATAGTAGGATTTGTCCCATAAATTAACATGAGCGGTAAACTGCGTGATAGAGATCAGACTAATCAACCACTCGACCGATACCCATAAACGATTACAAATGCTACGAAGAAAAATAGCACAGCTTTAACTGCAAAAACAGCTATCCCGCCCTGGTAGCTATGCCATGCTTCAATGTAGCCACTTTTCCAGAAAGCTCTACTAGGCTTCATCAAAATCATTTGTCTGGAAGGGGCAGGGTGGTATTCAAACCATTAACCAGAAAGGTATATCTATTAGACTATAGGATTTTGTTCCGTCTTTGTTAACACAACTTTCTAAACAGTATTATTTTCAAGTGTACTTATACATGAGAAAAAAAACGAAACCAATTATACAGACAGATGATTACAAGAAATAAGGTAGAATAAAAAGAAAAAGTACTTGTATAAAGAAGTTATATTAGACCATTGAAGTTATGTGTGCTCGTTTTTTCTGTTTTTCTTTCCTTTTTCTTCTAGAAACAATAAAAGCATTCTTTTCTTTATTTACCTATATAAAATAATTTTTTGGCGCCTTTTTTTGGTTGTTGTTGTTGTGTAGAGACATTTTATAAAATAAAATTGAATAGTAAATGTTTGATTGTTTGTATTTGTTTACATCTGTGAATGACGATGATGATGATGATGATGATTATTGTTTTACGCATTTATACTGTATCATTATGATGAATAGTTCATTTACTGATACAATAAAATTTACACATTTCATTATAAGTTTCATGAGTATTCTGCATTTATTCAACATATCTTGCTGTTGGTGGTGGTGTTGGTGTTGGTACTATTCATGCATTAGGAATGTTGCCTGTATCAATCACATAGATTGTAGATTGTATAATGATTTAAAATCAATTTTTGTTGTTGTTACTTATTACCTATATGTGAAGGTGTTTGTATGTCAGTAGACAAGTAAGAAGAATGAAAAAGAACAATCAATAAATAAGAAGTAGGTCGGTATATATATCTGGAGTTTTATAATAATACGAAATATATTAGACTCGAATTTCACCTTGTTTATGAATATAACTTCTAGTTTTTTTTGTTCAATGACTATGTTGAAATGTTAAGTCGTTTTTTATACGTTAAATTATACCATAGACTGGGTAAACAATCCCTTTACTGAATATGAATAACGTTGATGATGATGATGATGCTTTGGATGATGATGATGATGATGATGATGATGATGATGATTTCACTTAACCAATCATCTGATTTAACAGTTGAATTCCTGAGTTCATCGAAGGTAGATCACCATGGAAAACCTGGAAGCCCTAAACGGCAGTTTTTTCCTATTGTGGTACTCCTCAGCAGTGAGCATCCACGATCCCGCCTCACGAGATTCGAACCGAGGACCTACCAGTCTCACGTGAGAACGCTTAACCTGTAGTCCACTGAGCCGGCCGGTATCCAACGGTGTTAATATCTAAGTTCAACCAGTCCGTTAATTTTCTATTAAAGTTTTTGTTAGTGTTATTATCATTATTCACAACAACTTTTGTACCGTTCAGTTCAACTAAACCTTTCAGCTATGTTATCTGACATTTTCTCTCTGTAAAATAAAATAGTTGATTGGATTATATGAATCAAGTTTTATTGTGACCAAAAGTCTGAGTGACTCAACCAGGCTAGAATACTAGATGATTGGAGGTAGTCAATAGCAACATATGGACTAATGTTTCGTGTTGGTAGGTACTCATTAATATGATATATGATATATGATATATGTGAAATTTTAATGAAATTGATGTTCCTTGTAGGATTCGAACATACCCACTTTCGTTGTCTGAAACTTATCTTACCGACTATTTCCAACTAACTAAGATCTCTGTTCACTCTAATTAGTTATTGGGTTGGAAGTGAATAATTTTTTCTGGTTAGTGTTTTTTAGCGAGTTAGTTTTCTACGATATAGGGTCGCTAACCCCATACCCAACCCTCTTCCTTTATCCGGGCTTGGAACCGATAGTAGCCCCAGATGGGCTCCAGGTGGAATTTATTGGGTTGAAAAGTGTATGAAAATCAAGCGGCGAGAAATGCAAACTAGAATACATTGATGTGTTCGTCTAAGTGTAGCCTACTCACTGTCTAGCTTAAAATTCTTAGTTTTAACACTTGAAATAATTCGTAATGTAGACTATTGAAGGGTTCAATATTATTGTCCAGCTAGAATGCATACACTGGCTTACATTCACTTGGTATTGTTTTGCTTGTATCTTTCCATTGAGGTGTAAGACTGTAATTGATCAGTCTGTTATTAGCATATGTGCATACTGTGCATATGCCTCAATATTGCTTTAATTCACAAGCTTTTATAAACAATGATGGATAGTGGCTAGCAGAGGAATCCAGGATGCTCATTTCGTCGTATTTAGTTATCTAGTTTAAGTTAGTAGTCTATGATACAGCCCATAATTATTTGTTTATCTTTTGTAAGGAACTATATGATCATGGTAAGCAACAAAATAATAACTAACAATAGTTTAATCATATGAATTAGCTGGTTGATATACTGCTACCAGGTGAACTTCAGTATACTCGTTAGAGAAAGTATAAATTGTTATGAAAAAATAAATTAATAACAAAATTAACAATAATAATAATAATAATAGATAAGACAACAACTTGATAATGATATTGATACCCGCTTAATCATGTCAATTTCTCTTCTCATGTCTCTCATATATCTTGACTTTGGTTTATTTATTTATTTATCCATCTGATACAAGTCAGAATATATTTATATACATTTTATATAAATGAACCCTGATATATATTATTAATAAATTTTATATACCCTTAGGGTGGGTGGGAAAATGGGGTACAATGATTGATTTATGATACATATATATACCTAAGCGGTATTAATTGAATTTATTTTATTTATACGTTTGTTGTATATATGTAAGGGTGAATGTGTGTATCAATGGACCCCCTATGGCAAAATGTAATCAATCAACTTATATATATATATATACATATATATACAAGCATATAAAAATTCATTGTTGACATTTAGTTAAATTCAAAATGATTGTTCACTAGAGTTATAATTAATTACATCTTCACTTCTTTACATGATCAGTTGTGTATATATGAATATGATTGTTTATACTTTCTTCATAGCATAAATATATTCTTGTTACATGCATTGACTACTACTTTCCAATGATAATATATCGTTTACATTTGTTTGATAGTAACGAAACATAGCGATAAGTAAATGCTAAGAATAATCTGTTTTATTAAGATTATAAATCAATGGTCTAGAGATTAAGCGTTCGTACATTGATCCGATAATCTTGGGTTCAATTGTTGCCTGTGTGTTCATCAATATATAATACTATTGAGGAGTTTCATAATAGAATGAAACGGTCATTCAATGCTTTTAAGTTATCTAATTTTGATCGGTTTGTGATTTCATTAGAACAATTTTTTTTTTGGTTTTATAGAAAATGACTGAAGCGATGCTTAATAGTTTTAAAACTTAGAAAATTCAATATGTCCTTCATTTTCGATTATTTTGCTGTTCATTTAGTCGGTCCTTGGTGGATATTAAAACGTTATTTACGTACTTAGATAGCAATTGAAGCATTAAATTTCATTACATTTATTATTATTTTTTGTCTAGAATCTTGAACTACCCTGTAATGGATAACTTTATAACAGAGGATTAAGGATTTTGATGGAGTTTCGTTCTCTGAGCTGGATGGTTTGGTCGTGGAGCTTTCATCGTTCTTCTGAACGACATAGCCAGGACAAACTTCAGATAGAAGTAAAGTGTTCGGATTTCTCCATATGCGTTTCATAACTTGTTCTGTGCACCTCAACGCTGATTGGTTCTTATTGACCTTAAATTTCGTCCATTAAAACTGAAACTTTATGGAAATAGTACTCTCATATATACTCCTCACTCACCAAATAAAGAATAAAATGACGGAAAATGCTAGACACAACATCGTTAGTGAACATTGAAAATTTCGCGAATAACCTCAGTGAATATTACTTATAACCTACTAAATACTACTTCAAAACGGAACAATCATATATATATCAGAAGGAGGTTTTGTGGAGATTTTACTAATTTAATAGTTGAATTCATGAGTCAAGTGATGCTAAACCACCATGGAAAACCTGAAAGCACTGGACGGCCGTTTCGTCATAGTGTGGAACTCCTCAGCAGTAAGCATCCACGGTCCCGCCTCGCGGGATTCGAACCCAGGAAATATCGGTCTAGCGCGCGAACACTTGACTTCTAGACCTCTGAGCCAACCGGCATCCAACGGTGTTAATGTCTAACTTCAACCAATCCACAAAATTACACCACCGTCCACCATTGTCATCAGTTTGTTACTATCTCATAACAGACCCAGTTGAACTCCATTGGTCGTCCAGTGCTTCCAGGTTTCCTATGGTGGTCTAACTTTAACTAACTCATGAAAACAACTATTAAATCATATATATCCCAAGAATTTTGAAATGCATAGTGCACATTTTAACATTCAAATATAAGATGTTTAGGAAAAAACGGGTTAATCTGAAATTAGTAAATTAATAACTTTACAAAAAATTCTTTGTGTTTTATTTAACGCATCATAATTAGTTCTGCATATTTCTGTCTCTCAGTTATGCAACGATTACTTACGCCTATTACTCCCAATGGAACATAGGCCGCCGATCAGCATTCTCCAACCCACTCTGTCCTGGACCTTCCTTTCTATCATTCTTCTTATGTCTGTCCTCATCCCTTGGCGTAATGTGTTCTTTGGTTTTCTTCTTTGGCCTTGAAGATTCCATGTGAGGGCTTGCCTTGCTACGCAGTTAAATGCTTTCCTCAACATGTGCCCTATCTACTTCCAGCTCTTCTTTCTGATTTCTCCTCCACTGGAATCTGGTTTGTTCTCTCCCACACAGGGTTATGCCATGATGTCATTAAACATAAATTTTCAATAAGAAATCCTAACTAATCAAATATTGTACACTCATTTTGTCCCGATCAGGTTTAGTTTGGTAATGAGTATCAATAAAGTCATGTAGATAAAGACTTCTAAACGGGATTTTATTCTTTACGTGTATGTACTAAAATTAAGAAAGATTGTGTATCGTCGTGTTTCGATTATTTCTCCGTTCAGTTTAGAAGTAGATGACTAACTAACTGGTACTTCAGGAGTATCTGACTCGACTTCAGAGTTGGGCAGACAACAACGGACTTAACTTTAACACTTCAAAGTGTAAAGTAGTCCGTCTGAGATATGTTGCAGACTATAACTACAACCTAGGCAACTCCCTTCTAGAGGTACTCCAAGTTGAAAAAGATCTAGGAATGTTGGTAACTTTTTTGGTAACTGATTTTAAGTCTTACGCTAACTGTGACAAAAATGCCTTCCGAGCAAACCTTGCACTGGTGAAAATTGAAGCGCATTTTGGCCAGTTTGATGGAAAAACTGTTCACATAATTCTCAACATTTTTATTTGTCCCCATTCAGAATACGAAATCATAGTATTTCATCCCTCACTTCGAAAGGATAAGGACACTTTGGAACGTATCCAATGGAGAGCCACGAAATCAGTTCAGGGACTCAAATTCAAGTCTTAAGAAGGACGCCTCCAATCACTGAACCTTTACTCATTAGAATACAGACGTCTTAGAGGTGAATTTCCAATGGCTTACAGCATCATAAATACTTCTGAACATTCCTATAAACACCTACTTGAACTTAGTTCTAACACAAACCTTAGGGATAACACCCAAAAAGTGGAGATACAACACAGCAGAACGGACTGTAGACACACCTTCTACTTCTTAAGAGTAGTCAAATGCTGGAATTTTCTGTCGGCTGAGCTAGTCCAAGTGATTTACCAGGAGTCCTCTAAGAGAAAAATTGACATATTCTTATAGACTAAGGATAATATCTTACTATAATTTACTAATTTTTCTTCTTTTTCCTCTTTTATCGATAATATACCTAGGTATCTGCCTAAAGCCTGTTAAACGAAAGCTTCTTCCATTCCGTCCACAACCATTTGAACTAATAAGTTTCTCATATCTTTTGATCAATATTTTATACATCACCAGGATATATATATATATATATATATATAATATATATATATATATATATATATTATAAAGGTGGATAGTGGCCGACGACCAGTACCGAATAGGACAAAACGCGCGTCCTGGATTTCACCTTTGCTTACCAAGCTTATGACCTAAGAAAATATCGAGGCAATCCGCACAGGATGCACATATACCGACAAGAGACTGATCAATTGTAGTCCTAAATAACAATAGGACGATACAAGTAAACCAACACTAAGTGAATGCCAATAAGTTGTTTATTTACTAGCATGAAACTAGAACAGTTTCTATCTACTTATAAAATAGCATCTTTCAATTGTTAATTAAAATTAATGTCAGAAGGGGTTATTTGTGGATATTATAGTAATTTCAATAATTGAGATCATGAGTCAATTGAAGGTAGACTACCATGGAAAACCTGGAAGCACTAGACGATCGTTTCATCCTAGCATGGGACTCCTCAGTAGTGCGTATCCACGATCCTGTGGACCTACCTCACCAGTGGAGTTCAACCGGGTCTGTTGTGAGATAGTAACTTACTGATGACAATGATGGACGTGTCGCTCAATTTCGTGGATTAGTTGAAGTTAGAAATTAACATCGTTGGATGACGGTTGGCTCAGTGGTCTAGTGGATAAGCACTCGCGCGCGAGACTGATAGGTCCTGGATTCGAATCTCGCGGGGGCGGGATCGTGGATGCGTACTGCTGAGAAGTCCCATACTATGGCGAAACGGCCATCCAGTTCTTCCAGGTTTTCCATGGTGATCTAGCTTCAATAGATTCATGATTTCAACTACTGAAATTAAAATTAATGTGTTTAATAGAAATGAATTCTCAAATCATAACAATCGGAAAAAAAATTAGCGTCTAACATCTATTTGGAATATATTAATTCTCTGAAAATTCTAAATATAAATTCAGTTAATCACAATTCTTAACTATCATTAATATTGTCATCAAAGAATTCTATTCAATGAATGTTCCTCTCTTCAAATCCGTATTAATCCCATTCTTGTCGAAAAGAAAATTTCAATATGTATATATTCCTTTATTAATGAATAATCATTTCATTATTGTTAATCTCTGTCTCTCTGTCTCTCTCTCTCTCTTTCTTCCTCTCTCTGTGTTTCCTACTTTTCTTTATATTCAATACAAAGAGCATTAGAAACTACCTGTCTAATTTTGACCTAATCTAATCATTATTAAATAAGCCTTGTCATTTGCACAACTTACCATTTATTGAATATTCTTTCTCGTTTTTATATTGTTTGTATAATGTTGTAAACAGTAATGTCAGTAACAATGGGAATAGTTGTTGTTGTAGAGAAAAAAAAAGTGAAGAGGTTTAGTTTTCTTGAAGAAAAACACAAAAAGAACATACAATACAAGTTTTGTTCATTATTCCCATGTTTTCAATTAATCTATCTATTGCATACTATACATTAAGGCTTGTAATCTATTCAGATTTTATGAATGTATCTGTGTATATATGCATGTGTGCTTCGCACTCTCTCTCTGTGTGTGTATGGGTGGGTGGGTTTGTGTTTCAACATCAGTATTATCATTGTTATAATGAAGTAATCATTTATAACACAATGAGAACTTACATATTTTTCCTTCTTTTTGCTGTGATTATGTTCCAAGCGATAGCACTTAAATTACTTTGTATGATATAATATATATACATGCATATATGCTTACCCATCTAACTATCCTACCTCTTACATGTACACACATATTTATGATGTTTCTGTGTGTTTAGTAATATTGAACAGGAAACTAAAGAAAAAAGATGCCAAGCCTTAGAGATTAATAGAAATATTTGAAAAGTAAAGAACATCCTATTCCATTTATTTCATTGCTTACCATATCTATTACCTATTCATTTCACTTAGTCATGTCACAATTTAAACATAACATAAGTGATTTTCAACAATAGTAGAAGAAATTAAACAGAGATTAAAATATGTAAGTGTTATTAATATTAGTTATAGTGTTCATAATGGTTCAGCAGGCGATAATCTCTAACATAATTTACAGTAATGTAATTGATCATGCTGTTTTTTGAAGTGTTTAAATGTATGTATGTAAGTAATTAAGTAAGTAAGAAAATAGGTAAACAGTAAACATTAAACATTTACATATTTTCTTTAATAACAACATTAATCAAAAGAATGATCCTAAAGTCATAAAAAGAATTTTAAAAAATTAAGGTTGAAGTAATGTTAGAAATAGTCTTCACAAACCATCATCATCATCATCATCATCATCATCATCATCATCATCATCATCATCATCATCATCATCATCATCATCATCATCATCATCATCATCATCATCATCATCATCATCATCATCATCATCATCATCATCATCATCATCATCATCATCATCATCATCATCATCATCATCATCATCATCATCATCATCATCATCATCATCATCATCATCATCATCATCATCATCATCATCATCATCATCATCATCATCATCATCATCATCATCATCATCATCATCATCATCATCATCATCATCATCATCATCATCATCATCATCATCATCATCATCATCATCATCATCATCATCATCATCATCATCATCATCATCATCATCATCATCATCATCATCATCATCATCATCATCATCATCATCATCATCATCATCATCATCATCATCATCATCATCATCATCATCATCATCATCATCATCATCATCATCATCATCATCATCATCATCATCATCATCATCATCATCATCATCATCATCATCATCATCATCATCATCATCATCATCATCATCATCATCATCATCATCATCATCATCATCATCATCATCATCATCATCATCATCATCATCATCATCATCATCATCATCATCATCATCATCATCATCATCATCATCATCATCATCATCATCATCATCATCATCATCATCATCATCATCATCATCATCATCATCATCATCATCATCATCATCATCATCATCATCATCATCATCATCATCATCATCATCATCATCATCATCATCATCATCATCATCATCATCATCATCATCATCATCATCATCATCATCATCATCATCATCATCATCATCATCATCATCATCATCATCATCATCATCATCATATCATCATCATCATCATCATCATCATCATCATCATCATCATCATCATCATCATCATCATCATCATCATCATCATCATCATCATCATCATCATCATCATCATCATCATCATCATCATCATCATCATCATCATCATCATCATCATCATCATCATCATCATCATCATCATCATCATCATCATCATCATCATCATCATCATCATCATCATCATCATCATCATCATCATCATCATCATCATCATCATCATCATCATCATCATCATCATCATCATCATCATCATCATCATCATCATCATCATCATCATCATCATCATCATCATCATCATCATCATCATCATCATCATCATCATCATCATCATCATCATCATCATCATCATCATCATCATCATCATCATCATCATCATCATCATCATCATCATCATCATCATCATCATCATCATCATCATCATCATCATCATCATCATCATCATCATCATCATCATCATCATCATCATCATCATCATCATCATCATCATCATCATCATCATCATCATCATCATCATCATCATCATCATCATCATCATCATCATCATCATCATCATCATCATCATCATCATCATCATCATCATCATCATCATCATCATCATCATCATTTATTTGCTAGTGAGTAGGTGGCTCTGTTTGAATTGGGAAGGTTGATGAATCCCTCTGAAGAAACCAATTTTCATGTCTGGTTAATACCTTATTTACTCAAGTAGTATACATACTTGTGAGGGATAAATATTTTCAGTGAGGAATCGTATGTTAATGGAAACCTAAAGGATGAGCTATTAGGATTTGCTACTATTAAATGGGTAAAATACACTTCTAGTTTTTTATTTTATTTTAAGAAATGCACATTGTATTCACACATGAAATACATCAATCAAATCGGTCAGTGCATCTCATAGGTAACTCCAACACGAATAAAACATTGTTAATCTAGAATTACGGTAGAGTAGTAAACTAGGCTGATCTCCATTGACTATTAATGTTAATTTATAGGATACATTTCCACTATTCTTTGAGAATAGCATGAATATGTATGTTAGATTTTGCTGAGAAGTGACTGGGTATAAAGCAAATTATTAAAATTCTAGTGAGAAGTCGTAATTAGTTTCTAATCATGTAGAAAGTGATATCGAAGTAACCGATGACATTAGTTCATGGATGCAGTATGTAACTATTCGACCAAAATGAGAAATATAGACTGGTGGATTTCAGTCCTATAATTTAACGGTAGTACACTTATTTGCTGAACTTTGAAAATCTTAGATTAAATCAGTAGTGGAGTAGTGGTATGTAAACAATAATGATAAGCCCTAAAATAGAATGTTAATGTTCAGTATTTTTTAGCTTTCAGTGGTTATCAGTCCATGACTCAATCGTTGAATCATATGATGACTGTGGTATGAAAAGTGAAAAATCATGCTTTCAGTTTCGTGTTTAATGGAAGATAAATTAAAGTATCGCATGATAAGTATGTTTGAGCATTAAAATATATTTGGTTACAACAGAACAAATAATAATCCTATGATAAGTTTTCCTATGTAACCTAAATAATAGTTGCATTTGAAAATAAATATATTTAGAAAATGTTTTACTTTTCACTTCAGTCAGTCAGTCAATAACGTAGAACTTCGTACGCACATACATCAGTTCGAGTTGCCATATCACATTACATTAGCACAGTGATGCAGTTGTAAATTCAAATCACATACTGGTAGCAGTAGCAAAAGTATAAGCAGTAATCGGAAAGAATAGGGTTTTAAGATGTTATTCATGGATTAAAATTCAGTGCAATAAATATGGAAATAGAAAAAAGTGACATGAAGAATTCAGAAGATTAGAATTTTGGAGAACACAAAGAGTGGATGCACCTGCGCCATTGCAAACGATTTTGAGCCATGTCATTCAACGTCTCTAACCATCGGTTGTTATCATCTCGCGGATCCCAACCAGATCTACATCTACCAACATGACTCAGTACACTTGTCAGTGACTTCATGGATTTGTGTCATGTTTTGGTCTGGCCGCCTCTAGCTTTCTTCCAACCTACTCCTACACCATAAAACATTGCTCGTCGAGGCAGTTGGTGGTTGGGCATACGTAATACATGTACCAGCCACCTCGATTGATGTAGTTTCACTAATTCACCAATTGATTTACCATCTTTATATAGTACTCGTTTACTAACAACTGAATTACTTACTCAGTGGTCCCAGGATATACGAGCAATGCTTCGAAAACACCTATGATCGAATACTAGTAACCTACGAATATCCTCTATATTCAAACCCGGGACCTACCAGTCTCTCGTGCGAGAGCTTAACCATCAGACCACTGAGCTGGCCAGTATCCAGCGGTGTTAATGTCTTCAAACACATTCAGATATCATCTTCTTGGTTAATAAATAATAGCAAGAACATGTAAACAAGTGGATATGCACACACCTAGTTGATTAAATCCTATTGAGAATAAAACCTACATCCTGAAATATATTTACTAACTATAATTTACTCTAAAATTTCAGAAATCAGGGAGGAATTCGGATAGACTGGTAGGCTCTGGGTTCGAATCTCTTGAGGCGGGATCATGGATGTGCACTGTTGAAGAGTCCCATACTAAGATGAAACAGTTGTTCAATACTTCCAGATTTTCCATGGTAGTTTTACTTCAATTTACTCATCAATTCAATTATTTAAGAATTCTTTGTTTGTCAAAAGAATGAATTCAGTTTAATACTGAATATCAACTATGGGAAAATATAATTGTTCATAACTAATAACAGTAATATACTTCAATTGTTGTAACTAAGTAATTCTGTTTGTTGTTGGTGTTGTTGCTTATTTATTTTTAAAAAAATCATTTATCCAAACTATTTATTCCATTTAATCTCAGCCGATCAGATAAACAAAGAATTGGATTTGTATTGGTAATAGGACGAATTCACCGCTGAAACGTAATTCATTAGATTAGATTACTTTGTATTAGTATAAATACTAATACCAATGTTATTATTATTTGTGGTAGTAGTAGTAGTAGTAGTAGTAGTAGTAGTAGTAGTAGTAGTAGTAGTAGTAGTAGTAGTAGTGGTAGTAGTAGTAGTGGTAGTAGTAGTAGTAGTAGTAGTAGTAGTAGTAGTGGTAGTGGTATTACGGTTACAAATAATAACTATAGTAATAATTAGATTTAGCGTTTATTAATCCATTAATGTATGTACAGAATTGTAAAACAACAAATTGCATAATTACCAGACAGATTACATGTTATGTCATCAAAACTGTAGATAGAAACTAATTGAAATTAGTCACAAAATAATATTGAATGGTTAATAGTGATAAGTAGTTTTGAAAGCTTATTAGTTTTGTATATAGATATATTCTATTCTTTAAGGTTAATAAGCCTTTTACAGCATGTATAATTTTTTGATTGAGATCATGAATCGATTGATGTTAGACCACCGTTGGAAACCTGGAATCACTGGACGGCCATGTCGTCCTATTTTGGGACTCCTCAGCAGTGCGCATCCAATAACACCATTGGATGCCGGCTCAGTGGTCCAGTAGGTCAAGCGTTCGCGTGCTAGACTGAAGGCCCTGAATTCGAATCCCGCGAGCGGGATTGTGGATGCGCACTGCTGAAGAATCCCAAAATAGGATGAAATGGCCGTCCAGTGCTCTCAGGTTTTCAACGGTGTTCTAACATTAATCGGTTCATGACCTCAATCAAAAAATTAATAATCTCCACAACCCCTATACCGAAGATGTATAATTGTACATACAAGCTTGTACAATCATTTTGGAGGGGGTCACATTATAGATAATGAACCATTACTACTGTTGTTTTTGTTGTAAAGTTGATAAACGATGATTATCCATTATAGGTCTTAAATGATATATTCTTTCTATGACAAATCGTCTTACCAACTTTGTATAGCTCCTGCAAGAATAATAGATAACTGGAAGAATATACTGTAGACATACTAGATCAGTGACTCAGCCATTCAGCTGCAACGTAGGACCAGGCACATATATGCATCGGTCCAAGTTGCCATACTTCATTAGCACAGCAAGATGAGCATCGGATTCATAGAAGTAGTTAATTCAGAGGTGGTAATATATAAAAGAAAGATTGCATACAAGGATATAGTACAGGAAGAAAGATTTAGTACGTAGAAAGAAAGATATGAAGCGATTTTAATCTCTTAGTTTAAGGGAAGACAGAGAGTGTATACACCTACACCATAGTGGTCGATTCTGAGCCATGTCACACAGCCTCCAACTATTAGTTACGATAATCACGCGGATCCCAAACAAGTAATCTAGATCTATCATCATGACTCAGACTAGAAGTTAGTAAATTCAAGCACTGATGCCACGTTTTGGTTTGGCCACCCCTAATTTCTTCCAACCATCTCCAACACCGGTTAGCATTGCACGTCGTGGTAATCGGTGCTCAGGCATACGTAACACGTGGCCCAATCATCTCAGTCGATGAAGATTCATAACCTCATCAACTGATTTAATATCATTTCCTAATACCATGCCTCTAACTTCACTATTACTTACCCGGTGATCCCAGCAGACTCCAGCAATATTACTAAGGCATCTGTGGTAAAATATTAGTAGCTTACGAGTATCTTCTACTCTTAACGGCCACGTTTCTAAGCCGTGAACTAGAACAGAACAAACTACCGCGTTGTATACTCGTCTCTTAATTGATAGACGGATATCTCGCCTTCGCCATAGGTGACGTAAGTTGACAAAAGCCAATCGAGCTTTTCGAATCCGTGCTGAGATTTCGTCAGACACCAACCCATTAGGGCTGATCAGACTTCCAAGATAAGTGAAGTTGTCGACGCGTTCGACTACTTCACTTCACTTCAGTGACTACATATTTCATAAGAATATGAGTTAGAATTAGTGGAAAAGCTCAAGTATCTAATTAAATAGATGTGAAAAATACAGTGAATAGATGCTAATCTAAATTAACTTTAAAAAAAAATATATTAGCATGAAACATGAAACATTGGTTAAAGGAATATTGAAATATTGATACTTCTATCTGAGAATATTCTGTTGATATGAACATCCATCAAGCTTTAATTCTGATTATATTTAGGTCTAATACAATATAGTTTATCCTAAAACATGCTCGACAGTATATGCCATCAACTTCTAGTTTTAATAAACAAATTGTCTTGATTACTATTTCTAACTGATTTGTTCCAGTGTTCGAATGTAAACTCATTTGATATGTTTACCAGATCGTTAACTCATATGTTCTTTATTTTAAGATTCTCACTTACACAGTACTCTCTCTACTCATTCTTCTACTGAATACAATGAACCATTAATTAGGTGTCCTAAGTTTTAAGGTAACATAAGGTTAACCATAGTTTTCTTTTAGCTTTTTATCGTTTTAACTTGTTTCTTTTTTTTTCAAGGAGGTGTATTTTTCTCGACTACTCATTGCTTGTTTTACATTTCTGTCTTTTTTCGATACAACTTTCTTTATACACTTGACTGACAGTCAGTAGGTGTATATATACACATACACACATACACACACACACACACCAATATTCAATTAAAATAGCTATTCAAGCGTTATATATACATTATATCATGCATAATCTTATGTAATTTCATAGATAATGAAATCAACATAAATAGCTAACTATTATCATTACTTTCTTCATTTATGAAACTTTTTATTTATTTATTTTTTTATTAACCCTAAAATTCGTCTTCACTTCATTTCAATATCTTTTCCGAAAAAATTTAGGCTTGTACACTATTGGATTCGAACTCAGTGATTTAAAGGTTGTCGGGTTCATTGTGAGGTTGAAGATTTTGGGTTCGATTATTGATTGAATATCATGAATATACACGGAAGAGAAACTTCATCCTAAGACGAAACCGATATCTGTTACTTTTACTTTTTAATGGTTTTATTTGCATTTTATACTGATGTAATTTGAAATCCCATGAAGCGGAATCATGGATGTGCACTGTTGAGGAGTCCTACACTAGGACGAAACAGACGTCCAATGCTTCCAGGTTTTTTTTATAGTGGTCTAGCTTCAATTGACTAATGAATTCAACTATAAAATTACGGTAAATAATCAAAATTTAAAAGAGTAACTGTGTAAAAAAATAAGTGTGCTGAGAAATGTGTTTTGATCCCATCACTTGTTATTAACTTTAATCATTGATACAGATCAATTAAAGTGAAACTCAGATATTTACTCATAATTAATCTAGAAATATTATGTAATGAATATTTTGAACTGTTGTTAGTGAGTTAAAACTATGCACTGAAAAGGATGAAACATTTTTTACAGTAAAATAAATCAATAATAGGATACATAGGTGAATCAATTAATCAATTACAAGTACTGTGGTACCTGGTATGTTTACACATCATATCAAGTGAGCATATAATATTAGAACAGAGTATTAGAAATAGCAAAATTATTAATGGTAATGAAAAATGTTATCTGTAAGCAATATGATTCGAGAAGTGATGAATTCATTGAATAAAATGTATAAGATAACTTTAAAAGCCATGGTATATGAGAAGATAAAGAGTTAGTGAATTTAGGCCTTTGCATCACCCAATGTTGACAAACATTGGTTACCATTATCGTTAGAAAAAAAACCAAGATTCTTTGCATCTAATAATAACCATCAGTCCAACAGTCATTAACTTCATAGAATGGTGCTACGTCATAAATTGGCTGACCATAATCTTCTTCAAACTTATTCCTAAATCACCAGAAACTGTGTATTGACGTAGTTGGTGAATAGATATGAGTAAAACATGTACTTTCAAACGACGTTAACTACGAAACAAAATTATTTTCACTATTTATTTAGTCACATACCATGTAAATTATAACCGACAACTAATTAGTCACAATAACATTTATTGAAGAAAAATTAAATAAATAAATAAATAAATAGATGTGTGGATAGATAGATAGATAGATAGATAGATAGATAGATAGATAGATAGATAGATAGATAGATAGATAGATAGATAGATAGATAGATAGATAGATAGATAGATAGATAGATAGATAGATAGATAGATAGATAGATAGATAGATAGATAGATAGATAGATAGATAGATAGATAGATAGATAGATAGATAGATAGATAGATAGATAGATAGATAGATAGATAGATAGATAGATAGATAGATAGATAGATAGATAGATAGATAGATAGATAGATAGATAGATAGATAGATAGATAGATAGATAGATAGATAGATAGATAGATAGATAGATAGATAGATAGATAGATAGATAGATAGATAGATAGATAGATAGATAGATAGATAGATAGATAGATAGATAGATAGATAGATAGATAGATAGATAGATAGATAGATAGATAGATAGATAGATAGATAGATAGATAGATAGATAGATAGATAGATAGATAGATAGATAGATAGATAGATAGATAGATAGATAGATAGATAGATAGATAGATAGATAGATAGATAGATAGATAGATAGATAGATAGATAGATAGATAGATAGATAGATAGATAGATAGATAGATAGATAGATAGATAGATAGATAGATAGATAGATAGATAGATAGATAGATAGATAGATAGATAGATAGATAGATAGATAGATAGATAGATAGATAGATAGATAGATAGATAGATAGATAGATAGATAGATAGATAGATAGATAGATAGATAGATAGATAGATAGATAGATAGATAGATAGATAGATAGATAGATAGATAGATAGATAGATAGATAGATAGATAGATAGATAGATAGATAGATAGATAGATAGATAGATAGATAGATAGATAGATAGATAGATAGATAGATAGATAGATAGATAGATAGATAGATAGATAGATAGATAGATAGATAGATAGATAGATAGATAGATAGATAGATAGATAGATAGATAGATAGATAGATAGATAGATAGATAGATAGATAGATAGATAGATAGATAGATATCGAATCCAAATTTAACTTCGATACAGTTTTCTCTAAGAACATGTTTTGTTGTGAATGTTGAATTTTTGATCAATTCACATGCAGACATGTGTAATCCTATTTCTTTTCAATTCAATAACACTGGCACCAGGACTATTTAACTAAATATTCTGTTTACGTCTTCGTAATTATCATCATCTTCATCACCATCATGTGTTCAGTGTCTATGACGTATAGTGAATCACGTGTTTATTGACTTGTTTTTTCTTTCTTTTTTTATGTTCATCTGTCAAGTAGCAACAATAATCACAAGTATTTTCAAGAAAATATTGATTTTTTCTTTGTGTATAGGAGTGTTTTTAAAAAAAAAAGAAAATATGAGTGCTAATAGCTTATCTTAACTGTTTTCGTATACGCAAAGATGGATGGTGGCTAGCAGTGGAATTCAAGATGCGTATTTCATCCTATTTGAGACTTATCAGTATATAGAGGTTGTGATTTAAGGCAATATAGTAGCAATCCGCACAGGATGCACATATGCCAACAAGAGACTGATCAAAGTGTAGACCTAAACAACAATGAGACGATACAAGAAACAACACAAAGTGTATTTTTGTATACGGAAATAAAAATTTGATACATTAGACGGTGGTTGGAGGTAGTCGACAGGAAAACCTTTACCCGGGTTTCGTGCTACTTAGCACTCATCAGCAAGGTGTACCTGTAATCTTGAGGGAACTGGTGCTTCCTGACGGATTCGATCCCGTGTCACCCAGCTTCACAGTCAGAGACATTACCACTAATAAGGACTTGACACACATGACATTGGTCACCACCCAGTGATCAATCAATTGTAAAAACTTGATGCATAACTTTTTATTTACATTAATGAATATGACTAAACAAAAAAAATGAATATGTTAACGAAAATTACTCATGTTACTAATTAGATTCAATTCTAAATGAAGTATATAGATGATCCCTGTTTCATTTATATCAGAAATAAACCTTTTATGCGGGACTATCATTTATGAATGAACCAATCACGTATAAGGTAACAGGTCTCGGATTTTGGCGGGAAATTCATTCATCCATTTGACTAAATAGAGTTTTGGCATTATAGCTTATGTCAGTTCATGATGAAAACTCGAAATCTGATTCATAATCTTAATCATCCATTGTAAATTATAATTATAATTTTTAACACACTGGTTTATATTGCTTATTTGGTCCTGGCTATTAAGTGGACACTTTCGAGGTCAGTCTGGTGTTGCTCAAATGTCGTCCATAAACTATTGTCTTACCACTTTTGGGAGCATCATAACATGACTTGAATAGTTTAATAATGTACATTACTAATTTGTTGTTTATTATGTTTTTCATATGATTAAAGCTTTATTAGAAGAAGGTATCATGACAATCCAGTGTATTTGATGCTATTTTACTTAAACTCTTATTCAACATATTAATTACAACACAAGATCAATCATAGTTAATTAAAATACTAAAGTATGTGAAGAAGTGACAAACATTTTAGAAAGATATAATCTAGATCACAGTTGAAAACCTAGAAGCATACTATGGCGACTGTTTCGTCCCAGTATGGGATTCCTTAGAAGTGCGCACCCACAATCGTAGACGATAGACTCCAACCCAGGACCTTCGGTCTCGCAGGTAAACGCTCAACCCCTAGACGACAAGGCAGACATCCAACGGTGCTAATGTCTAAATTCCAAAATACCACAAACTCGCATACTGATTTTTAAATATACTCAAAGAATTATTGAAAACCAGGAACCATTAAAAAGCTATTTTGTCCTAATAAGTGATTCCTTAGAATTGTGTATGCAAGACATTATAAAAGTTCATAGGTTTGGTAATAATGCCTCATAACAAATACATTATCTTTAGACTATTAAGTTTATGGATTCACACTTCCATATTATACGTCATAATTGAACTCATTACTTACTTATTTACTTACGCCTGTTACTCCTCATGGAGGAGCATAGGCCTCCCACCAGCACTCTCCATATAACCCTGTCATGGGCAATCATTTCTAGTTGTTTCCAGTTCCTATTCATCCGTTTCATAACTCCGCCTCTAGCCCTTCTAGAGTTACTGCCAGTTGAAAGCACGGGTAAAGGAGGAGGGTTGAACATGGGGTGGGCAACCACATCACGTAGAAAAAAACGCCAACTCGATTAAACAAATTAAAATTGAACTCATGGTTGAAGATTAATTTTTTTATTTGTTTTCTAAATGATAACAACATCGTCTTAGAACCTTTGATCATCGACAAAGTCACTTGATTCATGAAGATGACCGTTTAGTTAATGAGGAAAGATTAAACAAAGTATAAACTGATCCGGTTTACAATCATAGTTTTATATATGTTGTACACTCATAAGTACCAAAATAAATTCCGAATTATGCAATCAGTACCACAATAACAACAAATACTATTATTACTGGTATAACTATTAGTATATTGCTATATACTACTAATATACTACTATCACCACTACTCCTCCTCCTCCTCCTCCTCCTTCTACTACTACTACTACTACTACTACTACTACTACTACTACTACTACTACTACTACTACTACTACTACTACTACTACTACTACTACTACTACTACTACTACTACTACTACTAATCCACTTGATTAATGAATTGATTACACATAACCAGATAAATACGTCTAATTTTTACCGTTAATTAACTTTTATGTTCATAATGTTTGTTCTTTTTCCATTGAGCTTAACAAGCTACATATCTATGTATATAATAAACTTATTGAATGAATCATTGATTGATATCAGTTTAATTTGTCAGAACAAACAAAATGCATGTTATTTGAATTGAATGGTCAAGAAGGAGAATGAGTAATGTAGAGTAAAGTTTATTTATGATAAGTTATTTTTCATAAGCTTAAATCACGAATTTATGTTCACTAGACTATTGTAGAGAAGTAAGAAGCTCTGAATAAGTGTTTCGTCTTAGTATGGAGCACCTGAGCAGTGTGTATCCATAATTCCGCCATGGGGAATCAAACTCAGGATCTTCTGTCAAGTACATCAAGACTAACCTCTGTAATAATAGGTTTCAATGATGACCTATGTAAGATCAGTTTGTGATTTAAAACACATGAAAAATCCTAAAATTGACAAGAAGTTTCTATTAATTTCTACCAGCTAATTAATCATTCCATGAAATTATTCATTTTCTTGATAGATTACTTATAAATGAAAAAGTATAATTCGGAGTAAAATAACACGTATAACAATGTAATTTATAAATATTGAATTCATTATGCCCAAATGATGACGATGATGATGATGATGATGATGATGATGATGATGATGATGATGATGATGATTATCATGAACTTTACAACACTGTTACTAATTGCACATGATATGCCAATGTTGTTACGACTGTTTTCTGTATATATATGTTTTTCTTTTGTTTTGTTTGGTATTCAATCTTTATACACAGAATTGGCACACACAACACACGAGCGCGGAGAGGGAGAAAGGGGGGGCGATAGAGGAAGAAAATCGGTTGTACTTGATAATTCACATCATCACTTTAGATTATAACAATAATAATCATACAATTATATGTAGATACATGTAATTCTACACTCCTTGTATTCCAACTAATAATGATCATTTTAAGTTGTGTTTTTTGTTGTTGTAATATGTAGTTAATGATAAATTACAATAACATGTGTTGTTAACATACAGGAATTATTATAATTTTTTTGGTTTTGTTTTTACATTCAGACTTGTTAAAGGTTGTTAATACTGTGAAGAATGGTTACATTAGCTTATTATTAGTAGTATTATTACCACCTCTGATTAGTGTTATCTAATTCAAATGGAATTCTGACAACAAAATCTAACACATGAATGATTAGTTTTGAAAATGACAAATGCATTCCTTCTTACTTCAAGATAGTTCTAACCTTTCAGTTGTACATATCAAAATACACAATGTATTAAAACTATGCATCTATACACACCCCCACACACACATACATATATACTTTCTCGCTACTCGCTCGCTATCACTCTGTTGGCACGTGTATGTTTTCTTGTTAAAGGTCAATATATTGATAAGAAAATTTATTGAAAAAAAAGTTCACTGAACATATACCCCCCCCCAAATCATCTTTATACAACATATTAAACTGTCTGTTTTCATTCAATATGGTGTAGAGTAAAACAACAACAAAAACGAGGGATATTGAAAAACCAGAAACTGACTAACGGAATCCTTTTCGATGGGAAATAGATAAAAAGAGAGAAAGAAAAGAATAGAGTGAATAAATGAATGAATAAAGAATAGTGAAAAGGTCAATGGTATATTTCAAATAATGACAACTGACATGATAGGAGGTTTTTTTTAAAAAATATTCATCATAAGTATAAAATTGCAATGAAGTGATAAAAACAATTCAATGTTCAAAAGGTGGAGAAGGAAATTGTGTGAGGATGTCGATGACGATAATGATGTCGATGTTGATGATGATGAATAATGATTATGACTCTAAGTGAAAACTATGTAACATCCATGTGTTCATAATGATGAATTGGTTTCATTATTCTAATTCTACATACATACATACATACATACATACATACATACATACATACATACAGACACACATAAACATACCCACACACATACCTCCAAACATACGTTTAAATTACCTAATTATATCTTTTAATCTTATAAGATAGATGTATATTGTAAATGATTGATGATGGTAATTTTCATATTTATATCCATATGAAATAGATAAAATGTATATGATAAAATGTGAGGGATATTAAAAGGAGGAAAACAAACAAAACAAACAAACAACACTAGTGAATAGGTAAGTGACAAGGTTAAGGTGTATAACTTTTCCAATGTACATGTGTAACATAGAAATTAACAAAAGCTATCTATGATTGATTATTATTTGTCTTTTCTAAAAACTAAAAACAAACATGGTATTTTTTAAATGTAATACATATTCATGATACACATTCTCATTGTTGTCATCATCATGATCATCATCGGCAGCAGGGAATGAAGGTGTTTTCAAGAGAAAAGTTTGTTTTTCAACTAAGTAACTAGAAAAATCATATTTGAACAAATATAGGATAGTAACAATACGTATAGTTGATTTATAGTTAACATATAATAATAATAATAATCATATACACAATAGCAACAAATTTCAGAGGGTAATTCATGGAGTTTTAGTCGAAATGCCTTGATCAATCGGTTTCGGTGATATTTCCTGTAAGGCAAGCACCTATCGATGGAACTTACGAACTTACTTACTCACCCACTTACTTACTTACTTACTTACTTACTTGCTTACTTACTTACTTACTTACTTACTTACTTACTTACTTATTTAATTAATTAATTACGCTTGTTACGACTTGTGAAGGAACAGATGCCATCCACAACAATTCGCCATACAACTCTGTCCTCAACAATCCATTCCAGTTTTTACCACTTGATACACATTTTCTTTCATATCTGCTTCCAATTCCCGACACAATGTGTTTCTCGGTCTTCCACTTTACCATTTCTCTTTAGGATTCCATATTAGGGTTTGATACGTGATGCAGTTTAATGATTTCTTCAATGTATGTTTTTTATCCACATCCACAGGGTTTTGTTGAAGCAGGTTTGTTCTCTCCTACAGGAGGTTGTTACTGATGATATCAGGCAAATGGACATTCAATATCTTATGTAGGAAATTGTTTAGAAATACTTGTAGTTTTTTTATTATGGATGTGGTAATTCTCCAAGATTCGATTCCGTATAATAGAACTGCCTTGATGCACATATTGAAGATTTTGATTCCTATATGTTCTCAAAACAACTGTCAGCCAAGATCAAAATCAGAATCTTCAATACGTGCATCAAGACAGTGTACCTGTATCGTACTATTTCTGTTCATATTTAGACTGGAACTCATTGGACCGTTTATATTATGGTAATGTTATTCCCTTAAAAAATATTTTCCATTTGTTCTAATACACTTGATTAATTAAGAGATCTCCGGAAATAATCAAGCTATATATTTCTTTCTCTGGAATTCCATTTCCACATTGTACATTGATAATCATGCACTTTCTTAAAATTTAGGTGGTTCCTTATAATTGTAGGGACAGGAAATATCCCGTGAGCGGGATTGTGGATGCACACTGCTGAGGAATCCCACAATAGGATGAAACTGCCGTCCAGTGCTTCCAGGTTTTCATTGGTGGTCTAACATCAGTCGGTTCATTATCTTAATCAAAAACTTAATAATCTCCACAACCCCATACTGATAATTATCATGTGCTCACTGGTGACTAGCTTCGTGAGGGAATTCTAGTGAGAATCCATGACCAGTGGAGTTAATCCGTCTCGGGTAGAGACAGATATCTACCTCAGTACAATGGAAGATGGTTTCGTGGTTACGTGGATTGGTTGAAATTAGACATTAACACCATTGGATGTCGGCTCAGTAATCCAGTAGGTTGAGTGTTCGCGCGCGAGACTAAAGGCCGTGGGTTCGAATTCTGCCCGCGGGATCATGGATGCGCACTGTTGAGGAGTCCCGAAATAGGACGAACCGGCCGTCCAGTGCTTCCAAGTTATCAATGGTGGTCTAACATCAATCGGTTCATGATCCCAATCAAAAAATATATTCAGTTTACCTGAAATCAATCCAATTACTATTAAAGAGAGACATATAAGACTTTATGTTCAATTTCTCTATCTATCTAGAGCTGACAATTGCACAAAGGTAACAACATATGAAACCAAGCTCACGTATTTGTTAGACAGATCATGTAGTTGGTAGATCTTTATATTCACCGAATGAATATTACTGAAACCATATTTATTAGTCATTGTATGATTCAAATCACTGGTCTAAAACGCTACTGTTACATTTTTTAAAACTACAATAACTGGATGTCAATAAACTCAGTGAACATCCCATTTAAAATGTTATACATAACTAAAATACTCATTCTTTCTCCGAGGTAACTGTAATTATTAACCGATAACATTTAAAGGATTAATTAATATAAGAATATATTGGACAGTTATATTGATATCGGCTTAAATATCTTGTCAATACACCTTCCTGACTCTACACGTGATTGAGGTGGATAACATTTATTTACTTTGTTGATATGCTAGATAGTTTGTAGGAGTCGACAGAAGAACCTCCTTGTCATTTGAGACTTGTTTGAAATGTGTACCTACAATCTTGAGGCAATTGATACTACCTGTGTGATTCGAACTTGCGTCACCCAGTTTCATAGATTAAGATGCAGATGTACCTTGTTGACTAGTACCAACTATCATCAAACCCAGACCCAAAGTTTTCTACCAACAGCTTTCAACACATGTAATATATCAACTTAGAGTAGAAAATGTCGAATCACTTAAGCTAGTGACTACGCTGCGACGAAATCGATAGAATCCGATCATTACTATAGGATTAAAACAAACATCAATATCTATCGAAGTATTTGTCGATAGGCATTTCACATCAAGACGATATCCTGAAAAAATACCAACATTACAGATTTATTCGAAATATTCGCCATAAATCTGTATTAGAATCTAAATATTATCGTATCTACTATGGAATCTTTAAATACTGATTATCGTTGAATGAATCTCGTGGACAAATTCTTACTGAACAGTTTCTGTCTATGATACTAATGAACATCAACTCTGTGATGTAAATACATCCAACTGAAGAGTTCCAAATAGGACGAAACGCACGTCAAACTGGATTCCACTGCTAGTCACTATCTATCTATGATACAATTTATGCGTAAATATTGATCGAAAGTTCTCATTTTTATAGAAAAAGAAAAAAATAGTAAATTATTAATAATCTACATACGTAACAATTTTTTTTGCACATACTGATAAATGTTGACAAATATTGCGTAATTCATACAGATATGCATACGCACACACACACACACATGCACTACCAATGGATCATTGTCAACTTATATGACCTATACACCAAGTTATCTATCATTATTGATTGAAATATGAAGCAAAATTATGTTCCTTTTTAACTTAAAAAAAAATAAATAATCAATAGATAAACAGTTACAAAACCCTTATTGTTCTCGCTCTCTCTCTCTCTCTCTCCGGAAAACACTGACAAAAGTGAGTTATAAAGTGAAACCATTATCATTCTTATGACTTTTAGGTTTTTTATTTAACTGATAGTGTAAAAAGTTCGATTTTTTTTCGATGTACACATCGTATAATCTTGTTGATACTTTGTTAACAATTGATTGATCACTGGATGGTGATCAGTGTCATATATGTCAAGTCCTTTATAGTGCAGATCGAATCCTATCGACCAAGTTGTAATGTGATCACTAGTCTAGGTGACTCGACACTGCGTGTACTATGTTGAGATAAGATGGTGGTTGGAAGTAATTAACAGGAAAACCTGAACCCGGGTTTCGTGCTATTTGGTACTTGTTACTAAGATTTACCTGTAATCTTGAGGGAACTGATGCTCTCTGATGGATTCGATCCCGTGTTATCCAGCTTCATAGTCAGAGAGGTTAGCAGTGAGTTATCAGGGCCCCGACTGACCTCCTTTAGGACTGAGATGTATTTACAATTGATTGATCACTGGATGGTGATCAATGTCATTTGTGTCAGATCTTTCTTAGTGCAGATCGAATTCTATCAACCAAGATTTTTTCATTCATTTATTGTGTAAACAGTTCTAGTAAAAGAAGACTACAGATAGAAACGTTATCCTTATTCTAGTAGAAAAATATGACTTAAAACAGTTTAAATTGTGATTTCGAAATAAAGATAACGATATTGAAAATCTTTCAGTATTATTTCATTCCATGATGATTTTTTTAGAGATTTTTCTATAATAACTGATCTTATTTAGGCCACCATTGAAAACTAGGGACAACTGAACAACCGTTCTAACCTGGTATGGGACAGTTCAGCGGTTCGAGTTACTGACCATGCATCCAAGGATCGAACCTGGAAATTTTTGTCTTGTTGGTGAACTTTTACTCTCAAGACAGATGACCCGGTATTCCCTGGTTTACATATTTAACTTCAATCAGTTGATGATATTGCACAAGCGTCGACTACCGCCTGTGGTCGATAACTGTCTCATTGATCAATATAGTTGTTTAACATACTTATTCAATGTATTGGTTCTGTGTTCAATAAATTTACCGCTAATTTAATAGATTTATTGATGTCTGTAAGTAACGCAATGAGAGTCTCACATTACTTAAAATTTGTGCTATTTCGTTCTGACTATTATTTCATCATATTTGTCTTTAAAGCACTGCTTATGTATATTGAGACAACTAAGTGAACAGTGTTGAGGTTGAACGTAGGAAACTCCAAATTTTTATATACTGAAGTAGTTGAGACATGTATTATGTGTCCTCGACGCGTAATATCCCCTGGGATAAAATTAAGTTTTGAAAAAATATTAGGAGGACAAAAAAATATATCATCAATCTCTGCAGCCATGGATTATTAATCTATGCCATGCTAGTATATGCAGACTATTTGACTGAGGTCTATTCGATTATTATGACCAATGGATTGAGGACATTAAGTGAGTTGTCTCAAACCCAATCGTGGTGGGACAGTTGCATATAATCTCTATCCACTCATTAACAGTGAGTCAACAAATCATTTTATTCTTTTTACCTCCAGCAATCACGGTCTCTGTGCTTGTTCTTTTTTAACTGTTACTGCCATTACTACTTTAATTCATGTTCTACGTTGTTTTTGACTGACTAACTACCTAGTTCATATCTGTTAGTCACTACAGTGTATCTGTACTATCCAATGGACCAATGTCCTCCTTGGGATTCGAACTCATTTCACCTAATATAACGATAAATTCCCATAAACCTATTCTAGTTGCAACTGACCTCTTGTGACATTGTGAAGGGCATTCTCGAATTCCAAGAGCAATATCTGTTTCTTACAAATTAAGGACTACACTTGGTGATTAGCAACTACCAATTATTATGAAATCTAAGCCGACCTGAAGGATTTGTTGACTGCTATTATACATCTAACATCAAAATAGGGTGAACATGATGTCCGATCATTTTGGATTTATATATCTGTGAATATCTACATTTTTTTATGGTATATAATCTGGATTCCTATTAGATCGAAAGATGACAGTTGATGTATTACATCGTTAAGCTTCTTAGTTGAGTCGCAATGGCCTAATATTAAACCTATTTTAAATCTTAATTTAATCATTAAGGAGTTTAATACTTGATTTTGAAGTGATTTCCAGAATTTATCTCCATGTAATTCGAATCGATAGAAATTGTGAACAAGTCTATGAGTATTAATATAAATTTTTAGGCAAACATATACTTTACATCTTTATTGTCGTAAGTTTAATGTTTACCAAGGTCTTCAAATTCAAAACGAAGAACAGCAAACCAATCACTCTTGATGGCGTAACTCTGGAAATGTAGAATCCATCACATATCTGGGAAGCATCATCGATGAACAAGGGTTCAGATGCGGATGTAAAGGCGAGGATTGGCAAAGCAAGGGCCTCATTCCTACAATTGAAGAAAATATGGAACTCAAAACAACTTTCAACCGATATCAAAGTGAGAATCTTCAATACCAAAGTCAAGGCAGTTCTACTGAACGGAACTGAAACTTGAAGAACTACAACAACCACCATCAAGAAGGTACAAGTATTTATAAATAGTCGTCTACGCAAAATACTCAACATCCGTTGGCCGAATATCATCAGCAACAGCCTTTTGTGGGAGAGAACAAACCAGCTTCCAACTGAAGCGGAAATTAAGAAAAGACGATGAAAATGGTTAAGACATACTTTACGCAAATCATCAAATTGCATCACGAGGCAAGCCCTAACTTGGAATCCTGAAGGGAAGCGTAAAAGTTGAAGTCCAAGAACACATTACGTCGAGAAATAGAAGCACATATGAAAAAGATGAATAACAATTGGAAGGAGCTGGAAAGGACTGCCCAGAACAGGGTTGGATGGCGAATGCTCCTTCACGAGGAGTAACAGGTGTATGTAAGTAAGTAAGTTTAATTTTTTTTTGAAGTTCATCAAGCTATACTGAGTTCAGTAGTCGTTAAGTGGCTAGTCAGTTATATAGCGCTGTCCGAAATGATAGTCATCTGTATTATGTTAGGATTTATTGGTCTGTCAAAACACCTTGAATGGTTTTTTGAAGGTCATTCGAATACAGTCTTATAGAGAGATGGTGAAGATTTGTAGCTCAGGTATATGATTTTAAATCAGTTTTGTTCTCTGAGCGGGATGGTTTGGTCATGGAGCTTTCATCATTCTTCTGAACAATATCAGCAGCACAAACCTCAGGTTTGTGTGCCGTTCAGAAGGACGACGAAAGCTCCAGAACCAAACCATCCAGCTCAGAGTAAAAAACTCCATCAAAAACAGTATTGTAGAGAAAGAACAAGTCCAAGTGTAGAATTATAGATTGATGCAGTAAGATAATCATTTGCTATAATATACGAATTCAATTCAGTTATTGATTATTTTATTATGATATTTAATTGTATTCCAACAATTTCTGTCAATTATTTATTCATTATAACATTCGTTTACTCTATGATTGGCAACAGCCTACCTTGGGAGAGAACAAACCTGCTTCCAGTTGAAAAGGAAATTAGGAAAAGACGATGAAAGTGGATAGAACATAGATTGAGGAATTCATTAAACTGCATCACGTGTCAAACCCTAACATGGAATCCTAAAGAGAAACGGTAAAGTGGAAGACCAAGGAACACATCGTGTCGGGAATTGGAAGCAGATATGAAAGAAAATGTGTATCAAGTGGAAAGAACTGGAATGGATTGTTGAGGACAGAGTTGTATGGCGAATATTGGTGGACGACATCTGCTGCTCCACAAGTGGTAACAAGCGTAAACAGATGAGTAAGTGATAGTCATTACAAAGATCTGTTTGTGATAGCGTGATATTTCTTTACAATATTTTCATTCTGCATTTTGTGTGACACATAGCCGTTTTAGTAGACCAAGATTCTCTGTATTATTATAGTTTCTACTGATTATAGTTACAGTTTAAATGTAAGTAACAAATTGCAAAATATTTTCTTTAAGATTCAATTTCTTCTGTCATGTTTTAATGTAACCAAGACCTTGTGAAGCATGAATGCAAATGTTTTGTCATCTAAAGAATGATCCATCCCTGATCGATACATGAAATAGACTAGAACTTTTGAAAGTCTCACAGTCGGAATGAAACCCATGGATTAAACATTTACTCCAAGATAATATAGAATTTTTAGTGTAATGTAAAATCAACTGACTGATTTAGAATTTATGATCTAAATAAATATCAGATTGTTTACAAGAAGCTTTATATAGTTTCATTAGTACTACATTAGTGATTCGTGTCCAGATTACAATAAATTACTTAGATTAAGTAGAGGTTAATTTCATGTTTGTCTAGTTTATTATACTAATCAGATTTCGCCGATCATAGTCATGATCATGATCATTAGGTTAAATGACTAAATATTGACAATCCCTTAGAAAATCAATTGTTCCATAGAAGAACTCAGTCGTAATATCGTAGACTATTAAGTTGAGTCGAAATGATGCGAATCCCACCAAAAGAATTATCACTCCTTTAAAATAATATATACATATATTTCTAACGATTGCCAACTAAACCTGAACTAAGCAGAGTTTCCCACCAACTAACTAACCCTTATCACCAAATATTATGATATACCGGTAGTCTCGATAGTATTAAACTATTATCGTTCAACAGTTGAATAACACTCTTTAGCTTCAACAAATTTATCTTCATGAACACACTTATATGCTATGTGATAGATAAAGATGTTAATGAACCCAATCTTTCTGTGAATAATTTCTATTTAACAAAGAATATATCAATGGTTAAGATCATGAGTCAGATGAAGCTAGGCCATCTTGGGAAACCTGGAAGCACTGGACAGCCGTTTCGTCCTATTGTGGGACTCCTCAGCAGTGAGCATCCACGACCTCGCCCCCTGCGAGATAGTAACTCTCTGATGACAATGATAGATGTGTCACTCAATTTCATGGATTAGTTGAAGTTAGACACTAACACCGTTGGATACCAGCTGGCTAAATGGCCTAGTGGCTAAGTGATCGCGCGCGAAACCAGAAGGTCCTGGGTTCGAATCTCGCAGGGGGCGAGGTCGTGGATGCTTACTGCTGAGGACACCCGCAATAGGACGAAACGGCCGTCCAGTGCTTCCAGGTTTTCCATGATGGTCTAGCTTCGATGGTCTCATGATCGTAACCATTGAAATTACTATAATATCCACGAAACCCATCTGACATTAAAAAATATTTCAATTAAAAAGTTCCGATTTTGTACATTTAATGTTGTTTTTTTTTATTTCAAGTATGACGCAATTGTTAGAAAAGGAATTTTTTGGCTGTCTAGTCAAAAATAATAAATACTCATCGGTGTAATATCGAATTGTTCTTATTTCTGTCGCCGACTTTCTTTTTTTTCGGTATCACTGACGTAAAAATACACTTGTATGTACAAATGCAGTAATGTATGTATGTATGTATCTATGTAAATATGTGCGTGTATGTGTGTGTAAGTATGTATATGTGTGATTGTATCCTGCTTAATGACGATTGTCTCATTGGTTTCCATGTTAATCTAATTACGTATTTGTAAATTAAACTATTAACGAATAAATAATTTTTACTGGGCTAAAACAAAATCTAATCACTCATTGAACTAACATATAGTATATCAGGGGGAAAAAACCTTAACATATATAAGTGATTAGTATCAGAATGGGTTTTTGTGGAGATTATTGTAATTCCAATAGCTTCCAGGGTTTTTTTATGGTGGTCTAGCTGCAATTGACTCACACTCTCAACTATTGATAATATAGGTGAGTAAATTCCTCCTCCTCAATATAAACAAAACTTCGGTTTTGTATTATTCTAATGATTATCATTTACGATATACATTATTTTCTGTGTAACACCTTAGATAGCCGTTTTGTTGACAGTGAGGATTGTATACGATTGGTTTTTTAGTGTTTAATAATCCCCTTTATTTACTGTGTTATTATTATCATTATTGGCTTTAGATTTTTGGTACAATATAAAATTCTCAACACAATGTATTTCAACAAGTTTCCATTTTTTACTTCTTGGTCGATCCTGACGATAACGTATTGAGTGGTCGCCAGTTAGAAGTTAGCAGTTCAGTCAATCAACATCTAAATAATGAACATTCATTTGGCTACATATTGTCAGCAACCACGATATCTCTGAATGGACCTTTTGTAACTTGTACAACGAAAGGTTATACACTTTACAGAGACACACGTGAATAGGTTATACAATTAGTCGCCATGATGATGTATTAAAATAAACAAAATTAGATACTTGTTGGAATATCTAGATGGCAGGAACAGACAGTCCAACTATTCAAACAGCCCGCCATTAATTAAAATAAATTATAATATATAATCAATAGTTGACTATGTTATCAACCTATAACACAGCTTAAATTTAAATTACACCTATTCCAGACTCACACGTTCCCGTCGTGCCTCCTGGATAGTAGGATTTGTCCCATAAATTAACATGAGCGGTAAACTGCGTGATAGAGATCAGACTAATCAACCACTCGACCGATACCCATAAACGATTACAAATGCTACAAAGAAAAATAGCACAGCTTTAACTGCAAAAACAGCTATTCCGCCCTGGTAGCTATGCCATGCTACAATGTAGCCACTTCTCCAGACTCACCGGAATAGATTATACCATAATGATTTATTAAAATAAACAAAATTAAATAAATTGTTGAAATATCTAAGTGGTAGGAACAGGTAGCTCAAATGTTCAAGCAGGCGACTATTTTCTATAGCTAGAATTTGATCGTACTTTGTAGATAGTGATTATTTGTCGAGTTTATGAATCCGAACATTTTTTTCAGTTTGAGTTTAATCACTAAAATGTAAGTGGACTCTAGTATGAATGTTCATAATTGATTATAAACCCAGCTGATATGTCTTTAATAGGATAAAACAAACATCATATATTTCTCTACTAGCCACTATCTGAAAATCTAATTCAGAGTGCATGATCTTTAACACAATAAATTACTCAATAAAATCTGTATATTAGTAAGAAGAAATTTTATCAGTTTGTACTGAAAACTTCATATTCATGGCACCTCGAAGGCGGTAGCTAATCATAATCATACATTCAGAACTTTAAATCTAGTAGTGAGTATGATGAATCCATTGATAAGAAATCTATTACTTATCATTCATAACTATAATTGATTTGTATGATGTAACCGATTTATTTGACTACGAATTTCTTTTTAAACTAATTCAAAGGGAGGGACAGAGGGGGGAAATAGAATACAATAACATGACATAATGGTTGATAAGCCTTAATAACTTACATAATTTATCTAATCACTTTACCTGTTAAGTATCAGATAATACAATAATAAATAATCTAGAAATCTCATTAAAAATGTAAACAGTAATCTAGGCGTAATATTTATCAGTATAGGGTTGTGTGCAGATTGTTGACTATTTTCATCATTCAAATCATCCATCGATCAATGTGATACCTGGTAGTAATAGATTAGATGTTAGTTGTGTGGAAATACACTGCATACAAACATGGTTAGTATGATGGAAATGAGGAGGGTGTCATTGGCAAAAGGGACTCAAACCCAGGACCTCCTGTCTGATGAATGAATACCCATCCTCTAGACTATTTATTGTTAAATTATTCAACTTGTTAGCATAAATTTTACTGATGAATTGTGTTAGTGGAACTTACATATTCAGTTTTACTTTGGTAAATAAACGTTATTCTGTAACACTAAATTTCAAAGTTAGTTTCGACACTGGTGGATATTAATATAAAGGTAGAATTCTATATTTTTTGCTCGTAAAGTTGTAGATTGCCATCACTGAGCGGTGTTATACTGTGATGAAATAACGATTCACTGATCACTCTCCAAGTTTGGTTGATTTATCAACTGATAAATAAAGGAAATATTAACGGATTCTTATTATCTTGATTCTAAACATATCTTCACTAATGAGATAGTTTTCCGACGTCTCTAGTGATAGTTATTCACGGTTGGTTAAACTCCATAACATATCGGAAGGAAAAAAATAGATCGACAGAATGGGGGTTTGTGGAGATTGTAGTAATTTGAATAGTTGGTTTCATGAGTCTATCAAAGCTAGACAATCATTGAAAATCTAGAAGCACTGTACGGCCATCTCGTTATAGTATAGGACATCACAGCAATGGGCATTCATAGTCCCTCACGCGAGATTTGAACCCATGACCTTCGGTTTTGTGCAAGAACGCTTTACCCCTAGACTACTAAGCTGGCATCTAACGATGTTAGTGTCTAAACTCAATTGATAATGCGCAATCATTCATTCATTTTTGAAGTAGATACCTGTCTCCACCCAATGCGGTTTGGGCTCTACTGGTCACAGTTTCTCACTAGAACTCGATGAAATCCATTTTGAAGCTAGTCATCAATCAATACATAATGATTATCATCAGAACGGGGGGTTGTGGAGATTCTAGTAATTTGAATAGTTGAATTCATGAGTCAATGTAAGTTACACCACCACGGAAAATCTGGACACATTGAACAGCCGTTTCGTTCTAGCATAGGACTTGTCAGCAGTGAGCATCCATGATCCCGTATGGGAAACGAAACAGCCGTCTAGTGCTTTCAAGTTTTCCATGGTTGTCTAGCTTCAATTGACTCATGATCTCAACTATTAGAATTTCTATTCAATAATGATGATAGTAATAGAAATATTGTATCGTTTCAAATGTAATGGAATCAAAAGTGAAATAGATGAGGTCAAGTGGATGACATATTCATAATATAAGTGTGAATATATGTTAAAAAGGGGATGACAGCTAAGAAGAGGAAGAAGAAGAAAAGTCCAACTATGTAATGTTTTACAATTATCTAACGTACATCATTTAATTTAATGTACATTGGTTAGACATCAAGTGTTATAGTACGAAACCCTTCAAAACCGGGTAATCTTTTATTGAATTTTCATGAAAGTTTTTAACAATGATATGTTTGACTATTAAGAAAGTTACAAAGAATAAACACTTATTACATTAGAAATAAGACTATAGAGCTTTATATGCAAATGAAGGAATCAACAGAATAAGAACGATATGAATGAAAATGATACTTGATCAAGAGAGGGAATAGTATATGAAATTATTATGACCATTACACTTGTATTAATGCATTATCACACATATATCACATTTTACATTCTTTGACCTAAAACACTTTGGTAATTAATCATGCATATGAAACTTCTTTTCCAAAATGGAGTTTTGTAGAGATTATAATGATTTTAACAGTTGAATTCATGAGTCAATCTAAGCTAGACCACCATTGAAAACTTGTAAGCATTGGACAGCCATTTCGTTCTAGTATGGGACTTGTCAGTAGTGCATATCTATGATCCCGCACGTTCAGTGGTTTAGAGGTTAAGTGTTCGCGCACGAGACCGAAGGTCCTGAGTCCGAGTCACACGTGTGCGGTCGTAATGCACACTGCTGAAGTGTCCGATACTAGGACGAAACGGTCGTCCAATGCTTCCAGGTTTTTGTTGGTGGTCTAACTTAAATTGACTCATCAATTCGACCATTAAAATTTTTTTTTTTAATTTGATGAATAAATGACTTTATCAACGTCCAATGTATGGTTACATGATGATGTTTAATATTCACTTAGTTTCAGTCTGTTCGAATTCCTATATTTAAGTCACTATAAATTTTATGTTTCAATGTAAAGTTAATGATTCAATTGCGATCATCAAAACACATAATTATCCCATTTCAATTTTATGCAGAAAATCATAATATAATGATAAATATCATGGAAGTTATTACAAAGTTTATCTTGGAGTAAGTTTCTTTATCATGGTTTGATATCCTTCTTTTCGGCTCGTCGGAACTTGTTCGTCCCCGCGAGTCCTTCTGGATAGAACATGGAGCATGTTTGCAGTTGCTTATATATTTGACTTCAATGATTTGGCTGGCATATTGTTAGGTCCTGCTGTTTTTCCACTCTTCATTTGTCTGATAACCGCCCATCCTGGTTTCTTCGATAGTCGGTCTGTAGGTGCTGCTTCTATGTCCGATGGATCCATTGGAGCTGGCCTATTCAAGAGTTCATCACAGTGTTTCACCCATCTGTTCCTCTGTCCTTAAATCTCAGTAATGGTCTTGCCTTCTTTATCTTTGACCGTTCTCTATGGTTTACTATATTACCCTAACTGTTTCTTCGTCGGGTCATATAGCTGTTTCATATTTACTTCACTTGCAGCTTTTTCCGCTCTTCCACATATTTCTGCTTGTCGGCTCTAATGCTCCCCTTCACCTGCTTATTTGCTTCAGTGTACTGAACTTGTGCCTTGACTTTCTCTATTCTTGTTCGGTTGATATTAATTGCTGTCTTCTTGTTCTTACTTTCTTGAATCCTGTCCGGGGTTTCGATAGAGATCCATTCCTTATGATGATGTTTCTTGCGGCACAGAATCTTCTGACATGTTGAAGTTAGTGCTTGTTCGATTCCAGTTGTCCTCTATAATAGCTTCTTTCTCTTCTTTGAATAGATCTTTTAATACTTGTAAGCTGTTGTTGAAAGTTATCTTGAATTGATTCAGTGTGTTAGTATGCGGAAGGAATGCTGTAGTGAAGTTTTGAAATGTTGTTTGTTCAGTTGTCCATTGCTTCTTTAACTTTAGTTTCATCTTGATCACAACCAGATGGTGATCTGAAGATATGTCAGCTCCTCTCTTGGTTCTCATATCTTTCAAATGACCTTGTGGATTTTTTTATTGATGCAAACATTATGATGTTAATCAAATGCAATAATATTGTCACAGCGACCTACTTTTTTTAATGTGGGTGTGTAATATGACATGAATCATTGGGTTCCAAATTTAAAAAAAATTTGATAAACGGTGTCCTTAGGATATTTGATTGTTCTGAGTTCGATTAGATGAATGATTATGAATACTCTATCTGAATTTGACTCAAACTATGTTGAAATAACTATTACAGTGAATTTAGGTTTCTATCAACTTTTCAGTTTATATCATTTCTTAGTGAAAACTACCCGAGATCCCAAGTTTGGGGTAAATATTGGGGAATTTCCCCAGATCTGGGGAAAATCCCAAAGTTTACTATTGTGGCTTCCCCAAAATTTCTCCGAAATGGGTATTGTCGAATCTAAAATAATACGTAAATCTATCAAGCATAAATCTTAATCATTGTCGAAATAGTATTCATAGAGTTATAATTCGTTAAAACAATCTATAGTAAATAGTTCATTAAGTATCTAACACTCTATGCTTTCTTCTGAAATGCTAATAAACGAAATTAACTGAAATTAAGCGATCATTTTTATAACACTGTATATGTACTGATTATCCACTCGCTGTATTTAATCTAATAGGTCCTGAGTTCAAATCTCGTGAGGTTGGATTATAGATACACACTGCTGAGGAATCCCATACTCAGATGAGATGGCCGTTCAATGCTTCCAGATTTTTATAGTGGTCTAGCTTTAATTGACTTATGAATTCAACTATTCAAATTACTAGAATATTCAATAAAAACCCCTTTCTGAAAATATACTTACTTACAGTGTTTATTTTGTTTTGACAAATCTACTTTTCTTTCTAGATTATTATTGTTTTCTAGATTAACAATCATTTGATTATACCAGAATTATATCATATAATATAACTAATTGAAATTCTGGTTATCAATATTACAAGGTCAAGATTAAAATATGCCGACAGTTGCTCTTTTCGCGATAACATACAAAACTTTTAATGTAATAGTGTAATAATACTAGTAACTAATTAGTTAAATGTAACACGAACAAAAGAAGAAAAAAACGAAATGGAGATAGATGTTTTTTAACACGTGGAATACTTGCTTACGCTGTTACCCTACCCAATGGAGCATAGGCCGCCGATCAACATTCTTCAATCCACTCTGTTCTACACTTTTTTTTCTAGTTATATCCAATTGTTGTTCATTCTTCTTATGTCTTTCTCCATTTCTCGGTGTAATATGTTCTTTGGTCTTTCCCTTTTCCTTTGTCATTGAGGATTTCAAGTGAGGGCTTGCCTTGTGATACAGTTTAGTGCTTTCTTCAATATGTATCCTATCCACTTCCAGCACTTCTTCATAATTTCCTCTTCTGTTGGGATCTGGTTTGTTCGCTCCCACAATAAGTTGTTACTGATAGTGTCTGACCAATGGATTCGAAGTATTTTGTGTATACAACTGTTAATAAACGCTTGTATCTTCTGAATGATGTCTTTCGTAGTTCTCCAAGTTTCCGCTCCATACAGTAGAACTGTCTTGACATTTGTATTGAAAATTCTGACGTTAGTGTTGATTGATAGTTGTTTTGAGGTCCAGATATTCTTCAATGGTAGATATGCTACTCCACCTGGAGCCACTCTGGGGCTATTCCAGGTCCAAGCCCGGATAAAGGAGGAGGGTTGAACATGGAGTGAACGACCCCGCCATCCCGTAGAAAACTAACTCGCTAAAAAACACTAACCAGAAAGAATAATTCAAACACGTGGAATAACAATACAAAAAGGTGATTGTTGTAATTCCAAGAAAAGTGTGGTTCTCTGTCGTTTGATAACCACATTTCAACTTTCTTGTTTAACTCACCTAAGTAAATATGAAAAACCGATTGGCTTCTCAGGAAAAGAAAAATCTTTAGTAAGGATGTTTGAGAGTGGAGCACTGGAGAATGAAAGACAAACGTATACGTCGACAGTATACTTTGGTACCATTTGTGTATAGGTAGAGACTTCTATTTAACTCCGCCCGGAGTCACTCCGGGGGCTAATGTCGGTCCCAAGCCCGGATAAAGAAGGAGGGTTCGGCATGGGGTTAGCGATCCCATCCCGTAGAAAACTAACTCGCTAAAAAACTCCAAAAAGCGCTAGAGACTTCGATTTGGCTACGTATTGTGTGAGACAGACGAACATGTTATCAGCCCACTTCTGTGCAGTGGTAGGTTTCAATCATATGCAGAAACTTTGTTACAACCCAAAAGCATTGAGAGTTATAATAAATACACCAGCATGGAACATGGATAACATCGAAAACATGCGCTACATGCATATATAGAGTGAACGATTTGGTGATCTTTACACTCCACAGTACCCATATAGGATTGAATGTGATTTACACTTTGTTGCCTTCAGGTCGGAAGCCAGTAGTTGTAGTTAATCGACGAATTACTAACCTTCAAATCATTTGGGATGCAAGTCATCTCTTGAAGATCAGCCTCTTCGTGCTCATACAACAAAGCAATTTAGTGTGGTTATGGCACAATTTATAGCATTTGCCTTAGTTTACATCGAACCTAATTGCCCTTTCAAAAATAACTCAGTCGGGCGCCAAAAGATTGGAATTCTTCCTCTAGTTTTGCATTTCACATTTACGTATACCATACTCCCCTTTCAGTTTGTCCATTTTTACGATAGAGAGAGTGACTAGTTCAGTCTCCATCGATGTAAGTAGAGTGGACGATTAGCCCGATCTCTACATGCCCGCTAACGTTAGTTCATGAAACAAAGTTTCATTATCCCCGAGGCAGTATAAGAAAATTAAAATCGGAATATACCTCGGACGTCTCACTTTACCTCAATCAATAAATAGTTTAATTAGCTATCATGTAAGTTAGCGGTATTATTCTAATCACAACTCATTATGTTAACCACCAAGCCATATATTCTTGTTCCAGCTAGAAATTAAGTCAGTTATCACAGAGTCGACCACTAACTGGTAACTATCATTAAAAATATCCCATGCTAACCATGCTCATTCGCATATTAGTGACTGAATTTGAGAAGTTTCTCTACTTTCCATTTGGAAGGCGTTACCGATGAAATTCAACCCTATTGAATGTGTGATAGGCATTAATGATGGCCATAAGTGATATTTATGCAATTGACTGGAGTTAGAATTGTAGACCACTGGATTTGATCTTAGTTTACTAAGGTAACAAACTGGCTATGAAACTCGAGTGTATTGTGTTCTAGTTATTGTGAGACTTTCAGTTCACATATCTGTTGAATTCTATGCTATGACTAAACAACGATCCAGTACTCTCTAGTTTTAATAGTCATTATCAATAGCTTAAATGCTTTTCATAAAATCTATCACTATTACTATTGCCTATAATAGAATTCATTGACAATTACTATAATAAGTTGTAACATTTGAAAACATTCTTTGATCAGTGTCCAGTTTTGCTCGTAAGATTGTCTTGAATTCAATCTTATGCGCTTGATAATTGTTGTTTAGTGCTTTCATGTTTAAACATAGATATATCATGTGTGCCTAGTGAATCGCTGAATGATTCACTTTACTTAACACTGCTTCCCAATGGCGAGGACAACAATCATACATCTTCAGTGTAAATCCAAACATATAAAACGTTAAACAATGTAAATAAAATGTACCTAATTACGGCAATCTGTTTAACTTCAAAATGACTTTCATCATACATTGACATACACTAGAAAATTATTGAAGACCAAGTAATATTGGATAGACATTTCTTATTTAATGAATAACTCTTCAAGATTGTAAATTTGAGACTATACTAAGAATCAGACAGAGGATCACCAGTTTATCTGATAAAAACATTAGCCTTAAACCACGAGGTTAGCCTCCAATAGACTATATTTCCGATTTCGGTCAATTCGTAATATAACGCAACATTCATTCAATCATAATGACGGGTAACTACAATATTACCCATTTAGTTGAACATCTACAGTCATCACTTCTGAACAAAATTTAGAAAATCCATATTACTGGTGAATGAATGTATTGATTAAAACCATGTGTAACGTAGTATCGCTCTATACTACTTTAAGCATAAATCTCAGAATTTTCACTGTTCTCGAAGTTTTCAATAATTCTTCAATTGACATCAGTTTATGATGAAAATCATCTTCGCACACACACACACACACATGTATATAATCTCAGTCAGCCGGATAAAATGTCGGACGAGGCACATATATTCATTGATCCAAGTTGTCACACCTCATTTTCACAACAAGGTAACCACCAAATTCATAGAAGTAGTCACTACAACGATAGTAATATTTGAAAGAAAGATTGTGTATAAGGGTATAATATAGGAAGAAAGAATCAGTTCATAGAGAGGAAGGTATAAAGCAACTTTAATTTCACCATTTAAGGGAAGACAAAGGGTGTATACACCTACATCATTGTGATAGATTCTGAGCCATGTCACACACAGTCTCCAATAATTGGTTACTATAGTCACGCGGATCTCAACCAAGTAGTCTGAATCTATCAATATGTTTAAGGTTAGAAGTTAGTGACTTCAAGGAATAATGTCACGTTTTGGTTTGGCCACCCCTAACTTTCTTCCAACCATCCCCAACACTATTCAGCATGTACATAATCTAAATTTTTTTTTAAAAATTCATACATGGACCAATCATTTTTGTTGTACACAATACCTTTTACATTAAACAAGTAAATATAACCAGGATAACCAAGATTCTAAGTTAATCAGTTAAAATCCATTAAATACTAACTAACTAACAAACAACTACCTACTACTTTCATATTAAGTTTATGGTCGGGAAATCTGAAGGAAAAATGTGAACTAGATTGACAAGAATTTTCTTTAAACAACAAAGACAAAATCTTTATTCTTAATCTGATCATTCAATCTTATGCCGAAAACTATTTATCCTTCTATATATATATATGTATACTTATCCAGTATTTCTATACAGTCATATACATATACATATAAAAATGTGCCGATTGATCAATACACTAATAGAAAATACAAGTTCGACTTGGATTACTCCTAGATATCTATCTATTTAGTATCCCTATATTCATATCGGAAACTTGTAGTGTGAAAAAGACTTTCTTTTTCTTTCCTTCCCTCTCTCTCTCTCTCTCTCGCTATCCCTCTCTTTCTGTCTGTCTGTTACTGTGTATTTCTGTCATTTGGTTTATACATTTCTAGATTAAAAGAAAGTGATAAGTTTTTTTTATTTTGCGTTAAAGATAAACATCACTTATTGAAATGTTACCAATTAAATATTATTAATTTATATCTATATATATGAAAGATAGACAATAAATGAGTGTGTATGTGTCTGCGTAACATTAGTGAGTGAAAATTGGTTATAATAAGCTTATATTATAAGCTGTTAATTAATGGGGAGATTAATTCAAGAACTGTAATCCTTACCCCACCCCCCAATCACTGTAACTATGTCATAGTGAGAATGAGAAATATTACCATGGTAATATAAATATACTTGCTTAATATCACAATATTAAACTAAATTTATCAAACTATAATTTATTATATAGGATTAAAGAAACTTCAATGAATTCCTTATGAAAACAGCATAAAAATCATTTAATTTATAATAATCACCAAGTTTATTTTGTTGAATTTATAAGTATTAATAGTTTAATATGACTCTATCTTTTATGAGATCATTTTGATTTCCCCCCTAATGATATGTGTTCATTTGAATTAGTTTACAGTAGAACCTATTTTTCTAGAAGAGAATGATTAGATAACAGAATGAAAAGAGTAAAATTTAGTTAATGATATTACAAAGTGTGGAAACACTGGATACCCATCTCGTCCTAGTATGAGACATCTCAGCAATGCTCATCCACGGTCCCGTACGAAGGACTCGAACCCAGGATCTCCGATCTCGTGCAAGAACGCTTTACCTCTAGACTACTGAGTCAACATTCAACAGTGTTAGTGTTTAACTTTATCCCATCCATGAATGTTTGTGCAACCATTCATCCATTGTCTGAGGTAGATACTTGTCTTTACTCGACACGGATAGGACTCCACTGGTCACGAGTGAAACAAGCTATCAACACCGTTGGATGCTGGCTTAGTAGACTAGAAGTTAAGCATTCTTGAGCAAGACTGAAGGTCCCGTATTCTAATCTTGTGAGGCGGGATCGTGAATGAGTACTGCTGAGGAGTCCCACAGTACGACGAAACGGCCGTCCAGTGCTTCCAGGTTTGCCATGGTGATCCAGCTTCAATCGACTCATGACCTCAACTATTAAAACTACTATAATATCCACAGAAAACCCCTTTCTAATAAATTCTGTTTTCCATTATTCAATTTTATATTCTCAATATTAAATCCCTTTATTTCCGTATTGAATAAATTTTTAAACTTCATTCATCTTACTCTGTTAATTTGTCCAAATTTATGGTTATTATTACGTAACTATGACATCATCCAAACGGAAAGGATTGTCCAGGACAGAGTTCGATGGAGTGTAGTGGTGGGTGGCCTATGCTCTTTCACGAGTGGTAACAGGTGTAAATAAGTGATGACATTACTATTCATACCCCGGAAACATGTCTTCACATGTTTTTTTCCGAAAAATTTTCTTTTAGAATAATTCTTGAGTAACTATTGTCATTATTCTATCAATTTACATTAATATGATATAAAGTATATACATTAATTATAAACATTTATTCCATTGCTAGCCACTATCCGTCTTTGCTTACAATGCTTATGAACTAAGGCAATATCTAGGCACTACATACAGTATGCATATATGCTAATAAGAGACTAACCAATTACAGTCCCAAACAACAATGAGAAGTATAAAAAAAAAACAATACCAAGTGAATTAAAACTTCACTCCATTGCATAAGCAAGTGACTATTAAGACTCAGTAATTAAGTGAATAACGCAATGGCAATACTGAGTTCGAATCCTGTGAGTAAACATCAACTCTGAAATGCAGATATATCCAGCTGATAAGTTCCAAACAGAACAACAGAACGCAAGTCTTGGATTCCCCTACTAACTACTAGTGAATTCGCATCATTCGATTAACTTTAGTCAATTGTATACCTTTTTATTCACTTAGAATATATTCAAAATCTTGGACATTATTTATTGAAATGATATATATAAAGTAATCTGATTAAAATGTCATTTGTCAACGAGAATAGATTTTCTAGATCTGATAAGTTTTCAATGAAACTAAGTATTATATAATCAATTCATATAAGAAATATGATAACAACTTGTATATTTGAGTTAAACAATTCATTAATCACTAGTTAGTGATTATATGAAATAGGGTAAACTATTAATACTTTTATAATAATGAGTTAACTAAATGTCTTTAATGAATTTCTCAAGGGACTGAATATATAGAAGAAGAAGAAGAAGGAGAAGAAGAAGAGTTGATCATTACGATAATAAATTGTAACAAGAGACAATTAAATGAACATGTTTCTAACATCATTAGAAATAATCTTACTGGATAGGTGATAGTATACACAGTTAAAATGATCTAATCATATATGATGATTATGTAACATGATTGATTTTTTGTAATGATTAACTAATCTTGAATGATCTGAAGTAAAATTTATTGATATTTATAACATTTATAATATCACTATGGGGATTATGTGAAGATTTTAGTATGTTCACAGTTGAATTTATGAGTTGATCTAAGTTGAACCATTAATTAAAAAAGGTGAAAACACTGGATATATGTATAAGATTTAATGGTGATCTAGCTCAGATTGATTAGTGAATTCAACTGTGAAAATGAATATCAGTCAAAAGTGTGTCAATGTATGGATTGGTTGAAATTAGACATTAACACCGTTGGATGCCAGTCGGCTCAGTGATTAAGCGCTCGCTCGTGAGACTGATAGGTCCTAAGTTCGAATCTCGCGAGACGGGATCGTCGATGCACACTGCTGAGAAGCTCCATACTATGACGAAACGGACGTCCAGTTCTTCTAGGTTCTTCATGAGAAGCAGGAAGACGTAAGAACCAGGAGAGGAACTCACATATCTTCAGATCACCATCTGGTGGTTGCCAGAACGAAACTGAAGCTAAAGAATCATTGGACAACTGGACAAACAGCATGACAAAGGTTCAGTACAGCCTTCCTATCATATGTTGACAAACTCAATCAATTCAAGATAACTCTCAACAACAGCATCTAAACCTTACAGGACTTACTGAAATAAGCTACTATGGAGGACAACTGGAATGGGATCAAAGAAGTACTAACTTCAACATGTAGGGTTATGGGACTCAAGAAGCGTCATTATAAGGAATGGATTTCTATTGAAACCCCATATAAGATTCAAGAAAGGAAGAACAAGAAGACAGCAATTCACTGCAGTCGAACAAGAACAGAGAAAGTAAAGGCACAAGCTGAATACACTGAATCAGACAAGCAAATGAAGAGGGGCCCTGTAGACGGTAAAGAGAAATACGTGGAAGACCTAGTAATGATGGCAGAAAAGCTGCAGCAGAAAGACATATGATACAACTATATGATATAACGAAGAAACTAGCATGGAGATGTAGTAGACCAGAAAGACCAGTCAAGAACAGAGAAGGCGAGACAACCACAACACATCGGAATTGGAAGCAATCATTGAAAGAATGAATAACAATTGGAAACGGCTGGGAAGGATTGTCTAATACAGAGTTCGATGGAGAATCATGGTGGGTATTTTATTCTCCTCCACTAAGGGTAATAGGCGTAAGTAAGAAAATGAGTAAGTTGCCTGATCAGTCACAAAGGGCAAACCCTACACCATAACTTCTCTTACTAACCACAATCCACCCATTTTCCAAATTTGAATCTTATCGTCAAGATAATAAGATCAGTTCATTGAAGACAGATCATCTAAACATTATTATACATAGATAGTTAATGAATTTTAATGTTCTATTTCGTTGTTTCTATTACAACACATCAATCACATTCTTTTTATGTTCATTTTTATATTCATTTCAACACTTGGTTTATTACATGATAGTTACATGATATACCCTAGTGGGCCAAGGTAATTTTACATTGGTTTTCACGAGAACCAAACACCATCCAGACTTTCACATGACAACCCAAACAGTACAGTTCAATCCCTTTTAACAGGATAACCGGACACCGCCCAGGTTTGAAATCTGTAACCCAAATAGTATGGCTCAATTCTGTTTCCAGAAGAACCAAACACCATCCAGGCTTAAATCTTATAAGCCGAATATTACATATCAATTAAATTATAATGGTTGAAATCATGAGTCAATTGAAGCTAAACTACCATGGAAAACCTGGAAGCACTGGACAACCGTTTCGTCCTACTATGGGACTCCCCAGCAGTGAGCATCCACGATCCCGCCCCCCCGCGAGATTCGAACCCAGGACTTACCAGTCTCGAACGCTTAACCCTTCTGATAAATAATAATAGTAATAAAATTACGATTTGCAAAAGATGATGATGAAAAAGAAGAAGAAAAAAAACATAATCCAATCTTCATTACTTTTTTGGCATTTAGATTAATTCAAAAGTCAATTTATTGATTGATAAGTTAATAAAGTTTTATTTAAATATTTCAGTAATTTCTACTTTCTTTTCTTCTATCAGTAAGAAAAAAAAGGAGAGTAGAGATTATTTTTTCAGAAAAAGACACGAACAAAACAAAAACAAAATACAATCAGGTTTTCCATGGTGGTCTAGCTTTAATTGACACATGATCTCAACTATTAAAAATGACTATAATATCCACAAAAAAAACTGATATTAATTAACATATGCTCACTAGTGACTGGCTTCAAGAGGTATTTCCTGCAGTTCTAGTGAGAAGCAGTGACCAGTGGAGTTCAATCAGGTCGGTTGTGAGATGGTAGATGTGTCGCTCAATTTCATGGATTAGTTGAAGTTAGAAGTTAACACCGTTGAATGCCGGCCAGCTCAGTGGTCTGGTGGTTAGGCGTTCGAGCACGATACTGATAGGTCCTGGGTCCGAATCTCGTGAGGCGGGATCGTGGATGTGCATTACTGAGGAGTCCCACACTAAGACGAAACGGCCGTCCAGTTCTTTCAGGTTTTCTATGGTGGTGTAGCTTCAATTGTCTCATGATCTCAACTATTGACGTAAACATATTGTTGAAAACAATTCATACGATAAATACGTCAACAACAATAACCACAAAATAATATAGAAGTAGACATATGTAATGATGACTATCAGAAGGGGCTTTGTGAAGATTGTAGTAATTCCAATAGTTGAGATCATGAGTCAATTGAAGCTATACATTATCTGTTTGTTTTGTATATAATTTAAACAAGAAAAAACAGCAATGACCTTCATGTATTGACAATATACAATTTTATGAGTGTAAGATAATATGATTTATGTCAAGGATTGATATTAGTTAAATAATCATTAAAAATATGGAAGTACTAAACGGCTATTTCGTTCTAGTGTGAGATTCTTTATCAGTGTACATTCGTCACTTCATATTTGGTAATCACACTCAAGATCATATATCGCACACACAAAAACACTCAACCTCTAGTGTTTTTGTGTGCGAGGTGGTCAGTCAGTGAGCCTGATAAAATGTAGGACCAGGCACATTTATGCGTTGATCCAAGTTGTCACAACTCATTAGCACAACAACTTACTTACTTACTTACGTCCGTTACTCCTCGTGAAGGAACATAGGCCGCTCAACAGCATTCGCCATCCAACCCTGTTCTGGGCAATCCTCTACGGCTCTTTCCATTTAATATCTGCTTTTATTTCCCGGTGTAATATGTTCTTTGGCCTTACTCTTTTCCGCTTCCCTTCAGGATTCCAAGTTAGGGCTTGTCTCGTGATGCAGTTTGACGAGTTTCGTGAAGTATGTCCTACCCATTTCCATCGTCTTTTCCTAATTTCCTTTTCAGTTGGAAGCTGGTTTGTTCTCTCCCACAAAAGGCTGTTGCTGATGGTATCCGTCCAATGGATGTTGAGTATCTTGCGTAGACAACTATTTATAAATACTTGCACCTTCTTATTGATGGTTGTTGTAGTTCTTCAAGTTGCAGTTCCGTTCAGTAGAACTGCCTTGACGTTCGTATTGAAGATTCTCACTTTGATATTGGTTGAAAGTTGTTTTGAGTTCCATATTTTCTTCAATTGTAGGAATGAGGCCCTTGCTTTGCCAATCCTCGCCTTTACATCCGCATCTGATCCTTCTTGTTTATCGATGATGCTTCCCAGGTATGTGAAGGATTCCACATTTTCCAGAGTTTCGCCATCAAGTGTGATTGAGTTAATAAGGGAATGAGTAAAAATATATCATAGTCTAATTGACCATTAAAGTAAAACTATGATCTTGGATACAAATATAAACTTATATTATCATTATTCAATGAAATAAAGAATACACCTGTTAAATGTAAGTACTTTACAACTTGGTAGTTAGAATGTATCCGCTTTTTTTCACTAAACCATCTGGTTCTTTAAGTATCTTTGTATAGATGTAATGATAAGTAAACATGTGGAGGAAAAAGTCGATTGTTTACTAAATTATTCTTTTAATTTATGTCTCTATACTTATATGAATCGATGTCTATTGTCTATTAACATGAATAATATTAAAACAGTAACAGATATCTGAATCAATATTTTTGCAATAATTAATTTAGGTATTTTTGTTACTAGTATAATTGAAATCTAATAGTTGGTAGCTCTTGTACTCTACCCACAATTGATTGATCACAAGGTGGTGCATCAATGTCATATATGTCAAGTCCTTCTTGATGCAGATCAAATGCTATCGACCAAGTGAACGGGATCGAATCCGTCAGGGAGCACCTGTTCCCTCAAGATTACAGGTACATTCTGCTGATAAGTGCCAAGTAGCACGAAACTCACGTCCAGGTTTTCCTGTTGACTACCTCCAATCATCATTTTATCTCAACTTGTACCCTACTGTTTATTTCTATACTGAGATACACATCGAAAAATTTAGCAGGGAACTGATCTCTATAGTTTAGTGGATAACGTGTTGATATTTGAAGAAAAAAATATTGAAATTAAGTGTCAGTGTCTGCTTCATCTAATTACAATTTCATTCAGTCGTATAGGTCATGATTTTTTGATTATCAATTAGATGAATCTGTCTTAAATTTACCAATTTGTAAGGAAATAAGAATTCAATGATTAAATCCACTTGGTTTTGTTTTACTTATATCTTCCTATTGATGTTGATGATTGTAATTCATCAATCTCTTGTTGGCCTCGATATAACCTTAAATCACAAGCTTTTTAAGCAAAAATGGATAGTGGCTAACAGTGGAATCCAAGACTCAGTAGTTAAGTGAATAACGCGATGTCATTTAAAACAAACAGTATTGGGTTCAAGTCTCGGAGAGAACATCAACTCTACGATGCAGGTACATTCAACTGATGAGTTCCAAATAGGACGAAATGCATGTCCTAGTCATTATCCATCTTTGGTTAAGAATTCAATGAGTTTTTCTTCCACTTACTTCTTTGAAATATTTCTCTTCTATAATAGTTATGGATTTTATATTTATGTATAATCTTATTATATGACTGAATAAAGGATATCACTTAATAAGGTATACTTACTTACTTACGCCTGTTACTCCTAATGGAGCATAGGCCGCCGACCAGCATTCTCCAACCCACTCTGTCCTGGTATACCATCATCTAATATTATATCAAATCATTTCAATAATGAAATACGATAAAAGACTGTCCTTTCTCTCTCTTTATTTCATTCATTCGTCTGTACTTTTACGTTACTTTTTTAAAATGTCTTATTTATTTATTTATTTCTATAAGAGTCTATTTTAAACTGTTGTCTTTCCTTCCAATTCAATATTCTTCTTTCATGAAAGAAAAAAAAGGAATGATTTTCTTACATTGTAGCAAAATTTGAGGTAAACTCTCTCTCTCACTCACTCACACACACACATTCTCTATTTCGTCAAAACAGTTGTTGCTTTTTCAGTATACTAATCTTTTCATATTTCATTATGGTTAATATAATACTAGTAGTAACAATAATAAGTAGTATTAGTAATCTTTATCAATGTAATTATATATATATATACATCATTTGATGTATCAAAAATGCATGTATGTATGTATGCGTTGATGCATATAAGCAATTCGATTGCTTATATACATACATTTGGTTCCATATATATATATATATATACAAGAACTATATAATGTGTATATTTGTATTGAAATATCAATGTTACCAAGGTTGATAAGATTTATGACATGACAGAAATTATTTAAATACCAAGAGTGAACAGTTTTCACTTTATATATGTATCTCGTTTTAAGAATCACCTTCAATGTGCATTCTTTTTTTAAACTCCAGTTTTCCTTCTATATATGATGATGTATCGATCAGTTTCTATGAAAATGTATCATAACAATGTGGTGTTTTTGTGTTTGTATATTTTGTCTTCTTTTTCTTCTTTTTCTTCTTTCTTCTTGTTCATTTGTCAGTTAGTTATCACTTATTATTCTTGTGTATCACATTCATTGACTTCACAACATTTTGTATCTGTGAAATATGCTATTGAATGATAATCTATAATTCAATGATCGTTTTTTTTGGTATGATTCAAACTACTCAATTATTCAGTAGTCTAATCAGTAGTTTCTTTTTTTATCAAAAAAAATATTTTATTTTAATCATCTAATATGATTGTTGTTTGAATTTATAAATTTGATCATCTCTATTACCAAAGATCTAACTAGACTATTAGAATGATTTGATTTGATTTGTTTATCAATTTATGAGCTTTAATTCTATTGTTTAGTATTATGATGACTGAGTTTTATAGTTTAGATCATCGGAGGAACTTTCTTACATAATTGTTGTGAACTAGAAAGTTGTAAATAGATTTTGGATATTGTAAGATCCATCTTGAAGATTTTTTGTATGAAAATCTCTTCATGTATACACTTGTAATTTGCTTTTATTGATTCCTTCAGTTGTACATTTTGTTAGTCATTTTGGTTCCATTTGAAATGGTAATTTTTGTATTTTATTGTAGTTCTTGTTTTCCTAACGCTTTCACCGAGTCTTCATGTTTCTTCCTGAACTTCATTTATGCTGTTTTAGTTGATATTTAGTCTTGGCGGCAGCCATATTGATTTGTTCTTCATTTGATTGTGTTGCTTGCATTGACTGGAATTGTGCATTATTGATTATGAATTGAAGTACTCTTCTAGAATTGTAAACATGCGGTATTATAACGTAACCAAATACTATCTTTCTAACGTGATCTATCCAGAAAGGATAGACTAACATTTATATGTTGCGATTGATTTGATTAAATGAACAAATAGTGGTTCAATAACTGAATGAACTGTCATTTACTCAATCAACTTGTTTTGGCTTCAACTGGCCAATAACGCGTATCTAAACTACCTAGACAGTTATTCTTCAATCCAAACCTTAGTTTGGATTCTAAATATACATATTGATGAATATTCAAATATAAGCATAGAACAACTGTTAAATGATTTTGTAACTAAGGTCAGTTCGTGATGCAAGTTTGCCGATTAATTTGAATGATTAGAGACGTTACAGCCAAATGTTACTCACTCAAATTTAATGTAGACTAGTATTATAGGCCTTAAAAAACCCACATTATTATTAAATATTTGTTCTGACTGATCATTTAATCATAAACAAATATTACATTGTCTAATGTTAATTCTGATGGCAGTCCTTTTCGGATATGGCTAATAATCTTTGTTTCGTTTCACTTCATATCGAGGTTAAGTTGACGGAAAACTCCTATAGACCATAACTCTATCATGATTGTCATTTCATCATCAAGATGTATTTTACTTACTTACTTATTTACTTATTTACCTACTTACTTACGCCTGTTACCCCAACGGAGCATAGGCCGCCGATCAGCATTCCCCAACACACTCTGGGCCTTCCTTTACAATTCTATCCAATTTTTGTTTATTCTTCTCATGTCTGTCTCCATTTTTCAGCGTAATGTGTTCTTTGGTCTTCCTCTTCTCCTTTGGCCTTGAGGACACCATGTGAGGACTTGCCTTTTGACACAGTTCGGTGCTTTCCTCAATGTGTGTCCCATCCACTAAGATGTATCTATGACCATGAAGAAAATACCTGTGATCAATGAGATGCAAGTTTTCTATTATTCAGTGTTGTAATCGTATAGTAACTAACAGAAGAATTCAGAATATGTGTTTAATCCTATTTGAAACTAATCAGCTGGATGTACTTAGATCTCCAGTACTAATGTTCATATCGAGACTTAAATAATCAACGCATTATCCACTAACTTTATAAATTCATACAAGCAACAAACTTCTACATGTATAATTATCATCATCATGTTTATATTTAAATACCAAAACTAAGATAAACACTTACTACTTACTATTCAGTAGTTTCGAAACTTTTATTATTCATTAAAAACAAAATGTAAATATCTTCTTTCCAATCGAAAGAGAAAAGTAGTTTAGACTCAATAAAAGAAGAGAAAAATAACTAAATTAATGAATTCCAGTTTTATGATGATTTCAACCAATTAATCATATTACATAATTAGAAAGAAGTAATTTATTCAATATTTTGATAGATTAGGTTAACTATACAAATGAAGAATTCAATCTCATTTAGATTTGTATAATCTCAAATATAAAAAAAAGAACGTATTTTATTCTTAGAAAAGTTTGATGATTGTACGAGAATCTGGAGTTTATATGATCCTTAATCCCTAAACGTCGTCGTCGCCGTCGTCATCATCATTTATTTGCTAGTGAGTAGGTGGCCCTGTTTGAATTGGGAAGGTTGATGAATCCCTCTGAAGATACCAATTTTCATGTCTGGTTAATACCTTATTTACTCAAGTAGTATACATACTTGTGGAGGGATAAATATTTTCAGTGAGGAATCGTATGTTAATGGAAACCTAAAGGATGAGCTATTAGGATTTGCTACTATTAAATGGGTAAAATGCACTTCTAGTTTTTTATTTTATTTTAAGAAATGCACATTGTATGCACACATGAAATACATCAATCAAATCGGTCAGTGCATCTCATAGGTAACTCCAACACGAATAAAACATTGTTAATCTAGAATTACGGTAGAGTAGTAAACTAGGCTGATCTCCATTGACTATTAATGTTAATTTATAGGATACAGTTCCACTATTCTTTGAGAATAGCATGAATATGTATGTTAGATTTTGCTGAGGAGTGACTGGGTATAAAGCAAATTATTAAAATTCTAGTGAGAAGTCGTAATTAGTTTCTAATCATGTAGAAAGTGATATCGAAGTAACCGATGACATTAGTTCATGGATGCAGTATGTAACTATTCGACCAAAATGAGAAATATAGACTAGTGGATTTCAGTCCTATAATTTAACGGTAGTACACTTATTTGCTGAACTTTGAAAATCTTAAAAGAAGAGGAAGACCAAGGAACACATTACAACGAGAAATGGAGACAGACATGAGGAGAATGAACAACTATTAGATAGAACCAGAAAGGCGCAGGACACAATGAGTTGGAGAATTCTGGTTGGCGGCCCATGCTGTTTTAGGGGTGACAGGCGTAATTAAATAAGTGATAGTTAACTCAGCTCATTAAATATCTGTAGCCACTGAGTATTGAAGATATTACAAGAGTATTGAAAAACCGATCATATAGCATGATTTTTTGCTCAACTCCAGTTAATAGTTTATTCGAGTGAAATGTATGATGATTGGTTCAATCTTTCATAAATAATTCCATTAAAATGGGATTGAAAGTTTAAGCACAAATTCTGGTTTGGACCTCATAACACTTACTTTACTCTAACAGTCGAATATTATCACTAATACTCATAAAATGAATGACTCAATGCGGAATAAATAACCTTGTATTATATTATCATCGAATACTGGAATTCAAACCAATTATTATTCTATTTTTATTATTAAGTCTGTTGTGATAAATAGATGAGGAGTCCCACAATAGGACGAAACAACCGTCCAGTCCTTCCAAGTTTTCCACGGTGGTCTAACTTCAATTAACTCATGATCTTAACCGTTGAAATAGATATTTCATTAACATTTTAGTACAAGTATAATATACACTTTGAAGTATATCAATGAAATAAACTTATAAATTACACTAATTTAATATTTACAAAAGCCATACTTCAACAAACTAGAATAGTTTCGATAAGTGATGCCTAGTGATAATTAACTAGAAATTCTAGATCTAAGACTCATTACAATTCATACTCATCAGTAAAATGTACCTGTACTTTTAAGGGAACTTATTCTCTTTAATAAATTCAATATTTTATCGATCACTTTCATACTTACTTATTTACTTACTTACTTACTTACACCTGTTACTCACAATGGAGCATAGATTGCCAACCAGCATTCTCCAACCCACTCTGTCCTGAGGCTTCTTTTCTAATACTATCCGTTCGGATCATAACTGATCTCCTGTATGACTGAGTTGTATATACAACCAAATCATGAAATTCATATCAGAAAGGTCTTTTTTTATTGCATCAATAAAAACAAGTCGAAAGAAGTTGATGAATAACACAAAAGAAAAATTATCATAAACATTAAAATATCATCAACATCTCATTATCAGTTTTCTTTTAATTTTTTTTTGTGTGGAGAATATTTTTTGTTGTTGAAAGAAAAATCATTAATCCGATTTATTTTCCTGATTGACCCCCCCTCCTATTACTCACAATATGTTTAACTTAAAGGAAAAGAATTATCTATTGCGTGAAACTGATTACATGTATAGATGTATGTATGTATGTATGTGCGTGCGTGTGTATGTGTACTTACGTAGGTCCGTTTATGATGCAAATCTGCGTGTATACACGTCAATTTTATGATTTACCAATTCATGAGAAAAAGATAACCATAAGATAAGTTGGTTTTGTTTTTTTTCCTTGAAAAAAAAAGTTGATTCAGAAAAGGTGATCAACACCGAATTAGGCACAACTATCATTATTATTATTATGATGATGAATATTTAATATTCATATCATAAACATTACCACTATCATTAATGTGGACATGTTTGCTTTTTACCTAACTGATGACAATAGTAGTAAACTTGTATATAAAAAAAATATAAAAAAAAGAACAAAACAAGAAAAAAAAAGAAGAGATCAATCACTGAAAGTGTACATAAAGAAGGAAAAAAAAAGATTAAGATTATCTACTTGCTTTTAACTATTGAATAATATGAACAAAAGACTAATCAAATCTAATATTCAATCTTAATATCTTTATCTATTCATTATGTCAGTGGATTACAATACTTTTAAACTAAAAAAAAAAAAAAAAAAAGAATAATAATAGGGAATTCATGCAAAAAGAAATAATTGAAGCAAAATATTATTTTAATAATCAAGGATGATAATATGAATAAAAAAAGAATAATAGAAAATGCTGGTACTCGTATTACTCCTTCTGTTCCTCCTCCTCCTCCTCCTCCTCCTCCTCCTCCTCCTCCTCCTCCTACTACTACTACTACTACTACTACTACTACTACTACTACTGCTCAGCAGTTCGTTCCGTCCTACTTTATGGCAGTGAAACATGGTCGGTAAGAGTAGAGGATATTCGTAGGTTACTAGTATTCGATCATAGGTGTCTTCGAAGTATTACTCGTATATCCTGGGACCACCGAGTAAGTAATTCAGTTGCTGAGAAATGGGTACTAGGTAAGGATGGCAAATCAATTGAAGTTTCACTACTTCATCAATTGAGATGGCTGGGACACATATTACGTATGCCCAACCACCAACTGCCTCGACGAGCGATGTTTTATGGTGTCGGAGTATGTTGGAAGAAAGCTAGGGGCGGCCAAACCAGAACATGACACAGATCCACAAGTCACTGACAAGTGAACTGAAACATGTTGGTAGGTGTAGACTACCTGGTTGGGATCCGCGAGACGATAAGAACCGATGCAACGGCGCAGATGCCTCCAGTTTTCGTGTTCTCCCATATTCTAATCTTCTGAATTCTTCATGTCACTTTTTTCTGTTTCCATATTTATTCCACCGAATTTTACTCCTTGAATAACATCTTAAAACCCTAATCTTTCCGATTACTCCTTATACTTTTGCTACCGCTACCAGTATGTGATTTGAATTTACAACTGTATCACTGTACTAATGTAATGTGATATGACAATTCGAATTGATGAACATACGTACAAAGTTCTACGTTGTTTATGAATGACTTACTATTACTATTACCACTACTACTGCTGCTACTACTACTGTGGTGGTGGTTGCTACTCACAACATTTCTTTTAAGTAGTATCATGCGGAACATGAAATCGAATTTCTTACACTTTGAATTGCAGAACACGCAACAAATGGTTGATCAATGACTAAGTATGCGTAACGTATAAACACTAATTTTCACTGATAATTAATTCTTCTGACCAGTATTTTGTTCTATACTACCAGTACTACTATATTTCTTTTTACGAACTAATTCTTTCTTCCTGTATTATATCCTCATACACAATCTTTCTTTCAAATATTACTACCATTGAAGTGACTACTATGAATTTGGTGTTCATCTTGTTGTGCTAAATAGGTGTGACAAATTAGATCAATGCATAAATGTGCCTGGTCCTACATTGTAGCTGACTGACTACCAAGAGTAATGTTATCACTAACTTCACTTTCATCCTATTTACAAACTACGAGTTCATGTAATCAGTGTTGAACAATATTTCGTACTGTATGACCATTAATCATATTATCTCATCAAAATTAATACTATTAGAACACAGGTTCAAACCTAGAATTTCACGATTGTGAATTGATCACTTTGACTCTAAAGTAACCACTTCAGTTTTATTATTGTTATTACTATTAATTCACTTAGTAAACACCAAATTATGTATCCAATTTTGAGATATACTTTTATATGATACTATTTAGCTACTTAAACTAACGTACGTAAGGTGGGGTTTGAACTTGCAGTGTAATAGTCTAAAGTGAAATGTTTTAACCACGTGACTATTTATTCAACTATTACTATTATTATCGTTACTATTATTATTATTATTATTATTATTAACAAAGATGGATAGTGGCTACCAAAGGAATCCATGACGCGCGTCTCGTCCTATTTAGGACTGATCAGCTGAATGTACCTGCATCTCAATGTTGATTTACTGTTTTCGAGTCTCAGAGTGAACATCAATTCTGAGATGCAGGTAAATCAAACTGACGAGTCCTTAACTCAACCACTAACCACAATCCATCCTTGCTTAGAATGCTTGTGAATTAAGGCAATACCAAAGCAATACACACAGTATTAACAAATACCAACAAGAGACTGATCACTTGCAGTCCTAAACATCAATGGTAAGATTCAAATAAACAATATCAGTGGAGTTCAACCGCGTCAGTTGTGAGGTAGTAACTCATCGATGACAATGGTTGATTTGTCGCTCAATTTCGTGGATTAGTTGAAGTTAGAAATTAACACGGTTGGATGCCGGTTGGCTCAATGATCTAGTGGATAAGCACTCGCGCGCGAAACTGATAGGTCCTGGATTCAAATCTCATGGGGGGGCGGGATCGTGAATGCGCACTGCTGAGGAGTCCCACAATAGGACGAAATGGCCGTCCAGTGCTTTCAGGTTTTCCATAGTTGTCTAGATTCAACTGACTTATGATCTCAACTGTCGAAAATACCAAGTGAATTTATTATTATTATTATCCAGAAAATGTTACGATTCAATAAACAATAAAAAAACTTAACTAAATGCCAAGTTTTATTATATAATAACATATTTGAATAAAGTTTCCCTGTCTTCTTCATTTCATAATCATTTTATATTATCAAACTTCTTACTTGAATTCAAATGTATCATTTCATCTTCTTTTTTTCATTCTTATCACTTATTTAACTTTTCTCTTCATTACACATTCTCTTTTACTACTTAAATGAGTGTATATTATTAGCATAATTTATATATATATCATGCTTTAATAATTATCCAATTGTATCATTTAACCTATTTCACAATCTATTCATTCCTACTATCATTCATTCATTCATTCATTCATTCACATGTAAACTGATGATGACATATTCATGATTAAAAGGAACTAAGTTTAAGGGTATATATATTTCTTTTTTATTGTTTTCATTTTATATTTGTACACATATGTTATTGAGAAAAAAGTGTGGTAGTGGTGGTGGTGTAGGGGGTGAGGGGTGGAGATCTGTTTTTCGTCGTTGCTGTTGTTATTTTGACAGGTAAATAATGGCATCCTCTTTTTTTTTCATTTTTTATTTATTTTTTCAATTTTGTTTCAAAAAAAAAAGAAAAAAAAATCAATTTTGATAATTACACTCGATTAAACAAAAGTCATCCTTGGTACAACAAACAAATCAAACTAATGAAGGTGTATGTTAGAATGAGATGTGATTTTCTCATTATTATTATGATTCATTTCTAAGTCAAGTTCATACTAGTTTGTTTATTTGTTTTATTGATGATTGATAAGGGTAAAAGTTGAATGGTTATTTTTGACTTTTCAATTAATTTTTATTGAATACAACTGGAAACCCCCCCCCCCAAAAAAAACTTGATTAGGTGTTATATTATGATAATTAAATAGAAGGATATATAATACTCAAATCAATAATGTCAATATTGAAGTTAAAAGGATTTGTAAAGATTGTCTAGTCTAAAGTGAGTCTATGTCATAGCTTACTTACTTACTTATGCTTGTTACTCCTTGTGGAAGAGCAGAGGCCAACCATTAGCACTCTTCATCCAACCCTGTCATGGACAATCCTTTCCAGTTGTTATTCATCATTTTCATATCTGATTCTAATGTGTTCTTTGACCTTCCTCTTTTCCACTTTCCTTGATGATTCCAAGTTAGGGCTTGCATCATGATGGAGTTTGATGATTTCTGTAATGTATGTCTTATCCATTTCCATCGTCTTTTCCTAATTTCCTCTTCATCTGGAAGTTCGTTTGTTCTCTCTGTAATAGGTGGTGTAGTATGAAGAAGAATAAATAAAAACCATTGAGTACTAGGTAACAGTTTTATTTATAGTTTAAGTTACAGTTTGATTTAGTTTTTTTTCAAAAAAATCCATTAAAAGCAAGGAAAGTTTCTTTCTATATGAACCTTTTCAATAAAGTGCATTCACGATCCTCTCCAACATGAATGAACTAAGAAAATTTAGGCTTGTGGTAACGTTCAATCTTCAAGTCACTGAGTGGCATTCAGTGGTTTGCATTTCAACTTAATTAATTTGTGAAATTACATGACTATCTTCTAGTCGTTGGTGAATAAATGCCTCAAATTTGATAGGATGAACTCTAGTCATGATTCACAAGAGCTCCTAGAATTGCCAGTAAATGGTCACTAGCGAGCATGTTATTATTATTAACACGAAAATACGTAATCAACGTAATGTTAAAACCTTTTAAATCGTTAATTATAATGCTCATGACGTACACTGAGAAGATATAAAAAGCTGATCCTTTTAAATAATCTATTCAAACTTGGACGTTTATTTGTCTGCCCCAAATTCCCTGGTACGCCGAGAGTGGGGAGAGTTAGCTCACTTTTTCTCGAAATGCTTTCACATCGCCACGCGTATATAGCCTCTGCCAGGGAAGTTCTACTCACTGCTTCTCGTAAAATTACTGTTGTTTACGCAATTGGAGGTCGAAAAGTGAATGTCCGGCGCTTAACCAGGTTGATGGATATGGAGGGTCCACCCACGGGAGTTGAAAAACCCTGATTCTAACAATGGTGCACATGGGCTCTATGAACCTGAGGGAACAAATGGAGTATGAACCAGTTTTTGGTCACAGGCTACCATGGGACTGCATCTCCTTACGTTGCTCCACTGTCTTGTGGATCGGACCTTTAGGTCGAAGGCTCTGGATGTGGCTCCTTACGAAAACCACCTGCTTTGATCTGACACCCGGACAGTATCATAGCCTACACACAAATCAAGTGGCTTGTTTGGTGCATATATACCTGGTGCCCCTTTGTATTAATATTTTGTGTTCAAATAAATAAATGTCTGCTTAATGTAGCAAAGTAATTTCTTGATTAAACTGCTCATAAGTGCTTTGTTACAATTTTTGAGCATATGCAACAAACAAATGATTTGATTTCTTATTTATTCTTACATAAAATTGTGATATCAATATTGTAATCTGTACACGTTTGTACTCAAGTGAAAATCCTTCAGTTGATTCACTAGTAATATAATGTTTTTCCTGTTTAGATCGGTATCATATTTACTATCAATCCTACTAATACTAATACTACTACTATAGTGAACGAGGATACCAGTGGGGACAACTAAATGTATTTCAATACAACTTAGTAAAATCTGAGAACCATACAATAAATATTTTATTTGCAAAATGTTAATCATTTGTCTCAAAATCCATTGTTCTTTCGTTTTCACAACAATCATTCTCTGTTCTCTTTCTCCTTTCTTCTATCTTCTCAACCTTCTGCCTCCAGGCATTTCACTTGCGATTAGTGATGCAAACTACTTATATCTGTCGACATCAGTAGCATATACCACAGTTAGAAGTTTACAATATAAATGATAAGTGACATGAATATCTAGTTCGTTTCTTTTCCGATTAGCTAAATTGTAACAGTTTTCTACAAAGATAACATTTAGAATAGAGGGAAATGGAAGAGGAATTGGAAATTACATAAATAATTAATTTCATTTTTATTGAAAACTATATTCTGGGTTAAAGTAGATTGATGGATAATATTCTGTGATACTAAATTTAACCTTCAGATGGGTGAGACTATAATTTATGGACGACCTTTGAGAGGCGTCCTAGTGACTTTGAGGATGTCTGCCTGTTTACTGGGGTTAAATAACGGTCGTAAACTTGTGTAAAGAATAAGGATTATGATTTACAATTGATGGTTAGGGTTAGGAATTAGATTTATGACTTTCATCACGAACTGATATCAGTTATAATGCCAAAAACTCGATTTAAGTAAATGGATGAATGAATTTCCCGCCAAAATCCAACATCTGTTATCCTAAATGTGATTGGTTCATTCATAAATTATATTCTCTCCCTAAGATGTTAATAATCAAACTATAAAAAAAGATTTATTAGATATAACAAGAAACATACACTTTAGATTCCTTTATTCAATATCATTCTTCATAAAAAACAATGTGTTGCAAAATTAAGTGAAATGAATGAAATTGTAGAGCCAGTGTAATGTAATTGAGCCCTAGCAAAATCATCCGGCAGTTGGATTACAGAATATCGAATAAATCATCGATCCCTGTCAAAGTCAGGATACAACCAACGTGTATCACTTAATCGTATGTCATGAACTGGCCAATGCGGTGGTGGTCTCACTACCTTCTCTGTACCCATTCTTACTCATATATTTCCGTGATAACGTCCTTTGTGTTGTACAGTCTTAAAAGCATCCATAGTGCCTTAACACGACGAAAGGGTAGTCCACGTTAGGTGCTGATTGCGAAGTGTGGTTTCAAAGTTAGCTGTTATTCACACTATTCCCATCTAACTTGAGTAGACCCCCAGTCATTCGAAATAGATCATCTGCGTTGGTGATCTACAACATGTCAAAATAGTTTTCTTGTGAAGATTATTTTATCTTTAAGACTTGTTTTCTAAGATTGAAAAGTTTTTCCTACTTCAGTAAAAGCAACATATACTATGTGGAAGAATTGACTTACAGTTTAAAATTTGATTGATTTAAGAAAACCACAGCTAGAGGAGTTTAATCATGTTAGGTGTGAGGTAGTTGCACACTAAAGGTAGTAGAAAATGCTGATATAGTATTGAGAATTGGTTAAACTTAGACATGTACAATATTGGATGCCGTAGCAATAGTCTAAAGGTTAAGACCTCACCGTGAGTCCTGATGCTCCTGGGTCCAACCGTTGGTGGGGACATGGATGAGCACTATTAAGGGATCTTATACTTGAGCACAAAGTTGTCCAATACTACATGGTTCCCATTAGCACTCTAACTGGGTTCAATCTGTGACGAATGCTACTTATAAATTAGACCATTATTACACTTTGATGGTAGGTATATATTACTGTATAACACTAAATAAGAAATTTGGCTGATCGTAAATGATGAGAACAGAAGTGTGTATTTCCCCTACATAAAATGAAAAAAAATATCCAAGTCACACAATGTGTATTGTATCAGTAAACAGCGAAGTTGAACTCGATAATCAGTATTTTCCATAACCAGCCAATTCATACTATATTGCTATTCGCATCTAAATTAATATCTGGGTAACTGTCTTACATCTACCTTGGTTGACTTTATAGGTTATGATTTCTCAGTAAAATTATATGTGCTGAGGATTTTCAATCAAAATTCCTTGATTTTCAAAGTTTATTCACAATTGGCCTTAGTTTAAGGAACTACAAACAGCAACCTTTGAAATTTCATCAAATCTCCACAAGCTAATTAATATAATGTGTGTTGTTATTTGTTAAATATGAATAGGAATGTCAGTTTAAAGTATGTAGTGTTTATAAATATTAGAAACGTTAAATCACAAGCAATAATACAGCTAGAAATCATAATAAGCGTTGGCGCGCGAAATCGAAGATCCTGGGTTCGAGTCCCATGTGCGGAATTGTGAATGCACACTGCTGAGAAGTTCCATACTAGGACGGAACGGTCGTCCAACGCTTCCAAGTTTTCAATGATCGTCTAGCTTAAACCGACTCTTGAATTGAACTATTAAATAAATATATTTAATAAGAAATTATGTATTACGTGAAATCATATAAAGAAATACATTAGAGTTGTAGCGGTAAATAAATTCCCAAAATAAATAGCTCTGTAAGTCTTTAACATTGGATGTCGACCACATTAGTTATAATAGAATCATCTAGCTGAAGGCTCTCGATCATGCATCCGCACCAGATCACGAGTGGGAACGCCGTGCTCAACATCTCCTGCAATCGCTAACCAGCCTAGATCAGGCGATCCTCACTATATTGATAACCTCCTTGCTTCTGTCATTTGATTTCACTTGGTGGGTACGATTCATATTAAGTTTTACTGGTTAAGGCGTTGTCAAGCTCCAAATACCTGTGGGATATTCAGAGTTAACTAAGTTTTATGTTCATATATAAAGGAAATCATAGATGTTGAAATTTAATAAATTTCAGTTAACAAAATATAAATGGAACACGAATATCTGCAATTCATTGACTACTGAATTGTGTCTTGTTTGTCTAACCACTTAGCATTGTCAGTATAGGGGTTGTGGAGATTATTAAATTTTTTTTATTGAGACCATGAATCGATTGATGTTGGGCCACCGTTGGAAACCCGGAAGCACTGGATGGCCATTTCGTCCTATTGCGAGTTTCCTCAGTAGTGTGCATCCACGATCCCACCTCGCGGGATTCGAACCCAGATTTCCAACAGTGGTCTAGCATCAATCGGTTCGTGATCTCAATCAAAAACTTAATAATCTCCACAACCCATATACTGGTAATTACCATGTACTCACTAATGACTAGCTTCGTGAGAAAACTCTCGGAGTTCTAGTGAGAAGCCGTGACTAGTGCAGCTAATCCGTGTCGGGTAGAGACAGGTATCTATCTCAGTACAATGGAAGATGATTACACAATTTCGTGGATTGGTTGAAGTTAGACATTAACATTGTTGGATGCGAACTGAGTGGTCTGGGGTTTAAAGATTCACTTGCGAGACTGAAGGCCCTTGGTTCGAATCCCGCGGTCAGGGTCGTTTAGTAATGATTGGATTTTATGGGTCAAATTGTTATGTAATTAATGGTATACTAAACTCAATATTATATACACTTCACTGTGATATTAGATAGTGTACGGTAGTTGAGTGAACAGCTTGAACCTAAATTTCATGCTAGTTAGCATTCACCAACAAGGCGTACCTAGAATCTCGAAAGAAATAATTCTCTCTATAGGATTTAATCAGTATTAATCACCAAACAAATTATGATATTGTTGATTACTCGGTTCTCAATCAATATCTCAGTCCTACAAGACGTTATTCATAGCCTGAATACCTCAGTAGTATAATCTCAGAATATGATTTTTGGTGTCACAGTGAAATGAAACTTAGCTCTAGGCTTTTTTATAGGCTATTTTCACAACATATTGTAGGAGATATCAAATAACTTATAAAAGTATCCACATTGAAACCTAATGAATAGAATTGAATCAGAATTAACGATTTAACAAAGATGAAATTAGTTAATACTCGATGAATAGTCAATATGGAAACTGAAACTTGTCTTACTGTCCATTATGAAAGAGACTAGCTAAGATCCAGCTATATTAATAATTTCGTCTTTTACATTCATTAAACTTGTCAGAATTTTGTTTTTCTATTTACTAATATGACTATATGTTCTTCATTTATTTATATGTAAGTTATTAATTCCTTCAAATATGATAAATTATAAGTAAAAGGCTATATCGAGACTATCTCAGTCAGTCAGTTACAAGGCTCGGATAGCTCAGTGGTAACGTCTTTGACGGTGAAGCTGGGTGACACGAGATCAAATCCACCAGGGAGCACCAGTTCCCTCAAGATTACAGGTACACCTTGCTGACGAGCGTTAAGCAGCACGAAACCCGGGTCAAGGGTTTCCTGTCGACTGCCTCCAACCACCAGCGAAAGATTTTATGTAAGGATATAGTACAGGAAGAAAGAATTAGTTGGTAGAGAGAAAGGTATGAAGCGATTTTAATCTCATAGTTTAAGGGAAGACAAGGTGTGTATACACCTACGCCATTGTGATCTATTCTGAGCCATATCAACCACATTCTCCAACCATTGGTAACGATAGTCACATGGACCACAACCAAATAGTCTGCATCTAGTCGAGAAGATTTACTCACAATTCGCATACATCAGCAATAACTGATCAATGAAAGTCCATAATTGATCAGAAAAAAATGAGAAAGTATTAATCTTCACATATATCAGTATAGGGGTTGTGGAAATTATTAAGTTTTGGTTGAGATCATGAACTGATTGATGTTAGACCACCATTGAAAACTTGGAAGCACTGGACGGCCGTTTCATCCTATTATAGGACTCCACCGCAGTGGCTATCCACGATCCCGCCTCGCGGGATTCGAACCAAGGGCCTTCAGTCTCGCAAGTGAACCTTTAAACCCCAGACCACTCAGTTCGCATCCAACAATGTTAATGTCTAACTTCAACCAATCCACGAAATTGTGTAATCATCTTCCATTGTACTGAGATAGATACCTGTCTCTACCCGACACGGATTAGCTGCACTAGTCACGGCTTCTCACTAGAACTCCGAGAGTTTTCTCACGAAGCTAGTCATTAGTGAGTACATGGTAATTACCAGTATATGGGTTGTGAGATTATTAAGTTTTTGATTGAGATCATGAACCGATTGGTGTTAGACCACCATTGAAAACATGGAGTCCCATAATAGGACGAAACGGTCATCTAGTCTAACATCAATCGGTTCATGATCTCAATCAAAAATCTTTACATATAATTGAATTCAGTTTAAATATTGATTTTCTTGTCTACATTAAAATATAAAAGTTAGACAGTATCCTAAATACTATTGTTCTGTCCTATCTATGGAAACGACTAAATATACATCAGTTCATTGTAAATTAACACTTAGGTTCCTCTCTTTTTTTGGTAACTGAAATTTAGAAAGTTTCACTTTAAATGTTAAATTGTCTTAATATATACCGGCTCATGGGCCTAATGATTAAGCGCTCGCGCACGAGACTAATAGGTCCTGGGTTTAAATCTTAGGAGGTGGGATCGTGAATGGATTCCCCAAACCCTTCATGATATCATAAATTGATTTTAAAAGTAGTAAACAAGAATTACTCAGATACAACTAGTTGAATACTACACATCTATATACATAGATTTTGTTTTAAAATTGTATATTCCAAAACTTAGGTCACATTTCTAGATTAAATTCACCTAATTTATTTATTTTAATGCATAGTGAATTTTGAATTATTGTAAGTAGTCAGAGAGGCTAGAGCTGACATGTGTGAGCGCACGTTAGAGAGAGAGTTGTCATTTCTGATTGTTCTTAGCAATCCATTCTCTATCTCTCGATATCTCTCTCTCAAACACACACACATATCTACACATACACACAAATTCATTTATTATGCACACAATGTTCAATAATTGAAATGTAGTTGTATGTGAATATCGTTCATCTATTCGCATTCTAGGTATCATTATACAATTTGGTATATATATATGACAAGTGATTTCTTCTTGAAACTAGTACACCGTTAGAAACCAATGACCTTTTATTGACAATCATCGATATCATTTGAATGCCAGTTTTTGGATGATATTTAAATAATTTGAACATTGAAACAAAAAAAAAGAGTTAGTTATGGTGTACATATTGAAAGTGAAATTGATTATCTTTTTATAGGATTCATTAATTATGCTTTCTAGTAGTTGTTCTGACATTTTTATGAACAAACTGTATATTTCAAAAGTTGAAATTATGAGTCAATTGAAGCTAGACCATCATTAAAAACCTGGAAGTAGTGGACAGCCGTCTCGTCCTATTGTGGGGCTTCTCAGTAGTGCTCATCTATGATCCTGCTTTGTGAGATTCGAACTCAAAACTTATCAGTTTCACAATGGTGCTTCTAGGTTTTCCATGATGGTCTAGCTTCAATTGACTCATGATTTCACCCATTGAAATTTCTAAAAAAATCTCCATAAAACCCCTTCTGATAAAACTGTATATTAACAAAATACGGACTGACTAATAGATAGAGAGTAAAAAGATTTATACCAAAGTTGATATGTTCAATGAACTTACCACTGAATAATGACAAATGATTTATTTATTTAGATCTGTAGTACCGATTAAATTCTTTCATTAAGATTAGAAACTGATTGATGTCAATCAAAAACGCAATAATCTCCACAACCCATATACTGATAATTATCATGTACTCACTAATGACTAGCTTCGTGAGAAAACTCTCGGAGTTCTAGTGAGAAGCCGTGACTAGTGCAGCTAATCCGTGTCGGGTAGAGACAGGTATCTATCTCAGTACAATGGAAGATGATTACACAATTTCGTGGATTGGTTGAAGTTAGACATTAACATTGTTGGATGCGAACTGAGTGGTCTGGGGTTTAAAGGTTCACTTGCGAGACTGAAGGCCCTTGGTTCGAATCCCGCGAGGCGGGATCGTGGATAACCACTGCGGTGGAGTCCTATAATAGGATGAAACGGCCGTCCAGTGCTTCCAAGTTTTCAATGGTGGTCTAACATCAATCAGTTCATGATCTCAATCAAAACTTAATCATCTCCACAACCCTATACTGACAAATTCTTTCAATTAAGTCGTTATATTGGCTACTAGTCTAACCTAGGTTCAAGGTTTTCTGCAGATTATTTTTAATCACCTAACTAAAGAGCAACTAGTAAATCACATAGAAACTGATCATTCATTTTCGATGTTTACTGATATTTTATAGTATTACAACAGAAAACATTATAGCTTGGTTATCTGGAACTTTTTGATAACAATAGAAATATCCCTCTAAAGTAATTGACTGATTCATGGATTCTCTATTTATACCAGTACAATAGAAGAATACTCGAAAAAGGCCTTTTGAGATCTATCTTAGCTAATATAATTATTACGATAACAACCAAATGACTGATAATTTGTCATGTTTTATCAACTAGTTTGAATGCTGAACTTGAAGAATATCAAAACTCCCGATCCTGTAAAAACAAATGATGTTCCTTTATGAAACTAAATCTGACTAACTCTTCTCTTTAAGTGATAGCTTCGGAAAAGAACAAGAAATTATCAACTGTAATCACATAATTGTGAGTTTTTTTTTAAATATAAGTGACTGATTCTTCAGAACTGGGCCTCTGTAGACATCATCCAACAGATGATGAATACTATTCTATCTGATTTTTTCAGAGAATTCAAGACTCACGTTTTATCCTATCTATGATTTATCAGATGAATGTATTTGCATCTCAGAGTCGATGTTTATTTAGGCATTCGAACGTAATATCATTAGCATTATCAGCACCGAAATGCGCACAGATTCAGATGAAGTCCTAAATAAGACGAAATGCACATCCTGGATTTCATTGTTAACCACATTTCATCTATTCCATAGAAACATGTGACATAATGGCTATGTTGAGTAAATTCATACAAGATGAATATAAGCCAATTAAGATTGATTAAAATTCAGTCAAAATATCAATAATGGGTTAAGTGGAAACCATTAGGAATTGAAGTAATAACTTATTCTGATAATATTCTAATTAGTGTCATATTTCAAAAGTAACTTGACATTCGAATTCGATCAAATGAAAATGGGTTTCAGGTTTAATCTGGGAAATGTCACTTTTTTGTGTCTGTGAAATACATGGAATTGAATTCTAGTACCAAATAGAAGGAAATTCTTATTTCATCTATCATCAATATTAAGTTGACATTATTGCACATAGTACATCAGCTAAGATAACCTTACCATTCAAAATCGAAAGGATTGTAAAACTTCTGTAAAAGTTATTTCTAAACACTGATCATTAGGTGGACTGCTAAGCTAAAATGAATACAGATATTGTTATGTAAAGGGTAATTACATATTCAATTCAAATTATATAGCTTATATTAGTCAATTGTTAGTCTTTATTATCCCCCCCATACAGATGATTAACCTTTGCTTATTACTGGAGACCATATTCATTAAGTAATTTTCGGAGTTTTAGTCAGAAACTGTGACCAGTGAGATTTAATCATGTCGGATATGAGATAATTGCATACAAAAGACAGTGGAAGATACTGTATGAGTAGTCCAAAAGTTATACTTTCACTAAGAAACATAGACTTCCTGGGTTCAACCTCCAATAGGATAGAGGATGTAAATCACTGGTAAACTAGTTGTTCATCACTTTCTAGTTTTCTATAGTTTCTATGGTCTAATTTTATTACTAAACTTTCCAAAAATTCACATTACTAGACTTATATAAAATAGAGTTCATTATCTTCATATCATATTCAATCAGAATTAATTTAGAACACTATGTGAATAATACTTCACATCATTGAAGAAATTTCGTTTAAATTTTGACTGAATAGTTTTAAAGTATTTGGGCGCCAATTTCATGTGAGACATTAAAGAGTATGAATACATATATTCTTCCTCTTTAATGTCAGTGATAAACATTTGCAGAACTATAAACTTGACTAATTATATACGGGAGGGGGTTGTGGAGATTTTAGAAATTACACAGATTGAAATCATGAGCCAGTTGAAGTTAGACCGCCATGGAAAACCTACGAGCACTGGATGGCCGTTTCGCCCTAGTATGGGACTACTCAGCAGTGAGCATCCACGATCCCTCACCCCGCGAGATTAGAACCCGGGACCTATCAGTCTCGCGCCAGGCGCTTAACCAACTAGACGTCATGGTTTTCGGTTAGAAATTTAAGGAATCAATGTTTAGGCCACGCATTGGTGAGTGAACAACGGTGAATATTTACGCAGATACTTTTATTGTGTGTGTGTGCGGAAATAGTAGCTCCATTATGAACTATTATCAGTTAGTGTAGTAACTTTGTTATTTTCATAATCTTTGTACTTACTCTTCTTTATACTACTTATGAATAGCATAAGTTTTTCTACTGAATTATTATATTACTATTCATCATTAAAAATTTAGTTATATAAATTAATCGGTGAGACTATAATTTATGGACAACCTTTGAACGACGCCTTCGTAGCCTTGAGAGTGTCCACCTAATAACCATGACCAAATGAGAATTATGAACGTGTGTAAGGAATTATAATTATAATTTACAGTTGATGATTAAGGTTGGAAATTAGATTTAGGGTAAGATGGTGGTTGGAGCTAATCAACAGGAAACCTTGAACCCGGGTTTCGTGCTACTTGGCACTCGTCAGCAAGACATACCTATAGTGTTGGAGGAAATGATGCTATCTGACGGACTCGGTCTCGTGTCACCAAGCTTCATAATCACAGACGTTATCTCTAAGCTATCTGGGCAGCGACCGACCTCTTGTAGGACTGAGATGTAATCACAATTGATTGATCACTGGGTGGTGATCAATGTCATATTTGTCAAGTGAATTTCGTATCAACATCCAAGATCTGTTATCTTATACCTGATTGGTCCGTACATAAATTATAGTCTTGTCAATTTATCTCTTTGAAAAACAAACTATCGTCTCTTGAATAAAAGTAAATAACAGAATGATAATGATATATTATTGGTTCGATTTTTGGCACCGAAAATTAATGATATCCTACGTGAATATGTGCATATATTCGTTTCTATACTTTGTTATATAACATTTGAATTGGCGTCAACTTAAACAACATGTTGACCTTGAAAGAAGTTTTGGCAATCAAATGTCCGATTCATCACCATCATTATCATCATTATCTATTTTATGATCATTTTACATGCCATTTAATTTATCTATCCATTAAATAAATAATAAACAAATATGAAACTTCTATTCTATCTTCAATATTTCATTTCAGATAATGAAATATATAATGATACATATTTAATGATACAGATAGATATACACCCTATAAATTGTCCGATTTGTATGAAAGTTGGGATACCTTATTCAGGTATCCAAACCGAAGCATCCATCTATATACAACTAACCAATCTTAATAGAATTCTATCATAGAATAAATTTTATACAACATATGTTAAACAATGAGTGAATGAATGAAAGTACATTAAATGAACTGACCAAAAGTTGTATAACTGTAAAGGGATAGAATGGGGTGGGGTGGGGCGGGGCGGGGTGGGGAATGGGGTAAATCAACAAGAAACAAAAGAACAAAAAATAAAAACAGCAGTAAAATAATGAAGTCACAAACAAATAAATAAATGTTGCTATCATAAATGAATAATTCATTTAAGTAATATCATATATATGAACTAATTGTCGGTAAACATAAATAAATTTCTATTCTATTATCTATTCAATATTCTCTTGATTCTAACATAAACAGATTGATTATCTTTGAAAAAAAAAAGAAAATAGCATCAATTTAACATTATTATATAGATGGTTGTTAGTGTAATAAAACAAATAGGACAGATGCTCAAATAGTATAGTATATAGTCATAACTACTTTTATAAGTGACTATATATATATATATATATATATGTGTGTGTGTGTGCATGTATATATACATACGTGTGTGTGGGTGGGTGGCACTATGTTCCCTTTTGTGAAGTATAAAATTTTGTTACTAACACCACTTTGTTCCATTTTAATTTATTGCTATCGTTAAATATTCATTGTTAGTTTTATTCATTGCTTTCTCTTTTTGTTTTCTTTTTCTTCTTCTTCCAAATTCAATCAGAAAAAGAAAATGAAGGACAGATTAATTATTTATTACATGATGTTCCGTTTTCTGTTTTGTTTATTTATCTCTTATGATTAAGGTTATTGCTATTTTCCCCTTTATGAAATATAAGAAAGTTGAATAAATGATATTCTCTCTCTATTACTAATAATAGGAAAATGAACAATAATGACTATGTGTGTGTGTGTTAGTTTTATACAAAAAAAACAAAACAAAACCTTGAAAGTGGGCGGTTTTTCTAAAGACGTTTAAATGGTATATATATATATATATATATATATATATATATATATATATATATATATATATATATATATATATCACCTTCTTCGGATCCGTTGGCCGGAAACTATTAGCAACAACCAACTGTGCGAGAGAACAAACTAGAATTCAGCAGAAGAATAAATCAGGAAGAATCTCTGGAAGTGGATAGAACACACATTGAGGAAAGCACCGAACTGTGTCATAAGACAAGCCCTCACATAGAATCCTTATGGCTAAAGGAGAGAGAGAAACACCAAAGAACACATCACGTCGAGAAATGGAGAAAGACAGACATGAGACGAATGAACAAGAATTGAATAGAACTGGAAAGGAAGACCCAAGACAGAGTGTGTTGGAGAATGCTGATCGACGGCCTATGCTCGGTTAGGAGCAACAGGCATAAGTATGTAAGTAAGTATATATATCACCTTTTTGAATGAGATTATCAAAAGTAATTTCAAAGTTAGACTTGTAGATATTTCTTTTTCACGTAAGAAGGAAAAGGAGTTAATAACCACAACCAAACACATTTGATGAGTACAACTGATAATTATACATGATACAGAATAAAAAAAACATATTAGATATTTACATTGGTACAGTCAAGAGTGGGGAGACTTAGCTCACTTTCTCTCAAAATGCTTTCACATGGTCATGTGCATAAAACCACTACGAAGGAAGTCGTACTCACTGCCTTCTCGTGACATTACTGTTGTTTACAAAATTGAGAGGACAAAAACAGAATACCCGGCGCTTTAATCAGGTTGATGGATACGGAAAGTCTACCTAAGGGAGATGAAAAACCCTGATTCTAAACCAATGGTGCACATGGACCCACAGTATCCTGAAGGAACAAATGGAGTGTGAACTTATTGTTCGTCACCACCTACCACGGGACTGTATCTCCTAATGTTGCTCCACCGCCTTGTGGACCATACCTTTAGGTTGAAGGCTCCGAGTGTATCTCTCTAAGAAAACCATCTAGTTCGGTTTGGGCATCCAGGCAATATTCCAACCCTCACACAAATCGAATGATGAAGTGTGGCGTACATCTATTTGGTGCCTTCTTGTACCTATGTTTATGTGCTTAAATAATAATAAGATATTTGTTACAGTTAGGATATAAACTTTACAATTACAATAATAAAACAAATCACATACGCACTTAGAATGAGAGAAAATATTTTTAGTTACAATGTAAAATAGTGAGATTGTGTAGTTCTTTTTTTTTTTTAAAAAAAAGAAATTTATTGACATGAATAAGAGAGCGTTAAGGTGGAAAACTATTTTCATGATTCACATGCGAAAATCGTATAACCATGGAAACTAAATTTGAAATTAGAAAGAGGGACTAAGATTTAAACACTGTAGAGAAAAACATTAAGTTCAATAGTAGATGAAATTTGTTATTTAAAAAAAACTCAATAGTTTAATGATCAAATATACTCATATTTTGACTTCAGAAAATGGATGAATGGTTACGCAAGATCATTGGTCGATCAAAGTTACATAATAACACCGTTGGATGCTGGTTCAGTGGTCTAGAGGTTAAGAGTTCTCGCTCCAGACCAGAGGCCCTCGTTTATCTCGTTCATCACAATACTACTATATATATATGATATCAGCAGAAGTATCCCTTTGAATTGGACCTAAGTTTTCAACTAGGCTCTTTTGTTGTTGTTGTCGTTATTCTCAGAGTCAATTCTATTTAATATAAAACTTCCATAAATTGTATAATACAGATATTTTTCAACTATATTACTCCAGTCTTATCAGCAAATCTAACCGGTCCATTATTATTATTATTACGACTATTATTGTTATTATTATAAATTATCTATAAAAAGCATTTGCATTGTCTCCATGTGTGCGCTCTCGTTTCCTCATTCTATCTCTTTGCTATGCTGACTATTATAGAGATATGTACTTATCTACTTATAAATTAATGTGTCTGTTAGTGTGATCGTGAATCTTATTTCCAACAACAACAACAACAACATAATAATAATAATAATAATGTATGCCGAAACTATGAAACTTGAATTGTCATACCCCAGACTCTACCGAAAAGATTATATATATATATATTCTTGTCTATACATGTATATTTACTGTCATTAATTATGTATACTTGGACACATACATACATACATACATACATGTATATACACACATATAAATCCTTAATGTAGTTGACATACATACACAAATTATGCACTTTAAAAAGAAGATAAATACTGATTATTGTACAATGTTGTCATCTCCATTTATAGTCCAGATGACAACCGGAAAACAAAGCCTGAGAGAGAGAGAGAGAGTTTGCTTTTAAAGTTTGTTTTTTTCTCTCTCTTCTTTTTCTTCTCTTTCTATATACAACTAACAAAAGTTATAGACGACATGGCAGTGAATTATAACATTATTAGTCCAGAAACAGTAACTAAGCTATTAATATGACAGAATAGATGCTTTAACTGTATAGATTTGTGTAGGTATCTATGTATATTATATAAATGAATGTTTTAATTTTGGTGTATAGATTAGTATTCTTTCTTTTATATTACAGAAAGTAGACTAACTATAGTTACAATCATTTGTATAGACTATACACAGAGAAATAATAATAATAATTGAATACATGGAGATTTATGTATTAGTAGTAGTAGTATTGTTTATTTCTTTAAAATAGATAATAAAATGAATAAGTCAGTAGTATTTGTAGTAGTAGTAGTATGATGAGAATTAGACAATATTAAACAAACTACTATAGTAATCTAATTGACTTCATGTTCGATACATCATTTATGTTTAGTAAAAGTATGTAAATGTACTGATATAGTCGATACACTCAGAAGTACATCTCTACATATGTGTGTGTGTATAAGTGAACGATTGCATATATACGTACGTACATATGTACATGTGTATATATGTGTGTGTGTGTTAATGTATGTACACATTTTCATTGAAAAAGTTAATTCACCATGAAATCCGTGAAAAGTTTCCATTCATTGAATAAAACAGAGAGAAGTAAAAAGGAATAATAATAATAATGGTAGTGTTTATATTAAATTAAAGGAATACAACAGAGAAATGATTATTTGAAAAGTAATATGTGAAATAAAACGTTTTTAACAGTATTTTTATAATTTCAATGGTTGAGATCATTTGTCAATTGAAGCTGGACCATCATGGAAAAACTGGAATCACTGGACGGCCGTTTTGTCCTAGTATGGGACTCCTCAGCAGTGCACATCTATGATCCCGCCTCGCGAGATTATTATAAAGTTTGAATTCTATGAGGAGAATCAGTTTCTGTAAGGCCGCAGATATACTGTTTTTCTGTGTGCTAATCAATCAAAAATTTAGACTCAATACTTTTTACTAATTGTCAGTGGTGATTTAACAATGTAAAAATATTTGTGTAGTCATTATTACAGTATACATTTCAAGGGAGAATGCCATTTTAATGTCTATTGCATTTGACCTAATGCTTCACATTTTGAAATCAATAAGACATTTGAATGATCCTCTTCATGATGCTCAATACCTTACATGATGTAAGAACTAGTTATATAATGTTAACCGGTTACTTACTGGAGATGAATACTGTTATCTTTGATTCATTAGATTTTTTTGAGTTGTACTAGTAAAAAATAGGGGTAAGTGAACAATTATTTCGTCCCAGTATTGAAGCATTCGTCAGTAGGAATGTTCAATCTCTTCCGATATTGAATCAACATTAATGGAGAATATAGTGGATTTAGACCACTAAATTGGAATAGGATGTTCGGGGAAAAGTGACTAGTATTCACCAATGACTTTTTTTTGGATGATTCATGAAGTTCTAATGAGAAGTCATGACTTCTCCAGCCTAGTTATATTGGAATCGAGAAATAGTTGTCAGTATAATGGAAATTATAATAATTGAATTTGTCTAAACGGCTGAATGCTATCGTTTTCTTCACTAAACATGAAGCTTTTATGGTTTTATGTAGTCCATTAAGCGCGGTTATACAAGTGAGTAGTTCCTAACTAGAATGAATCTTCTTTTCAATGATCCTCTTGTTTTCAATAGTTTTCCAGCCGATGACAAAACCTCTCTTGAAATATATGCTAATTTATATGAAAGCTTATTAACTTAAAGAATATAATGGTAATATTGAGGTATTATATACTTTAGAGTTTACATACTGGTATGATAATTCACTTGTAGATAATCGAATGGTTCCCTAACGTGGAACCTATTGATTAAAAGATTGGAGACACATCAGAATTATGAATAATAGTTTTGATCAGGTAGAAAGGAGAACCATAAACAGAGTAGGTTGGAAATTACTGATTGGTGACCTACACTTCACGAGAGGTAACAGGAGTAAGTAAGTAGGTAAGTCAGTCAGTAGGTCAGTCAGTCAGTAAGTCAGCCAGTCAGTCAGTAAGTCAGTCAGTCAGTCAGTCAGTCAGTCAGTCAGTCAGTCAGTCAGTCAGTCAGTCAGTCAGTCAGTCAGTCAGTCAGTCAGTAAGTAAGTAAGTAAGTAAGTAAGTAAGTAAGTAAGTAAGTAAGTAAGTAAGTGGGCGAGTAAGTAAGTAAGTAAGTAAGTGGGTGGGTAAGTAGTAAGTAAGTAAGTAAGTAAGTAAGTAAGTAAGTAAGTAAGTAAGTAAGTAAGTAAGTGGGCGAGTAAGTAAGTAAGTAAGTAAGTGGGTGGGTAAGTAAGTAAGTAAGTAAGTAAGTGGGCGAGTAAGTAAGTAAGTAAGTAAGTGGGTGGGTAAGTAAGTAAGTAAGTAAGTAAGTAAGTAAGTAAGTAAGTAAGTGGGTGAGTAAGTAAGTAAGTAACTAAATATTTCTACAAATTCAATCATCAGTTTTAATGAAATTGTCTTGATATTCCTCTCCTGTTTGTCCTTTTTATACAACGTTGAATCCCCTACTGTGATTATAGTGTTTCATAGCTTGCTTGATGCTGACTGTAAAGGTGTTGGAAGTTTGTGAACCAAACCTATTCCCAGTAGCCCTAATAACCAGCTTATCATCCTGAGGATGTTCTTCATATAGGACAGAATTATCCGTTTTGTTGATTTTCATCTCCAACCGGAGCAAGAGTGAACATCAACTCTGAGATACAGGTACATCCAGCTGATGAGTCCCAAATATTACGAAACGCGTGTCCTAGATTCTACTGCTAGCCACCATCCATCTTTGCTTGAAAACCTAATATATTTAATTTTTCGCTTAAATCGACTTAATAAACTGCATTTAAGTTTCAATCATATTAGATAGCTATCATAATTAAACTAAAAAAAAATGATTGGATGCATTGATTTCACTGATATACTGTCAATCTGATTTGAAGTTATTATTATTATTACTTACTTACTTACTTTCGCCTGTTACTCCTAACGGAGCATAGGCCACCGACCAACATTCTCCAACACACTCTGTCCTGGACCTTCCTTTCCAGTTCTATCAATTCTTGTTCATTCATCTCATGTCTGTCTGTCTCCATTTCTCGACGTAATGTGTTCTTTGGTCTTTCTCTCCTCCTCCTTTGGCCTTGAGTATTCCATGTGAGGGCTTGCCTTGTGACACAGTTCGGTGCTTTCCTCAACGTGTGTACTATCCACTTCCAGCGATTTTTCCTGATTTATTCTTCTGCTGAATTCTAGTTTGTTCTCTCCCACAGTAGTTTGGTGCCGATATTGTCTGGCCAACGAATCCAAAGTATCTTGTGTAGACAACTATTAATAAACACTTGTATCTTCTGGACGATGTCTTTCGTAGTTTTCCAAGTCCTAGCCGAGTCCTTCCGAGTCCTAGCCAATCAGAGCATGATGGAGCTTTCTAGAATGTCAACGTGGTGTGCTAGGCAGGAAAAGGATCACTTGGAACACTAGGTTTCTTGTACACATGTATAAGTCATTAGTTTGGTCGTATAAGTAAGCATATCTAAATTGACAATTGTATTTCACAATAATCGTCTAAACATAAGGACATAACAGTTATGAATTAGTAGATATCCTTAAATATTACCTAACGTTTCGCTTCAACAGACTTATCTCTTGTCGACTCTACTTTACTTTAACAGTAAGCAATTTTATGAACTGATATCATGCGTTGATCCAGTTATAGATAGCTTTCTTCCTACCTATTAATAAGTGTTAGTTTTTAATGGTTAAATATATTTAAGAAATACTCCAACCAATTAATACCAATGGCCTTATCAATCGACTTACCATTATTAATCGGAGCTCTAAATCTAACCAAACCATTGAGAGTCCCCATAAAAATCTTTTGTTCATAATTATAATAATATTAATAATAGAAGTTATCTACTATATCACTGTTATGTGTCTAGGTCGTTTTCGAAACTGTGAATATCATAATTTTACACACAAAAAACAAAATCAATGACTGTATTATTGAGTTAATATGATCACTAATTTTACGTCGGGAAATAGAAGCAAATATGAAAAGGATGAATAACAACTGGAAAGAGCTAGAAATGATTGCCCAGGACAGGGTTGGATGGAGAGTGCTAGTGGGCTGCCTATGCTCCTCTACGAAGAGTAACAGGCGTAAGTAAGTAAGTATGATCTTTAATTAATTTAAATTAAGACAACTGTACTTAATATTTTACTGATGAAATAAGGGAAGAAAACAAGCAAACTCATCCATTTTCAAGTATATCAAGCTGTAACTTATTTTCATTCGTAAATCCATTTGTGGTTCAGTAATATGCTTCATACCATCCATGGGGTATCACATAATCCTAAGCAGTATTACGGTGTCACTTCGATAAATTTTGGGTTACAAAATGAGTATGATAAAGAACGTGGTATTTACTCTGTCACTTTCTGTAAGTCTTGGATAAAAATGAAAATTTGGAGTGATAGATCTTTATAATAGATGTAAATAAATTAAAAAAACACTTAGGAGTTATTACTTACTTCTTACTTGCTCCTGTTACTCCTTGTGGAAAAGCATAGGCCACTCACCGACACTCTTTATCCAAAACTGTCCTCGGCAATCAATTCCAGTTGCTATTCATCCTTTTCATATCTGCTTCCATTTCCCGACGTAATGAGTTCTTCGGCCTTCCTCTTTTCCACTTTCTTTCAGTATTCCTAGTTATAAAATCTATCAATCTTAACAATAATTCATAAAGGTTTTGAATATCAATAATGCGATCAAATAAATCTAATCCCAAGTGTATATATGGGATATTTCGCCATTGAATTTTGCTTCATACTCTTATTCTCATCTGAGTATATAAATTATTCAAGTGTTTGATTCCAAGACTCAATTTTTTTCACAAAATATAATGAGCTACTAAAATTATATAAGTAGTATAAATAGATGACTTGATTATAATGTATTTGTTTTTAATTGATTATCGCTTACAACTTTACCCATCTCTTTCTTTTTCTTTTGTGATTTCATCTTTAACATTATAAATCCTACCTAATCTCAGCTATTATTTTAAATCTGTTGTTCCCTCTTGTTCCCTTATGTTGTTCCAAACTAAACTTCACTGATTATGGTATGTAATAATATTTTCTTATAATAATATTTCTATCATAAATTTATACCGTTTGCAGCTGATGAGAAGCCTTGAAGTATAGTGAATTCATGTTATTTTGCAAATCTTGTTCATATTGCTTTATTAGAATTCATCTAGGGATCAGGATGAATGTAATATGACATTGTTTTGTATTGAAAATACACTATGTGTTTCAGTTTACAAATTTGAAAATTATATGTATATAGGGAGGAATCCAAAGAGTTTCTTTATTCCAATGGTCTAGAAAACATCTTGGAATATTTTCGGACCTCAAACTTATTGAATGGAGTTCAGTAATCATATCAATCTGTTATTAGATGTGAATAGAAACTGTTTTCCCACAAAATTGATTTTTAAATGAGTATTTTAGGTATAGATACTACCTTGATCTAAAATTTAATAACACATTTACATAATATTCTGAATGATTACTTTCACGGTAAAATTATCAACACTGTATACTTTCATTGTCCTGGTACAGTGAATAATGGTCATATTTATCTTACAGGGTTTTGGAAATTATTTGTAATCTAGAGTGCTACAACACACGGTTTATTTAGCAATACCTGTTCTTATAATTTCCTTGCCTCTAGACTATGAATATTCTTTTAGAAAGATCAGTTTCCTGTTTCATTATCCCATGTTTCATTGATTATGAGTGTTTTGCTAAAAAACATCTCTCTCGATATATATTAAGTATGTTCTGAATCACCCCAAATGCACCGGTACGGCCGAGAGTGTGGAGAGACAGCCCTCTTTCTCTTGAAATGCTCTCACATGACCACGTGCAACAATCATTGCTTTCTCTCGGCATTACTGTTGTTTACGAAATTAAGAGGACGAAAAGCGAATGTCCGGCGCTTTAACCGAGTTGGTGGACATGGAGAGTCCACCTAGGGGAGTTCAAAAACCGTCATTCCAAATCAATGGTGCACATGGGCTCCCGCATCCTGAAGGAACAAATGGAGTACGAACCTATTGTTCGTCACCACCTACCACGGGACTGTATCCCTAATGTTGCTCCACCGCCTTGTGGACCATACCTTTAGGTTGAAGGCTCCGAGTGTATCTCTCTAAGAAAACCATCTAGTTCGGTTTGGGCATCCAGGCAATATTCCAACCCTCACACAAATCGAATGATGAAGTGTGGCGTATATCTATTTGGTGCCTTCTTGTACCTATGTTTATGTGTTTAAATAAGTATAATGAATAAATAATAATATGTTTAGTCAGAACTAAATCTCTACTCTCTCTAGTATAGACCATAACAGGTTTAAACGATTTAGGTGGAATTATGTATTCTGACCTTAAGTTTGTACTGATAATGTTGTTCAGAACAACAATGAAAGCTCTAAAACCAAACCATTCAGCTCAGAAAACAAAACTTCATCTCAGTCATCCACCTGAGCTACAAATCTTTTCTACCATCTAAAGCTTTAAACGATATATAGTAGATTTGACTAAAAAAACAAGCAACGATTTGGGCACGAAATATGCATACATTCGAATCTACAATGTAAATAATTCTTCTCGATTCTTGTGACGTTATAAACTGTACTGTAGGTGAAAAAAAGTTGCCAAAATCTACTCGAATTATATCAACATTAAAGTTTATCATCCGTATATGTATTCACTTATGCTCTTGGAACAAGATTGGATGCCATAACAATTAATAAATATTCTTTAAATGATTCAGGGTATCTACCATTTTGTAGACTACTCTATCTGTACTTTTTCGGTAAGATATCAGAGAATTCATGAAAAAACGTTTTCATACAATGTCTTATTTTAAATTTATTGTCTTGTAGTCCATTTTATGGAGGATAAGGTTGCTATGTTTGAAGCGACTACGAGTTCACTTAGTATGCGAACGGAACAAAGACTTGTGACCAAAGACTAATAAACTAGCTATTCTGATGCGTCCCAGCCCAGCTAACTAGAGAGAGAGAAGTCGAAGTTCGAACGGGGAATTATATTCCGCAAAAAGCCAGAAGCACGAGTGACAACAACAGACACAAATCAAAACGTATGTATACAGGACAAAACCGTCCTTGGGAAGCGTTACTAAAAGACACAATGGGCCAATAGCGTTTAAGATTCTCCCAAGTGGGAAATACGACCTGAAGGTAAAAAGAACGCTTTTGGTGCGAAAACAAAGAAATTCAAGTTTTCAAAATAAAATTACAAAATTAGGTCGTTTTCCAAGTGAGTTCTGGGGATCTAACGTCCCCGATAAAGGGTGAATTCATTTCTGTAGATAGCTATACTGTAGTGAATGAGAACACAAGTGAGGGCAACCGATTATATTTGGTACAATATTACAGAGTTACTTGATAAAATGGAAAAACCATACTCTAATTCTTCACTTGGAAAATGTTCATTAATTGTTTCAGAATTCATTGCTTCTGCATTTCCATACTAATTACTTTTTGTTCCCGTTCTTTCCTGTTCGATCTTCTCAACCTTCTGCTGTCATTCACTCTATTCTTGACTGGCGTTATATACTACTTATATTGACATAAGTAACACACACCACAATAATTTTATGCTGATTAATAATTCGATATCCTATCCTACTAATTACTGAATGAATTTACTAACGACATTTTATTGTGTATACAAATATTCGTCAATATTAGAACGAATAGTTTGACATAAATTGGGCCCCAAGTATAGAGAAGTCATCATATGTGAAAATTATATTTGAAATAATCTCAGAGATTGAAATTTAAATAATTCCAACGTTTCGTTCAGTAAACTTGTCTGAACTTCTTCAGGGTAATAAATCAAATCAAAACTATCTTTCAGTCACTGTGATCATTTCAAAATTAATTTTGACGTGATGTTTTGTAGAATACTGTTTAACTACTCATAAGTAGTCAAACTCTGCAACACAAATTTGGGTCACCACTTTGTTAGACTACTGTAAACAAACTATGGGAAAACGTGGTTCTCGCTTTCTTGTTGACTAGATTTATCAGAAAGGTATGATGTAGTATCGATTGCGGGATTCAAACCAGCAAAATATGTTAAATTTAACCATTAAGTCCTGATTGTGAGATAAAATGAAACGGGCCCCATTCACCAGAGGATTACTTAACTTATCAGTTCCAAATATTCTTTATTGATGAGTGTCAAACGAACCACTTCAAGATATAGATCTAAAAGAGACTAACAAAAAAATGAACTAAGTTAACAATAGCAACAATAACTACATTTTAATGAAACTGTTGTTAGGGGTGAAAAAACATAGAAAGCTGAATGAAGGAGAAATTATGAACAACTAGATTAGAATGCTCCAAAACCTTGCTGTAAATGAACCACTTCTGTATTGTCTAAAAAATAGGCAAAACATGTTACTAGGTAAAATATCTAGTCTAAAGCATATCGTGGTAAAGGTACACTTGATTCTGGTATCATTAAATTAGTTGATCATACAATTAAAACAAATACCTTTATTTTCTTTACAAAATTCTAGTTTATAGTGACTGGTCTGGTTGACCCAAAATAGCAGTACGTTTTGTATGGTGTAAGTTAATCAGAGACAGTTTATAAGAAGCTAAAGAATTAGGTTTGGTGTCTGTTGGCTCTTTTTGACGGTGCATTTATACAGTCTGGAGGGAACTTATGCTTAACTGAACAATTGAAATTTCCGTCGTTCAACTCTAAGACCATGACAGACTTATTTACTTACGTCTGTTAACCCTTGTAGAGAAGCGTAGGTCGTCCACTAGGGTTCTCTATCGAACTTTATCTTGACCAATCCTTTCCAGTAGTTTCCGGTTGCTATTCACCGTTCGGATATCCGTTTCCGATTCTCAATGCAGTGTGTTATTTGGCCTTCCACTTTTCTGTTTCCCCTCAGGATCCCAAGGTGACACCTGCATCGTGATACAGTTTCATGATTTCCACAATGTGTATTGTGACCCATTCACCTACATCGTCTTTCCTTATTCTCCTCTTCACTTGCAAACTGTCTTGTTCTCTGACAAACTATGTTGCTGTTGATTGAATCCAAAATACAAATAACGAGTGTCTCGCATAAACAACCATTAGTAAATATCTATACCTTCCTAATGATGACGGTCGTAGTAGTTCTGAAAGTTCCCACTCCATACAATATCACCATCTCAAATTTATATTGAAACTGTGACTAGGTTGTTGATTGACTGACAAACTGACAGACAGACAATTGTTTTGAGTTACAGATGTTCTTCAATTGTAGGAATACATCCCTTGTTTTGTCGATCCATGTATGCACATCTGCATCAGATTCTTCTCGTTTATCAACAATGTTTCCCACATTCGTGAAAGTGTCCATATGTTTCACAGTCTTTCCATCAAGTGTGGTTTGGTTGAATGGTGCTGACACTGTTATATATTAGGATCTTGCATTTTCTCTTGTGTATGTTGAGGCTAGTGCTGTTATGTGTGTTTCTACATTCGGTGTGTTCACCTACATTTGTCGTCGTTTGTGTGATAGAAGGGTGAGATCATTTGAAGAATCGGAATGGTTTCTCTGCATGAAAGCTGTGCATTGTATTCTGTGCTTTCCCTTAGATGTCGAGGTCTTCATAATTTAGTTGACCACCAGAAGAAAGATGAAGGGGAGAGTAATCAGACTTATTTGACATCGGTCTTCGTCTGGAACGCATCAGTGAGCTGTTATTGATGCACGACTTTGCAGTGTATTGTGTAGCAAGAATTCTGTATGATAGAGACAGTATTCTCAATTACACCACAATGTTAAAGAAGGTTCTATAAGGTTCTCCTATCCATACTTTCGAATGCCTTCTCATAGTCAAGTAAGTTGATGCATGGTGACGAGTTGTATTCAATTGATCGTTCAAAGATGATCCGTAGTGTCGCGATTTGGTCTGTTCACGACCTATCCTTACGGAACCCAGCCTGTTGATCTCAAAGCTGGGTGTCTACTGAGTCTCTCATCCGGTCCAATAACACCCTGTTGAAAACGTTTCCTGGTATCGATAGTAATGTGATTCCTCTGTAGTCCTCACATTTGCTCAGATACTATTTCTTCGGTATCTTGATGGGGTGATCCTCTTTCCAATCTGTCAGTGACACTTGTTCTTCTTCCTAAATTCGTCTGAATAGCATGTGGAGCATGTTTGTAGTTGTTTCTATATGTGACTTCAGTGTTTCAGCTGGTATATTGTCAGGTTCTGCTGTTTTCTCACTCTTGATTTGTCTAATTACCAGCCATCCTGATTTCTTCGGTCGTTGGTGAAGTGATACCTATTGGAAGGTCTGTGTGTGCTGCTTCGATGTTCGGTGTATTCAATGGAGCTGGTCTATTCAGTAGTACCTCCCAGTGTTCCAACCATTTGTTCCTCCTTCCTTGAATTCCAGTGATTGTCTTTCCTTCTTTGTCCTTGACCTGTCTCTCTGGTTTACTATATTTCCTTACCTGTTTCTTCGTTGTGTCATATAGTTGTTCCATATTTACTTCTCTTGCAGCTATTTGCGATAGCGTTGCTAGCTCTTCCACATATTTCTGCTTGTCAGTTCTAATGCTTCTCTTCATTTTCTTGTTTGCTTCAGTGTATTCAGTTTGTGCCTTGACTTTCTCTGTCCTTGTTCAGCTGTTGTGAATTGCTGTTTTCTTCTTCCTTTTTTGAATACTGTCCAGCGTTCTGATAGCAATCTGTTCCTTACGACGATGTTTGTTGTGATCCAGAACCTCCTGACATGTTGAAGTTAGTGCTTCTTTGATCTCTTTCTAATTGTCTTCCACAGTAAATTTTTCTTTCAGTAGGTCTTGTAATACTTGGAACCTGTTCTTGAGATATCTTGAATTCGTTGAGTTTGTTAGTATCTCAAAGAAAGGCTGTATTCAGCGTTTGTACTGCTGTTTCTCCAGTTGTCCAGTGTTTCTTTAGCTTCAGTTTCATCTTGGCCACAACCAAGTGTTGATCAGAAGCTATATCAGCTGCTCTCCTGATTCTCACGTCCTCCGTTGATTTTCTGAATTTTTAGTGATACAAATATGTTCTATATGGTTCTCTGTAGTATGTTCCGAGTGAAACCCGTGTGGTTTTGTATATGAGTTTGTGGGGGGGGATATAGTATCACCTTTAACCATTTTGTTAAATGCACATAAATTAACAAATATCTCACCATTTTCATTTCTTTCACCTAGTCCATGACGTCCCATGATATCTTCATATCTGATGTTGTCAATCCCGACTTTGGTGTTTAAATCTTCTATCAGGATTGTCAGGTCCTTTTCCGAGCACTTCACTATGATCGGTTGCAGATCCTTGTAAAACTGATCTTTATCGTCCCTTGTTTCTTTGTTTTGAGGTATGATTTAATGGTCCTTGATCCATGAGATTCCCATCCCATAAATACTTTTTTCTGATTCTTTGGACAGCATTAGAGGAACTTTCTTCTTCGTGACAGCACCATCCCTCCCGAATCTAACTTTTGCTGTCCAGCTTGGATCCAATGGGTTTACTCATTCCGAGCACCACCTAGTTGTAACTGCTCATCTCCGCAGATATTTGATTGGTCTCCTCAGTCTCCCACATCGTCTGAACATTCCATGTACCTATATTCATTGTTGCTATGGTTGTTAGAAGTAGCACCAGCCTCGTAACTTCCGAATAATCTCGGCTTTCACAATGTGTCATAATTTTTTCTAAATGAAGATCCTTCAAATCCCGGAACGGAGTTTAAATTGTTTAAATTATTTTTTCTGGTTAGAGTTTTTCAGAAAGGTTATTTTTTATGGATAGAGTTGCCCACCCTATGTCCAACCCTTCTTCTCTACCTTGCCATGGGACCAGCAGTAACCCTAGACATGCTACAGGAGTAGTTACAATAAAAATATGGATACTAATAATCCAAAAAAATAGTCCCAGATATTCCAACTTTCCCGATATATTGATTTTACATTCGTGTGAATGAAATGAAGTGAATCAGTTCATTAATATTTTTACTTGTTAATGGTTATTTAAAAATTGATTTTGTTTTGTTGAAACATCTGATCTTAGTTTATTTGGGTGTGGTTTTACTGACTATTCAACATTTTTTTGGAATGTAGATTTGAATAGACAAAAATACATGGAAGTGTAGATATGATCAATGTTGCATAGTAATTTTAAAGTACTCAAATTAACAGAAAGCAAATTTTTATACTTCAAACTTACTCTTGTCAGGGTTTACTGCCAACTGTATAGCTGATGTATAGTAAAGAGTACTATATACCCGAAAGATATTCCTGTGATCCTGCATATAATTGTGCTAAGGGTCAGTAAGTTCAGTTAAGACCGCCCCACTTTTACGCCACTGAGATGGAATTTAATCTTCGACACCTTCATTTGTCTTAATATCTACGTGATTATCTAAGCCGTGGCTTTGCTTATGATAAATATATCTGACTTTTAATCAACGTGATAAGCTTTAACCAAAAAATAATTTCAAAAGAAATTCATTTGTAAAATAAGAATATTAAATATGTATGTCAAAAAATGTATGAAATGACAGTTTGTTTCAAATCCCTGATTAACGTTAGTTAGACAAGGAAACGCTGAACAGTTGTCTCATCCTAGAATGGGACTCCTCAGCAATGTGCATCCACGGTTTTTCTAAAGAGACTGAACCCAAGATCTTCAAGCCTTGAAACAAGCTCGTAATCTAGAGACCACTGGGTTGCCATCCAGGGCAATACACTGCTTATTTAAGTTAATAACAATCATCACCTGCTAACTGGGGAACCACCTCGTGATAGACCGAACAAGTATATATATATATATATATATATATATGTATATATGCAGCTCCTTAAAGTGTTCGGTTTATTGGTAAAGTCTCATAACTGCTCTGCCACTTCGCTTCCAAAGTAGTTGGGTCAACCGCGCAGGGAGTGCGTGGGCACTGTTACAGAATCGGATATCGAGAATGGTAACACTTTAATAGATAATTCTCGGAGTTCTAGTGAGACGCTGTAACTGGTGTAGCCCAACCACTTCAGAAATGAGACAAATATCTCCACTCGCACTAAATGATGGTCAAGCGATCTTGTGAACTGAATGAAGTAAGAACTGGATAACCCCGGCTGCTGATTCAATGGTCTGAATGGTAAGTGCTCGTTTCGAAACCCGAAGGTTATGAGTACGATTCTTGTTGGGGAGTCGTGAATATGTATTGATGGGTCTCATACTAGGAAAGAACAGCTACTCAGGGCTTCTTAGTTATCAACGGTTATTTGGTCGAAATAAGTCTGAAATATAAAACTCCAAATTCGAAAACTTCCATAACACCCTATAGTGACTAAGTTGACCTTTGGATACCTTATTTTCACGTTCACACTTTCGCTGACATGACATTCGAACTTTTTGTTTTACAGTTTAGCAAATGCATTGATACATTTTACTTTTCCATATTAACTTGTTTATCAAATACAGTCATGTAATTCATTTCGAAACACTAACTATTATATAGTTGGATAGTATTTCAAATTAAAATCAATGGATTTCATGTGATTCTCTTACAAATGCTGCACTTATCAAAATAGAGTAGTGGCTAACAGTGGAACCTAAGAAGTGCATTTCATCCTATTCAGAATTTCCAAACTAGATGTATTTGCATCTCAATGTTGATGTTCATAGTGAAACCCGAACCTAGTACCTTATATTCCGAAAGCTAACGGGTTATCCTCTGAGATACTGAGCCCGGATAGTTAATATCTTGTTCAAACAGATATGAATTTGAATTGAAAGAATTTATATTTTTCTTTGCAGCTGACAGATGCATTCCAAGTAAGGACCGCAGTCAGACAAGGTTGTCTAATCTCCCCCTTCCTCTTTCTTCTGGTGGTCGACCGGATTATGAAGACCTCGACATCTGAGGGAAAACACGACATACAATGGACAGCTCAGAACCAGTTGGACGATTTTGACTTCGCAGATGACCTAGCCCTCCTATCGCATACACACGAACAGATGCGGACAAAGACAGCCAGTGTAGAAGCAGTTTCTGCATCAGTAGACCTCAACATACACAAGAGGAAAACCAAGGTCCCCAAATTCAAAACGGAGAACAGCAGTCCAATCACTCTTGATGACGAAACTCTGGAAAATGTAGAATCCATCACATACTTGGGAAGCATCCATCGATGAACAAGGAGGATCAGATGCAGATGTAAAGACATGGATCGGTAAAGCAAGGATAGCATTTCTACAATTGAAGAATATATGGAAATCAAAACAACTGTCTGTCAACCAACATCAAAGTCACAATATTCAATACGAACGTGAAGACAGTTAGTTTCATTGTACAGAGCTGAATCTTGGAGAACCACCACAACCATCATCAAGAAGGTGCAAGTATTTATAAACAGTTATCTACGTAAAACATTAAATCTCCGTTGGTTGGATACCATCAGTAACAGCCTGCTAAAGGAGAGAACAAACTAGCTTCCAACGGAAGAGGAAATTAGGAAAAGACGATGGAAATGGATAAGACATACATTACGCAAATCATCAAACTGCATCACGAGGCAAGCCCTAACTCGGAATCCCGAAAAGTGGAAAAGAGGAAGGCCAAAGGATACATTAGGTCTCAAACAGAAGCAGATATGAAAAGGATGAATAACAACGGGAAAGATCTGAAAAGAATTGCCCAGGACAGGGTTGGATGAGGAGTGCTGTTGGGTGGCCTATCCTCCTCCACTGGGAGTAACAGGCGTAAGTAAGTTTGAAAATCATCTGTGTTTATCAGTTCACTTTAAAAAATGATAACGAATAATGAAATGGGTCATTCCAAGTTGCATACTAAACAATAATTGAAATTTTACACCCAGAAACACACTAGCTTAGTCAAATATCGTATATCATACAGTCAAAACATTTTCATGATTGCCTAGTGAGTCATATTTGCTAAAATAATCACTTCAAACATATAACAATCTTTTCTGTTGATAAAATACCTTTGCAAAAAATTAATTACTCTCAGGATACTTTAATAACTCCGCCTGTAGCTCTAATAGGGTTACTGCCGGTCCCAAGCCCGGGTAAAGGAGGAGGGTTGGGCATGGGGTTAGCGTCCCCATCCCGTAGAAAACTAACTCGCTAAAAAAACGCTTACCAGAAAAAATTATTCAAACCATTTAAACTCTGCCCTGGGAGTTAGAAGGTCTTCAGTTAGAAGAATTATGACGCTTCATGGTGAAAGCCGAGTTCCTTCGGAAGCCACGAGGCCGATGCCCCTTCTAACAACCAGAGCAAAAATTTTTATAGGTACATGGAACGTTCGAACAATGTGGGAAACCGGGAAGACCAGTCAAATAGCAATGGAAATGAGGAGATACAACTTAGCAGTACTGGGAATCAGCGAAACCCACTGGACCCAAGCTGGACAGAAAAGGCTAGCTACGGGAGAGATGCTGCTATACTCCGGTCACGAGGAGGACAATGCTCCACACACTCAGGGAGTCGCTCTTATGCTGTCCAAAGTAGCACGAAATGCACTTGTAGGATGGGAGTCTCACGGATCCAGAATCATCAAAGCATCATTCAAAACAAAGAAGGAGGGGATCTTAATGAATATTATCCAATGTTATGCACCCACCAATGATAGCAACGACGACATTAAAGATCAGTTCTACGAGCGGCTACAGTCAATCATTGAGAAATGCCAAGAAAGGACCTAACTATTCTGATGGGAGATCTAAATGCCAAAGTCGGAATAGACAACACCGGATATGAAGATATCATGGGACGACATGGACTGGGACAGAGAAACGAAAATGGAGAAAGATTTGCAAATCTATGTGCATTCAACAAATTGGTCATAGGAGGCACAATATTTCCACACAAGCGTATACACAAGGCTACATGGATCTCACCGGACCACACTACAGAGAACCAAATAGATCATATTTGCATCAACAAAAAATTCCGAAGGACAATGGAAGATGTAAGAACCAGGAGAGGTGCTGACGTAGCTTCAGATCACCACCTAGTTGTAGCCAATTTAAAACTGAAGCTAAAAAAGAACTGGACAAGTGGACAAACAGCACTACAAAGGTTCAATACAGCCTTCCTTCGAGATACTGACAAACTCAATGAATTCAAGATAGCTCTCAACAACAGGTTCCAAGCCTTACAAGATCTACTGAAAGAAGAAGAAACTAGTATGGAGGACAACTGGAAAGGCATCAAGGAAGCATTAACTTCAACGTGTCAAGAGGTTCTGGGCCTAAAGAAACACCATCATAAGGAATGGATCTCTATAGAAACACTGGACAAGATCAAAGAAAGGAAGAACAAGAAGGCAGCAATTAACAACAGCCGAACACGAGCAGAGAAAGTCAAGCACAAGCTGAATACATAGAAGCAAACAAACAAGTGAAGAGGTGCATTAGAGCCGACAAGAAGAAATACGTGGAAGAACTAGCAACGACGGCAGAAAAAGCTGCTAGAGAAGGAAATATGAAACAGCTTTACGATACAACGAAGAAACTAGCAGGGAAATACAGTAAACCAGAGAGGCCGGTCAAAGACAAAGAAGGCAAGCCAATCACCGAAATTCAACATCAGCGTAACAGATGGGTGGAATACTTCGAGGAACTCCTGAATAGGCCGGCTCCAATGAATCCACCGGACATCGAAGCAGCACACATAGATCTTCCTATAGATGTCAACCCACCAACGACGGAAGAAATTAGAATGGCCGTCAGACAAATCAAGAACGGGAAAGCAGCAGGACCCGACAACATACCAGCTGAAGCACTGAAATCAGACATCGAAGCAACCACAAGCATGCTGTACCTTCTATTCAAAAAGATTTGGGAGGAGGAACAAGTGCCAATGGACTGGAAAGAAGGACACCTCGTCAAGATTCCAAAGAAAGGAGATCTGAGCAAATGTGAAAACTACAGAGGCATTACACTACTGTCAATACCAGGGAAAGTCTTCAACAGAGTGTTGCTGAACCGTATGAAGGATGCAGTAGACGCCCAACTTCGAGATCAACAAGCTGGATTCCGTAAGGATCGGTCGTGCACAGACCAAATTGCAACACTACGGATCATCGTCGAACAATCAGTGGAGTGGAACTCATCACTATACATCAACTTCATTGATTATGAAAAGGCATTCGACAGTGTAGATAGGAGGACATTATGGAAACTTCTTCGACACTACGGAGTTCCTGAGAAGATTGTCAACATTATCCGGAACTCATACGACGGACTACAGTGCAAAGTAGTGCATGGAGGACAGCTGACAGATGCATTCCAAGTAAGGACTGGAGTCAGACAAGGCTGTTTACTCTCTCCCTTCCTCTTTCTTCTGGTGGTCGACTGGATTATGAAGACCTCGACATCTGAAGGAAAACACGGCATACAATGGACAGCTCAGAATCAATTAGACGATTTGGACTTCGCAGACGACCTAGCCCTCCTATCACGTACACACGAACAGATGCAGATGAAGACAGCCAGTGTAGCAGCAGTCTCTGCATCAGTAGACCTCAACATACACAAGAGGAAAACCAAGGTCCCCAAATTCAAAACGGAGAACAGCAGTCCAATCACTCTTGATGACGAAACTCTGGAAAATGTAGAATCCATCACATACTTGGGAAGCACCATCGATAAACAAGGAGGATCAGATGCAGATGTAAAGACATGGATCGGTAAAGCAAGGATAGCATTTCTACAATTGAAGAATATATGGAAATCAAAACAACTGTCAACCAACATCAAAGTCACAATATTCAATACGAACGTGAAGACAGTTAGATTGTACAGAGCTGAATCTTGGAGAACCACCACAACCATCATCAAGAAGGTGCAAGTATTTATAAACAGTTATCTACGTAAAACATTAAATCTCCGTTGGTTGGATACCATCAGTAACAGCCTGCTAAAGGAGAGAACAAACTAGCTTCCAACGGAAGAGGAAATTAGGAAAAGACGATGGAAATGGATAAGACATACATTACGCAAATCATCAAACTGCATCACGAGGCAAGCCCTAACTCGGAATCCCGAAAAGTGGAAAAGAGGAAGGCCAAAGGATACATTAGGTCTCAAACAGAAGCAGATATGAAAAGGATGAATAACAACGGGAAAGATCTGAAAAGAATTGCCCAGGACAGGGTTGGATGAGGAGTGCTGTTGGGTGGCCTATCCTCCTCCACTGGGAGTAACAGGCGTAAGTAAGTTTGAAAATCATCTGTGTTTATCAGTTCACTTTAAAAAAATGATAACGAATAATGAAATGGGTCATTCCAAGTTGCATACTAAACAATAATTGAAATTTTACACCCAGAAACACACTAGCTTAGTCAAATATCGTATATCATACAGTCAAAACATTTTCATGATTGCCTAGTGAGTCATATTTGCTAAAATAATCACTTCAAACATATAACAATCTTTTCTGTTGATAAAATACCTTTGCAAAAAATTAATTACTCTCAGGATACTTTAATATTTTACAGTTATTGAATTAATGTTGGAGTTTGACCCAACCCAATATTATGACCTATTGACTTTGGCATAGTAACAATTGTCATTGTAACCTTTTATATTTTTATACTATTTTGACCCATGTAATTTTACACCAGGACGTAATTCATACCTATTTCTATTGGTTATTTTGTCTTGTGCAATATCATGTATACGTTGTAGAATAAATAGATGTATACCTAGCAGTGAAATCCAGAATGAGAGTTTCATCTTACTTTGATCTCGTCAAGTATATCCAACTGACGAGTATCAAACAGGATTCCACTGTTAGCCAAAAATCCATCTATTCCACACAAAAAAACCCCTGTGAAAAATGACTATATCAAAGTAATTTCCATAGGATACACATATGCCATCAAAGGCTGATCAAAATTTAGTTAATATTGTAAACGATAAGGTCATTCAGATCGTTTCTAATAATGATATATGTACACTTTGATATTTTCTTTTCTCTCTGTGTGTGTGTGTGTGTCGTTTCTTAAGTCAGAAATGTGTATTAATCATTTAATCTATTTAGTTTTAGTAGATTTATTGGATATTAGAATTATCTCCCAGTTCATAATTTTGTTTAGACCCCAATGAACTAACAGTAACTAGGCGTTATTACGTTTTCTTTCTAAGCATACACTGATATAACTTATTCAGTTCAGCATTCATTCGTCTAAAACACAAGTATCATTAATATTTACTATTAGACATTAGAAATAATCTAAAGTTAAGAAAAGTGATTGAACGTTGTTTTAAATATAACATCACCTTACCATTTAAAGATGATTCAAATCGCCTTTTACTGAAACAACGGCTTAAATCAGTCATCAATAAGACATATTGTACAGCAAAGGTCATTATTAAGGAAACAGCAAGATTCATGCCTCATCGAAAACCTAAAAGACAAGAAAACTATTACGTCACATCCTACTGTGTTCAACAATTTTAATGTATCAGAAGGGGTTTTGTGGAGATTGTAGTAATTTCAACAGTTGAGATCATAAGTCAATTGAAGCTAAACCACCATGGAAAACCTGGAATCATTGGACGGTCGTTTCGTCCCACCACGGGGCTCGTCGGCAGTGCGCATCCACGATCCCCCACAAAAGAGATTCAAACCTAGGAGCTATCAGTCATGTGCACAAGCGCTTAACCACTAGACCACTGAGCCGGCTGGCATCCATCGTTGTTAATGTCTAACTTCAATTAACCCACGAAGTTGAGAGACACATCCACCATTGTCATCAGTGAGTTTCTATCTCACAACAGACCTGATTGAACTCCACTGGTCACTGCTTCTCACTAGAACTCCAGGAAATACCTCTTGAAGCCAGTTACTAGTGAGCATATGTTGATTAGTATCAGAAAGGGTTTTCTGGAGATTGTAGTAATTTCAACAGTTGAGATCATGAGTCAATTGAAGCGAGACCGCCATGGAAAATCTGGAAGCACTGGATGGCCGTCTCGTCCTATTTTGGGACTACTCAGCAGCGCGCATCCACGACCCAGACTCGCGGGGTCATACATATATAGGGAGGAGCAATCGTGATCTCAAAATTAGGGTATTTGAATATGTACATAAATGGTTGCAGAAACAAATGACCCAATAAGAGTAGAGAATAAACATCCATCATCCTCTATTGCCAAACACATAATTGAAACAGGTCATAAGATTGATCGTAACTCAGCTTTTGTGGTGTTGCACAAAGGTGTAAACGGGAGTATACTAAGGTTTATTGAAGCCTTAGCCATACAATAATCCGAACCCCCTTTTTATGTATTCAAAAACAGTTTGTTCTCACCCGAAATCTACCCTGGTAATGTTAGCTTATTATCCAGAGTGATGAGGTTTCAAATTGTTTTCACATTTCTTCATTATCCTTGTCTCCTCTCACCTTCCATTTCTAGTCTAGTTGACCTTTTGTTTTTATATATAAATGTTCTTAACAAGTGTATTATGAATGATCAGATGGTTCGAAATGTAATGCACTAACATATCCACATAGTTCTGATAATCTTATTATACTATCGAAATTTATCAAAGGGACTAACTGCTTTAAATAACATTTGTTGATTAGTAAGTGATATTATGAAAACTTATTTACTTTGATAAAATTATTGAAATGAAACCTAACGGATAGATTGTTTGTGACCGATACTGAGCTATATTTCACGTCTTCAACCATTGGTTATTCTAATAGTGAGAACCTAAACCTGAAAGTCTAGACCTATTACAACACAACTCTGTACAACAATCAGTGACCTGATGGATTGATGTCAAGTCTTGTTTTAGTCGTACATATATTTCTTTTCATTTTCTCTCACACTATTAAACTTTACACGTCGAGGTAAGTTCGATCAACGAAATATGACTTAACAAACAAAAAAGGGTTTTGTAGAGTAAACAGTTTGTTTCAAAAGTTGTTTTTCCCACCAAATGAAGCATTACAAAACTAAGAAGTATCATATTGATATCTGTCTTACTATGTCACGAACGTTTTAGCAAACATGACACGAGCCAAAATTGAACATATATGTTTACGACACGATATCCCCATTAAGTCATGAATACTATGAGCAGAGATGTATAGTGGCTAATAATGAAATCCAAAACGCGCGTTTCGTCCTATTTGGGACTCATCAGCCAGATGTATCTGAATCCCAGAGTCGATGTTCGCTCCGGCACTCAAACTTGGAATGTGTTAATTTTTAAAATATTTATTATACAATCATTAAGTAAACTATCCCTCCAGTTTTATAATCCCAAATAGTATTTAAGCACAAAATATCATACATAAACATGGCTTGAAATAATGTAGAAGATATGTAACTGAAATGATTCTTTTTGATTGTGTTGTATTATCGAATCTTATTAGTTTAATTCTAAAGCTTTCAATTTCATGCTGGACAACATGATCAAACCCCAGTGAACAAAACACAAAAATAAATTGTATATCTCTATTATATTTTGAACTTGATTGAAACATATTGATAGGGAAAGAGAATGTGTATGTGTGTGTGTGTATATATATGTAAGTAGGTAAAATGAAAGCTTCGAATTTATGAAATATCTAACAGTTACAGTAATCAAACCGGTAAATAAAGAAATCAAACAGACAACAATAGGGTGTTAACATAAAGAAAGAAATTTATATCACCTATGTGTACAGATATACAAATACATATATATTTAATGCTTTCAAGTTACTAAACATTCATACATACAGTTAGTCATGTTAATAAATAGATTTGTGGGGGGAAGGGGGCTGGTGGTGGTAGTGGTGGGAGGAGGGGAGAAAGTAAGCATTTCAATAATTCATATTTCATCTTTCAAACTTATATTTTTGTACAATAACTCTAATTGATAAATGAAGACAAAATAAAATTACATAATACATAAATTAAAAATAAAACATTCAATGAAAATCAATATTTGCACAGTTAAATCAATAAATTAATAAACAAAAGAATAGACAACCATAATAATAAGGCATAAAATAAAGAAAATGGTAACTGTGTCATTATTGATTTATTTAATATTGTACAGTAAATAATTTATCTTTAAAAATGGAATAGGTTGATTTTTTTAAGGGGGGAAGGTGTGGGACGGAGTAATAGGAAATAGTAGAAATAGATAATGAACTAATGAGAAAATACTATCACCAACAATGATAATAAGTTAGATAGAAAAAGAAAATACAAATTGTTTGTTGCATGTTATCATTCCGTCCTATTACATTCATTCAATGAAGGTGAAACTCAAACGGAACAATATTTTATACTGATGATGATGATTGTGTTCAATTTAAAAAGTGATTAACATATTGGATAATTGATTAAAACTAGTAAAATAATTACTGACAATTGAGAAGTATTCAATAGAACACATGTTTCGTCCTAGCTTAAGATTCCTCTTCAGTAGTAGTGGTAGTAGTAGTAGACAATTGAACTAGAATGAAGCATTTGTTCAGTAGTTATTCAACAGTTTTCACATTTCATAATGTAGAGAATTTTCCAAGAAAATAACACTGTTATAATTTAAAAAAAAAACAACAACGACAAATAAACCAAACAAGAACATACAAAAAAGAAAAAAATTCCCTAAGATAAAAGAAATCAAAATAAATAAATAAATAGATAAGAAATGAAAAAAAGACGACAGAAGAGTGCCAATCAATAAACCAGTAAATCATAAATATTATGTAGAATTTAGATTATTTCTCTTTCAGTAAACAAAATATACACGGCATGTTACATTATTTAAAATACTCAATAGAAGGCCAATGACGGTGAGGTGTATAGGTGCAGGAAGAGAGAGGGGGGGGGTAAACAATAAGGAGCATGGTGATAGAGTATATGTAAGTGTAAATAAGCACAGAAATAATTGTGAATAGTTTTTTTTTCTTTTTTTAAAAAAAAAACAAACAAACAAAAAGCACATAGAATGAAATATACGATAAATAACTCCCTCTTTGAGAGGGAAAATAAACCTCTTAGGCTTACAATGAATACACTTTAGAAATATTTTTAATAATTGAAAAAAACAATGAAGCAAAATAATAAAAAATAAATGATAATACATGAAAAAGAAGCAAATTATAAATAAATATAATTAATGGATTCATCAATTGCATAATATTGCACATCATACATACACCGGATTTATTCCTTTTTTTGTTTGTTTGTTCGTGATTGCATAAAGCTCACATGCACAAAAAGAAGGGAAGAAATAATGGAACACACACAAAAAAAAAACAGAGGTGATAATACAATATTTAACTGTAGTCTATTACTACCAATAATACTATTCATTATCAATATGATTAGTAGTATTCATCTTCCAATAACTCTTGTTTATTTATCATATCATTTGACTTTCCAGTTAAAGAGATAACATGGATATTGGATGAGTGTACAGTAGTAATGGTAGTAGTAGTATTAGTAGTGGTAGTCATAGAAGTGAAAGGATGAAAAAGATGTGTAGGTGTACTATTATTGTTATTATTATTATTATTATTATTACTATTAATAGTATTAGTATTGTCATCGGTTGTGAATTGTGTATTCAAGGTAGAAGTTGTATTCATCATTACTTGATTGGTACTAACACTAGTAGATTTATTGACAACATTTAACTGTTGTTCGTCAGTTAATACTGATTGTAAATTTGTATTTGGTATTTGAATAAATTTATCAGTAGTTGTAGTAGTATTAATGTTGTCATGATTATGATGAATATTTGCCGGTTCAATTGGTATAAAACGATACAGTTCCTGATTGAATTGTTCCAATTTATGTAAATATTCACAACTTGTAGCGTTGTCTATTTGATTTAACTCATTCATAGTATTATCATTATTTTTGGAAAACAACAATTTGCCAACCACTATTTGTAACCAAAACAATTGAGAAAGAAAAAAAAGAGTTAAACAATTAAATTAATCAATATATTGGATTGCTAGGGTCATCGATGAATCTAGTACAAAAAAACTCAAGAAATTCATAAAGCATTAAAGAGTCTTCATGGAAAAAAACGAACAAAACAATTGTTTTCAAGCTGATCTAGTGTTTTCGTGAGGACTGTGAAGTTTGAGAGGGTGACTGTCAACTCGTTGAAATAAACCCAAAAAATAAATAGTTCTGGAGATCTTCGATACTGATGTTGACTTCATTAGTTTTACTGGACACATCCTAGCTGAAGGCACACAGTCAAGCATCCATACCAGAGCATCGTTGGGTATGCTGTTCTATGCATCCCTCAAAACAACTATTTAGATTAGACCAAACACTTCTCGATATATCGAATACCTTCTAAATGTATATTCAAACTCTTTCATTCCTGATTTCTGGTTTGAGTGAATTTGAGGTCAGTCAATAATAGAGGTGCTACGAACAAAAGCGTTGTCAAACCCTGAATATCCGTGACATCTTTAAAATCTTTAATTATGAATGATTTTTGACCTTTCTGATCGCAATCTCAATGTCTTGATGGTTTCTGACCAACTGAATTAGGAGCAATCATCTAAGTACATAAACCGAGAAAAATGTAAGATGAGGTAGCTAAACGGATTGATATGTGAGAACCTTCATAAATGTTATGGAATAATGGAGATAGCCCCATAAATATAGGTAATTTTGATCAGAATAAAATTAATGTCCTCTAAATTTTCTAATATAAGACTCTGATGACTTCATTTTGTGTACTTGTTCAACCGGCTACGTATGTGTACAAGCTCTGTATGACTCTCTGGTCAAATTATTGAATTGGTAACATAATAACTTGAAAATAGTACTATAATAATAGGTCCAAAAAGTTTGTTAACATCTGCCTAATCACTACTTTTTGGGTTCAACTGATGAATACTATCTATAAAACTGAATTAGTCAGTCAGCTAGTCAGGTCATTAACCACACACATTGAATCATACTTAAGTCCTGAATGAGGGTGACGGAAACATTTCGTATAATGATGGCACAGAACCCTAGAAATCTATCAAAATCTATATTTTGTTCTATTTGACACTGTGGTGTGAGCTACTTATACTGATATAAGTAGTATATAACGTGCGTTAAAAGAACGTAATGTCCGGCAGCAGAAGATGGCGAAGATCAAGAAAGGAAGAGCAAGAGCACAATGGAATTGTAAGAAAACGCATGTACAATGGAATGGGCGACAATGGATTAGTGTTTGCAACGGGAACAGTACAGTTTGATATGATGGAATGATATTTTGCAAATTGACGATTGACTTTATGGTATTCACATTTTATTGAGATAGTCTGTAATCTTTGTGCTAAATACAATCGATTGTCCCCACCCGTGTTCTTGTTCACTACAACACAATTTTAGAATAATGAAAGCTTCGCGATATAGTTTAGAGTTTTTTTCAAGTATACTAGGCATAATATTATATAGACTCAATTCAATAACATCGGCTAAACATACAAAACAAAAAGAATGCATAATAGATAGATGAGTGACTTCATCAAACGTGTAAATGCACACAAGTTAATCCCATTACGAAATTCTATGCAAAATATTAACTAGATACTATTCGAATATGATTAATATCAAATCATTTAATCTTCTTGCATAAACAAAAAAAATTCTTTTTGGACTGAAATCATGAGTCAATTGAAGCTAGACAACCATGGAAAACCTGGAAGCACTGGACGGCCGTTTCGTCCTAGTATGGGACTCCTCAGCAGTGCGCATCCACGACCCCGCAGGATTCAAACCCAGGACCTATCAGTCTCGCGCCAGGCGCCTAACCAACTAGACCACTGAGTCGGCCGGCATCCAATGGTGTTCATGTCTAACTTCAACCAATCCACGAAATTGCGCGACCATCTTCCACTGTACTGAGGTAGACACCTGTTTCTAACCGACACGGATTAGGTTTTAACGTTTAACAGGAATGAAAACCAAAAAAAAATAGTTTATTCACCTTGAAGTTGTTGATTAACTGCTTTCATATTTTCAAATGTATCATGTAAGGCATATTTTGTTGATGATTGCACATCATCTCGATTCTGTTGTGTAGATACAAAACGACTACTTAATTCAGTAGTATTACTTCCACTCGCATTAGTTTGTTGTTGATTATGACTTTAAATAAAAAAAATAGGAAAAAGAGGTCAGAGGAGAAATTGTAACAAATAAAAATACACACATTATCAATTTAATATGAATAAATAAAAATGACTACTTGGTGTGTAAATTTCAAGTTAAGTATGGGCTTACATCACGGATTAATATACATTTGAGAGGGGAAACAATATAAAGAACCAAAGTGCAATGAACAGATGTTTCACCAGAGTATGGTACTATTTTTTAGGATTGCGCATAAATAAAACAAGCATGGATCGAATCCTGAACTTTCAGACTTCGTAAGAAGCGTGGTTTGAAATCGCATAGTTCACAATTCAGATTTCAGTCAATTCGTGTTTTTATTGCAATAATCATTCAATGGAATTCGTAAATAGCCTCCTTACTCTCGATCTGATTAGCCAGTCACAATTTCTCATTACAATGAAACTTTGAGATGTAATCTTAAAGTTTTTTATGGGTGTGTATAAGATCATTATTGGACGAAAGGTTATGGATACCTACTGTGGAGTCTCAGTCTAAGGTTGGATAAATGTCTAGCACTTCCTGGCTTACAATGCTTCCTCAATTGGTATTAGTTCATGGAGAATAATAATTTCAACAGCGAATAATTGACACAGACTACTCAATAAAACGTCTTAATCTTAATAGACAGGGTGACTAACTACAAATCCGTGTTTTCAACATTGAGGTCCAATTATCGTGCGTCCAGGCTAATGACGTTATTTAGCCATCCAAATTTGAACAGACAAAAAGCAAGATTCCATATTGAAACCTAATAGATCAGATTCGAGTTGTTTAGTCACTTAGTCAATGATTGATACATAAATCCTCAACGTACCTAATTTTTATGTAAATCCAAACTTATTTTTGTCGATCAATGTTCAGGACAAAAATAGAATAGACAAATTTCCAAAGCGTGAGAGTAATGCTAGATACTCTCTCGGCCAAATGGTGAATTTTCAAAGTACAACACTACTACTATAATGTATTATTTTATTGGTAAATAAATAATAACTACAAGTGGGGCATGATTGGAGGTAGCCGACAGGAAACCTTGGACATAGGTTTCGCGTTGGTTGGTATTCATCAGCAGGTCATACCTATAAACTTGGGGGGACAGATGCTCTCGATTTCACAGTCAGAGATATTACCACTGAGCCATCCGGATCGCGACTGATACCCTGTAGGATTATTACCATCTTACATCTCAATGTGGTGCACACGATATCGAGTCACGTGAATTGTATCAGGACTTAGTAGAACTTAACTCACATAACATTGGTCACCATTCAGCGATTAAATCCATTGTAAATAGTAACTGCTTTAACACAGTATGAGCTTTTTAATTATTGCTCGAAAACGTTCAACGCTCTCTAACTTAAGCATAGTGAAACAAATATTTATAGTAAATTTTACTCTAGTTATTGAACATCACACCATTACTATTAGTACTATTAGTTAATACGTTCCTACAAGCTATTTTATCCTGTTTTCCATGCTTATTTTCCCACTTCTTCATAATTATTGGATATGATTATTTTCACTCTTCCAACTGATATGCTGAAACCAAGTGTGAATCGATAGACATTTATATTGAGTTCTAACATTGTTCCATCATATTAGTCTTATTTATAAGATGAATTCAATAAATTACCTGTCACATAAGTTTTATTTGTCAATAATATGCTTGAAATCCATACAAAGATGTTATGAGTGTGTGTGTGTGTGAAAAAGAACTTATCTCATCGTACCAATTGAAGAAGCCGGAGTAAAACTAAAAAATATATTCTCTTAAATGGAATTGTAAGCCATTAAAACAATGAAGGTCAAGAGAACTGAAAACATTCTACAATAATATTTCACGACAAGTGTAAGTTTTTCAGTTCCCTATCACGGACTGATTTTACCTACATAACTATTAAAAACCAGCAAGCACTCGATAGTATGAGACTTCTCAGAAGTAAATATCCACAATATCACATACGATCGAGTCGAGAATATTGTGTTGCATGTATTACAGCACAATAATAAGTCAAATGTAAATATACTAGAACTCCAACGACCATCTTAACATGAATTATTAGCACATATTAATAATATGCTAATTTGAGTGTTGGCTTAGTAGTTCAAGAATTCAACTTTTAATCAATAACTAGCAGATCTGAAATTTGGTTTACCCATGATGGCTTAAATAAGTAATATGTTTAACCTTCAGACACAACTCATGACTAAAAGCTGAGTAAATAAATCTATTTTGAAAAGAGCAAGAACAAACATTCAAGCAGAATAGCATGAATTCATTTTTATTTCGTTGGTTCTCGTCAGCTGCTTACAACCTGTGGTATTTAATATCATAATTAATGGGTTTAAATTACTTACATAAAAGAGTTTGATGGAAGTTATATTAAAGACATATTTATATAGTATAGCAAGGGTGTAAATAAATTTAATAGACTGAATATTGTAAATATATACCTTATGTGATGAAAGAACATTGCGACAACAGTTCAAAAGGTTAGCAACAAATAAACCTTGATAGGAATAAAATGAGTAGAGTTCAGTTGATAAAATAAGATAGTTGGAATAAAACTCAATGGTGTGATAAATGCAAGAAAGAGTTTAAAGAAAAAGAAAAAAAATTATTAAGATATAACGAAGGAATATTAATCACCAAGGCAAAGAAAGATTAATGACCATCTCCTTTTGAACACATAAATCAGGCTTTTGGCGCCTGATAGCAACTGCTTCAGCAAACTTCAGAAGACTGGAGTTTGTATGCTTACTAATCACCTTGAATGATTGTAGGGTATCGACCTGATGTCCTGTATCAAGAAGATGTTTGGTGATTGCACTATTTAGAGTCTTTCTTTCTTTTGTTCTAACCGTTTGAACTGTTGTCACAATGTTCTTTCATCACATAAGGTATATATTTACAATATTCAGTCTATTAAATTTATTTACACCCTTGCTATACTATATAAATATGTCTTTAATATAACTTCCAATCAAACTCTTTTATGTAAGTAATTTAAACCCATTAATTATGATATTAAATATCACAGGTTGTAAGCAGCTGATGAGAACCAACGAAATAAAAATGAATTCATGCTATTCTGCTTGAATGTTTGTTCTTGCTCTTTTCAAAATGATAAAGGGAACTATGTGTATGAAATAAATCTATATTTGATAAATGATTTTCGAATGTATATACATGAATTAGATTTCATTTGGTTTGCTTACAAACACATGGAAAACATTTTTAAGGCGTTATCATTCGATAAAATAGATCATATTATGGAGTTATTCGTACAGCTACCACTTTTGTTTTATTCGGATGATTGAATGTTAGGAGATTATGTGAGTAATAACTAAATCACTATTCAATAAAGAAATATACTGATCAATGTGTTTAGATGAGAAACAAACAAACAAATAATCCATCAATCAACTAATATATTTACTTATTTACACATATATAATCGGAATTACTTTTATGAATTAATTAATATTACCTTAATCGATAGGCTAATTTATCGGAGAATTGACGTAGTTTTATAGACAGATACCGGATTGTATCGACCATGAGTGAATAGTAAATCTATATTTTAAAGAAAAAAATTTCAAGTAAATTCATTTAAAGAAAAGATCTAGATTATTATATAGGAGGATATGTAATCGCCAAATACATCTTATCAGGAAATTGGTACCAGCATACCATCCAGATGACCATAATCGACTTATCAGCCAATCAAGAGACAGTGTTCAGTTCTGAATTATTTATTTATTTATTTAAACACATAAATAGTGACACAAGAAGGCACCAAATAGATATACGCCACACTTCATCATTCGATTTGTGTGAGGGATGGGATACTGCACGGGTGCCCAAGCCGAAGCAGGTGGTTTTCTTAGAAGGCCACACCCTGAGCCTTCTACCTAAAGTTCTAATCTATAAGGCGGTGGAGCGACGTCAGGAGATACAGTCCCGTGGTAGCCGGTGACCAATAATTGGTTCGTACGCCATTTGTTCCTTCAGGATACTGGGGCCATTTACACCACTGATTTGGAAGTGAGGGTTTTCCAACTCCCCTAGGTGGACTTGTAGTGTCGGTTATTATTCACACCTGCATCAGATTCTCCTCGTTTATCAATAATGATTCCCACATTCGTGAAAATGTCCACTTGTTTCACAGTTTTTCCATCAAGTGTGATTTGGTTGAATGGTGCTGACACTGTTACATATTAGGATCTTGCATTTTCTCTTGTGTATGTTGAGGCTAGTGCTGCTGTGAGTTTCTACATTCGGTTTGTTCACCTACATTTGTTGTTGTTTGTGGGATAGTAAAGTGAGATCATTTGAAGAATCGGAATGGTTTCTCTGCATGAAAGCTGTGCATTGTATTCGTGCTTTCCATTAGATGTCGAGGTCCTCATAATCCAGTTGACCCACAGAAGAAAGAAGAAGGGGAAGAGTAGACAGCCTTGTCTGAACCAGTCTGGACTTGGCATGAATCTGTGAGGTGGTTCAGGCGGAGTTAATAGATACGAAGAACATCAAGGAAATACACTATTCTTTAGATCAAAGAGAACAGTGAAAGTATACTTCGCTGATAAACCAATCAGATTTAAAGTAGAGGGTCTTAGATTTTTGCATCGAATTCAAAATATGATAATGAACAACTTCTACATTATATATGAGCTAGTGAAATTTTACCAGTATCTAGTTACTAGGACACTAAAATCTGATAAACATTAGAAAGACTATAAAAATGAGGACAAGCTCAAGCCATTCTTAAAATGATATCAAGAAAGTGATTCGTCGTATACAGAAAAACAATAATAGAAAACAAGTAGAATTAAAATGTCTATGACATCTTAACATGAATTTTTAAGCTTTTCAAGATAATCTTAAACACAGGCTCCTAATGCTGTTTTTTGGCTTTTTTTAAAAGAACAGGTTGATCATTTATGATGTCTGCATTTTGATTGGTTATTAATTTTATAATTTTCTCAAGGTCACTTTCCAATCAGTCAGGTTCATCGGCAAATCATATTTTCCTCATAAAACCAAATAAATAAACTTAATATCAGATGGGTTTTGTGGATATTATTATAGTAATTACAACCGTTAAGATCATGAGTCAATTGAAGCTAGACCACCATGGAAAACCTAGAAGCACTAGACGGCCGTTTCGTTCTATTGTGGGACTCCTCAGCAGTGCGCATCCACGACCTTGCCCTCGCGAGATTCGAACCCAGGACTTAATGGTTTTGCGCGCGAACACTTAACCATAGACCACTGAGCTTCAATTAGCTCATGATCTCAACTATTAAATTACTACAATCTCCACAAAACCCCTTCCGATAATAATAAACATATGCTCACTAGTGATTGGATTCAAGAGGGATATCCTGGAGTTCTAGTGAGAAGCAGTGACCACTGGAGTTCAATAGGGTCAGTTGTGAGACAGTAACTTACTGATGACAACGGTGGATGTGTCTCTCAATTTCGTGGATTATTTGAATTTAGACATTAACACCGTTGGATGCCAGCCGGCTCAGTGGTCTAATGGTTAAGTGCTCGCGCGCGAGACCAGTAAGTCCTGGGTTTAAATCTCTTTTGTGGGGATCGTGGATGTGCACTGTTGAGGAGTCCCACAATAGGAAGAAACGGCCGTCCAGTGCTTCTAGGTTTTTCATGGTGGTCTAGGTTCAACTGACTCATGATCTTAACCATTGAAATAAACTTAAGGTAAAATTTTAAAAAATGCATCACTCACAGCAGATTCATTTGGGTCAGAACTATCGAGATCAAAATTTGGATTTAATTGGAATGATTGAGATGAAAGAATAAAATCAGTAAATTTTTCATCTGTACCATTTTGTATAATAGGAAGATATACTTTCTTAGTATTATTACAATTTAAAATAGTTTGAGAAAATTTTTGAAAATTTGATAAATTTTCTGGAGCAACTGACAACATTTTTTCTAATGTATGATGAGGTAATGGTGTAGTGAAAGCGGAACATTCAACAATTTCAGATAGACCTGGATCTGTAGTACTATCTGGTAATATAGGTATAGTTTGTGTATTATCATTTATTAATGGTAAATTAATTGTTCTAACATCTGGATACAATCTGTTTATCGGTTCAAATTCATTTTTATTTTCTTCACTACAACTTCCATCGGATTGAAATAGCTATGATTGACAAGAGAACATAAACGAATATATGATTGTATTTTATATTGAAAATTTTTTTATTTATTTTTCTAGACAAATCAATTAAATCAGAATGGGTTTTGTGGAGAACTTTAGAAATTTCACAGATTGAAATCATGAGTCAATTGAAGCTAGACCACCATGGAAAACCTGGAAGCACTGGACTGCTGAGGAGTCCCATACTAGGACGAAACGGCCATCCAGTGCTTCCAGGTTTTCCATGGTGGTCTAGCTTCAATTGAATCATGATTTTAACATCAATTAAATGTTGTATAGAAATTGGAAGATTATTTATTTGTAAAGATTTGAATCATCCTGTTTTGATGTTTTCTGAACTGAAATTTGATTAGTTCCCATTTTGTTAAAAAATATCAACAAACTGGATGATCCAAATCTTTATGAATAAAGATGATAGTTGCTAAACAATTAATTGATATTTGAACTCAATAGAGTAGTGAATAATTGGATTGGTTTTTGAACCAATAGATAGTGATTTTTGAGTATCAACGTTACTGATCAATCTAGGTGATGTGTGTTATTAGTTGAAAAGTTCATTAATACGTAACGGGTTTATTCTGGTGTTATAATGGTTGAAAACGATTTACAGAAAGTCTATAATGTAGGTTTCATGTTATTTTGTACTGATCAATAATGAAAGTGGATATAATAAACATCCAGTAACCTATTGGTGTGAAGGTTTCAATCCTGAAGGAAGAAATATTCAGGACGATGAGTTTACTTAACGAATTGATTATTTCGAATAAAATATTTGAGGGATCGACTGAGTAGAAAATATTGCATCTCTAAGCCCATATACCAACTCAAGATCAAACGACAGGAGAGAAATTATAAACGAGGGGCGCTATTGGAGGAAGTTGGTAAAGAGCTTAGTCAAGGTTTGAGGCAAAAGATCACTTCTTGGGTCAGAAAGATGAGTATATATATATATATATATATATATATTCCAATGATTTGTGTACTTAATTACTCCACTAGTCAATTACTACTTCCTAATCACTTCTCAGTTTACTCACTCGTGTTGCTGGTTAGATAGGAATTTCAGAAGAGTGCAACTGAGACAGACGTCGTAGATTGTAACAATCCTGGAGCATCAATTAGACCCGATGAAATTATCCTAAAGACGTATCATCATATATAATACTTACCGGTTCTTTAGCCAGACTATTAAGACCTTGAGCAAGTTCGGACATTCGAGCTACCCAAGTTTGATAAGATTCAGCATCTAACGTAGTCAAATATCCCTGTGGATCTAAAACGTTAAAATAAAGATGGTGGAAAAATCTACAGTCATTGAAGTGAATTATTCATAATAGGGAAAATATAAATAGAAAAATAAAGGATTTGTGGAGGTTATTGAATCTCACAGTTCGGATTACGGACTGATCCTAATTAAACAATTATTGAAAGCCAGAATACACTGAACAGATGTTTAGTTCTAGTATAGGATTCCTTAGCAGTCCACATCAACTCCCTGCCATTAATACCCGAAGTTCAAGCCAGTACTCTCAGATCTAGTAGAGAGTTCTTGACCTTCAGATTTGGCCTCCAATAGTTTACATGTCTGAGTTAAATCAGTTCTTAATGTGCATTCATTTTCCAATGCCATGAGTAGATGAAGACGCTGACAAAATGCAGAGTCTTATGACCACTCTAAGGAACAATGCAAGCATGTTCAGGATGCGATTCCCCCCTCGAAATGCGAAATGATGCTTCAGGATTGGGTTGCATTGAAACCCGAACTAATGATAGGGAGTGAAGTAGTTGAGAGTGTCGATCACTTCACTTGTCTTGGAAGTCTCATCAGCCCTTGTGGTCTGGTGTGTGACGAAATCTCAGCACGAATACAGAAGGCTCGACTAGCTTTTGCCAACATGCGTCATTTATGGCGTAGGCGAGATATCCGTCTATCAACCAAAGGACGTGTTTACTGCGCATCGGTTCGTTCCATCCTACTTTATGGCAGTGAAACATGGCCAGTAAGAGTAGAGGATATTCGTAGGTTACTAGTATTTCATCACAGGTGTCTTCGAAACATTGCTCGTATATACTAGGATCATCGAGTAAGTAATTCAATTGTTAGGAAACGGGTACTTGGTAAGGATGGCAAATCAATTGATGAAGTAGTGAAACTTCATCAGTTGAGATGGCTGGGACACGTGTTAAGTATGCCCAACCACCGACTGCCCCAACGTGTGATGTTTCATGGTATAGGAGTAGGTCGGAAGAAAGCTAGAGGCGACCAGACCAAAACATGGCACAAGTCCATGAAGTCACTGACAAGTGGACTGAGTCATGTAGGTAGGTGTAGACTACCTGGTTGGGATCCGCGAGATGATAGCAATCGATGGTTAGAGACCCTGAATGACATGGCTTAAAATCGTTTGCAATGGCGCAAGGGCATCCACTCTTTGTGTTCCCTCAAATGCTAATCTTCTGAATTCTTCATGTCCATTATTTTCTTTCCAAATTCATTTCACTGTATTATACTCCTTGAATAACATCTTCAAACCCTGATGTTTCCGATTACTATTTATATTCTTACTACCTCTACCACTACGGAATTTGAGTCGACAACTGCCTCTCTGTGCTAATGTGGTGTGTCAACTCGAACTGATGTACGTACGTACGAAGTTCTACGTTGTTAATGACTGACTGAGTAGATGACTATCTCACTCTCGACACCGTTAAACGGTTCGCCACAAAGCTTGAAAGTTTTTAACTCAATTACCAGTAAGGTTGTGGGAATGAACTCTCGAGGAATCTCATACTGAGACTATACAGCTATCTAATGTTTTCTGGTTTTCAAAATCAATCTAATATAAACTCTAATAAAACGGTTATATCAATGGCTAAAAATAAAACAACCGAGATAATTCCAAATCATTATGTCACAGAGCTAAGAATGGATAGAATTTTAAAGCATTAAAATAGGCATTTTGATTTTTAATATTACAAGTCAAAGTAAACTCAACGGATTAATCAATTTATAGTACAGTTGAGAAATATTTTTTTTTAAAGTAATTCAAAATTCGTTTATTCATAATTAACAGAAAAGAAGGTAACCTCTCATGATAAAAGGTCATTTCTAGGTATTATTACCAAGGTTTGATTTGATAATTTCGAATAAATTGAGCATTGGATAGATTGTTATAAATAAATAAATAAATAAATAAATAATATATTCGTAATATCCCAATGAGTAGAAAAATTAGACTTTCTGACGTTTCGTGACTTAGTGTAAGTCACTTCTTCAGAGAATAAATAAATAACCAAATCAAAATTAATCCAAGTTCGTCAGTTAGATTTGTCTGAATATCAATGTTAATTTTCATATTGGGATTTGAATACGACACTTTTCAATTTGAATATCAATGCGTCTATCTAAAGACTATTGAATTTAAACTGACTTGATAATTCACTTTATTAGTATAGGGGTCGTGAAGATTATTACGTTTTTGATTGAGATCATGAACCGATTGATGTTAGATCACCTATGGAAACCTGGAAGCACTGGACGGCCGTTTCGTCTTATTGTGGGACTCCTCAGCAGTGCGCATCCACGATCACGCTCGCGGGATTCGAACCCGTGGATTGGTTGATGCTAGACACTATCACCATTGGATGCCGGCTCAGTGGTCCAGTAGGTTGAGCGTTCGCGCGTGAGACCAAAGGCTCTGGGTTCGAATCCCGCGGGCGGGATCGTGGATGCGCACTGCTGAGGAGTCCCACAATAGGACGAAACGGCCGTCCAGTGCTGCCAGGTTTCCAAAGGTGATCTAAAATCAATCGGTTCGTGATCTCAATCAAAATTCATTTTATATTGGACAATCTTAGGTAGTAGCATGCTTGTTAACCTTTTTACAAACAAAACAAATGTTATACATTGTAGTGTTTTTAGTGATTGCTTATACTGTAGGACATTATTTATGTACGATTTTTTTTACTGTTACTATTAGATCTATATCAGTAAAGACAACAACTTGTATGTCTGTCTCTAAGGGATTAATTTAACATAATAAGTTTACAAATCATTAAATTACATTCATAGTTTGTATATATTTATAAAAAACAACAACATAGAGATTAATATATGTCTTTGTAAGTATATGCAATATGCAAAAATCATGTATACAAGGTTGATTCATTTAGTAGTTAGAGTTAAATAGAAGATCACTATACACTAATTGACGAATTAAACTTATCTAATATGGTTCAATCAATTAACTAATGTAATGAAAACAAAAAAAGGCCTAGAGATAAATTTAAAAGTATAATTTTTGAACAAAGAAAATATGAAAAGAATATCCATTTTTGTATTAGTTGTTTGAATCTTCCCATTGATGTTTAGGATTGTAATTGATCAATCTCATATTGTCATATCTCGTTTGGTTTTTGCCAAATTACGTCACCTATAGCGAAGGAGAGATATCCGTCTATCAATTAGGGATGCATATATTGCGCGGTAGTTCGTTCTGTTCTACTTTACGGCTGCGAAACGTGGTCATTAAGAGTAGGAGATACTCGTAAGCTACTAGTATTTGACCACAGATGCTTTAGAAATATTGCTCGCATCTGCTGCGATTACCGGGTAAGTAATAGTGAAGTTAGACGCAGGGTATTGGGAAATGATGGTAAATTAGTTGATGAGGTTGTGAATCTTCATCGACTAAGATGGTTGGGTCACGTGTTACGTATGCCTGAACACCGATTAAAACGACGCACAATGCTGAATAGTGTTGGGGACGGTTGGAAGAAAGTTAGGGGCGACCAAACCAAAACGTGGTATCAGTCATTGACTTCTGGTCTGAGCCATGTTGGTAGATGCAGACTAATTGGTTGGGGTCCGCGTGACTATCATAACCAATGGTTGGAGACTGGGTGACATCGTCCAGGATCGATCTTTGTCTTTCCTTAAACCGTGAGATTAAAATTACTTCATACTTTCCTTCCTAATTCTTTCTTTCTGTACTATATCCTTATACACGATCTTCCTCTTATAAATTACCACCACTCAATTAACTACTTCTATGAATCCGGTGTTCATCTTGCTGTGCTAGAGGTATGTCAACTTGGACCGATGCATGTATGTACCTGGTCTTACATTGTAGCTGAATGACTGGCATATGTGAATCCTGTGCAGACTGTCTCGATATTGCCATGAGTTACGAGGATTATAAACAGAAATAGATGACAGCTACCAATGAAATCCAGGATGACCATTTCGTCCAATTTGAGACACGTCGGCGGGATGTGCTTGTATCCCAGGGTTGATGTTCACTCCAGGACTCGATCCCAATAACTTTCGATTCAAACGCTATCGCGTTATCCATTTAACTACTGAGTCCATATAGCCACTAGTTTGTGCTCGAGTCCCAAGATGGACATCAACTCTGGGGTCCAGGTACACCCAGCTGACGAGTCCTATATAGGAAGAAATAAGCGTCCTGGATTCCACTGCTAGCCACTACCATATCTGCCTATGTGTACACTTCGTGAGTGTAAGTAAAAGTACATATCAATCACCGGATTTGAAGAACATGTTTAACATATAACATTTAAAAGAAAGATAGATAAATAGATACGAAGACAATATGTTATTCAGGATAAATACTCATCAATCTACATTGTCACATTGTACATCAGTACATCGGGAAAAATCTGACAAGGTGGAAAGTTTGTAAATAAAATATTGATACATTACAATAGATTACAATAAATGGCATGGATGAGATATTTGAATATCTAACAGAGGACTCTAGTTGACAGAGCAGAACCTTGGAATTAAAGAAAAAACTAGTACAACAAAACAAGCACATACCACTCTCCTCATAAATATTTAAATGAATAAAACTGAGGTTAACCATAAAATATTTTTTGGGAAAAAGTTCGAGTTACCAATTGATTTCTTAATAAACACTAATTAAAATGTATCTGAATCATATGTTCCGTATTAATTTGGATTACAAAGCTTAGTTGAAAGAAAGAAAAAGGTGATGATTGAAGCAAATACAAATTATATTGGCAAGTTGAAGCCGGTGCAAATAAAAAGTAAGTCAATCAATATTTTAAAACACTTTTGGAGTTCAGAGGAATGGTTATCTCTTCCACTTGTTTAACATTTTTGATATGTATATGTACACATGCTGTTATAACTTGTGACCACCTATTAGAGATCAGCAAATTATCGACCGAACCAGTGACGCATGAAACACGTGCGAGCAACCTAGAGTCCTTGATAGGTCTCGCTTCCTCTCTAGCCCATCCAGTTAAGTCCAGAGCACCAATCTCAGCCTCTGCAATATGAATCATTTATTTCAAGCATACTGAGTTTATATACCAATCAAACAGACCACAACGTACCATAAAATATGAAACAACATTTGTACAATATTTAGCCAAAAGTGGCTATGAATGAGGGAGATAGTAATTAACAGACAGGCCATAACTCAAGAATGGTAAATCGTATAGTAATAGTGTATATGTCAAATTAAAGCTTATAATAAGAGCGACATGAATATAAACAGTTTAGTTACATAACAATTATACGATAAAAATATACTCATACCATTGGTCCATAAATGAATCCCAAGAATTACTATTCATCATTCTTATCGGGATATAACACATACATACAGAAGTACATATATGCCTGAGAATATTTTTTATTTGATAAAATACTACTTATATGTATTTATAGGTCATACACTTAAGTTGTATAGATTTTATAGAATTTTCGAAAAAATTTCAACTTTTATAAGAAGAAATAGATGGTGACTATAAATGGATTTCAGGACGATTGTTTCGTCCTATTTGGGACTTATCAGTTAAGTGTACTTGCATTCCAGAGTTGAATTTGAGCTTTTATTATAAGTAATGGTAAAATAATTCAAGCAGAAAGGTATAAACAAGAACAAAGATAAAATAATTGGAGCCAGAAAAACTGTTAGATGTAGAGAGACAAATTAGACCAAGAATTTGTTTATATTAATAAGAAGAATATCATTGTTTTAGTTATCTTAATTTATATTATTATACTGACTATAAAATCATACAGGTTTGGTAGGTTCTAAATATTCATATAAATTCATCGGTGGATAATAATGAATAACATGGTCTTTAATAATCAGCGATAATTGAATTTTCACTAATTACGTTTGAAATATGGTCAAGAAAGTAATTTTATCAGAATGGTAGTATTCATTGTAAATAGTTTACGATCTAGTTGAGCTATTTACTTATCCTCATAAAACGTACGCTTGATTAATGCAACTAGACAAAAAAAGCTTAAAGACTGTCTAGGATATTGTATTACCAACAGGTAGACTCTGTTAAGTCCTCTACTAGATTAACGCAGAATACGATATACAACTAACGGTACTTAAACGTATAGAACCCTACAGTCGCAAAATCAGAAGATAGAAGAAGTGATTGTTGGGTAAGAATCAAAAATGTAAAGAAAAATATGGATATTTATGGTTATTAGCGTTAGCTCTAACATCATTATAATTCAGCCTGTTCTCAAGGAGGCAAATTATGCTGTTCAATCATAGCATGCCAAGTTGGTATTCTAGAAAGCTCCATTAGGCTCCGATTAGATGGAAACTCTTCGGCTCCTTTAGGGTTCCTGGAGGCTCCGTCGTGCTTTTCAAAAGTCCTTCCAACAAATTCAAGAAACAATAACTATTCATGCCCATTTGCTTTTATCCAGACTGACACAAACAGTGATATGTAGGTGGGGAAAATTGAAGCTAAAAGTCATTATAAGTGCGAAACTCGACTGTTTGTAGTTTTATGCACCAACTGATGACCGCGTGGAAGACTGACGTTTGTTATTTTTTGACTTCAATTTACGATAGATACTTCGCTACTATTTGCAGGTACACAAGATTAAATGGTGAACAACTTGCTCTTCTAAAGAATGCTTTTACTGAGAGAACTCAGTTTTATTTATCTAGCTTGGGTATTAGCCAAAGAAGAAATGGGAATGACATATAAAGATAAATAACAAATGATCTATGTTATGAAAACATAATTTGTTATTTTCTTTTGATTGTTCGAAATTCAAATGTATAATTGAAGAATTTGAGTAAAGCGTTTGCGGAGATGATTGAATCCTACAAGTCACATCATGAACTAACCTTAGTTAGACAACGATTTAAAGGTTAAGCGTTCGCCTCAATAAGTGAAGTTCCTGGGTCTGACCCTACCAGAAGGTTGCACAATTACCGACAGTCTCATAAAAGGACAAAACAACTGTCAAGTGCTCTTTGTTCTTATGGTTGTCTAGCCAAGATCAGTTCGTAATGTAATCTATACAGGAAAAAATTGTTATAAAAATTCGATATTGTGTACAAAGAGTTCCGCGCTGTAACGAAACATATTATTAAATAAATGGCTATTATTAAAAAATAACACAGAATCTTTGAAATCTTACAACAATGAACTGGTCATACAATTTAACGTTGGTTAAAGATAATTAGAGTAACTTCACCGTTTAAAGAAGGTACATTGAGTAGAGAGTAGGTGGTGACATTCAAAAACCTATAGACTTACCATTCTGATCATTAGAACGAGAATGCTTTCGACGTGTATATGTTCGTGAATCGATTTCATTTGATTTTTTAGATTTTATATCTTCATTATATTGCGATAAATTTGTTGTACGATTATAATCATATGAATTGTGGAAATGATCAGATTTCTTCCCTCTGTGAAAAAAATATCGATAATGAGTATATAGCTAAATAAAGATAATGAAATACAACCAACTAAATAAGCGTTGAGGAGCAATAATACATGACTCCAGAGTATTTTAATGATTATTTATGATATTTTGAGGACATCAATGAACCGGATTGTAGGGCCTAGAATCTACTGGTTCGTAAATCCTTTAGATAATCTAAATTGAATGGTCACTTACGTTTTAAATAAGTCTGAATCCCATAGGTTACATTCATCACAACATGGTCTGAGTTGGGGTACGATTAAAATCCAGAGAACACAGGAGAGATGTTACGTTCTGGTATGGAGTTCTTCAAGAAGTCTTGCGTCCGATTCCTGATGAGGTCGTGGTGGGGGGCACTGTCGATGAATCCCATAATAAGACGAGATATCTGTACGGTGCTGCATGATTTTTAGTAGTACCTCAGCTGGGATCGACTTATGACTAATGGACACTACAGCTTAAAATAGATGAAAAATATAGGTATGTCTCATGTGTGAATCATGGATAAATCATCTACTACTGATCTTAAAAAGACTTGACTTTAGAAAGAAAATCTTACAGGTATGTTGAACTGGAATTCTGTGGCAACGGCTTGTTCGCATTCAATGTTTTCATTAAATAACTGGTTTCAATAAAACCGGAATCAGTTTTATCATTCAATTGTTTACGGGATTTGCAAACAATTCGATTTGTTAAACTGTGTTCAGTTCCGGAAGATAAAGATGACCATGAACGAACAGGAGATGCTGGATCTGGTACAGATGCTGATCCATGTGAGTAATATCGAGATTTTCCACGACTGCATGAATGTGTACGAATTATATTTCGGGATTGATCAGGTCGAGAATAGTGAGTAGTAGGCTTATAGACAGAAAAAACAAATAAGAGAATTTTGAAAGTAAATAAGAGAGCAAAAAATTACTCGGTTGCTTCTATTAAATTTCAATCGGAAGTAATCAAACTGAGCTCTAAGGTAGTTTTAACACTTTGGGCTAAATACATTCAATTACATCGTTGATGCATTTGATCCAACAAAGTAAAATAATTGTTGAGTCGTGCTTCTTGGCAAGAAAAAAGAGTTGTTATTGTTGGAATTAGGTAATATCATATGGCGTACATTGCAGATTGATCTCAGTTAGACCACCGATGAAAATCAAGAAGTACTGAACAGATGTTTCGTCCCAGTATGAAGATTATCAGCAATGTTCATTCATGACGCTACCGAGGATCGAAACTAGGGAGTCCAAATCTCGTAATGAGTGGTCGTACTTTGGATCACTGGGTCGGAGTTCGATGGTTTATATTTCTAGCTCCAATCAGTCCACGATATTATACAACTGTCTTTCAATGTCATTGTTGGGTAACTGCCTTACATATAACATGGTTGGAATACATTTAAGATTGTTTAGTAATAGAATCCCAAAAAAACTACCAAAATTAATCACTAATGAAGACATAAAAATTAGTATGCAGTATGTTTGTTGACTCATATTTTGCATCATGGTCTGACTTTAGTTAGGCAACCACTAAAAACCAGAGAGAAATTATCCTAACAAACGCCTTATACTAATATCCCGTAGCTTTATTACTTTAAACTACAATACACCTGAAAGTTTCCATCATTGACTGACATGAACTTGAGGAACAAATGAAGTTACGGAGAACCAAAAAACTATCTAACCTTAGTCTTGAACTCCACAGATATGCATACCCACGCAATCACATGGTAGACTGAATCTAAAACCTTTAAGATAAAAGACGAGAACGATACCATCAAATCAGAGAGTCCAGTGGTTCAAATATTTCAAATCTATTCAATTCACGATCTTCCTTCAGTGCTATCTGTTGGTAGGTATCGTGATTTCCTGAAGTTATTATAAAAACCCGTGATTTTTGGAATCAGTTATATAGGTAAACTAGTGGTTATCTGTTGATAACACTGGATGAAGACCATGCTTCGTTTTTTCGGTAGTGAAGTTGGAAAATGTCGAACATTTAAGAATGACTTAGTTGTATTTGGGTATCCCTGGAGTTTAGTATGTCATGAGAGTTCGAATGAGCGCAATTGGTAAATCTCAAACTACGGTGAAAACTTTACCTTTCCGAATCCCAACAAAAAGCCTTCGTCAAAACTGACCCATCTCCGTTCTCTTCTATTACATCCCTGTTAAAACAATACGACTGAAGTGTTATGGTCGTGTGACCGTCGTATGAACTAGAAATGGATATTTAACAAATTAGTGTTCAAGTCTATGTCTACCAAGGTTTAAATCTACGGAACAACTTGAAATCAATAGACGTTTGTTTATCTGCTGATTCTTTCAGATATCATCAGTTTCAATGTGAATATTGTGAAATAAATGTAAGTACAAATTCACTTGGTGTTGTTTTACTTGTATCTTCCCATCGTTATTTAGGACTGCAATTGATCAATCTCTTGTTGGAATATGTGGATCCTGTGCGGATCGCATCGATATAGCCTTAAATCACAAGCTTTTTAAGCAAAGATAGATAGTGGATAGCAGTGGAATCCAGGATGCGCGTTTCTTCCTATTCGGGACTCGTCAGCTGGATGGTGGCTACCAGGACTCAGTAGCTAAGTGGATAACGAGATGGCATTTGAAGCGAACAGTACTGGGTTCGAGTCCCAGGATGAACATCAACTCTGAGATGCAGGTACACCCGGCTGACGAGTCACAAATAGGACGAAACGCACGTCCTGGATTCCACTGCTATCCACTATCCATTTCTGCTTAAATGTAAGTATATTACAAAAAAGTAGTTTTAATATTTAATTAAAAATAAACACTTTATTCAATCATTAATAAAAGATTCAACATACTATAGAATTCAGTCTTGTTAATAATTGATTCATAGTATTTGAATCACGAAATGATGATGAAAATGGTGTAGTAGATGTTATTTTTGTACAATTACTATTGTTATTTATTGACTGTAAATTTGTAATTGTTGCATTATCTCGACGTTTACTAATTGTTATATGACAATGATTTCCGATAGTCTCAGATACATTGAATAACTGATTCCCAGTTGTAGATGGAATGGCATTATTATTATTACTATTATTATTATACAAAAGTTTTGAATGTTCGTAATTTTCGGAATTTCTTCGTTTTATATAAGTATTATAAGCGAAATGATGATGATGTTCATTCATGTTGTTATTATTCTCGTTATTTAAATTATGCATCAAATCAAAACGTTCAGTGTTCTAGGAATCATAAAAAAACAAACAAACAAATAAAACAAATAGATGAACTAGTAAACAACACTGCTGAGGAGTCCCACAGTAAGACGAAACGGCCGCCCAGTGCTTTCAGGTTTTCCTTGGTGGTCTAGCTTCAACTGACCCATGATCTCAACCATTAAAATAATTTTATAGTTGAATTCATGAGTCAATTGAAGCTGGACTACCATGGAAAACCTGGAAGCACTGGACGACCGTTTCATCCTAGTATGGAACTCCTCAACAGTGCGCACCCACGATCTCACCCCTACGAAATTCACGAATTCAACCATAAAATTACTAAAATCTCCACAAAACCCCTTTTGGAAATAAACAATAGAGTATGGTCAATTTTGCTTACTTAAAGACCGACATAAAAACTCACATTTATATTGGTTAGTTTTATAATACAAATTAAAATAACGTAATAAGTGTATAGGTGGTCAAAAGAGACAGGAATAACACAAATCAAATAATTAAGTAAACTATTTCATGTTTAAAAGTAAAGAAAGAAGTAATAATCAATATTACTGTTAAGATTAAGCAAGAAGGAGGAATATGAATGCGTAATTGACTGTATAAATTAGTTAAGAAAGATTATTTAGTTAGTTGATTTAAACATATGTTTATTTGACTATCCAGAACTTAAACATGGATTACGAGAATATTTATAGGTATTATTAATATTACATAGTAGAAGTCAACAGGAAACCATGAATGTAGACCTCGTGTTTGTTGGAACTTGCCAGTAAGTTATATCAGGAATCTTACAGAAAAATAATGCTTCCTTTGGGATTCGATCAGCACTAGTAATTGGATAAACATGGCATTGGTCACTGTTCAGTGCCCAACCAATTATAAATATCTTAGCCATACAGGATTTTCTTTGGGGCTTGAATAGCTTACTGATAATGTCTTAGTGTCAAACTGGAGTGATCTGATCTTGAATACATCAGGGTATATCAGTTTCGTCAAGATTGTAGGTACGCCATGGTGATAAGTGCATACTAATGTGAAATCTAGATGCATTAGGGTATTCTTCCGATTATTTCCAACCAAACATGGTGCACCCGACATCAAGTCACTTAGACTGGCGGACACATTGCACGTAATTCGACCAACATTAAGGGATTGGACAAATCTGACATTATTCAGTAGTCAATCAATGTAAGTGGTAGTCACCACAGATCAACGTAAGTTGAAGAACCACTTCATTTCAGTTTCGGACTTCTCTATAGTGTCAAGTCAACACATTTAAGTCTCTTAATGAGCGCGTTACATTTCGATCAATCAGTCGAAACCTGATGGCTTAAATTTACAATACCACTCAGTTTTAGATATATTGTGACGATCATGTAATGACGTCAGTGATGACTACCTCACTTATGATATGGCTGAACTCCACTGGTTGTGATTTCCCACTCGAATTTCGGAGTCGATCAATAGTGGTTATACGTTTAGAGCATAGTTGACCAGTTTCAGGAATTTACACAGATTGACACAGATTTACATATCACTAGATTAAAGGAGAACTGGACAGCTGTTTCGTTCAGTGGGCATACACTATCCTACTAAGGATTGTTCATTTTGATACAGTTATTCAACTCGTTTTTTGTAATAGACAAATAGTGTCACAGTGAAATGTTAGTGAATCTCTTACCTGATTGTTTAGATCTAATTCATCTGTTAATTCTCTGTTGTACTTCAAAATATGATTTGAACATGAAGATGATGTAGATGTATTGTTTGATGAAGAAGAGTTTGAAGAAGAACTATCAGGCAATTTCAGACTAACGGTTGTTGGAAGAGAAACTCCATCATTAAGGGGAACTTGATAAATACATGCAAAAAAACAGATATAAATAGTCACATCATAGAACGTGAAAGCACAGTTATTTATGAATAAAATAAAACTCAGTATCAAACAAATGAGATTGATAATTTTTTTCTTTAAAGAAAAAAGGGTAACGAAGTAAAGAGATCAATTCTTCATGACATAAAGTTCAACTGAACAGGATACATCTGTGTATATAAAAACAAACGTTTTAGATTTTTCTTGTTGACAAAATAAAATTTCACAGAAGATAAACGTTATCAGTGGTCATGGGTGCGGTAATCACTTCCCGGTTGCCCACACCGTAGAAGGGTTCTTCTAGAGGTACCTAAAAAGGAAATAGGATTAAAGGTGGTCTAAGTGACCTGAGAGCCTGACCGCAGTGCCTAAGGGACAACTGCTTGAAGTCGGTCACACACGACCTTTAAGTGGGTAATTTTCGTGTTAGCTCCGTACTTGTTGAAACCTTACCGCCGGAGACAGGTATCCGTGAGATAAGGCGAGGTGTGCATTTTGAGGGTCGACCTTTTCTAACCCCACCCCACGTTGCGGGAAGGCAGCATCGCTGTCATGCTGGTTGTCTGAAAGAAACACTTTACTGCAGTCACACCTCTGTACAGTCAGCAGTACGACTTCGCCTTCGTACCTTGGGTTTGCTGCTTTTAGTCTTACCGTTCTTCAACCGACCTGCCTGGCATGGTAGAACCTTGAGGAATGATTGTTCTAGCCAATATAGCTACATTAGTTCATCGTGTTAGGCAAACCCGACCACCACGTCAAGGTAGCAATTTTAAACTATGAGATTAAAATCGCTTCATATCTTTCTTTCTATGAACTAATTCTTTCTTCCTGTACTATATCCTTATATGCAATCTTTCTTTTATATATTACCACAATTGAATTAACTACTTCTATGAATCCGGTGTTCATCTTGCTGTGCTAATGAGGTATGGCAACTTGGACCGATACATATATGTGCCTGGTCCTACGTTGTAGCTAACTGACTGACTGAAGCTTCATCAGCATTATCTTTATAAACAATAATTGTCACTTTGGATTGAAGATCATGTTTTTACCTTGTTATTGATACATCGAAAGTCATTGTTTACGGGTTGTAAATTTGGTTTATATAACTTCAACTAAATATTACTATATTTACCAAAGACTATGATAAAATGTAACATCAAAACTCTAACAATACTCTGTCTGAAAAAAATGTGAAACATTAATGTGCAGCAAGATATTTAACTATAGCCAACTACTGTAACATAATTAAAAAGATTCTTTTTTGTGTTATACCAGTGTGATAATAAAGCATTGTTTCGACTGCTGTGCAGGTAATAAATAATGTAACCTATTGATCAAATATAGACTTATAGGCAAAGTGAATAGATGTAATCGGAAGGATATCGTGGTTAACCTAGGTTTCGTGCTAGTTGACACTCATCAGCAAAGTATCTTAAGAGAATGGATGTTTCCGCAACGTGAGTTTTGAACTCGCGTTTTCCCAGTCCACAGTTTAAAATGTTACCATTGAGTAGTTCAGGTAGATACTGATCCCCTATATGATTGAGATATTTATATCGATAACCCACTGAGTCGTGACCAATGATATTTTTGCTAAGTCCTTGAATCCTGACTATTAGTCAGTGATCAAAGAATGTTAATAGGTCCAAATACTCGTCTTTGAGCCACATATTATTTGTGTAAAAGTTACTCATACTATCCGGTGCCCTACACTGAAATATTTAGGATAGATTATGAACATGGAACGAATAGTTTGAAAGCTAAATGTTTTCACCAATGAGCCAATTAGTGTTCGATAACCAATAAGGTATGGAAACAGTACAAAGTTAGGAAATCCAAGTTCAAATATTTTAATACATATCCATAAAGCTACGAAAATGAACAGTAAAGATTGCAAGTCTCCAAAGCAGTACAAAGTTTTGAATGCTAATTGAATGAAATCACAAAAAAAGAGCGGAAAGAACATTCCTTTCATAAAAATCGTAGAACATTGTATTGACAATATTAAATTATATGTAGTTCATAGAAAATGAAGATCTAGATCATCGTTTTATTATACTAATTAAAATTAGAAATATGTAAGCTATATGTTTACTAAAACAGTTTACCAAAATACTTTGTACTCAATTAAATTGTAGGACTATAAAAAGAATTAGATCAAAATAACAGAAAAGATTTAGGGTGACATAAATTATTTGTTATTTGGATGAATTGAACAATCAATAAAATATTTCAGAAAAAATTAAGAATTTATAGAATATTTGAAAGTGAACATTAACACCAAGATGTGGCAGGTACATGTGATTGACGAATCTTACATGAAAAGAAACGAGCATCTTAGATTTTACTGTTAGACACTATCCAACTGTGCTTAGAAACATTTATGACTTGGTAGAAATATCAATATAATTCACTTAGAATAAACATATATGACCGATCAATTTCAGTCTTTAACATCAAAAAACAGGAAAACTCAAATGTAAATAGCGCAAGAACAAACATTGATGCAGAATAGTATGAATTCATATTATTTCGAGGTTTCTCGTCAGCTGCTTACAAACCAAAATTGTGATAGAATTTTTACATGGAGATAGTGTGAAAAAATTGACATAAATGAGTATAAATAACTTGATTACAATAATAACTATATATATATGCTAGAAACAGGTCAGAGGTCAAAAGAGAGGGGTTAATTATTACACCACCCACCCTGAATTCATACTATTCTGCATCAATGTTTGTTCTTGCGCTATTTAATTTCATAAAGGGAACCAATTGCATGAAACTCAAATGTGATTACAAATGGAATAAAATTTCATTTAGTTATTTGAGAGAAACAAATATTGTTAGTATAAAATTTCAATAATCCAGTATTTCAACTCAGCTAATCAGTCACAAACAAGACAAAGAATTTTATTAACCTTTCATTATTGAAATTATTTCAAAATAATTCTAATTTATTTATCCATGCTTAACTGCTTTGAAAACCAAAGATAAAGTGTAAACTTATGATGAAAAAAGAAATATTCTTCCTGGGAGGTTGTTAATAGAGATTCTTGGTAAAGATTCTAGGGACTTATTGATACAGTGTCTCATACTGAAATGAAACAGTTACCCAGGATACCTTTTGATTTTCATTAATTCTACTGTTTCTCCTATCTTGAAATTCCAGTGTAAAGCAGTCAGTGAAAACAATGATCAAATAAAGATTTCTGTCATAATCATTATTAGAATTTTATTCCCAGAATGGGGGTTCGCGGAGATTGTAGTAATTTAATAGTTGAATTCATGAATCAACTTAAGCAACGCCATCATTGAAAACCTGGAAGCATTGGACGGCAGTTTCTTTAAAGTATTGGACTCCTTGGCAGTGCACATTCCCGATCCTTCACCAAAGAAACTCGAACCCGACATGGATTGGACTACACTGGTCAGGGCTTCTCAAATTAACACCATTGGATGCCTGTTCAGTGGTCTAGCGATTAAGCGTTCGCGCGCGAGACCGAAGGGTCTGGGTTCGAATCCCTTTGGTGAGGGATCGTGGATATGCACTGCTAAGGAGTCCAACACTAGAACGGAACTGCCGTTCAATGCTTCCAGGTTTTCAATAGCGGTTTAGCTTAAGTCGACTCATCGATTCAACTATTAGAATTTTTACTCATTATTCAAAGTCTAAAGATGCTTATGATCTGAGTGTTCAAATAGATGTGATTTATGAGAAGAGATAATTTTGAATCTATCATGTTATAATTAAATAGACTGTATAAAGTATTAATCATATACAACTAAACATATTTGGGATTAGAAAGGAAAAAAAGAAAGGAACATACAATATGAACGTATTCATCAAACATAGTTGACAAGTTATTAATTGTATATACAGCCTTTATTTAAAAAAAAATGGAAAAACCATCTTTACAAGTAGAACTTTGTTAATAATGGAAACACATAGAGAATACCAAAACTGAACAAAATTTAAACATATAATATATAATATATCAGTTGAAAATATGGAAATTTATCCTTGAAAAAAAGGCACACAGTTGAAATTTATTGTTTACATGAAAAAAAAATCTCCAAAAGATTAGAGTTGTGACAACTTAGGGGAACATTATATATGATGATAAATAGAGAGAGAGAGAGAGGAGGAGGAGGAGGAGGAGGAGGAGGAGAGGAAAACAAAAAACCAACAGACAATAAGCAAATATTCAATTCTAATAAAATTAAAGAAAAGGATGTATACAAATGAACCTTTTACCAAATATCATTTGATGTAAAACCAGGAGAAAAATGTCAATAATAAAGATAAAGATTAATTTAGAGAAGAGGAATAAAAATGTAGAGAAATAATTACAAATCATTATAAATTTAAAAGTTCTTTGAATAAGAACAATAAAAGTTGTGAAGGTTATATATATAATCGATTTCTTTTGTGCAACATTAAAGGGTATGTACTTACTTACGCCTGTTACTTCTCGTGAAGGAACATAGGCCGCTCACCAGCATTCGCCATCCAACCTTGTACTGGGCAATCCTTTCGAGCTCCTTCCAATTGTTATTCATCATTTTCATATCTGCTTTTATTTCCCGACGTAATGTGTTCTTTGGCCTTCCTCTTTTCCGTCTTCCTTCAGGATTCCAAGTTAGGGCTTGTCTCGTGATGCAGTTTGATGATTCGCGTAGTGCATGTCCTATCCATTTCCATCGTCTTTTCCTAATTTCTTCTTCAGCTGGAAGTTGCTTTGTTCTCTCCCACAGAAGGCTATTGCTGATGGTACCCGGCCAATGGATGTTGAGTATCTTGCGTAGACAGCTATTTATAAATACTTGTACCTTCTTGATGATGGTTGTATTAGTTCTCCAAGTTTCAGCTCCATACAGTAGAACTGCCTTGACTTTGGTATTGAAGATTCTCACTTTGATATTGGTTGAAAGTTGTTTTGAGTCCCATATGTTCTTCAACTGAAGTAATGCGACCCTTGCTTTGCCAATCCTCGCCTTCAAGTCTGCATCTGAACCTCCTTGTTCATCGATGATGCTTCCTAGGTATGTGAAGGACTCTACATCTTCCAGAGTTTCTCCATCAAGAGTGATTGGATTGCTGTTCTCCGCCTTGAATTTGAGGATCTTGGTTTTCCCTTTGTGTATGCTGAGGCCTACTGATGCTGAGACTGCTGCTACACTGGCTGTCTTCATCTGCATCTGTTCGTGTGTACGTGATAGGAGGGCTAGGTCGTCTGCGAAGTCCAAATCGTCTAATTGATTCTGAGCTGTCCATTGTATTCCGTGTTTTCCTTCAGATGTCGAGGTCTTCATAATCCAGTCGACCACCAGAAGAAAGAGGAAGGGAGAGAGTAAACAGCCTTGTCTGACTCCAGTCCTTACTTGGAATGCATTTGTCAGCTGTCCTCCATGCACTACTTTGCACTGTAGTCCGTCGTATGAGTTCCGGATAATATTGACAATCTTCTGAGGAACTCCATAGTGTCGAAGAATTTTCCATAATGTCCTCCTATCTACAACGTCAAACGCCTTTTCATAATCAATGAAGTTGATGTATAGTGACGAGTTCCACTCAACTGATTGTTCGGAGATGATCGTAGTGTCGCAATTTGGTCTGTGCATGTTTGATCCTTACGGAATCCATCTTGTTGATCTCGAAATTGGGCGTCCACTGCATCTTTCATCCGGTTCAGCAAAACTTTGTTAAAGACTTTTCCTGGTACTGACAGTAGTGTGATTCCTCAGTAGTTTTCACATTTGCTCAGGTCTACTTTCTTTGGAATCTTGAAGGGTATGTATTACTTAATAATTTAATTATGCATAAGACACATAAAACCTGGTTTAAGTGTGCTTCTGTTTAAGTTTTATTTAAACTTATTAAGGGATCAGAATGTATTATGTAGTAATTTTAAGTAATAACCAAATATACCTTTTAAATAATACAATAATAACAAAGCTGACAGAATAAAATGAATCCAATCTACTTCATGGGTTTTCATCAACTGCAGACAAACTAAAATTATAAGGAAGCTATTTTTAGCTGATAAAATTCCATGTAATCATTTTTGTTCTTCCAGTGTTTACAGATATCATGTGTTACGTATCTCCACCTACTATCTACCTCAAAGGACGATGTTGTCTAGTATGGGAGTAAACCAAAAGGTAGGGGCGGCGAAACTAAAATATGGAATCAGTCCATGAAGTTAATGATAATTAGACTGAGTCATGTAGGTAGATGTAGACTACCTGGTTGGGGTCCGCGTGATCAACGTAACCAGTGGTCAGAGACTTTAAATGATGTGGCTCAAAATTATTTGCAATGACGCAGGTGTATTTTTTGTCTTCTCCTATATGCTAAGCTTGTGAACACTTCATAATTTTTTTTGTCTTTTTATTTTACTAATTTATATTTTCTTGAATCGTATCTTTAATCCCTAATCTTTCCTATCACCACTAATACTGTTCCTACCTCTACTATTCTGAGATTTGGCCTGACAATTTCATCTCTCTGTGCTAATAGGGTATGACAACTTAAATCGATGTAAATACATATTAGGTTCTACGTTGTGATTGACTGATCTAAATCAATCACAGAAACTGATTGTATGAAATAACTGAGCTTAAATTTATTTTATCCTCCTTTGTCATCAGTGTTTGCTTATTACTTAACCACTTGTTTCTAATACTTTGCTTACTCTCAATATTGTAAAATGTTCGTTTACATATGATATATGAATCCATTTGCAATTTTAAATTAGTCTCTAAAAGTTATTGACATCTTTGATATTCATATGCTGATATGTGATCCCAATAACTTTCAACCATATTCAATTACCTAAGTAATCTCAACTCATTTTCATTTTAAATAATACAGATTGTAAGCAGCTGATGACGAAACAAAATGAATTCATATTATTCTGGTCAAACCTTTATTACTGTCCTCTTCAAAACAGAAATAATTTGGGGCCATAAATAGTTCTAATAAAGTAGAAGTAATTTATCTACATATGAATGGGCGATTTTTCATAAATGATCCAGTCAATTAAAAAAATATATATATAAGATTCTATTCACTGCCATACTAAAATAGTTACAGATCGAATTACATCGATTACGATCGGTTGATTCAGACAATCTCAGAGACATATACATATTGTATTATCTCATATAAACATTTTTATGTATTGGGAAACTAATCACATTAATTATTGACAAATTGATCAAAGTAGAGATATGATTAAACAAAGAAACCTACCAGTTATTGTTTACTACTTGAAAGGAAACAAGAATTATCGCTGTACTAACTATTTGATCTGCTAATAAACAGATCGATATTCACTTAAATATTAAATGTCTATTCGTTTGATATTTATTATAACGGAATGAATATTGTAAAAGTTGGAACTGGTTTTACTGATTATTATTCATTATAATTTTGTTGTATAACCACTAAGTAACAAGATTACTATGTATATGTATTCATTTTATCATAAGCTTTCGGTTAACTAATGAACTATTGTCATACGAACCGATCATTTGTATTTTGTTACTCGCTTGTTATTTACACTCTCCCCCCACTTACAGCCACTTTCACCTAAGTTATATATATGATTGCTACTTCTGGACCAAAGGCAAGGTATAGAGAGGAGTTAGTGAATAGTGGATCTATAAAAACCTAGGTGCCAGCTCAATGTCAAAAGTTCTGGTTGGACGTGTAACAGAAGAAATCGGCGGCACTAACCTATAGAGTACATAACAGACAGAATTAGAATTAGGATCCTGATTGATAATGTGATGTTCATCAGCGGTTTCAAGAAATAACAATATTTAACTAGATAACTTCATATACTATACTGTAACTCAGTAATCATACGAAACTCAAGGTACTGAGCTTTGATTCACGCAATTTTATTTCTCTGTTCTGAGCTTTAAAAAAGTACTATCTAGACATCTAAAATAAAGTGATGTTGAGTTCGAACTTGATTGTTCACCGAAAAAGTGAGTATTTTTACAAGCTATTTTATAATAATCAACACTGTTACGTTGAAACTCTCAACTATTGCAGAAAATGAGCAAAAGTAAAAAGCACATAATATGCAAAGATGGATAGTGGCTAGCAGTGGAATCCAGGAGGCGCGTTTTGTCCTATTTGGGATTCGTCAACTGGATGTACCTGCACCTTAGACTTTATGTTCACTCTGGGACTCGAACTTATTACCATTTGCTTCAAACCCCATCGTGTTATTCACCTAGCTACTGAGTCCTGATGACCACTTGCTTGTGCAATGGAATGAAGTTTAAATCCACTTGGTGTTGTTTTACTTGAATCTTTTCACTGATGTTTAGGACTGCAATTGATCAGTCTCTTATTGGCATATGTGTATACGGTACTGAGTTCCAGTCTGTTGGGATATTCAGGAAAATATCCCAAGAATTATCCTGTTAAGCCTAATGTTATCCTTGGACATGAAATGGTATCATCTTATTGGTGAATATTTGTTTAACGTGTCATTTTCCTACTGGCCATTATTGTACAATGTTATTTTCTATTTTATGGGACGTTGTGGTCTGCTTGACTGGTATATAAACAAAGTATGTTTGAAATACAATGATTCATATCTCCGAGGCTGTCACTTGTGTTCTGGACTCAACTGGCTGGGTTAGATAGGGAAGCGAGACCAATCAGAACCCTAGGTCGTTCTACGTGTTTGTGCGTCTTTGGTCCGATCAATAATTCCCTACCCTTAATCCGCAGCATCATTTTCACGTTATAACAATTGGCGACGGGGTGAAGAAAAGATACAATCCAAAGTCATTCTGTAATTGGACGAAATCCAGTCTAATTATTCAACCAATCAGTATCCAAATTGTCATCAGTGTCCTTGAACCACATTGGTCATTAGTCATACAGTAATTTTCATCACAGGTGCTGATTCGAAAAAATGACTCTCCCTTCCGATCGATTACAGCTGCTCTTTGAACGACATTTGGACTTATTAGTCAAATTCCGCACGCAGCTGCTAAATCACTCATGCTATGAAGACGCGACGGAAGTGGATGGATTGATATCTCAAATACACAGTGAGCTGGAAAATGACAGCAGCCTACTTGAATCCTCGATGAACTGTACTTCAAACGAAACAGTCATCCATGATGCGCCCAGTGGTCCAGTACTTTCTATTCCAGAAACATGCCCGGTAATGGAGTCAAACTCCATCATCCCCGAAACAGCATGTGCAGACAGTAACATATCCAGCTCACGAGAAGATCTCATTGTTTTGCCAGAAAATGTGTTCCACGCATCAAATAATAACCAAGAACCTGGCACAGTTTTGTTGGACGCCGATTATCATAATGATCCACTACTTACTAAAGATTTAAACCCTGATGACTTCGAATTGGATGGCGTTTATCCTCAATATCTGATCGATTTTACTGGATTCCCTGTGCAATATGTTTTAAATACAATCAAATTAATTGTAATTTGGGTTTATGAAGACCCAACATTATTTCGCGGGGGAGGATGGACGCGGAAAAAAATTTAAAATCCGGACATCAACTCCGGATCTCCAAAAAAGGGAGGTGTTGGGATATTCAGGAAAATATCCCAAGAATTATCCTGTTAAGCCTAATGTTATCCTTGGACATGAAATGGTATCATCTTATTGGTGAATATTTGTTTAACGTGTCATTTTCCTACTGGCCATTATTGTACAATGTTATTTTCTATTTTATGGGACGTTGTGGTCTGCTTGACTGGTATATAAACAAAGTATGTTTGAAATACAATGATTCATATCTCCGAAGCTGTCACTTGTGTTCTGGACTCAACTGGCTGGGTTAGATAGGGAAGCGAGACCAATCAGAACCCTAGGTCGTTCTACGTGTTTGTGCGTCTTTGGTCCGATCAATAATTCCCTACCCTTAATCCGCAGCATCATTTTCACGTTATAACACAGTCCCAGAGTGAACATCAACTCTGAGATGCAGGTACATTCAGCTGACGAGTCCCGAATAGGAAGAAACGCGCATCCTGGCCTCCACTGCTAACCATTATCCATCTTTGCATGTATTGCCTGTAACATAAGACAATATCGAGGTAATACACACAATATACACAATGTGGGAGGATTCAAACAAACAATACCAAGTGAATTTAAAATACACATAGTTTTTAATTATCATCTTAGTGATATGCCATTTATTCTTTATACAATTTTAGAAAAGTCAATGAATATAAAATGCAAATTACAATCACAATACAAACTGCTTAATTTGAAGTGTTACCTTTATAAAGTGTGAACAACAAATATCTCATTGAGAATGAAATGAATTCATTTCATTTCACATGAGTTAAATAGTTCGAAAATACAATGATTTGATTTACAAATATGGTTTTATATGAAACATGAATAAATTACAACGTTCTATATATTATATGCATTGATTTTATAATATGGATTCGAATACAACAGGGAGCATTATTCCCCTTAAAGATTATAGGTATGTCATTGTCAACTAACAGAAAACCTAACTACATCTAGAATTCCCAACCGTTTAACAGTATAAGAATGATAAACTGATCGTTGTCTTATATAGAAATAAATAGTGTTTATATTTATTTCGGTATAATTCACCATTATAACTGTAAAAACTGAAGTAAATGCTAAAACAATAAATCGATGCTTAAAGTAGAACTATTTTGTTATTTACTTTCAAGGAGAAAACGGATCATAAAGAAAACTACAGTTTTGAATGATAATCATTAAAAAAACTTTTACATTAGGATAAACAACCATAATTTACTCTACAACATAAAGCAGTATAGAGGTCATAATGTAGTGTACGTTACTTATACGAACAGATGTAATTGTTATGTAGCAAGAATTGAGAGTGGAATGTTTACCAGGAGATTAAAATAAAGAGAAGGGGAAAGAAAATGAAGATCGATAAGAATAATAACATGATCGGAGGGATGATGAAGTATGCAAAGAACAATTGAAGTAAGATATGCAACTGATGTATATAATGTATTATTTTCATATTCTACAAAGGCACTGTGTAATTTTCCATAAACCAATAGATTGGATTTCCCCACCAAATCTTATTTCTGTACAATGACATTTGCAAGTTTTAATCCTAGTAGATTATGTTTATAATGTAGCGATAAAAAGTTAATGAATAAAATAAATATAACTGTAGTGAACGAGGATGCAGGTTGGGAAAATCAATTTGTCGTTTAGTGCAAAATTATAGTGTCTTCATAAATTATGAATCCAAGCCTTAAATACTTCATTTGCACATCTCTCATCAATTGTACCTTTATGATTCTTTCAATTTTCAATTTCTTTATGTTTCCTTTTCTGTTTTCTTCAGTTCAATCTTCTTTTGGCAGGCACTGCACTTCTGATAACGGTGTTGCATACTACTTATAACTATCAACATAAGTAGCATACACCACGAAATAACTGTTACCGGTATGGAAATGAAATTGAAAGAGGAATATGATATTTCACGGTTAACAGTGATCAGTAAGACACTTAGCTTGATCTAGTTAACTACTTAGTTTGCACTTGTCACTAACACATTTACAATCACGAGACCGATGAAAATACACATGGAGTTTGAACTCATATTATTCAGTATCACTGAGTCATTGGAGTTGCGACTAAACTCTGGTAAGAATGATATCTTATTATTATTACTTTTTAAGAATTAGTTATTTATTCCCATAAGTAACCATTGTAAACTGAAGCTTCATATGGATTTCATGAGTGTTATACAACCTAAATGAATTGATTGTAGTCATGTATCGAAAAAATATAATACTGATATTTAGCATAGAAAGGATTAATTAACTTATTAAAGACCACTTCATAAGAATAACACAACTAACACATTTCGAAATGATTAGTAAACTCATATACACATTTATAAATCTAATTGTATGAGGTTTTGTGAAGTATGTCAACTTGAACCGGTGCATATATGTATGGGCCTGCTTGATCCTACCGTTGTAGATAACTGACTGAATAGGTTATAGAATTATGACAAATACACACTTAAATAAACAGATAAATAAAACACTTACTATGAACACTGGAATATTTTTCATTATTATGTGTATATGTATTGTGAATAATACTTTGTTTGGTAATTAAATCATTTTGAAGATTATTTGATACTAATACTTCAGTACAATTGATTGATTTAGGTTTAACAAAATAATTTATATGTTGTAATGTAAAATTTGAAGGATTCACTAAGGGAATTGTTCGATGAGATTCTTTACCTTGTACAGAATGTGTATTAATTGTTTTCATTTGTGATCTATGAGATTCAGATTGCTAATAGAAAGAAAGAAGGAAAAAAATTGGACGATAACGAGATATAAAAAAAGAATTATTCAATTTAATCAATCTTGTAGTATTTTTGGGATCCATTTATAGACCAATACTATACCTATATTTTTTATCGTATAATTGTTAATTAGCTAAACTATTCATATTCATGTCCCCCTTATGAGCTTTATTTTGACCTATAAAACTATTATTATACGACTTAACATTCTTGAATTATACCGAGTCTATCAATTACTATCTCTCACATTCACAGCCACATTTGGCTAAATCTTGTATAAATGTTGTTTCCTATTTTATGGTACGATGTGGTCTGTCTGGTTGGTATATAAACCCAATATGTTTGAAATAAATGATTCATATAGCAGAGGCTGAGCTTGGTGTTCTGGACCGATAAGTACTCTAGACTGCTCGTATGGGTTTTATGTGTCATTGGTCTGATCGATAATTCACTGCTCTCTAATTGGCGGTATTATCACGTTATACATCAACAGGGCACTCAGGCGACAAGCTATAACAATTTTTGATGCTATCTTGAAATTACTCAGTTAGTCAATTAGTTATATGCAACAAATAACCTGCCTCATAAGTGCATTAGTTCATGTTGTCATATTAATATCAGCACGAGATAAAATTATCAACGAAGTAGATATAGTTAAAATTAGTAAATGGATCTGCGATATCGCAACCATTTCTGAGTGTGATATGTGCTACTAGTATCGACAGATATAAGTAGTATGTATCATCAGTTGAAAGTGAAATTCCTGGAGGCAGAAGGTTAAAAAGATCAAAGAATGATTGATGTGGAAACGAAAGAACAATGAAGTCTGAGACAATCGACTGATATTTGCAAAAGGAACAGTCAAGTTTGAGACAATCGATTGACTGTATGGTTTTCAGATTTTACTAAGATGTTCTGCAATTTTGTGTTCAAATACATTCGATTGTGTCCACTTGTGTTCTCGTTCACCACATAAGGAGTATCATACATCGTCTTCAACCATCGGTTAAGATATAAGTGAGGACCTCATTCTGGTAGTAGCTGACCTAACGACACAGCTCAGTTCAACAGTCAATGACTCTACGGACCAACGTCGCGTTTTGGTTTGAAATTATTGTTTAGTAGCATTCATTTACTAATACGAAATAACATTTAAATGTCATCAAAATATTGCAGATTGATTTGTTAGATTTATTCGAATGTGATCAACAATTAATTCAATTTAGGATTGTTTAACTGATTAACCACTACACAGCGACCAATATCATGTATGTTTAATCCGTAGTAGTGATCGAATGCTACCGAGCAAGTAACAGGTATGGTCACTACTCTATGTGATTTAAATCTAGGCAAAATAATTCAAGACGCATAGACAAATTAAATGTAATAATAGCATGCACGATATTATCATTATTGTTATTAGTATAATCAGAAAATGGAAAAATGTAGATGTCAGGCAACATCAACTCACCGCATTTCGACGATTAGATATAAATTTTAGAATTCCTGTAAAATCCATTTTAATTAACTAAATTATGCCTGATAATATTGTGAAAAAACAATGACACATGGAAATTCTTTTGCTTTGTTTAAGCTCAGTATTAAAATCACAAGACAACAGATTTCATAATAATGAACCCGTAGAGCGATTACGTAATCACAGAAGGTAAAAATGACGATGACAACAATGACAGTGATGACGATGATGATAAATAATAATCCAAAACATATGGTTGTGAAGAAGAAAATTGGAATTTCGAAGATGGATAAGGAGTACTCGTCACGCATACATACACACATAAGTGAAAAAGGAAAATGACGACAATCATAGAAACTATCGGCTAACAAAGTTTATTTACTGACTGACTGACTAACTGACTGATTGAAACCAAAAATATTTCTACTCAACAATAAATCAACCAACCAGTAGTAAATAAGTACAAGAAGTGGAAAATAGAAGAAAAAATACAGAGAAAATAAAAATCAGGCAAACATAACTTAATATTTTAAAGTCAGCAAGATAAGGTAGATGAGAGGAAAGTTACAAAGATAGCTAGGGAACTCGTACAGAGGTTTCTTCGAATATAATATTGGCTAGTAACTAGTACCGGGACCTAGGAAGTGTATTTTGTTCCATTTCGGATGTACCTGAAGTAAAGTTTCGATGTTCACAGTAAGACTCGAACCCAATACATATTGCTTAAAATGCAAACGCGTTAGAGCGATTGAAAATGTCTGTGATTAACGCGAATCAGTAGTCTAATGGATAACGCATTAGATTTTCAAGTAGTAGGTTCTAGTTTCGAATTTCAGTGCGAGCACCAATACTGAGATGCAGATACATGCAGCTAGAGTCACAAATTACAACAAAATGTAAATTCTGGATTCCATTGCTCCCTACTACCTGAAAGTATAATAAACTTGTGACTACAGATTCTCGTATGAGAATAAAAAATGAACAGTCATGAATATTGACGACCTAGTAGTCGAAAGCCCAAATTAGACTATAAGTAAATTGAAAAAAACAATTCATCAACTGTTGTATACAGAACTATATGCTTGATTTACAGCTTTAATTGTCTTGGGATGACTAATTGAACAAATTGTTAGGAATGATTAAATTACGAGTGTATAAAGTTGTATAAATTTGAGCACAATAAAAACTACAGATGAGTATATCATTTTAAGGTATTCATTTAGCTCGTAGTCAGAATATTTTCGCATGTTTTTCGAGAACTCTTATTTATAAAGTTAGGTTTATAGTGAAATTTATAAACACTTATCATGAGCTGAAATTCATATAGAGTTAGACTATTATTAGACCCACGTTTGGGACCAGGTAGAAAAGTAAAAACTGACATATATGAGTTCAAGTTCATGTATGATCCTGGGTATTTATTGTTTAAGGGTTGCAAATTGGGAAAAATTAGCTATCCAGTGCCTTCTAGTTTCGTAATGTTATTCACTTATTTCAGTCTATAATGAAAAATGTACTCATATTCTAATCATTATTCATGGTTTATTAATGACATAACTACTTTTCAAATTATTACAGTTCAACATTTACTCAACTTTAAGTCACAATGATTATGTGAAAGTTTATTGATACTATTGGACTGATCTAAACGAAAAAAGTGAAATAGAGTTTCAACTTAAAACTTAATGGTAGACAGTCAAAAAATCTAACCACTAGGTCACTGTACCATCTATCTACTGTTCAGATTCTTCTTGCTTTTAAATCTTTTTAAACAAGATTATTCCCATATAAGCCCACTTCGCCCCAATTTAGGACTTGTCAGCTGGATATCACTGCAACTCACTACTGTTGTTCACATTAAGACTTAAACTTGTACCTTTCGCTTTAAACGCTAACACATTATCCGATGGAACAATCATTCCACATAACCACTAAATTTTCCAACGGGTATGTTATTAATCTTATCTTTAGTAACGCTTGTATCAACCGTAATAAGTTATTATTAATTAGTAAGCTTGTTTTAATTAAAGCTTAGGAAACTACTTAACATATATTTCAAAGTAAGAATTAAAGTTCGGATTACGAGTAATTTTTGAAAATGCTTGAATTCAATGAAATTTGACATATTCCACTTCAAATGAACATACTAGCAAAGAACTCAGAATCGGGGATGTCAGTCAGTAACAACGTAGAACTTCGCATGTATGTACATCAGTTCGAGTTGTTATACCATATTAGCACAGAGATACACTTGTCAATTCAAATCACATAGTGGTAGAGGTAGTAAAAATATAAGTAGTAATCGTAAACATTAGGGTTTGAAGATGTTATTCAATGAGTATAATACAGTGAGATAAATTTGGAAAGAGAAAAAAGGAACATGAAAAATTCAGAAGATTAGAAGGGATGCACCTGCGCCACTGCAAACGATTTTGAGCCATGTTATTCAAAGTCTCTAACCACCGGTTGTTATCATCTTGCGGATCACAACCAGGTAGTCTACACCTACTAACATGGCTCAGTCCACTTGTCAGTGACTTCATTGATTTGTGCCATGTTTTGGTCTGGCCGCCCTTACCTTTCATCCAACCTAGTTCTACACCACTTGATCAACAACAAAGGATAAGTATAAAGAAGCATAATAATAAAATAATTATATATATATATGTATATATATATATACGTTTAATTTGACAGTAGGCGAAAAAAAATCTTACCGGTATTGATGATTCCACAATATTCATACTGTTACCACTACTATCGGCACCATCAACAAATTGATTAGGTGATGGGAGTAATTTATACGTATCTTCAAATTCAGCTCTTAACGACTCGATTGTAAATTGTCCAGTTAATTCGTTATCACAATTATCAAATGGAATATTGTATGGTCTACCGCTTTGATTCGATGTGACCAGCACCAGGTCGTTGTCTCTGCCTTCATCATCATTATCATTTTCTACAATATGCCATAATTTCTCTTTTGAAATGGGACTACCTCTGGGTGTAATATTTTCTACAATGACGCCGTGTGTATTCATCGCTGATTCAACATTTAGACCAGAATCGATTGTTGTTACTGAAGAAGCTAAAGTTTCATGGCTACGAATAATGACAGGTAGGACACCTTGTGCAATTAATGTATCATCTATATCAAGAATATAAGTACCTGTGTGACTTGGTGTTAAACTAGTTAACGAGGCCCCAACATGATCAGAATCTTCTAAGTTATCGATTACACATGGTAAAACATCTTTTTTATTCTTAGAATCCTGTAGTGTATTGTCATGAGTTTCAGTAAGACATACAGTTGAACTAGTTATGCATAAAGGTTTCTCAATTGATGAAGTTTTAGTTAAATCTACTGTAGAAATGGAATCATTCAGTCGTTTATTCCCAGAATATTGATGATGCGCTGTATGTGTTTGTACATGTTCAACAGATAACATGGAGTTCTAGATAAATGATGAAAACAAATTGGAGTACATAAATAATAATGACTTTTTATAGGTAAAAATTAAACAAAAATACATTCCCAGTGCACGGGAGAGTGTAAAACAAAATTTCATAATACAACGACAATGATTAATTGACAATTGTATCATTTCCGTATGTGTCGAATAGATTTGAATTCTTTGACACTAACCGCTCCCCATTAAGAAACAACGTTATACAATTTCATTTGTTAATTACCTTGAGCGGTATAAAAATATCAGTAAAATTATTGTATAGGGACGAACGAGTCAATCCGAGTCGTGAGCACAGCTTCTAGGCCGTTGCGTGAAATCAAAATATGGTAGTATAACGAGGGGTAGAAATACCCTAATTGCTAGTACTTAACAGTTAAGTGATTACAATGTTAACAATTTAGGCACTTAAGAATATTAATTTACTTGAGACGATATCCATTAATGCATAGTACATGTACCTTTCTATTTGTTCTTTTAATGTATGTGCTGTGATGTATGAATGTAGTCGATCGGAGTTAACATTAAAATGTGATGTTTTGATTTTAGAGAGTGGTTTATTTGATACGAAGTAATGTGATGATATTTCAATCATTAGATTTAACTATTTTACCGCAAATGTGTACTTTTCATTATAGGGCAAAACTGAATGAAGAGGAAGAAGTCATACAGGAACTGTATGCGTTATAAGACATAAAAAATATTAATCTTTGACGACAATTAAGTTTCTACTTTCACTGCTCAATCTGATTTGTTACAAGGAGATCTCGTGTTATCCCTACGTGTTTTTTTGCTTGTTGTTGTTCATTATTAACTGGGCCAGCTGCATTCATTTTAATTTAAACGAACACATAATGAACAATCAGACCACATGTTGTAATGTAAATTCGATTAAGTTTACAAGCGATTGATTAGAATTGTTTTTCTTGCTTTGAAAAACTGATTTTTATTACCAGAAAAAGGAGCTACGACATAAATTAACGATAAAAGTAGTTTGTACCTACTAGAAAATATCACTAACACTGAGGAAGTAAGCCAGTATACTTTTACTGTATTGTAGTGGACACTACTCACAAGACTGTTTGCAAGTAGTATGTAGCGGAACGTCGCGTCGAAGTTGTTAGGCGGAGTGAAGCGTTTCAGTTCATCGAAAGCAAGGGGTAGGCAGAACACTTGGAGACCAGACAAGGAGATAATTCAGATGGCAGAATACACCAAAAGATGCAAATGAGTGATTGAACGCTATGTATATGTATTATGTAAATACTTTGTAACTTCCGCATCAATTATAAGATTATTCCTGCCTATTGCCATGTTTCACAGTAGAAGAATTAAGGTGTATGCATGCTAACGTATTTAAATTACGGGATAGACGTAAGAGGTTGAATGTAATGAGATAAAATTGCTGAAATTGAATTCTACGTTAAAATATCAATAGAATATAATTAATTGTCTAATATTAAAAGAGAAACTTAACAGATTTTTACCTCAAAATCTTTTGCAAACTGTTGCAATTGTTTTGTTTGTTGAGTATTCGACAAACGATTGGTAGATTGACGATTCAGTACTTCACCCACTGTCGTAATATCTCCTACAGGACTTCCACGAGGTGTTAATAAGTCATTATCTTTAGATAAATGAATATTTTGCTCATCGGAATGCTGTAAGAAATCTTGATTTGTATTATTAATATTATCTTCATTATCATCATCAATACCATCGCCTCCATCAATTACATAAGTTCCTGTTTGACTTGGTGTTAAACTAATGACAGAAGTACTAACAAACATGGATAGGTTCATTGATTTTAATGTTGGATCCATTGTTGTATCATCATTCTCATGTATTGTACAGTTAATTTTATTATTGGATACAGTTGAAGATTTAACGATATTTTGAGCTTGATCTGTCGGGATTTCATTTGTATAACATTTCGGTAAATACATTGGAGTTTTTGTTGCTAATGTCCTACTGTTTGAAGTTGATATGGTTGTTAAATCAGAACGATGAGAAGGAAGATCTTGATAAGGTGTTTCTTCATCATCAATCGAAAGTAACCCAGAAAACTGTAAGGAATTTAGATAAGTGAAAATTTGAAATAAACTTTAGTTGTTAAAATGTAGACAGTGTGTTGAGTACATGTATAGCGATCATTCATGACTCATTTATAATATTAACAAAACTGTCGTGCTGCAGTAGTTTATTGATTAAGGAAATCAGCTAATCGGAAATAATAAAAGTAGGGTTTTGCACAAATGTACGTTGGCCTAAGTTCCCATTAATGTATTAGCATGACAAGACGAAATTAACAAGATGACTAGGAAAGAAATCGGACACTATCCAGTCATTGAGACAACAATTCGGAGACAACTCCTCACTATTCAATGCGCGCTATCGATGTTTGAAGCTGATTATGGACGAAGATGCTGATTTTCTCACACATGTGGTATCGTCAATTGAGAATGCGTACGCTTCCGGTTGAAGTCGTTTACTGAAGACCAATTTAAAGCCCTCATTCTCATCTGCAGCCTTCAATCGCAGAAGTTCAGTGACATTAGAACACGCTTGTTAAGTCAATTGGACCAAGACCCAAAACTAACTCTTAATAATATTGCAAACGAATATCAACGTCTAATCAATCTGCAGCGTGACACTACGATGGCCCAGCTTGGTGATTCAGATCATACCGAAGTTCATGTAGTTCAACAACCACCCAACCCGCATAAATCTGTCCCAGAGACATCTAGTTCACGTCAAAAGACAAAAACAAATCCTCCTGCTTCATGCTGGCACTGTAGTGCACGGCATTTTGTTCGAAGCTTTCCATATAGACAACATCGTTGCAGGAAACGTAAAGCTGTGGGTCATAAAAATGGTTTCTGTCAGAAAAAGAAGCCAAGCAGCTCCAGAGGTACCAGAAAGCTTGTCCTTAGATCTGGCACAAATTCGTTGAGTCTGATAGCAACCTGTCAGAAGTCAACCCCAGGTGACAGGAAATTTATTACCCTTAATATTAATGGCCATTCGTTTAGATTGCAAATAGACACCGCATCTGACGTAACAATTCTCTCACGAAAATACTGGATCAGAATGGGAAGGCCACGCACGGTGCCAACGACACAAAAAACTCGTACTGCATGCGGTAATTATCTACGTTTGTTGTGACAACTAGATTGTAAAGTTTCTTTTCACGACTCGACGTTTACCGGGGCATGTTACATCACACCAGCTGATCTTAATCTACTTGGTTTGACCGGCTACATTTAGCTGACGTTCCGTTAAGCACCGTATGCCATCTGACGAAACAACCTCATGAACCTGAAGCATATTCGAAACAACTAGTGACGGAGTTTCCAACCATTTTCCAGCCTGTATTGGCTCAGTGCACTGCTATGAAAGTAACACTTCGGTTGAAACCTGTCTTCCGTCCAAAGAGACCAGTGCCGTACGGAGCATTATCGAAAGTTGACGAAGAACTAAACCGCCTTCAACTACAGGGAGTTATTACACCTGTTTCTCATTTTGCCTGGGCAGCACCCATTGTGGTTATTAAGAAGGTTAATGGCACAATCCGAATATGCGCAGATTTTTCCACAGGTCTTAACACAGCTCTCATTACCCACTGCCAGTCCCTGCAGATTTGTTCACAATGCTAAGTGGTGAAAAGTTCTTAGCAAAGCTGGATCTAGCTGATGCCTATTTACAAGTGGAAGTGAATGAAGAATCCAGAGAGCTACTTACCATCAATATTTATCGTGGCTTGTTTCAGCACAATCGCCTACCATTTGGTGTTAAGACAGCTCCATCGATTTTTCAGAAACTAATGGATACTATTCTATCGGGTATCCCGGGGGTCGCAACTTATCTCGATGACATCTTAATTGTTGCCACATCGTTAGAACAGCTTCGAGAACGCACGACAGTTGTACTAAAACGCGTCAGCGATAACGGATTCCGATTACGCCCAGAAAAATGTCAGCTTTTCTTGAAGTCAGTAAACTACTTGGGATTCATCTTTGATGCCGCAGGTCGCGGACCAGATCCTGAAAACATCCGAGCTAAAAAAACTGATGCCGACTCCCACTAATATCTTTGAGTTACGATCATTCTTGGGATTAATTAGCTACTACTCAGCTTTTGTTCCGTCGATGTATGACATACGCGCTCCACTACACTATCTTCTGAATAAGAATACTATTTGGAACTGAACAAAAGAGTGTGAAGCTGCATTTTGCAAGCTGAAAACCATCATTAGTTCTGATAATAATCAACATATGCTCACTAGTGACTGGCTTCAAGATGTATATCCTGGAGTTCAACCGGGTCAGTTGTGAGGTAGTAACTTACTGATGACAATGGTGGATGTGTCGCTCAATTTCGTGGGTTAGTTGAATTTAGACATTAACACTGTTGGATGCCAGCCGGCTAAGTGGTCTAGTGGTTAAGTGCTCGTGCGCGAGACCAGTAGGTCCTGAGTTCGAATCCCGCGGGCGGGATCGTGGATGCGCACCGCTGAGGAGTCCCACAATAGGACCAAACGGCCGTCCAGTGCTTCCAGGTTTTCCATGGTGGTCTAGCTTCAATTGACTCATGATCTCAACAACTGAAATGTAATTTATAAAATAACGGATCATTAGATGTAACCTATTCAGTCATGGAAATTGAGAGTAAGATAGTAAATAAATGATCATACTGACTAAAGAACTCGGTGTATTAAAAAAAAACTATTTGAAACAGACAATCCAAACTAATGCATTTGAGTTTGGCGTCCGAATATTATTATGTACATCTTTGAAAAGTCTGATGCCTATGAGCTTGTTTCCCTGCAGGGTTATTAGCATGAACTACTGCCGAAGAGCCCTTCGATCTACAAAAATAAATTCAAAAAAAATTCTAATCAAACATTAGAATTAAATATTTTATAGCTTCTAAGGGCTTTTCCTAGTTGAGATTAATTAGTGAGAGAAGCTATTCTTGTAAAATATATACAGATCTTCCCATGAAAAATAATTTGCATAAAGTTAAAGAATAAATACAAACACTAACTTTATTTTGTACATTCGAATTAGTTTGAAAATTTTGAAATTTTTCATTGATGCCATAACCATGTAAATGATAATCTAATTGTTCATTTGTATCATTGGATTCAGATGAAAAGTGTTTTTGAAAGTCCACTGATGAATATGGTGAAAATGCTTGAAATATACCATCAGTCGTTGTGGTTTCAATTTCTTCTACACCTTGAAACATTCGATAAAATAAATAAGCTTTTGGATCATCGTAAGCTTCAATGGTAGAAACTACAGATGCTATTCGATCAGAGACACATAATGAAGATTTATTAGTGTTCGAGTATTGATTAATATTATCAGTAGATAATTTACGACAGATTCCAACACGTCCTTGAGTAGTACCACGACGTAAAAATGTACTTGTTATGGGTTTTTTAGCACTATTTCCTATAGGTGATTCATAAGTTCGACGAGAATCACATTTAGGTGATGAAGAGATTGGACTTTCATTTGGCATTGAACGAATAGATTCTCTTGTTTTTACTTGTTTTGCATCGGAACTTGTTGTCGGTGTCATAAAGCTACGATTAATACCACGATGTTGTACAGTTGCTAAGAAAAATAAAGATGATAAAAATAAGATTTTTTCCAAGGATTTAATAATATAACACATTTAGTACAGCAATCCGAATGTCATTTTAGATCACTTGAAAAACAATGTGACAAAGCACCCATTAAATACGATCATTGATAACTCAACATGTATTAGATCAATTATTGTTAGAAACCGACTGAGATTGGAAACATGGATCGCTGGATTTCAACTCGGTGATCCAAAGAGATGATGGTAGCCTGAAGATCTAGTGGTCTTAAGTTCAGTCAAAAATGAGGTCGTTGGGGTGTAGAAATGTACTCAGTGAACGCTGGTTTTCTAGACTATATAAGTCAATATCAAAAACGTTACAAATTGATTAGAAATGAATAATGACGCGAAACAATACAAACCTCAGTGCAGTATTAAAATCTATGGAAAATGTATATGAATCTATCTCACAATGGGTTTCACTATGTAATATTTTTCTCATCACCATCTGTTCGCCACATTAGTTAACTCATTAACAAAATCAATACAATTTACAGTAGTATTATTCACTTCAAAGATAAAAATCCCACAAACTCAAACACTTCCGCAGTAATGAGCACAAAACTAAGTAGATAAAATTCGATCAGCACTAAAGGATTAAACAGCCGTAGCCCGGATAGCTTAGTGGTAATGTCTTAGACTGTGAGGTTAGATTATCCGAGTATGAAAGCACCGATGAACATCAATTTCCTGAATACTGTCTACTAGCCAACTATCAGCTAGCACCAAACGTAGATGAACTAGCGCATTTTTCTAACTAACTCTAACCACTTAATTTCAAAACATAGTGCACATGATGTAAAGTCAATTAGACAAGCAACCATATTCAAACCTGACTGATAGAATTCAATCAACAATAAAGGACTAAGAAAACATGACATTGGATAAGACTAATGGATCACTCGAAGTATATAAACATATACGTTTTGAAAGCTTGAATGTATTTCAACGAAATTAAAAGTTGGAAGCCATTACTTGGAACTGGTTTGAATGACTAATTAGATTAAATTAAAAGGCTGTTAAATGATAAAATTAACATTTTCTGATTGTAAACTATATTTTGGATAAGTAAATAAACCTCAATCCCATTATTTTTTCTATTCTCTCAACAAAATATAAAGTAGACAAAACTGAGGTAAGAGAAAATTTACACTGTCTAGTTGCAGACGATGCCCCACGTAGATTAGAACGTGAATCTGTTAAACCTGTAGTAGACAAGTGTACTGAACCACGTGTTACCACTGAAACTTTGGATCGATTTAATTGGCTAGGAGCTGTACGTTGGCTTGTTAGTGATGCAGCGCCGGCGGAAATTCGACGTCCACCAACCGAGAATGGAGGTTTAACATTTGTTCTGTTTGATTGTGTAGGTCCTGAAATATTTTATGTAAATGAAATATAACATGGTGAAATATATAATGATCACGAGATATTATGCAAACTAAAATGATCACGTTTCTGTGCAATAATAAACTTAATTGCGGAAAATCAAAAGCATCATGTTTAAAAAGGAACATACTGTACCAAAATTTGCATTCTTGCTATAATTATTGCCCACTAGTTATTAACTTTAAGATAAGTTACAAAACGTATGATAGACAGTTGTTACCAATGAAATTCAATAAGTTTAACAGTAAGGGAAATATCGCGCGAATAGTAAATGACGACTGTAGTGTTTAAAAAATTGATTGAAGATGGAAATATGGATCAGTATGTTCCACATTGGTATTGATTAAAGGTAATTGTTGGGACCTATTTGTGGACTAATATTATACGTATATTTTTATTGTATAACTACTCAGTAATTAGATTATGTATATCTATATTCCTCTTATTATAAGCTTCATTTTGACTTACTATCCTTAAACCATACTCAATTTATTAATTACAGTCTCCTACAATCACAACCACTTTTGTCTAGATCTTGTACAAATGTTATTTACTATTTTGTGGTGTGATGTAGTCTGTTTGGCTTGTATATAAACCAGGTATGTTTGAAATAAATGATTCGTATAGTGGGAGCTGGTATTGGTGTTCTAGACACAACTGGCAGGGCTAGGAGGATAAAGTACCAATAAGGACGCTAGGCTGCTCATACTGGTCGATACATCATTGGTTTGGCATAGTGCTAAGATTGTAAGTGTCGTACTCCGATTGATAAATAAGTCACGCGATAATTAGCCAAGCTAAAAGTACACAACAGTATTGTTTTCATCGTGAAAATTGAAGTTGTGGGTTCAATCTTTGGAGGTGTCAAGGTTGTACACTACTGAGAAGTTCTAAATTAGAACGAAACAACTATCAAGTGCTAACTGTTTAAAAAAGTTTTTCACATGATATCAGTTCCGAGTAATAGCCCCATTCATATTCAGTTGGGCTCTGCAACACAATGAATAACAGGATGATAATTGTTATATTAATAGTAGTTATAAGAATGGCAAGAACGGAATATTAATGAAATAAATGAGAATATTCGTATCTCAGGATTATGATTTTGATAGTATCCAGTGCTTAGAGGTTTTCGATGATTGACTAACTTAGATCGATTTGGTGACCTCAATAACATTCAAAGATTTCGATAAATGGGTGAAGTTAGACATGCATACTACTTAACACTGGCTCAGTAGTCAAGAGGTTAAGCGCTCGCATCCAATACTGAAGATCCTAGGTTTGATACCTGGTAGAGGAACCGTGGATGCACACTACTGAAGAATCCTATACTATTACCAAACAGCTCTCCCGTGCTTCTAGATTTTCAATTGTCGTCAAACTTAAAACAGTTCATGATTTCAATGCAAAACCTATATAAGTTTAATACATTTGGATTGTGATTCACAGTAGAATTCAAAACGTGAATCTCGTCCTATTCAGAACTTATCACTTGAATGCACATGAAACCTTTCATTGATATCTACAATATGATTCGAACAATTAATCATATATATTGATTCGACTGTGTAACAATTAAAAGAATTATAAAAAAGACACATATTTACTCAACGAAATTTCAATCAACACATTATGACGTGTATTACGTCATTAGTTACTACTAATAACAATTAGACAGTCATGAATTCACTAGTAACATTTATATTACTTGGGAACATAATCGCCGACAGATGAAACTTTATACATTTTTAATTGTTCAAAGTAACAAATACTTTTTTTTATTAAAAAAAAAATCAAAATGTTTACAAAATAATTGTAATTTAATAGCTAACAAATAATCATATATTTTTGAAACTATCTGTTGGTTGTTCAATAAATGTATTGTATCCAGTATTTATGAATATTTTAGTATCAATTTAACGGTTTGGTTTCGTATAATAGAATGTCATGCTTGAACACGCGTAATGCTGACCAGTGTTGGGAATGGTTGGAAGAAAGTTAGGGGCGGTCAAACCAAAACGTGGCATCAGTGCTTGAAGTCACTAACTTTTGATCTCAGCTATGTTGGTAGATGCAGACTACTTGGTTGGAGTCCATGTGACTATCGTAACCAATGGTTGGAGAATGTGGGTGACATGGCTCAGAATCGATCACAATGACGTAGGTGTATACACTTTCTGTATTCCCTTAAATTGTGAGATTAAAATCGCTTCACATCTTTCTTTCTACCAACTAACTCTTTTTTTACTGCAAAGTATCCTTACATAAAATTTTTCTTTTATATATTACCACCACTGAATTAACTAGTTCTATAGATTCGGTGTTCATTTTGTTGTATTAATGAGGTATGGCAACTTGGACCGATGCACATATGTGCCTGGTCCTACATTGTAGATGACTGATGTAATTTTCGAGAAAAAAGTTTGTTTAAAGCTCTAAGTTTTGTCATATTTTTCTCTTTTATTTATCAGGTATGTTGAACTGCTTCATTTACAATGATATGTTCACAAGGGGCAGGTTATAGATAATTTCAATCAAAATTATATTCTGATATGCAAATAGTCTCTCAATAAAGGGACGAAAAGATCATAAGAAGTGTTTGGATGCAACATAATTGTTGAAAATTGAATATGTTGCGGATACACTTAGCTAACCGAATTTTTTCTATGGAAAGTTGAGTAATATTTGTCAGTAATTAGTCTCTAATATGGTTAAAGTTAATAATCACGATAAGAATATGAATCGTAATTTGTGAATATATAAATGTAACTTAAATGTTTTCCATATTTATTGCCCATGAACCAACTGTATAAATAAGCATTTTTTAAAATCTATTAACTATTAGCTTTAGACAAAACTTCTAATTTTCAGTTTGGGATTATGGATATTGTTAAATTTCATTGAAATCATGAATCGATCAATATTAGGCTACTATTGAAAACCTGGAAGCACTGAACGGCTGTTTCGTCCTAGTATTGGACTCCGTAACAGTGTGCATCCACAATATTGCACTCAGGGATCGAACCCAAGATCTTCAGTCTCGCGTGAGAACGCTTAACCTGAGTCGGCATCAAACAGCGTTAGTATCTAAATTCAACAAATCCACGATATCGCACAACCATCTTCCATTGTCTTTGGTGGGTAACTGCCTCAAACCCGATACGGTTAAACTACATTGATCATGGTTTCTCACTAGAACTTCAAGAATTCCCTCTAGAAGCTAGTCAGTAGTGAGTACATAATGTGAGAGTATCATAACTCTTAAACATAAATCCTAATCCCTAATTCTAGTCGTTATCCTTTTTTTAAGTTTTAAATTAACAACTTAGTCATGTATATCATTTGAATTTTGATTAGCTACAAACTGATCTTACTTTCTCAAGGTTATTTGAAAGGCTTCAGTGAACTGTATTTTCATCGTAAACATAAATGAACAGGCAGTGGATAAAATCTAAACAAAATAACACTACTAAGTTAATAATGCTATTCTGTTTGCGAATACAAATTAGTTGTACATTAGAAATGTCATTATTGTTGACTTGTTTTAATTTAGAGTGGGGTTACTTATTTTAACAGACTTATTATTGATTATTCCATGTTGTACTACTGCTCGTTTTTCTCACCATTGTCACAGTGATACATAATGAGAGTTGTATAGAATAAACTTCATACAAAAATATATGATCCGAATATTATATTTTTCAAGCAATTTGTTACCATTGTTCCACACACACAAATACATCCTCCGTCTCCTCGACTAGACAGATGATGTGTCATATATATATATACAGAATGTTCCAAAATTGTATGTACACTTAAATGATAATTTATGAGCTCATTGAATGATTACCGGTCACTTAAGAAACTCCACAGTATATAAGCTCCTTATTAAAAACAGTCTGCCCGAAAAAGTAAGAGAAAATGAAATAGACGTAATAAGGTAGAGAACAACTAGAGGGGTTTTTTTAGGGAATTTATTGACATTTTTTACATAGGCTGCGTCCTCTGAATTTAATGATTTAATTGTGAAGCTTTTGTTTTCTTTCTAGACGAAATCACCGGCATATATTTTCGACAGAGATGAGGTTAAGAAACACGGTAGTCGAAGTAAGCATGGAAACAATGACGGTGAAACCACGGATAAAAACTAATCAAATATCATGACAATAGAAACAAGCTGTGGGAAATGTCGAATAGATTGACTTGTTTTTTTTTTTTGAATATATACTAATAACGCAAAGGCAAGGATGGACAAATCAAGGGCACAATTCCTACAGTTGAAGAACGTATGGAAATCAAAACAACTGTCTGTCAACCAATATCAAAGTCAGAATTTTCAATACGAACGTCAAGACAATTAGTTCTACTGTACGTAGCAGAAACGTGGAGAACTTATACAACCATATTCAAAATAGTAAAGGTATTGATAAGCAATTGTATACCCTAGATACTCAGTATTTGTTGACCGGATACCATCAGCAACAATTTACTGTGGAAGAGAACAAACAAACGTCCATCTGAAGAGGAAATTGAGGAAAGACTTTGGAGGTGGATAGGATACACATTGTGGAAATCATCAAACTGCATCACTAGACAAGCCCTAACTCGGAATGATAAAGGAAAAAGACTCAAGAACACATGGGGTAGGGAATTTGAAGCAGATATCTAAAAAATGAATAGCAACTGGAAAAGATTATCCAGATGAGAGTTCGATGGGATATTCCTGGTGAGCAGAGTATGCTGCTCCACGAGGGGTAACAGGGGTGAGAAAGCAATGTATTTTTGAATAACATTGAAAGCTCCACGATTAAACCACATAACTGAAATAACACTAAATTCCTAATATTTTCCTCCTTAGGCACCAATTTTCTCCATCATCTCAAGATATGTTTGTGTCCTTTGTAAAATAATGTCACAGTACAAACAAAAAGAGCATTTTGAATATGACGTATTATGGAGAAACAGAAGTAATCAATAGAAGTATTATCATTAAAACTGCCAACCTTTAATGTTAGTTTGATTAAATAATCTTCCTCTAGAACGATCAGTAAGATTAGATCTCGAAGCATTTGTACTACTAGAAGTGAGATTTGTTGAACAATCTACCCGTCCTGTACGTAACGATGGGTCAGGTTTATTAGTTATTCGCTTGTCTAATTTCGTCACAGTGACTTGAGGTTTCTTGTTCATGGTTGTACTGGACGACCTCCCAGATGTAGTAGTCGTTGTGGCGGTGACATTGCTGGTGGTGTTTGAAGTACGTATTGTAGAACCTTTAGCAGATAATGATGCACCACGAGAACGGATCTTTTGAATTTCATTCATATTTGTCTTGCTTTGTATTGTTGTAGTACTGGATTTCGAATTTGACATGGTAGTCACTGTATTCTACACAAATGTAGTCAGGTTGGAAAAAAACAGTAATGCAACACATAAGTAAATATATAGAGGCTAAAGTAAACTGATGTAAAGTTTTCAGGAAGAAACAAAGGGAAAACTGATGAAATGTGTCTAGCAGTGGAATCCAGGACATGAGTCTAATCCTATGTGGGACTCGTCAGATGGATGTAACTGTGTCCCAGAGTTGACGTTCACTCAGGGACTCAAACCCAGTATCGTCCACTTCAGACACTGAAGTGTAATCCATTGAAATAATGAATTCAAATAGCCAAATAAAATAACTTATTTGATCAAAATGACAATATTCATTTGGTAGAAACAACGTAGGATCTAGTATGGACATGTTTATCTGTTCAAGTTGTAGCAATTTATATTACTAATACAGTGTGAGGTAAGTTGACAAAGTGAAAACTAACGGCGCTGAAATAATAGTAATATCAATAGTATTGTTAAATTACACATAAAAGACTCTGGGCTTAGATTTCGCGCTCGTTGATAGTTTTTAGAAGTGTGTATCTTCATTTTCAATGGAAATAATGGCCACTATGGGATTTAAATCCGTATAATCGAGTGTCATAGAGACGTTAACAGTGGGCAATTTTGGCTAGGACCAATCTCCTTTAGAACTGAAATACACTGATTAGTCACTGAATCATTACCAATATCCTTTGTGTTTAGTCCTTTGTGCTGATCGAATTCGTTTAATCAAGTTGTAATATGGTCACTAGTTTACGTTACTCGATATAGAATGTTTCAATGTTAGATGGTTGGTTGATCGCTGAAGTTCAATCAGTATTAAGGGCTAGACAAAAACTGTATCGGTCACTAATATCCACGGACCAATTAGTAAAGATCTGCAAATCATTTTTCCGATCTACAATACATCAATCAATAAATCAAAAAATGAGACGAAGGTTCTAAACACATCGCTGATAAGTAAAAACAGGAATCATCCAGTGATGTATCAAGTAAAAATATCAGATAATTATACATTTAATTTTCGACTATTAATATTTAAACACTAGTAGTGAACTACCACCATAGTGCAATTTATGCATCCAAAATACTCATTTGGAATGAGGCCAAATTATACAGTATTACTACAAATACACATTATAAATACATTCAAAAACTGAACTTTATTGTAATAATCGCAAAAATAATGTTAATGATCTTGTAATAAGTTAGAAAGTATTATATGTATGACGATGATGATGAAAGAAAACAACCATTCATTAGGTCCCATACAACATCTTTTCACATCAATTACAAAGTATGATCATGTAGCAAATTAAACAGTAGTGCCCTGTTAGATTTGTATGAACAACAAGTAATTGAATTATAAACTTCTAATGATTGACATCTCTTTTAATCGGCGATTAACTAACCAATTAAGCTACTGCTAATCGATAATAATAATAATAATAATAACAATAATAATAATAGTGATACCAATAATCACTGACTACATCTTTTTATTAACATATAAACAAATGTTTCCCACATTCTCACTGGATCATTCATTAAGTTTCACATTAAATACTAAACTTATTTATTAAGTAATGATTAAGTACAATTAGCTAATCATTATTTTCGACTGAACGAACATGTGCATACATGCACATGAAGACACAGAGACACACACAATGTACAGATGCACATATCTGTTTTAGTTCTCAGTATTTTGTACAATCCTGGTAATTGATAGTCTAAAATTAATTGCACTTACATAATACACAGAATTGTGATTTTATAAGTAGTAAATATATAACACCATTTTGATTTGTGTACACATATGTGACTGAAAATAGGAAATAATTTAGAAAATTTTATTCTTATCAGTCCTGTCGTTTATCCCACTGAAACGTAACTCATCCAACTAAATAGACTTTTATGTAGTCAATCTGAGCCAAATGTTTAGTTTGAAGGCTAATGATACTACCCAACTGTCTAAAACGAAGTACAGTTTGAACAGGTAACTTAAAATTTATATGAAATAAATGGAATGCGGCTAGTAATGGAATCCAGGATGTATGTTTAGTCCCATTTGGGACTCATCAGCAGAACGTATATGCATCCCAGAGTGGATGTTCACTCCAGGACTCAAACCGAATAACGTTCGCTTCAAACATCATCGCCTCATCAACTTAGCTACTGGATTTAAACAATGATTCATCTGTGCAACAAGCATGAATTTTAATTTAATTTGTTATGATTTGGATCATCCTGTTGTTGATATTTTGAGTGAACTTAAAGGTAACTCAACAGTTAAAAATCAATTGATGTTATTGCTAAGCAATTTGTTCAACAGAAACTTGGAGAACTAATACAACCATCATCAAGAAGGTACAAGTATTTATAGATAGGTGTCTATGCAAGATACTCAACATCCATTGGTCGGATACCATCGGCAACAACCTTTTGTGGGAGAGAACAAACCAGCTTCCAGCTCATGAGGAAAATAGCAAAAGACCATGGAAATGGATAGGACATACATTACGCAAATTACCAAACTACATCATGAGGCAAGCCCTAACTCGGAATCCTGAAGGGAAGTGGAAAAGAGGAAGGCCAAAGAACATATTACGTCGGGAAATAGAAGCAGATATGAAAAAGATGAATAACAACTGGAAAGGATTGCCCAGGACAGGGGTGGATGGCGAGTGCTGTCGGGCGGTCTATGTTCCTCCACGAGGAGTAACAGGTGTAAGTAAGTAATTTGTTTAACAATATTAATTATCAATTATTGATCAGCTAAGACCTTACATATCATTGAAAACGCAGAATAAAAAGATGTTATGTATATATTCATGATAGAAAAATTTCTTTGAGTAACTGACCTGAATTACGATCAAAACACCCTTCCTTTTAAGGAGTGTGTCCAAAATTTAGATGATCGTAAAGCTCATGAGGAATGGCGCGATTACATAACCGACCATAATGTCGATGTTCGTTATCAAGAGTATTTTTATCAATCAATGTTTAACTATAGTACACATATTTCATACAATAGACTTACAATATAGTTTTAGAAGTGTCCTATAAAAACTCAATTTATTATGATTCTAGAATTAAGAAAGTGTTTTAAAGACAAAAAAGAATCCCGCCATGAACTTCCTTTCATAGAAATTATTTTTACTTTCATTCAAAATAGGATGTCAAAACCTATTATTAATTAACTTTCATTGCTGATTTTTTAAGTTGTGGATTACTGTAATTGATTTCGGGTGAGACAATAATTTATGGAAGAAATTTGAGCGACGCTAAGTAACCTTGAGAGAGTCCACTTAATAACCAGGACCAAACGAGGATTATAAACTAGTGTGAGGAATTAGAATTATGATTTAAAATTGATGGTTAGGGTTAAGAATTATATTTAGGGTTTTCATCACAAACTGACATCAGCTATAATGCCAAAACTTTATTTAGCCAAATAGATGAGTGAATTTCGTGCCGAAATCCAAGACCTGTTATCTTATACCAAAGAACATATTACGTCGGGAAATAGAAGCAGATATGAAAAAGATGAATAACAACTGGAAAGGATTGCCCAGGACAGGGGTGGATGGCGAGTGCTGTCGGGCGGTCTATGTTCCTCCACGAGGAGTAACAGGTGTAAGTAAGTAATTTGTTTAACAATATTAATTATCAATTATTGATCAGCTAAGACCTTACATATCATTGAAAACGCAGAATAAAAAGATGTTATGTATATATTCATGATAGAAAAATTTCTTTGAGTAACTGACCTGAATTACGATCAAAACACCCTTCCTTTTAAGGAGTGTGTCCAAAATTTAGATGATCGTAAAGCTCATGAGGAATGGCGCGATTACATAACCGACCATAATGTCGATGTTCGTTATCAAGAGTATTTTTATCAATCAATGTTTAACTATAGTACACATATTTCATACAATAGACTTACAATATAGTTTTAGAAGTGTCCTATAAAAACTCAATTTATTATGATTCTAGAATTAAGAAAGTGTTTTAAAGACAAAAAAGAATCCCGCCATGAACTTCCTTTCATAGAAATTATTTTTACTTTCATTCAAAATAGGATGTCAAAACCTATTATTAATTAACTTTCATTGCTGATTTTTTAAGTTGTGGATTACTGTAATTGATTTCGGGTGAGACAATAATTTATGGAAGAAATTTGAGCGACGCTAAGTAACCTTGAGAGAGTCCACTTAATAACCAGGACCAAACGAGGATTATAAACTAGTGTGAGGAATTAGAATTATGATTTAAAATTGATGGTTAGGGTTAAGAATTATATTTAGGGTTTTCATCACAAACTGACATCAGCTATAATGCCAAAACTTTATTTAGCCAAATAGATGAGTGAATTTCGTGCCGAAATCCAAGACCTGTTATCTTATACCTGATTGGTTCGTCCATAAATTAAAGTCTTACCACTTTTCGCTATAAAATAAATGAATTTTTACCGGTACATGTATAATTCTCATGAACGATTCGTAATAAATAATTATTAAAAGAAAATATTGTAAATAAACTTATTCCTGATTTGTAAGTGGTACTTTTTTATGGATCAAATTCAGAGTAATAAGTCTACAATTTAAACTAATCATCGAAAAAAACCCTTCATCAAAACAGTAATTGTCTAATCATTAGTAACTTATGTGGAGGTGAATTTTTGAAGTCATAGATGTAACTAGTAAAAGATGGGGTTCAGTGATGCAGGGTGTGAAATATTCGTTCTTAGTAGGATTGAATGACTGTTGCATCATATCACAAAATATGTACTATAGGACGACAACTAAGCAGTCTTATAATTCATCTGTTACCACGAAACCTAAAGGTCCTGGGTTCGAGCTACGGCGAAATTGTCAGTGAACACTCCAAATAAATTCTAAACTACGATAAAACAGCTGTCTAAATACACCTTAGCTCTTAACGGTAATTTGTTCTAAATACTGATGAAAGATTAGAATCTCTAAAAATCTTTATTGAACTTATTTAATTACTTTGGAGACTGGTTAATAAACTTTTTTTGTTTATTAGCAGAACACTGAGGGTTCCTCTTTGCTTAAATCTTGAGTTTCGTATAAAAATAGATAAATAAATGAATAATTTAACATACACGTCTGGTAGATGAATGAAAAGAAACCCGATATAGTTACCAACTGTTTGTGTGTAGTTCCGATTGTCATATAATCACAATTTTAGAAGAAAAAACTTGACAGTCCAATAGTCAGTGAAGTAATATGAATAACATAAAATCTATTTACTTAAACGATAAAATAAGATAGACTGTATAGTCTAAACAATTAGATATCTGTCCAACTACATTTCTTATCACAGACTGTTAACAATTAAAAGGATTAATGAAAAACAAGGAGAATTGAATAAACGTTGAGAATATACTTTGCAAAAAAAAATAGTATGAAAAGGTAGGTTTAGAGAAGTTTTGGAGCTCAAGACCTAGCGTAATGTTAAGGGTGAATCCATCTGCATCATTGTGATTCATTTTAAACCATATCACCTAACCTATCAAAATACTGACTGAGGTTACTTCGACCAAGTCTATGAACAGAGCTACAATCATCAACTTCATGAACTGATCTCGTTTTTTTTGCTTGCTCGCTATTAGTTTTATTCCAACGTATTCTTACACAAGCGCTAACATAACTTGTCGAGGAAGGCGGCAGTTATGCGTACGCAACACAGTGTAGTAAAAAAGGTCATAAGGATAAAGATATCAACAAAGATCATATGATACAACAACAACAATAAAAACACAATACGGATTAACAAATAACAGATAAAACATAAAGTTTGTATGAAAGAATTAAAGTTGTACGGTCGATATTATTAACAGTCTATATTTCACATATGTGTACATATAACCATACATTAACACTACCTGTAATTAAATCGAAGCAGAACAAGCGTATAATGAAACAATTGAATTTTATAATGTGTTAACAACTTAAATATTATTTATTATTAATAATTTACAGGTATCAATTAGTTCATTTATATAATCAACTTTCTACAAATATATACATATACTAATGCAAACAATTTTACTGATTATTTTCATACGCTGAGAAAAAATATGTTTTAAGTGAAGTTTGTAACAATAATTACAATATAGGCAAAGATAGATGGTGGCTAGCAGTGGAATCCAGAACGTAAGTTTCATCCTATTTGGGACTCGTCAGTTGGATGTACCTGCATCACAGAGTTGATGTTTACTCCGGGATTCGAAACCCGTGCTGAATTCCACTGCTAGCTACCATCCATCTCTGCTTATAATACTTGTGACTGAAGACAATATCGAGGACAGCTCGCACAGGATGTATATGTGCCAATACGAAACTGATAGATTGCAATCCTAAACATCAATCGGAAGATTTAAACAAATACAAAAAAAGATTATAATATTTATAATGCTTTATTCAAAATTAAGTGCCTATCGTGATGACCCAATAGAACTATATTAGTTGAAATACTTGTTTTTTAGATCTTACCATGAAAAGTAGATCGGTTGAAAAACAGAAAGAATAGAAGTAGAGACTTAAGGTCCAAGGCCAAAGTCGTACTGCTAACTGTACAGAGGTCTAACAGCAGTAAGGTGTTTCCCATAGATTATTAGCATCTTCAGTAATGATACCTTCCGACAATGCGAGGAAGGGGATAGAAAACGTTGAGTGGCACACCTCATCATGCTTCACAGATTTCTATCACCGTCTGTAAGGCTTTTAAGGTACTGAGATGACACATTAAAATTTTCTCCCAAAAGGGTGGTTTGATTGCCTTCATGTACTTTTCCCTTCGGTCTGCACAGCCAAGCCTCACAAGTTGCTTTGACTATTAACAATTCAGCTGACTTCTCAGGCACCTCAAAAAAGTGCCTTTCTGCGATGTGGACAACTGGGACATGACAACTAGTCAAATACTTCTTAACTTATTTGAAATTAGAAACAAATAAAGTAGAAGAACGACAGAGAAAACAGTAAATTTAGATTGCAGAATTGTTTATATTTCCTACTGATATAACATATGTACACTACATCGAGAGTACTAAGTACTAGGTAAAGGTGGTAAATAAGATTTTAAAACCTCGAACTACCTATCTTGGTGCATTGTAGTATGTAAGATAGCCTGGTGTTCCATCAAGTCGATGATTGCTGACCAAGGTCATACAACTCACCAAGTGCAAGTTTATGTACTCAGCTTTGAATGACAGAGTTTATATGGAGTATTAGTGATGCTAATAGGAAGGATGGTTCGGACCTACAAACTGGTGGTATTACATCTGCTAACGGAGGAAGTGGTTCGCATTAAGATAGATGTCATCATGAGGTGACACCTACTAAGGATTTACGGATAATATATATAAATAACTTGAACGATAGTATTCAAATTGACTAAAGTATAAAATACTTTTCATAATTTCTAGATGTTTTTTACAACTCGCTAATCAATAGCATTCAGTTAGCAGAAATCACTATTTATAAGTAGCTTATGTGAATATTTTCACACAATGAGATTCATAATTTGAGAAAAAACAGCCAGAATTCATTAGAGAATTAATTAAAAATTAAAACTCACATTTCTGATAAAGTAAGCTTATATCTAACTATGAAGCGGTAACTAGATCAATAAAACAAGATACATATCGATTGTGGAAAGAAAACGGAAACACAATATAAATCGATCTAATCCATTACATGTTTCATCAGTAAATTGATGAAATATCAACAATGGTAGAATGCAAAACTGTAGAAATATTAGTACTAACAATGATGAAATAGTAGAATGAACAAATGGCAGCAACATCAAATCACCACAATGAACTGAATGAAGCTTGACGTATTTCAAATACTCCAAACGTTTTTTTAATTACAACCTAATTAATATATATGCAGCGTATGCTGCTTATACTGACAGATATAAGTGGTATGTAGCAGTAGTTGCTTTTACCCACCTCAATTCTTCGTTCACTATATATATATATATATATATATATATATATATATATATTATATATATATATATATATATATATATAAAAGCTCATTTATCCACCTCAGTTTGAATTCTTTTACCTATTCTGGGTGAGTCAAAAAGAAACCTAAAAAATGAATGTGATATCATGATCCTCTTACTTTATTTACTATTCCGGATGTAGACTGTTTTCTAACTTCTAATTGTTTCTCCTTTTTCCTCCTTTCCCTTTCATCTAAACCTTGACGAAGCTTCAGAGGAACACATTGGCTAAGACTACCAGATATTGAGGCAGGTCTTTCTAAACGAGGTTTCGAAGAACTAAAATCTATAACAAATGCTTCAGCAGGAGGTCGAGTAGAATTTTCCTTAGATGTTAAATTAATATCCATTTTCATACCTGTAAACAAATGAAAACAAAAGAGATAAACAAGAAATTAAGGCCTAATGTTAACTTTATGCTAAAACTAAATAAAAGCTTACAAAGTATTGTCGTCTATTTCTGTGTAGATAAAAACTCAGTTTATTAACAACACAAGTATCTGAAACAACAAAAGTGATGCAGTGAGGCAATGAGAAATGAGCAGCTGGTAAGTGCATTTGATTGGCTAAGAAATGGCTTTCATTTTCAAGAGGTGAGACACAGGCCACTAATAATTTTAGTTTCCTAAAGGAAATCCTTTCTCACATTTTACCTTTTTTCTCGAATAGCCCTGTTCATGTGTAGAAGGCGTGTCTCAGAATGGATTTTTCGACAGCACGTGTCACGAAAGGAGACGTTAAAGTATTTAGCATTCACTAGAATTTCTACCAGAAACATCTAGAAAGTGAAAAGTCACATGTCGAGTTTCTGATTGGATGATTATCTATATTGCTACTAGGTTGCAGTAGCGTTCTAGAATTTTCCGGAAACCCAAAACCATCTAAAATACTATAAAAACCCTAGATTTTCTGTACAGAAATGAACCTTTGGAGTAAGGCGTTTCTTTTATATTTCATGCCTTTTCTCTCGTGTTCGAGTTGTTGTGTAGATTTAGCCTGGTGGTTACTAAAAGAGCTTAGGAACTGAATCGAGCGTTCAATCAGAAAACTTATCAGTAAGTATATGTAACTCATGGAATAAATCAAGAACGGAGAAATGTGAGTTCAATGAAGCTAGAAAATAATATTTACTGGATTTTAACTTTGTATCAGAACGATATCTTGAACACTATGTAATCTAATAATCATTGACTTTATCAAAATGTGTTATCATTAGTGTGTAATGGATGATTTTTTTGCTCTAATGATATACAGCCTAATGTTACTTAGTAATATTCAAGATGTTCTCTCAATTTTTTGAAAAAAAGTTCTGTAACCGCCCAACTGACTATAAAGTGTTACTGCAGTGTGATAAAATAATCAATCAAAATTTCGAAAGAACAATAATTTAGTTATTTCAAGAATAGAATACAATGTGTACGTGTTCCTTCACTCCTTATATTTTGATTACAATTGGTAAACAATCTATTTTGTGTGATTACTAACCAAAACTGTCTCATTGCGAAAAAAAGCTGAAACTAATGTTGTGTTTTTGGTTTGAATTATTTTTTCTAGTTAGCTTTTTTTTAGAGAACAAGGAGGATCAGATGCAGACGTAAAGGCGAGGATTAACAAAACAAGGATAGCATTCCTACAATTGAAGAATATATGGAAATCAAAACAACTGTCTGTCAACCAATATCAAAGTGGGAATCTTCAATACGAACGTCAAGACAGTTAATTCTTTTGTACAGAGCTGAAACTTGGAGAACCACCACAACCATCATCAAGATGGTGCAAATATTTAGAAATAGTTGTCCACGCAAGATACTGAACAGCTATTGGAAGGATACCATCAGAAACAGTCTACTATAAGGGAGAACAAACCAGCTTCCAGGTGAAGAGGAAAGTAGGAAAAAACCATGGAAATGGATAGGACATACATTACGCAAATTACCAAACTGCATCGCAAGGTAAGCTCTAACTTTGAATCCTGAAGGGAAGTGGAAAAGAGGAAGACCAAAGAACATATTACGCCGAGAAATAGAAGCAGATATGAAGAGGATGAATAACAACTAAAAAGAGCTAAAAAGGATTGCCCAGAACAGGGTTGAATGGAGAGTGCTGGTGGTTGGCCTATGCTCCTCTACGAGGAGTAACAGGTGCAAGTAAGTAAGTAAGTAAGTAATGATGTTCTTTTTTCGCACTTTGTTTAGTGAGTCAAATAGAGCTAAATAAAAATTAGTTTCAATCAGTTAGTACTCAATGAAAAATATCCAGAGAAATTACTTCATGAGTTTCTTCAAAGGATTATAAAAAAGGATTTTGTTTAGTAAGTCATAAAAAGTGATTTTATAAGAAAAATGTTACATTACCTTAGAATTTAACTAGTATCAAAAGAAAAAAACATCCCAGTTATGGAGTTATTACGATCATTTAAAAAGGCTGGGCGAATAATTCCCAAGGTCATGTCTAATATGATTGTTTATGCATGTCAAAGTGTTATATTTATGCTGTTAGAGAGTAGTGACAAGTATATTTCTTAATGTTGACTTGTCCTCTTGAATTATGAAGGATTAATAACAAGAGTCGTTCATTTGAATTACTTAGCCATTGTTCCGTATATGATAGTAAATTTACAACAACAACAAAAAACAGTAAAATAATTGTAAAATATCTGTGTTTATAAGTTTGAATAAAATCAACTTTTGTATTGTTTATTTCTCAACTGCGAAAATATTCCAATGGATTTTCATATGTTACATTCCTAACTAACTAATTATTGACCGTGTTATTCATTCATAAGCTTTGATAAAGGGATTAAAACTTAAACAATACGAAAACAGTAAAACACAAAGGGAGTAATTGTATTGGTTGATTTTTCTCTCATTTCTAAACCATCTTTTAGCTGAACAAAATGCGACAAAACAAAAAATTCATGCATGAAAGACTCAAGACAAATACGCAATAAACACTAACAAAAATATTACACAATGGAGAATATTTTGTGGATAGAAGTGGCAGAAAACTTCTTCACAGTTGATGATAAATGCAGTAAAGACTTGACTGTTTACCACTAGAATGGAATGCATCAAAATACTTTAAATTTTATGTGGAGAATTTCTTAGTGATTAAATGTATAAGATACTTTTAATGAGTCAATTAGAATGTATTTAATTTGACTAGCATATGAACGTCTCTGTGAGATTTCGATATGATTCTGTAGTTCAAAACCTATTAGATGAGCGCAAACCTAATTTCTTCCCTTTACTATTGTATTGATAGCCGAAATTAAAACTCTTCAAATCAATTCAATCCTTTAATACGCTGATATGAGCAGGTCTATCGTAAGCTGTAATCAGGCCCAAATTGGAACGAACCAGTACTAGTGGACGAATTAAGTAGATGCTAGAAGATTCTTGTGTAAATTCCATCTAAGTTCGAGTGTTTAGTAATATTTTTGATTGCAATCATGAACCGATTGATGTTAGATCACCATTGAAAACCTGGAAGCACTGGAAGGCCGTTTCGCCTTATTGTGAGACTCCTTAGAAGTGCGCATCTACAGTGCCGCTCGCGGGATTCGAACCCAGGCCTTCCATCTCGCACCTGATTCAAAACTATTGGCACACACACCACTCTATCTGTCGCTCTCAACTCTTCTTTTGATTTGATGAGAGCTGAGTGAAGCATCATGTTTAGGGAATACCAGGCACCAGAAGTACATAAAAGTCGATAGTTCCAGATTATAATAGCATCAAGAGTTGTGAAAAATTTTTCTCAGTCAGCATACCATGCACGAAAACCAAAATAATTATCATTAAACAAATAATATTTGAGTCTAAGAAAATTACTGATTTCAACCGCTAAGTGAATAGACAGTAATTCTATCGTTTTTTTTCGCACTAAACAGTGATTTAACCTTGGTGTTTTCAAACTTCTACATTCATAACTTTCAATAAATTAATTCTTGTTGTTACTAAGATCGTCATTTATTTAACCTTCTAAAGCTTTACGATGTTTGTTAAAAACTCAAGCTCATGGGATATTAGTGGTAGCTTTTAGGTGCATTAAAAATCAGTTTTTCTTGTCAAGACCATCTTTGAGGCTTTACAGATGTATGAATGTCATTAGACTGAATGTTTATATATAAACTTAAGAGAATGGAGAAACGTGATATCTTATTGCTTATTTCTAGTTAACATAACCGCTGAATATAATGCAGGTCAGAATAAGTTTTATTGAATAAAAGTATCAAGGAATCTGTTATAGGTCCTAACTTTATTGTGCATAACAAGAAGCTGAACTCAAAGAGCACAGTATTCAGAAAGTACATTCTGAACTTGAACTATACAGAAGAATAACTTTAATCATTTCATTTTCGTCACCAGATTCAGAAATGAAGAAAACATTACCTGAATAATGAACTCATACCAATCAGTCAGTCAGCTACAACGTAGGACCAGGCACATATATGCATCGGTCCAGGTTGCCATACCGCATCAGCACAGCAAGATGAACACCGGATTCATAGCAGTGGTTATGTCAAACGTGGTAATATATAAGAGAAAGATTGCATATAGAGATATAATACAAGAAGAAAGAATTGGTTCGTAGAAAGAAAGATATGAAGCGATTTTAATCTCTTAGTTTAAGGAAGACAGAGAGTGTATACACCGACGCCATTGTGATCGATTCTGAGCCATGTCACCAAGAGTCTCCAACCATTGGTTACGAAAGTCACGCGGACCCCAACCAAGTAGTCTGCATCTACCAACATGGCTCAGACTAGAGGTTAGTGTCTTCAAGCACTGATACCACGTTTTGGTTTGGCCGCCCCTAACTTTCTTCCAACCATCTCCAACACCGGTTAGCATTGCACGTCGTGGTAATCGGTGTTCAGGCATACGTAACACGTGGCCCAACCATCTCAGTCGATGAAGATTAACAAACTCATCAACTGATTTACCATCATTCCCTAATACCCTGCGTCTAACCTCACTATTACTCATACCAACATCTCAATGAATACGAGTCGGTCAAAGTGCCTACTTGAATCTTGGTCATATTTTAGCTTGAGCACATATATATTCGATAAATTCTAATGCATCTCTAAAATTTCGTTCAAACTGCATAAAGTGAGAAATAAAGATTCTATGAAGAGCACTGGAATTAAACTACAATAACTTCAAGCAGTAATAGGTGGCACGAATGGGAGAATCAAAAATAATAAGTCGTCAGTAAATAATAACTTACTCAAAATAGATTAAAATAACAAGAATGTATTTGTTTGTCGCAGTCATTTAAAACAACTTATTCATCTAGAAACATCATTTGTGTTGATATATCTTCTTCTAATGACTAAGCCTAGAATGACAACTTATCAGCCAAACAAATCAGCATAGAAATCAGGGCACCCCCAAAAAAGGATCTACCTGATCTATACAACCAGCTTTTATCATTTTATTATTTTTTTCATTGTCTGTCGATGTTTTGCACCAGTGTTGAAAAGTTTCACAATTTGCACTATAGTGTTACTATCCGAAACCTTGCATTATTGAATCCGATCAATCTAAACATTTTGTCTAAGATTTCGAACAGAGATTTCTTGTTCCTATCAGAAGTCCCCAACCAAAAAGAAACCTTCACACCTAAACAACAGTTGAGTTTAATTGCCTCTGCAGATTAAATTGTTGACATGTTTCAACCTTCATCAATGTAACTCAATGGTTAACTTCTAGTATTCCTGTTCTGATAAACTAAGGGTCTTCACACCAACCACTATAGCAAAGTTACGAGAAAAGCTAATGATTGATTTCATTGTTTGGCAAGGTCTGTGCGTGGCCTAGATGGATTGTTAAAGATAGTGACAGACAATGATGAATGAAGATATGAATAAGAGCCGTTCATATAGATAAAGTTTAAATTATCAATACATTTTAGTAAACTTTAGAAAATCTCCTAGAAAAAAAACCGAAAATTCAATTTAATTAGACCTTAGATTCACTTGGTGTTGTTTTGCCTGCATCTTCCCATTGTTATTTAGGACTGCAATTGATCAGTCTCATTTTGGCATATATGCATCTTGTGCGAATTGCCTCGATATAGCCATAAGTCACAAACTTTTTAAGTAAAGAGTGAACATCAACTCTGCGATGTATGTACATCCAGTTGACGAGCCCCAAATAGGACGAAACGCGCGTCCTGGATTCCACTGCTAGCCACTATCCATTTTTGTCTAATTAGGTCTTGTTTATATAAACCCACTTATAGAATAGAAGTAATTATTTAACGGTAAAAACGATGAGTGTTTTTTTAAACATTTACACGGGTAATTGATCATTACCGACAGTATATACAATATTTCTTAATAACATACTTTGTACAGATCAAAAAACAATAGTAACAATCATGTGTGCTTGTGTGATATTTCTTTACAGTCGCCGGTTTAAAAACAAATCAGATAATGTATCACGTGGCTAGACTTTAATTCCAATGTCCAATACGAGTTATTAAAAGTTGCAGAAACTTAAGACTTACTATAAACAACTCTAATAACATAGTAACACTGGTATAAATTCCAATGGAAAAGTATGAATCGTAAGTGAGTAAATGAAATAATATTGATCCGATCTTTTTATTTTTTAAAAGACTTTAAATAAACAATAATAGTAAAATATATAAAGTACGTTAAAAAGAACTCAGCAGTAAAATTATTTTTTTTATGTATAAAATTGTTATTTAATGATAACAGCATAGATTGATTTAAATGAAGCATAATTGCCAAATGTATACAAAAACTATATCTAAATAATTTATCACTGTCGTGTACTTGTCTTTGAGCCATATTATAAGTGTAAGGACTAATGATACTACTTGGTTACTTAAACAGAAGTAAGCGGAACGGGGTAGATGAAATTCGAAAACTTTATCCATATTCAAACTATTTGAATATTAACAGAAAGGCAAATGAAATATATTGTAAATTAAACAGGGGTTTTTAATAAATTCATATTTCTTTGAGAGTAGAAACAACTGAGGACATATATTTCTGTGCCCATAAAGGTGGAGAAATTATTAAACTTGAAAACTCACTGTATTTGCGTGAAGCAACAACAGGATGCACAGTTTCTTTATTTCCAAAAGAAGAGGTATGTGGATAGGAATAGTCGCTATCACCATCACCCCACCAGCTTGGTTGTCCATAAAGTTCTGTAAAATACAAAATTATTTCACATGAGCAGGAAATTTGACCCCCAATGATTCTTGAAATATTTTTGATATCCATTAAAAATGAGACGTTAACAATCGAAATGACGATTTTGACTTCTTGAGTTCGTTTACTCTTGAGAAACCGGAGTAGATGAGATGAGGTTGAATATTTATATCATCCCTTATACAAACAACTTATCTAAACGTTGAGTGCATCAAACATGTACTAGAAACATTAAGATTACAATTTAATTACAAATAATTTCTAATCTAGATCGGCTTCATGATTTAAAAGAAATTCAAAAATCTACACAACCTCATACTGACAATTATTATATGCCCATTAATGACTAGCTTCGAGAAGAAAATTCTCTCAGTACTAGCGCGGAGCTTTGACCAGTGAAGTTCAACAGTGTCGGGTGTGAGGCAATTACCAATTGAAGATAATTGAAGATGGCCGAGCAATATCATGGATTGGTTGGAGTTAGACATTAACATAGCTGGATGCCGACTTAGTGGTCTAGAGGTTAAGAGTTTCGGAGAGAGACAGAATATCCTGTGTCCGATTCCTTGTGATGGGATCATGAATGCGCATCTCTGGGGAGTCCTATACTAGGAAAAAACGGCCGTCCAGTGTTTCCAGGTTTCCAATGATCGCCTAAATTAAAACAATTCATGATTTCAATGAAATTCAACAATCTCCACAACCCTATACTGAAAAATACCTTTTAATCTTTTGAATATATGCATGACCCGTTTGCGAAATCAAGTCGCAGAATTAAGAGATACCTAAGTTATTCTTCGGGACAACTAAATATTACCACAAATCCTTACGCAGTAATTTCAAAACTTGACTAGTCAACTATAGTACTTCTTACTTGACATTAATTACCTGGTTGTTGCCTTGTCGTATAAATTAACCTTTCATTATTTTTTTCACTTCAAGGATTTAGATCAATAGGTTCCACCCTAATAACTAAAGAATTATTATCCTGAAAACAAGAAGCCTTTGATGAAAAGTTCTTAGGAGGATTCCGTACTGACTGGAAAGATTTAGAGCTTAAGTGGATACTTTTGGTATTGTTAAGTTTTCCGAGCTGAATGTTTTAATTGTGCAGTTTTCATTTTCATTCTGGAAAACGTCGTCACTGCTTGCTGCATGGATGTAAGCGATGACGATGTTTCCCGGAACGACAATGAAAGCTCCACAATCAAACCATCTAGCCCAGAGAACTCGACAACATCAAGAGAATTCTGTATTGTTATCAGAATGGGGGTTTGTGGAAATTGTAGTAATTTTAATAGTTGAATTCATTAGTCGATCTAAGCTAGATCACCATCGAAAACCTGAAAGCACTGGACGGCCGCGTGAGGGATCATGGATGCGTACTGTTGAGGTATCCCATACTAGGACAAAACAGCCGTCCAGGCCTTCAATAGTGGTCTAGCTTTAATTGACTTATGAATTCAACTATTAAAATTCTATATTGCTTGATCAGATGACTAAATTAGATATATGGCTAAAATGGGAATTCGCACTATACTGGATTAAATATGTCTAGCAATTGAAGAATAGTAAACAGGCTATGGCGTCTAGATAAAAATTAGATCCCTCGTGAACTTAAAAATGTGGAGAATAATTTCAAAGATAGAACCGCACTTTATTTCATTCTTTTTTGACGTATAGTTGCAATTCACTGGATTATTTTTTAAATAAAAAGATGTCCAAGACAAGCATTCTCGAAAGAGTGGCAGTACTTCCTTTTTTAACACTAAGCTTACTAATAAAAAAACAGTAGACATACCTAATTCGAAAACTACCACACCGTAAACGTTTTACTCATTTTATCATAAAAATTTATTTCCCACACAAATAAATAAGTGATCCTAGGAATGCTAATATGGTGTGGTAACTTGAGCCGACACATATGTATCAGGTAATTATTATTGGCCTTATTACATTACATACGACTGACTGAATTTATTCACAAACAACTTAATTTAAGTGAGCCACAAAATATCAAAATATTATATGATCAGATAATTTTGGTTTGGTTATTTCTCAGCATAGAAGTTCTAAATAATACATCAAATGATACAGTATTGATTAGTTACTTTAGATGAATGACTTTCAAACTGTCAGTAACTTGGATGGTCGGTTAACGTTAAAGGCTTTTATACAACATGTAGTTTGAAGCACAAATCTATGAATAATTGCTGGGCTGAGTTTCAAAGAAAATGATAGGTATGATTACGCTGGAACCAAATGCTGTCTATATCCCTGGTACTTTTCCCTTGTATCATATCCTTATATAATTTTTATATATATATTGCTATCACTGAAGTAAATGCTTCTATGGATTTGATGTTTATCTTATTGTGCTAATGGCAACTTTGACCGATGCATATATATGCCTGGTCCTACGTTGTAGATGACTGACTGACTGAGTTTCATGAAAGTTTTGTTTCTCAAACCTACCAGCCGACTATATCACATCTTAACGATGTATTAGAAGTTGAGGTAAATAGATCACTCTTTAATTAGACACAAAATGATCAAAAATTGGCACCTAAATTTATGAACTATGACCTGTCCAACTCACAGTGGTATCATCATATGGAACTTTAAAATGCCTTTAATATGAATCCAATACATAATCTTAAAATGATGAAGAATGAACCTACCATACCACCCGTAAAAAAGTTATTTAGCTGTGACTACCTTTTACACTCTTCCTGGATGCTATTAATGATAAGTTAGTTTCTCTGGTTGTCAAAGAAAAGACAGGGTCTGAGCTTCCGATAGTTGAGGCAGAGATGTAATCTGTAATGGGTTGCTGTGAAACGCTATCACGTAGACTGTATTTCGGCTTTCGAAAACTTTTAACTACATCTGGACAGTTTGGATTTGATACATCACCAGAGACTGAGTTTGCTCTTTCTGATGGAGTCATATTTTGCAGATCAGGATTCCGTACATTTGTGATAGGGGCAAGTTCGCGTTTTTGGTCAGCAACAGTGGAATCAATTTCAGATAGGTTATTTAATGTTTGATTGTTTGAGTCAATAAGTAGATTTAGAAGCAGATTTTCGGGAGAAACAGAATCCAACTGATCATTTTCAAACGGTGGGCTTTGAACTAAAGAGAAAACACCATCTTGTTGAAGTGACAAAGGACTAGGAGGTTTATCTTCAATAATTTCGGGTTCTGAATTATGACTACCACTAATTTCGCTGCTAGTGGATACACCGATAATCACTGAATTACATGAATGTTCATGCCTTCTCTGCAAAGTCGAAGTACAACACAAGAGTATTTGAAGTTAACAAAGTATTAATACATCATGATATCTATCAATAAAGGTACTGTGTCAGTAAAAATACCGAGTAAAAATGAACCGACCTACAAAGAGGAATGATCATAACACGGTCAATATTCATGTAAAAGTCGTGTAAAGCTATACAGCAAACATTACACAGAAGTAATAATAGAAGGCAAACCAGTTCAAAAATATAGTCCACGAAAGTTTAAACACGGCATAACCTTGTTGTTGACGATTAAATGGAAATCGCCCTGAAGATAAAGCATAACGTTGACAAATACCTGATACATGTTGACACATTTTGGGTTTTGCAGATGTGAGTAACGTTTTATTGTCCTCCAAACCTATTGGCGCAATATTTTTAGATAATAATTGGTGTTTACTAAAATTATATGTATTTAAAACCAGAAAAGTGGAGAGTATACTTTTCAAAATGGTAAAAGTTGGAACACGTACTCATTTTGAAGACGGGTAATCGCAGATGGTGGGAGCTCTTGTGACGATTGCAAATAAAGGATTACTGACGTGTGACAACACATTTCGCCCTTCATTAAGATAAATAAAGTGCCAGGCATTAGGCTGTTTTTGTGCCTTAGAAACGTCAACCTGACAGCAACTATCAGATAAGTGCATCGATTACAGATGGATCACTACTTTGGTCAGAACTTGATTTCTTGGGTTGAAGACATTTTAAATCTTTGATTTTTATTGTTGTGATGATGGTGTCAACCAATATTTGACAGTAACGTGATACGATCAATTTTGATGTCAATATGGGGTATATGGTTTCTGTTGAGATCTTAACGAAAAGAATTTTCTCGGAACTCAGGATTCCAAATAAGCAACCGTCATACTGATTATGACCTTATCACTAATAATGAACGGAAGCCCAGATACGAAAATTTTGTAGTATCTCAATCTCCCAATTTTGGGGAAAATTTGGCCCGTTTTGGGGAAGCCACTGTAAAAATTTTTGGAGAAATGATACCAAAACCCCAATAGTTTTCCTAGATTTCCCCAGAATTTTATTACACCTTGGGGAAATCGGTTTGTATTTATTAATAAAATCCACAAATTTTTTACATAAACACTGTTTGTTTACTGCCTACATTTTCTACATGACTTGTAAAAACTGAGTCATCTGATTGTTCGCTGAGTTGGTGTATTATCTAACTCGAATGCTTTATATGTAAACTGCATATATCACTGGCTAATCATTTGAAATGTAGAACATTTCAACTCCAATTATATTAACACCGATAGTCGACAAAATACAAGTGAAGTAAATTGAATATGTATTTCATTGACATCAAAGACCTTTGGTTATTATGGAGTCAGTAAAGTAGACATACAACAGGTACCCCTAAGATGAGGAATTACCCCTGGAAAACCATTTAAAGATATGTTTCAAAGTTAGAACAGTCCATAAAAACGAAATTTTAGTTTAGATAAGCACATTTAGACCGTTTGCAAGCAGTGTCAAGTACTTACAATATCAGGTTGGCTTTGGTTACTACAGCTTTTCCGCGGGCTAAGTGAATGATGACTTGACATCACAGGGTCAATGTTGAATTACAGGAAGGAAAAACTCAGCTTGCATGGGGTATAATTGATAATTCAAAATTGATTTCGTAAGCCGCTATAGATTCTGATATCATATTCTCTGTAAGAATGTAAGATAACGGTGTAGGTAACACTAACACATTGCATACAGCAAACAATAAGTACCGCAACATTGAAAAATGGTGCTAAATAAGTAGATAACATGAGATTGTTTAAAACACACATCAAATAAACGAATATCTATAAAAAAGCTCGTATTCAGTTACTTTTTTTCCAAAAAGGCTTTTACATGAACATTATCAACCAAATGTTGTGATTGATTTTTATTACTACTTGAAAAATTAGGTGTTTTGGTAAGATTTATGAAGTCAGTTTGAGTGTCCAAAAGTCATGCATTTTGGCACGCAATTTAGTCTCTTTTTTGTGAAATGTGAGGAATAAATCATCAAGGACCAAACGTGAGTTTGTAGTTGTATTGGTTTTCAATCAAACGATTCATAAAACAGAATAGAAGATAGCCGGGAAGACTTATATTCCATATCAATATTTAATGCCATGGAGAAGATCGGAACTGGTGAACGCGGGAATTGGGAATCGAGACGGCATAGCTCAGCCATTCAGGTGTAGTCATTGCATTTAACTCTTTTCTTTTCAAATAAACATATTATCCTATCCTCGGCTCAGACGTGTTCTTCAGAAGTTCTAAACATCGTAACGCTGACATTCACGGTAGGACAAGTTAGTATACGCAAATGTGTGATTTCTACGGTGAATATTATTTATTAGCTAGTCACAATGGTAAATCTTCAATTTTGAGAATAAGTCTATTATTCTAGTAACAAGGATAAATGCAGTTAATGCTGACACATACCCTTGTTTTGCAAGTTTGTGGTCCTCGTTCACTCGATAAGTATCTTACCAAATGGCTTATTCGGACTTTGGTAAGAATGCGTAGATGAAACAAACTGCTATCACCTTTATGTATGCACAAAAAGTCTCAGGAAGAGTTCTTCCACAAATGAAAAGTTTAAATTATTAGTTCGGTGCTTCTAGAACCTGAAATAGCGAAATTTCAGCTATAAATTGAGAAATAAGTAAAGGAAAGTACGATAATTAGAGGAAATCAAATCAATGTACTAACTAAGAATTACCGAAACTGTGCGAATTCGAAGCAGCTAGAACTAGATGATTATATAAGAATATATTATATTTGGAACTCGTAACCAACGGACAATCAAGGTACACAGGAATCATTAGTTCGTAAAAATAACACAGACGAATCGTGAAACAATTCAAATCAAAGTAAATGTCAGACCTTCATTTAGACATATCTTCAGAAGTTCCCATTTAGCGCTCATCTAGAAATAATTTTACGGTTTTCGAAATGCCATCACAAAAATTTTCATAGATATGCTGTACATTGTCTTGTATGACAGACTCTTAAAGTCAAGCCGTTTTAAACATCGTATAAAACCAAATTATATTACAGTTCGGTAAGGTTGAAGAAGATTGAACACATCATTCGCAACCCAATTTTACTGCGCATGAAAAGGCATTTGACAGTGTAGATAGGAGGACGTCATGGAAACTTCTGCAATACTACGGAGTTCCTGAGAAGGTTGTTAACATTATCCGGTACTCATACGACGGACTACAATGCAAAGTCGTGCATGGAGGACAGCTGACAGATGCATTCCAAGTAAGGACCTGAGTCAGACAAGGCTGTCTACTCTCTCCCTTCCTCTTTCTTCTGGTGGTCGACTGGACTATGAAGACCTCAACATCTGAGAGAAAACACGGAATACAATGGACAGCTCTGAATCAATTAGACGATTTGGACTTCGCAGATGACCTAGCCCTCTTACCGCATACACTTGAACAAATTCAGATAAAGACAACAAGTGTAGCAGTAGTCTCTGCATCAGTAGGCCTCACCGTACACAAGAGGAAAGCCAAGGTCCTCAAATACAATACAGAGAACAGCAGTCCAATCACTCTTGATGGCGAGACTCCGGAAGATGTAGGATCTTTCACGTACCTGCGAAGCATCATTGATGAACAAGGAGGATCAGATGCAGACGTAAAGGCAAGGATTGGCAAAGCAAGGGTCGCTTTCCTACAATTGAAAAATATATGAAAATCAAAACAACTTTCAACCAATATCAAAGTGGGAATCTTGAATACGAATGTCAAGGCAGTTCTACTGTATGGAGCTGAAACTTGGAGTAGAACTGTAGAATTATGGTCTACTATGATATTAGTACTGCTCTAATAATAGACCTAATCCTAAATTTGTAGATTTGTCATGATATAACTGCCTAATCTATAAGATCTTACGTGGAAGTCACACCATCGACTACACCAACTCACTGTATCGTATCAATTACCAATACATGATGTAGAACAAGGTTAGGCTAGAGAAGGAACAATATATTTAATATGAATAGAAGATATAAGGTAACATTCAGATGGACCACGCCTGCATGGCCGAGCCATGCCATCGATCAACTCCAGTCCATTCAATTCATTGTTCGCGCCTTCTCCATTGTTAGGTATTTCTCCGCGTTAAATATTGAATATCTATTTTCTGAGTAGTCTCGTGTTCACAGCTTTGTGGATTGTGTGGCTATTGTCCAATGCCACTACACTACTCTCCCACCAGAATCAACGTGATGTTGGTTCGATACCAAATTGGATGGGATCGTCGCGCGCCGGAGGTTACCAAGGATAATAAGAATCCTCCGGGTATTGGTAAGCTGAAAGATAAATCAAAAAGAAAGCGGCAGCATCTGGTCGGGAAATACATGTAATAATTTTAAAATATCTGCCTTCATGCTTAAAACGCTTGAAATGAAAATTTGGGTGAAGATTATTTGAACTATAAAGAATGGGATTACAATAATAATAATAAAACGATGCGTGTTAATAGCCGTTGGTTAATAACTTAACGTATAGGTAGTAAGTATTTTGTGTTTAGAAATATTAAAGTAATGAATATTGTAGAAATGTTAATATTGGTATTAGTTTTGGTTTAAATTATGAAATCAAATAACGATTATGCCGGTAAGTTGTCCATATGAGTTGAATTCCAATTGCATCTGTATTAGTAGGCTAACTGAAGGAACAAAAGTATACCGTGGAGAAGAATTCCAACTAGTGTTCCAGTTAGTTTGATACGGTTTATTTAGTTACGGGGAGATTTTCTCAACCTCATTTTTACTTGACCGTGATAGAATTTAGTAATACTACTAATACACATGAATGGTTATCAAAACAAAATTTAAATACATGAGTGATAATTATATGAATTTTGGACAGATAGCTAGGAACAAATCGTTAAACATGAGTGTATTCGTAAGAGACATGCTCTAGACTCAATGTTCTGATCTGTGGCAGACTATTTATTTATATTTATACTTGCCGGCTGATTGGGCATACAAGTTAGTTGCAAGTATGCAGTTTATCATAAGGCGGAATACGATTTAATTGAGATATAGTGGTTATAAGTTATTGAAATCAGTTAAGCCTATGTCATATTACGAAGTGATGTGGTGCTGCAAGATGTATTTAGCTAAATAAGTTTTTACAAGATGATTAATAGTGAGTGATGCTCATGTGATTATCAGGGAGAACATAAGTTGTAACCAGGGGAGTACACTCCCAACTCATGTCTATGATAATGGCTTGAACCTTAGTCAGTGTTGGGGTAAATTCGACATTGATGTTTTCAGTTTGCAGGAGATTTGCTCGACTGCTTATACTGATTATTTGCATGCATGATTGTGTCGCTAAACCATCAATTAGACTGACAAGGTTTTGAGATATTTACTGAATGAGCAACTGATAGAGAAACATACTGTAATCATCTGTAGTGAATGAAGATAAAAGAAAAACAACACTAGTGATAATTATAAGTCAATTTGCTGACCGATTTTGTTAATAGTTTCATTAATTTTATCAATCATATTACGTGATTGTCAAGTCATGACAATGCTTTATGACGATATCCTGAAACTATTATGTTTAACTAGTTATAGTGTTGATTGAGGATTAGTCAGTGGAAAAATAGGTATTGTTGCTTTAGGTGATTCGAAATTATCAGAAATTTATAACGTTAAAGAATCCGAGACGCCTAATTTAATTATAAATTTCAATTCAGAAATATTCGTTTAGTGTTAATTCTAGTAGGCTACGGAGTTTTGATTTTAAACGTTTGTTTAGCCAACAGCTACCTGAGGATTTAGTTATTTTACTAGTGCAGTTGATAGTACCTAAATTTTTAATCTTATTATCTAAACTATGTTCGCATTTTAGGCTGCTAATATGATAAACCAATCCATAAACCCAAATACGATTAGCAACAACGACTATGATGGGTTTATTGATAAATGTTAAAGGCGATTCAGATGATTTCTAAATTTAGAAGACATGAAGATATAGTGCAACGTATGTATGGGCCAGGTTAACATGCAGGTTGTTGACGTATATGACAATTTAAAAATAATGAACATGACCAGAAAATAATTTTAAAGTTAAGACTGCTTGTGAAACTTCAGGCAGGAATATGACGCGTTATAAACATTCCATAAGAAGTTACTGCATTTAGCCTAGGGACACTTACAAATATATGGCAAAAGCAACTGGAAAACATATACATGTTAAGTACAAAAAATCATTAAGTAAAATAGTTGAACTCGCCTGGGTTATTTTTGAAAATTAGATTATTCAGTGGACGACATATATAACGCCATTCGTGAGGAGTAGTAATGATCCAAAAGCATCCAGAATAAAACATGCAGTATGGCAATCACTTCCAGGGTGCTTGATGCTGTTGAGGTTTTTGGGACTCGCTCTGATCAGAACAATCGAATGAATCCAGATAATTGTGTGGTCGCTATTGAACGAGCCATCATTTTTTTTTTTTTTTTTTTAAAAAAAAAAACTTAACTCACCGTATGTTTTTAGAGAAGTGTCATCCTTGTTGTTTGGCAATGGAACTCGAGAATTTGAAATTAGGCAGGCAGTGGTCGGAAGAAAAGATATTACAGGATAGTGCATAGTTTAAAACAGGATGAGGTGTTAAGTGAAGGAACACTGAGAATAAGATACAGATAACTATTTAGTCCTTGATTGCATTGATAGTCAATGTATATTTACGCTATTTACAGGTCATATTTGCTAGAGCTTGATGTTAAAACAAGTCTATGTCGCTGAAGCATGTAAATGCTATTAAAGCTTGTTAACGAACCATCAAAGCTAATTAGTTAATATAGACGACCAGTTTTTATTATCGATTGAGCTAGTATGTCATGAGGACTAATCAATATAACATTACGATAATACATGTGAGCATTAATCAGAGGACTATTAGAATAATGGGTTTACACAAATAAAAATCGATTGAGAAGGTTAAGGTGGATCCAAGGATTACCAATAATAGGTTGCACTTCTTTAGTTGGGCTCACCAATGTAGAATTATGGTCTACTATGATATTAGTACTGCTCTAATGATAGACCCAATCCTAAAATTGTAGATTTGTCATGATATAACTGCCTAATCTATAAGATCTTACATGGAAGTCACATCATCGACTACACCAACTCACTGTATCGTATCAATTACTAATACATGATGTAGAACGACGTTAGGCTAGAGAAGGAACAATATATTTAACATGAATAGAAGATATAAGGTAACATTTAGATAGACCACGCCTGCATGGCCGAGCCATGCCATCCGATCAAATCCAGTCCATTTAACTCATTGTTCGCGCCTCCTCCATTGTTAGGTATTTCTCCGCGTTAAATATTGAATATCTATTTTCTGAGTAGTCTCGTGTTCACAGCTTTGTGGATTGTGTGGCTATTGTCCAATGCCACTACAGAACCACAACCATCATTCAGAAGGTGGAAGTATTTACAAATAGTTGTCTACGCAAGATGCTCAACATCCATTGAACGGATATCGTCAGCAACAGCCTTTTATGAAAGAGAACAAACCAACTTCCATCTGAAGAAGAAATTAGGAAAAGACGATGGAAATGGATAGGACATACATTACGCAAATCGTCCAACTGCATCACGGGACAAGCTCTAACTTGGAATCCTGAAGGGAAGCGTAAAAGAGGAAGGTCAAAGAACACATTACGTCGAGAAATAGAAGCGGACATGAAAAGGATCAATAGGAACTGGAAGGAGCTGGAAAGGATTGCTCAGGACAGGGTTGGATGGAGAATGCTGATGACCGGCCTACACTCCTTCACGAGGAGCAACAGGCGTAAGTAAGTAAGTACGTATGTCCTAATCTAAATTCTCCAGGTTGGGATCAGAGGATTTTACTCCTGATTTCAACCCCTATCAAGGTTGGTCTATGCAAAAATTGCTCTAGGAATTACATTTCTGATTTTAAAAATTCTTGGCATAGTAAGCATTTTTTGAGGGTTTTTAGTCATGTACTGAAGAAAGTCCTGAAACATTTAGAGAGACGCTACGTAGGCTTCTGGAGATTAGGTCCATGATAATCTGTGCTTCATGAACTGCAGGGATCTAGCGTTTCCCAGGCAAAGGTATATTAGTAATTTTCTTCAGGTTAAAGATAGGATATTAGAACCTCCTACAAACTGTGTAGTAGATCATACCTCCATTTTACTACCGAAATCCTTGTCCTTCTATTTATAGGGAAATATTTTTCAGTTTTACAACCTATTACTATTTTAGAATAAAATTGAGGGCCGAAGATGTCCATGGAGACGCAAATTCGAAACTTATTGAATGTAATGACTTTTGATCGTCACAATTTAAACATTTGACTGCTCTCTGATTGTTAACTCCAAGGGTCGGAATAGCGCCCGACTCAGTATTATCAATTTTATACTATAACAAACACAATGAGATCCTCTGTGTTATCCGGTTTTCAGTTTCACTTGACTGGAAAAACGTAACAGCCCAACTTATATATTAACTTATTGTCGGTTGTTACTCCTTACTTCATATAGTGGGAAGGGGGCTCGGATGAACTCGAGAAAGCTCTTAGAAACTCAGAAGCAGCCGAAGATATTCTGTCCAATCATTTTTTGGAAGAATACCTTAGAATCCCTACGTATGGCTTGCCTACTGGACAAATGCTAATGACCCCATGTATTCTGATTAAAGAACTATAATAATGATTTCGTTCCTGATAAGAACCATAAATACCTGACAGTTTTGTGCCATAATTAACACTGTTTGGAATAGCATTTCTTTCATTTGTCTTCTGTCTTCTTATTTGCAACTTGGATGCTCACGTTTACGCAGTATAGTAAGAATCTAAGCTTTAGATATACCACATATGTGAAAGAAGATAGACAAGTGACTAGGGCAAGCTCTAATTCATATCGTCAATAAGACCAGTTGGAGCGCGAGGTTCTAATTCAAACACAATCTTTCAGCACTTAATATCGAATGAATATAAATATAATGCCTACGCAAAATAAGGATGTAAATAAGTACTTGGTTTATAATGTTTTTCTCACTACCAAGATGTGTCCGTCCAACGTTTAACTAATCAACATAAGTTGTTACCTCAGATCCCTCCTGGAATCGTCTTTAAAGGAATGTCGCCTTGATCAATTTATTTAACAAGATCTGCAAACTAATGCGGATTTGCCGACTCGTTCAGTGTTTGGCCTTCTTTTCTTCGCAACCACTAGTCGGTCAGTACTTAAAGCTCACAGATGTGCTATGCTTTGCCAGTATGTTGGCTTATTGCGGTAGCATTCACCTTCTTTCTACATAAAATGCTAGGGTACTAAAGGAAAATACAGTACTGTCAACGGAGATGAAGTGTTGAACTATTTGTCTTAGTTTTTTGTCCCACGATTCCGTCTCCTGGTGCCAATATCACCATGTTGTGATCTCATTGGTGTTTGTGTCATGTCGAACGCGCGGTTCATTGTTGTCAGCGAGAATATCCAAAGAAAGTATGAAAACTTTCACCTTGTGTTTGTTGTTTATACAGCTGTAATTGACATCACGATAATATTGATATACCAGTGAATGAACTAGTCGTAGTTGTTGAATAAACGGATTACTGTGTCACTGTTTGTCCAATAATTTTGGTTTGGCAGGTAAGGTCAGTAATTTCACTGTATTTTATTGTCCATAAGGAATTCGACGTTCCTATCATGGTAACAGCCACAAATAACAAGTATTTGGTTCTATATTGGTGTTTAGTCTGGCTGAATACATTGTAATCTGAATGGAAATAGACATGATGTACATATAACAGGAAAGAATGTGAACTAAAACAGAACGAGGTCTAGAAGTAATAGCAATGTGAGCCTGACGTGAGTTAAATTCATCACTTAACACTACCAAGTACATGACCTTTGGCTTATAACGACATCCTTTTATAACCTGGTCTGTAACAGTATATACAGAACATATTCACTGACCAGGAATAATCAGAATATTTAGTGATAAAAATGATAAAAATACACGACGCTGCGTCCTAGAACTAAATAGGCTTCGTAGGGCCAGCGAAATAATCGAATTCTTGTAGACTAGCCAATCGATCAGCTTGTTGTTTTGTTAAAATATCTCTGTACTAAATCACTCTTCATCATCGTTATACCAACTCGTCTAACTCTCAAATAACCCTATTGTGGATATTCATTTTGGGTGTGTTAAGAACTAACCTAAACACTTGGACTTAAATGAGAATGTTACATGATGGATACCATCGACAAAATAAACTAACCTTCGTCAGCAATATCGTTTGTGTTGATGATTTTTTCAATTATTGAAGTTATGTGGGCTTCTTAAGTGTTTGACGTACATATTTTGGTTGAGCTCGGAAAATAATCCAGTAAATTTATAAACAATTATTTCAATTCGTTATTTATTACTGTAGTCTTGATATCCTCTACAATTAGCATGTATTTCATCACAGTTGGAAGAGTATTTCGTTTCCTCAGTTTACATAACAGTTCAAAACAATTAAAATGTAGAAATCTCATTGGCTGATGAACGACCTCACTCTGTACACAAAATTTCTTAGAAAATCATCCATCATTTTGAAGGTCTGTTTAGTATTTAGGAAGTCATCGATTTATATTTTTTGGTAAGTGGAACTGACCATTTAAATTCTCTCAAGGAAAATAATGAATGCTTTATTCCATATTTCATTATCAGCAAACTATGAGAACCTCAACGCACAATACAATATTTCAACAAATTCCTCTTGCGCTTCCTATACGTCACAAATGTGTATACACTTATCAATTAAGTAAATTAGAATTTTCAAAATTGATTGAAATTTTCATAATACCATAAGGATTCACCTAAGATACATCAGCTATAGGTCAAATGAAAAACAGTTTTGGTTTAACCAGTCCGTGAAATCTTTTCGAGGCTCAGAATATATCCTAGACACGTTAAAGATCTTTCAATTTTATCCGTTGAGATACAGTCTATTATAATCTCATTTATTTCTCTCGATAGATATACAAGAAGAAAGATGTGAATATGGCGGATGGTGAATATGTGACGAAGTAGGCACTTGTTAGTAGTTCACAAGATTTCAAATGTCTATCCTCTACCATGTTCGTAATGACATCAGTAGACTCGCAACTTGGTTTGCTAATTGCATTTTGACTTTCCCACAACACAAAGAAATCTCTCTTGAGCCCAGAAAAAGATGGTGGGGAACAGTAAGTGATAACAGGTACTATAAAGGTATCCAATAATCGTAAATGTAAATGTTCAGTACACTAGTGTTAGCATTTGTTCCTAAGCACATGATCTTTGAGTTTGAACATACGATATCGGAAAAGACTCGTATTAGCCGTTAAACTCTTGGAGAAGGTTGAAAATGCTGAGATACTGACCATTGAATCTTTACAGGTGACTGGGGAAACTGTCCTTCCGTTGATAACTAACCTCAAACCTGGTAAGATACCGGGCCCTGACGGGTTACATCCACGGTTGCTGTTATCTCTTGCGGACATTATTTCCAAACCGCTCGCGACACTCTTCAACATGTCCCTTTCACTCGCTCAACACCCTAGAGATTGGAAGGACGCTATAGTCAGTCCTATATTTAAGGACGGTCAGAGACAGATAGTATCTAACTACCGGCCTATCAGTCTAACTAGCATAGTCTTTAGGTTACTTGAAAAAATAATTCGGGTTAGGTTGCTAAGCCACATAGATTTACACAATCTGTTAGCTCCCGAGCAACACGGATTTCGTAACAAGCGTTCATGCTTGACTAACTTGCTTATTGCGAGGGAGGATTGGACAGCAGCCCTAGATCACGGTCTATCTGTCGATGTGATATTCATAGATTTTAGCAAAGCGTTTGACAAGGTTTCACACGTAGGTCTTATGCAGAAGCTTACGAGCTTCGGCATAATAGGTACTGTACATGAGTGGATAGGAAACTTCTTATGTGACGCCAGACAAAGAGTGGGGGCCAAAGGAACGCTATCCGATTGGAAGCCGGTCAAAAGTGACGTACCTCAAGGCACCATCCTAGGTCCTCTGCTCTTCCTTCTCTACGTTAATGAGTTACCACTGTTACTTAGGTCGTCGACATTATTTTTTGTGGATGACGTGAAAATCTGGAGAACAATGAAAAGTGAGGCTGATCATCTGGATCTTCAAGCTGACTTGGACGATTTAGTTGGATGGGCTCGAGAGTGGGGCTTAGAATAATGTCAGGATTAACACAGGTTCAACAACATACTATCCTTATAACTGAAGACTTATGACTGAAGACTGATAACTTGTTCACCCTGAAACTTGAATAGAACCACATTTACTCATTGTCAATAATAGTTTCAATGTCGAAGAAGAAGTCCACTATTTCTGAAGAATGAATTTTAATATATGTTATGACATTGTGTCAGTTCTTTAACACTGCGTAAACATATTTGTTTCTCTATGCTATGTTGTAGGTCGAAATACAGAGCGGTAGATACACCAAATTCTGAGATGGTGCGTGTTGTAATTAAAAACCAGGTTTTTGAAGTATCCCCTCGTTATACTGACCTAAATTATATTGGGGAAGGGAGCGTATGGAATGGTTGTGTAAGTCCTATCAGTTATTGTTCACGTAGAGATCAGTGATGCTTTCGACACAGTAAGAGGTGAGAAAGTTGCCATTAAGAAGACCTCACCGTTCGAACATCAAACGTTCTGCCAGCGAACATATCGGGAGTTGAAGATTCTTCTCGGATTTTCTCATGAAAATGTACGTTTAGCCACAGCTTATTATAATTTTCGTTAAGAGCACTTGGTAATATGTAGTAATCTAATCTTCAGAGAGTTTGCGTATTTAAAACTACGGATAAACTTCACATTGCACTAAGATACTAAGATTTTGCACTCTGACCATCTTTTATGGTCTCATGGACATTGTGTTTATTGTCCCGAGCTCCCAAGTTTGGGGAAATTTTGGAGTATTTTGGGGAAACTCCCGAAGTCGAATGACCTTCAACAATGTTTGGGAAAATTTTGCGGAAATCCCCAGAGCCAGACACCTTGATCAAGGTTAAAGGGGAATTTTCCCAGGTATGCGGAAATTCTGGGGTTTTTGTGCCATTTCACCAAAATTTCCCCAAAGTTCACTATAGCGGCTTCCCCAAAATGTGTCAAATTTTCCCCGAAATTGGGGGCTCGGTGTCATTTTCGTTCATGTTCGCCTTCAAATGAGAGCTAAGTGAATAGGTTTTGAAAGCTTGTGTATTAAAACCACACTACTCAACAACATATCAGAGGCTTCTGTGTTTTTGAACTTGCCTAAGCAATGTCTTTATGTTATGTCTGTTGGAAGTCTGAAGTCTTTAAATAGCAGTTAAGAGTTCTCCAAAATAAATCTCATTTTCCTCAGTCTCTTATTTCTCAGGTATTTAATAAAAACTCCTTTGTTGTAAATCTAGGTGTTTTTAGGTGTCTTAATAAAGCCAGATATTGAAGTAATAAATTTTTTAATGTTGTGTTCTCCCACTTTCCCCACACAATACTTAAAAGTCAGCTTCTTAAATACAAATATCCGACGGCATTCCATATTTTGTGTTTGTTCAGTGTTTTCCGTATATTTTCAAGAGGTAAATGATAAAAAGCGATTTGGAAAAATAATAACGAAAGTAGGAATTTAAAATCTATTTGATACGATATCATGGAGCTCCTCAGCAGTGTGCATCTACGAACCCAGGACCCTCGTTCTCGCGCACGAACGCTTAGCCTATAGAGCACCTAAATGCCCTGGCACGACCGAGGGTCTGGAGAGCTAGCTCTCTCTCTCGAAATACTCTAACATGGCCACGCGCATACAACCACTGCAATTGAAGTCCTACTCACTGCCTTCTCGCGGCATTACTGTTGTTTGCGAAATTAAGAGGACGGAAAGCGAATGTCCGGCGCTCTAACCGGGTTTGTGGGCATGGAGGATCCACCTAGAGGACTTGAAAAACCCTGATCCCAAACCAATGGTGCACTGGGCCCAGTATCCTGAGGGAACAAATGGTGTATGAACCAATCGTTGGTCACCAGCTACCATGGGACTGCATCTTCTGACGTTGCCCACCGCCTTGTAGATTAGACCTATAGGTAGAAGGCTCGGGTAGTGGCCTCCTAAGAAAACCACCTGCTTCGGTCTGTGCACACAGGCAATATCAAAGCCCACACACAATCGAATGATGAAGTGCGGCGCATATGTATTCGGTGCTTCCTTGTACCAATGTGTTCAAATAAATAATTAAAAAATACGGTGATCAATCAAGTTGTAAATGGTATGAATTAGAATCACTCGAAACTGCTAGCTATTTCACAGTTTAGTGTTTACGATTAAAAAATTGGTAAAATGCGTGATTTTAGCCCCTAGTTTTGTTCAGCTATTATAACCGTGATTTCCATCGCATTGTATCCCCTTATCTCACAGTCTGACGTAAACTGTCTGATTTTGAACTTTACGAAATTTCACTGAAACCTTTTGGGACTAGTTGTTTTCAGATAATATAATTCAAAACCGGTCACAACAGTGCAGATATATTCATTCTTAATCTTGTTTTTGAGTTCTAGTATTCTTCCATACATACCTTTCAAATCGTATTTTCAGTGTTCGGCCTTTCCTATTGTTATTATTCCTGCTACATTATTTTGATTCATCATTCGATATTCATTTCTTTAAAATTTATCTTGTCTTCCCGTCTTAGCTTGGTAATGGACCGACCCACATATATGCCGAGCTTTACGTTGACCATAACTGATTCACTGCCTGTTTGTTTGCCTCACTAAATACTCATTTTATGGGTTTTACAAGTGGTATAAAAAGTGTCATTTTCATCTGTCTCCATAGTCACAATTATCTGTTTATTACTCGTAGTAGGTTGGTCATTGCAGTAAACTGTACATGAAGGTTGTTAGATTAGTATACATTAAACTTTACAAATTCCTCTAAGATTTCCATTGATATCAACTGTTGCAAATTATTTAGCATTTTTCGTGAACATCCAATTCTACTGTTGATGGACATGATTCATAGTTAAATTTCTCTAAAATCATATCAATCAAACTCAATCTCTTTTTTGCCCTATTATCTAGATAATTGATATCAAAAATATTATACTAGTCGGAAACACATTAGAGGATATGAAGGATGTGTAAGTTTGTTTGCTTTATCTAACCTTTTCCCCTAAATTTCAGTTATATCATTCAAACACTAATGGATACTGACTTGTATAAATTACTGAAAACACAGGAGCTGTCAGGAGAACATACTTGCTATTTTTTGTATCAAGTACTCCGAGGTAAAAAGAAATCGCTATCCGAGCTGATTTTACTATTTTTTGTATTTTGTTTAGGTCTCAAATACATCCATTCTGCAAATGTTCTGCACCGTGATTTAAAACCATCTAATTTATTGCTAAATGCAAGCTGTGATCTAAAGGTGAGCAATCTGTGCATGAATAGCAGTCATTCTGTAACCCAATAAGCACTCACAGGTTTATGTATTAATATTTAACGGTAGGCACATTCAATTGATTGGTCATATACGTTGAATCAACTAGTGAATAATAACAAGAACTGACTTAAATCAATAAATAGCGATCGTAAGTCAGTTGATGAAACAACAAATCTCCGTCTACTAAAGTTGCTGTAAAATATATTGTCTGCCCCCTCACCACCCGTCTCGATTTGAAAGTAGGTTCAAAGAAAGTTAGATGCACCTAAACCAAAACAAGACATTAATTCAAAGTCATTGATTATTGATCTAAGACTTGCAGTGAGAGGCAGACTTCCCGATAATCGTAACGAATATCGGACGACCCTAAGTTATGCAACGCAATCGGTTGCGATGGAGCAAATATATTCGATTTTATCTTAATTTGAACCTTGAGATTTTATTTCGGTTTTTACATTTTATTTCTCGATTACATGAGCCAGTATTAATATTTTTACCCGTTTGCTTCTCATCGCATTAATTTCTCCCATTGTGTTGACATAACATGATCATTTAGATCGCTACATATCTCTGCAAGTACCGCCGTCGTTTGCGATTCACTGAATGCCTAAACAAGCTATGTCATATACATAGTTTGAGAGTCATCCGTAAAATCTCATTGCCTATGGTCTAATGAATAAAATAGACCTCAACTTCACTAATGGTTACGAGTTTTGTGACGTAACCAATGATCCACAGCCTTATCAGCTTGACTAACTATTCTGGGTAGCAATTCAGAAGGCGTTGCAGTATATTGTTTCTTTTTGAAGAGCTTGATGATGGTTTATCATAAACGCAGCTAGATTACCACCTGTGGGTAGTGGTGGGGGTGTTTTCGTTAAAGCTTATTTCAGGTGCTCGATTCGGGCAATAGGATAGTATCATTAGCATTTATAAAAATAGCTCAAAATTGAGTAGATTAACTTGTCAATCAGTCACTTTATTTAGTATTGCTAGTTAGAATTTTCGGGAGGGTTGTATGTCTTTATGTAAAGTAAATAAGTTTCTGTAGAACAGGAGAGTAAAATAAATGCTTTGCTGTAAAATGCACTTTTAAACTCAATTATCTAGGAAAAAATTAAACCACTTCGACTCATGAAACATGTCTATCAAAATGGAATTGGCACATTTTAGTATTTCTTGTTTGTTTTTAAAATAATTCAAAATGCCTGGGATCTTTATTGCCGTATTTAATCCCTTTAAGTATCCCATTTAATTTACATCATTTGCATGTTTCATATCTGTGGAGTGAGCTTATAGTCACCATTACCTCTGAATGGTTGCATTCAGTAGGAAGACCGTTTAACTCATTTCGAGGTCAGGTACTGTGTAATTAGGTATGATAAATATTACACTAATCAATTACTAAGTAGTAGTAGTAGTAGTATAGCTAGAGTTGTGTCCTTATTCTTGCTGTTAGTTAGATTCTGTCGATCAAATTTGTGTAGCTGCTAAATGAAGTGACTCGACATCACACTGTACTACTTTGTTTTGATGTGACATAGTTCTGGTCAGAAGCCCTTGAACTTCAATTTTGTGCTAGTTGGGACTCGTTTATATATTAGATACTTCGGTCAATTAGAAGGTATTTTTGTTGAGTTAGGATCTGATATCATATCATGACTCCCTAGACAGGGTTATGGTGATTTTGTGGCATTCTCGTTTGTTCTTTGTAGCTTATTCTTCAAAATACTCAACATCTAACCATTGTGTTACATGTTCTGAACCATGTCCGACTACTTCAGTTCGCTCATCTAAGAATTACCATTTCCTTCATGTTAAGTATTTCTCGAATCTGTATGTGTAACCTGTGTTTGGTTACTGATTTTCATCAATTAATATTTGCTTCTTGGTACCAAATGATAATAACCTGGCTCAAGTATTTCTCATTAACTTACATGTATCTCATCTATCATATTTTCATTTACTCCGCCATCCACACCGTCTGTTTGAGGTCTGGTGATCCCACTTAGTTGAGTGGATCAATGTACGTAGAGTTTGGTTCAAACCTTCTACTTATTGGTTAAAATTCAAGTTTAAAGCAATTAGTCCCTTTGATAATGTAATAACATTATCAAAATTAAAATTCAAGTGCTTAAATCATTAGGTCGCCGCTTAACAGTTGATTATCATGCCTAAAAATGAGCATCATTTTATTTGTTTTTTTTTAAGCGAAAGCTTGTTGGAGGTTCCGATAAATACACGATAGTCTTTATAATCTTTTTGTTTGTCCTTATTTTTTCAATCAACCTAATTTTTAGAAGATATGTATTCAGACGCCAAAAGCAGCTTCAAAGTATGCCACTTTAAGTATTTGGGTTGAAGCCTTAATATCTACAAGGCAATAAAGCAACATGAATAGTCATATGTTAATACTATCCAATAATTCTGTTATAATTGCAAGTTTAAGGTTGTGGAGATTGTTAAGTTTTACTGAAATTATGAACCTGTAAGCACTGGACGACAGTTTCTTCTCAGTATAGGACTCCTCAACAGTGTGCATCCACGACCCCATCACAGGGGTTCGAGCCCAGGATCTTCGGTCCCGCGCACGTGCGCTTAGCCTCTAGAACACTGAGCTGTCATCTAACTGTTAATGTCTAACTTCAACTAATCCTTCATATTGCGCGACCACTTTCCATTGTCCTCAGTGAGTTTCGCCTCACGCTGGATACGGTTGAACTTCACTGGTCATGTATTGAAGTTAAGGATTAACATAGTTGGATGCCGACTCAATGGTATAGAGGCTATTTATTTATTTGAACACATTGGTACAAGGAAGCACCGAATACATATGCGCCGCACTTCATCATTCGATTTGTGTGTGGGCTTTGATATTGCCTGTGTGCACAGACCGAAGCAGGTGGTTTTCTTAGGAGGCCACTACTCGAGCCTTCTACCTATAGGTCTAATCTACAAGGCGGTGAGGCAACGTCAGAAGATGCAGTCCCATGGTAGCTGGTGACCAACGATTGGTTCATACACCATTTGTTCCCTCAGGATACTGGGACCCACGTGCACCATTGGTTTGGGATCAGGGTTTTTCAAGTCCTCTAGGTGGATCCTCCATGCCCACAAACCCGGTTAGAGCGCCGGACATTCGCTTTCCGTCCTCTTAATTTCGCAAACAACAGTAATGCCGCGAGAAGGCAGTGAGTAGGACTTCAATTGCAGTGGTTGTATGCGCGTGGCCATGTTAGAGTATTTCGAGAGAGAGAGCTAGCTCTCCAGACCCTCGGTCGTGCCAGGGCATTTAGGTGCTCTATAGGCTAAGCGTTCGTGCGCAAGAACGAGGGTCCTGGGTTCGTGGATGCACGCTGTTGAGGAATCCTATACTACGGTACTTGCAGGTTCTTTAAAGTTGTCTAACACTAGTCGGTTCATGGTCCCAATGAAATTATGTCGCGTCTTTACAAAGGACCCAGATGCTCTATTTACAGTTTGGGTTTAAAATTTATGTTCCTTCAGTGAAGTAGCTTCATTCACTTATTTGGTGTTAGCCCATGTATATCCACTTTCTCCCTAATGTTTTTGTGAAAAAAACACTCCTAACGTAAATATTGTCACTAAACTATTTGTAATTTCATTTATGAATAGTCTAACTGTTCTTAAAACTTGGCAGCCAGATTACTGAATTTTTTCGTGGAAAATGGCTTGGAAAGTTTTCTCTTGTTTTTTCCTTATAGTAAAATAACGGTGATTTGCGAAAACGAATCTGAACTCGTAATAAATAAATCCTTTTTAACTTTTTCCTATTATTTAGATCTGTGATTTTGGATTGGCTCGAGTTAACGATCCTGAGCATGATCATATGGGCATGCTCACCGAATACGTTGCTACACGATGGTATAGAGCCCCAGAAATTATGCTCAGCTCAAAAAGCTATACAAAAGCTATCGATATTTGGTCTGTAGGTTGCATTTTTGGTGAAATGCTAAATCGTCGACCATTGTTCCCCGGGAAACATTGTATCCTTTTCTATAATTTTTTTCACTTTGTTCACCTCATGTCGATGAGTATAACTAGTGTTTCCATTTGACTTATCAGATGATATATTTGCATTCAAGAAATGAAGTAAATTTTTTGATGGGCTTTGATAGTCCATTTGAACTCATGACGTTTTTTGTTAGTTGAAAGGTCCTATTTGTTGTTGCTCAATAATAACAATGAATATTATTTCAGTTATCTTAATTCAAGCGCATGTACTATTGTACTCGACTTTTTATGAATCTAAAATATTCTAAATTACAAATGGTGCGATAGTATTATTGTCTTGATAAAAGCTCGTGAATAGTAGTATATTTTAATAGTTTATCGACTGAGTTTTCTATGTTACCGTACAGATTTTGAACTAAACTGTAAACAAAAGTTTCAAAATGTTTAATCCAGTTATGTAAGTTGTCTAGACAGTGATTATTGATTTCTTCATAAATAATCCGTTATTTCAGTATCATTTGTATAATAAAAAATTCATTCAACACAAGTAGTAGATAATATCTGAAAAAATTGATAATCTATACAGTACATAATTAGCTGATTTAGAATTTAGGTTAACAGTAAGTAGTGCACTGGTTAGCGTTATTTTAGCGAGTTAGTTTTCTACGGGATGGGGTGGCTAACCCCCATGCCCAACCCTCCTTTATCCGGGCTTGTGACTGGCAGTAGCTCCAGAGGGGCCCCAGGTTCATCAGCATATTTACAACTGAAGAACATCTGGAACTCAAAACAACCGTCTGTCAACCAACACCAAAGTCAGGATTTTCTATACAAATGCCAAGACAGTTCTACTGTTTGGGGTGGAAACTTGGAGAACTACGAAAGCCATCATCCAGAAGATACAACTGTTTATTAATAGTTGTCTACGCAAAATATTTCGGATCCGTTGACAAGACACTATCAGCAACAACCTACTATGGGGGAGAACAAATCAGATCCCAATGGAGGAAGAAATTAGGAAGAAGCGATGGAAGTGGATAGTACACACATTGAAGAAATCACTCAACTGTGTCACAAGGCAAGCCCTCATATGGAATCCTCAAGGCCAAAGGATAAGAGGAAGACCAAAGAACACATTACGTCGAGAAATGGAGACAGATATGAAAAGAATGAACAACAATATGATAGAACTGGGAAGGAAGGCTCAGGACAGAGTGGGTTGGAGAATGCTGGTCGGTGGCCTATGCTCCGTTGGGAGTAACAGGTGTAAGTAAGTAAGTAGTGTACTAGTTTTACTTATTCAATTCCGTGATATCCCTAGGAATTACTAACAAACAAGAAATAGGTATATAGAGAGAGTTATGAGTAGTTATGAATAGTTTAGTATCTGAAATTACTTATCTTATGACTTCTACTAATTGCGTTATTCATGCCATTGTGATATATGTATATACTTTTTCAGTTATGACAAGAATAATGGGACTAAAATGAAATAAGTATTATAATATATTTGTGTATTCGCAGATGAACAGGCCGTTGCCATGTGATTAGATATATTATTTTAGAATTACACTTGATTAGAAAATAAATATTTTACCATTTACATTTATAACTTAAAAGTAGTCTTCGTTATGGACTAGCGTCAACTAAACAACCCTCAGGAATTAGGGATTATTGAACTGAAGGCGTTCCATCTGAGTTTACGGTATATCATCATTGCGTACCCACTATCCTTCACGAATTATCGGGATCAAGACTAAAGTTTTTGAGCATGTAATTTAGTTAACATGATCAACAGTTCAGAATGTAGTAATCTACATTTTTTAAACTTCAGTCAATTCGTAATTCAACGCAATAACTATCTAACGTCATTTTGATACTTGATTCGTTCTTGATGCAGTTTTCAGTCCACAATAAAGTCTGATGTCAAGCTAAATCAGTCCCTACCAACTACTCAAATTATATTTCTATTAAAGTCAAACGATAGCTAGTAATGCGATCAGGAACTCACGTTTTGTCTTATTTGAGATTCATCTGTTGGATTTAACTGTCATATCCCTGTGCTAATGTTCACACTGAAACTCGAATGTAGTAACTTTCCCTTCAAATTGTTAAACTCCTTATCTTATACTTCTACCAGATGTTGAACAACTAACCCTTATCTTAGGAGTTTTAGGATCACCAAGCCGTGAGGATCAAGTTTGGATAGTAAATGATAAGGTCAGTTTTTTTCTCATATGCTTACTGATTAGTCATGTAAATAAAAGCCAAGTTATCATCTATTAATATGATTTAACTTTATTCAATCATATTATATATAATTTATGTGTCTTTTGTTTGATGCAGATAACAGGATTTTTTGGTTTCATAGTTTAATTATTTAAATTTCACTCACTAAAGACTACTTTCTCTACTCTTTATTATGATGTTGACAACTTTATAGTAATATTTTCAACCGAATAGCTTAATTTTCTTGTGACTATTCCATTGCAGTCATTAAATGATAACTTCATACTATAGAACAAATATATATCTATTTGGAGGGGGTTTTGTGGAGATTTTAGTAATTTCAGTAGTTGAGATCATGAGTCAATTGAAGCTAGACCACCATGGAAAACCTGGAAGCACTGGACAGTCGTTTCGTCCCATCGTGAGACTCCTCAGCAGTGCGCATCCACGGCCCCGCCTCGCGAGATTCAAACCCACGACCTACTGGTCTCGCGCGCGAGCACTTAATCACTAGACCACTGAGCCGGTATCAACTAATTCATGAAGTTGATCGACACGTCCACCGTTGTCATCAGTAAGTTACTATTTCACGACTGACTCGGTTGAACTCCAGTGGTCACTGCTTCTCACTAGAACTCCAGGATATACGCCTTGAAGTAATTGGCTTCACTGCTGAGGAGTCCCACATTATAATGAACCGGCCGTCTAGTGCTCCCAGGTTTTCCATTGTGATCTCGCTTCAATTGACTCATGATCTCAACAATTGATATATCTATTTTTTATTATCTGTTTTGTTATCTCAGTGCAGAAGCACACATACATGTTTGATAGATATAAAGGTTGATATATTAAGCATTTTTAGAATGTGTGTTACACATACTTAGTCAATCTATCCAGAAGCACTGTGCTGACCAGCTTTAAGGTTGGTTGTCGATAAGGTTAAAAACTGCTAAATATGTGGTTGATAGAACCTATATACAGTTATGTCAGGTTCTACATTGACTTTGAGCGACTGCCTGAACAGTTGTAGGGGAATGATGACTTTGTGATTTTTAATTCTCTATATTATCTTACTGTATTATTGGAGATCTTAATTGACATAGTTGTAGATCAGTGCTAACGAACCAGATTCACACATTCTTAATGTTTCTCTAAACTTTTCAGTTTTGTATTATCCTATTCACTTTATTTAGTTTTGTTTCGTCTTCCAATACACCATTTTAGCAATTTATAAATATGAATAAAATAAATGAACTATGCTTATTATTGGTAGCTTTTCTCCCTTAGCTAGATAATTGTTTGTCTCTTAATTTATTGATTCTTCTTTCTTTCTAAACAATTCAATTTTTTGCATAGGCTCGAAGCTTCGTGGAGAAGTTTAAAAATAATCCTCGTAAATCATGGAAAGATATTTATCCTTCGGCGGATGCTAAAAGTAAGTTTTTTGTTATAATCTTCATATTCATGCAACCATATGATCACCTATGTCTTCGAGATCCATCTTAACATGATAAATCAGGTTTACGTTAATCAATACCACTCAATAAGATTCACCAAGAAGAATTCTGTAGTGTTTCTCTACCCCAAATGTATTATTTCATCTATAGCCTAACATCCTAAGCTTTGTCTGGTCGTAAGCTTGAACGGGCACAATTGACGGTGAATTAAACCCGATATAAATCTTAACGCTTATTTTCCATGGTTCCGTTTGTTTGGTCGATAACTAGAATGGAACAACAAAACACCAGGCAGTTCCGAAAGTACAACTTTGTTCAGTATCCTCCCCGTTACAGCGCTTAGTGTATTAAACACGCCCACGGATATATGTATATAAATTGACGAAGTGTAAAAATGTTTCTCCCACTAAACACTCTTGCTAAACATATCCGGCCACACATTTATTATTATTGTTGTCATGTAAATTGTCATAATTTCATGCGACACAGTCTGAAGTATTTTGAAAGGTTTATTTTTTATATTGGTTGATTTAATGCTATGTGTCTTACATATGACATTTTATCAATTTCAACTATTTTACTATATAAGTATATTACAACGGAAAAACGATCAGGACACCAGTGAAATTTTAGGTCACGTATTATATATGCATATATCACACGTTACTAACTAATTGTACTTATATCACAACAATCAATGAATCTTATTCTCTTTATTTTGCATGTATTATGCTTGTGAACTTCATGGTATGATTCATGTATTAAGTTGCATCAGCGTACAACTTGACTTCATTAAGCTTATATAACTTATTTGTCAGCTAAATATGTATAGATTCACCTTCGAACCACACTAATTATTTAAGGTCTAGTGCTAATATCCGAAAACTCAAGTCAAAGTATATAAGTGAACACTGAATATACAATAGATTTGTTAAAACGTAAATGTTATTAACTCCTGAACCACTGCTTCATTGTCATAATTGTGTTCAACTCTTTACAGGTATTAATATTACGGTATATTAGTAAAAATTATTTGAAAATGTTTTTAAAAGTTGGGAAAAGATTGAAAATATTTCGTCTAATTCAGCATTCAATAGAAACTTCCTTGGCAGCCCTAGAAAACAGCAATGTATATATATCATATACTAGGCTATTCATGTTACAAATACACATATAGGTCCTCTTGTTTTCTGTGCCTTAATATTGAAAGTAAAACTTATTTTGATGCTTCTCTCGCCTTTTATCTTCTGCTCAGGGCTCCAATGTAAGTGTTCTGGAGGATTAAAAGGCGGTTAGAAAGTCAAGTGTCCAAATATCAGATATATCAAATATCTTTTTTACATTCATCCTTTTATCTCCATTTTACATCCTTTTTCCTTCTCTATCTGCTAGAATGTATAGGGTGTAATTTCACTAAATTATTTATCTGTTTTTATTTAAACTGTTATTGTAATTCATTTACTAAGGGTAACTTCATATACTCACCTTAAAGTCTTGATTTATTTTGTGTTTACACAATATCTGTGGTATATAGTACACGAATAAGTCGATGGTTACTTAATTGTACTATTATATTGCTATTGTAGTTCAATGCGTATACAATTCTTCAATGTTTTATGTAAATGTCGCCAGTTCAAATCTTTTTAAAACCCAAATTTTCTTCAAACTCTTATCACTTACCAAGTGTCATTAACTGAATATATTGAAAGTGTCTTAAGCTTTCGAGTTGAATCACTTTTTATAACTTAACTGGCTACAATTATTGTAAATTTTCTGTTTGAATCAATTTTTTTGTGGCATCGCTTTGGGTGGCGCAGGTACATTCACTTATTTTCTTCCCTTAAATCCTAAGTTTCTCAATCCCGCATAATCTGTTTTTTTATTTCTCTAATTTACATTTCCTCAAATCGTATTTTCTAAGCCTAATATGTCCTATGACCATTAATACTGTTACCATGTCTACTACTCTGGGATTTGATCCGACAATTTCGTCTCTGAGCCATTGGATATTGCGACTTGAATCAATGTATACATGTGCCAGTTTTTACTTTGCGTTTGACTTACTGATCATCACTTTGAATTCTTTTGTTTGTAGAACTCATTCTTTTGACTTCTATTTGTTTTTTATTCACAGCAATCGACCTGCTTGATCGTTTATTAACATTCAATCCAACCACACGTATCACCGTTGAAGAAGCCTTAGCTCATCCTTATTTTGAACATTACTATGATCCTAGTGATGAGGTAAGATCATTAGTGTTATAAATAAAAGGTTTTCGTCTCCAAAATTTTGTTCGGCATTTATATTTTTTTTACCCTAAACTCCGGTGATAATCAGATGTTTCGACAGTCGATAAAGGTACACTTTCTTTTCAGCTTACGTGCCATATCTAATTGGTTGCTCTAAACAATATTTGATTTTCATGTTTGGTGATAAATAATTTCAACGTTTTTTTACTGACAACTCACTTTTTTCGATTGTACATTTAAAATCAGAATTGTTTTTAACATTGTTACGGTTTTCCCTGCAATAATATTCGAACTTGTTGCTAATCCAATCATCATCATCATTGCATGAATGCGTATCAGTTCAAGTTGTCACACCTCTCAGATTAGCACGACAGAAGAAATTATCAAGATCTAAGAGGTAATAAAGAATTATAATCGTGACAAATAACTTAATCAGTGGGAAATATAATTCAAGAGAAAGAAATGTACACAACTAGTGAAAAATTAGGAACTAAGTTTAAATCGAGTTTTTAGAGGGAGATAGAGACTGAATGCAGTTGCACCCCTGAGGCTTGAACTTCTCCTATGACACCCAAGTCCAATCTTTGATGATGAGTTTTCACGGACCCTGACCAAGAAGATGTTTCTGTTTGATTTTAATCCTTCCTTTTTTTAACTTGAGACCAATAGAATGAAGTAGTGCGTACAAAGAGAATACTAAGCAGTATAAGACATAATAAAAACTTTCAACTGGATTTCTAATTTTCAGCGCCTAAATTATAGGAGTCCATTTAAAAATCATGAGATAGGCTATGTGTCCGTGAATTCATGGTGCAGCTGTCTTTCTATGCTCCACATGTGTGCAATATCAAGTTTTTTCGTAGATTTCTCTATTCATTTAGCGTGTAGTTATTACAGACAAATCCATAATGTTCACTGTGAATTTCATTTTATACTCTAATCTTCACTTGATTTGTTTTCTTATTCTACAAATTGGGATACACTATAGTAATCTGTTCACAAAAGACTTGAATGGCTTGAATGGAGTCCCAGTGAAAATCATGCTCTTATGTATATTACTCAACCTAACAAACGAATGAAAAAGAAACCTAGATATTTATTTATTTATTTTAACACATAGATATTGGTACAAGGAGGCACCAAATACATAGGCGCCACACAGATCTCATTCGATATGTGAGGGCCGTGATACTGCACGGGTGCCCAAACCGAAGCAGGTGGTTTTCTTAGGGGACCACTACCCGAGCCTTCGACCTGAAGGTCTGATCCACAAGGCAGTGGAGCATCGTCAGGAGATACAGTCCCATGGAAGCCGGTGACCAACAATTGGTTCATACACCATTTGTTCCCTCAGGATACTGGAACCCATGTGCACCATTGGTTTGGAATCCGGTTAAAGCGCCGGACATTCGTTTTTCGTCCTCCCATTTTCGTAAACAACAGTAGTGCCACGAGAAGGCAGTGAGTAGGACTTCCCTGGCAGAGGCTAATGTGGTGTGGCAACTCGAACTGATGTACGTACGTACGAAGTTCTACGTTGTTACTGACTGACTGAGAGGCTATATACGCCTGGCCATGTGAGAGCAAATCGAGAGGGAGAGCGGACTCTTCGCACTCTCGGCCGTACCAGGGCATTTGGGGGTGACCTAGATATTGCTTCTTATTGAACATTGAAAAAACCGATAGCTAATTTCACACAAAAATCTGTTTGTTATATATCTTTTTTAAAAGATTCAACAACATTTTCTGTTCGTTTTGGAATCCATTGTTGAAATCTTTCTATTAATAGTAATATGTATTTTGTCTATCTCTTCACTTTAGCCTGTTGCTAAAAAACCATTCAGTTTTGAAGAAGAATTAGATAATTTACCTGTTAGACAATTGAAAAAAATGATTTTTCAAGAAGTCAGTCAATTTCGTGAACCAGATTGAAGTCCTCTATCGCTTAGATATCTATCTATCAGATGTTTCATATATCCTACAAGCTGTTTATTTGATTGTTTATTCATTTAGTCAAATGTGTTGTTTACCACTGATTCGATTTAGTAAAATTTGTAAACATTCCACCATATATATATTCCAGAGACTATTGCTATGTGAAGAATGTCCTTTAAATAATACACTTGCATAATTCCTTCATCCTACCCCTCTCTATGCTGCTGTGTTCCCATAATAAATTACATCTTTCTTTTTTTTTCGTCCAACAGATATGTATTTGTCTCTCTTGCCTGTTGTATTTCATGCATGTTCACGTGTGTTTGTTTTTACGTTTTTCTGTTGGTCGATTATGTTGTCATTTTATCTTTTATCGTTTTGTTTATTTGTTTGTTTGTTTTTCAAATAAAAATAAGAGACTTCATCAATTTGACCTAAAAACTTTTTCTCCTAATAATAATAAGGATAATTTTTCCTAACCACATTCATTTTGGTGTAATAAACAAAAATACAGTTGTGTGAAAATTGTGCCTTAATCAAACGGTTATGTTGTATTTATACTATTGTTCTGTTCAATCCGTTCCCTATTGTGAAAAGTCACATTATCAAACAATCTAATATTCATTCTATAAAAGATTCTTTTATGGATGTATTTGTGTGTATACAAAAACCGTTATCAATTCTATTGAACGTGTATTACTCCTTTTTGTCTTGTTTGGTTTTGTATCCTTATTTTTCGATTCTATTGTTTATTCTCTATTATCATTGTAGTTCTTCTCTGTGTTCGTTTTGGACAGCTGTGTATACACTGATACATATATACGTTATACATAGCTACTTTCACAGTTTGTTTGTTTTAATTTTTCGATATAAACATTCATCAACTCGTATTATTTCACCATTTGTCTTTCCGTGACTTCTATATGGGGTGGTGGCGGCGGCTCTGCGTCAAGCGTATTACTTGTGAATGGGGAAATTCCTCATTTGATCCTTTTATTTGAGAAAAATAACTTATTTATCTTATCAGATCGTACGGTTATCCTCTACTTATCATCATCATCACTTCTCGCAATTGACTATCGTATTTGTGGTTTGTTTTGTAATTCACTAACTCGTCACCTAATGTACACATAAATCTGTCTTAATTTTTATCCTATCAGCTCCTTTCTTTTTGGTATTTTTGTTGTCATCTTCCTTGTTTACTGTCTTTCTTAATGAGTACAATTATCATCCTTGCTTCGATTCCCTACATACACAAACATTTTTATATATTCTCATTCTTATCACAACCAACAAATATTGTATCATTACACCATTTTATAAAGTTGTTTAACTCTTCTGATGTATTTATTTTTGCTGAATATACTAACTGTATTGATAATAGACGTTTTATCTCATAGTGATAGTGTTTGCGTGTGTGTGGGTTTGTGGATATTGGTATATCCACCACACACACATACAATATCATATCAACCAACCTACATGTTGTAAATTCTTATCATGTCATATGTCTATACCTTCAGTTGTTGTTTTCGATTATTTTTCTTGGTTTATCTCTATTTTATTACTACAAGGTATGTTTACATACATATATATGGTTTCGACTCAAGCGCTAACATTATTATTATCATTAATAATACTGACGAAGAATCCCTTCTTGATACTTAACACATTTGTTCACTGTTGAATCAAGCTAGTAATTGGGTTACATCATTAACCCATCAGTCAAAATGTATACTAACCATTACATACTTGTTGAGATACATCCTATATATATACCGAGTTAATCTGATTTATGCGTGTGCGATGATACTTGGATGTTATTAGCTTATTTATTTAACTATTTTACATTTTGTATAACATGCTTCAATATTATCGCACCTTTTTTTTTAAAAGAAAAAGTATACAGTATAAACTATCCATAAATGTTAATTACTGTTATTATTATTATTATCAATAATAACCTTTCTTTATATTTCTGTTTATAATACCCCTATGCTGTAGAATATATATGTATACTATTTTTTTTTTAAGAGTTGTAATGGTATATTGTTGTAAGTGTATTGCTATGCTTATTGATGATAATCAGGAGGGTGTTAGTATTAGTTATTTATAGGACTGGTTGAAATAATTCCTCTTTCGAAGTATAACTGAGAGTTTTGTGATTCATGTATAAGTAGGTGTATTTTTTTTTCTTCATCTGCTCATGAGATTGTTGCATGTTATTAATATTATAAATTGATCTAAATTAGAAATCCATTGAAAACCAGGAAAGATTGATCAATTGTTTCATAATACTATAAGACTCCTTAACAATATATTCATCATCCTACCAGGGATTGAAGCCGGAGCATTCATTTTCACAGCGAACGCTTAACTTTCAGACTATTGATTTTGTATCCATTGATTTTCATGTCTAACTTCAATTAATTCATGACATTGCAGTTCAGTGCTTGGTTTTACTGATTTCTCTCATTATATATCTCTGCAAAAGTGTCAAAAAGTTCCTTTTCAAGGAAATGCTATTTTGTAGACTAATTTTTCACTGGAGTTGTGGGTGTATCGCTAAATTGTCTTACAATAGATTCCTATTTTTCTCGAGTTGACATTATTTTAGAACTTTAACCACCATCAAACTATGTACATCCTTAGATTGGTCACTGAGTGGTGGCCAATATCATGTTTGTTTAGTCTTTAGTGCAGATCGGATTTTGTCGACTAAGTTGGAATGTGACCATAGTCCAAGTGATTTGATAATATGTTTTGACGCTGGGTGGTTAAGGGTATTTGGCATTGATCGGAGTGTGTACCTGTAATCCTGATGGAATCGATGCTGCTTGTTGGATAGCAACCCAGATCACCTAGCTTTATTGTTTGAAACTACCACTTAGCCATACGGATCGCGAATTAAATTCTGTAGGGTAGCGATATTCACATTGGTAATTGACCACTGAATATCGGCTAATATCATATTCTTCTAGTCCAGGACCAGCTTTTGGATCCCATTAGGAGCACCAGTCCCGTGAAGATTGAAGGCACACCTTACTGACGTATCCCAATTAGCACAAAACCTGGGTTCAGGGTTCGCTGACGATTAACCCTGACCATCCAATATCAAAATGTAAACAGACCTTTCTCCAAAACATCTTGGTAATTAATTATATTTGTGGCACCGAGAGATCATGAATATTCCAAGACAAACGTAACTTGAAAATAGTTCAATCATATGTACATAACTAACTGAAATATTTTCTACCAAATAGTTAGTTCGACACTTCATATTTGACTTATTTGCATTTTTCCTCTGTTAATTCAATAATATGTCATGAAATCAATGGATTTATCTATACTCTACTGGACTTCTAAGATTTGAGTCTTGTTTTTAACGTCCCTTGGTTCTTTTGCTAATTTGGAAAAGATACCATTTAGAATAAAGTAACAAAACAGGAAATATACACCGTACATATCAGGTTGTCATCATTTATCGATATTTATAAAAAAATTGTCAGTAAGGGACTGGAAATTGTCGCATTTCATTGAAATCATGAACCGATTAATGATAAACCACTTTCAAAAACCTGGGAGTACAGGACGCCCGTTTTGTCTTACTGTGGGACTCCTCAGCAATGAGCATCTGACTCCGCACACGGAGATCGAGCTCAGGATGCGCTCTGCCGAGGAGTCCCCTATCGCAGGTGTCCAGTGCTTCCATGTTTTCAATGGTGGTCTGTCTTTGATCGATTCGTGATCTAAGTGATACAAAAAAGATTAGTTTTTAACGTTCTTAAAATCACTTCCAATAAAGTTTTCACATATATGATTGTGTATATACGTAATTCTGTTGTTTCGACGTTGATTTGCTAGATGAGGCGAAAACACATCAGTTTCATTTGACAGTGGCTAAAATAACTAACTTTCACAATATTTTTGAACTTGATTCAATCACTAAGCGTTACGTCACACTTACTGATAGGTTGATGTCCAGTCACAACACTAGATCTAATCATTGTTTGATTACCTACTGCGACGAAAGATGAGTTTAGCTAATTGTAGTATGATCTATTCAAGCCCTGAAATAAATGTTAATTTGATGACGTTCAACACCTCTTGAACTATTTCTTTGTTCCAGGTTTGTGATGACGGAAAGTTGTAACAAGCAGAAAATCACAGTACACAATATGTTTCCACTAGTTTATTAGTTAGCGTTACAATATCCGTTCAGTAGGTTCACGGTGATAGTTAATACATTTCCTAATGATTAATCTCACTGTATTTGGTGATGCGTAACTGTAGATTTCTCCATGCCGAATCAGCTAAATAGTTCCTTTTGTTACATCTGTCAACTTGCACTATTTTCTATTGGCTTAACCAAAGTTAACCTCATTCTCCAAGAGCTATTTCCTGAAAATTCCAGTTGGAAGCCGTGACCAGTGGATTTCAACTGGGTCTGTTGTGAGATAGTAGCTCACTAAGGACAATGGTGGATGGTGGCACAACTTCATGGATTGGTTGAACTTAGATATTAACACCGCTGGATGCCGTCCAGCTCAGTGGCCTAGAGGTTAAGCGCTCTTGCGCGTGACTGATAGGTCCTGGGCTGGAATCTCGAGAGACGGGATCGTGGACGCGTACTGCTGAGGAGTCCCATGGTGGGACGAAACGGCCATCCAGTGCTTCCGGGTTTTCCATGGTGATCTAGCTTCAAATGACTCATGAATTCAACTATTAAATTATATGACAATACTTATATAATATTAATTATTTATCAATTAATTTTCTCTCTGAATTATACTTACTAGTCAACTATCAATCATATCATATAGGTCAGATTAAGGTGATGTTTTATTTTCTCTTCCCAGAAATGAATTTTAATGAAATTAGATTAGAACTATAGTAGAAGTCCACGCATATGCGTGTTGATCAATTGGCTTAAATCACTTAACCACAAGGTTGTTTCTATTTTATTTGGATAGTTGACTTTTGATAATTAAATCATGAGTTTAATTCTCACTTTTTATTTTTGTTTGAATAAATGGTTGTTAGTATCTTTAGCAGCAGTTTAGCTGTTTAATTGCTTATCTAATTAACCGATGTTTGATAGGTTCTAAACTGTATTATTAATCAGTTATCTTTATTCTGTGCTGTATGTCCAAATCAATGGTTTATCATATCCTCCTTGGCACATTCAAATAACTAAAACCATTTGGCACTGAACTGTTGGGATAGATCAACAGGTAGGACTCTGTAAACCTAGGAAGCAGGGTATATTTGTAATCCTGATGGAACTGGTGCCGTATTGGAGATTCCAGCTGGTGCTATGTTGGGTCACTATCACAAACGCCACTACTGATGTATGGGGGTTGTGACTCTCAGATTAGGGTGGGGATTTCGATCCACAGGATTCAAGTCTCGGTAAGAGAACTAGATCTATCAAGATTATAGATTCAATTTCATAGTGAGTGCCAACTAACACGAAACAAAGGGTTTTGACCAGTTTTCTTCGAACAACGAACTCAAATGCTTTCAGATGTCAAAGCATCGCTTCTGTACGAAGTGAATAATCTTGAATTTAAGCTTAGAAACGGATGTTATACTGTTCGAATTATTGATGATAATTATTACAGATCTCTAGCTACCTCTTTCGATTTATTGTATTGGTTAGCATAAAGGGACGTTGGGAGATGAAGGATGGTCAGATAGAGTATAGTCATCAACCCGAAATCCACAAGTTGTTTAAATGAGATTTTTCTGTACAGACGTCCTGGTAAGGGTAAAAGATAATTTTAGTCAGTGACTAAAACTCTGAACCACTATGGTTTAATATCGGTTTTGATGTTTAAAATGTAATTAGTTGTTTTCTAGCTATATTCTCATAGTTTAATTTTCACTGTCAGTACTATTATAATTTCAATCCCGTTCAACTAGTGTTTGTTGTGACAAGGTTTGAGAATTCGAATCAATGGATTTATTAAATTATTCAGCCTATATCTAGAATAGATGAAGTGACACTCTGATACCTAGAACTCGAACGGGTATTTCATTTAAGTAATTTTTTTTAAAGTAGTAAAAGTATAGTGACGAGCCAATTAGAATTAGAATCAAAACTTTTGGGCTTTTGCGCGAAATTCAGATAGCAGTAAAAAATACCTTTGTACCGTGCTCGAAATGCTTAAAACGATAACGAAAAATTACTTTTTTTTATTAATATAGAGTTAAAATTATAGCGTAAACACAACAGATGTTCAACTCTTTCACCGTCAATTGAATATAACTGGTGAGTTAACTCTATAGTGTCGACAGGGTTATATTTCTGAATTCTATCCTTGTTATGTCGTCCGCCCTTGTCAATTATTACGGGAAAAAGTCGCCAAATGGGCACTGACCTATACAACCTTGTTCCTGTCCTGAACCAACAATGCATTAGCAGTTTACAGTCAACTCTGAGTCCTTATTGATCCTCTGTATAGCAGCTTCACACCGAAACCAACCCAGCTAGCCCCAGCCAGTTCAGTTCAGAACACAAATATCAGACTCCGTCATATGAATCGCATATTTCAGACATACATGGTTTATATAAAAACAGACCAGACCTCACCACATCATAAAATGCAAAATAATAATTTTACAAGATCGAGTCGAACATGGCTGTGATTATGGGATATTGTAACCAATAAACTAAGAATATGAACGGTAAATGGTATGACAGTAGCCAATAGGTCAAATGAAATCTTACAATAAAAGGAAAATGAACATATGTATAATCTAGTTAATTAAAGGTTATACTATATATATAATAACAGTCTATAAATAATTCCCGGAAGTTACCCATAATTAGATCTTCGTTACATACAACAACCCCTAAAAGTGTAATCCTAAAAAATCCTAACTTGGTGGGATTATATCTTATGGGAAAAATAATCGGATAACGCATCTTACATTTTTGCTTGGAATTCATTCACATCAGTTTTTGATTTAAAAAAACCCCTAAACATAAACCCCTAGTTTTAAACCTAACCAAGAATGCTGTGGAGTCCTTTCAAAGTTAATTTCACTTCAAATAATGGTTCAGGAAAGTGAATATCCTTTAGTCATAGATAAAATGTATATGTGATTTTTCTGAATTTAAGCGGTAGAGGATTTACGCAGATACATTAAATATGCAAAATCTGCTTACATTTCGTAATATTATTGTTACATTTTCTATAAAGTATCTAATTACAAAAAGTGTTTTCTGACTGCTCTAGAACTATCGGAAAATTTGTCGTGATTGTTTTAAACTTATCTCTATACGATTGCCAAAAAATGTGTTCTAATTATTACAGCTGTATTCCAGGCACCACAAAATCCATTCCTAATATCAAATGCTGTACTATAGAAACAAGTACAACCAGAACGATAAATTAACAAATTTTAATTATCCCATTTCTAATGAGGAAATTCGTAGAAACTATGAAATCCATAAAGATTTAGAAACGACAACAAAAGCTGACAAACGTCAAGACCAAACAACTATACTAAGATTCCCTTAAAGGCCAAAACGCAAAGGACTAAGTGATGTCTATTTTTTTTTAATGAAAAGCAGAACATGCCAGCCAAAATGATCATCTTTACGTTTATTGGTCGATAAAAGTAAACTAAATTTCCTAACTTCAAGAGTTAGTAGAAGTGTAGTAAACGAACAAACAATTTATTGTTTAGTGTAAAATTGAAGAGTTTTTTCGGTTGCGGATGTCAGATCCCCGAAACTCACTTGGTAAATGTCTTCTTTTTGTAATTTCATTTTGGAAGTATGAATTTCTTGTTTTTGCACCAAAAACACCCATTTTCACCTTCATGTCGTATTTCCCACTTGAGAGGACCTTAAAAGTCATTGATCCGTTGTCTCTTTTAATATGCTATTTTGTAATATTTCTATGCTGTATAGATACGCTTGAGTTGTGCTTCTTGTTGATCGTGTTTCTGGATGCTTGTGGAATACATTTTGCTCTTCTGAACCTGAACTTCTTTCTCTAGTTAGCGGGGCTGGGACACATCGGATCATATAGTTTGACCCATAAAAGTGTGTCTTTCTACACTCAATATCTAGATACAGCTTACTTTGACCGGACACCACAGTATTATTGCCTGTCATACAACTTACATGAAGTCCAATATCGATCAAATAAACGCTCATACTTCGTTAATGATTTATACTGATTGACAGATTAGAGAAGCTAAACACGTAGACCTTATGGTAAAAAAATATGATGACCGGATCATAAAAGTATATTTTTAAGAATATCAATAATTTACCACTTACATATATGAAAACATCTCCATTTCGTTCCGTATCACTTGTTAGCTGTGAAACATGGTCTCCGAAGATAGAAGATTAGTAGACTGGTAATAGTTAGTCTCATGATCTCTTGAATTATTCCTATGGTATGGTAAAACGATAAACTGAGTAATACTGAAATTATTCATATAGTGTTAATTTGATTGATGATTATGTTATTCTTCATAATTAGAGTTTTTCATGTTATATATCAAGTATACCGAGACAATTACATATACTATTCATTCATAACATGATGTCCTGTACTATGAAAGTAGAATTTAGAGCATTGAATATAAGAGAATCTTTGCTGAACTCATGTGTATTGAATGTTTTTTTTGAGCGTAAATTTGCTTATTGACTATGTCCAGCCCCCCCTCTCCCTCTCTATACATATACATCCCATCTCTGGGATATTAAGATATTTTTCAAGTTTTAGGAAAATCGTATTTATAATATTCGCAAATTTAGAAAAAAAAGTAGTAAACTGAACAAAACAGTTCTGGTTTTTCTCTAAATAAACGTTCTTATTCTTAACTAGATAAAGTCTCAATAAAAATGTGGAGTTTTACAAATATAGTCTAAGATTATATTAGTTTATTATTCACTTTATTTTACTTACTTTTGCCTGTTACTCCAAATGGAGCATAGGCCACCGACCAACATTCTCCAACCCACTCCGTCCTAGGCCTTCCTTTCTAGTTCTATCCTATTTTTGTTCATTTTTCTCATGTCTGTCTGTCTCCATTTCTCGACGTCATGTGTTCTTTGGTCTTCTTCTTCTCCTTCGGCCTTGAGGATTCCATGTGAGGGCTTGGCTTATGATACAGTTGGTTGCTTTCCTCAATATGTGTACTATCCACTTCCATCACTTCTCCCTCCATTGGGATCTGGTTTGTTCTCTCCCATAGTAGGTTGTCGCTGATAGTGTCTGGTCAACGAGCCTGAAGTATTTTGCGTATAAAACTATTAATAAACACTTCCATCTTCTGGATGATGGCTTTCGTAGTTCTCCAAGTTTCACCCCATACAGTAGAACTGTCTTGACATTTGTATGGAAAATTATGACTTTGGTGTTGGTTGACAGACAGTTGTGTTGAGTTCCAGATGTTCTTCAATCGTAAATATGCTGTTCTTACTTTGCCGATCAGCGCCTTCACATCTGCATCAGATCCACCGTGTTCATCAACATTGCTGCCCAAATATGTAAAGGTTTTTACATCTTTCCAAATCTTCTCCGTCAAGTGTGAGTCGATTGTTGCATGTTGTGTTGTATCGGAGAATCTTACCTTTCCCTTTGTATTGTTTATTCATATTTAGAATTATTAAATACTTTTCTAACTAACCAATGATTAAATTCACTTGGTATTGCTTGGCTTGTATCTTTCCGTTAAGGTTTAAGACTGCGATTGATCAGTCTGTTATTGGCATATGCGCATACTGGGCGTATGCCTCGATATTGCCTTAATTCACAAGCTTTGTAAGCAATGATGTATAGTGGCTAGCAGTGGAGTCAAGAACGCGATGGCGTTTAAAGCGAGTGGTACTGGATTCGAGTCACAGAGTGAACATCAACTCTCTGATATGCAGGTACATCCAGCTGACGAGTTCCATATAGGACGAAACGCGCGTCCTGAATTCCACTGCTAGCCACTATACATCATTGCTTACTAACCAATGATTAGTTAATATTCGAAATTTTATTATTTTTTTGTTGTTATCCCCCCCAAAAAAAAAGAATTTCGTATTTTAGTTACATGATGTGAAAAGATACATTTAACTAAACGAGACATCACACCACATTTTTTTGCAAAAATAATTTTTTTTCATTTGGCAACTCTATTTATATACACACACATGAATCCAGTGGAAATGATCATGTGATTTCCAATAATAACCGATTTTCATAATCGATCAAAATTATCTTAGTTCAATGTCAATTTACTTGTTGTACAATGTGTACATACATAGTTTATTGATTGATTCGGATAGAATAATTCAAAACTATGATAGGTGTGTGTATGTGTGTGTGTGTGCGTATGCGTGCAGGTATGTGGGTGTGAATGTGATTGTGGGTATGGGTGTTCATATATGAATTTCAATGGTGCTGGATTTAAATATTATGTTTCTATGGCATTTTTTTCTCCATATACTTAAAATAATAATAATAACAATAATTTAGCTAAAAATATACGTGCCTGGTTAAACCACCATGGAAGACCTGGAAGCACTGGACGGCCGTTTCGTCCTAGTATGGGACTCCTCAGCAGTGTGCATCCACGAACCCGCTCGCGCGCGAAGCCAGTAGGTCCTGGGTTCGAATCCCGCGGGGGAGCGGGTTCGTGGATGCGCACTGCTGAGGAGTCCCATACTAGGACGAAACGGCCGTCCAGTGCTTCCAGGTTTTCCATGGTGGTCTAGCTTCAATTGGCTCATGATTTCAACTTGTGAAATTTCTAAAAATCTCCATAATAGTACCTGGTTAAGTGGATAATTTGTAGTCTTACTTCATTTTGTAAAAAAAGTACTATTCATATTCTTTATATTCTCATGACATCAGAAAATAGCCCACTTAACAAGGGATAGTAATCAATGATTGTAATGTTCATTTGTCAAGATACATGAGATTACTTATTCAGTATTTTAATTTATTTATAGTAAATAACCTTTAAATTATAATAGACTTACATGACTGGATATTTCAGGCTTTTGTTGTTGTTTTTTTCTATTTAAAGTACATAGTATACAATTTTACTTAAGTTTAATAAACTGTTCATTATCAATGTTTAATACAAGTTCATACTGGTTAATAAAACAAATTAGTAAATGATTGTTTAAAGTATATAATTTAGATGGGAAACTTTAATGATAGATACTGAAAAACTAGGATTAGTACATAGTTGTATTGTTTTAGTAATAGTACTCTTTATATTAGATAGTACTATTGTTATGTTCGTTATCTTGAATGCTATTACTGATTCGTCTTACTCGGAACGGAACGAACAATCAAGGATTAAGAGACTCGATAGGCTATACTAGTCCGTTGTCCCCGACTCAGCTAACTCGATCCAGAAATCTTGGATAAGATGTAGAAAAGTGTATTCTACAGACAACCAGAAGATATTAGGTCCATCAAGCACACAAATCAAGCGTATTTATACAAATATATATAATCGATATTGCCATGGAAGTTTTTAAACATTTAATCGATAAGTTCGTCAATCGACTATGTGCGTGGGTGATAAGAAATGCCCAAGCATATATCTGCATACAAGCTCCACAAAGATAAAATTGCAAAATATGAGTTTTGGGGATCTAACGTCCCCAACAACTAGCAGTGTGAAATAAGTATTCTTGACCTACTATAGAATTTTAATAGTTGAGATCATGATTCAACTGAAGCTAGAAGCAGTGACTAGTGGAGTTCAACTGGTTCTTTTGTGAGATAGTAACTCCATGAAGATAATGATGGATGTGTCGCTCAATTTCATGGATTAGTTGAAGTTGGACATTAACACCGTTGGATGCCGGCCGGCTCAGTGGTCTAGAGGTTAAGCGCTCCCGCGTGAGACTTATAGGCCCTGGGTTCAAATCTCGTGAGATGCGATTGTAGTTGTGCACTGTCGAGGAGTCTCATGGTAGGATGAAACGGCCATCCATTGCTTCCAGGTTTTCCATGGTGATCTCGCTTCAATTGACTCATGATCTCAACTATTAAAATTACTATAATATTCACAAAACCCCTTCTGATATTATAGAATTTCTTATTATTTATCGATAAAATCCAATATTTATATTAGTGACTAGAATCATAGAATCTTCGAATTTCCATATCAATGTACATAATACCTTGTACTAAAAAAAAAACTTGTCACAACCCTGTGATATTTCACAAGTTCCCCGTTTATTGAACATTTTAAATGTATTCAAATGTGTAATACAATTAACTAAATTAATTTTCACTAAATATACTTTCTCAATACACGTATAGAAACTAGTTCATTAACCCGATATAAAAAAACATCCTTACAATATTTGGTAATGATGTTGTTATCTATTTGGATCCAAAGAGAGTAGTGAGTAATTATTTAATCAATGTTCTAACTGAACTCTTGAATCAATTCCCTAAATTCTTCTTATAATCCCTAGTTAAATCTACACGACAATATGAACACGAGAGAAAAGGTGCGATGTGTGAAAAGAACACTTTACTCCAATTTTAGTTTATGTACAGAAAATCAAGGGTATTCATGGTATTTCAGATGGCCTAGATCGTCTTGAAGGTAGTAGTAGTAGGATAGGCAATAATCCAATCAGGAATGTGACACATGATACTTAGTTTTCTACATGTTTCCGAGAAACGTCTATGCAACACGGATTAGACGAAATGTTTACCCCTCTGGACTTTTTCGAATAATAATTTGGATCTACCGAACACACCATTCTTTTAAAAAATAAGACTTTTTTTTTCTTTGGGTATACTTGTCATATTAGTTTACAAATAGTGTACAACATTTATACTCCATAGTGAATCAAACTATAAACTGAGAAATCCTATTGGCAAAATCAAATAATCTTTGTTATTTTAATCCCTTCTGTCATCAATGTCTATTACTTCACATAGTATCTATACCCCCTATGTAACACTTGAATAAATATATGGTTATAGGCAGCTGAAAATGAGCCACAAAATGTTATTTTTAGTTTATTCAAATTCATAAAGAGAGTCAACTGTATTCAATAAACTGATTAACTTGACATCGTAAATTAGTATTAATCAGTAAAATATCTATCTAAATGGTTTCTTGTTGATTAGCATTGAAAATCTGAAATCAAATACAATGTACTACAGTAACATGTCACTATGCTTTGTCACCATAGTACAAAACCTTATCGATATAATTCACTCCACCCTAAGGACTATAAAACATGATATTGATTGATATTAAGAGATCAAATTACCGTTAAAACATTTCATTCCTATTGGAGTTCATTTACTGTCTGAATAGTTTAATTGTCATATTATTCACTATAATATCGGTTTAAATCTTTAAAGGTGTACAAGTTTCCTCAAGACTAACTAGAGGTACATTAAATTTAAAGTACTAAGTAAGAGCATTTATCAACTATTTTCAACCATCTTATCACTACTATCTCTTTAGCTAAACTTTTTAATTAATCTTTTGAAAGTGTAAAATAATTTCTTTCCTTCTCCTTTCTTATGTTTCTGTTCATTTCCAAATCTTTTAACTAGCTATTCATCAATTATTATCAGAAGGGATTTTGTGGATATTATAGTAATTTTAATAGTTGAATTCATGATTTAATTGAAGCTAGATCACCTTGGGAAACCTGGATGCAATGGATAGCAGTTTGGTCCTATTGTAGGACTCCTCAGTAGTGTGCATCCACGATCGCATCTCACGAGATTCGAACCCAGAACCCATCAGTCTCCCGCGTGAGCGCTTAACCATTAGCCCACTGAGCCGGACGGCATCCAACAGTGTTAATGCTCAACTCCAACTAATCCACGAAATTGAGCGACACATCCATCCTTATCTTCATTGAGTTACTATCTCACAACAGACCCAGTTGTGATCCACTGGTCATGGTTTCTTACTACAACTCCAGGAAATACGTCTTGGAGACCGTCACTACTGAGCATATGATGATTATCATCAAAGAGGGGTTTCGTGGATATTATAATAATTTAATAATTGAATTCACGAGTCAAGTGAAGCTAGACCACCATGAAAAACCTGGAAGCACTGGACGGCCGTTTCGTTCTATTGTGGGACTTCTCATCAGTGTGCATCCACGATCCCATTTCGCGAGATTCGAACCCAGGACCTGTCAGTCACCAATCATAAAGTATTTAACAAAGCATATGTTTTAAACAAACGTTAAAAATAAATAATCAAAAAAACACGTATTCTAAAACATATATTTTATATTTATTTCTATACAAATATCAATAACATTAATTTCGCTTGGTAATTGTTTGCTTGAATCTTTCCATTGAAGTTTAGAACTGCAATTGATCAGTCTCTTATTGGCACATAAACATACTGTGTGTATTGCTTCGACATTGCCTTAATTCACAGTCATTATAAGCAAAGAAAGCAATGGAATTCAGGACGCAAATTTTATCCTGTTTGGGACTTGTCAGCTAGACGTACCTACATCTCAGAGTTATTGTTCACTCTGTGACTCGAACCCAGTACCATTTGCTCCAAACGCTATTGAATTATTCACCTAGCTACTGAGTCCTGATAGCCACTTGTTTGTGTAATGGAGTAAAGTTTAAATTCACTTAATAATGTTGTTTATTTGAATCTACCCATTGTTGTTTAGGACTGAAATTGATCAATCTCTTATTGGTAATATGTGTATACTGTACGGATTGCCTCGATATTGTTAACCATCATCCATCTTTCCTAATAATATTAATTATTGATTTATGAGACGAATTCAAATTATTTCATTGAATTGGTTAGTAAAAAATAATTTAATTATTCAATTATTCTTATAATAAATAATATGAGTGTATTTAGTAAAATTTAGAAGATGAAATGGATATTTCCTAAATATATTGACTGTTTTAATGTTTAATAATGTTAAATAATGATAGAATCTAGTCAGTTTATTTCATTCTTGTTATATCTTGTAGCATTGTGCCCTATCAATCTATAACGTAATGATACCGCCAATTAGTGAACAGTGAATTACTGACCGGACCAATGACTCATAAAACACGTCATGGGCAGTCTAGAGTCTTTATTGATCCTGCTTTCCGTCTAGGCCAGCCAGTTAAGTTCAGAACATCAATCTCAGCCTTCGCCATATGAATCATGTATTTCAAACATACTAGATTTATATTCAAACCGAATAGACCACATCGTACCATGAAATGGAAATAAGATTTATACAAAATCTAGCCAAATGTGTCTGTGAATGTGAGAGACAGCAATTGATAGACTGGGTATCACTCAAGAATGTTAAATCGTATAATAATAGTCTATAGCTCAAAATGAAGCTTATAATATGAGGGACATGAATATGAATAGTTTAGCTACTTAATAATTATACAATAAAAAATATATATATTGTATCGGTCCATAAGTAGTTCTCAAAGTTATCATTCATAATTCTACTCTTAACTCATCAGTTATACTGGTCAGTTGTTGTTTTTACGCATACATGAAGTTAATACTGATAATTGCAAATGATAAATTATAATCCTTAACAGAAAATGGATTAAATAGTTAATAATATTTTCCCAGATAGTCTAATGAGTTTTAAATAGCTCGATAGTTACATCTTTGAATGTAAAACTAGGTGATATGAGTTCGAATCCCATATTGAGTAACAATCCTCAATGGATTTCAGGTAAAACTTTTTGGTAAGTACAAATAACACTAAACTTGGATCAGTCAGGGTTTCTTCTACTTCCATCTACGTTGAGTCGACATAATTCGCCTTTTATATTAGCACCAATCTATTATTGTCATAAAAGACCTGTGTTTCCATTTTAAATTTGTATAGATGTGTAGTGTGGCGTCAAGTCGCGGTTGACTATGATCACCACTACAGGAAGACTACGTGCCAGTTAACCGATAAGATCCCCGCAAGCCAAATATCAGAAGGTAGTTGATGGCTGTAGTCGAGATGTATTCGTTGGCGATCTCGTGGTATCGAAAGGATACCGAGATCGTGCCAGGTTACAAGTGTGGTTACTGAGAGTAACCGAATCCGTACAAGGTCACAATCAACAGAAGAAAGAATGCCTTTAGTACAGTTAAGCAAACAAGTACAGTAAAACAATCACTGGTACAATTGGTTATAATAATAATAATTCTTTCCATTAAACCAATCGCGTTCTCTTGATAAAAGTAGGTCACTACAGATGAAATTCTATTTCATTTTTGATACTTACTCCTCGATTATGTTTTACATCTTATATTGGGTGACTGGGTTATACAACTGTGTCATTTTGACCTAATAAAGTCTACTTAAATCAGTACTAAATTCCATATTCAATTAGGTGACAGGTTTCAATTACACTAGATGTATCAGTTATCACAGGTTTGAAAGTACAATTTTCTATCAAACAAAATGACACTTAGATCAAAGAATAGTACTTAACGATCGTCTCCAATCACCTAATATTGATCTCTAAATATAGCTTGCTTGTCGAATGTTCTCTGACCATTGTTAATATTTCCAGTGGTTAAGAATGATTAAATAAATAAATTGGTTAGTGAAACTTTTGCCTCTATTAATAGATTAAATATATAATTTCATCATTTGTTTTGAACTAGTTATATTAAAGAAAAATCCGATAGACTGTTTAACGTTTACTTATATCAACAAATACTGATTTTAATCAGAGAGGGGTTTTGTGGATATTATAGTAATTTCAATAGTTGAATTCATGAGTTAATTGAAGCTAGATCACCATGGAAAACCTGGATGCAATGGACAGCCGTTTTGTCCTACTATGGGACTCCTTGACAGCGCACAACCACGATCTCACCTCGCGAGATTCGAACCCAGGACCCGTCAGTCTCACGCGGGAGCGCTTAACCTCTAGACCATTGAGCCGGACAGCATCCAACGGTGTTAATGTCTAAATTCAACTAATCCATCCAATAAGTTACTGATTTCGAATGCATGTTGAATTTTCTTATATCATGGGATGAATCTGAACAATTAACACGTTCTTATTTTATGTGCTTATTTTCTTGGCCAGTACGATAAATTTTCATGTTAACAAACTCTTACGATTATGGTAAATGGATATGCTTAAAACAATCACAATCAATTTTAAACAGATTTTGTAGATGGATGGTATATGGTAGACAATACAATAATGTTATAATATGTGGATAGATTGTATGTTATTCATGAATCGTATAAAGTATTCCACAGGTTATTCTAACAGCGGCATGTAAATTCGTCCTTACAGATATAGGTTATCTGACTTCTTTAAACTTTAAAAAACCAGAATAGATTCTTGACTACCCTCACAATGTTGCTGGTTAGGGTTATATATTTAAGGTTGGAGTTTTCATCATGAAATGACATCAACTACAATGTAAACGTTCTCTGTAAAAATATGGATGGATGAATTTCGCACTAAAATCTAGAAGGTTCTATATGATAAACTTATCTGTAAAAAATATAATCCCATTAGCTTAGGACTTCTTTAAGGACTAAGGTTTTAGGGTTAGGATTTAGGTTTAATGTTAATTAATTTGTTATGTATAAACTATGGAAGGAACATTAAACATATGGTTTGTTTAACTTTATTTATTTATTTGAACATATAAATATTGGTACAAAGGGGCACCGAATACATAGGCACCACACAAGTCACTTGATTTGTGTGTCGGCTGTGATACTGCCCAGGTGAACAGACTGAAGCAAGCGGTTTTCTTCGGGGGTCACACCCACAGCATTTGACCTAAAAGTCTAATCCACAAGATAGTGGAGCAACATCAGGAGATGCAGTCCCATAGTAGCTGTTGACCAACGATTGATCCATACGTCATTTGTTCTCTCAGGATACTGGAGCTCATGTTCACCATTGGTTTGGAATCAGGGTCTCTAACTCCCCTAGGTGAATCCCCATATCCAGAAACCGGTTTAAAGCACCAGACATTCGCTTTTCGTCCTCTTAATTTCGTGAACAACACCCCCATTGCAAGGAGGCACTAAGTAGGGCATCCCTGACAGTGACTGTATACGCGTGACCATGTGAAAGCATTTCGAGAGGGACAGCTGACTCTCCCTACACATGACCATACCAGGGCACTTTTACTCGATAGTGATAAAAAAATAATAAATTTTTATTATAATTTTAAATGTCCTGACTAGTTTACAATAGTATTTCTACTTCTCATTATACATAATATTTGAATTTTATACAAAACCTTGAAAGTCACCTTCTCAAACCTGATTCGTTTACTCCCATAACTGTACTTTGACTGATAAGCTTATCAGATACGAAAAACAATATAAAATTTTATTTACAATAGAAGAGTAAAATGTGATGATGTAACTAACTGATTGAATATGATTACCATTATCTTTTCGAAAAACAAAACTGTACAATAGTGGGAGTAATTAAAAACAAAACAATTTCATGTCTGTTAGATTATCAAGACGATAGTAAAACTGTTTTCGATTAGACTATCATTTATGGACGAACCAATCATGTATAAGATAATAGGTCTCCGATTTTGGCGCGAAATTCATTCATCCATTTGACAAAATACAGTTTTGGCATTATAACTAATGTCAGTTCACGATGAAAACCCTAAATCTAAATCCTAACCATTACTATCAACTGTAAATCATAATTGTAATACCTCACACTGGTTTACAATCTTCATTTGGCCCTATTAGGTAGGTAGACATTCTCAAGGTCAATTTGGCGTCGCTCGAAGGTCGTCCATAAATATGTAGTTTCACCCTATTTTTTCTAATCAAGTTTAAAATATGACTATTTTATCATAAACAACTTGTGACTATGGTGTCGTTCATTATTTGATTCTGATTGGTTTTTATTGTGGAGTCACTGAATTTAAAAACAAAATTCTAACTTCTAACCCATTTGGTATTGTTTACTTGAATCTTCTCATTGATGTTTAAGATTGCAATTGATCAATCTGTTATTGACATATATGCATCTTATGCATATTGCCTCGATATTGCCTTAATTCATAAGCATTTAACTTCACCCATTGCATATGTAAGTGATTATCAAGACTCAGTAGCTAAGTGGATAATGCGATTTCGTTTAAAGCAAACGGCGGTGATTTGGAGTTTCTGAGTGGATATCAGCTTTGGGATGCAAGCATACCCAGCTGACAAGTCCCAAATAGGACGAAACGCGCATTCTAGATTCTACTTCTAGTCATTATCCATCTTTACTCAAAATTCTAACGTTCAAAATTATTACATATTGCTGTAAAGATCTAAACATCAATGGTGGTTGGAAGTAGTCGACAGGAAACCCTGGACCCGGGTTTCGTGCTACTTGACACCCGTCAGCAAGGTGTACCTGTAATCTTGAGGGAACTTGTGTTCCCTGGCAGATTCGATCTCGTTTCACCCAGCTTCACAGTCAGAGACGTTACCACTGAGCTATCTGAGCCGCGTCCGACCTCCTGTAGGACTGAGATGTAATAACAATTGATTGATCACTGGGTGGCGATCAACGTCACGGGACACCTCAGCAGTGCTCATCCACGACCCCGCCTCGCGAGATTCAAACCCAGGACCTATCAGTCTCGCGCAAGGCGTTTAACCAACTAGACCACTTAGCCGACCGGCATCCAACGCTGTTAATGTCTAACTTCTACTAATCCACGAAATTGACCGACACATCCGCCAGTGCTTCCAGGTTCTCCATGGTGGTCTAGCTTCAATTGACTCATGATCTCAACTATTTAGAAGAGATTGTATTTTGAAGTGATCAGTGAGTTCAAATATTACTACAATCTCCACAAAACCCCTTCTGATAATAATCTCTCTCGTCTTACTATAGACTTTTATGTTCATTAAACAGTTGTAAATACAAATGTAAAGCTTCCGTAAATGATTCATTTTTATTCAATAACACTATATGGTAATTTAATTATTTTTCAGTTGTCGTTTCCGTCACATAGTTTTGACCTCGATCTAGGCATCTGTTACATTATTCAAAGAAAATTTTGGACATTTATGTAAACATACTTCGCGCAACCAGTTTGTGTATCTTCACTATATCAATATTAAATTAACCTCTTATATTACTGGCATGTTATACACACAATAGTAATAATGATATAAGTAATAATAATAGTAGTAGTACGTGTTTCATTCAATTTTACATATTTGAGTACTTTTGATTGTTGAATTGATGAGTCGATCTAAAGTGGACCATCATTGAAAAGCACGAAAGTGAAGGTCTTGGTTTTGAGTCCCTTAGTTGTGGGATCGTGGATGAACACTGTTGAGGAATCCCATAATAGGATGAGATGACCGAACAGTGCTTCCTTGTTTTCAATGATGGTTTAGCTTAGATCGACTCATGAATTCAACTATTAAAAATTACCACAATGTGCACACTCCCCCCATTCTGATAATATTTATGTACATGAAAAAATTTCTCTGTACAAAATATGAAACACCGTGACAAATTACTTGCTGTTTCATATCCACTTATTTGTCAAAGTACGTGTATCTGCCACAATTGATTGGTCACTGGGTGGCGATCAATGTCATGCGTGTCTAGTCCTTATTAGTGCCAGAGAGCACCAGTTCCATCAAGATTACAGGTACACCTTGCTGACGAGTGCCAAGTAGCACGAAACCCGGGTCCAGGGTTTCCTGTCGACTACCTCCAACCACCATCTTAATTCTTCATAGTGCACTCAATGTCGAGTCACCTAGACTGGTGGCCACATTGCAACTTGGTCGATAGCATTCGATCTGCACTAATAAGGACTAGACAGGCATGACATTGATCGCCACCCAGTAATCAATCAATTGTGACTAATGATGCATCTTGCGTCTGGCATATGAATAGAAAGTAATAAACATGATTTTTATCAATAATAGTAATATATGTTTCTAAAAGTGAACAAAGAATTTTTAGTGTCAGTTGCTATGTTAAGCCCACATAATTTATTCGAACTTCTGGACAGGCTAATTTATTCATTCTTATTGAGTCACATTTTGACCTTTTTAATCATTCGATTATCAACCTTGACTATATTAATGTCAGCGTATGTTTATGCACTTCTTACTATAATCACCACATGTCCCTAACTTATTCTTGTCTCAATATAAATATCAGTTCATGCTTGGTTAAATTGAGTTGTCTCACACACCTTCTTCACTGAACGTCTCTTCTCTTCGTTTCTTCAATATTCTGTCTGGATCAACGATTATATAAAATATACATTTTCAAAAATCCACTCTCATATTTGACTTATTTTAATTCCGTTATTCACTAACATGATTTAAGTCGATGATTATATGCGAGGAATTGGTAAAGTGTATATTTTGACAGTAATCATTCGATAACAATCTAAAATAATCAAATTGGAATCAGATTGAAGGATACGAAAAATTCATGACAGTTTACAGGTATGATGAAATTAGCAAAAATTACTGAATAATAATAATAATAATAATAATAATAATAATAATAATGCCAAAACGAAATTAATTTAAAACTACCTGGAGAAGTATGATTCTACAGGCATAAATATTGTATTCAATATACGAACTGCTAGCAAATATAGGAATACTAAGGATGTGTAGTGACCTACTTTTACCAAGATTGATTTAATGGAAACAATCATTATTATAACCAATTGTACCAGTGATTGTTTTACTGTGCTCGTTTGTTTAACTGTGCTAAAGACAGCCATATTACTGCTCAATTATCCTTCGATTGATTGTGACCTTGCACGGGTTCGGTTACGCTCGGTAACCACGCTTGTACTCCTTTGGGACGATCTCGGTATCCTTTCGATACCACGAGATCGCCAACAAATACATCTCGACTACAGCCATCAACTACCTTCTGATATTTGACTTACTGGGGATTTTATCGGTTAACTGGCACGTAGTCTTCTTGTAGTGGTGTTTATAGTCAATCGCGACTCGATTCCACGCAACAGATGTGATGTTAATATTAGTATTATAGCAACTCACATGGATTTCAGTTTGTTCACATTCGGTTAAGTCATTTTGTTAACTTATTAACGAACTGAGTCATCCGTAAAACAACAACTCATCTATATCATTGTATCTTTATTATTGTTGCGAATGTATGAGGATGTATGCTTGAGCATTGCATACTGCCTACACATTTATTCACGTTGTTAGCCTTACTATTAAGTGCTTACTTGATTTGATGATTCATTCATTTCACTATGTATATATATGTCCATGTTATTCATGTTCATTGCTCTCTCTCGCTTAATTGTACTCGCTTACTCGTACTCATATTCGCTGACTCACTCGCTCGCTCGCTCGCTTACCTGCTTGTCTATCTGCACAACTCTTTCATGCTTGTTTGACGCACCCATAATTTTGGATATCTGTGTGTATGGTCCCATAATAAACATAATCAACACTTCATATTTGCCTTTTGATTAATATACCGTTGGGGCGTTATCCATTGACGGTTATCAAGACAAACCGTATACGAAGTTTAGGGATTATATGGAATACTGACCACCACAGTATATAAAATAGTGCATACTATTCAAAATAGACAAACGAAAGAGTACAAGCACTCAAAACCTTCAGTTTGTTTATTCACATCAATTTAACAGATCTATTTGAACCATTCAATTTGAAGGTGACTTGACTGTTCTTCATAGGATTTCTTGAGAAGATGAAAGTACAACAACGCAGAAATAATATGAATGATAAAGCTCAAATCGAGTACTGTCTCATATTTATATGCCTAATAGCTTCTTAGACTTCACGTAAAATTAGGAGGCCAAAACTAATGGAAAAACATATTTAACTTATAATTGGAAAAGTTATCACAATTATAGAAGGCTGGAGCTCCAAAGTTAGCTAGTGGTAAGACGAGAACACGGTATAATTTGATTTCTTTCCATTTATAATAGGTATCAGTCTATAACATGAAATAGTATGTTTCATGAGAACCTTAACAAACAACCAGACTAAAGCAGTATAATACAGTTCAAATCAAGAAGGAAATGCTTTGCTATTTATTCCACAGAAAAACAAAGTAAGCGAATATTCTTCAAATGTTTGCATAAATGTTCATGAGTAAATAAAATATGACCACTAAATGTTCTTGTTTGTGTAGACTGAAGAAAATCTTAAAAATGAGTTGTTGTGCTTTTTTCTCTTTTTGGTGACTTTTTATTTTAAAAATTTCTTTTATTTCCTCAGGTTACTGAATTGACTTGGTAAATGGCGCTGGGAATTGTGCATCGGACGAAACAAGTGGAAAACACACAGAAGTTAGATGAAAATCTATTTGAACTGCAAAACACATCAAAATTATATCTGAATAGGCTACTGTCCATATGATTTATTCACAGTCACATTTGTATACATTAAATTGAGTAATACTTAACACTACAACCCCCAAATGATCCGGTACGGCTGAGAGTGGGGAGAGCACGCTCTCCCTCTCGAAATTCTCTCACATGGCCATGTATACACAACCACTGTAATGGAAGTCCTACTCACTACCTTCTCGCGGCGGGGGTGTTGTTCACGAAATTAAGAGGACGAAAAGCGAATGTCTGGTGCTTTAAACCGGTTTCTGGATATGGAGGATTCACCTAGGGGAGTTAGAGGACCCTGATTCCAAACCAATGGTGAACATGAGCTCCAGTATCCTGAGAGAACAAATGACGTATGGATCAATCGTTGGTCAACAGCTATTATGGGACTGCATCTCCTGATGTTGCTCCACTGTCTTGTGGATTAGACTTTTAGGTCAAATGCTGTGGGTGTGACCCCCGAAGAAAACTATTTGGTTCGGTCTGTTCACCTGGGTAGTATCACAGCCCTCACACAAATGGAATGATAAAGTATGTTGGCTATGTATTCGGTGCCCCTTTGCATCAATATTTATTTGTCTAAATAAATAACAAGTAAAAGTACTTAACATCAAGTAGTCAGTAACCTACTATATGAACACATTTACAACATCATATAATAAAGCGTCTATAATAACAGAAATAATTAATTATCAAAGTCATATCATTACTCCTCTTCAGGGTTTGATTACGTCACAGACAATTTAAAAATTTAGTTACTAGTACTCTGATCAATTAACTCCTAGCTCATCATAATGGAAATACCTTCTTTTAGTACTGGTCAAATAGTTCTTGATCAGATCGAATTCCAATTGTTAAAAAAGATTCATGCTACTTCACCAAACCATTAAGAAATTGATTATCTTGATTCTAAAACATTATTAATTGATATCCATTAAAAAAACTATTCAAAAGTATGATGTTCCCAGACACTACTGACAATATCTGAAACTGAACATGAAGTGATATGTAAATCAAAGTTGAAATCCAGTTGTAAGATTGTTTATTGCTACTTTCTAGACTGATATGTAACATCTAACATTCTAAAAGTCCCTTAACACTGTAGTTACAGCTTCCTTTCAATGTACCCATATTTGTCACACATTATTATATATTAACGGTATCTATAGTTACATGATTAATCACTATTACACAGTGTCTTGTCGATTCCGAAAATAATCATTCCTCACAAAATCATATGACTGTTGATTGCGCAATTCTGTTGTACCTTATGCTTCATCATATTCACATTTCTGTTCATTCTACATAATTTACAAATACTGAATGTTCTGTTGTATTAAACTGATTAGGTTTGTCAGTTGTTGGGCGTTCTACTTTCATTTTCGAAATAAAGATACAAAAACTATTTTTACAGTTTAGTAGCGCAAACAACTGTTGATTCGTTTGATGCAGAATAGATTCGCTGATACAAATGTTATCAGTAGTAAGTAACTAGAAGAAAAATCTACTCTGCCAACATAAGAAAGCATTGACAATAATGGGATATCATATAAACAACTCAAGATAGCTCATCATTAAGATATCATTCTGTTCTTTTTCTTTTCATTAGTAAATTTAAGTGTAATTAAACATTGTTTGTGATCTGGATTGAGATATAGATCTGCATCGACATTATCGAATTGTTTTCTTTTCTACCTGTTCTACAAAAAACACATTCATGAACTCGTCTCTAAAACAAACTTTATTATGTGTAACGACGAGTGATATTACTCGGTTGATTAAACTGAAATGTGCAGGATGGGATACCAATAAGCCATCTACTGGTTTAAATATGAATAACTCAACAACTAAATTACCTCTCAAGGTGGACAAATAAAAATGTTTGGAGTAGTGATTATATCTATCACATTTTCTCAATACTAAATATAACAATCTATGGATTAACCTCTATCGATATTCTAAAAGATTAACTTGGCCAAGTTCACATGTGTTTCAATGAATCGATTATTTTCTATCGAATATCAAATGATTGATGAGAATAAGCGTAACTGTTTCATTTATTCAAAGATGAAATTCTTCACTCATATTACACGTGTATAATTATGAGAATTAAGTAAATTCATCAGTTAGTTATTTGTGTATACGTCGTGTATTATTAAGTGTTTGTTTTATTTTAATTAAGATCATGAACCGATCAATGTTAGATGACCATTGAAAACCTGGAATCACAGGATAACCGTTTCGTTTTAGTATGACACTTCTCGACAGTAAGTGTTCACAGCTTAGCGGTTTAGAGGTTAAGGATGCGCTTGCGAGGCCGAAGGTTCTGGGTGTTATAACATGTGACCTGTGTGCCCTGTTAATGTATAACGTAATTATACCGCCAATTACAGAACAGTGAATTACCGACCGGACCAATTACTCATAAAACAGGTCATGGGCAGTCTAGAGTCTTTATTGGTCCTGCTTTCCGTCTAGGCCAGCCAATTAAGTCCAGAATACCAATCTCAGCCTTCGCCATATGAATCATGTATTTCAAACATGCTAGATTTATATACAAACCGAATAGACCACATCTTACCATGAAATGGAAAATAAGATTTATACAAAATCTAGCCAAATGTGTCTGTGAATGTGAGAGATAGTAATTGATAGACTGGGTATCACTCAAGAATGCTAAATCGTATAATAATAGTCTATAGCTCAAAATGAAGCTTATAATATGAGGGACATGAATATGAATAGTTTAGTTATTTAACAATTATACGATAAAAACTATACGTAATATATTGGTCCATAAATGGGTCCCAAAAGTTATCATTCATTATGCTTATCGGGACATAACACTGGGTTCGACTCCCGTTTGCGGGGTCGCGGATGCGTACTGTTAAAGAGTCCCATACTGCCTTCAAGTGCTTCCAGGTTTTCAATGGTTGTCTAGCTTCAATTGACTAATGAATTCAACCATTAAATGCCTTTAATTACCTAATATTATTTTAACATAAACATTAGCTAGAATTTATATTGAGCCTATTACTTGTGGACGACCTTTGAGCGACACCAAATTGGCCTTGAGAATGTCTACCTACCTAATAGAGCCAAATGAAGATTATAAACCAGTGTGAGGTATTACAATTATGATTTACAGTTGATAGTAATGGCTAGGATTTAGATTTGGGGTTTTCATCGTGAACTGACATTAGCTATAATGCCCAAACTGTATTTTGCCAAATGGATGAATGAATTTCACGCCAAAATCGGAGACCTATTATCTTATACGTGATTGGTTTGTCCATAAATTATAGTCTCACTAAGAGAGAGCAAAATAATCGAGTTTACAATTCAATTCATAATCTGTATTCATCCAATGTCATTTGTTATTATCAACTGAACAATTTTCATTATGTACAAATGTCAATAATAAATGATTCAATGAAGTAGGCTTAAAAGAAATGTGATAAAGAAAACAAACAGACAAACAAAAAAATATAGATAAGCCAATGATAACAAAATTGGAGACAAAGAAAAGAAAAAAATTCAAATGAAATAAGACAGATCTTAAGTAAATATAATAAAAGAGCATGTTACCGAATAATTATTACATTTTCAGAAGGGTCTTGTGGAGATCTTAGAAATTTCACTGATTGAAATCATGAGTCATTTGAAGCTAGACCACCATGGGAAACCTGGAAGCACTGAACGGCCGTTTCTTCTCACCATGGGACTCCTCAGCAGTGCGCATCCACGATCCCGCACCACGCGGGACTCGAACCCAGGACCTACTGGCTTCCTCGCGAGTGCTTAACCCTAGACCACTGAGTCGGCATCCGACGGTGTTAATGTCTAACTTCAACCAATCCACAAAGTTGCGCCACCGTACACCATTGTCTTCAGTGAGTTGATTTCCCACAACAGACCTGGTTGAACTCCACTGATAACGGCTTCTCACTAGAACTCCAGGAATATCTCTTGATGTTAAATGTAATAAAAAGAAAAGAAACAATACCAAGAATAGAATAGCAGAAATAAGTCTAAGAGACAAACAGTGATAAACATAATATTAAATAGATCAACAGATGAATAGATAAACAAGTGGATGGATAAATAGGTAGATGCCAAGTTTGTTTGATGAATAATCCTTAATCTTCAAAATATCTCATATAATCAGAAAATAAGTCCGTGTTAGCACTACATTCAATAGAATCTTAACATAGTATTGACTTCAGTGATAAAAAACACCCTCAGAATTCTGTTGATTCATTCAAAGGAAGATTGACAGATGAAGTCGTGCACATATTTGAGAACCTAAATAATATCGATCAAACAGATGGAGTTCAATTGGCTACACCCTGAAAACTGCTAATTAATATGTAAATCACAGTTTGTTTTATTACTCCTGTGTTGCTGTATATTTTGTAGACAATAGCAATGTACTTTCATCTGTTCTAATCCGTTATTTTGTTTAGTTATATGATAAATACCCACCCTGTTTAGCACAATAACAAAAACAAACCATTCGTTCTAACAATGACGAATATTCGTAAATATATATTCTTATTTCATGCATGCTGTGACAAGTTTCACATAACCCATCTATCCTAGGTTCGTTAGCAATCTTAACCTCAAGTCATGCATTATCTACCATTCGCACATATTATATTTGTATACACGTACACATAAATATACACTTCATACCTAATCATAATTTATCCATATTTCACACTAAATGATTTAATATTCATGATAATAAAACCGATTCCAATTTCACTAGTTGAAATCATGAGTCAATTGAAGCTAGATCACCATGAAAAACCTGGAAGCACTGGACGGTCGTTTCGTCCCACCATGGGACCCCTCAACAGTGCACATCCATGATATCTCACAAAAGCCCAATTCCAATTGTTTAATACCACAAATAATCTATGAACCATACATTTATATTTCAAATATAATCTATTTTTAATGTATGTTTCAGAATTCGAGTTATCTTATTGTTAATATAAAGAAGTGAAATTAGCCACCTCTCTGGGTAATGCGTTGGTACTGTAAGCGATAAGTAATGGTATTAAGTTTTAACAAAAGAAAAACATAAGCACTGAAATACAGGTGAACTGGATGATGAGTCTTATATAGAACGAAAAAGAGGATCCTTAGTCCTTTTGTTTACTACATTCCAAATATATTAAAGAATTAAATATGAAAATATTCAAAAGAAGGAAATATGGAAGTTGGATAACATCTTCAATGCATTTTATAAAGTAACTGTTTTATCATATCATATTACCAACATGTTAGACAAATGGACGGTGACGCGATTTCGTGGACTGGTTAAATTTAGATATTAATACTGTCGGATGCCGGCTCAGTGGTTTAGAGGTTGAGAGTTCGCGTGCGAGACAGAAAGTCCTGGGCTCGAGTCTGTTATAACTTGTGGCCTGTATGCCCTGTTAGTTTATAACGTAATGATACCGCCCATTACAGAACAGTGAATTACCGACCGGACCAGTGACGCATAAAATCCATACGAGCAGTGTAGAGTCTTTATCGGTCCTGAATACTGCCTAGGCTAGCCTGTTAAGTCCAGAACATCAATCTCAGCCTCCTCGACATGAATCATGTATTTCAAGCATACTGGGTTTATATACAAACCAAACAGACTACATTGTACCATGAAATAGGAAATAACATTTATACAAGCTTTAGCGAAAAGTGACTGTAAATGTGCGAGGTAGCAATCGATAGACTGGGCATAACCCAAAAATGGTTAATCTCACAATAATAGTTCATAGGTCAAAATAAAGCTTATAATAAGAGCGACACAAATATGAATAGTTTAGTAACTTGACAATCATACGATAAAAATATAGGTATAGTATTGGTCCATAAATAGATCCCAAAAGTTGTCATACATTGTTCTCATCGGGATATAATAGAGTCCTATGAGCAGGATCATGGATGCGCGCTGATGAGGAGTCCCATACTGGGACGAGACGACCATACAGTGCTTCCAGGTTTTATATGGTGGTTTAGCTTTAATGGACTCATGAATTCAGCTATTAAACGAAAAATGGTATCATAAATACTTTTACAATTCTATATAACATTTTAAATAATTTCATATATACTTTGGAATAAATAGGACAAAATAACTGGTCATATGTCGATGATACTATAATAAATGGACGACCCTCGATCGACGCTAAAGTGACCTTGAGAATGTCTACCTATTAACTAAGACGAAACAAGAGTTTTAAAACAAATGCCAAAACGCTATTTAACTAAACGGATGAATGAATTTCGCGCCAAAATCGAAGATCTGTTATTTTAAATCTGACTGACATTTATCAATAAAATTTAAACACAATTCTGAACAGAATTAGTGCTTTATAGGTGTACGAGTCATCCAGTTCCCTCAAGATTATAGACAAGAGTGTTGATGACGTTGATCGAACTGTATTTCGTATTGATTACCTCTAATCACGTAATACTATTATGTGATATCAAGTCACGTAAACTAGTGATTTCATAACAATTTGATCAATAAAATTCAATCAGCACTGAATAGTACATGAATATAATATTCTATACCATTCACTAATCAGTCAGTGTAAGAATTATGATATCTCTTGGATATTGTCTAAACCCATGATGAATATCCGCTCAGTAATTGAATTTTTTGATCTTATAAGAGGTGTTTTGGATGTTGTTTAACTGTGAAATTAACTAAGTGAAGAATGAAAGAATAACTCACAGATGATGTTAGATAGTGATAATACAAAGTCAAAGGTTATCTGAATTTAAAATAATTTTTTTGTATTTTAGGAAACTATTTACTAACTTGTATTGGAATTCGATAAGACTAATTTATGTTTGATGATTGAATTTGTACTTACTTACATACTTACGCCTGTTACTCCTCGTGGAGGAGCATAGGCCAACCACCAGCATTCTCCATCCAACACTGTTCTGGGCAATCCTTTCCAGCTCCTACCACTTCCTATTCATCCTTTTCATATCCGCTTCTATTTTAGACGCAATGTGTCTTTTGGCCTTCCTCTTCTCCACTTCCATTCAGGATTCCAATTTGGCGCTTGTCTCGTGATGCAGTTTGGTGGTTTCCATAGTGTATGTCCCATCCATTTTCATCGTCTTTTCCTAATTTTCTTTTCAGTTGGAAGCTGATATGTTCTCTCTCACAGTAAACTGTTTCTGATGGTATCCGTCAAATGGATGTTGAGTATCTTGAGTAGATAATTATTTATAAATACTTGCACCTTCTTAATGATGGTTGTATTAGTTTTCCAAGTTTCAGCTCTGTACAATAGAACTAACTGTCTTCATGTTCGTATTGAAGATTATCATTTTGATATTGGTTGACAGACAGTTGTTGTGATTTCCATATATTCTTCAATTGTAAGAATGCTATCCTTGCTTTACCAATCCTTGCACTTACATCTGCATCTGATCCTCCTTGTTCATCGATGATGTTGTCCAAGTACGTGAAGGATTCCACATCTTCCAGAGTTTCGCCATCAAGTATGATTGCGTTGGTTTTCTCTGTGTTTTATTTGAGGATCCCCGACCGTTGTTGCTACCTTGACGTGGTGGTCGGGCTTGCCTATCGTGATGAAGCAACCGAGCTATACTGGCTGGAACAACCGTTCCTCAAGGTCCTACCATGTCAGACAGGTCGGTTGAAGAGCGGTAAGACTAAAAGCAACAAACCCAAGGTCCGAAGGCGAAGTCGTACTGCTGACTGTACAGAGGTGTGACAGCAGTAAGGTGTTTCCTTCAGACAACCAGCATGACAGCGATGCTGCCTTCCCACAAGGAGGGGTGGGGTTAGAAAAGGTCGACCCTAAAAATGCACACCTCGCCTTATCCCACGGATATCCGTCTCCGGCGGTAAGGTCTCAATAAGTACGGAGCTAACACAAAAATTACCCATAACAAGGTCGTGTGTGACCGACCTCAAGCAGTTGTCCCTTGGGCACTGCGGTCACGCTCTCAGGTCACTAAGACCACTTCTAATCCAATTTCCTTTTCAGGTACCTCCAGAACAACCCTTCCACGGTGTGGGCAACCGGGAAGTGATAACCGCCCTCATACTTCTAACAGCACTCAAGACCACTGTATTCATAATCAACCTCCTCTTCAATTCCTATTATTCCTCCTACATCGACTTTCAACTCTATATTTCCTCTCTCGGCTTCCACCTCAAGTGTCACCGTAGCCAACGATTCTAGTGCGCAAAACACTGTCCCAGGTCTACTGAAACCTCGCTCCAAACTACACATTGGAGCCTTCAACGTACGCACCCTATGTCAAATCGGTCAGCAGGCTTCCTTGGCTAAAACCCTAGAGTCTCTTTCCATTGATGTATGCTGTGTCTCCGAAACACGCATACAGGATTCCAGTGTGGTCATTCACTTGACCTCACCTCGGCAAGACGGAGAGCCAACGAGATACACCCTTCGTGTGTCTGGTGACCCGATGGCAAGTTCTCGTGGACTGGCAGGTGTAGGCATAGCACTAAGCATGAGGGCCGAACAAGCACTGCTAGAGTGGATCCCCGTCAACAGTCGTCTATGTGCTGTTCGGCTGAACGGCTACGTAAGAACTCGGAAGGATAGGGACACACGTCGTTGCCTTTTTGTCGTTTCTGCCTACGCTCCCACTGACTGCAGCTCAGATGAAGTGAAAGATGAATTTTACAGAAAGCTGTCCGAACTTCTTCAGAAAGCTAAACGCTCAGACATAGTACTCGTAGCAGGTGATTTTAATGCTCAGATAGGCAGTTTAAACCAAACAGAAAGGCATTTAGGTGGATATTTTAGTATTCCGACACAGCGAACAGATAATGGTGATCGTCTGCTGCAGCTATGCTCAGACAATCGTTTATTTTTAGCAAACACAAATTTTAAGCATAAGGAGAGACATCGTCTAACATGGCGACCCCCTACACCAAACCAACGATGGACTCAAATAGACCATATTGCCATCAGTCATCGTTGGAGAGGGTCGGTAGAAGATTGTCGCTCATTCTGGAGTACCTGCTTGGACTCCGACCATGCCCTAATACGGGCACGCATCTGCTTGCGCCTCACTGGACGCAAAAAAGCCACATTAAAAAGACCCATTAGAACTGAGTTGAGTAACGAGAAAACCAAAAGTAGGTTCCAGGAACAACTGAGGTCACACTTAGGTAGTTGTGAAGACGAGGCTGACCCAGATGTTGCTTGGAAGGCATACAAGCAGCTGTGGAAACAGCAGTGACATCTATTAGTGACTTAAACCACAGAGTTACAAGGAACCAGTGGATTTCTTCAAGGTCTGTCACACTGATGGATTCTCGCAAACTCGTCCCATCAGGTTCTGAACATGATGAAGAGCGTAAACAAATCAGATCTAGGTTAAGAAAAAGTCTAAGGAACGACCGTGAGCAGTGGTGGGTAACGAAAGCAAAAGAGATGGAAAAGGCGGCGACTATAGGGAACACAAGACAGCTTTACAGACTAATAAAAGAAACTGGAATTAATAAGTCAAGTGTAAGTGAGATTATTTCGGAAAAAGATGATACTCTCATCTGCTCCCAGTCCAGACGTTTAGAACGATGGGCGGAACATTTTAGAGAACAGTTCAGCTGGCCTTCAGCTACTCTACAACTACCCTCCATTCCCAGACAAAGTGAATGGAACATTGAAGTAGGTCCCCCAACTCTTGCTGAAGTTGAGAAGGCTATAGTTAATCTGAAACGAGGAAGGGCAGCTGGTCCAGATGGACTGGCTCCAGAAGTCTTTAAGGATGGTGGTCCAATTTTAGCGACTAGGTTGACTAATATTTTAGCTAAGATCTGGGAGTTAGACGTTATCCCATCTGACTGGTCGCAATCACTTATCGTCCCAATATATAAGAAAGGGTCAAAATCATCCTGTGACAACCACAGAGGGATTAGTTTAACAAACATAGTATCTAAAATACTGGCCTCGATAATTATCAAACGCCTAACTAAGACTCGTGAACTACAAACACGAGAGAACCAAGCTGGCTTTAGACCTGGTCGTGGCTGCATCGACCACATATTCACCATTCGTCAGGTTCTAGAACACAGGCATACCTATCGGCGTCCGACGATGGTGGTCTTTCTTGACTTAAAAGCAGCATTTGACTCTGTAGACCGCGAGACTCTGTGGCAGTGTCTGTCATTGAAAGGCGTACCTCAGAAGTACATAAACCTTGTGAAGGCTCTTTACTCGAACACTACTAGTCGAGTCAGGGCTTATGGCGAACTGTCATCTACTTTTGCAACCTCAAGTGGTGTCCGTCAAGGCTGCCCACTTTCTCCATTTTTGTTTAACTTCATCATAGACCTATTGATGGAAATAACACTCTCGTCGACTGAATTCTCGGGTATTGATCTCCTTCCAGGAGGTCCACTTATCGACTTAGAATATGCAGATGACATAGTCCTGTTTGGTGAAGACGCTGACAAAATGCAGAGTCTTCTGGTAGCACTAAGCAACAATGCCAGAATGTTTGGGATGCGCTTCTCTCCCTCTAAATGCAAGTTGTTGCTTCAGGACTGGTCTGCGTCAACACCTGAACTAAGGATAGGGAGTGAAGTAGTCGAACGCGTTGACAACTTCACTTATCTTGGAAGTCTGATCAGCCCTAATGGGTTGGTGTCTGACGAAATCTCAGCACGGATTCGTAAAGCTCGTTTGGCTTTTGCCAACTTACGTCACCTTTGGCGGAGGCGAGATATCCGTCTATCAATAAAAGGACGAGTATACTGCGCGGCTGTCCGTTCTGTTTTAATTTACGGCAGCGAAACATGGCCCTTAAGAGTAGAAGACACCCGTAAGCTACTAGTATTTGACCACAGATGCCTTAGAAATATTGCTGGCATCTGCTGGGATCACCGGGTAAGTAATAGTGAGGTTAGACGCAGGGTATTAGGGAATGATGGTAAATCAGTTGATGAGGTTATGAATCTTCATCGACTGAGATGGTTGGGCCACGTATTACGTATGCCTGAACACCGATTACCGCGACGTGCAATGCTAACCGGTGTAGGGGATGGTTGGAAGAAAGTTAGGGGCGGCCAAACCAAAACGTGGCATCAGTGCCTGAAGTCACTAACTTCTAGTCTGAGCCATGTTGGTAGATGCAGACTACTTGGTTGGGGTCCGCGTGACTTTCGTAACCAATGGTTGGAGACCCTTGGTGACATGGCTCAGAATCGATCACAATGGCGTCGGTGTATACACTCTCTGTCTTCTCTTAAACTAAGAGATTAAGATCACTTCACATCTTTCTTTCTACGAACTAATTCTTTCTTCCTATACTATATCCTTATTGCAATCTTTCTCCTATATATTACCACCTTTGACCTAACCACTCCTATGAATCCGGTGTTCATCTTGCTGTGCTAATGAGGTATGGCAACCTGGGCCGATGCATACATGTGCCTGGTCCTACGTTGTAGCTGACTGACTGACTGATTTGAGGATCTTGCTTTTTCCTTTGTGTATGTTGAGGTCTACTAATGGAGAGACTGTTGCTACACTAGCTGTCTTTGTCTGCATTTGTTCGTGTGTATAGGATAGGAGGGCTAGGTCATCTGAAAAGTCCAAGCCTTCTAACTGTTTCTGTTTGTATTCCGTGTTTTCCCTCAGTTGTCGAGGTCTTCATGATCCAGTCTACCACCAGAAGAAAAAGGAAGGGGGAGGGTAGACAGCCTTGTCTGACAATTGAACTTAAAGTGAAACCCATTAAAAGTTTATTCTTGATGACCAATAGATCAAGTGTTTAGATTTACTCATATGAACGGATTACGCTAAACAACATAGATGTGTAGCATTATAGCTACACTCATGATATTTTATTACGTTTTTGTCTGCCTCTTTATTTTAATTGTATCTCTTTTCGATCTAATTCTGGTTCCAAGTAGTAACCAATTTCATGTTTGTTTAGTCCGACAATAGGATGAAACGGCGGTCCAGTGCTTCCAGGTTTTCAACGGTGATAATAAGTATTTAACTACTACACGATGGTTCGAAAAGGAAGAGAATTTATGGACCATTATCACTATAGGGGTTGTGGAGATTATTAGGTTTTTGATTGAGATCATGAAACAATTGATGTTAGACCACCGTTGGAAACCTGGAAGTACTGGACGGCTGTTTCTTCCTATTGTGGAACTCCTCGGCAGTGCGCAGCCACAATCCCGCTAGCGGGATTCGAACCCAGGGCCTTCAGTCTTGCGTGTGAACACTTAACCTACTGGACCACTGAGCCGGCATCCAATGGTGATAGTGTTATCAATCGGTTCATGATTTCAATCAATAACTTAATAATCTTCATAACCCTATACTGATATCTTAAAATAGTTTATCATTTTCCTAACCTCTCTTTATCTGTTTGATTTGTTTCAAAAGACCAGTAAATATTTTATTGAACATCATTTGAATATGAAAAGAAGTTTGTTTATTATACACTAATTTCTTATTTACTTATTATAATGAAATTTTAACCAGTAAGAATACTATCTATTGTTATATGATCAAGAACAAATTAGTTTAATTATGTATAATACATAAATGAACATGTGGGTGTATTTTGTCCATTCCTCTATAGTTAACTATTATATAGAATCGTAACTAAAGTTTGGATTGAAAAATAAATGTCTAACTAGTTTAGATATATGCTATTGCCTAGTTGAAACCAAAATAAAGTGATTGAGTAAATAACAGTTCTAGACTTCATTAAAAATAGAAATGTACATTAATTACCTAAACAACTATTAACACCAACTCCATCTGTATCACTTCTAGAGTTACTCCCGGTCCCAAGCCTAGGTAAAGGAGAAGAGTTAAGCATGGGTTTAGTGACCCAATCTCATAGAAAACTAACTCGCCAAAAAAACGCTAACCAGTTAATATTACCACCTAGTTATTCAATCAGCAGCAGTCTCTGCATCAGTAGGCCTCAGTATACACAAAGGGAAAACCAAAGTCCTCAGATTCAAAGCGGAAAACAGCAATCCAATCACACTTGATGGCGAAACTCTGGAAGATGTAGAGTCCTTCACATACCTAGGAAGCATCATCGATGAACAAGGAGGATCCGATGCAGACGTAAAGGCGAGGATCGGCAAAGCAAGGGTCGCATCCCCACAATTGAAGGACATATGGAACTCAAAACAACTTTCAACTAATATCAAAGTGAGAATCTTTAATACGAACGTCAAGGCAGTTCTACTGTATGGAGCTGAAACTTGGAGAACTACAACAACCACAATCAAGAAAGTACAAGTATTTATAAATAGCTGTCTACGCAAGATACTCAACATCCATTGGCCGGATACCATCAGCAATAGCCTTCTGTGGGAGAGAACAAACCAACTTCTAGTTGAAGAAATTAGGAAAAGACGATGGAAATGGATAGGACATACAATACGAAAATCGTCAAACTGCATCACGAGACAAGCCCTAACTTGGAATCCTGAAGGGAAGCGAAAAAGAGGAAGGCCAAAGAACACATTGCGTCGGATAATAGAAGCAGATATGAAAACGATGAATTACATCTGGACGGAGCTAGAAAGGATTGCCCAGGACAGGGTTGGATGGAGAATGCTGGTCAGTGGCCTATGCTCCTTCACGAGGAGTAACAGGCGTAAGTAAGTAAGTAAGTAAGTTATTCAATCAATAATTGTTCAATCAGTTATCAAATCTAAATTACAATAATTAAACAAGTTGTTAAAAGATGTAAGGGAATTATCAGGCTCAATAAATAAATGTTCTTCTATTCTTTCTGGATAGATCACGTACCGATTTGTTCGAAAGATAGTATTTGTTTACGTTATAACACAGAATGTTTCCAATTCTAGAAGAATACTTCAATTCATAAAAAAAACACAATTCCAGTCGATGCAAGCAACACAATCAAAAGGGGAACAAATCAATATGGTTGCCGTCAAGACTAAGTATCAAGTAAAACAACATGAATGCAGTTCAGGAAGAAACATGAAAACTCGGTGAAAGCGTAAGGAAAACAAAGACTACGATAAAATACAAAAATTACCATTTCAAATGGAATCAAAATGACTAACAAAATGTACAACTGAAGGAATCAATGAGAATAAATTACAAGAGCATACATGGAGGGATTTTCACACACAAAACCTTCAAAATGGGTCTTACAATTATTATTATTTTCATGTGTTCTGATCGTTTGTTAAGTTTAAACAAATAAAGAGGAATAAGATTCAGAAAATATGAAAGATTCCTTATATTTCAAGTTTTCTCATGAGCCCCAAATGGCCAAACGTAACAGTAGCCTCCTTTATGACCATGTGATGACAGTGGCAGCATTTGTAATTCTTGAACGGACATAATATCACAAAATGCCATGCTCTATAAAACCAGCATGGTGATGAAGGTTTGAAAGGAGGTTGCTGTGCGCTTGCGGTGCTTTATTTGGACCATTTAGAGGATCTCGACTCATTTATTGAACTAAAATGGAAGATTTAGCCTTCTGTTGCACCATAACGGTATCATGCTTGAGATTTAACAACCACTGATACTCGGTTATGACCATTTGTAGGGTCATATTCGATTCCAGCTCATTGAGTGTTAAAACCCTGGTAGGGAAATCGGCATCTTTTGGATTATTTAAACCACAGATAAAAATCAAACATTTAAATTAATCTACTGTAATTTCATTTATTTTAAATTGTTCACATCTTCGAATTACTTTTCCAGGATATGTGAGATACTTCAAAACATCCATAGCGAATGTTGAATAGTGAGGATTGTTCACCAAAAATTCTAAATAAAATTTGAACTGTCTCATCGAAAAATAAATCTCTAGGATTTTGTGGCAGGATGAAATTCACGTATTTGTTATATTCACGTGTTCTGAGTCTTCTCAGGAGTAGGCGAACTTTAGCTGCATCGTTGAGATTTGAGCATTCGACGCGAAATATGTCTTCAAACCAGGAATCGAAAATAATACCAGATTTAGAATCATAATTGAATTCACAAATAGAATTTGCGATGCTTTCATACTTATCTGATTGATAGGTTGAAAATGAATGTTATGAGAGCTTCTACATCAGTGCATCCAAAAGCTTCATTTGATTTGCGTCATTCTGTGCTTGCTGAATTTGTAGAATAGTTTTAAGTTCGTCCAAAGATACAGACATGAGCTCCAAATGGCCAAATATAAAAATTAGTTATACTGTTATACACAACGTTTTTCCTATCTTAATCAATGTAGTCGAGTTAAGAATGGAATAGAAAATAAAACATAAGAAACATGAAATAAAACATTTGGCATAATACTCACGATTTATCTATGAGTTATTGTCTAACTCTTCACTTAGTTAATTCCACAGTTAAATAACATAACCCAAAACATCTAGGATTCATCTTGAAGTTGTTAATTAATGAGAGAATATTCATTATTGATTTAGATGACATTCAAGAGATTGTTGATTTTAATTTGAGCGTTTTTTGAATACATCAATTCTTATGTAGAGGTTCCAGGTAAGTACTAATTAGTTACTACAGATACCATAATTCTTTGAAGAGTATAATCTTATACTGATTGATCACTGAAAGGTGACTAATATCATGTATTAATCTAATTCTGCGTTGATTAAGCTATAATGTATTCACAATTCCAAATGAGTTTGGATCTCGTGCATAAAGTCTAGGTGAACCTATTTTCAGTGTTAGTTAAAACTCGTCATTTGACTTAGCATATCTACTTTTGTAGGTTGAAGAACTCATGTTTCTGTATGCCTTCTAAAAATGTGTTAGATGAATAGATAAGCCTTTCTAATTATTATCGACAAGTTAATATATGATTTTAATATAAAAACAGTTCTAAAAATTTTAAGTAAACTATGCGTTACTGATAAACCGATGAAATCTAAATTATCGGCCATTAAACTTTGCACTAAAGTTTAAATGGAATACTGTATAGCCTGGATTTTTTTATAAATAAAGTGTAACCTACTAATAATCAGTTGCAAAGAATGTTTGAACTCATAAATATGATAAGACTGAAAATTGAGCACCATAACTTGTGAGTTTTTTTTACTCACTTTCACCTGTTACTCCAAATGGAGCATAGGCCGCCAACCAACATTCTCCAACCCACTCCGTCCTAAGCCTTCCTTTCCAGTTCTGTCCGACTGGTTTCCATTCCTCTCATGTCTGTCTGTCTCCATTTCTCGACATGATGTGTTCTTTGGTCTTACAATTCTCCTTTGACCTTGAGGATTCAATATGAGGGCTTGCCTTGTGACACAGTTGAGTGATTTCTTCAATGTGTGTACTATTCACTTCCAGAGATTCTTCCTGATTTCTTCCTCCATTGGGATCTGGTTTGTTCTCTCCCACAGTAGGTTGTTGCTAATAGTGTCCGGCCAACGGATCTGAAGTATTTTGCGTAGACAACTGTTAATAAACACCTGTATTTTCTGGATGATGGCTTTTGTAGATCTCCAGGTTTCCACCTCATACAGTAGAACTGTCTTGACATTTGTATTGAAAATCCTGACCTTGGTGTTGGTTTACAGTTTCTTTGAGTTCCAGATGTTCCTCAGTTGTAAATATGCTGCTCTTGCTTTGCCGATCCGCGCCTACACATCTGCATCAGATTCACCCTGTTCATCAATGATGCTGCCCAAATATGTCAAGGTTTTTACATCTTCCAAATCTTCTCCATCAAGTGTGATTGGATTGATGCATGTTGTGTTATATCGGAGAATCTTGCTTTTCTCTTTGTGTATATTGAGGCTTACTGCTGCTGAGGCTGCTACCACACTGTTCGTCTTCTCCTGCATTTGTTGTTGCGTTTGGGATAGGAGGGTCAGATCATCTGTGAAGTCTAGATCGTCCAGCTGCATCCTAGATGTCCACCGTATCCCGCGTTTCCCTCCAGATGTTGACGTCTTCATGATCCAGTCGATCGCCAGGGGAAAGAGAAAGGTTGAGAGTAAGCAACCTCGCCTTACACCGGTCTTTACTTTGAGTGAGTCTGCCAGCTGTCCTCCATTCACGATTTTGGAGTTTAATCCATCATAGTAATTCCGTATGATATTGACTATCTTCTGAGGCACGTTGTAGTGTCGAAGAAGCTTCCATGGTGTTGTTCTGTCCATGCTATCAAATGCTTTCTTGTAGTCGATGAAGTTTATGTAGGGTGTTGAACTCCATTCAACTAATTGTTCTACAATGATCCGTAGAGTTGCGATTTGGTCTGTACTCGACCTATCCTTACGGAATCCAGCCTGTTGGTCTCTGGGTTGGGCGTCTGCGCAGTCCTTCATTCTGTTTAACAACACCCTATTGAAGACTTTTACTGGTATTGAAAGAATGATGCCTCTGTGGTTCTCACAACTACTAAAATCGCCTTTCTTTTTTTAAGGCAAATTAAATGTTCCTGATACTTAAAATCAAAGTATCAACTACATAATTATTCATCCTTAAGCTTAATAATTGTTCTTCTACTCTATTCTTAACCCCTACTCTCAACTACTAAATCAAACTCCTTATTTTAGATTCTAACTTAATGTCATAATCAAATAAATGCTTACAAAATTGGCATCAGTTTTGTAAGGTCATTGGTAAAATATGTTTTCAATAAGATTTTCTTATTATTTAAATGCCCTGTTCAATATAGCAACTACACATGTAGGATGTATAAATAATTCTTTTCATGGATGCGCATTGCTTAGGAGTCGCATTCTAGAACGAAACAGCTGTCCAGTGCTTCCATGTTTTCCATGGTGGTCTAGCTTCAATTGACTCATGATTTCAACTATTGAAATTACTATTGTATCCACAAAACCCCTTCGCATATTAATTCTTTTATATACAATAAATGTTTCACAAACATTCTATCTTCTGGAAACGAGGGTAGTAGTTATAATATCTTTCTTTTTGTATTTCAGGGTATTTCATACACTGTATAATTAACAGTAATAATCTATAGTTTCTATAATAATTATTACCTTTTGTTTACAAGACCTTGGAATTTAAAGAAAAGAGAACTTTATTGAAAAGAAGAATTCCTTTATTGTTATGTTGGAAACAAAAAAAATGGTATGCAGATAGTTGATAATGAATAAATGTTGTTTAATACAACAATGGAGGTGATAGTTAGTCATATTAATTAGTCTGTTTTATTCATCGATAATATATTGAGAGCGAAATGAACCATAAGAATTGAATTTAATGCACATGTTAAGATTAAAGTACACTCTCCCCCTTCCAACCAAAATGAATTTGGTGAAGCCTAGTAGGCCCTTCTGTAGAAGTGGCTATATCGAAGCATAGCACAACTACCAGAGCGGGATAACTGTTTTTCAGTTAAAGCTATGCTATTTTTCTTTGTGGTACTTGTAATGGTTTATGGGTATCGATAGAGTGGTTGATTAGTCAGATCTCTACCACCCAGTTTACCGCTCACATTAGTTCATGGGACAAGTCCCACTATCCAAGAGGCACGACGAGGATGTGTGAGTCGGGTTTTATCAAGTACATTGATAATGCATGTAATAGAGGAGTTAGTGTGCACATCCACGACCCTAGAACTAAGTGAACATAGAACATTCAGTCCCTCGATAAACGCTTAATTTTGTAGACCACTGAGTTGAAATTCACTGGTTTTCATGTCTAACTTCAATCAGTTTGCGACATTATACAACTGTCTTACATTCTATTTACTGGGTAACTGCACGTGGTGTTTGTATGAACTAATGATTCATTTGTACACGTTGAATGCTTGATTTCAAATTCCAAATACAATATATTCGTTCGTGCTTATCTAATTCTTCTTGATTAAATTGCGTTATTTCTGGAATTCCTAGTTTGTACTATAACTCAAATACACCTAATTATCATGCTGCCTTACACCAGACACATTACAGCTACATGTATTGATTCTTGTCGTTAGTTGTTCAAATCAATAATTTTAACCAAGACGAATAAATATGGCCACAAAACGAGTGCGAAATTGTTGTACTCGATCTCTCATAGTTCATCTAAGTGGTTTGTAAAAATCATTTGTTACAATAGCCCCTGTCACGAAGATGCAATCAACGCAAAATCAGAATATTATGAACATCTATTTGATTCTGACTTCATATCCATCAGGGATAAGCACTCCCGAATTCATTACTAGACAGAGCATAGGAGCATCGAATCAAGTGATATATACACTATCATACAGTTATCGATGTACAGTTATAATCATATCCAATTACGGCTACAAGTGTTTAAAAAATTGTAGTTTTTGTCACTAATTTAAGATTTCTCGAGTCACTTAATGAAGCACTGTGGACAGAATAACTAAACCAATTACCAAATTCTAACAGTTAAAACTTCTACTGAATGTATACTGATTCGCCGTAGGTTATTGACGAACCATACTCAGTATATGAATAAAAGGAAACTTGTCTTTCAAGAAATATAAACATGCTTGAGTGCTCCATTTGTTGAGCAGTATATTTTTGACTAAAATAGAAATGCTAATCACATTATTTTCTCAAACGCTCACTCATATAACAAAATTACAACATTTGATTATGTCTGAAAACGTCAGCAACAAATATTTCACTGGTCAACAATCAGTTTACATTCGTTCATCCTGTAAAGAAGAAAACACTGTTCGTTTGCAAATTCATTCATTCAATATAAATAAGTATATATTATACTAAAACTAATTCTCATATTGACACAGTTTGTCGAAATGTTTTCACTGATGAGGAAGTATTACAATTAACCAATGTTGACGTGTAGATACATGTATTGAGGTTAAGTGGTGGTTGGAGGTAGTCGACAGGAAACCCTGAACCCGGGTTTCGTGCTACTCGACACTCGTCAGCAAGGTGTACCTGTAATCTTGAGGGAATTAGTGCTCCCCGGCGGATTCGATCTCATGTCACCCAGCTTCACAGTCAGAGACGTTACCACTGAGCTAGCCGAGCCGTGACCGGCCTCCTGTAGGACTGAGATGTAATCACAATTGATTTATCACTGGGTGGTGATCAATGTCATGCGTGTCTATTCCTTATTAGAGCATATCGAATGCTATCGACCATGTTGCAGTGTGGCCACCAGTCTAGGTAACACGATATTGCGGGCATTATATATTGAGATTAGATGGTGGTTGGAGGTAGTCGACGGGAAACCCTGGATCCGGGTTTCGTGCTACTTGGCACTCGTCAGCAAGGTGTACCTGTAATCTTGATGGAACTGGTGCTCTCTGGCACTAATAAGGACTAGACACACATGACATTGATCGCCACCCAGTGATTAATCAATTGTGGCAGATACACGTACTTTGACAAATAAGTGGATATGAAACAGCAAGTAATTTGTCACGGTGTTTCATACTTTGTACAGAGAAATTTTTTCATGTACATAAATATTATCAGAATGGGAGAGGGTCGGGCACATTGTGGTAATTTTTAATAGTTGAATTCATGAGTCGATCTAAGCTAAACCATCATTGAAAACATGGAAGCACTGTTCGGTCATCTCATCCTATTATGGGATTCCTCAACAGTGTTCATCCACGATCCCACAACTAAGGGACTCAAAACCAATACCTTCACTTTCGTGCTTTTCAATGATGGTCCATTTTAGATCGACTCATCAATTCAACAATCAAAAGTACTCAAATATGTAAAATTGAATGAAACACGTACTACTACTATTATTATTACTTATATCATTATTACTATTGTGTGTATAACATGCCAGTAATATAAGAGGTTAATTTAATATTGATATAGTAAAGATATTCAAACTGATTACACAAAGTATGTTTACATAAATGTCCAAAATTTTCTTTGAATAATGTAACAGATGCCTAGATCGAGGTCAAAACTATGTGACGGAAACGACAACTGAAAAATAATTAAATTACCATATAGTGTTATTGAATAAAAATGAATCATTTACGGAAGCTTTACGTTTGTATTTACAACTGTTTAATGAACATAAAAGTCTATAGTAAGACAGAAGAGATTATTATCAGAAGGGGTTTTGTGGAGATTGTAGTAATATTTGAACTCACTGATCACTTCAAAATATAATCTCTTCTAAACAGTTGAGATCATGAGTCAATTGAAGCTAGACCACCATGGAGAACCTGGAAGCACTGGTGGATGCGTCGCTCAATTTCGTGGATTAGTTGAAGTTGGACATTAACACCGTTGGATGCCGACCGGCCGGCTAAGTGGTCTAGTTGGTTAAACGCCTTGTGCGAGACTGATAGGTTCTGGGTTCGAATCCCGCGAGGCGGGGTCGTGGATAAGCACTGCTGAGGAGTCCCGTACTAGGACGAAACTGCCGTCCAGTGCTTCCAGGTTTTCCATGGTGGTCTAGCTTCAATTGACTCATGATCTCAACTGTTTAGAAGAGATTATATTTGGAAATGGTCAGTGAGTTTAAATATCGAGAGCGGTTATGTAATAATCAGGAGGTTAGAAATGAATGGGACGAGGAAAGTTTTTTACTGATGAGAAATACGAGAGATAATCGTTCACTTGACAAATATGAAGAAAAATGAAAAATGTTAAGGTCATAATAACAGTTGAATAACAATTATAATTGATTACATTTTAAAATTACAAAATAATGCTAGAAAAGAAAAGAAACCAAAACATACGTCAGAAGGGGATTAGTGCCACGGAAGAATGTGAAGTTGAATCTATAAGTTTTGCACATAGAGTCTGGGCTTAAATTGGCGGATTCCCAACGCTTCATTAGTGCATCAGTTTTTAATTCGACCTCCCTTCTATCCAGTTCCTTTGATTCTGTAGATCATTCTAAAGGAAAACTCTTAAAGAGTAATGCATTTGAAGTTGCTCAGGTGTTCCTGTATTGAACTAGTAACTTTTTTGTAATCTTCTTTTGAAAGCCATTTCGAGTAATGTTCTGAGAAGCGTTTGGAAAGGGATCGTTTTGTGCAGACAATTCAACCTGCCTACAGGAGCAAGTGAATTGATGGATGAACATCGATGTGATCCAAAGAGGAAGTTTATCTTTAATATATCTGTAAATGGTGGGCCGGGTAGAAAGTATAATACGAAACTTAGGTGAATAGGGTTTTCCCAGGGATTTTGTAATCCATTTAATTAGGATTTCTTTAGCTGCATTTCCTTTAAATTAGATATTCATAAAACGTTTTCTTTTGAAATACAAGTTCTTTTTCGAGATATTGTCTTGGTTTTAAGTTCATATAATCCAATCCATGTGAATAACCATTTCTGATGAGTACCTGTCGAAGTTGAAGAAGTTTGTCAACTGTTGTGTCATTAGAATATATTCAACTAGTCCTTGAAGATAAATAGTGAATTAAGCTTTTCCTTTTACTCAGTGGGATCCAGATATGGAAATTCGTATACTGACAGTTCCAGGTTGGTTTTCTATATATAGATATCTATAGGGAACCATCTAACCTTTTTTTCAACGACACATCAAGAAATTGAAATTCCCCGTTCACTTCTGCTTACAACGTGATTTGATTTAAGTGATGACAGTTGTTGAATTGATCCAAGTCTATATTTTCTTCACAAATAATTCAAATGTCATTGAAACATAGCTCTTATATAAATGAAATCTCTCAATTACAGTTAAAGTATCACATTTTTCAAATTGACCAGTGGTGAACCCATTGCAACTCAAACAATTTGTCTATAAAAATCATTATTAAATCTGAATTAGACTTTGAGATTACATCATAGAATTATTTCCTCTAGATAATATTATGGGATTGATTGAGATCTTGAACCGATCGATGTTAGATAACCATTTAAAACCTGGAAGCACTGAACGGCCGTCTTCTCCTATCGTTGGACTCCTCAGCAGTGCGCATCCACGATCCCGAACACGGGATTCGAACCAACGGCCTTCAGTCTCGCGCGCGAACGCTTAACCTACCAAACCATTGAGCCGACATCCAACGGTGTTAATGTTTAACCCCAACCAATCCACGAAATTAGGCAACCATCTTCCATTGTACTGAGATAGACACCTGTCTCTACCCGACACGGATTAGCTCCACTGGTCACGGCTTCTCACTAGAAATCTGAGAATTCTCTGTAACATCAGTCGATCAAGATCTCAATCAATAATTAATAATCTCCACAACCGTATACTGATAATATTTTGGGATACAAATATAAAAGTTGTTATCTTTAATGAGATAGTTTACTTGATGACATATAATACATATGATTATAAGAAGAGAAAAATGTCATTTGCAAAGTACATTACATATTTTCGGAAGAAAATTATGTATAATATTTTACTTACTTACGCCTGTTACCCCCAATAGAGCATAGGCCGCCGACCAGCATTCTCCAACCCACTCTGTCCTGGGCCTTTCTTTCTAGTTCTGTCCAATTGTTATTCATTCTTCTCATGTCTATCTCCATTTCTCGACGTAATGTGTTCTTTGGTTTTCCTCTTTTCCTCTGTCCTTGAGGATTCCATATGAGGGCCTGCCCTGTGACGCATTTAGGTGCTCTCCTGTTACTGAGTTATATCCCTTCGTAGGCCAAAAAACAGAAGGTGGTTGACGGTTATAATAATATATATTTGTTGGCGATCTTGTGGTATCGAAATAATACCGAGTACAAAGAGTACAAGTGGAACTACTGAGCGTAACCGAGAGCGTGCAAGGTCACAGTCAACGGAAGAATGTATGTTTTTAGTGCAGTTAAACAAACAAGTACAGTAAAACAATCACTCGTACAATTGATTATAACAATAATTGTTTCTATTATAACAATCGCGTTCTCTTGATAAAAGTAGGTCAGTACAGGCCACTGACCGGTATTCTCCATCCAACACTGTTCCGGGCAATCCTTTCCAGTTCTTTCCAGTTCCTATTCATCCTTTTCATATCTGCTTCTATTTGAGACTTAATGTGTTCTTCGGGCTTCATCTTTTCCGCTTCTCTTCAGGATTCCATGTAAGAACTTGTCTCGTGATGCAGTTTGGTGATTTCCGTAGTGTATGTCCCACCCATTTCCGTCGTCTTTTCCTAATTTTCTCTTCAGTTGGAAGCTGATTTGTTCTCTTCCACAGTAAACTGTTTCTGATGGTATCCGACCAATGGATGTTGAGTATCATGCGTAGACAATTATTTATAAACACTTCCACCTTCTTGATGATGGTTGTGGTGGTTTTCCAAGTTTCAGCTCCGTACAGTAAATGTGTATCCTATCATGCATAATATTTTGCATAATCACATATTAAGCCTTATATGGTCTACATCACTTTGGATAGTTTTTCAATCAAAGAGTGTTGTATAGATAGCTGAATATCCAATCTTGTTTATGAAATTATGGAGTTTACTTATTGTTTTATTTAAAATAAAATGAACAAATAACATTCTTTTTCATCCATCTATTCTCTTCTATTCAAATGTTCTCTTGGATAAACATAAGCTTTTTAATTTATTTACATGTTTGTTGACAAAGATAGGAGACAAAAAAAACAAGTAGAAGGGGTTTTATGGAGATTTTAGTAATTTCAGTAGTTGAAATCATGAGTCAATCGAAGCTAGAGCACCATGGAAAACCTGGAAGCACTAGACAGCCGTTTCGTCATATTCTGGGACTCCTCAGCAGTTTCTTAATCTTTCATGGATACTGAATAAATACACACAGGCATATAATCATGAAAATATTTGTGAGCTTGATCGAGTATAAAATTGTTTTGGTTAAACTAATTTTTACTATCAATGAAAAAATTAGTTCCGTTTTAAAAATTGAATGAAATAATATTAAGGTAGAAATAGAAGTGGATCAGTCATATAAACCTCCAGAAAAAAAAGTAGCCGAATCCCAATCGGTTTATAATGAGTTCCATGAAAGTTGATAGCTTCAATCAAATTAAATATATTATATAATGTGATTGTAATAACCATTCAACAAAAGTTTATATGAATTATAAATTTTATGAATGGTAATAGTAATAACTCACTCACTCACTCACTCACTCACTCACTCACTCACTCACTCACTCACTCACTCACTCACTCACTCACTCACTCACTCACTCACTCACTCACTCACTCACTCACTCACTCACTCACTCACTCACTCACTCACTCACTCACTCACTCACTCACTCACTCACTCACTCACTCACTCACTCACTCACTCACTCACTCACTCACTCACTCACTCACTCACTCACTCACTCACTCACTCACTCACTCACTCACTCACTCACTCACTCACTCACTCACTCACTCACTCACTCACTCACTCACTCACTCACTCACTCACTCACTCACTTACTCACTCACTCACTCACTCTATCTATCTATCTATCTATCTATCTATCTATCTATCTATCTATCAACTTGTTTGTGAACATCTATGGTACTCATTATTGTGTGTTTCTTATATTCACGTAATGTATTTTGTAAGTGACATTTCTCTTTATTTGTAATCACACGTAAATTATGTCAACTTTTGGACTTTTTCATTAGTCTTATCAACAATGTCACTCATACTTTAAGTTATCGTTGTTGTCCCCGTCACATAGTTTTGACCTCGATCTAGGCATCTGTTACATTATTCAAAGAAAATTTTGGACATTTATGTAAACATACTTTGCGTACTCAGTTTGCATATCTTCACTATATGAACATTGAAATAACCTCTAATGAGATGGTGAAGATTTGTAGCTCAGGTGGATGATTTTGATGGACTTTCGTTCTCTGAGCTGGATGGTATGGTCGTGGAGCTTTCGTCGTTCTTCGGAACGACATCATCAGCACAAATTTCTACTTGAAGTTTGGTCGCCATGTTGACATGAATCGTATGCCATTGTGCGAGAGATTCAAATTAACTTCTTTTGAAGTCAGTATTCACTAAGAAATGAAACTTTAGGTTTCTAAATTAATTTTTTAATAATTATGACAGTTATATTAAATAGTCGAGAAATATGAATATTGATCGACTTATGTTCATCATGTTTATCATAAAAATAGAAAACTTTGTACGTATTTTTTGACCTCCACTCTTATTTCTTAGGTATCATGTGGAATATTTAAACTACAACAACGGTAACAACAATGACAACACTGACTACTACTACAACTAGTGATGATGATAATGATGATGAATGTTGCAATATTTTCTTTTGTTCAGCATGTTCCTGGTTAGTAGCTGAATACCAGAAAGATATTGTGCAACCTACCGAGCCCGTTTCTTAGTTGCATTCGTATTTTAAATGACTTTTGATAATGAATAGTTTTGTGTCTAACAATTAGTACATATATTTTCATTTTTACTTGAAAAGAAAAACTGTCTCTCTGGTCATTATTCTCTCTTCTGGTATCTGCTCAATTATTGGCATCATACCAATCGATCACTAATCGTGAATGCTCTTCAATTAGATAGAAAAAAACATAAGTATACTCCAAGTTCAAGAATTGCTTCCTCGCTTTTCTATATATTCTAACAATTGTGAACACTCTTCTAGTGACTGAGTTCACAGAAATTTGCCTAACGTTTGATAATTTGATCGGAAATAAGTTGTCGACAGTATTTTAAAGATGAGGTATCTGAGTTGTGCAATCTAAGGTATTAGTTTCTAGCCGATAACTTCCAGCTAACAAACATCAAACTATGACATGTCCAACTTTGGATCATTTAAACTAGTAGTTACATTGTAATTTAATCAATAGAATTCTATCTGCTGTTCAGTAGTCAACCAATGTAAGTATCTTAGTCCAGAAGAAGGTCAATCGTGACCCGGCTAGCTTACTGATAAACTTTCCGACTATAAAATTAGTTAACGTAACTATGAATCCCTTGGGAAGAATCGGATCCATCGAAAATTACAGTCGTATCATCCAATCAAGCATTGTAATCATAACTTTTATGATGAACTTAAACGTAATATCACCCAGTAATTTTGTCACATAGTCTCATATCGGTCATTATTCAATTATTTCATTACGACTTTCCTATAGACGAATGTGTTTGTCTTATAGCCTATTGATAATAGGACAAAAATCATTATTCTAACTATTATCATTAATTTTATTTAATGACATTATTAATTATATCCAATTGTAATGTGAAATAAGATTACGTAATGTTAATTGTTTAGAATCCCTCTTTTACGTACTGACCATTCGCAAAACACTTTAAGCTTCAGTAGTATATACATATAAAGCGAGTATAAATGTACTTGGTATTGTTTACTTGAATCTTTCCATTGATGTTTAGGACTGCGATTGATAGCTAAGTATATAACGCGATGGCATTTGAAGCGAACGATACTGAGTTCGAGCCTCAGAGTAAACATCAACTGTGAGGTGCAGGTACATCTAGCTGAAGAGTCACAAACAGGACGAAACGCTTATCCAGGATTCTACTGCTAACCACTATCCATCTTTGCTTATAAAGCGAGTATATTTTAACTGTTAACTTATACATAAAAGAATATTTTGGTAATAAATATTCTTAAAATCTTCAGTCTTGAATTACATTTAACTTGATATATTGTTTTAGACAATAGATTATTTATTTTTAGTAGTTATATTGTTTTTCGACTTATAAATCATGCGATTTTATCGATCATGAAATCAACATTTTCTATGAACCCTGTCTGATAGATACTGTATTTGTGATTTGTGTAAGTCACAGACTGATCTCCTTTAAGATTCCATAGAAAATTGGGCAATATTGAGCAGCTATCTTGTCCTAGTATGAGACTTTAGCAGAGTGTATCCACAGATCTATATCCAACTGAATATATATGAATGAACAATCTGTCTGTCTAAATTCACTTAGTATTGTTTACTTGAATCTTCTCATTGATGTTTAGGATTGCAATTGATCAATCTCTTATTAGTATATGTGCATATTGTGAGTATTGCCTCGATAAAGCCTTAATTCACAAGCATTATATACAAAGAAGGATAGTGGCTGAGATGCAGATACATCCAACTGACGAGTCCCAGGTAGGACGAAACGCTCGTCCTGGATTCCACTGTTAACCGCTAACCACCTTTGCATATAAGGCTTGTGAATCTATCTGTATGCTTTTTTTGTATTAATATGATTGCTTAATTTTAGATGAAATGAACTGATTTTAATCAGTGCTCTGGGTGAATAGTAGTTACAAGAGTGAAATACCTTTACAGTATTCTCAGATTTGTAGTTTATATCATTTTTTAATGAGATCACCCATAGTTAGATCGTGAAAATATTGTGACTTGTTTTATTTTTTCAGTATTATAGTTCAATGGAATAATTTATAGGTGTACTTTTGTATTGATCTCATTATTATTGTTTAGAGTACTCTATCGTTATTGATATTTAGGTATAAGTTGACTAAACCCAGTTAACAATACAGATCCGTTGAATTATTGTATTGCGTATTTTGGTCTACTCACATAAGGGAAGATTTGTGGAGATTGTTTGATTCCAAGATAGTCTATGAGACGGAATGGTTAAAGTCAAATAATTATTGAAAACTATGGATTACCAGATAGCTATTTCATTATAGTGTGTGGAGACAAATAACAGTGCACGGCAGACGGTTTCTTTAAGGGATGAACTCACGATCTTTAGGTCTTAAGAAAAGTAATTCACCTACAAATAGCTGAAGTGGTACCTATTGGTTAATATTTAAAACTTTATTCGCTTAGGGATATTGTACCACATTTATCCATTGCTACTGACAATACAGACATGTTTTAAATCTCCTAACTGACATTCTAACGGAAACCCGTAATCTCTTAATTGAGAACGGTGAAAAGAGCTTCAATTAACGTCAACTGCAACCTGTTGAACAGATAGATTCAAAGGTGATAAAGCTCAAAAAACCGTTTTTGACAAACGTTTAGGTTTGCTGATTCAAGTTTGAACACTATTTTCAGAAGTTTCGTGTTTGACTCATGATTTTATGATAGTTTCTTCGAAGTTTTTAGGACTTTGACACTTTTCATCTATAAAATATTTTCATTACGTTCTAGGCTGTTACAAAATGTTTGTTTGGTATACGAATTCTCGAATCATTGTATTTAATGACGCAGAACCTGTATATTCTACTAAAATACTATTATGTTGAATCATTATAGATACTGTTTGACAGGGTTAATAAATGTCATCATAGGAAAGATTGTCTTTTTGGTCACATAACTTTTGGATAGTATTCATTGCCTGTGAAATCCATAATGTATACATGATTGGAGCTCCATCAGTTGACTTATTTAAAAAGTTGAATCATCTAACAATACCTAACACTATCAAAACTAACACAGATAATTTAGCCTCTTATCCTTCTAAAACTGCAACTAAGAAACTTTAGTCATCCTCTTAATTGAATTTGAGCATTACTTAATCCCAACAACTACTATTGCACTTCTCAGTTATGTTCAATTTTAATTTTTCATTCTATCTTTATGTCACTTGTTATAATGATCTGATTATTTAATTTATCGTGGGTGCGCACTGCTGAGGAGTATCATACTAGAACGAGGCGGCCGTTCAGTGCTTCTAGGTTTTCCATGGTGGTCTAGCTTCAATTGACTCATGATTTCAATCAAAAATATTTACATTCAGTTGATTAATTTCAAACTTACTCAATTCCTATTTATATTCTTATGTAATTAGTTACAATAACTAATCGATTATGTAACTTTATTTTAATTTTACATCCTTTAATCTACTTTTTGATTATTATCTTTGGAGGAACTATTAAGATATATCGTTAGACTGATCCATCATTAATTATTTGGTATTGATTTTATAAGTAGAACTTGACACATCGTGCTAGAATGATCTGTTCTGAAGACACTATTGAAGATGAATTGAACAATATTCGGAACCTACTCAGTCTGAATGGGTACCCAATGAAATTCATCGAAAAACATATGACGGAGAAGAAAACAAAGATAAAAATACCCACTGTCCCCAAGAAGGTATTATTCATAAAACTTCAATTCATAAATGACACCATTGAAGAAGTCATGACTCAGAAACTAAGAAGAGCGGTACAAAAAACATTCAATGCTGCCAAATTAAATGTCATCTTCTACAACCACCCAAAAATAAGAACATCCATTAAAGACAGACTGCCGGAATTCGCCAAATCTATGTGTATCTATCGTTTCAACTGCTCCTGTGGAGCCAGTTATATTGGGCGTACAATTCGACAGGTCCGTCAGCGCATTACAGAACATCATCCAACATGGCTAAGCAAAGGACAGGTGAAAGTGATTAAAAGTTCTATTCTCTCTCACTTGGTTGACACAGGTCATCAAGTCGAAGTGAATAAAGCTTTTAAGGTTATCTACAATATTCCATCAAATCTACCACATGGTTTACGAGTGCGCCTTTTGCATATTGCGGAAGCCATCGCAATCCATGTTCACAAACCTGACCTTTGCATCCAAAAGAAATTCGTACAACCACTTTCTCTACCCTGGCCTTCAGTATAACATTTCCGTCAGAAGAACTATTTTTCATACTTCTTCCATTTTTATTTTTATTTTAAAATTTTTTGTAATTTTGTTTCTATCGCTTTTGAGCCTTATAACTTCTCAACATTCATCTCTTGATTCTTACGTAACTACTATCCTATTGACCATCCGGTAAAATTCTATTCCTTCTTTGTTTCTTATATTACGCAACATAGCAACTTCTTGATTACTTTGAATATTAATAATCCTCTCTCTTCCAATTACTGAATGTTAATTTAAAGGTCATTATGTAATTATTACGTAACGTATCCACTCGATGAGTATTATATGATTATTGTAAAACGTATATATATTAGTGTAGAGCCATGATGAAAAACTAATTGAAAAGAAATTTCTTCGCTCAATTCGTTCCTTCTTAATTTACCAAATGGCAAAATGGGAATTTTCACTATAATTTAGAAGTGAATATCTCTTCGATTAACTTGTATTTTTAATATCTGAATGGAAATATTTAATACAAAAGTGAATGCTCCTACTCTCTTTTTTAAATGATATATTCTTGATGTAAGAACTCACTATTTCAATCTGTAACCGTTGTGTCTTTATGGCACGCTAGTTATCACGTAATTTATTCGCCAATCAAAATACGACTTATTCGCCTTTGTACTGTACTAAACCAATGAAGTTCGTTCGGTCTGATCAGCCTAGCGTCTTATTTGTCCGTTGCTCGCCTAGTCCGTCCAGCTGAGTCCAGAATGCCAACAACAGCTTCTACTATGAGAATCATTTCCAACATATTGGGTTTATATATCAACCAAACAGACTGCAACGTACCACAAAATAAGAAATAACATTTATACACAATAAAGCCAAAATATGGCTATGAGCGTGGGAGATAGTAAATAATAAACTGAGTATAACTTAAGAACAGTAAATCGTACAATAATGGTCTATGGGTAAAATGAAGCTTATAATAAGAGGAATATAACTATACATAATCTAATTACTGAATAGGTATACCATAGGAATATATAGATAATATTAGTCCATTAATATGCCTCAGAAGTTACTCTTAATGTAACCTTCACTAGGATAAACAGTGACACTGTCTATTTATGTACGAAAATTAAAGATAATAATTGATAATTGAAGAGCGTGATAAAACTGCTGTGAGGGGTTGTTTAATTCACAATTGACTGATCACTGGGTGGTGATCAATGTTATGTGTGTCAAGTCCTTCTCAGTGCAGATCGAATGCTATCGACCAAGTTGCAATGTGGCCACTAGTCTCAGTGACTCGACATTGCGTGCACTATGAAGAGATTAGATAGTGGTTGGAGGTAGTCAACAGATATATAAGTAAATAATCCTGGCCCCGGGTTTCGTGCTACTTGACACTCGTCAGCAAGGTGTACCTGTAATCTTCAGGGAACTGGTGCTCCCTGACGGATTCGATCTCGTGTCACCCAGCTTCACAGTCAGAGACATTACCACTGAGCTATCCGAGCCACGACCGAGCCCTGTAAGACTGAGATGTAATCACAATTGATTGGTCTAATCTCAACATAGTGCACGCAATGTCGAGTCACTGAGACTAGTGGCCACATTGCAACTTGGTCGATAGCATTCGATCTGCATTAAGAAGCAGTTGATACACATGACAATGATCACCACCCAGTGACTGATCAATTGTGATTACATCCCAGTCCTATAGGAGTCGGCCCGGATGGCTCAGTAGTAACGTCTGTGACAGTTAAGCTGGGTGACATGGGATCGAATCCGTCAGGTACGCAGCAGTTCCCTCAGGATTACAGGCACACCTTGCTGACGAGTGTCATGTAGCACGAAACCCGGGGCCAGGATTATTTACTTATATATCTCTTAATTATAAATAACTTAATAGGGATTTTCATAATGTATGTTATATAATAACTAAATGATTAGATGGAAACTTGGGCAATGTATATTTCCATTCTAATTTTCCAGCCTTATGTAATCTCTTCATTCAGTGCAATATCGGTTTACTAGTAACTGACCTTTAGAGGTAATTTTACAAGTCCCTGTGATAAACCGTCATTATTGGAGTCCAACTATGTCGACTATAAGACAGATAACATCAATGTCAATGTATGATAATAGCTCAAAGTCACTAATTGACCGCAGTGAGAAATGTAGACCACTGGTAGCTAACTCAGTGATCTAAAGCTCTGTAGGCCCGAATTCGACTCTTTTTGAAGGTCCACGGATTCATATAAGACGAAAATATTCGTCCAATTGTTTCTGATTATCAATGGTTGTATATAGTGTGTAATTATAGAATTCCATTTTTAGCTGTAAACAATACAGGTCTGAGCTAAATAAGGAAATATGAAACTTTTAATGACTATAGATTTATATATTTCAACAGCAGTAATTCTGTAATATTAGTCTCATACCGCACCCATATTTTTCTAATATTCACTAATTTCTTTAAATGATATCCAAACAATCATTAGTGAATAGATCCCCCTTGTCTACATTTTCCCCTATTTTATCACTCTATCTATAATTCAATCCAGCTATTCTCATAATGTATTGTATTTCTTAAGGCTTATCACAAAAACTATTAGGGGAGACTTAGGTAAATGAAACCAAAAATTAGTTTGTCGTAAGTAAACACATGAATATGTGAACAATAGAAATAGGTACAAATAATATCTGATATGCATATATAATAGATGAAATGATGAAAAAGACAACAGTGAATGTTTCCAGTAGGGATATTTTATTTTAGTTTACTAGCCAATACTGCTATAATTCACGAATTTTAATGACAATAATAATAAGTTCATTGGCAATCTTGATGTTTACTCTTCCCCTTCCACTTTCTTCTGGTGGTTGACTGGATTATGAAGACCTCAACATCTGAGGGAAAGCACGGCATACAATGGACAGCTCAGGACCAATTAGACGATTTGCACTTCGCAGATAACCTAGCCCTCCTATCGCATACACACGAACAAATGCAGATGAAGACAGCCAATGTAGCAGCAGTCATTCCATTAGTAGATCTCAACATACACAAGGAAAAAAGCAAGATCCTCAAATAAAACAGAGAACACGAACCCAATCATACTTGATGGCGAAACTCTGGAAGATGTGGAATCTTTCACGTACTTGGACAGCATCATCGATGAACAAGGAGGATCAGATGCAGATGTAAAGACAAGGATTGATAAAGTAAGAATAGCATTCCTACAATTGCAGAATATATGGAAATCAAAACAACTGCCTGTCAACCAGTATCAAAGTGAGAATCTTCAATACGAACGTGAAGACAGTTAGCTCCACTGTACAAAGCTGAAACTTGTAAAACCACCACAACCATCATCAAGAAGGTACATATATTTATAAATAATTGTCTATGCAAGATATTAAATGTCCGTTGGCCGGATATCATCAGCAAAAGCCTGCTGAAGGTGAGAACAAACCATCTTCTAGGTGAAGAGAAAATTAGGAAAAAACGATGGAAATGGATAGGACACACATTGAGAAAATCATCAAACTGCATCACGAAGCAAGGCCTGACTTGGAAGAGAAAAAGAGGAGGGCCGTAGAACACACTACGTCGGGAATCGGAAACAGACATGAAAAGGATGAATAGGAACTGGAAAGAACTGGAAAGGATTGTCCAGAACAGTGTTGTATGGAGAATGCTGGTGGTTGGCCTATGCTCCTCCACGACGGGTAACAGGCTTAAGTAAATATGTTATAATCATTAAGCTATTGTTTAGTAAATGGAGATGACATACTAGACTGTTTTTCTCTCATTATCCATCAGAGAAAATAATTTTAAAGTCTTCTATTGGGTTGTCAATGAATTTAAATTGCAAAAGCCAAGTATTTGATCTCAAATTTAATTACATCATTATCTTCCTTGTTCAATTTATTTTGATTACTAATCTTCCAAAGTCAACTGATGTATTAACTTACTGAAACAAAATTATACTATTGATCTATTCCGAATTAACAATCATATTTTATCGAAATCATTTACTGACTAATGTTTGACCACCATTGAGAACCTAGTATAAGACTACCCAGTAATGTGCATCTACGACCCCATAACAAGAGAAACGGACAAAAGATATTCTGTCTCGCTCTGAAACGCTTAACCTCCAGACCACTGGGTTGGCATCCAGTTATGTTAGTATCTAACTTCAACTAATCCAAGATATTGTTCTGCTATCTTCGATTGTCTTCAGTCGGTAATTGCCTCACACCCAGCCCGGTTGAACTTCACTGGACGTGGCTTCTCATTAGAACTCCGAGAATTTTCTTCTCGAAGCTAGTTACTAGTGAGCATATGATAATTGTCTGTTGGATGTTGTGGGTATTGTTGTTTTTTGTTATGGTTGCTGATGATGCTCTGATCTTGGTCGATGATCAAAACTGTTTTCATGCTAAATACATTTAAAAATCATCAATATACATACCATATGTATGATTCAGCATACATCATTCACGTAATACAGTACTTCTGTGATATTTATGATGTGGTTTAGTGATAGGCAGTTCTGGTGAGATAGCTCTCGCTGCGTCTCATTGTCATTTGACTAAAGTTAGATGAGTAGAACATCGGATCACTCTCCATTTAAGTTCTGTGATATTTTACTAATCAAGAGATTGAAAGGTTCTGCGGTTGATTATTCCTGTATCCCGTATGAATATGCTGGTATGACCCAATCATGGTCTTTTATCAAATAAACGTAGAAGGTTACTTTCATCACATAGGCATTTGAATATGCATTTTTATAAACTTCAGATTATTATCATCATAAGCATTAGTCAAACAATCCTCAGAGAAGTGCACTGAGAAGACTACTATTGCCCATTATGCCGTTTAAATAATTATTCATTAGGTATTTTTTACTTATCTTTTTATCCGAAAAATTCATTTTGGCATATATAAAGTACCATTTCCAATGAAGTATAGTCTGTATTTGAATTATTCCAAAAGACTGTAGATTTCATTAAGTCCATTTTCAGAGCTACTGTTATTCAGAACCACCTTTACGAGTCAGTTTACACCTAAATTCTATCGTTGTGTTCATATCAACAGTTGTATAGATCAGAAGAGTTTTTGTGGATACTATAGTAATTGCAATGGTTGGGATTATGAGTCAATTGAAACTAGACCATCATGGAAAACCTGGAAGCACTAAACAGCCGTTTCGTCATATTGTGGGACTCCTCAGCAGTTAGAAGGAAGATGATTATGTTTTACTCACTGAATCACATATTTAGAAAGTCTCCAAAAATCTGACTTTTAGGCCAATACAATTCGTATGCTGTACTCCAGGTACACTTGAACTGAATTACATGCCAATCCATTGTATTTGAGTTCTGAGGTCAGTGTGCATCAATCCTAGTTGATCTTAATATATATAACATGTAGTATCATTAGTATTCAAAAAAGAGTTCAGTCACCGCCAATACAGCTGAGTGATGAATTATCAGATCTTGAAGCTAGAGAACCTAGGATCGAATCTCACAGAGAGCATCCATGTCCTCAAGATTGTATCTCCCGATTACTGGCGAGTGTTAACTATGTCCAACCACCTAACATTCAAAGATGTATACTGAAAGTACACTTGATTCTAAAAAATATTTTGGTCAATAGATTTTTACTGATTAATTTAAATTGAAGTAAATTTTTATTTACAAATTGATTTTAACTACAGAAGCTCTGGAAACCAGAAGTAAGGTAGATTACTGTTTTGTCTGAGTATGATACTTCTAAAAAAAGAAACATCCAGGACTTCTTCAGGTCTCGACCTCAAAACTTCTAAGTTTTGCACCATCAGTGTGATATGGATGTTATCGATTAGAAATTTGATCATTTTGCTGTATGATGAAACAATTATCCAGCGTCATTGGTGAGTAACAGACTCACTATAGGCAGGATTGAACTCTACCAGTCACAAGCTTCAAGAAATCTTTTGAAAGCTAGTTACTACTGGGGAAACGAATGCGGTTACTAACTATAGAAGTTAACTTATTTTATGTCGAAAATAATGTAAATAGTATCGACTAAATACATACATGTACTGTGTTGGGAATAAATTATAAAATTTAAAAGGAAAAATCTATATAGTAACCAACTATTGCTTTATTTGTTTGTGCTAGTTATATCTCAGCATTTATTTATGTAACTGAGATTTCATTGCATCACTGTGAGCAGTCTTACATGTACAACTATAGAATACATAAACATTTGTATGAAAACAAAAAACATACAATCAAACATGTACGATACTCATCTGCCCCAGATATTGATTATCTAGTTTGTATAAACAATCTAACCGAAATTTTTGTTTTAGATTTCTAGTGAGATAAACGAGAAACGGAAACAGATAGGGTAAATAGAAGGAGAGAGAAGTTGACAAAGAATAACAAAACGAAAATATGAGATAAGGGTAACATTAAGGCAAATACTTCAATTCTATAGAGACAAAAAGAGTCCCATACTAGAATGAAACGGTCATCCAGTGATTCCAGGTTTTCAATGGTCACCTAACATTGATCGGTTCATGATCTTAATTAAAATAAAACAAACACCTAAGAGTACACAACGTATACACAAATAACAAAATGATGAATTTAGTTGATTCTTATAATGATACACGTGTAATGTGAGTGAATAATTTAATCTTTGAATATATGAAATAGTCACGCTCATTCTCATCAATCATTTGATATTCAATAGACAATAGTCGATTCATTGAGACACATGTGGATTTTGCCAAGTTAATCTTTTACAGTATCGATAGAGGTAAATACATAGATTGTTATATTTAGTATTGAGAAAATGTGATAGATATAATCACTACTCCAAACATTTTTATTTGTCCACCTTGAGAGGTAATTTAGTTGTTGAGTTATTCATATTTAAACCACTAGATGACTTATTGGAATCCCATCCTGCACATTTCAGTTTAATCAACCGATTAATATCACTCATCGTTACACATAATAAAGTTTTGTCTTAGAGAAGAGTTCATGAATGTGTTTTTTGTAGAACAGGTAGAAAAGAAAACAATTCCATATGTCAATCCAGATCATAAACAATGTATATTTAATGCGTAGTGGATTAATTATGAGTGAATAACAGTGAATTTTAGAATATCTATTTAGTAGCTGAATAAGTATTCATAGTGACTATCAGTTCGTCATTATTATGGATGTACCTACCAGACTAGAGTGTCAATTAAAATGAGATCAAGGTCAAGTGCTATCTTATTCCAACTACTTTTAAACGATCCGCACTATAAACTAGACAAACAAAATACAAATACAATCTGATTGATTATTACCTATATCTGAATTCTACAGGACAGGAAATCAATCACAACATCACTAATTCACTAGTATTGTCTCTGACTATGACGTTAATTGAAACGAGTGTTATTCTCACAAGAGATATGCTTCCCTTACAGAATCCCTGATGCAGATTGATAACAAGTGTCTTTTAGTATGAAAAACTAGTCATGTATGCTGCCATGATGTACATAGATTCTGAAATGATTTAGGCATATGTTACACCACTCTCTATAGCCCTCATATAAAAATTTACTATACAAGGGTATTAAATTTTTAAATCAACACTTTCTTCTCATCACACATTCGATATATTGTTTTTATTAGTTTAAAGTTATCACTAAGGTCATTTATATAATTTCGTTCCACTTTTTATTTTGTCTTAGTTGCAATGTCCAAATTCTTGAGATTTGAGTTTCTTTGTAGACCCCGATGATAATTTAATTTCCAGTGTTGGGATTACAACACAATTATAGGTTAGGATAAGGTACCTGTTGGGTTGAAGCTAACATGAGTTCACTTGATCTGCGAACGAGAACAAAGACTCAGTGACCAAGACCAGTAAGCTAGCTATTTGATACGTCCCAGCCCCGCTAACTAGAGGGACAGGTCCAAGCTTGGAATGGGAAAGTATATTCTCCAAACATCCAGAAAACAGCGATCACAACAAACACAATTTAAAACGTATATATACAGTGCAAAACCGTCATTGGGGAGAGTTACCAAATAGCATACTAAAAGACGCAACGGACCAATAGCATTTAAGATATTTCCCGGTGGGAAATACGGCATGAAGGTGACAAGAGCGCCTTTGGCGCGAAAACAAAGAAATTCAAATTTTTTAGATAAAATGACAAAATTAGGTCCTTTCCCAGGTGAGTTCTGTGGATCTTACGTCCCTAACAGTACCATTCAAAATGATTATAAAATTTGATTTATAAAAATATTTAAAGATATAGCATTACTAAGCTATACAGTTATTGAATTATTCAGTAAAATTTGTTCGAGGAAATCTAGAATACATCAAAGGATACATTACTAATACACAGTAATGGTTACATAACTGAGAAAAAACTGTTTCCCTGACCTGTAAAAAAAATGTAATACTAACAGTTAGTGATTAGAAAATTCTATCACTTAAAAGTAAGAAGTCAACAATTTGTACAAACTTTGTACAATCTAAATCGAAAAACATCCATTAACTAACTTTTAGGGAATATAAACCTGTTATTTATCAACAGAATGAGGAAACACTCCAAACAATGGATCGTTTGAATTGATTTAAGTATCAACCAATAGAACACGAAGAAGTAAGTATAGTAGTTGCCAAAGAAAATTGATTGAGTAAAACAAAATTGTAACAAACAGTAATATACTATTTTGAGATTAGATGGTGGTTGGAGGCAGTCGACGGGAAATCCTGGACCCGGGTTTCGTGCTACTTGACACTCGTCAGCAAGGTGTACCTGTAATCTTGAGGAACTGGTGCTTCCTGGCGGATTCGATCTCGTGTCACCCAGCTTCACAGTCAGAGACGTTACCACTGAGCTATCCGAGCCGCTACTGACCTCCTGTAGAACTGAGATGTACTATATAATAGTATGGAAATCAATGAAACACAAAAACTTCTAAGAAAAATCAATGGTATCTATCTTCTGCAAGATTAAAGCATGAAATGAATACACAAGAACAAAAGTATCGAGGATAATAAATTTACATTTAAAAGAAGACAAATAGTTATTACTTTAATGAAAACATACAAGAGACATTTTCCACATCCTCACATTTACACACACCCATATTACGTTAGTTTCGAATTTACAAAGAATAACAACTGAATGAACCTTTATATAAATCATATTGTTGAAAGTCAATTCACATATCTGTTATCTCCTATGACCCGTCAAAAACTTACGTGACAAAGTCGTGAATCAGAATACTGACGCACATGACCTTGTCCCTATACTAAACCAATAATGCGTTAACAAACACAAGCTATCTAGAGTAAACTGTGACTTCTCATTGATCCTCCGTATAATAACTTTTCAACTAAACCAGTCCATCTCGTTCAGTCCAGAACAAAAATATCCAACTTCGTCATGTGAATCGTATGTTTCAGACACATATGGTTTATACACAAACAGACCAGACCTCATCACAATAAAATGCAAAATAATAATTGTACAAGATTGAGTCGAATTTGACTGTGAGTATGGGATACTGTAACTAATATATTGTGAATAAGTTAAGAATAGTAAATGGTATAACAGTAGCCAATAGATCAAATGAAATCTTATGATGAAAGGAATACGAATATCTGCATATATAATCTAGTTGATTATGCAATAAGAATGTGTATAACAATAGTCCATAAATAATTCCTATCAGTTATCATTCGTTTGGATAGAACATTATCTAAGTGAAAACTTCATTGTTCCTTATTTTTCTATCTCTTGTGGAACATTTCAGTTTTTCATTCAACACCATTTGAGTTCTTTAACTGGTTACTTATTCGATGTAATAACATAACAAAATTCTCATTAAACTTCTCTTTTATCTAGTTAAGTGGTCAGTCAGTTTTATGTTTAGTAGTTATTTTACACAAAATTAAAACGTTGAAATAACAAGTATTTTTAGTGGTCCTTTATCTGACATCAGTTTAATCGTTTTTGACTGCTAATGAAATATTTTCAGGAGTTTGTGGAGATTTTAGAAATTTCACAGATTGAAATCATGAGTGAATTGAAGCTAGACCACCATGGAAAACCTGGAAGCACTGGTGGTCTAGCTTCAATTGACTCATGATTTCAATCTGTGAAATTTCTAAGATCTCCACAAACTCCTTCTGATAATAATCATCTGCTCACTAATGACTGACTTCAAGAGATACTCCTGGAGTTCTAGTGAGAAGCCGTTACCAGTGGAGTTCAACCAGGTCTGTTGTGAGATATCAGCTCACTGAAGACAATGGTGTACGGTGGCGCAACTTCGTGGATTGGTTGAAGTTAGACATTAACATCATTGGATGCCGGCTCAGTGATCTAGTTGGTTAAGCGCCTGAGGCGAGACTGATAGGTCCTGGGTTCGGATCTCTCGTGGGGCGGGACTATGGATGCGCACTGCTGAGGAGTCCCATGGTGGGGAGAGACGGCCGCCCAGTGCTTCCAGGTTTTCCATGGTATTCTTGCTTCAATTGACTCATGATTTCAATCTGTGAAATTGATATATTTATATCATGAATCCTCGTATATAATTATCGACTTAATCCACCTTAGCCAATAATAGAATTAAATTAGTCAAATACGAGAATGGATTTTTGAATACATACAGTAGTTTGTAAACTCATTGATCTAGAAAGACAACCAGAAGGACGAAGCGAAGGAAGCGAATAGAAGAGAGCGAAGTGAAATGACGCGTAGTGGATAAGGTGTGTGAGCCAACTCCATCTATCCAAGCGTGAATCAATATTTATGGTCACACAAACATAAGTTACAGACATGTGATCATTGGAGATAAGAAATGCATACATATATGCTTATTTAAAAATAGTCAAGGTTAATAATCGAATAATTAACAAGGCCAAATTATAGCTTGAGAAGAATGGATAAATTGGTTTGTCTAGAAGCTAGATTAAACTATATGAGCTCGACATGAGAACAGTCACTACATATTAGATAAGTATCATTTACATAGTTTCTTAAAATATTTTATGACAGATAATAAATAGTACTATGTATAAGATGAAATCTGCAGAATTTTACACACATTTCTTTAATATTAGGTTGATAGATAATGAGTGGTTAAGCGCTGGTGCTCGAGACTGATAGGTCTTGGATTCGAATCTCGCAAGGCGGGATCGTGGATGCGCATTGTTGGGAGTCCCATGGTGGGATGAAATGGCCGTTCAGTGCTTTCAGATTTTCCATGTTGGTCTAGATCCAATTGACCCATGTATTCAATTATCAAGTTTGAATTGAATTGAATTTATGGAGGTGAATATGAAGGAGGAATTTTAATACTTTATAAACCTACAAGACCATCATACATCGGTTATAATACTGAAAAACGTAGTATACAATTATAATTATAGTTATAGATGGATATAAATAGAATATAATTGCAGATAATAAAATTTTGTAACCTGGATAAAATAAGCTTTTTTTGTGTTCTAGCATAGTTTCAAATGAGGTCAACAATATTCTTACTTATCAGTGAAATCATGTGATCCTCTCTTTTACCTTGATCAGGTATGATTATGCATGTATGTGTGTGCGTTTCTGGTAGATTAGTACTTTTAGTTAACCTATAGTCTGTTATGTTTCTGACACGTTTAGTTTTTTTTACAGTATAGTTCTAGTTTGTTTCAAAGTCAAATTCTGTTTTAAGAGGGGAAAAAATATTGCTTATTGATAATATATGAACTTTATTTGATGGTGTGGTTTAATGAAGACATGACACTTCTATCAATTGGTTGGTTTTACACTAAGATTTGAGCTAGATTGTTTTCATAATGGTTAGTAAAACCATTCACTTGCCTGAGATACAGTTGAAAATTATAACTAATTGAATAAAAGGAAAAAGTAAGATTCTCAAATACAACACAGAGAACATCAACCCAATCACACTTGATGACGAAACTCTGGAAGATGTGGAATCCTTCACGTACTTGGATAGCATCATCGATGAACAAGGAGGATCAGATGCAGATGTAAGTGCAAGGATTGATAAAGTAAGGATAGCATTCCTACAATTGAAGAATATATGGAAATCACAACAACTGTCTGTCAACCAATATCAAAATGATAATCTTCAATACGAACGTGAAGACAGTTAGTTCTATTGTACAGAGCTGAAACTTGGAAAACTAATACAACCATCATTAAGAAGGTGCAAGTATTTATAAATAATTGTCTACGCAAGATATTAAATGTCCGTTGGCCGGATACCATCAACAACAGCCTGCTGAAGGTGAGAACAAACCATCTTCCAGATGAAGAGGAAATTAGGAAAAGACGATGGAAATGGATAGGACACACATTGAGAAAATCATCAAACTGCATCACGAAGCAAGGCCTGACTTGGATGAGAAAAAGAGGAGGGCCATAGGACACACTACGTCAGGAATCGGTAACGGACATGAAAAGGATGAATAGGAACTGGAAGGAGCTGGAAAGGATTGCCCAGAACAGTGTTGTATGGAGAATGCTGGTGATTGAACTAAGCTCCTCCACGACGGGTAACAGGCTTAAGTATATATGTTATAATCATTAAGCTATTGTTTAGTAAAACCAGATGACATACTCGACTGTTTTCTTCTCACTATCCATCAGAGAAAATAACTTTTAAAGTCTTATATTAGGTTGTTAATGAAGTTAAATTGTAAAAGCCTGTATAGATTACATGTTTTGTACTGATCCGTTTATTCTATGGATTAAAACCTGTTTCATCCTAATCTTAGTGTTTTTATCTGAAAGCTATTTGGCGAGTTGTTAGACCTGAAAATCCATTTTGATTCTGGTTTTAATGAAGTCTTAAATTTAGAATAGTATCCTTTGAGAAAATGACTAGACTATGAGGTATGGACGACTTGAGAGAGTTAAAAAAGGTACCAGTTGATGGTATGCTGATAGGTGTACTGGCTATGATGGGGTTCTAAATAAAAACTTAAGTTTCTTTTATCTTAAGAAATCTGTAAAATTCTCATCTCTTCATTGTCCGAATAAAGCTTAGCAAACGGTTGTATTTATTATTATTTTTCGGATCGTTTTTCGTCTATTTTTCACCACCCATTTTCCATACATATTTTGCTTATTGCGGAATATTATAGAGATCACTAACCGATCTAGGTTGAAAACATAGTGGTACTGGAAATCCATTTTGTTCTAGTATGGTAATCCTCAGGAGTGCGTATCAGCGACCCCACAAGGGGATCGAATCCGAGACATTCGTTTCAATCGTAAATGCTTAGTAACTCAAACCGCTGTACCAGAATCCAATGGTATACGAATTTAACTGAAATCAACGGGTGATATTGTGTAATCATTTTTTGTGTTTTCTGTCGATATCTTTCTCCTACTCGTCACCACTGAACTCTACTGACCAGGGGTTTTCGCTAGAGCCCTGAAAATTTACTGTCGCAGGTAGTCACGTTTGAATGACATTTATTCTGGATAATTAATCTGTTGAAAAATGTAAGGTGGCTGCAGGTAGTTTGTATGAAACTCTATGTGATCTAGGTTTCGATGATATCTGGCGTAACTGTAATCTTGAGGAATCTGATACTCCCCGGTGGATTCGAAATTGGATAACCCAGTTTCACAGTTTAAAGTATTACCACAGAGCTATTCGGTTAATCACTGACTACTTGTAGAATCACTGTATAGTGAATGACTTTATATTTTTCTAATCGTCTAGTGCTAATCAAGTCTTATCGACTTAAGGACGAAATTCATAACATTACTTATGCTGGTTACTCCTCGTTGAGCATAGACCACCGACCAGCAATCTCCAACATACGCTGTCCTGGGTTCTCCTTTCCAGTTGTTCCTAAGTTCTATTCACTATTTTGATGTTTATCTCAGATTCCCAAAACAATGTGTTCTTCGGTCTATTTCTTTTCCGCTTCCCTTTAGGATTCCAAGTTGGAGCTTACCTCAAGATACACTTTGAGGATTTTCATAATGTATATCCTATTTTACTACAGAATCTTTTCCTAATTTCCTCTTCAACTGGAAGCTAGTTTCTTTTCTCCCACAGTAGGTTGTTGTTGACTTTGATATCGATTGTCAGTTGTTTTGATTTCCATATGTTCTTCAGTTTTAAGAATGTTGTCCTTGCTTTTCCATTCTTGACCTTTACATCTACATCAGATCCTCCTTGTTCATCGATAATATTTCCCAAGTACATGAAAGATTTTACATCTTTCAGAGTTTCTCCATCAAATTTGATTACATTGATGTTCTCTGGGATTGTAAAATTCATAGCATTGACAAATCAAATCATAATATTGTTTCCAGCCTAGACAACAACACCACTACCACCATCACCACCATCAACAACAAAAATTCCTAATCATCAAACGAATTCTCAACTCAATTTTAGTCACATTAACCACCTTTTTATATGAAACTTGTGATTTAGATCAATTGAAACTTCTGTTTTTGGATTCATACAATCCAGCTGGACATTTCAGTTATCCTATTTTTGTTTTGCTCTTGTTTTTGTTTTTCTTTCTGCTAAAAAGTAAATGAAATTTAAAAAAAAATTTATTTATAATTCCCATCATTGTTTATTTTTTAATTCACATGATTTACTTATTAAACAATGAAACTAGTAAATTTCTTTTAAAAATTATTATTTCAATGGTGAACAAGTAGAATATATCACTAGTTGCAATCATGAGTCAATTGAAGCTAGATCACCATGGAAAACCTGTAAGCACTAGGCGGTCATTTCGTCCTGTTGTGGAACTCCTCAGAAATGCACATCCAAAATCCCTATCCCACGAGACTCGAACCCGGGACCAATCAGTCTCACGCTCGAGCGTTTGACCATTAGATTACTGATTTCGAAACTCGCGGGGCGCGGGATCCGATACGCGCACTCCTGAGGAGTCTCATACTAGTATGTCCAGTGCTTCCAGGTTTTCCATTGTGGTCTAGCTTCAATTGACTCATGATTACAACCTTTGAAATTACTAAAATCTCCACAAAACCTCTTCTGAAAATAGAATATAGATTGAATGAAAATTGAGTAACTAAGCGATAAAGTAACATGTATTTGTTAACATTTCTTTTCATTTTTCTTTTGCCTCGCTAAAAAGAAAAAGAAGAAGAAGAAGAAAGGAAATGAATGTGAGCCATGTTGTTCACAAAGAGGTGTGGATATTATTCACTTATTTACTGAATGTAACAATATTGAACTTGGGAATAAATGAATATTTATAGGTTTTTTTTGTTGTTGTTCTTGTGGTAAATTAAGATTTATGCATAAATAGATCAGGTGATATGGGTTTGTGACATCGATTGTAAACGGTGGTTTAGATAGATAGATAGATAGATAGATAGATAGATAGATAGAGATAGATAGATAGATAGATAGATAGATAGATAGATAGATAGATGTATATAGTCAGAAGAAAACTCAGTTTTATGACCTCCGAAGTCTCTTTTGTTTTTATTATGAAGGATCATAACTTTTCTGTATGAAAACTTTTCATTTGCTAGTTCAGATTCTAATAAATTTAATTAGTTTTCTCTGTGTTTAGTGTTTTTGCAAAAAGATTGTAAATTATGAGGTGAAATTATTAACTCTACTCACAACCGTTCTCGATTACCTGGGTGTTAAATCCCGATGACAATAATGAATGGTAACTGTTAGGATCTATTTCTGGATTATTACTATACGTATATTTTTATTGTATAATTATTAGGTAACCGAACTATTCGTATTCATGTCCCTCATATTATAAGCTTCATTTTGAGCTATAGACTATTATTATACGATTTACCATTCTTGAGCTATACCCAGTCTATCAATTACTATTTTCCACATTCACAGCCACATTTGGCTAAATCTTGTACAGATTTTATTTTCTATTTTATGTTAAGATGTAGCCTGTTCGGTTTGTATATAAATCTAGTATCTTCGAAATAAATGATTCATGTATCGGAGGCTGAGAATGGTGTTCTGGACTTGACAGGCAGCGCTAGGCATGGAGAAGTGCCGATAAAGACTCTAGACTGCTCGTATGGGTTTAATGCATCATTAGTCCGGTCGATAAATCACTGTTCACTAATTGGCGGTATCACTACGTCACACATTGATAACGGCAGAAAACCACAAATTATAACACTGAGTTTGAAACCAACTCTCACCCTAGAGAGGCTTCCGGAAGTGTTATGCATATGTATACATATAATTTCACTGAATTTTTAGCTTGCCTCTTCAAGGGATTATGAAAACTTAAATTTGACCTAAGAATTTGAAAATCTTAGAAATAAGGATTCATCAACACCAAGTAATGTATATCATAATCATTCGCAATTAGATTTGTGCACATAATGAAATGAGAATTTATAGATTGTTCAGTTTGAAAATGGCTTCCATCTATCTTCACTGATAAAAATTAATCCTGAATATTTCCCACAAACTTTGACATTTCATTATTGATTGCGTACTTTTCAGTGATAAACAGGTTATGCTCTAACAATGATCTCTCGAATAAGAAGTGAAACGGATATCACCGACGCTGCTGAATGATAATAGCGCTACTACATTAATTGATTGATGTTGCTTAAAGTCATACACTATTCATATATATTTATGTTAACATACATCAAGCTAGAAACAGTACAACATTACAATATTTTGATATTTCAACATATTTTCGAAAAACTAACTTAATCGTTTGAAAATCGAAAAAATCCCTTGAAACGCTTACATAATTTGTTATACCACAAAATAAATTAAATAATTTGAAGAAGAAGAAGAAGACGAAGAAGAAGAAGACGAAAAAGAAGAAGAAGAAGACGAAGAAGAAGAAGAGGGAGAATGAGGAGGAGAAGGAGAAGATGGAGGAGAAGTTTATGTTTATTTTACTAAAATGAAAAAGATTTGTTACTAATTGTATGAAAAAAAACCAGACTTTCAATAAATTAAATTATTTCTAGCCGGCGTTTGTTACTGTACTATTTATTTAAACACATAAATATTGGTACAAAGAGGCACCAAATACATATGCACCACACAAGTCACTTTATTTGTGTGTATGCTGGGATACTGCCTGAATGCCCAAACCGAAGCAGGCGGTTTTCTTGGGGGGTCACTGCCCGAGACTTCTACCTATAGGTATAATCTACAAGGCAATGGAGCAACGTCAGAAGATGCAGTCCCATGGTAGCTAGTGACCAACGATTGGTTCATGTATCCTTTGTTCCCTCAGGATACTGTAGTTCATATGAACTATTGGTTTGGCATCAGGGTTTTCCAACTCCCCTAGGTGAATCCTCCATGTTCACAAACCCGGTTAAAGCGCCTGACATTCTCTTTTCGTCCTCTCAATTTCGCAAACAACAGTAATGCCGTGAGAAGGTAGTGAGTAGGACTTCCATGGCAGTGGTTATATGTATGTGGCCATGTGAGCGCATTTCGAGAAGGAGACCTAACTCTCCCCATTCTTGGTCGTACCAGGGCATTTGAGGGAACGACTGAAATTAGTTAATATATCACTGATTATTGGGTCATATTACGAGTTGGTCTAATTTAAAACTGTGGATCATTGAATTCTGATACAATTCTCAACAGACAATGCACTTGAGAACATACATAAGCGTGTTGAATTTCATCTCAATCAGTGTCTTGAGTGTACATAGTAGAGAAATTCGATTTCTGGATTGAAATAGTTTTCTAGTATTCCGAGGTCTTGAAGGATACATTAATTGTTATTGATCCATGGAGAAAAGCAACCACAAATTAAATTTTTCATCAGAAATATATGAACTATATTGTTTGTTTGTCTTATTCGTTTTATTATATTACATTGGGTAATATTCTGTTTCATATTCCAATGACAAGAGACAAATCACATTTATCTCATTTTTTCTATTCAGTATACACCATTTTCGTGTTTTTTTTTCTAGTTATAAATGATTACAATTACTGTCTAACTGGACTGGACTGGACTGGACTGGAATCGCCTTTCACTACACTATTGATTATACCTTATCACAATGGTGACTTGTCAGTACTCCTATTAAGAAAATGTTGATTCAAAAACTGTACATCTAACAGATAGCAAAAATCGATAAATTTGCATCTATCTTAATGCATATCAATAATTTTATTGGACGGCATCATCTGAATTAATACTAACTCAATAAACTTTGTTCTTTGCTATAAATTAAACGTACAATACAATTTCTCAACTCATTCAAGGACTAGACAGTAGAAAATTACTTATTTAACTACGCCTGTTACTCTTAATGAAGCATAGGTCGCCGACTAGCATTCTCCAACCCACTCCGTCCTAGGTCTTCCTTTCCAGTTCTACCCAACTGTTGTTTTCCATTCCTCTCATGTCTATCTGTCTCCATTTCTCGACGTAATGTGTTCTTTGGTCTTACTCTCCTACTTTGACCTAGGGGATTCCAAGTGATAGCTTGCCTTGTGGTACAGTTGGGTGATTTCCTCAATGTGTGTACTATCCACTTCCAGTGATTCTTCCTAATTTCTTCCTCCATTGGGATCTGGTCTGTTCTCTCCCATAGTAGGTTGTTGCTGATAGTGTCTGATCAACGGATCCATACCATAAAGTAGAACTGTCTTGACATTTTTATTGAAAATACTGACTTTGGTGTTGGTTGATAGACAGTTGTTTTGAGTTCCAGATGTTCTTCAAAGACAGTAGACAATTAGTTTTAGTCAATGCTGAAGGCTAAATGTTGTGTGACGCCAAGTTGTATAATTATAGGATAAATTGTTCAAAATATATAAATTCTTTTTATGATGTTCATAATTCCAAAACTAACTTGATTTTGTAGTGATAGCACTTTCACAGCGTATTTATGTTTTCTACATACTACTTACTAATGACAAGTACTATTCTGACAAGAATCATAACAACTACAATATGTATTCCGATAATATTCCTGTAGTCTAATGTAATGTCGCCGTTGATTATTTATTTTGTTTATATCCTATCCTTCACATTATTAATATTTCGTTGACAAGTGTTTAGTCCATTTAGTTTATGATATGTAATTCAGTGGTGTATACGTCATAATGTGATTCTTGAGATTCTTGTGAGAAACCGTGATCGATGGTGTTCGACCGCGTCAGGTGAGAGATTTTTACGCCCCAAACAATGATCAGGCAGTATCGTGAGTTGTTTGAAGTTAAAAATTTGCAGCAATGAATCCTGGGTCATTGGTCTGAAGGTTAAGCGTTTTCACGTGATACCGGAGGTCGTGAGTTTGATTCACAGTGATGGAGTTATGTATATCCCCTGCTAAGCAGTTTCACATTAGGACGATACAACTATTTATTGCTTCGTGATTTTCAGTTGTGATCTAGCCAAGATCGGGTTGTGAAATAAAACACTCTCTACAAAACCCCCTGTACTAGCAATTACATATCTTGCTCTGAATTATGGAATATTTTTTAGATACTTCTGGAATCTCAAAGTCGCTTTAGAATACTATGTATAACCTTACTATTCATACATAAACTAACCTTCGATATAAGGTTTCTTTCACACTTCCTGTCTTCTGTTTCATGTCAGGAGTTTAAGAGTAAAAGATTTCTTGGTACCAGGAGATCGTCAGAAAGTTGTTATCCTAGAATTATGGTATATGATATGTGAAAAATAGTAAAATAATGATATAGTTTTGCCAATTGTCAAAATAAAAATCATGTTTGATTATATTTCCTTGAAAAAGATTTGATCACATTGACAGACGAAACGTTGGATTTACTTCAAATTCATTAGTTGAAACTTTACAGCTACATTCTTCCTGAGAAATGAACACTATTTGCTAAATCACTCATCATTTAGTCATTGAGTCAATATTTTGTATTTTATTGTATTAATTCTCGTTTAATACCCTAAAAAATATTCATCTTCACTTATCTTGTATATTAATCAATCATTTTGATCAATTATTTCTAACCTTTTTATCTCATTATTATTCTGTAAATCTGTTACAACTATCTGGTATCCTCTAGATACTTGATAGAATTGTCTTAAGTTCTCAGTAACTGAAATGAATTATTTTAAAATAATGGAAATCTGTGGTGATTAGAAGTATTTGAATTATAGTATGAACTAAGAATCCCAGAAACAACGTAATCGGATCAAGAAGTACTAGATAACCACAAACGAATGTACTGTATTTAGAATTCGAAATCAAGCATTGAACAAATACAAAGGTATCATTAGTTCATTCAAACATCACATCCGCCACAGCTTAAATTAGAGTCTAGGTGTCTGTAATCAATTGTACGTCTTCTTCTCAAGTTCATCCTGTGTCTGTCCGACAGTGTATTGGAAAAGGATTCTGTATTATCTAGAATGTGCTCATTAGCATTAGAATTAACAACTGAAATCGGAACAGACTCACCTGCTTCCTGGGATTGTGTAATCAGTATGTTGGTTGTGTACTGAAACCGCTGCTACCTAGAATTTGAACCATAGACTTTTAGACTATCCTCCCCCACGAAATAATGTTGGATCTTCATATCCCCAAGTTATGAATCATGTGGCTTTATTTGAAACACATTTCTCACATTGACTAGAGTAAACATTAGAAGTGACTTCGTGATAAGGATAAACAGCAGTTGATATGAAATCATACGAATTATAATCAAACTCGAGCTCATTTAGTACTTGTGCTTCTCATTGAACAAGTTTCTCACAAGAAACAAATGCATTATGAGGACAAATAATACTTGATATGACATCAAGCTTTAACGCTTCTGAAATAGTTTCCTCGAATTTATTAAGAATGTCATTGCAGAGTAAAGGATCATTAGAAAAATCAGCATCTTTCAAAACTACATCAGCTTTTTGATCATGACTAGGTTCATTCAACATATTTTTCTCAGAATTGCAAGGAATTTCGTCAGAAATAAGTGAATCATTAGTAAAAACCATATTTGGTTCAATAACATGAGAAATCTGACAAATTGATTGATTAGAAACTGTTGTCTCGCATGGATTCTGAGTTTTATTTAACTCTGATCTGCTAAATGGCTCTACACTGTCTTTTGAAGTCGCTGATAAAGATGAATGATCATTACAAGTACTCAACTTAATAGAATCAGAATTACAATACTTAATATTAGTTGCAGCAGGATGTACAGTAGTATTACAAACTGACTGAATATGTCCAATATCACCACATTTTAAGCACTTAGAATTACGAAATTTACATGAATTAGGAGAGTGGAACTTGCCACAGAACAAACACTGACCAAACGTCCGCCCAATTTCGTGAACTGCATCCAAACTCCTCAATGAACTACCTGCATAACCTTCAGTATGCACTGGATTGGGATGACGTAATGGAGTGGATTTTTTTATGTCCCCTTGAATCATTCTATGAAATCTTGCACCTTTACGACATTCGAAATTTGTATACTTAACATAGCCTAGCAGTAGATCCTTGAGAATTGTATAAGAAAGCGAAATGGGCTTTTTCGGTAAAGCCAGAGTTTTTAATAGACTATATGCTTCTTTTCCGATGAATTTGAGGAAATGTGCGACAACATTAACATCCTCATCATCTTCCTCGGTCATAGCCCAAATTTCAAACTTTTCACAGTAATCCTTAAAAGCACCAAAATCTGTATGTATGTCCAACCGTTCCCTCACAGGCTCCATCGCGAGGCCAATGTGATATTTAGAAATATTTGAATTATAGTATGAACTAAGAATCCCAGAAATAACGTAATCGGATCAAGAAGTACTAGATAACCACAAACGAATGTACTGTATTTAGATTTCGAAATCAAGCATTGAACAAATACAAAGGTATCATTAGTCCGTTCAAACACCACAAAATCATATATTTTTCTATTCTCATGTGGTTTGTCCTACTAATGTCGACAGATATAATTAGTATGTATCATTGATGGAAAGTAAAATACCGGTCGGTAGAATGTTAAGAAGATCAAAGAAAAGTGGACGAGAACAGAAAATAATTGGTATGGGAACAAAAGAACAATGAAGTCTGAGACGATTGATTAACCTTTTACAAATAAAATATATTTAATGTATAATTCTTAGAGTTTACTAAAGTATTCTGTATTGTTGTATTCAAATACATTCGATTGTCCTCATTTTTGTGTTCTCCTTCACTACACTAAGACCGGTGTTAGGCAAGGTTGCTTACTCTCACCCTTTCTCTTTCTCCTGGTGATCGACTGGATCATGAAGACGTCAATATCTGAGGGGAAGCATGGAATACAGTGGACAGCTAGAATGCAGCTGGACGATATAGACTTCGCAGATGATCTGGCCCTTCTATCGCACACACAACAACAAACGCAGAAGAAGACGACCAGTTTGCCAGCATCCTCAACAGCAATAGGTCTCAACATACAAAAAGGAAAAAGCAAGAATCTCTGATACAACACAACATGCAGCAATCGAATCACACTTAACGGAGATTTGGAAGATGTAAAAACATTTACATATCTGGGCAGGATCATTGGTGAATACGGTGGATCTGATGCAGATGAGAATGCGCGGATCGGTAAAGAAAGAGCAGCATATCTACAATTGAAGGACATCTGGAACTCAAAACAACTGTCAACCAACACCAAAGTCGGAATTTTCAATACAAATGTCGAGACAGTTCTACTGTATGAGGCAGAAACTTGGAGAACTACAAAAGCCATCATCCAGAAGACACAACTGTTTATTAATAGTTGTCTACGCAAAATACTTCGGATCCGTTGACCAGACACTATCAGCAAGAACCTACTATGAGAGAGAACAGACCAGATCCCAATGGGGGAAGAAACTAGGAATAAGAGATGGAAGTGGATAGTACACTCATTGAGGAAGTCACTCAACTGAGTCACAAGGTAAGTCCTCAATCGGAATCCTCAAGGCCAAAGGAGAAAGAGTAAGACCAAAGAACACATTACGTCGAGCAACGGAGATAGACAGATATGAGAAGAATGAACAACAGTTAGATAGAACTAGAAAGGAAGTCTCAGGACAGATTGTGTTGTAGAATGTTGGTCGGCGACCTATGCTTCATTGAGAGTAACAGGCGTAAGTAAGTAAGTAAGTAAGTAAGTAAGTAAGTATTCACTACACTAGTCCAACTTTATTGATCATTTTCACAATATGTTTTAAATAACTAAATAATCAAGCCACAGACTATGAGACCAAATTAATTAATTTAATAAAATCTCTGTAGTATAGTATATTCAATTGAAAATGATAATAATATTCCTTGTGATTATAATGTAATCACGAGCATAATAGCTAAATTTATAATTCCCTATACATTGTGTTCATCTGTTTAATTTTAATATCTAAACAATAGTCATCAGAAATAATATGATAATTATAATGTGAAATCATGTGTTAGTTCTTCTCTTTTCTCAACCCCTATGATCAAAATATAATTATGAAAAGATGATAAATGAATCGTCGAGAAAAAAAGATGATTCTATTTATATATCTGGATATTATATATACATTGTAGTAATTAAATATCATGACAACATTGGAAAAATATTTGTGTTAGGAGTACATTTCATTCATTAATAGATATTGTTACTGTAATGTGTGCTACGTATATTGATATAAGTAGTATATAACGCTAGTGAGGAATAGAATGCTTGGCAGCAAAAGGTTAGGATGATCAAGAAGAGAAGAATGGTAACAGAAAGTGATTAGTAAGGAAATGCAGGAATAATTATGTTTTCGACAATTAATGAACATTTTATAGAGTATGGTTTTTCCATTTTATCGAGTAATTCTGTAATTTGTGATAAATATGATCGGTTGTCCTCACCTGTGTTCTCCTTCACTACATTACTAGTTAGATATTCGTTTTTATTTGTAATCAGAAATGTCAATTAAGAACATATCGTTGTCAATAGTTGAGATCATGAGTCAGTTGAAGATAAAACATTATGGAAAACCTGAAAGCACTGGGTCTCCGTTTCGTCACACCATGGAACTCCTCAGCAGTGCACATCCACGATCCCTTACAAAAGAGATTCAAACCCAACACCTATCAGTCTCGTGCGCGAACGCTTAACCACTAAACCACTTAACCGGCCGGCATCCAACGGTGTTAATGTCTAACTTCAACTAATCCACGAAATTGAGCAACACATCCACGATTGTCATCAGTGAGTTACTATCTCAGAACAGACACGGTAGAACTCCTCTGGTCTCTGATTGGTGGTCTAGCTTCAATCGACTCATGATCTCAACTATTGAAATTACTACTATCTCCACAAAACAAACTTATTCTAAATCATCTCTTTATATGAATTACTTCACCTCTAAATTTCCTAGACTCTGAAATAACCTACCACAATCTATCCGTACGATAAAATCACTCTCATTATTTGTTCGCTGCATACTGCTCCTCCGAAAATACATTGAATTTTCTAGCACCTGTAAGTGTATCTCATTCCAAAAGTGATATTATAGGAACTTTAAATATTTAGCCATCTTTATTAGTGCATTCCCTAAGTAAAACCACTTACTTGCTGTCACTTTATGGTAACCCCGTCCCAGAAAGTTTAACAGTATATCACTGTGTCACATGACACACGCATTTAGGTAGACCTGATTGGCATACTTTGGTGATTATTGCTTTGTTGTTCCATGCTCTCTGTTTTCGTTTTAATTTCTCTAGTTGTAGATAATTATCATTAATTCGATTTGGAACACGAAATGACTTTAATTACTCCGTTCATAAATCAACAGGCTGTTCATTTAAGAAATATTAAAAATTCCCGGCTGATGCATTGGATCGCTGTACTACATGTACTACCTAAACAACTACTGAACTAGTATACTTAAAACTTTCTTCTATCATATGTTTGTTCTGTACATCTAATGCTAATATTTATATCAAATTGATCATACCTGTAAACTGGCGTGGATTCTGTAATTATTACTTTCAGAATATAAATTATTATTAATTTTAATCTCAGTCTTTACTGTTAAAAGTTATTTATTTCTGCTGAATGTGTCATAATTGATAAATAGATAATAATCGATCAATACTAAACTCTAAGTAAACGTGATTTGGGATTCGGCGTGACTATCGTAACCAATAGTTGGAAACTCTAGGTAACATGGCTCAGAATCGATCACAATGGCATAGGTGTAGACACTCTTTGTCTTCTGTTAAACTATGTGATTAAAATTATTTAATATCTTTTTTCTACGAACCAATTCTTTCTTTCTGTACTATATCCTTACATAAAATCTTTTCTTTATACATTACACCATTGAGTTAACTGCTTCTATGAATCCGATGTTCGTCTTGCTGTGCTAATGAGGTGTGGCAACTTGGACCGATGCATGTATGTGCCTGATCCTACGTTGTAACTAAATGATTGACTGAAATAAACATGACATTGGTAACTACTCACTGAAAAGCAGAGTACTTCTTTGTAAGCAAAGATGAATAGTGGCTAGCAGTGGAATCCAGGACGCGCGCTTTGTCCTATTTTGAACTCATCAGCTGAACATATCTGTATTTTAGACTTGATGTTCACTCTAGGACTAAACCCGGTACCAGTCACTTCAAAGGCCATCACGCTATCCACTTAGCTATTGAATTCAGATTAGATTGTACAATGTGGCAAAGTTTAAATTCATTTTTCACTGAGAATGATTGAAAATATGATAACATTGAATAGGTATTTCATGTTAGTTTGGATTGATTGCAAAGAATGTACTCATTACATCTTCAATGACTGAACCTGAACCCATCAAGCCTTTAATAGCATTTATTACTCCAATTTCACCGATTATGCAAACAATGGTCAAAAATAATTTAACTTATAACATAGAGTGGTAATACTAGAACAATTTCATTGGTAAGTTTTTGTTTATTCTTTGAATGATTTAAGTCTATGACTATGATTATCTTCGAATTACATGAAATCTATCCATATGATAAGGATGACTTCTCTGATTCATTTCAGTGTGAACTTTTATACTTTCATTTCATGTATTTTGTTTAAGAAGTGCAAGTTTGTGTAATTTATGCTAATAACATGTAAATTAATTGAAAAAGTATGAATCAACAATTGTATGAACTGAGCACTTGTCAAAGAAATATTATCAATGTGAAGGAATAGATTATAAACAAAATACATTGTCAATGGTGACACCATATTAGGTTTCACAGGAATATTTTCGGAATATACAGTGTAATGATCATCAGTCTTGTCACAGTAGTACTTATTATCAATATGCAATATATGAAGAGCATACAATCAGTTAACAGGGAGTAGATTTAAGAAATTCAAGCATAGGATTGTGAAACAAGTTTTTATTTTAGATTATGGCGTTTTACACGGTATTAAAGTATCATGGCTTTTTAAATCAATATTTATATTTTCAGACAGGAGTTTTGTGAAGATTGTAATAGTTTAATAACTGGATTCATTAGTCAATTGAAGCTACACCACCATGGAAAACCTGGAAGCAATGGATCGCCGTTTCGTCACACCATGGAACTCCTCAGCAGTGCACATGCACGATCCCCAACAAAGGAGTTTCGAACCCAACACCTATCAGTCTCGCGCGCAAACGCTTAACCACTAGACCACTTAACCGGACGGCATCTAACGGTGTTAATGTCTAACTTCAACTAATTCAAGAAATTAATCGACACATCCACCATTGTCATCAGTGAGTTACTATCTCACAACACACACGGTTGAACTCCACTGGTCACTGCTTCTCACTAGAACAATTTTTATTTTCCATAGTTTAGATCACCGTTAGGCTACTCTATCAATATAGGTATTCAGTGTGATAAAGCTTCAAATGTAACTAGAACTGCATCCTAAATTTTGATTCTTGCAAATTCAGAAAACGCTGCTACGCATAGGCTTCAGTTTATTGAATTCACTAAAACTAAAGAGAAGATCATTAAGATAAATTCAATCTTTTATGAGATGGTGAAGAAGATTTGTAGCTCAAATGGATGATTTTGATGAAGTTTTATTCTCTGAGCTAGATGGTTTAGTCGTGAAGATTTCATTGTTCTTCTGAATGACAATCATCAGAAGAAGAACAATGAAAGCTCCACGACTAAACCACCTAGTTCAGAGAACAAAACTTCATCAAAATCAATCTGTTTTCGTTATTTTGATAAACAATTATATCATTTATAAACTAATTAATGAATGAATTATTTAATGAATCAATTTTCATTGTTGTAATTCTGTTAAGATATTTACAAGTATATTTGCATCATTTTGTAAATGATTTAATTCATTATTCATTTTCAATGCAATATTACGCCAATAATCTGCTTCAAGATTTGTACAATAATTTGGATTAGTATACATTTCATTCATGTATTCTCTACATAGAAAAATTAAAAAGAAGAAAGACTTTAAGCAATATGTAAACATATACATATATATATACAATGAGATTAAAGACATACATTTCAGCCTCCTTAGGACTTGTCATCTGATTAAAAAGAAATCTTAATGTTATTGTTCACAGTGAGACTCGAACCCAACACTTATCTTTAAATAAAACAAACAAACAAATTGTTAACTTATTGATTGAGATCATGGATCGATTGGTGTTAGACCAACGTTGAAAACCTATTGTGGGACTCCTCGGCAGTGCGCATCCACGACCTCGTCTCGCGGGATTCAACCGGGTCAGTTGTGAGGTAGTAACTCACTGATGACAATGGTGGATGTGTCGATCAATTTCGTGAATTAGTTGAAGTTAGACATTAACACCGTTGGATGCCGTCCGGCTAAGTGGTTTAGTGGTTAATCGTTCGCGCGCGAGGCTGATAGGTGTTGGGTTTGAATCTCTTTTGTGGGGGACCGTGCATGCGCACTGCTGAGGAGTCCCATGGTGGGACGAAACGGAGACCCAGTGCTTCTAGGTTTTCCATAGTGTTTTATCTTCAATTGAATCATGATCTCAACTGGATATATTATATATCATCATGTTTTAAGTGGCATTCAATTGTCGTGTTAGAATCTCATTGGTTTAAAAGTTACTCAACGGTTACTTAGAGTAACATATTTTGTATGAATTCGATTAAGAAAACAATGGGTTATATACTAGTTCTACATTGATCTTAGTTAGGAATACATTGAAAAAAAACAGCTTGCACTAGACAAATGTATCGTCGTCTTAGCATGAATCTAATCTTCAGGAGTTATACCCTATTGATCTCATTGGAAAATGAACTCATAACATAGAATTTTAGCAGTGAACACTTATTCATTAGACCAATGAAATCACTGAGATCAGTGATAAATTAAATGATTTTTCATTAAATTGTTTCATTAAATTAATTCAATTGTCCAAGATTATAAATAAGAGAATCAATTACGAGAAATCAATAAATCTATATTGACCAGGATTAATTTCTTGATAAGAATATAATGAAACAGCCAAACAATTTAGCAAGAACTCAGTAGGTTAGATAACATATGGATCATAACTGTTAGGCATCATAGTAAAGTGATTCAAGAACGTATGATAGTGATCTATTTAACAAAGAATAATTGTGCTCAGTAATAAACAAGGAGGTAGTGAATGTAAATTTCATTTCGCCTAATTAAAATAAATGTTTTGTCCTATAAATACTTATGGTCATAATTTTAGGAGTACATCTGAGAATATTTAGGTTACACAATTTGATGTGAAGTGAAGAATATTGCTTAACCTGGTTTTCGTGCTAGCTGGTACAAATCCTCAAAATGCTTGTATAGTTTTGACGGAACGGATACTTCCCTGTAAGACTCAAAACTGTATCACCTGGTAGATTATAATCAGAGATGTTACTACTTGATTATTAAAGTATTAACCGACATTTTGTAAAATTGAATCGTTTACACCATGGTCAATCCCTTAGTAATTATCAATATTGCTTATCCAGTACTTAATATTAAATAAATTATCCCAAGCGATTTTCAATTCGTCAACGAGAAAAAAAAAGGTGATACATTGAAGTAAACATTGTCAGGTATTGGATTATTGAATCCGCACATCAGTTTTAGGTGGATTAATGATTTCCTCTGAGAATATTATTCCAAATTGACTAATCTACTTCAAACAGCAAAAGATAATTGCTAATTCTTGTTGATTTGGTTTTGACAAAGATGTGTACAAACAGAATAATAAATTCATCAACATGGCTGATGATAAGTTGATAAAAGAATTTATCTCAATTACATCTTTGAATTTAATATTCCTTTTGTCAGACGATCCTATAGATCCAATATAACTGAGATCAGTATCAGAAGGGGTTTTGTGGAGATTGTAGTAATTTCAACAGTTGAGATCATGAGTCAATAGAAGCTTCCAGGTTTTCCATGGTGGTCTAGCTTCAATTGACTCATGATCTCAATTATTAAATTACTACAATCTCCAGAAAACCCTTTCTGATACTAATCAACATATGCTCACTAGTAACTGGCTTCAAGAGGGATATCCTAGAGTTCTACTGAGAAGCATTGACCAGTGGAGTTCAACTGGGTCTGTTGTGAGATAGTAACACACTGAAGACAATGGTGAATGTGTCGCTCAATTTCGTGGAGTGGTTGAAGTTAGACGTTAACACCGTTGGATGCCGGCCAGCTCAGTGGTCTAGTTGGTTAAGCGCCTGGGGAGAGACTGATAGGTTCTGAATTCGAATCCCGCGAGTCGAGGTCGTTGATGCGCACTGCTGAGGAGTCCCACAATAGGACAAAACGGCCGTCCATTGCTCCCAGGTTTTCCATGGTGGTCTAGCTTCAATTGACTAATGATTTCAACTTTTGAAATCAATGATAAAATGAGTGATTTCTTTTGTTAACAGCCAGAAAACAAAGTTTTTTATGAAAAACAATTTAATACACACGCACGCACATATTATACATCCCTAGTCTTAACTTACTCAATATTAGAAACATCTTCGATTTGTAATAATGAAGAGGGAATGTTTTCATTTATATATTGACTTGTATTCAAATCATATTCACTTTTATCCCCATTGTGCAAATGATGGTGAAGATGAGGATGATGATGTTTATTTCGATTAGTCATTAATTTTTTCAGTCGATTTAGTTCTGTTTGTCTGGACACAATGGTATCAATTTGATCTTTAAATTGCCTCTGAAATGTAATGAATAAAACAAGAATTTGTTTTTAATATGTTAGGTGGTTGGAGGTAGTCCGTAGGAAAATCTACTTCACTTGTAAGTTGAGACTCGTAAACATGATATTACTCGCGATCTTGAAGAAATTGATATTTACTATGAGATTCGAATTCAATTTTAAAGGCTGAGTGTGACCCTACACTACTGAGGTATTTGCATCTTGACTCCTTTACAGGACTGAGTTGATGATCAATCAGTTGTAAATGAGTCAATTAGCTAAATATTCTTAATTAACAACGCAAATATTCATTTTAAAGCTCAAAACCATGATTTATCTCTTCGAACGCTAACGAATTATTCAGTAAGAAACTGAGTCTAAATACTCAATAACTAGTATACCATTATAAAATTCTCACTGTTTACGTTCAAGACTGAAATTGATCAACCTCTGTTGGCAGCTATTTATGACCACAGGATTCCTACATATTACTGTTTATTTGCAAGTTATATTTTAAGAAAGTCTTTTAAATAAACAGGAATATCAATAATACATCGTTAAATACTGGCTGGCTTATGAGATACATTTATCGAAGTTCTATCAAAAATCAGAAGGGGTTTGTGGAGATTTTAGAAATTTCACAGATTGAAATCATGAGTCGATTGAAGCTAGACCACTATGGAAAACCTGGAAGCACTGAACGGCGCTCCGTCCTAGTATGGGACTCCTCAGCAGTGCGCGTTCACGATCCCGAACCCGGGACCTATCAGTCTCGCGCCAGGCGCTTAACCAACTAGACCACTGAGCTGGCATTCAGTGGTGTTAATGTCTAACTTCAACCAATCCACGAAGTTGCGCCACCGTATACCATTGTCTTCAGTGAACTGATATCTCACAAGAGACCTGGTTGAACTCCACTGGTAACTGCTTCTCACTAGAACTCCAGGAGTATCTCTTGAAGTCAGTCACTAGTAAGCAGATGATTATTATCAGAAGGGGTCAACAGCAAATCAGCCTATTTTAAAATCAAATAATAATATATAAATTTCCATTTGACCTATTGACTACTATTATAAGATTTGCTATTCTTAAATGATCCCAATTTACTAATTACAGTCTCTCACACTCATGGTCACTTTTATTCTGGTCTTGCATAATTATTATTTTCTATTTGATGATATATGATACGATCTGATTTGTTTGTATATAAACTGAATATGTCTGAAATACATTGGAGGCTCATATTTATGTTCTGAACTTAAACGAACAGGGCTAGACGAGAAGAACCAATAACCACTCATAATTGACTCTAGGCTACTTGTACTAGTTAACACGTCATTAGTTTGGCACAATGCCAAGGTTGTATAATTCGGTGTTTTGACTGGCGACTTAGTCACGTGATATTTGACGGGGCTTAGGACAATGACATATTTTATATTGTCTTCCAGTTTCTTATATTCTTCCATGCCAGACCAAATTCAATTTCATTAGTTAAGATATGTAATACATTATTTAAAATAATATAACTAATTGTAACTTTGAAGTGTTTTACAACTGATGAAAAGTTCAGTCAGTCAGTCAGTCAGCTACCACGTAGGACCAGGCACATAGACGACTGTTGACGGGGATCCACTCTAGCAGTGCTTGTTCGGCCCTCATGCTTAGTGCTATGCCTACACCTGCCAGTCCACGAGAACTGGCCATCGGGTCACCAGATACACAGAGGGTGTATCTCGTTGGCTCTCCGGTTTGACGAGGTGAGGTCAAGTGAATGACCACACTGGAATCTTGTATGCGTGTTTCGGAGACACAGCATACATCAATGGAAAGAGACTCTAGGGTTTTAGCCAAGGAAGCCTGCTGACCGATCTGACATAGGGTGCGTACGTTGAAGGCTCCAATGTGCAGTTTGGAGCGAGGTTTCAGTAGACCTGGGACAGAGTTTTGAGCACTAGAATCGTTGGCTATGGTGAAACTTGATGGGGAAGCCGGAAAAACAAGTCTAGAGTTTGGAGTCGATGTAGGAGGAATAATAGGAATTAAAGAGGGAGGTTGGTTATGAATACAGTGGTACTGAGTGCTGTTAGAGGTATGAGGGCGGTTATCACTTCCCGGTTGCCCACACCGAGGAAGGGTTCTTCTGGAGGTACCTGAAAAGGAAATTGGATTAGAGGCGTTCTCAGTGACCTGAGAGCGTGACCGCAGTGCCCAAGAGACAACTGCTTGAGGCCGGTCGCGCACGGCCTTTTTGTGGGAGATTTTTGACGTGTTAGCTCCGTTCTTCAAAGGGCCTTACCGCCGGAGACGGAAATCCGTGAGGTAAGGTGAGGTGTGCATTTTTAGGGTCGAACTTTTCTCACCCCACCCCTCCTTGTGGGAAGGCAGCATCACTGTTATGCTGGTTGTCTGGAGGAAACACCTTACTGCTGTCACACCTTTGTACAGTCAGCAGTACGACTTTACCCTCAGACCTTGAGTTTGTTGCTTTTAGTCTTTTCGCTCTTCAACCGACCTATCTGACATGGTAAGACCTTGAGGAACGATTGTTCCAGCCAGTATAGCTCGATTGGTTCATCACGATAGGCAAGCTCGACCACCACGTCAAGGTAGCAACAACGGTCGGGTGATGAAAAAGTTACGAAATATCATTTAACTGAATAATTTGTAAAAGCGTTTTATGATAATAATAATAATGCAAAAAATTAAAAAGCCAATTAACCAATAAGGAACTGATTGGGTCCATTCCACACTCTTATAATTTGGTAAACTGTTTAAATATGTATAATATCTAGAGCGTATCTTTCATTCATTAAGGAAAATTCGTTACATTTTTTGATCAATAAGCATAAGCGACATGAAATATGACGTGACGTTTAAGGATAATAATAATAATAGTAGTAGTAGAAGACCAAACTTTGAATACTATACAGGTATTATGTGAAAATGTTCATGATAACAGTGATCTACTTCAACCACCAGTATTAAGTTGACTAACTGTCAGTTGGTCTGAGCCATGTTGATGGATAGAGACTATCTGGTTGAAATTTGTGACATTAACGTGAACAGCGCTTAGAAATTCTAGATGAAATGTCTCAGGATCGATCACAATAGTGCAGAAGCATTCACTCTCTATCTTATTCAAGATAATAAGTCTTAGTATTCATTCATAGGTACTTTTTTATTATGTCTTTTAGAATTAAAGCTTAGTCAATTCGATTTATCAGAAGGGGTTTGTTTAGATTTTAGAAATTTCACAGATTGAAATCATGAGTCAACTGAAGCTAGATCAACATGGAAAACCTGGTTGTCTAGCTTCAGTTGACTCATGATTTGAATCTGTGAAATTCGATTTATCTCATATCTTTTCTGTTCGTTTGCTACTCATCTTAACAATTTAAGCTCGTCATGTTCATATATAGGCCAACACGCATGGGTGTCAGGAACTACGTTGATCATGACTGAATGAGTGGCTCCACAAAATCTGGGATAAATTTACAGTAATTTTCAGTGTTAATGACGAATTTTTTATTTCGAAATTAAATACCTCTCCGTAATGAAAAAAGCCCGTCTGTTGGAAAATCATTTTTCTTTCAGATTTTCTTCAGAAATTAAAAAAAAAGTATCGTTCATACTCTTAGCCTCATCCTTACAAATTACGGGAGAATTAACCTCATTAAACCGACAAAACGAAGTCACAGAACAACGTTCTGAGTACTATGTATGATAGATATTCGGTTCTGTCTATGCACGTGTACACCAAAAGTGCCTAGGATGGAGTATACCACTGAAGAACAATTTAGTAAAAACCGAACTGAATCCAGTTATTATCAATGTGCCCCTTGAATACAGATACCATTGGTACAACAACTATGATGTTTACGTGTTTTTGAACACCTCCTACACAATTTCTACCTATTATTAATGATAAATAACTGTCCATATTACCAAACCCTTATAAAAACCCAAGATCATTTTATAAGAGTACCCACCCTATTTCTAATTGAGGTGAATTATTCAAGGTTAAGATTAGGATTATGATACATGTAAAACTACTCTGTAGTCATAGAAACGAACGAATTTCGTTCAAAAATATAAAAGATGCTATATGAATAGTTTAATCATAAAGCGAAGTGTCACTAAGTCAAAGTTTCCGTCTGAATTACAGATTTAGGGTTAGGATTTCGGGATAGTGTCAAGTTGCCTATCATATTACAGTCTACATAGAAAGAATTAGTCAATTAACACTTTAACGCCATTAGTTTTGTTCTATGTCTGCGAAAACGTTTTTCTATCATATTAACGATTTTAAGCAGTATACAAAAATATTTCTATTGTACGTTACACATAATATTTGTAGTTCGAACAAGAACTTAAAAGTCGATTTCTTGGTTCTGATTACCTCGTCCCTAAAGTATACTTTTAATAAAAGTGTTAACTTCTTTCAAACAAATGCTCAGCCTAGTAACCTCTGTTTGTTCAATAGGGAATACAGTAAATGTATCATAAACATATTCAACTCTCAAAAAATTTAGATGTACGATGTGTACAGTGACTGCAACAGTATTATTATTATTACTATTACTTATTACTGGTTACTGTTATTACTAGTTGAAGTAGTAAAAGCGGTAGATTTGAGAATTTCACGTGATCCAAACCTTTACTGGAAGATACCAGGGCCAATACGACAAGATAGTTGAGGTTCTCTAAAACAATATGACTAATCGACTGACACTGATTATAGGCAATAACAATATTAATGATAAAAATTAATGTAATATCAGACCTCCAGAATTTTGATATATGAATCATCAGTTCTTTCAATGAACTCAGTGTTTGTGGACGCATCACAAGTTACTCCAGATTTCACTGATTCCTGTGATTTTTTCAGTTCAATTTCAAGTTTAGTTATACGACTCTAGAAAAAGAACATGAAAGAAAGAATAAAACATTTTTGCACGAAAAAGTTATATATTTTAATGCCATTCAACTGTTATTTGGTGTAAAGTAGACTCTTGAATTGATTAGTTCCGTCAGTCAATCAGCTACAGCATAGGACCAAGCACATATGTGCATCGGTCCAAGTTGCCATACATCATTAACACAACAAGATGAACACCGGATTCATAGAAGTATTTAATTCAACGGTGGTAATATATAAAAGAAAGATTGCATACAAGGACCGTTGTTGCTAGCTTGACGTGGTGGTCGAGCTTGCCTATCGTGATGAACCAATCGAGCTATACTGGCTGGAACAATCGTTCCTCAAGGTCTTACCATGTCAGATAGGTCGGCTGAAGAGCGAAAAGACTAAAAGCAACAAACTCAAGGTCTGAGGGTAAAGTCGTACTGCTGACTGTACAAAGGTGTGACAGCAGTAAGGTGTTTCCTCCAGACAACCAGCATAACAGTGATGCTGCCTTCCCACAAGGAGAGGTACGGTTATAAGTCGTCGACCCTAAAAAAACACACCTCTCCTTATCTCACGGATATCCGTCTCTGGCGGTAAGGTCTCAACAAGTACGGAGCTAACACGAAAATTACCCACTAAAAGGTCGTGTATGACCAACTTCAAGCAGTTGTCTCTTGGGCACTGCGGTCACACTCTCAGGTCACTAAAACCACGTTTAATCCAATTTCTTTTTCATGTACCTCCAGAAGGACCTTTCTACGGTGTGGGCAACCGGGAAGTGATATCGCCCTCATACCTCTAACAGCACTCAGTACCACTGTATTCATAATCAACCTCCCTCTAAATTGATTAGCTAAAAAAAATCTTAAGTAGTGATTGAGTAGTTCGTCGGTTAAAGTAATCAATTTTAAACTACTTGATCGCATGTTTATACCTGACTCTACATATTTCGGTCTACACAACTTTGTCATATCATTTGCCTCCAGATAATAAGCCTTCAAGTATCAAACTCATGGTCATTGATAACAAACTCAATAGGTTGGGAGAAAGATAGGTGTAGTTATACGAAGTCATGATACCAGTCTATAAAGTCATTGAATTTTGGTCTGGAGCATATTGCTAGGTGAAGACTATCATGGCTAGGATCTGTGTACTTGTAATATTACTAGTATGTTAAATAAATTAAGCGGATATACATATACAACAGAAACTGACCTGTAACAAGTTTTTGAGTGCATTATGTTCTTTCAAACTAATTGATTCTTTATCGTTAATGGAAACATCTTCATTGTTTTGCTCATTTGAACTGATTATTTTCTGAAAGAGTCAATATCAAGAAGTAATGTAAAACAGAATTTAAACCACGAATATTAAAATTATTCCATAAACTGTATATTTAAAAATAATGAATCGTTGATAAATAAGCAAATGGAATATTCTAATTAAATTGCTGCACTCTGACCAATTATGATGACAAGCAGTCATTTTTATGATTAATGTAAGAATTATTCCCCGTTAAAGGAATGCCAGTCAGTCAGTCAGTCATACACAGTGTAGAACCTGATACACATGCATCCGTTCCAGTTGTTATACTATACAAGTACAGAGAGGTAAAATCAATCCAAGAGAAATCCCGGTGTAATCAGAGAAATAAAAGTTTCAGTAGTAGCGGAAAAGATTAGATAGAGAAAAAGAAAAAAAGGTATAAGGTTTTAGGACTCAGATTCTAAAGGGAGACAATGAATTAATGTACCTACTTCATTACAAATGATTCCTGGTCATGACATTCAAAGTCTCAAATTATTGATTACAACAATCACAAGGATCACAACCAGGTGGTTTACATCTATCTATATGGCTTAGTTCAATTACCAATGATTTCATGAACTGATGCTGTATCTTTGTTTGGTCGCCCTTAGCTTTCTTCCAGCCTACTCCGAAACCAGATAACATTGAGATCGTCAATGTAGGCGGTGGTTGGGCATAAGTTACATATGTCTTGATCACATAAATTGATGAAGACTTACTACCTTATTAATTGAATTTCCATATTTACTTAGTACCTTATTCCTAACCTCGGTATTCGGTCGTGATAAATCTATGGGAATGAATTATTATCCAACAGTGATAAACAATTAAACACTTCAATCATTCCAATTTTACGACATGTGATCTCATATACAAATCATACTTGTCAGCTTGAACGTGATGAAAGTATTTTACAAAAAAGACATGTTTAAGCCGTAAACATAAAACTTTACCCCTGTTCCTACATTGACAGTCTTCAATTTTTATTTTATTACTTAACTGAATGTAGAAAATATTTTTTCCGTTTTTTTTAGTATCCTTGTTACAGATAACCATCATCGTGATTGTATTTGAGATCGTCTAGTGATTATTTTTACACAAATTATGACTATTAAATTTATGCGATCAGATTAAAATGTATCACAAATTTGTACATACACATTACATGTAATTCTTGTCTTCTTCACTCAGTCAGTCAGTCAGTAACAACGTAGAACTTCGTATGTACGTAAATCAAATCGAGTTGCCATACCACATTACATTAGCACAGAGATACAATTGTCAATTCAAGTCACATAGTGGTAAAGGTAGTAAAAGTATAAGTAGTAATCGGAAACATTAGAGTTTGAAGATGTCATTCAAAGAGTATAATCCAGTGAAATAAATTTGGAAAGAGGAAAAAGGGAAATGAAGATTTCAGAAGATTAGAATTTAGGCGAACACAAAGAGTGTATGCACCTGCGCCATTGCAAACGATTTTGAGCCATGTCATTCAACGTCCCTAACGATCGGTTGCTATCATCTCGCGGATCCCAACCAGGTAGTTCACACCTACCAAAATGGCGTAGTCTACTTGTCAGTGACTTCATGAATTTTTGCCATGTTTTGGTCTAGTCGCCCCTAGCTTTTTTCCAACCTACTCCTTTACCATGAAACATAGCACGTTGGGGCAGTCGGTGGTTGGGCATACGTAACACGTGTCTCAGCCATCTCAACTTATGAAGTTTCACTATTTCATCAATTGATTTGTTTTCTTAGAACATTGTGTGGATTTATTTATGTAAAATAATTGATAACTGAAATGATAAGTGCTTAATGTTGTCAGTATCCATATGTCATAGTAGATGTGATGGAGAAACAGAACTTTCTTACGGGGATGTTCTATTATAAATTCAATTAAGAAACTGATTTGGTAAAGAATCCATACAATTCTCAAACAGTGAAGTACAATTGTAAACCTCACTACACTCACTTTAGTTTCACTACCAGGATCATAAAACTAATTTTAACTCTAAACCCTAGTGTACTAGCATGTACATGGTTGATGAGTCAAACTAACACGACAGTGGTTATGTAGCTATCTCAAATATATACAGAGTATTATTTCATTTGTTGAATAGGTTTTTTACAAGATAAAATATATATTTCATCACAACAAGTGATTTCGATTAGAACAATACAATCTTACTACTTAACTGAATCATTCCATTGGACTGAAATTAATAAACGTCTGTAAAAATCTTATTCTCTTTAAAATTAACTTGCAACTAATTGAGCTCGGAATAGTGATCAATTTTATATTTTCAGAATGGGGGTTTATAAAGACTGTAGTAAATTTAATAGTTGAATTAATGAGTCGATCTAAGCAAGACCACTATTGAGAACCTGAAAACACTGGACAGCTGTTTTTTCTTAGTTTGAAACTCCTCGGCAGTGCCCAATCACGATCGCAAATTGAGACTCGAACCCAGTACTTTCGATCTCGCTCGGGAACACTTAACCTCTAGAGCGCTGAGCCGGCATTGAAAGGCGTTAATGTTTAACTTCGATTAACCCATGATCTTACGCAGCCCTTCGTCCATTTTCTTGGTGCATTATTATCCGAAGGGGGTATGTAGAGATTGTAGTAATTCTAATAGTAGAACTTTATATTTGTCCAATCGTTTAGTGCTGATTGGATTCTATCGATCATGTTACAATACGGCAACAAATCAAAGTAACTTGACATCATACTCATACATAGATACTGTTTCACATTAAAAGATTTATTTATCTACTTAAACACATAAACATTGGTACGAGGAGGCATCAAATACATTCGCGCACAAAGATCACTCGATTTGTGTGAGGGCTGGAATACTGTCCGGGTGTCCAGACCGAAGTAGGTGGTTTCCATAGGGGGCCACTACCCGAGACTTTGACCTAAACGTCTAATGCACAAGACAGTGAAGCAGGGAGATGCAGTCCCATGGTAGCCAGTGACCAACAATCAGTTCGTACATCATTTGTTCTCTCAGGATCCTGAAGCCCATGTGCACCATTGGATTGAAATCAGGGTTTTAAAACTCCTCTAAATAAATGTTCTGTATCCACAAACCTGGTTAAATCGCCGGATATTCACTTTTCGTCCTCTTGATTTCATGAACAACCGCCCCAACCGCGAGAAGGCAATGAATAGGACTTCCTTGACAGAGGCTGTATACGCGTGGCCATATGAGAGCATTTCGAAAGAGAGAGAGAGCTGACTCTCCCCATCTTCAACCATACCATAACATTAAAAAATCTCCTAATCAATGGTATTATAAAATTACTGCGAACACCTGAAAGTATAACCTATCTTTTTTCTCTTCCGATAATGAGTTTATTTTAAATATTAAGTATTGAATATTTGTGACTGATATTATATCAGTGTATTGAGTTACTCTCTCTTATATTAGGTATACACGTAAACACTCATTTAATATTGTCATATTAGTGCTAGAAAGCAAGAGCAATATATCTGCAGCTGAAAAACATCTGAAACTAAAATCAATTTTCAATCAACACCATGGTCAGAATTTTCAATACAAATGTCAAGACAGTCCTACTGTATGAGGTAGAAACTTGGAGAACTACAAAAACTATCATCCAGAAGATACAAGTGTTTATTAATAGTTGTCTACGCAAAATACTTCGGATCCGTTGATCAGACACTATCACCAACAACCTACTGTGGGAGGGAAAAAACCAGATTCCAGTGCAAGAAGAAATCAGGAAGAAGCGATGGAAGAGGACAGGACATACATTGAGGAAATCACTCAACTGTGTCACAAGTTAAGCTCTCATTTGTAATTCCCCAAGGTCAAAGGAGAACAAGAGAAACACCAACGAACATATTACTTCGAGAAATGGAGGCAGACAGACATGAGAGGAATGAACAATAATTAGATAGAACTAGAAAGGAAGTTCCAGGACAGATTGAGTTGGAGAATGCTGATCGGCGACCTATACTCTATTCGAAGTAACAAACGTAAGTAAGTAAGTAAGTGCTATGGATTACCTACTACTTAAAAAAAATAACAACTGCCAACAGAGATAATTCATAGCTCAAGTAGATGATTTCAAAGAAATTGTATTCTTTCATCTAGATGAATTGATCATAGAGTTTTCATTGTTCTCCTTCTAATATCATTCAGAAAAAGAACAATGAATGTTCCACAACTGTCTGTTCAAAAAACAACGACTCATTTCAATAGGCAATCACAATTACTTAGATGAGAACAACTTACATTTTTTCTCAAATTTATCTTATCATTAATCTTATTTATTTGTCTAGATTGAATTTCATATAAATGTGGATAATGAAATTGTTTATTTTTATGTATTGAAGACTTGATTTTATTATTGTCCTTTAAATGGTTACTATTCAATTGTGCAAAATGTTTCATTTGTTCAATTGTTTTTTGTCGTTGTTTTAATTGTATTTTTAAATTGGTTATTTGACCGCGTAAATCCTCTAATAAATTTGAAAGAATTATTGATTGATTAGAATTTTTTAATTGTTTTAATGATTTTTGTAAAATTTCTGGATTTTTTGAATTATTTGATGTTAAAAAAATAGAATTTTCATCATTAGATAATAATAAGGTGAATAAGTTTGATTATGAATACAATATGAGTTGATATATGATTCTAATGATTGTATACGATCTTCATACTATGGAGATATATAAGAAATAAATGATAACATTTGTTAGAATTAAGTGATTTAATGAAAGAAAACTCAAACATCAAATGCATCATTTGACATGTCACGGGACTAAACTTACTTATATAATTTCTGTTATAATCTATGGGTTTGTGCCCTAAACAATCTATAACGTAATGATACAGCCAATTATTGAATAGTGATTTGTCAACCGAACTAATGAAGCATAAAACCTATACGAGAAGTCTAGAGGGTTTATTAGTCCTTCTTCATGTCTAGCCCTGCCTGTTAAGTCCAGAACATCAATCTCAGCCTCCTCCATATGAATCATGTATTTCAAACATAGTGGGTTTATACACAAACTAAACAGATTACATCGTACCATAAAATACAAAATAAAATTTGTACAAGTTTTAGCCAAATGTGGCTGTGAATATGGGAAATAGTAATTGATAGACTGTGTATAACTCAGTAATGGTAAATCGTATAATAATAGTTCATAGGTCAAAATAAAGCTCATAATAAAGGGACACAAATATGAATAGTTTAGTTACTTGACAATTAAACGACAAAAATATAGGTATAGTATTGGTCCGTATAAATGGGTCTCAGAATTTATCATTCATCATTCTTATCGCTATGTAACAGTTTCAAAGGAAGAAATGTTACCTAAAAGTTATTCAGGGTCCATCTCATATTCTATAAAGTTGAGATATTTATAATAATTAGTAGTAATTATTGTTGCTGATCAAGTTATATTTATATTGGATCATTAAGAATAATTATCAAATTCCATTTTCAGTAGTTGAGATCATGAGTCAATTCAAACTAGACCACCATGGAAAAACTGGGACTACTGGACGGTCGTTTTGTCCTACTATGGGACTCTTCAGCGTTGCTCATCCACGATCCCCCACGAAAGAGATTCGAACCCAAGACCTATCAGTCTCGCGCGTAAGCGTGTAACCACTAGACCACTGAGCCGGACGGCATTCAACGGTGTTAATGACTAACTTCAACAAATCCATAAAATTGAGCGACACATCAAAGATTGTCATCAGTGAGTTACTATCTCACAACAGACCCAGTTGATCTCCGCTGGTCAATGCTTCTCACTAGAACTCTAGGATATCCCTCTTGAAGCCAGTTACTAGTGAGCATATGTTGATTAGTATTAGAATGGGTTTTCTGGAGATTGTAGTAATTTAATAGTTGAGATCATGAGTCAGTTGACTTCTGATATTAAATTCCAATTTGATTAACAGAACTCAATCAGCTTTAAAGACTAGAAAACAATTATGTTATTTATTCCTGTTAGAAGTTCAAATAGTTTAAAATTTATCAGTGTTATATTTAATCAAAATGACTTTGTTGTCTCGGGAACCGTTGATCAGTGTCTCATGGACTAAGTCAATACACAAAATTCTAATTCCAACTAGTTCTATTTCGTGTTTACTATTTACTCTATAACTTATTGTCGATGACTTAGCTAATTACTCGCTCGACCAGCATCATTAACATTGAACCGGCAAGAGGTTCCTTATTTTATTATTCATTTTAACACATAGATATTGGTACAAGGAAGCACCAAATACATATGCGCCACACAAATCTTATTCGATATGTGTGAGGTCTGTGATACTGCCAGGGTGACCAAACCGAAGCAGGCGGTTTTCTTAGGGGTCCACTCCCCGAGCCTTCGACCTGAAGGTCTAATCCACAAGGCAGTGGAGCATCGTAAGGAGATGCAGTCCCATGGAAGCCGGTGACCAACGATTGGTTCATATACCATTTGTTCCCTCAGGATACTAGAGCCCATGTGCACCATTGGTTTGGGATCCGGTTAAAGCGCAGGACATTCGCTTTTCATCCTCTCAATTTCGTAAGCAACAGTAATGTCACGAGAAGGAGTGAGTAGGACTTCCCTGGCAGAGGCTATATACGCGTGGCCATGTTAGAGCAAATCGAGAGGGAGAGCGGACTCTTCGCACTCTCGGCCGTACCAGGGCATTTGGGGGCTACTATCCGCTAGTTCCTCTTTACGCTCTGCCCTGAATTCAGAAGAATTATTTGCATAGTTTCCAAAAACGTTATTCGGTTAGTGGATAACGTTTTTTATTATAAAACTAAATATTTAACATAATTCGATAGAATATAAATGCTCAGAATACTTTGGAGATTTTAAGTTGACTAAATGTTCCTTAAAAATGTTTGAAAGACATATTTATCAAACTGTCATTATCATAGAGTTGTGGGGTGATATGAAGCCATCAAAGATTAAATAGAATAATTGAATCAAACTGTAATTTATTGGTTATATCACTTGAATTTTAACTATTACATTATAGAATTGAATAGTTCTCACCTATTTCGTTTTAAATGGCGGAAAAGTGTAAAACCAAATACTCAAATCTATAATGGATTTCAGTCAGTAAATCACAACTGACGTAGGATGTAGTAAAGATGAACAGTCAGTTTAAATTGTCACACCATATTACAACGATGAGTTTTAATTCACATACATGAACAACAAAAACTTTGAAAGGACAAAGGTACTATTAACAGTAAAGAACAAAAATATAATGACGAGTTTTAGTATTTTGTGTGTTGTTAAAGAGATGAGAGTTGTTGCTAATTATCGGTTCCCCACATCGTGAAAAGATATTCCTTGAGGGATCTAAAAGGGTGTTATTAACTCTATAAGTGACTGCAGAAACGAAGAGACAACTGCTGGATGCCAGTCACATACATCATTTTTTAACGAATTTTTGATGTTTTAGCTTTCTACTGCAGAAGGTTTTAGTGGAAGAGATGGTGATCCATTTGGTAAGGTGAGGTGTGACATTTACAAAGTTGATTTTTTCTTGCCTTTTCCTTTCATTATGAAGAGACAGAATATTTATACTTAGTATATGGGTAGTAATGGAATTCGACACTCGAGTTGAGTCTTATTTGGACTTCTCAAACCTGATATACCTGTACCCTAGTGTTGATGTTCATAGTGCGAGTTGAACCTATTATCTTTCGCCTCAAGTTTGCTACTCATCAATCACTGAGCCTCTGAAATTTGGATAGTCATTTTTTTCTCAGGATACTGGAGCCCATGTGCACCATTGGATTGAAATCAGGGTTTTAAACTCCTCTAAGTAAATGTTCTGTATGCACTAAGCTGGTTGGATCGCCGGACACTCGCTTTTCGTCTTCTCAATTTCATGAACAACCTCCCCAACCGTCAGAAGGCAATGAATAGGACTTCCTTGACACAGGCTGTATACGCGTGGCCATATGACAGCATTTCGGGAGAGAGAGAGAGAGAAAGATAACTTACTCTCCCCCACTCTCGGCCGTACTAGGTCATTTGGGGGCATGATATCCATTTATTCCAATATGTTTTTAAACAGTTTAATATGAAAACCATCATAAACATTTCTTATTCTGAAATCAGTATCCTGTTTTATAAAAATTTTACGGAAATATTTCTATGTTCATTAACTTTGTTTGTTGTTGAAAAACATATTTGTTCTAATAATGATCTTATTGGAAATGAAGAAATCAGTTGTTCTTGAACTTATGACCGTACCAAAAAATCGGGTTCAAAAATGCCAGTATTAACGATTGTTTCTGTATCCAGCCCTCAAATGCCCTGGTACGGCCGAGAGTGCGAAGAGTCCGCTCTCCCTCTCGATTTGCTCTAACATGGCCACGCGTATATAGCCTCTGCCAGGGAAGTCCTACTCACTCCCTTCTCGTGACATTACTGTTGCTTACGAAATTGAGAGGACGAAAAGCGAATGTCCTGCGCTTTAACCGGATCCCAAACCAATGGTGCACATGGGCTCTAGTATCCTGAGGGAACAAATGGTATATGAACCAATCGTTGGTCACCGGCTTCCATGGGACTGCATCTCCTTACGATGCTCCACTGCCTTGTGGATTAGACCTTCAGGTCGAAGGCTCGGGGAGTGGACCCCTAAGAAAACCGCCTGCTTCGGTTTGGTCACCCTGGCAGTATCACAGACCTCACACATATCGAATAAGATTTGTGTGGCGCATATGTATTTGGTGCTTCCTTGTACCAATATCTATGTGTTAAAATAGATAAATAAATAAATCCAGTAAAATCGAATCAAATGAAACATAGGCTTTATTATGTTACAAACTAAATAAGTTGACTACTACTACTTTTGATAATTGAGTAGTATGTGTGTTTTTAATGACAATATGTGTATAAAGTGTACAAAGAGTAGAATGTTAGTAAAAGGTCATGATTTAAAACTTTTCATTTGTAGGTTTGAGTTCCCTTACATCTATATCAGTTTAAATAATTAGTGATTGTACTTAATTAGTGCCAAAAATTCCAGTACAGGGATTTATACATAGTAAATTCTACTGTATATAATTTAAAATATGAGAATTTTATAGGTTTCTGTAATGTATCTTAGTAATTCTATCTGTCTTCTAAGTTTGTTCAGCTGATTCAAATACAAAAGGTTTTGAAAACTCTTTAATGGTAACAGTTCATTGTGCTTTTCCCTTTTTTTTTCCTAAAGCATAAGTTACGTATAAACAGTGATCTTAGGTGATTAGGCCGAATACTATGAATCTAGATTCTGCGTTGACTAACTGTGGTCAAAAATCTCTAAATGGATTCATGAAAATACGTTTATTCACCGTGATATTTGAATCATACAATCGAGTGTCATAGTCAGTCATTTTACTCCTGAACATATCAGTTTATGATTATGTTAATGCTTGATAAAAACGATTACGTTTTAGTTGCCTGTCGCCTTATACACTTGAGAATTGAGGAATGATTAAATTACTCTAATAGAAACGGGTTAATTGGGGATACGATGACAGCAGCTGGGACGAAAAACCCCAAGCATTTGCCGCCAATACAGATAAACATATAATGTGGGAAAAACCTGATATTTAAATAGAGCATCTTGAAGTAGTATAACTCAGTATACGAAGTAACGGGGGTGACCTTAAAGTACACATTAAATTAGTGAACCAAATGTAGTGACAGACAGTCAGAAAAAGTAAAAGATCATGTGAAGAATTTAGTTAGATGATATGTGCCTCCAATTATCATTACTATCTAAATTGACTGAAATTAGACTTGGAGACTACTAAATCCCGGCTAAGCGGTTTAGAGATAAAACGTTTGTAAGCGATATCAAAGACCCTAGGTTCGATTCTTGCTCCCGGGTTCATGGACTCGCACTACTGAGGAATCCCATGCTAGGACAAAACAGCTGTTAGTGCTCCCAGGTCTAACTTAGACCTGTTTGTGATTTCAATGGAAAACTGAGTAATCCACTGATCGCATTGACAGAATTATCTTCTGTAGCAGTGAGATTCGTACTCGTCTAGTTTTCAGTGGTGAGCGAATTTTATCGATTATGTTTCAATCCAGCCTAATACTAAGTAACTTAGTATGTTTTATTGTTAGATGAATTGTTCCTATGACTTGTAGATGTGTTATCGCAATTGGTATAATCATATGATTTAGTTCAAGAATAGTTAAAATGTTCAAAAGTTCCCTTGTTTTTCCTTGACTCAACTAAATCTCTCTTGGTATAAAAGTATTTGATAATACAGACAAAAGCTGAAATATGGGACATATTAGTCATATTTGCTTCATTACCTAGACTAATATTGTAAATGGGTATGGTTTATTAGTAACTAAGCGGATGGTTGCGCAATAATCAGCTCAAAAACCTTGTCTTATTTATTTGATGTTCACCCTTAACCTCTAATATTTAGTTGATGATCTGGAATATTACATGATAGGGATAATTTATAATAGTAATGTTCGAGAATCAGAAAAAGTAATATTTTTTCAACTTGAAAGGCGAGCTTGATCGATAGAGCTCAATCGGCACTGGGACTAAGGAAACATGGTATTTATTGACCACTACTCAGTGGTTACATAAGTGGCCAACTCACGCCTAAACAGCACAGCGACAGCGATTCGGACGGCGAACCTGAATAACTGTGATCTGAATCCCATTGAAACCATCAGTTTTCCCAAAATTCCAAGTACGTCTTGTTGATGAGTTCCATGTAGTACAAAACTTAGGTGAGGTAATTCTTCCTGCCATCGACCTTGAACCATTTAACACCACTAACTCTTGAACATTGATTGAACGTTACATTTTAATAAAACAAGAAAAAAACGGTGAATAACACTAATGAATCAATTACCTGTAATTTAACTCGTTCATATTGTTGCTGAAGTGCACGAATAGCTCGTTTCTCATTTTCATGAGCTCTATCTAATTCTGATTCAAGAAATTTAATTCTTTGAAGAAGAAATGCTTGTTCACTTTCATTTGATAAATCCTTTAATTATTTAAAATAAAATTAGGAATAACGAGAAAAAAGGGTAACATTGAAATAACAAGTAAATGTATAGTGACTGATTTTAGCAAGAGAATGTTCTTTGAGCTGGATGGTTTGGCCGTGAAGCTTTCATCGTTCTTCTGAACGACATCATCAGCATAAACTACAGGTAAAAGTGAAGTGTTCGAATTTCTTGACATGGTTCACAGCTTGTCATGTAGACCTCGATGTTGATTGGTTCTTGTTGGCGTTAAACCTCTTATTGTTCAGAAGAACGATGAAAGCTCCACGACCGAACTATTCAGCACAGAGAACAAAACTCCATCAAAATTATCCTTCTGAGCTACAAATCTTCTCCACCATCTCATTGTAATCTTTATTATGACTAAGATCATCATTACCGCTTTTATTGTTCAGTATGCGTCATATCCAGGAATTCTCCATTTATTTAGTGGGTTGGTACAATGTTAATTAATGTACTTTTCACTCAAGATTTCATTGAAACCATGATCTGATCCACGTTAGACAACCATTGAAAACACGTAAGCACTGGACAACTGCTTCGATTTAATTTGACACTCTTCACCAGTCAACATCAACGACCACACAAGCAGTAATCGAACCCAAAATCTTCGATCTCACGCATAGACGCCCAACCTATAGGGCACTAGGCTGATATCTAACAGTGGTAATGTCCAACTTCAATCAATCTAAGAAGTTAACCGAGCGATGTCGTGGATTAAATTAAAGTTGAACGTTAACACTGTTGGATTTCAGCTAAGTACTCTAGAATTTAAGCGTCCGTGAGCGAGATAGGTTTTGAATTCGATTACTGCTTGTGTGGTCGTGGATGTGAACTGGTGAAGAGTGTCAAATTAAATCAAAGCAGTCGTCCAATGCTTACGTGTTTTCAATGGTTGTCTAACTCAGATCAGACCATGGTTATAATGAAATCCAATATCCAACAAAACCACATACTGACAGTTCATGATTTCGTTTGAAGTTATAACTTTTAGCATATCCGTGTTTTTTATTCACCATGTTAGACAGCATTACTCTGAACACATTCATAACACACGGCTGCTGATAAATCGAGCTATTTGTCATCTATCTTAAAGTGTATTGTTTTATTCCATTGCTAGGTAGATTTCAATTTCATTTCAATGGTAAAGTTAGCCACCATTTTGACAACCATACGTTTTCCAAATGTAAGATTGTTTATTCTTTTTCGGGGCACACGTTTTGTATGAGTGCTAATGAAGCTGCACGATTACCGTGACTGAAGTACCGGAAAGTGGGGTTTGAACCACGCATTCAGTGATTGAATAATTAGTACATTAACCACTAATTTACCCATCCAGTTGATTTTTTATCCTTCTCTAATCAGCTAATCCAAATTATAACAGACAGTATTATTTATTATGATGATAATTTCAATAGTGTTGAACTGAAAAAATTGGGAAATAGTGTCAAACATTTAACTTTATGATCATTATTACAATATGGTAAATTTTGAATGGTACATCAGACCACTTCAATGGTATAATTAACTTTTAGGTAAATACAGCCAAAAGACGAAACTCTCACAGTCTAGACTTCCAACCTACTGGCTCTCATCAATATCATCTGTAATATGGAAGTAATTGATGCCACGTCGAAGACTTTCAGTTTATCCTAACAGTATTAGTGACGTTACGTAACGAATATTAGTCATATTGTAAAGTAGTGATAAGCAACCTAGCGTACAGATGAGATCATATTTTTAATTGAAATAATTAAATGAGTAGAAAATCTATTTCTAAGAAATTGATAACTGCCGCATCTAATTTATTAATACAAAACAGCTTAGTGTATTCTATACGGCTTGCCTTGATACTGCTTAAATTCACAAGCAATATCGAGGCAGTGTGCGAAGGATGCACATATGCTAATGAGCGACTGATCAATTTCAGTCCTAAACATCGATGGGAAGATTCAAGTAAACAATATCAAATGAATTTAAACTTCCCCTTATTGCATAAGCAAGTGGCTATCAAGACTCAGTACCTAAGTGGATAACGCGATGGCGTTTGAAGTAAATGGTACTGAGCTCGGGTCCCGGGGTGAACATCAATTCTGGAATACTGGTACATCCAGTTGACGAGTCCCAAATGGGATGACACTCGAGACCTGGATTCCACTGCCAGTCACCAATTATCTTGGCTTATAATTCATTCATTAGTGAAGGGGGAAATTCAATGGAATTATAGCGAAAACAATCGGAAGTAAAATAATTAACGAAGTCTGAAATATAATCTAAAGAGTGAGAACATTAACAATGGACAGAAAATCCTAGATTATCATAACACTTAATTAGAACTACGGTAAAAAGATGGTACAATATATAGTGAGACTATGATTCATGAACGACCTTTGAGCGATGCTAAAGTGACTTTAAGAAGATCCACATACTAACTAGGATTAAATGAGGGTTAGAAACCAGTGTGAGGAATTAGAATTAAAATTTACAGTTGATGATTGCGGTTTAGAATTAGACTTAGAGTTTTCATCGCCAAGTGACATCAGCTATAATGCCAAGACGCTATTTAGCCAAATGTATGAATGAATTTCGCTCTAAAATCCAAGAGCTTTTATTTTATATATCATTGGTTCGTCCTCAAATTATAGTCTCACCGTAATATATGTATATGTTTATATCTTACAGACATACAATTCAAACTTCATAGATAAACATTGTACTGCTTTTAAGAATTGAAAACAATAATTTGAATGAATTCAATAAACAACTTTTAAATCTCCGTATGTGAGTTAACTGGATAAAAGTACAAGACAGGAATGAAACAAACAGAGTTGATGATTTTGGTTATTACCTTGAAGAAGTTCAGACAAGTTTGCTGGACGAAATGTCGGAATTATCTAAATTTATCTAACTTAAATGGAACAGAAAAATCAACCTTTAACACTAAATTATTTGCTTCCTAATACAACCTTGAGATGACACATTTTCTATGATTATTATATGGACATATTTATTCTTTTTTGATTGAGATCATGAAACGATTGATGTTAGACCAACATTGAAAACCTGGAAGCAATAGACGGCTGTTTCGTCCTATTGTGGGACTCTTCAGCATTGCTCATCTACGATCCCGCTCGCGCACCGCTGAGAAGTCCCACAATAGGACGAAACGGCCGTCTATTGCTTCCAGGTTTTCAATGTTGGTCTAACATCAATCGGTTCATGATCTCAATCAAAAACTTAACAATCTCCACAACCCCTAAACAAATTTATTTATTAATGTTTTCACGGTCTACAGACAGAATGACCTGTGGGAAACGTCAGTAGGATAATTATGTAACATTGTAGTGAACAACACCTTAGATGAGGACAAGCAATTTATTATTTAATACGAAATTATTGAATACCTTCGTAAGATATGAGAACCATACATTAATACTTCATTTTCAAATCTTCTATCAATTATCCTTCACATTCTGTATGATTCTTCCAATACTCGATTCCTTTCTATTCTCTTTTCTGTTTTCTCCAACTCGATTTTCTTAACCATCTGCTGACATGCATTCCACTTCAGACTGTGTTACATACTATTTAAGTATGTCGACATAAGTAGCATACAACACAACATTATTGTAATACTGTTGTTTTTCCCCTCAGAAAACTATTTGGTTACAATAATTGTTTTCATATTAGCTAACAGTAGTCTATAATTCATCACAGTTAATTTAAAAATGTCTAAAACTCATCTTTATACCTTGCACATATTGATTAATTAGATGATTATGACCACTTAAATCTTTCATGAACAAATTCTAATCAATTTCCTAATAAACGACGTTTGAGGTGGATAAGACATGCATTTTAGATATCTTCTAAATGTATCATGAGGCAAACGCTAACTTGGATTCCTGGAGGAATACGAAAAAGAGGAAGACCAAAGAACACACCATGTTGGGAATTCGAAGCAGACATGGAAAGGATTGTCCAGGACAGAGGTCGATAGAGAATGCTGGTGGGGGGCCTATGCTTTTCCATGAGTAACAGATGTAAGTAAGTTCCCCGTAAATAAATAAATTCAAAGTGAATTATTTTAAGAGTATAAAACTTTCTACAGTTATACACTGGCAGACATGTGTCATTTTCCTACTGTGGTGTATGCCACTGATCTAGACAGATATAAGTAGTATGTATTACCAATAGAAAGTGAAATTCCTGCTGCAGAAGATTAAGAAGATCAAAGAAAAGAGAATGAGAACAGAGAATGATTGATGTGGAAATGAAGAAACAATAAAGTCTGAGACAATTGATTGACACTTTACAAATAAAGTATTTACTGTATGGTTCTCAGATTTCACTAAGAGATCCTGTAATTCCTCATTCCAATACATCCGATTGTGTTCTCGTTCACTACACTACTCAATAAAACGAAACGAATCAAATTTCAAATAAATTTAACGAGTTCATAGCATGAGGTTTGATACTGATGTCTTCATAATTAAATGAAAAAGAATCAGCTACGGCGAGACTATAATTTATGGACGCCCCAATCAGGTAAAAGATAACAGGCCTTAGATTATGATGCAAAATTCATTCATCCATTTGGCTAAATAGATTCTTGGCATTATAGCTGATGTCAGTTCGTGATGAAAATCCCGAATCTAATTCCTAACCTTGACAATCAACTGTAAAGCGTAATTTTAATTCTTCACACAGGTTTATCATCTTCATTTAGTCCTAGTTATTGAGTGAACCCTCTCAAGGTCATTTCAGCATTGCTCAAAAAGTTATCCATAAATTATAGTCTCATTTCAGTTACTAGTCAATAGATAAATCGTTTTTATCGAAAATGAAAACAGAGAAAAAACGACCAGAAAGTAGGAAATAAGAAGTAAAGAAACAAAAATATATTTGTTCATAAATATAAACAAAGAGAGAAAGAAAATTCAATATTCAATTAACTGATTTGTTGTTGTCAGGATGAAAATAAAAGAAACGATGTCACATTTTTGTTGTTATATGATCAATTTACACTTGAATAAACAATATTGATCGAAATAGTTAATTTAACCGTTACTATAAGATTTATTTTTTTATTTTTATTGGTATCAGGGATTGAAACAATCATAGTAACTAATTGAAAAGAGGGGGTGGATAGATAATAAAACACTTTGATATGGTTGAAACAATAAATAATTGATTAATTAATTCATTGTAACAAATTAACATTATTAGGATACAAATGAATCTAATTGATCAGTTAGTTGTATGAAGAACTATATGTTTCAAACGGTAATATTTATCAAGGCAAATACTGTTAATGATACTACTACAATGTTTTTATGTGAATGACTAAATACAATATATTACATTTCGTTCTATGACACTATTCAATAAAGTTTCAACTCAACAACATATTAAATTGGAAAACACACTACATAAAATGAATGATCTTATGAAGATTACGATTGCATGGTATACTGAGATATAAAATCAATCAGATCATTTGTCTACTCAAAGATAACGTATTATATAAAAATTATATCAATTATGTATGATTGCTAATTATAATAAATGAATCAAATTAAAGTTGTGCAATTAGACCACTATTGTAAACCTGGAAGCACTGAACGGCCGTTTCGTCCTATTGTGGGACTCCTCAGTAGAGTGCATCCACGATCCCGTCTCACGAGATTTGAACCCACGAACTATCAGTCTCGCGCGCGAGCGCCTAACCTCTAGACCATTGAGCCAGCAAACAACGGTGTTACCATGCGCTCACTAGTGACAAGCCTCGTGAGGGATTTTTTGGAGTTCTAGTAAGAAGCCGTGACCAGTGGAGCTAATCCATGTCGGATAGAGACAGGTATCTACTTCAGTGCAATGGGAGACGGTCGCACAATCTGGTGGATTGGTTGATGTTAGACACCAACATCGTTGGATGCCGACTCAGTGGTGTAGTGGTTAAGCGTTTGCGCGTAAGACCGGAGACCCTGGGTTCGAATTCCCCGAGTGGGGATGAGGAGTCCCACAACAGAACGAAACGGCCGTTCAGTGCTCCCAGGTTTTCCACGGTGGTCTAACATCAATCGATAAATGGTCTCAATCAAAAACCTATTAATCTCCACAACCCTATACTGGTAAAGTTGTGGAAACCGAGAATATGTCAATTTGGATTACCTCATAATTGTGATGATTACTGATTTCTTGAGCCCGAGGTTGACCAAAGTATAAAATTGGATTTAATCCCTGAAGAAGTTCTGCATCCGTACTGCTGTTCAATATTAAGACAAACTAACCATCTAATGCTTCCTAGTTCTCAATGATTATCTAGCTAAGAGCAGTTCGTGATGCAAACTTGAAAAAAGAAGAAACTGACTATAGTCCTTTTGAAAATAGAGTATTGATAACATTGTGTAAAACGTTCATTTTCTTTTACTTCAAACTGGCAATAAAGTGATAATTTTGAAAAGAGCATAAACAAAGATTCTAGCAGAATAGCATGAATTCATTTTATTTCGTAGGTTTTCGTCAGCTGTTTACAATCTGTGATATTTAAAGTCATAATTACATAATGGGCTTAAATTACTTGCACGAAAGGGTTTAGTTGGAAGTTATATTGAAGACATGTTAGTATAGTATATCAAGGGTGTAAATAAATTTCATAGACTGAATATTGTAAATATATACCTTATGTGAAAAAATATTCGTCAACATTGATTGCGACAACAATTCAAAGGGCCAGAAACAAGTGATTACATAATGAGCAAACGTTGATAGGAATAAAATGAGTAGAGTTCAGTTGATAAAATAAGATTATTAATTTGGAAGATAGTTGAAATAAAACTCAATGATGTAATAAATACAAGAAAGAGTTTAAAGAAAAAGAAAAAAAAACATTTTGAGATGCAATGAAGAAATATTTATCACTAAGGCAAGGGAAGATTAATAACCATCTCCTTTTGAACACATAAGTCAGGTTTCTGATGCCTGATAGCAACGGCGTCAGAAGACTGGAGATTGACTGTTCACTAATCACCTCGAATAATTACAAGGTATCCATCTGATGTTCTGTATCAAGGAGATATTTAGTAATTGCACTGTTTAGAGTCCTATAATTTTAAATATCACAGGTTGTGAGCAGCTGACGAAACCCAACGAAATAAAATGAATTCATACCATTCTGCTAGAATGTTTGTTCTTGCTCTTTTCAAAACGATAAAGGGAACTGTGTGTATGAAAGTGATAATTTTCGTGATGTATTATCTTATGCTGTAGAAATTTTTATATTCGAAGTTCACATCACAAATTGACTTACGTTGGACAACCATTAAAAAGATAGAAAGTATTGAATGGCTGTTTCCTTATCCTATGAGACATTGCAGCAACGTGCATAGTCATAAACCCAATAATTATAAAAAAACTGGTTTCTATGCACAAATGATTGTTCATCATTTTCCCAGTATTAAAGTCAAACATTAGATTCATTCGAAGGGACTTGGATATTCTTCCCTTTCGCTCTGGGAAAATCAATTGTCCACACACAGAACTCTTCTGAAAGACAGATTCCTTTCAAATTGCAAGAATATGTGCTATATCACATCATTATATCTTACGACTTCCGATTTATTCTGTCCAATTTTATTCAAAGTCTATGCAAGAAAGTCGCTTTAGTAAGTTGTACTTTAAATTCATAGTTAGAAAAAATTAATCTGACCTACCTTACTGTTATGTGACTGTTTTGATTCATTTGACTTGGGACCAGAAACTTGTTTACTTTTAAAATATGATAATTCTGCTTGCAATTTTTCCAGTTCTCTAGCCTATACCCGAAAAAGAACAAGAGACAATTATTGAGAAGTATTGCAAGTCAAGATAATTAACTAACTTTTGTTTGACCTCAAACCATTACTTAAATGGCTACAACATTTAAACTAGTGTTTAACCTCACCATATTAATTGAATTTATTGCAATATTTAAATAACGCTTAATTAAAAGTAGAAAACTACGACCTGGGGAATCCTCATAGAGCTGGTGGACAGTTGGGGCAACTTTGCTGCCAACCAAGCCAGTCGACGGAGATCGGACTGATTACTCATTCTGTTTTATCTTTAATCAACTCAGGTTCCAATTCGAGACCCACTCAACCGCATCAAGTCATCTGATATGTATGCTTATGGGACTCCTCAGCAGTGAGCATGCACGATCCCCCACAAAAAAGATTAAAACCCAGGAATTATCAGTTTTGTGAGTGAGCGCTTAACCACTAGACCACTGAGCCGGCCGGCATCCAACAGTGTTATTGTCTAACTTCAGCCAATACACGAAATTGAGCGACACATCCATCATTGTCATCAGTGAGTTACTATCTCACAACAGACCACGTTGGACTCCACTGGTCACTGCTTCTCACTAGAACTCCAGAATATACCTGTTGAAGCTAGTCACTAGTGAGCATATATTGATTAATATCAGAATTGGTTTTTGTGGATATTATAGTAATTTCATTTGTTGAGATCATGAATCATTTGAAGCTAGACCACCATAGAAAACCTGGAAGATTAGCATATTATTAAAACAGGTAATTCGACCAGAAGGTCAATTTTAAGAAAAATCATGAAGAATTTCGAAATTGTTTTTTCCTAATATAGAATTCCTCAGTGTCGTGTACACAGGACCCAAAACAAAGATCGGCAGATTACATAATAAATAGATCCTCTTTAGATTCCTCAATCGGCATCTATCAACTTATATTTGATTTCATTGATAACAGTTTCACATTCGACATATTGTTGAACTTCATCGATAATCAATATGATGCCTTCATTTGTCAACTGGAACTTCATTGAAGATAACTTGTCATCAAAGAATATATAGCAACTCACGCGCAATTGAGTTGGTTCACATTCGGTTAAGTCATTTTGTTAACTTATTAACGAACTGAGTCATCCGTAAAACAACAACTCATCTATATCATTGTATCTTTATTATTGTTGCGAATGTATGAACATGTATGCTTGAGCATTGCTTACTGCCTACACATTTATTCACGCTGCTAGCCTTACTACTAACCGCTTAATTGATTTGATGATCCATTCATTTCACTATGTATATATATGTCCATGTTATTCATGTTCATTGCTCTCTCTCGCTTTACTGTACTCGCTTACTCGTACTCATATTCGCTGACTCACTCGCTTACCTGCTTGCCCTTCGGCACAACTCTTTCATACTTGTTTGACGCACCTGTAATTTTGGATATCTGTGACTGTGGTTCCATAATAAACATAATCAACGCTTCGTATTCGCCTTCTGATTAATAAACCGTTGGAATGTTATCTAATGACGGTTATCAAGACGAAGTGTATATGAAGTTTAAGGATTATATTGAATACCGACCACCACAAATACTTTCCAACTCTAATCATTAACAAGTACATGATAGTTGTTTATCCAAAAAATCAATATACGATACAAATTCTCTTTAAACAATTTATTCCACATAGAAATAAATTTATTTCAATCTACTTGATTTTGTAATTTCTTTGAATCTTTAATGATTATTGATTGATTTTCAATATACCAACGTAATTTCTTTTGAAGATCTTCTATTTGACATAAATATGTTTCTTTCATATTTGTACAATCTGTTTGAGATTTTTCTTTAAAATTTTCATATTTTTCTAATAAATCATTTTTCTCACGTATATGATTATTCATCTAGAAATAAATAAAAAGGGTATATTTAGATAGTAGTTGGAGGTAGTCGACAAAAAATCCTGGACCTGGTTTTCGTGCTACTTGACACTCGTCAGCAAGGTGTACCTGTAATCTTGAGGGAATTGGTGCTCGCTGGCGAATTCGATCTTGTGTCACCCAGCTTCACAGTCAGAGACGTTAACACTGAGCTAGGCGAGCCGTGACCGACCTCCTGTAGGACTGAGATGTAATCACAATTGATTGATCACTGGGTGGTGATCAATGTCATGCGTGCCTAGTCCTTATTAGTGCAGACCGAATGCGATCGACGATATCGCAATGTGGCTACCAGTCTAGGTGACTCGACACTGCGTGCACTATTGTAAGATTAGATGGTAGTTGGAGGTAGTCGACAGGGTATATTTATTTATATTTATTCACTTAAAAGTAGTATGTATATGTGTGGTTTGATGGAGTTTTGTTCGTTGGGTTGGATGGTTTGATCATGGAACTTTTATTGTTCTTCTGAACAACATCGTCAACACCAACTTCATGTAGACGTTTATTTGATGTACAACAAAACTGGACAAAATTTGAATCTGAATATCAACGGCCAGATAATTATTATCTCAACTAATAATGACATCAGAAAGTTAGGTGGAAAATAATTTTCATTCCGGGCTTACTGGATAGTTATTTCGCCAGCTGGTAATAGATAACAAAAGATGTTAAAAGTGAATAGGACATACATTACGAAAATCATCAAACTACATCACGAGGCAAGTCCTAACTTGGAATCCTGAGAAGAAACGAAAAAAGAAAAGTTAAAGAACACACTGCATCGAGAATTGGTAGCAGATATGAAAAGGATGAATAACAACTCGAGAGGATTGTTCAGTACAGTATTGGATAGAGAATGCTAAGGGGTGGCCTATACTCTTCTACAAGGCGCAAGTAAGTACTAGTAATTAATATCAACTATCTGACTAGAACTCATTTGGTATTGTTTTACTTGAATCTTCCTATTGATGTTTAAGACTGTAATTGATCGGTCTCTCACTGGTATATGTGCATACTGTGCGTGTGCATCGATATAGCCTTAAATCACAAGCTATTTGTAAGTAATGATGGATAGTGGCTAGCAGTGGAATCCAGGACGCGTGTTTCGTCCAATTTGGGACTCGTCAGCTGGATCTGCCTAGAATTCATTAATCTCCAATAGTTAACTAGTTAATCTCAAATGGTCAGTACTCATATTCATCTACAGATATCTCCACACAAACGCACACACATAGGCGAATAAAACTGTACGACTTTAACAGGATATTCACTTACTTTTAAATTCATGTTTGTCAACTCTAAACGTGTATCATTTAATTCTTTTGTTAACTTATTTCTTTCATTATCCAATTGTTTATTCATTTCTTGTAATTCATTTATTCGATTTTCTGTCATAAATATAAGACGAAAAATTAAATATATGTCTGATATGATCATATTATTTATTATGGTTGTTATGCTCACTATTCACAATTTACTGTTTTATGATTAAATATTCATAAAATTCCATTCTAATTATTGTGATACAGAATTAAATTTGATACATAGTTCTCATACAGAGATGATGGTAACTAACAATGGAATTTAGAACGTGAGTTTCATCCTATTTGAGATTCGTCAGCGAAATGTACCTAGACTTCAAAGTTGGTGTTCACTTTGGGACTCGAACTCAGTAATCTTTGGTTCAAACGCCATTGTATTATATACTTATTTACTAGATTGTGTAATGGGGTAAAATTTAATTTATTTCTTCATTGGTTGTTTAAATCATTCCATTGATGTTTAAGAAGGTAAATGATCAGTTTCTTATTGATGTATGTGCGCATCCTGAATTCCACTGCTAGTCACTATCATCTCTGCTTATAGTGTTTGTGACTTAAGGCCATATCTACGTCGAAGGTGGATAGGAAATACATCGTGGAAATCAACAAACTACATCACGAGAACATAGCTAACCTGGAATCCTGAAGGGAAACAGAAAAGAAGAAGACCAAAGAACACATTAATCAATTAAGATGGCCGGAACACGTGTTACGTATCCTCAACCACCAACCAGAGCAAAATATTGCACAAATTTATGAAGTCACTGATAAGTGGACTAAGCCATGTTGGTAGGTGTAGACTACCTGGTTAGGATCCGCGAGACGATAGCAACCGATGGTTAGAGACACTGAATGACATGGCTCAACATCGTTTGCAATGGCGCAGGTGCATCAACTCTTTGTGTTCGCCTAAATTCTAATCTTCTGAAATCTTCATTTCCCTTTTTTCTCTTTCCAAATTTATTTCACTGGATTATAACTTCTTCAAACCCTAATGTTTCCGATTACTACTTATACTTTTACTACCTGTACCACTATGTGATTTAAATTGACAATTATATCTCTGTGCTAATGTAATATGGTATGGCAACTCGATTTGATGTACGTACATACGAAGTTATACGTTGTAACTGACTGACTGACTGACAGAAAGAACACATTGTGTTGAGAATTAGAAGCAGATATGAGAAGGATGAATAGGAACTGTGAAGGATTGCCCAGGACAGGGTTGGATTGAGAGTGCTGATGAGCACTCCATGCTCCTTCACGAGAGGTAACAGGTATACATATATATAGTTGTTTATTGGAAAATAGGATAGTTATTATGGATTCACAAAATTGTTAGTGAACCTGAAAGGACTATCATTTTTCATTAGGTATTTGTTTGCATTTATTCTGCCCATTTTTCAACGTACCATCAGTGCAATGTAAGTCACTAATTGAATGTAAATTATTGTACTCAACTTCGAGCTACATGTTTTGTACATTAAAAATTATTGGTATTACTCGTATATACAAACTAAAGTAGGTTCAAGAATGTTTTAACAAATCAATTGTATCTTTACTCTAATCACAATGGTATTTTATAGAATTGATTACCTATAAAGAATAAGGAGTCAATATAAGAGAGAATTATTTACGGAAGAAGTATATTTCTTTTTAAATATGAGCATATTTGCTGAATTGAGTTTATACAATTTCGGTTACAGTTTGATAATGAATCTTTTCATTGATTATAAGCAAAACTGAACTTTTAAGAGAAAATAAAAAAGGGACTTCAACATTCAATGTATTTTCCCATAAATCATAGAGTAACTACTATTGTAGTGCGTGCTACTTATATTGATATAAGTAGTATATAACGCGAGGTAAAGAACGTAATGTCTGGCCACAGAAGATGGAGGAAGATCAAGAAAGGAAGAGCGAGAACACAATGGCATTTGTAAGAAACCGCATGAACAATGAAATGTGAGACAATGGATTGATGTTTGCAACGGCAACAGTCAGGTTTGATATGATGAAATAATATTTTGCAAATTAACGATTTACTATATGGTTTTTTATTTTACCAAGTAACTGTAATTTTATGCCTAATACAAATCGGTTTACCTTGATTCAATCTTGAATTCCCAGATAACATGGTACATATTTGTTGACTACGCAATTTTAGTTCTTTATTTAATTGTTCAACTTCAACTCTTAAAGAAAGATTTTCATTAGTAAGACGTTTTGCTGTCTGTGAATCTTCAGTTTCAGTTTGCTTATCCTAGATTTCAAAAAAGAAGGGATAAGAAACAAACTAATATGAAATGTATCAGAAGGAGTTTTCTGGAGATTGTAGTAATTTCAATAGTTGAGATGATGAGTCAATTAAAGCATAAAACCGTGAAAAACCTGGAAGTAACAGACGGTCGTTTTGTCCTACTGTGGGAATACTCAGAAGTGCGCACCCACGATCCTCCATGGAAGATATTCAAACCAGGAACTATCAGTCTCGTACACGAGCGCCTAACCACTAGATCACTGAGCCGTCATCCAACGGTGTTAATATCTAGCTTCAACTAATCCACGACACATCCATCGTTGTCATCAATGAGCTACTATCTCACAACAGACCCGGTTGAATTGAGGAGTCCCACAATAGGACGAAACGACCATCCAGTGCTTCCAGGTTTTCCATGGTAGCCTAGCTTCAGTTGACTCACGATCTCAATTATTGTAATATGAAATGTATTAAGATAATGTATTAAGTCATTTAGTATACTAATTGCTTATTATAATATATGGTTAATTTCAGTGTGATATGTGTTATATTTGTAATAACTTAATGCGAATTTCATTCGGTATACTATACAGTATTGGTTTTGAATTACTTTAGTGTAAAATACACTTTTGTATTTCTCCAGTTTGTGATTACTCAATAAATGGCAGTAAAATCAGTGCATAAATAAGTACATATTGATTACAGAGTTATTCTCATGTTTTTAATTTTGATGATGAGTAAAATATTTCTCCGCCATCAGTCTCCTCCTCCTCTTTGCGTTGCCCGGATTAATTGTTACTGAAAGAACCAATACCATAGATTACTGGTTTTCCATGGTTATAACAACTGAAGAAGTGTTGAACCTTCAATGAGTACTTCTTTGAACAGTTAGGAGACCTAATAATTTTTTTCTGATTGAGATCATGAACCGTTAGACCACCACTGAAAACCTGGAAGCACTGAACGGCCGTTTCGTTGTATTGTGGGACTCTTCAACAGTGCGCATCCACGATCCCGCTCGCGGAATTTGAACTCAGGTCCTCCGGTCTCGGGCGCGAGCACTTAACCTCTAGATCACTGAGCCGGCATCCAACGGTTTTAGTGTCTAATCTCAACCAATCCACGAAATTGCACAACCATCTTCCATTCTACTGAAGTAGGTACCTGTCGCTATCCAACATGGATTAGCTCCACTGGTCACAGCTTCTCACTAGAACTTCGAGAACTCCCTCAAGAAGCTGTTCACCAGCAATCACATGGTAATTATCAATATGGGGTTGTGAAGATTAATAAGTTTTCGATTGAGGTCATGAACCGATGGTGTTAGATCACCATCGAAAACCTGTATGCCTTAATGAATTATCTGGATAATGGATATAACAATAGACGACATACTTTTGACAGAAAACGCACAAACTAACTTTATGTAATTTTTTAACAGTTGCATACAACTTTTCATTTTCACGTTGATAACCTGCAATTAGTAATTCTTGCTTTGCATATTCTTTTTTCAGTTCATCCATACTAGTGAAATTTTGCACAGGTTTAATACACTTGTCAGTATTCGATTCTGCATCATTATTCCTTCTAACATTCACTTCGTTAACTTCTGTATTTAGGTTGGCTAGTTTTTCATCATCATGACTTATTTTATCGTTATAATGTGAATTGCCCTATTTCGTAAAAGAAAAGTTGAACAATATTTGAAAAACATATATAGTCAGTAAAATTTCATTTACAACATTGTACTACTTGTTTTAATTAAAGTAGAATATTATTATTGTAAAAAATTACTGTAAAAATATTTCAACCAAGGAGATCTATTCAAATGTAATTGTACATATGATATAACCAAGATGAACGAGTGCAAAACAAATAATGTAGCTTTAAAAATACAGATTTTATATGGGATTCAAACACCTATACATTCATTAACATAAATAACAGCTAAGAATGACAACATTTTATATCCAGTCAGCAGAAGTGAAGTATATTGGAGCACTGATGTGCAAGGTAAATATACTGGTATTTAGTAGAGTACTTAATTGACTGAATTGCAAGAATATCAACTATGACATTAAAATAGAAGTATTTTAACTAAAAGCTAAATAATTCCAAAGTGAGGGCTTACAAAAACAATTGCAGGAGAAGACGGCCAGTGTAGCAGCAGCCTCAACAGAAGTAGGTTTCAATATACACAAAGGGAAGAGCAAGATTCTCTGATATAACACAGCATGCATCAATCGACTCACACTTGACGAAGAAGATATGGAAGATGTAAAAACATTTACATATTTGGGTAGCATCATTGATGAACACGGTGGATTTGATGCAGATTTGAAGGCGCGGATCGGCAAAGCAAGAACAACACATCTACAATTGAAGAACATCTGGAACTCAAAACAACTGTCTGTCAACCAACACCAAAGTCAGTATTTTTTTACAAATGCCAAGACAGTTCTACTGTTTGGGGCAGAAACCTGGAGAACTACGAAAGCCATCATCCAGAAGATACAGGTGTTTATTAACAGTTGCCTACGCAAAATACTTCGGATAGGTTGATCAGACAGTATTAGCAACAACCTACTGTGGGAAAGAACAAATCAGATCCCAATGGAGGAAGAAATTAGGAAGAATCACTGGAAGTGGTTAGTACACACAATGAGGAAATCACCCAACTGAGTCACAAGGCAAGCCCTCATATTGAATCCTCAAGGTCAAAGGATAAGAGGAAGACCAACGAACACATTACGTTTTGGAAATGGAGACAGACAAACATGAGAAGAATGAATAAAAATTGGATAGAAATAGAAAGGAAGGCCTAGGACAGATTGAGTTGGAGAATGGTGGTCGGCGACCTATGCTCATTTGGGATTAACGGGCGTAATTAAGTAAGTTAATCATTTCAAGCAACCACACGAAGGAATATACCATGATACAGCATTGACCGAAAGGGCTATATCTTTATTTACTTTAAAATAAGGAATTCAATTTACTTTTAAATTCTGGTTTTTATTCAAAGAGAACTACTGAATAAGGTAGAACAGAATAAGTAGATCATGTATAAACTGACCATAAATCTGATGACATTTTTTACAATTGTTTTGACTCAATATTAACTATCATTTTAGAAATGTAAGCATAAATTAAGTAGAAGATTTGAGATTGAATAAGAATGAAATAACATTAAAAGGACTGTGTATTTTAAAAGTAGTAGGATAAGATGAGTATGCTTTGGTCGTTAGGAGTAGCTTTGGTCTACATCAAAAAGTCTTATGGTTTTTGAGAACATAAACAACTGAATTTTATTTCTTTAGAATAGGATACCCGTAGTTGACTGACTTGCTCAACATTATGCTGATCAGACTGACCGACCGGACTGTAAGATAATAAGGAACTAATTGAAGTGTACCACAAGAAGTCGTTCTTCTACCTCTTCTTTTCTGCATGGCCTGTCATCTTTCATAGAAAACACTTTTGTTAAATATGCGGATAATCTCACTGTATGTATGCCTATCTCTTCCTCTTTACATCCCATAGAAATGGATGAGTTATTGTCTCGTATTGATTGTTGATCTCTTGGTAATGGTCTCTTACTTAATCCGTCTAAATGTCAAGCCGTTAACTTTAGCATGAGACATGAACGGAACCTAAACACCATTTTGAGATCCCATAATGCTTGTGCCATTGGAGACTCTTTGATAGACACAGTGTCGAAGGTCAATTATCTTGGTGTCACCTTTTCCTCTGATCTCTCTTGGTCTTACCACGTTTTATTGTTATCGAAGAAGGTTTGCCGTCTGACTTACTACATAAAGAGATTGCATGCTCTTGGGATTACTCGTCATTTACTCTTACAATTTGTCAATTCTAGCATATTACCTATTATTCTTTACTGTTCTCCATTATTCTTTCCCGGGGATTTTGACAAAAGACTTTGCTGTATTATGGAGAGTGCTGAAGGCAGTTAGCAAGGTGTGTGGTGAATCTTTCGAGGTCATTATTAATATGGTTGTGGATAGACATCTAAAGTCTTGCAAACTCTTAGCAGGTGTTATCTTATCAGATACTAGCCATCCCCTTCACTCTTATCTTTCTCCTCGTACATCTTCTGGTAGAACGAGACGCAATTACATTCAAATCCATGCACGCAAGCAAAAGTATAAAAGTTCTATAATACCTTATCTAGCAAATATACTCTGTGACGAACAGGTGGTTAGAGTTGACCTATTCAATAACCTGTATTTTTAAACATGTCTCTAATTGATAAGCTGTACAGTTTCAAATCTTTATTTTCACCTTTTTTCTTTCTTTTCTGTTGTTTTTTTCATGATAATAATAATAGTGTGTATTATTTGGCCTTACGGTACTCAAGTTATGTTATGATGATAGAGTTTTCATTCATCCACTGACCACAGATGCCTTAGAAATATTTCTCGCATCTGCTGGGATCAATGGGTAAGTAATAGTGAGGCTAGACGCAGGGTATTAGAAAATGATGGTAAATCAGTAGATGAGGTTGTGAATCTTCATCGACTGAGATGGTCGGGTCACGTGTTACGTACGCCTGAACACCGGTTACCACGACGTGCAATGCTAACCGGTGTTGGAGATGGTTGGAAGAAAGTTAGGGGTGGCCAAACCAAAACGTGGTATCAGTGCTTGAAGTCACTAACTTCTAGTCTTAGCCATGTTGATAGATGCAGACTACTTGGTTGGGGTCCGCGTAGCTATCGTAATCAATGGTTGGAGACTATGGGTGACATGGTTCAGGTATAAACACTCTCTGTCTTCCCTTGATCTATGAGATTAAAGTCGCTTCACATCTTTCTTTCTACGTATTAAATCTTTCTTCTTGTACTATATCCTTATTGCAATCTTTCTTTTATATATTACCACCATTGAATTAACTACTTTATGGATTCGGTATTCATCTTGTTGTGCTAATGAGGTATGGGAACTTGAACCGATGCACATATATGTGTCTGGTCCTACATTGTAACTGACTGACTCAATGATATCCATTATCAACAGTCTTATTTCATCATTGTTATAGCATAGTACAATTTACTTAGACTTAAATAGAATCATTGTTTAGGAAAGATACACAACTAAAAAAATACCCCTTTAAATACTGTATCTAATCATCATAAATAGATGAAATAGTTTGACAAAAATAGATCTGGAAAAACAATTTTTTTTGTTTTCATTTTACTTGTAAACGTGTTATCACATTTTGTAAACGAAATACTTCAGCTTCATAATTGGATCGTAGATCAGATATTTGTTTTTCATATTCAGTTTTATTCATTAATTCAACTTGTAATTTTGCATTCTAATAAGAGAAAAAAAAAAAATTTCTTATGTGTTTATATCCGGTTTCTTGTCACGTGATTTATCCATCAATCAAAATACGACTTATACAATCTTCGCACTGTGTCAAACCAATGACGTTCGAGCGGTATGAGCAGCCTAGCGTCCTTATTGGTCCTATGTCTGCCTAGCCCGTCCACTTGAGTCCAGAACACCAATACCAGCTTCCGCAATATGAATCACTTATTTGAAACATACTCGGTTTGGATAACGCGATGGCATTTGAAGCGAACGGTACTGAGTTCGAGTCCCAAAGTGAACATCAAATCTTAGATGGAGGTACATCCAGCTGATGAGTCCCGGACAGGACGAAACTCGCGTCCTGAATTCCACTGCTAGCCACTATTCATCTTTGCTTATAATACTCGGTTTATTTATATATATATATCAACCAGACAGACCACAACGTACCATATGTGGCTGTGAACGTGGGAGACAGTCGTCAACAAACTGAACATAGCTTAAGAACCGTAAATCGTACAATAATAAATTATAGGTCAAAATAAAGCTTATAATAAGAGGAATATAAATATACATAATCTAATTATTGAATAGTTATATCATAAGAATGCATAGATAATATTAGTCAATCAATATGTCTCAGAAGTTACTCGTGATTTAGTCTTCGTTCGGATATAACACAATTTATACTTCAAAATCAATATCAGTTGAGAATTTGTGAAGCCTGTATATAACTCCAATTAGATCTTAGGAATAATTCCTAATGAAAGATACATTTCACCAATCCTCTTATGTATAATCATCAACTTAAATCACGTTAGTAAATAACGAAATTAAGTAAGTCAAATACGAGAATGGACTTTTGAATACGTATATTTTGTACACTCATTGATCTGGACAAACAATCAGAGGAATGAAACGAAGAGGGAGAAGAGAAATGACACGCGGTGGAGAAGGAATGTGAGCCTACTTCATTCAATCAATAAGCTACAGACATGTGATGAGTAGGATGAGATGTACACACAAATATGCTCATATAAGTCAGTCAGTCAATCAATCATTAACAACGTAGAACTTCGTACGTACGTACATCAGTTCGAGTTGCCATACCACATTACATTAGCACGGAGATATAATTGTCAATTCAAATCACATAGTGGTAGAGGTAGTAAAAGTATAAGCAGTAATCGGAAACATTAGGGTTTGAAGATGTTATAATCCAGTGAAATAAATTTGGAAAGAGAAAAAAGGAACATGAAGAATTCAGAAGATTATGCTCATATAAAAACAGTCAAGGTTGATAAGTGGATAATTAACAAGGTCAAAATGTGACTCAAGAAGAATGGATAAATTGGCCTGTACAAAAGCTAGAATAAACTATGTGGGCTTAACATAGCAACCGACACTACACACTTTTATAGATCGTCTTTATTTGAAAATATAAGCTGACCTAAAATGTTCCTATAGCCATTAATTATAATGTCTGCGAGATTAGAATTTATGGACGAACCAATCAGATTTACGATAACAGGTCTTAGATTTTGGTGTGAAATTCATTCACTCAATTCGCTAAATAGAATCTTGGCGTTCTAGCTGATGTCAGTTTGTGATGAAAACCCTGAATCTAATTTCTAATCCTCACCATCAATTGTAAATGATAGTCCTTATTCTTCAAAATGTTTTATAATCCTCATTTAGCCCTAGTAAGTAGGTAGAAACTCTCAAGGTCACTTTGGTTTCGCTGAAATATCGTTCATATATTATATTCTCACCATTATTACTTCCAAAAAGTTCTACCGTAGAGTTTCTCAGAATCCTACCCATCTTATTATAAATACCAATCACAGTCAATCTCTTCTATTTATTGTAATTATAGCAAAATAAAACAAAACAAGAAAAGGAAAACGAATACAGCATTTCAAATATATTTCGATACTAAGGATGAAACACAATGTTTAGTATGCAAGTAATTGTATTCCTGTTCGAAATTTCTGCTTATTTTAAATTGTATTCTTAGTTTACATAATACTTAGTATCATTGTCTGGTGTTGACAAGTTTGTAATTCTGAGACTGAAACATTTCTTTCTTAACAAATAAGTTAAGCGCATCGCAACAAAAACAAATCAGTTTATCAATATGTTTAGGTACTACTATAAGTCATAAACTAGAATGATATTAGTTTTCAAATGATTATTCGTTTGATGATGTTTTATGATATTAAACACACTTATGATGTGTAAAATCTCATGATAACCAACCCTTCCAAGTAAGTCATACTAGATTATGAGATTAATGGTGACATACTAAAAGACGAATTTTTTGAAGTTCTAATACCAAATTTGCAGTCATGTCAGATTTCAGGCGGTAATTTGCTAATGATACTGACTTACTTACTTACGGCTGTTAACCCTCGTCGAGGATCATAGGCCGCCCAACAACATTCTCCATCCAACTTTGTCTTGAACAATCCTTTCCAGTTGTTTCCAGTTACTATTTATGCTTTCGATATATGCTTTAAATTCCCGACGCAGTGTGTTCTTCGGCCTTCATCTTTTCCGCTTCCCTTCAGGATTCCATGTAAGTGCTTGCCTTGTGATATAGTTTGATGATTTCCGTAATGTATGTCTTATCCACTTCCATTGTTTTTTTCTAATTTCCTTTTCAGCTAGAGCCTGGTTTGTTCTCTCCCAGAGTAGATTTTTGTTGATAGTATCCGGCAAATCAACATTTGAGTATGCTACGTAGACAACTGTTTATAAATGCTTGTACCTTATTGATGATGGTTTTAGTGGTTCTCCAATTTTTAACTGCATACAATAGAACTAACTGTCTTGACGTTCGCATTGAAGATTGTGACATTGATATGGGTTGACACTTGTTTTGAGTTCCGTATTTTCTTCAACTGTAGGAATGCATCCCTTGCTTTACGTCTCTATCCGATCCTCCTTGTTCATCGATGATGCTTCTCAGGTACATGAAAGCCTCCACCTCTTCAAGAGCTTCTCCGTTAAGTGTGATTGGGTTGTCGTTCTCTTTGTTGTATTCGAGGAACTTTCCTTTTTCTTTGTGTATGTTGTTGCTAATGATAAATATGAGTAAATATTGTGTTGCTTTACAAATTGACTGAATTTGGAAACTATAAAGCGTCAGGTTTTTATCTAATAGTTTAAAAATAAAATGATCGTCATGTACCCTGGAGTTCTTAGTTCCGATTCCTTAGTCCTAGGGATTTATTGCTTAAGAGTTCCCAAGTAAAATGTGAGAACTATCTATTTCTCATTGGTTTATGATAATTCTCTGGTCAATAATAGTTTGTGATGAAAAATACCTACAGCGCTATTTAATCTCTACAAGCTGTTTGACCTAAGAATAAAATATATGATGTAGAAGATGATGAAAACCTTGCTGTAATCGTATATAAAATTCGATAGAACCCGGGCCCCAAATATATAGAAGAAATTAGATGTAAACATAATATTTGAAGTAATCACAAATATTGAGATTTGAATAACTTAAACGTTTCACATGGAGAACTGGCTTCTTCAGCAAAATAATTAGAACCAAAATTATCAAAGATAAATAAGGTTTATAAAATGTCATCCAATCATGTTGAAATCGAGGTTTGAACAAGATTCAACGAGTTTAGTATTGACATTTAATGCTTTACTTATCTTGTTCATCACAAAATGATCTATTCACATAGAACTGTTTCCATAAAGTCTAGAGCCTTCAAAAGAATATAAATATTTAAACAACACATGTTTTACTTTTATAATGCTTACTACATACAAACTTACGGCTTTTCTCTCTTCATCCAAATGTCTTTCAAGTTTAGATAATAAATCGAAAAAGATACTTTGGTTAGATTGTGTGTCATTACATTGTTCATGTTGAAGAATACTACAATCGTCCATATTAATAGGATTCAGTATACACTCTTTTGTATTATCATCAGAATTCATATTCATTGAACTATTCTCACTGCTACTACTAGGAATATTATCAGGTTGACAAATTTCTGAAGAGTTTTTACTAGGTGTTTCATGTCTGAATAGAAGAAAAAGTTCGACATATGTTTATTAATAACAAACGTGATTAGACTACACAAATGCACATTTTAGTTTTACGTATGATCTGTTGAAGTTCCAGTTCCCTTAAATTTGGTCACTTGTGACTTATTATTATGGAATAGAGATTTTAATTATTTATTTATTTGAACACATTAATATTGATACAAAGGGGCACCGAATACATATGCACCACACTTCGTCATTCGATTTGTATGTGGGCTGTGATACTTCCCGGGTGCCTAGAACGAAGCAGGTGGTTTTCCTGAGGGGAAACTCCCGGAGCCTCCGACCTAAAGGTCTGAGGTAACGTCAGGAGACTCAGTCCCATGCTAATCGGTGACCAACAGTAAGTTCACATGCCATTTGTTCCCTCGGGATACTGGAGCATATGTGCACCATTGGTTTGGAATCAGGGTTCCCTAACTTCCCTAGGTAGACCCCCTATGTCCACCAACCCGGCTAAAGCGCCGAACATTCGCTTTTCATCCTCTCGATTTCGTAGACAACATCCCGCCGTGAGAAGGCAGTGAGTAGGACTTCCTTGACAGTGATTGTATACGCGTGATCATCTGAGAGCGTTTCGAGAGAGAGGGGGGCTGACCCTCCCCACCCTCAGCCGTACTATGGCATTTGGGGGCTTTGTTGTCATTTCATTATCAACAATGAGATCAACTTATGAACAAACCTGAGACAAATATTTTTAAAATGTCCACGAAACTGTGTAGACGAAGATTGATTTATTATGTGGAACGGAATTAAAAACTTCTGGTAAAGTGAAATATTCTGAATAATGCTTTAAGGGATTAGCACAAAATAATGCAATGAGAACAGGGTTTGATAAAAACTGCTATCAGCCATAATTCTCCACGAATTTATAATCTTAGAAACTGGTCTATATTATTTTATGAAATTCACTCTAGGAGATTGTAGCCTATTTATAGATTAGTTCTTTATGATTTTTTAAATTTTTGCTTTCTTCCTTGTTTTATTTTAATGAAAATAACATGGTATGGCTAAGTTCATATTTGATACAAGTCTATAGCGTGAAATTGAGCACTTGGTTCCCTGAGCAAAACCACTCAATATAAGAGGAAATCAGCACTAACTATCGCGTCAAAAGCAAATGAATTAACTGTAAACAGATGTATCATGTCAAATTAATGAAAACTAACTTTCCAGTATCCTTTTTATGACATATCTTGGACGAGAGTTTCATTCTTCCAGTCCCATACTTCTTGTGACATTTAAATGGTGATGGGGTTTAAAATGCTTACATGACACTTCATGTGTGGAACAAGGATAGGAACTATCACATACAACTGGTCCTCTTCGGATACTTTCACGCATCATGGAAATGTATGAGCCAACTGATTCAATTTCTTTGAACTTGACTTCAGTAACAATGGAGGTGTATTTAGATTTATTAAATTTTATAAAGCATTAAGGTTCTGTGAATAGAAAATAGAAAATAACTTCAAAATTTAAAGGAATTCATTTGTAGACATTATCTTTCGACAGGCAATAATCATTGAAAAATAATTCACAGAAAATGTTTATCTCTTTTGTCTTATGTTGAATTTTACACCATTAAGAGATAGCAAAATAGTAAACCAGTTCTTGTTGATAAACTGTACTACCTAACACAATTGAATCATTACCTACACTAATGCATTTAATAAAATTTTATCAGCATGACATGTAGATAGTTGGAACAAATAATTGTTATTAAGGTGACCAAGTGCTTGGTACTCTATGGACTGCTAATAAGAATCATTCAATCACAAGATGTCAATAAAACACTAAGTAAACTTTTTATTGTGCTTATAAGTAAATTAATTGTGTTATCTGTATATTTTCTTCATCATTTTTCGCCAACAAATGAGACTCGGATGAAATGTGAATAGAATTAGTAAAATAAACACTGAAGACAACTGGGAAAAGTAATATATGATTATTTATTGAGCTATTGTAACTGTTTTCTCTTATCTTTCGTGTTGTTTTAAATTTTCATTGGCTGGCTACAAATCTTAACAATGTTTCTCTTGAGATACATATTAAGAGATAAGGAGTTTGCAACTAGTTATCTGTTTGGAATCATATAAGCCTAAGATGCTATACTTCCAAGCCTTACAAGATCTACTGAAAGAAGAAGAAACTACTATAAAGGACAACTGGAAATGCATCAAGGAAGCATTAACTTCAACGTGTCAGGAGGTTCTGGGCCACAAGAAGCACCATCATAAGGAATGGATCTCTACAGAAACACTGGACAAGATCAAAGAAAGGAAGAACAAGAAGGCAGCAATAAACAACAGCCGAACACGAGCAGAGAAAGTCCAAGCACAAGCTGAATACATAGAAGCAAACAAACAAGTGAAGAAAAGCATTAGAGCCGACAAGAAGAAATACGTGGAAGAACTAGCAACGACGGCAGAAAAAGCTGCTAGAGAAGGAAATATGAAACAGCTTCACGATACAACGAAGAAACTATCAGGGAAATACAGTAAACCAGAGAGGCCAGTCAAAGACAAAGAAGGCTGGCCAATCACCGAAATTCAACAACAGCGTAACAGATGGGTGGAATACTTCGAGGAACTCCTGAATAGGCCGGCTCCAATGAATCCACCGGACATCGAGGCAGCACACATAGATCTTCCTATAGATGTCAACCCACCAACGACGGAAGAAATTAGAATGGCCGTCAGACAAATCAAGAACGGGAAAGCAGCAGGACCCGACAACATACCAGCTGAAGCACTGAAATCAGACATCGAAGCAACCACAAGCATGCTTTACCTTCTATTCAAAAAGATTTGGGAGGAGGAACAAGTGCCGATGGACTGGAAAGAAGGGCACCTCGTCAAGATTCCAAAGAAAGGAGATCTGAGCAAATGTGAAAACTACAGAGGCATTACACTACTGTCAATACCAGGGAAAGTCTTCAACAGAGTGTTGCTGAACCGGATGAAGGATGCAGTAGACGCCCAACTTCGAGATCAACAAGCTGGATTCCGTAAGGATCGGTCGTGCACAGACCAAATTGCAACACTACGGATCATCGTCGAACAATCAGTTGAGTGGAACTCATCACTATACATCAACTTCATTGATTATGAAAAGGCATTCGACAGTGTAGATAGGAGGACATTATGGAAACTTCTTCGACACTACGGAGTTCCTGAGAAGATTGTCAACATTATCCGGAACTCATACGACGGACTACAGTGCAAAGTAGTGCATGGAGGACAGCTGACAGATGCATTCCAAGTAAGGACTGGAGTCAGACAAGGCTGTTTACTCTCTCCCTTCCTCTTTCTTCTGGTGGTCGACTGGATTATGAAGACCTCGACATCTGAAGGAAAACACGGAATACAATGGACAGCTCAGAATCAATTAGACGATTTGGACTTCGCAGACGACCTAGCCCTCCTATCACGTACACACGAACAGATGCAGATGAAGACAGCCAGTGTAGCAGCAGTCTCTGCATCAGTAGGCCTCAGCATACACAAAGGGAAAACCAAGGTCCTCAAATTCAAAGCGGAGAACAGCAATCCAATCACTCTTGATGGCGAAACTCTGGAAGATGTAGAGTCCTTCACATACCTAGGAAGCATCATCGATGAACAAGGAGGTTCAGATGCAGACGTAAAGGCGAGGATCGGCAAAGCAAGGGTCGCATTCCTACAATTGAAGAACATATGGAACTCAAAACAACTTTCAACCAATATCAAAGTGAGAATCTTCAATACGAACGTCAAGGCAGTTCTACTGTATGGAGCTGAAACTTGGAGAACTACAACAACCACAATCAAGAAAGTACAAGTATTTATAAATAGCTGCCTACGCAAGATACTCAACATCCACTGGCCGGATACCATCAGCAATAGCCTTCTGTGGGAGAGAACAAACCAACTTCCAGCTGAAGAAGAAATTAGGAAAAGACGATGGAAATGGATAGGACATACATTACGCAAATCGTCAAACTGCATCACGAGGCAAGCCCTAACTTGGAACCCTGAAGGGAAGCGAAAAAGAGGAAGGCCAAAGAACACATTGCGTCGGATAATAGAAGCAGATATGAAAAGGATGAATTACAACTGGACGGAGCTAGAAAGGATTGCCCAGGACAGGGTTGGATGGAGAATGCTGGTGAGTGGCCTATGCTCCTTCACGAGGAGTAACAGGCGTAAGTAAGTAAGTAAGATGCTATACAATGGTTGAATAAACGTTCTTTGTGGTTCTTGATAAAGTTAATAGTTGGCGGTTTTCTTAGTTATAACTGAAAAATTCATTAAATTTACGCATCACCTAAAATACATGATCAGTTCAACATTCCAAGCTAGTGAACTTAAGCAAGGACTTTAAATTTGACTTCATGACCTCAAACGATGAAAAGTGTTAGATTTGACTAAAGCTACTTTCATGAGAAACTCAAACTGTAGCTCTTCTAGAGCTGCCGCCGGTCCGAAGCCCACACAAAGGAGGAGGGTCGGGCATGGGATTGGCAACCCTGTCGCGTATAAAAAAATCTTGACAAAAAGGCGAAGACCAGATTAATCATATTAAACTATTTAAACTCTGCCCTTTGAGTTGAAGCAGGAAATATGACTCCTCATGATGAAAGCCGAAATTCTTCAAAAGTCACGAGGCTTATGCCCCTTCCAACAACCAGGCCAACAAATTGGTTATAGGCAGTACAATGTTCCGCACAAGCGCATGCACAAAGCTACGTGGATCTCACCAGACTACACCACGGAAAACCAGACAGAACATATTTGTATCAACAAAACATTCAGAAGGACAATGGAAGAAGTAAGAACTAAGAGAGGAGCTGACATAGATACAGATCACCACCTGGTGGTTGCCAAGATAAAACTGAAGCTAAAGAAATACGGGACAACTAGACAAACAGCATAACAAAGGTTCAATACAGCCTTCCTTCGAGATAATAACGAACTCAGCGAATTCAAGATAGCTTTCAACAGGTTTCAAGTCTTAAAAGATCTACTGGAAGAAGAGGAAACAACTGGGAGGGAATTAAAGAGGCACTAACTTTAATGTGTCAGGGAGTTCTGGGATGCAAGAAGCATCATCATAAGGAATGGATTTCTATCGAAACTTTAGACAAGATTGAACAGAGGAAGAACAAAAACACAGCAATTAACAACAGTCAAACAAGAAAAGGGAAAGTCAAGGCACAAACTGAATACACTGAAGCAAGCAAACGAGTAAAGAAGAGCATTAGAGCCGACAAGCAGAAGACAGTGGAAAAAGCTGGAACAGAAGGAAATATGAAACAACCATATGACACGATGAGAAAACTAGCAGTGATATATAGCAAAACAGAGACATATCATGAAAATAGTAACTCCTAACATTCAGGGCAAAGATTACTGAAATGACAGAGTAAAATCTTTGACAACCAAAGGTGCTCTTCAGTTACACAGTCAAGAAACCGCTTCAGATAGTTGCATATTTAATGAAGTTACGTAATAATAACTTTTGCACTGTTTTTGTCTAGTTTTCAGTTTATTAAAAGTTCATTTCAGGAGTTCAGCATATTAGTCCTTTACATTCTAATTAACAATGACTAGGGACCATCTTCAATGTATGATACGTCAGGTTTGTATGAAGATAAGCTCGCACTATGCCTCGAATAATCGTTGAATTGAATCAACTTCCCAGAATGTGGAAATTTTAGTGCATAACTGTATGACTGAACTACATCTTACTTTTTACGGAATAAATGTGATTTCAGAAGACTTTTTGCTATGCTTGGTAATCCATCATTCCATTTTAAAATGTTTGTGACTATTAGACTTGAAGACTTTTTCATGTGGAAATTATTCCAGAAAAGAATTATTCCAACCTTATCAATTGCATTTCACCTTACAAATGATCACTAGAACGGAAGCCATGGTGAAGACGGACTTTTCATGCTCTACTTTTGTAGGATTATGAAGCAATTATGTTTGCTTCTTATTTGAAACAAGCACTAACTTTCAAAGGGTTTTTTAATGAACGATTTCAGAAGACTAATATTTGGACGAGGAATATTTCTATTGATAAATTCTCTTCAGGTTCTACAATTATATAGTCAAATTAATAATCCGGAAAATGGCCAGGTTAAGGGCAAGGTACATCGTTTAAAGCTAAAGCATGTGAACGATTTTAGATTTTTATTAGCTCTCTGGATACCGTGGATAATATAGTTAGCTGGATTTTTGATAAGATTCACTCCTATTAAATATCTAATGGACTATTTCTTTTTCATGCACGTGATCCCACATCCATGTAGTTAAATTTAACTTAGTTTACAGAAAAATCTATAATGGCTTTAAGTCGGCTCTCGATTTATTTAAATACGGAACGACAGACAGACTAACACTGTACGGGACAGATACCAGACAAATCAAGCTGCTATTTGCGTGCTGAGTTTTTTAAGTAACTTTTCCCCACTAGATTGTTGTTTTAATATACATGATCACTAATATGCACTAATATTATGGTAGGGCGGTAGAAATGATGTCTAGAATCCTTGAGTAATATTGAGATGAAAGTCAAAAGAAAGCAATTATTTAATAATAATTTGCCGCAAAGGCATTAGATATAGGGTATCATTATTCTCCTCTGTGTGCACACAAAAAGGTTTTGGCTTTAAGTTTAAATACACATACACACAAACTCAGCCTTTATATTTTTCATATCACAAGGGTTCGCCCCATCATACAGTCTAATTACACATGTGATACTTACAAACAGAAACCTGTCATCGATTTACCTATGTTACAGATTTCCGGTAATAATCATCTATAGCTTGGCAAAACCACTAGTAATGGATAGATTTTCTGTCTTGACATAAGAATAATTCGGCGAGGCTATAATTTCTCAAGCTCCCAATTCTAGAGAAAATTAGACCCATTTTGGGGAAGCCCTATAGTCAGCTTTGGGAAAATGGCACAAAAACCTAAAAATTCCCAAAAGTTGGGAACTTGAGTTATGGACAAACCAATCAGGTATAAGGAAACATGTCCCAGATTTCGGCGCAAACTTCATTCAACAACTTGGGTAAATGGAGTTTTGGTATTATAGCTGATGTCGGTTCGCGATGAAAACCCTAAATCTAATTACTAACATTAACTACCAACTGAAAATCATAGTTCTAGTCCCTCAAAATGTTTCATAACCCCCAATCGGTTACAGCTTCAATGAGCGATGGCGAAAATAACTACAAACCGTACATAATTACGAGACAAAGTAGCACGAAGAAAAATGAATACGATTCATGAGAAAATCTGAAGTGCCGCGGATAAACATAAACTTATTTGACCCAAACATGAATGTTAGTGATACGCTTAAACACAAAAATATAACTTGCAGTTTCATGGTTTCATTCAAGTCTAGAATACGAAATAAACATGTGGTTACTAAGGTTAAATTGTAAATGTATTATCTGTTTGCTAGATTTGAAATGTTCTGGGTTCTTTAGACAATTTGGAGTTTTTAAATGTCAGATTGCACCAGTTATAAGAAGCACAACTATGTCCTCTGTTTACCCAGTTATTCCACAAAAAGTAAATGCTCATATCACGTGAGCTTGCTCACTTGCTTGCGTACATAAAAAGGAAAAGTGAATAACTTCTGTACATAATATTTTTATTCTAATAACAGGTAACCTTAATCTACTACAGTAGTTCCTCCAAAAATCAAAATAGGTAGGAATCCTTATCTGGTAAATTTGAAAATATGCTAGTTTAGTAACTACAGAAAATGACATATCGCTGCAAGTGCTTTCGAGGCGCATTTAGCATTTGGCATTCATACATTAGTCATAAATAACAAACAATGTTCATCTAGAAGTATTCTATACCTGACACAAACCTTCCTAATACGTTGTGTTCTCCCTCAGTAGTATGCTTCTTCCCTTTATTATGTGTTACAAGTGATTTTCTGTACTTTTCGCCTATGCGAGGAACAGAGCTAGTAAGGAAATAAAGCGTAGATCGAACAAGAATATTTGGGAAAGTCCCACCTAATCAACACCATTTCATTATCAGTCCAGTTATCATGGAGCATATTCATATGTTTCCCGTGACATCCTGACGTCAAGGAAAAACGAAAAACCTGCCGCTTAAGAGACGAAAATACCTACATGCAACCAAACTTCAAGAAGTACTTCATCACCCTTATAAAATAATAAATGGAGAAGAATGTAGAGCTACGCGTAACAAATGCTCTCTATTCACACGACTGTTCAGTCTTGAAGAAACTACTGGCAACATAGAAGGAAGTATGTAAGGGGTAGATATTGTGGGAATAAGCATGTGCCAAATTATTGAGCCACATGGAAGTAACATCATTCTTTCAAAAGAAAGTTGGATCAACTGAGGGACCACCATTGCCAGGACTAACACAGGCCATCAGGCCTCCTGTCCTTCCCAAACTGAAACTGAAACTGAAACTAATCCTAAAGTCATAATATCGCGTTGATGTAGAGAGGCTTAGATTTATCGACAACAATCTACTACATAACGATTTAGATAAAACTATTTTATCTAATCACCATAGAGGTAATATAAAATTAAGGAAGTATATACTAAAACTGAGAAATAAGTTCTACAATAAGCTTCACATGACAACATATCAGTTCAAGTAGCTTAATGTAGAAAAGCGAAAATGTGATAACTGTCATAGACGAGAGGAAAAAAAGAATATACAATAAGATCAGGTTTATGGAAAGATAAACCACAGATGCATCTGGAATATTTTGATCAGTGTAAACCATTAACAATAAATTCATTATTTGTTGAACTCAGGTTAAAATCCTTTCTCTAATACCTGGTCAGTAGACTAAACAACCAACTCTTAGAGATGAGACTAAATCCACCACTCAATGCCTTTGAGAAACTTTGGTATCATGTACTGTTGCCACGAATTACAGTGATTGCATAAAACGACCGTAACTCGGTAGATTATTACAAGCGTCTTTTGTATCCCCTAAAATCAGCAAGATCATGACTTGTGGACGAACCAATGTAAGTAAAGATGGCCAATCTTGTACTTTGTCTTGAAATGTACTCATCCATATAGTTAAAGCGCATTTTGGCATAATATTTGATATCAATTCGTGATGAAAAACTTACTTGAATTCTGAATCTAAGTACTGATCCCAATTCCCTATACTTATTTGTTAACTCCATTCGACTCTGGTGGGCAGGTAGGTTTTCTCAAAGTCACTACCATCGCCCAGATGTTTTAAAAGGCAAGGTCGTCCATAGTTTTATTGTCTACCACGTGCGAGATATGAAGCTTGTCGAAGTGTTAGAGTATTTATTAGCTGTTTTAGCAGTAGCAGCTTATCAAAAACAGAATCCCCATAAAGATAAGCATGCTCCTAACTTTGGAACAAAATGAGCCAATTTTGGTTGTATTCTCTCCACCTTTCAGCGTATACTAAATGAAAATACGCAACTCAAAACGTTTTGTTAAAAATATAGCGCAAATCATGACTAAAAAGTCTCACCACTAAATATAACAGAATCCCAGGTACCTGTCACTGAAAGTAGGATTAAATATGCACTACATAGTTTACACTAATAAAACAGCCAAATGGTACATTGAAACAAACGTTAACTGAACAAAAAATTATTTTAAAGGTTTTTACCGTCAGTATAAATTCGCCTTTAAATGTGTTATCGAACTCATTTCGCTTCACAACATTCTTCTTACGTTCTTCAAAATGACAGGATGTACTGTTTATGTAAACGTTATAGGAATTTCAAATGACAAGCGATTATTACTAGCTCGGTCACCTTGCCATAGTTCTTCGAAATTCGTTGCGAATTATAAAACTCTACAGCATTTTTGGTCTGGTTGAAATAAGTAAATTAAGGTTATTTGTTTGTTCAACCATGATAAAAACCCTTACACCTCTTTACATCAGCTTGTATTGTAGATAGATTTTCAAGAGATATTCCCCTTCCGAATCACTTACGCTACATCACGCGAAAATTTTATGCATTAGGACTAGTTTTGAGGTTTCAGAACCGATTCCCCATTTGTGTTCGCTGTTGCAGACTTGCATTTATCAATGCTTGGTATAGGTTTTGTAGTGTCTACTAATATATCACGCCAATTTCAATCACTCTCGCTTTTTTCGACATCGGTTAATTCATGCTTTTCGGGTTATTATCCACAAATGTTTTAGAAGTTCGTTTACCCTGACGAACATTGACAGATGCTAAGCGAATCGCAGAAGGTTAGCGGGCGAAGCGTGACTCCCTGTTTATAGCCAGACGGAAAAATTAGTCAGCCTTTTGATGGATTGAGCACACACATATACGCTAATGAAGAGACAATCAATGTTACAAAGAAGTAGCTGGCTTTTCATACCCATATTATTATCACCAGGTTCAGTAGAAAGAATTAAAATGCATTCTAGCGGTAAATAAATTTCCAAAATAAATAGCTCTGTGAGTTTTCAACATTGGATGCTGACCACATTGGTTTTAATGGACTCACCTAGCTGAAGTCATGCATCCGCAGCAGATTACGAGTGGGAACGCCATGCTCAACATCCCTTGCAATCGCTAACCAGATTAGATCAGACGAAACTCAATATATTTATAATTTGCCAAATATATCTTCGAACCTCCTCACTTGTCTCCTTTGATTTTACTTGATAAATGATTCATAGGAGACGACGTTACCGGATAAAGCGTTCTAAAACTCGGAAAAACTGTGGCAACTTCACAAAATTTTATTAACACCAATATCATTCGATCGTTTGGAAATACAATCGCGAAACCTAAAACTGTTTTCAATGAAAGCAGATATGTGTAGGTTTCGCCAGAGCAATATGTAAAAGGGAACGACATACTTTTAAAGTAAATCCTCAACTGGCTTTACTTGAATCTACAATGATATTTATATGCATACATGAAGCTAATAAGTCAATCATGGCAGTTTATTAATCACTGATAGAAGTGAAATAAATCAGTCGATAAAATTTTAAGTAAAAGTACAAATTGACAGTGTGATGGCAGATGTACTAGCTGAGACAAGAATAATAAAGGCTTGAATAGACGTTTCATAATAGGAAGTTGGTCAATTAATTGAAGAATATAGACTCTGAAGTAACATACATTCAAACTTACAAGACTGCGCAATAAGAAGTGTTTAGATTATTTGGCAGAAAGGCGTGTGTCGGAAAAAAGGGGTGGAATGATAATAACAGCGAGGATGGAAGATAACAAAAGAACAAGATATTTTGTTGAGGCTGATGCGGCAAAAGGAGAGGTGGAGGTCTAGCAAAATTTTTATGAATACGAAAACGTGATTTGTTAGTTCTAGTCCCACTGGCTTCTGCCATATGCAAGAGACGAGATTAGGTCTAAAAAAACTCGTGGATGCACGGCAAATCACTTCAGATGGTTTCTTCTATCTACTTGTCGAACGCTGCCCTGGAGAAAGCTATATTGGGTGCATAATTGGACAAGTGAGCCAATTAGTTAGTGAACATTTCCATTCGTGAAATTAATATACAGCTCTGCCTATCACAATCGGTCGAAAGCATTTATGTAATAGATAAAATGAAGCCATTTGAGGCAATTTATAGTACACTAACCAGTTTTCTTAAATTTTTATATTTTGCTGGTTATTTGGTCTCTGTAAACTATCACACTGTTAACACTGACTGATAAAATGCCTTGAGTAGTCTGACAATTTCAAACATGAATATAAATATTATTGTATTTTGGAGTGAAAGGTGATGAAGATTGCACATTTATCCACGTTGTTCTGTTTAAACAAGTCAATTTTTAAACCAGTGTATCTTCTGGGCCAAGTATACTCGACTTTCCATTCATATGCTAGACAAAGCGTTAGCTACTATATGACTGCAAAGACACGCTTTTTAGATTTCAGCTTGCGCTTCAGAATAGTTCTGTCGATAATCCCAAACATCACTCAGCAATCTGGATACTAATAACAATAATTATCATTAGTACATCTAGGTACGCAACATGACAGGTCTTAAAATTTAATGATGAGGAAGATAAAGCTGAATGTGCATTTATTCTATATGCGTTTTAACTATATAAACAGAGGTTCTAAAAGTGCAAGTGTTACGAACACTGAAATAAGAGATTATGCAAGAAATAACTGCTCAAAATTTGTTGTGGGAGTCAACTTTAATTTCAACCTTTGAATTACGTTTCCGGTTAGGCTCTAAAATCGAAATATGTTTTCTTTAAAATATCAAGTAACTCTGTAGTGGCATTGGACAATAACCACACGATCCACAAAGCTGAACACAAGACTACTCAGAAAATAGATATTCAATATTTAACGCGGAGAAATACCTAACGATGGCGAAGGCGCGAACAATGAACTGAATGAATTGGAGTTGATCGAATAGCATGGCTCGGCCATGCAGGCGTGGTCCTTTTGAATATTATCATATATCTTTTATTCATATTAAATATGTTGTTCCTTCTCTAGCCTAAGCTTGTTCTTCATCATGTGTTGGTAGTTGTTAGGATACAGTGAGTTGGTGTAGACGATGGTGTGACATCCGGGGCTAGTGCCGATCCCAAGCCCGGATAAAGGAGGACGGTTGGGCATGGGGTTAGCGTCCACATCCCGTAGAAAACTAACTCGCTAAAAAACGCTAACCAGAAAAAATTATTCAAACCTTTAAACTCTGCCCTGGGAGTCAGAAGATCTTCATTTAGAAGAACTATGACGCCTCATGATGAAAGCCGAATTCCTTCGGAAGTTACGAGGCCGATGCCCCTTCTGACAACCAGAGAGACCATTTATTTAGGTACATGGAATGTTCGTACAATGTGGGACACTGGGAGAGCCTTCCAAATTGCTGCAGAAATGAGAAAATGCAACCTAGAGGTACCTGGGATCAGTGAAACACATTGGACACAAGTTGGACAACAACGACTAGCTTCAGAACTTTTTTTATACTCCGGCCATGAAGAAGAAAATGCCCCACATACACAAGGAGTTGCATTGATGCTGTCTAAGCAAGCACAAAATGCACTTATAAGATGGAAATCTCATGGACCAAGGATCATCAAAGCCTCCTTCAAATCAAAGAAAGAGGGCATTTCAATGAACGTCATCCAATGCTATGCACCTACCAACAACTACAATGAAGACACTAAAGATCAATTCTACAATAGGCTGCAGTCAATCGTCGAGAAGTGCCCAACAAAGAACCTGACTATTCTGATGGGAGATTTCAATGCCAAGGTTGGAACGGACAACACTGGATATGAAGACATCATGGGACGACACGGACTGTGAGAAAGGAACGAAAATGGTGAGAGATTTGCAAACCTATGTGCCTTCAATAAACTGGTCATAGGCGGCACCATATTCCCACATAAACGCATACACAGAACCACATGGACTTCACTGGATCACACCACGCAAAACCAAATCGACCATATTTGCATCAACAAAACGTTCAGGAGGACTATAGAGGACGTGAGAACCAAGAGAGGAGCTGATATGGCATCAGATCATCACTTGCTGGTCGCCAAGATGAAATTGAAACTCAAGAAGCACTGCACAACGGGGCGGACAACATCACAAAAGTTCAATACGGCCTTTCTTCAGGATACTGACAAACTCAACAAATTCAAGATAGTCCTCAGCAACAAGTTCCAGGCCTTTCATGATCTACTCAATGGAGAAGGAACTACTGTGGAGAGCAACTGGAAGGGGATCAAAGAGGCAATCACTTCAACATGTCATGAGGTCCTGGGTCACAAGAAGCACCATCACAAGGAATGGATCACTGTTGATACACTGGATAAGATTCAAGAAAAGAGGAACAAGAAAGCAGCAATCAATACCAGTGGAACAAGAGCAGAAAAAGCCAAGGCACAAGCTGAATACACAGAAGTAAACAAACAAGTGAAGCGTAGCATCAGAACCGACAAACGTAAATATGTGGGAGATTTAGCAACGACGGCGGAAAAGGCTGCAAGAGAAGGAAACATGAGACAACTGTATGACATAACAAAGAAACTCTCTGGAAATCGCCGCAAACCAGAACGACCAGTGAAAAGCAAGGAAGGCGAGGTAATCACCAACATTGAAGAACAACGACACAGGTGGGTAGAACACTTCAAAGAACTCTTGAATCGACCAGCTCCACTGAACCCACCCAACATCGAAGCAGCACCCACGGACTTCCCAATCAATGTTGGCCCACCAACAATTGAAGAAATTAGCATGGCCATCAGACAAATCAAGGGTGGCAAAGCAGCAGGACCAGACAACATCCCAGCAGAGGCACTGAAAGCAGACGTAGCGGCAACTGCAAGGATACTACACATTCTCTTCAATAAGATTTGGGATGAGGAACAAGTACCAAAAGACTGGAAAAAAGGATTCGTGATCAAAATTCCGAGGAAAGGCGATCTCAGCAACTGTGATAACTACAGGGGCATCACTCTTCTCTCAACACCGAGAAAAGTCTTCAACAGGATATTGTTAAACAGGATGAAGGACTGCGTAGACGCCCAACTTCGAGACCAACAGGCAGGATTCCGTAAGGATCGATTGTGTACAGACCAAGTCGCAGCACTACAGATCATTGTAGAACAATCAATTGAATGGAATTCATCACTCTACAGCAACTTCATTGACTGCGAGAAAGCATGTAGTGGCATTGGACAATAGCCACACAATCCACAAAGCTGTGAACACGAGACTACTCAGAAAATAGATATTCAACATTTAACGCGGAGAAATACCTAACAATGGAGAAGGCGCGGAGAATGGATTGAATGGACTGGAGTTGATCGAGTGGCATGGCTCGGCCATGCAGGCGTGGTCTCTCTGAATGCTACCTTATATCTTCTATTCATATTAAATATATTGTTCTTTCTCTAGCCTAACCTTGTTCTACATCATGTATTGGTAATTGATATGATACAGTGAGTTGGTGTAGTCGATGGTGTGACTTCCACGTAAGATCTTATAGATTAGGCAGTTATATCATGACAAATCTACAAATTTAGGATTGGGTCTATTATTAGAGCAGTACTAATATCATACTAGACCATAATTCTACATTGGTAAGCCCGACTAGAGAAACGCAACCTATTATTGTTAAACTTATTTTCATTCTAAATTTCTTGATCTATTTTGCATTTATGTTAACCCAATATTCTAACAGTCCTGATTAATGCTCGCGTGTATTATCGTAATGTTATATTGATTAGTTCTCATGACATACTAGCTCAATCGATAATAAAAACTGGTCGTCTATATTAACTAATTAGCTTTGATGGTTCGTTAACAAGCTTTAATAGGATTTACATGCTTCAGCGACATAGACTTGTTTAAGCATCAAGCTCTAGCAAATATGACCTGTAAATAACGCAAATATACATTGACTAACAATGCATCAAGGACTAAATAGTTATCTGGATCTAATTCTCAGTGTTCCTTCACTTAACACCTCATCCTTTTTTAAACGATGCACTATCCTGTAATATCTTTCCTTTCGACCACTGCCTGCCTAATTTCATATTCTCGAGTTCCATTGCCAAACAACGAGGATGACTACTCCAAAACCATACGGTGGGTTTCAGCTATGAGTTTTCTGCAATCATTTTTTTTTTTAGATGGTTCGTTCAATGACAACCATACAATTATCTGGATTCATTCGATTGTTCTGATCCGAGCGAGTGTCAAAAACCTCAACAGCATCAAGCACCCTGGAATTAATTGCCATACTGCATGTTTTATTCTGGATACTTTTGGATCACTTCTACTCCTCATGAATGGCGTTATATATGTCGTCCACTGAATAATCTAATTTTCAAAAATAACCCAGGCGAGTTTTTTTTTTTTTTTTTTTTTTTTTTTTTTTTTTTTTTTTTTTTTTTTCCAAATGCTTTTGCCATTTTTTTGTAAGTGTCCCTAGGCTAAAAGCAGTAACTTCTTATGGAATGTTTATAACGCGTCATATTCCTGCCTGAAGTTTCATAAGCAGTCTTAACTTTAAAATTATTTTTCTGGTCATGTTCATTATTTTTAAATTGTCATATACGTCAACAACCTGCATGTTAACCTGGCCCATACATACGTTACACTATATCTCCATGTCTTCTAAATTTAGAAATCATCTGGATCGCCTTTAACATTTATCAATAAACCCATCATAGTCGTTGTTGCTAATCGTATTTGGGTTTATGGATTGGTTTATCATATTAGCAGCCTAAAATGCGAACATAGTTTAGATAATAAGATTAAAAATTTAGGTACTATCAACTGCACTAGTAAAATAACTAAATCCCAGGTAGCTGTTGGCTAAACAAACGTTTAAAATCAAAACTCCGTAGCCTACTAGAATTAACACTAAACGAATATTTCTGAATTGAAATTTATAATTAAATTAGGCGTCTCGGATTCTTTAACGTTATAAATTTCTGATAATTTCGAATCACCTAAAGCAACAATACCTATTTTTCCACTGACTAATCCTCAATCAACACTATAACTAGTTAAACATAATAGTTTCAGGATATCGTCATAAAGCATTGTCATGACTTGACAATCACGTAATATGATTGATAAAATTAATGAAACTATTAACAAAATCGGTCAGCAAATTGACTTATAATTATCACTAGTGTTGTTTTTCTTTTATCTTCATTCACTACAGATGATTACAGTATGTTTCTCTATCAGTTGCTCATTCAGTAAATATCTCAAAACCTTGTCAGTCTAATTGATGGTTTAGCGACACAATCATGCATGCAAATAATCAGTATAAGCAGTCGAGCAAATCTCCTGCAAACTGAAAACATCAATGTCGAATTTACCCCAACACTGACTAAGGTTCAAGCCATTATCATAGACATGAGTTGGGAGTGTACTCCCCTGGTTACAACTTATGTTCTCCCTGATAATCACATGAGCATCACTCACTATTAATCATCTTGTAAAAACTTATTTAGCTAAATACATCTTGCAGCACCACATCACTTCGTAATATGACACAGGCCTAACTGATTTTAATAACTTATAACCACTATATCTCAATTAAATCGTATTCCGCCTTATGATAAACTGCATACTTGCAACTAACTTGTATGCCCAATCAGCCAGCAAGTATAAATATAAATAAATAGTCTGCCGCAGATCAGAACATTGAGTCTAGAGCATGTCTCTTACGAATACACTCATGTTTAACGATTTGTTCCTAGCTATCTGTCCAAAATTCATATAATTATCACTCATGTATTTAAATTTTATTTTGATAACCATTCATGTGTATTAGTAGTATTACTAAATTCTATCACGGTCAAGTAAAAATGAGGTTGAGAAAATCTCCCCGTAACTAAATAAACCGTATCAAACTAACTGGAACACTAGTTGGAATTCTTCTCCACGGTATACTTTTGTTCCTTCAGTTAGCCTACTAATACAGATGCAATTGGAATTCAACTCATATGGACAACTTACCGGCATAATCGTTATTTGATTTCATAATTTAAACCAAAACTAATACCAATATTAACATTTCTACAATATTCATTACTTTAATATTTCTAAACACAAAATACTTACTACCTATACGTTAAGTTATTAACCAACGGCTATTAACACGCATCATTTTATTATTATTATGCAATTTTTTATAGTTCAAATAATCTTCACCCAAATTTTCATTTCAAGCGTTTTAAGCATGAAGGCAGATATTTTAAAATTATTACATGTATTTCCCGACCAGATGCTGCCGCCTTCTTTTTGATTTATCTTTCAGCTTACCAATACCCGGAGGATTCTTATTATCCTTGGTAACCTCCGGCGCGCGACGATCCCATCCAATTTGGTATCGAACCAACATCACGTTGATTCTGGTGGGAGAGTAGTGTAGTGGCATTGGACAATAGCCACACAATCCACAAAGCTGTGAACACGAGACTACTCAGAAAATAGATATTCAATATTTAACGCGGAGAAATACCTAACAATGGAGAAGGCGCGTACAATGAATTGAATGGACTGGAGTTGATCGATGGCATGGCTCGGCCATGCAGGCGTGGTCCTTCTGAATGTTACCTTATATCTTCTATTCATATTAAATATATTGTTCTTTCTCTAGCCTAACCTTGTTCTACATCATGTATTGGTAATTGATACGATACAGTGAGTTGGTGTAGTCGATGGTGTGACTTCCACGTAAGATCTTATAGATTAGGCAGTTATATCATGACAAATCTACAATTTTAGGATTAGGTCTATTATTAGAGCAGCCATTATATCATAGTAGACCATAGTTCTACAAGCATTTGATAGTGTGTACAGAACAACACTATGGAAGCTTCTTCGACACTACGGCGTGTCTCAGAAGATAGTCAATATCATACAGAGTTCATATGATGGATTACACTGCGAAATCGTGCATGAAGGACATTTGACAATGTCGTTCGAACTGAAGACCGGTGTTAGGCAAGGTGCTCACTCTCACCCTTTCTCCTGGTGATCGACTGGATTATGAAAACGTTAACACCTGAAGGGAAGCACGGGATACAATGGACATCTAGGATGCAGTTGGACGATCTATACATCACGGATGATCTGTCCCTTCTATCCCGAACGCAACAACAAATGCAGGAGAAGACGAACAGTGTGGTAGTAGCCTCAGCAGCAGTAGGTTTCAATATACACAAAGGGAAAAGCAAGATTCCTATCCGGAAATCCTATTACAAGCAAACTAGACAATTTGCTAATATACGAAGCCTACTCAAGACCCTATAATACCTGAAAAAAAATAATACAAAAAAACGAAAGGGGCTCTAATAGCTTAGATAATAAAAGGAAGACAGCCAATTGTATATCACAATACTGTTTCTAGCACTATATTTTATTTTATAATCACACATAATCCCATACTCTCAGCAACTTTCCGAATCGCCTCCATTTGTCAGTTGTATGTCCACTCACACCTTGTTAACACTTATTTTCTTTAACCTATTAAAATGCTCTTTCTTAACAAATACCTTAATAAAAGAAAATTAGACTGAGTAATCATACCTTAAACATTCCTTCATGAGTATTGGCTACTCTGCCCCTCAAGTTTTCTTTTACTTGCTCCCTCTCTCAGCCCCCTTGTGATAAGGAACGAAAGATTTTATCCTGCACCATCCTCAAAGCCTTAGACATTCCAAAGGGACATAAGGTTGCGACATTTAGAAGCTCCCACCTTCAATGAACCTATACTTGACCATCAGTTGCACATTCACAACGCAACTTTCGTGAAGCGCGCCAACTGTAGTACAGATTTAAACCATCTACGTTCATATCGTATAAATTATCAACCCAGCTATGTAATTTACTACAGTGGATATTGTATCATTTGTATCACTTTGATCTTGCCTGTAAACTGGTATGCCTCATGTAACAAACTGTTTTTGAGAATAAATTATTATTATTATTATTATTATTATTATAACACAGCATGCATCAATCGACTCACACTTGACGGAGAATATATGGAAGATGTAAAAACATTTACATATTTGGGCAGCATCAATGATGAACATGGTGGATTTGATGCAGATTTGAAGGCGCTGATCGGCAAAGCAAGAACAACACATCTACAATTGAAGAACATCTGAAAATCAAAACAATTGTCTGTCAACCAACACCAAAGTCAGAATTTTCAATACAAATGTCGAGAAAGCTCTACTGTATGGGGTGGAAACTTGGAGATCTACGAGAGCCATCATCCAGAAGATACAGGTGTTTATTAACAGTTGTCTACGCAAAATACTTCAGATCCGTTGGCCGGACACTAATAGCAACAACCTACTTTAGGAGAGAACAAACCAGATCCCAGCGGAGGAAGAAATCAGGAAGAATCACTGGAATGGATAGGACACACATTGAGGAAAGCACCCAACTGCGTCACAAGGCAAGCTCTCGCATGGAATCCTGAAGGCCAAAGGAAAAGAGGAAGACCAAAGTACACATTACGCCGAGAAATGGAAATAGACATGAGAAAAATGAACAAGAATTGGATGGAACTAGAAAGGAAGGCCCAGGACAGAGTGGGTTGGAGAATGCTGGTCGGCGATCTATGCTCCATTGTGAGTAACGGGCGTAAGTAAGTAAGTTAGTAAGTAAGTAAGTTGTAAGTAAGTAAAATATCAAGTGTATTCACCCTTTGATCGATTTTCTACGTCAACAATATATAAGAAAACTCTGTGTCAGAAAACTATCCTGTATGATGAATAAACATAAAATTATGGACAGTTGTTTTCTGTAGTTTGTTGTTTGTTAGGACAAATAAAGGCTCTACTCACTTTACTTAATACCCAGACATTTTTCGCAGTTCCATGAGATGAGACATCTAGGGACATGGGTGCATAGCTCGGCACCTACCATTATTCTACTGTGCTCTTCGTAACATGGCTTCTATAAGTTTCTTGAAAGGAAGTTTATTTTAGCATTAGAAGTAATAAGAAGCATCTTTTTTGAAAGAAATTTCTAACATTTGCTTCATGGTTTTACATATCATCAGTTTTGAGCTTAACTTAACTGCTGTGCTCAGACATAGCGTGTGTGCTTCGGAACATCCCCATCAGCATATTGTCCATTGTGTGATGAATGTCAGATTTTCCTTTGGATTAAAGATGTAGTACGCCCAGTGACGTCATGTTCTGTGAAATAAAAATAATGTATAAAACGACGTTTTGTCTTCTCATTGTTGTTTGCATTTCAAAACACGAAGGAAGGGTTCTCTGAAGCTCTGATGTAATTTCGCTGTGGTTTTAGGTATGTACTTATCTGGCACATAATTTTGCTTTTATATGTTCTTATTTATTTTAGTATCCACAATATGAACACATTATGTTCTGATTAACAGGAACACACAATGTTCTTCTTGGGATATCACACCGTGCTACGGAGTATCTAGTTATGAATTTTTGTACTGTAATATAACTACGTGCAACCGGATGAACCAACTTTACGTTCGTTACTATCTCACGTGTTTTGTCTTTGTTATTATGTGATCTGCTTTCTTTTTCTTCATACTTCCACCTGGTTGTCCTACGTTTTACTAATATTGGTGAGAATCCAGAAAAATTATTGGTTTGGCAGTCATAGTCTGCACTTATCATTCATTTTAGCAAAAGATTTCACATTATTCTGTTGACTTTCCCTCGTCCTAATGCGGCAGCCTTTTTCTTGTGGTCCCTATTAGATTGTTAGGATACTTTGTGGTAAATCACATATGTAAGGTGGTTGATAAAGTAATTGAATACAATAACTACAAAAATTAAAGGTTTTGAGAAGGAAAGAGAAAAACATTACTCTAACCCACTAGTGCTTTGGCATTATTGTCTGAACTTTTCAAAATGAGTGATGAAAATATACTTAAAATGACTTTGATCTTAGATTTCTTATTGAACAAACTTCACTTAACATAATTTTTTTGGGCTACTTATAGTAAAATTTTAGGAGTAATCTTAAGCTCTGGGTGAGCCAGACAGAATAATATGTGGTGTACATATGATGTTTGATACAGACGTGCCAATTCCAAATAATTTTACATTCATTTTAGAACACAACATGTTGCTATCAGAAATATAAATAAATAGTATATTTGTAATATCCCAATGAGCTGAGAAAGCAGATTTACTGACATTTCATGACTTAGTGTGAGTCACTGCTTCAGAGAATAAATAACTTGGACTGATTTTAATTCGGTTATTTATTCTTCGAAAAAGTGGATTGCACTAAGTCACGAATCGTCAGAAAATATAATTTTTCCACTCAATGGGATATTACAAATATTTTATTTAAAACAATTAGTACCTTTGATAATTTCGATAATGCAATGAAAAGACGAAGTTTATCAGAATATGTGATATATTTGAGCAATACATTTCGATCAATCTGACCATACGTATACTCGTCATGACATTTTCATATGGAAATTAAAAGGCCAACTAGACATTGTAGAGGTGAGCCATAATAGAGAAATAATAATATTAAAGTACACAAAAACAAATGAGAAAACCACTCTAGATAATAAATCAGCATTAACAGGGTAGGGTAAATGTGAAGAAAGATTGTTTTTAAACACATAAATGGGGTTTCAATTTCCGTATAGCCGAGGTTTCAATAAACCTTAGTATACGTCCTTGGAAGCTTTTGTATAACATTACAAATGCTGGCTTAGTGAGATGCTTAATGTCAACGTTATGACTAGTCTCAATCAAATGAAGGATGATGTCTGTTCATCCTGTGATTTTATTTGACTACTGGAATATATTTCGGTATGTATTCACCCACCCTTAATTGCAAATCACGGCTGCTCCTCCGTATGTACGTGTTTCCGAACATACATGTAAATTGGTAGACACAACAGGTTGTGATACAATCGCTTTTATGCTGTTTGGGCTTTTGGTGAAACAAAGAGTTTGTCTTTTCGATAATGACAAGTTGGGCTGCATAAAATGTCCGTTGATCGCTAATTTAATTCTCCGTTTCAATATGAGAACATTTGTATCGCCTCTGAATGGTAACGTAATGTAAACTAGCTTTTTCGGTGGCATAAGCACCATAGATCTAGTTGTATTGCAACCCTTCCAGCGATTTTTAAACTTTAATGAATAACCACAGTTCATTATCGTATCAGTCAAGATCTTCGTCTCTACTTCAATAGTATCACTAGTACAAGTATGACGGATTCTATTGAACAAGTCTACGCAAGATACTGGACATCCATTGGCCGGATACCATCAGCAATAGCCTTCTGTGGGAGAGAACAACCAACTTCCAGCTGAAGAAGAAATTAGGAAAAGACGATGGAAATGGATAGGACATACATTACGCGAATCGTCAAACTGCATCACGAGGCAAGCCCTAACTTGGAATCCTGAATGGAAGCGAAAAAGAGGAAGGCCAAAGAACACATTGCGTCGGATAATAGAAGAAGATATGAAAACGATGAATTACAACTGGACGGAGCTAGAAAAGATTGCCCAGGACAGGGTTGGATGAGAATGCTGGAGAGCGGCTTATGCTCCTTCACGAGGAGTATCAGGCGTAAGTAAGTGACTATTGGATAAGCCCTTTATTAATCCACGTTTGTAATGAATTGGGCAGTGACTTTGAAAATTGAGATATTGCCCTGTCCATATTGACTTTCAAATTAAGGACGTTGGATGAAGCCATCATCTCGCCTACTAATCAGGATGTCTCGAAAAGGAAGCTAGTTGTTTTTCTCTTCTTCATGTTTTTGAAATGCAAACAACAATGAGAAGACAAAACGTCGTTTTATACATTATTTTTATTTCACAGAACATGACGTCACTGGGCGTACTACATCTTTAATCCAAAGGAAAATCTGACATTCATCACACAATGGACAATATGCTGATGGGGATGTTCCGAAGCACACACGCTATGTCTGAGCACAGCAGTTAAGTTAAGCTCAAAACTGATGATATGTAAAACCATGAAGCAAATGTTAGAAATTTTCTTTCAAAAAGATGCTTCTTATTACTTCTAATGCTAAATAAACTTCCTTTCAAGAAACTTATAGAAGCCATGTTACGAAGAGCACAGTAGAATAATGGTAGGTGCCGAGCTATGCACCCATGTCCCTAGATGTCTCATCTCATGGAACTGCGAAAAATGTCTGGGTATTAAGTAAAGTGAGTAGAGCCTTTATTTGTCCTAACAAACAACAAACTCAGAAAACAACTGTCCATAATTTTATGTTTATTCATCATACAGGATAGTTTTCTGACACAGAGTTTTCTTATATATTGTTGACGTAGAAAATCGATCAAAGGGTGAATACACTTGATATTTTAAAGAAGACATATGAAGAACAAGCTTAGGCTAGAGAAGGAACAACATATTTAATATGAATAAAAGATATATGATAATATTCAAAAGGGACCACGCCTGCATGGCCGAGCCATGCTATTCGATCAACTCCAATTCATTCAGTTCATTGTTCGCGCCTTCGCCATCGTTAGGTATTTCTCCGCGTTAAATATTGAATATCTATTTTCTGAGTAGTCTTGTGTTCAGCTTTGTGGATCGTGTGGTTATTGTCCAATGCCACTACAGAGTTACTTGATATTTTAAAGAAAACATATTTCGATTTTAGAGCCTAACCGGAAACGTAATTCAAAGGTTGAAATTAAAGTTGACTCCCACAACAAATTTTGAGCAGTTATTTCTTGCATAATCTCTTATTTCAGTGTTCGTAACACTTGCACTTTTAGAACCTCTGTTTATATAGTTAAAACGCATATAGAATAAATGCACATTCAGCTTTATCTTCCTCATCATTAAATTTTAAGACCTGTCATGTTGCGTACCTAGATGTACTAATGATAATTATTGTTATTAGTATCCAGATTGCTGAGTGATGTTTGGGATTATCGACAGAACTATTCTGAAGCGCAAGCTGAAATCTAAAAAGCGTGTCTTTGCAGTCATATAGTAGCTAACGCTTTGTCTAGCATATGAATGGAAAGTCGAGTATACTTGGCCCAGAAGATACACTGGTTTAAAAATTGACTTGTTTAAACAGAACAACGTGGATAAATGTGCAATCTTCATCACCTTTCACTCCAAAATACAATAATATTTATATTCATGTTTGAAATTGTCAGACTACTCAAGGCATTTTATCAGTCAGTGTTAACAGTGTGATAGTTTACAGAGACCAAATAACCAGCAAAATATAAAAATTTAAGAAAACTGGTTAGTGTACTATAAATTGCCTCAAATGGCTTCATTTTATCTATTACATAAATGCTTTCGACCGATTGTGATAGGCAGAGCTGTATATTAATTTCACGAATGGAAATGTTCACTAACTAATTGGCTCACTTGTCTAATTATGCACCCAATATAGCTTTCTCCAGGGCAGCGTTCGACAAGTAGATAGAAGAAACCATCTGAAGTGATTTGCCGTGCATCCACGAGTTTTTTTAGACCTAATCTCGTCTCTTGCATATGGCAGAAGCCAGTGGGACTAGAACTAACAAATCACGTTTTCGTATTCATAAAAATTTTGCTAGACCTCCACCTCTCCTTTTGCCGCATCAGCCTCAACAAAATATCTTGTTCTTTTGTTATCTTCCATCCTCGCTGTTATTATCATTCCACCCCTTTTTTCCGACACACGCCTTTCTGCCAAATAATCTAAACACTTCTTATTGCGCAGTCTTGTAAGTTTGAATGTATGTTACTTCAGAGTCTATATTCTTCAATTAATTGACCAACTTCCTATTATGAAACGTCTATTCAAGCCTTTATTATTCTTGTCTCAGCTAGTACATCTGCCATCACACTGTCAATTTGTACTTTTACTTAAAATTTTATCGACTGATTTATTTCACTTCTATCAGTGATTAATAAACTGCCATGATTGACTTATTAGCTTCATGTATGCATATAAATATCATTGTAGATTCAAGTAAAGCCAGTTGAGGATTTACTTTAAAAGTATGTCGTTCCCTTTTACATATTGCTCTGGCGAAACCTACACATATCTGCTTTCATTGAAAACAGTTTTAGGTTTCGCGATTGTATTTCCAAACGATCGAATGATATTGGTGTTAATAAAATTTTGTGAAGTTGCCACAGTTTTTCCGAGTTTTAGAACGCTTTATCCGGTAACGTCGTCTCCTATGAATCATTTATCAAGTAAAATCAAAGGAGACAAGTGAGGAGGTTCGAAGATATATTTGGCAAATTATAAATATATTGAGTTTCGTCTGATCTAATCTGGTTAGCGATTGCAAGGGATGTTGAGCATGGCGTTCCCACTCGTAATCTGCTGCGGATGCATGACTTCAGCTAGGTGAGTCCATTAAAACCAATGTGGTCAGCATCCAATGTTGAAAACTCACAGAGCTATTTATTTTGGAAATTTATTTACCGCTAGAATGCATTTTAATTCTTTCTACTGAACCTGGTGATAATAATATGGGTATGAAAAGCCAGCTACTTCTTTGTAACATTGATTGTCTCTTCATTAGCGTATATGTGTGTGCTCAATCCATCAAAAGGCTGACTAATTTTTCCGTCTGGCTATAAACAGGGAGTCACGCTTCGCCCGCTAACCTTCTGCGATTCGCTTAGCATCTGTCAATGTTCGTCAGGGTAAACGAACTTCTAAAACATTTGTGGATAATAACCCGAAAAGCATGAATTAACCGATGTCGAAAAAAGCGAGAGTGATTGAAATTGGCGTGATATATTAGTAGACACTACAAAACCTATACCAAGCATTGATAAATGCAAGTCTGCAACAGCGAACACAAATGGGGAATCGGTTCTGAAACCTCAAAACTAGTCCTAATGCATAAAATTTTCGCGTGATGTAGCGTAAGTGATTCGGAAGGGGAATATCTCTTGAAAATCTATCTACAATACAAGCTGATGTAAAGAGGTGTAAGGGTTTTTATCATGGTTGAACAAACAAATAACCTTAATTTACTTATTTCAACCAGACCAAAAATGCTGTAGAGTTTTATAATTCGCAACGAATTTCGAAGAACTATGGCAAGGTGACCGAGCTAGTAATAATCGCTTGTCATTTGAAATTCCTATAACGTTTACATAAACAGTACATCCTGTCATTTTGAAGAACGTAAGAAGAATGTTGTGAAGCGAAATGAGTTCGATAACACATTTAAAGGCGAATTTATACTGACGGTAAAAACCTTTAAAATAATTTTTTGTTCAGTTAACGTTTGTTTCAATGTACCATTTGGCTGTTTTATTAGTGTAAACTATGTAGTGCATATTTAATCCTACTTTCAGTGACAGGTACCTGGGATTCTGTTATATTTAGTGGTGAGACTTTTTAGTCATGATTTGCGCTATATTTTTAACAAAACGTTTTGAGTTGCGTATTTTCATTTAGTATACGCTGAAAGGTGGAGAGAATACAACCAAAATTGGCTCATTTTGTTCCAAAGTTAGGAGCATGCTTATCTTTATGGGGATTCTGTTTTTGATAAGCTGCTACTGCTAAAACAGCTAATAAATACTCTAACACTTCGACAAGCTTCATATCTCGCACGTGGTAGACAATAAAACTATGGACGACCTTGCCTTTTAAAACATCTGGGCGATGGTAGTGACTTTGAGAAAACCTACCTGCCCACCAGAGTCGAATGGAGTTAACAAATAAGTATAGGGAATTGGGATCAGTACTTAGATTCAGAATTCAAGTAAGTTTTTCATCACGAATTGATATCAAATATTATGCCAAAATGCGCTTTAACTATATGGATGAGTACATTTCAAGACAAAGTACAAGATTGGCCATCTTTACTTACATTGGTTCGTCCACAAGTCATGATCTTGCTGATTTTAGGGGATACAAAAGACGCTTGTAATAATCTACCGAGTTACGGTCGTTTTATGCAATCACTGTAATTCGTGGCAACAGTACATGATACCAAAGTTTCTCAAAGGCATTGAGTGGTGGATTTAGTCTCATCTCTAAGAGTTGGTTGTTTAGTCTACTGACCAGGTATTAGAGAAAGGATTTTAACCTGAGTTCAACAAATAATGAATTTATTGTTAATGGTTTACACTGATCAAAATATTCCAGATGCATCTGTGGTTTATCTTTCCATAAACCTGATCTTATTGTATATTCTTTTTTTCCTCTCGTCTATGACAGTTATCACATTTTCGCTTTTCTACATTAAGCTACTTGAACTGATATGTTGTCATGTGAAGCTTATTGTAGAACTTATTTCTCAGTTTTAGTATATACTTCCTTAATTTTATATTACCTCTATGGTGATTAGATAAAATAGTTTTATCTAAATCGTTATGTAGTAGATTGTTGTCGATAAATCTAAGCCTCTCTACATCAACGCGATATTATGACTTTAGGATTAGTTTCAGTTTCAGTTTCAGTTTGGGAAGGACAGGAGGCCTGATGGCCTGTGTTAGTCCTGGCAATGGTGGTCCCTCAGTTGATCCAACTTTCTTTTGAAAGAATCGACGGATGGAGCCTCAACCACGTGCTGAGGTAATAAGTTCCACTCGTTGATGATTCAATGGGAATGTCGATATTCAGCTGACAAGTAATTTGTTCTTTGCTTGTGAACGTTTTTGGAGTGTCCTCGTAAATTCTCTGTTTTGGAAGACAAGAAAAATGATGGCATTTGAGGTGCGAATGTGGCACTAAGCAATTTGAAAACTGTAATCAAATCGCCTCTAGTTCTGCGATACGACAACGGGAAAAGGTTCAGCTTGGCCAGTCGAGCTTCATACGGAAGCTTCGCTATTCCGGGAATCAGCTTAGTTGCCGTTCTCTGAAGCTTTTCCAGAACCTCATTGTCTTTTTGTAAGCAGGGGCTGGCCGCTTGTATGCAGTACTCAAGTTTAGGACGTACGAACACTGTATACAAAGTCAAAAACGTCTTAGCGTTGACATGACTTAAAGCCCTACGTATTGACCATAACGTTCTAAAACCTTTGGCGGCTATTGCACGGCAGTGTGCAGTAGTCTTTTGTCTTGGCTAAGTCATTAAATGTCTGGACGACAGGTAGCTCAGTGTTATTCATCGTGTATGTATCTGTACCATGATGGCCGATATGCATCACAACACACTTAGAAGTATTTATCGGCAACTGCCAGGTTTGAGACCATTCAGATAATCGTCCTCTGTTTTAGGCATTGTTGGATTACGTTTCTTGAAAAATAACAATGCTATTTAGGATAGAAGCAACATTTAACTGTCACACAATTATTTTGCTTTATACCTGTTCAAACAAGTATAGGCTTGTGTGAACGTGTTTTATGAACTCGTGGTATAAATGTAAAATTGCTTAGCTAGATGAAATGAAGCTGCCACAATCTGTGAATTTATCAAACTATATTATCGAAGTATATGACAGATTAAAGCTTTTCTTATCTGTTTTCTTTACTAGAAGTAAAACTTAAGTAAATTTTGACTTCCCAGGAACCTGGAAATTTCACAAATAAACGAATGTTAACAAAGAAGCTTCAGACTGTAAGATCATTTCCATCGGAAGTGAAGTAATATCAATTTTCTTAGAGTTCATCTTTACGAAATGATAGCAAGGATCATGGGTAATAATTTTGCAAAGCTGTCAATAACTATATTTAGTTGTAGATTTTCACGTTCAGACGCTCAATGCACCATTCAAGAAGAATGTGATCGTGTTTCATTGACTCGTACGACTAGTGTTAGATCCACGGTAGAGTTTCCTCCGAATATAGATGAGAAAGATCTAGAAATATTAGGTGAAATTGGAAGTGGAGCATATGGTAGAGCTATAAAAGTAGGTTGACTTCCATTACTAAGGAGATAGTTTGTAATTCTTGCAAGTAGCAAATTATCACTAATCGTTTTTGATATCTTAAAATAGCATTTTGCTGCATTATTATTATTATCATTGTTATTATTATAACCGTGTTTTCAATTATTGTTGATCAAATACATTGGGTGCTACCACATGAAAATGTCAGTGCAAGATGTCAAACAAAGAATATTTTCGTGCATGTGTAGAGTCTAAAGAGAAATAGTTTACATCATTGTAGAAGTTTACTTACAACTTCAAACACCATATGTTAATTTGAGAGTCCTCATAAAGAGACATTGTATTACCTTACTAGCTTGGACTTATTTAGTGACGATTTGCTTATTAACGGCCTAAGGGTTTTACCTATAACTAATTTGATTGTGGGTCGGAATATTCACTGTTTTGAAGATGTCACTAAATATTGTCATTTACTTTCACATGATAATTTATCGCACAAACTGACATATAATTGCATAGTTTAACACGTGAGAATTAAAAAGTGAAACTTTTTGGTCATAAGAAGGCCTTAAACTGATGTGAATTTTGAGCGAGATGAATTTGTATACATGCATTTTATCATTCATTCAGCTTAGTTGTTTGTGTTTTTTCGTTAAATGTGCTCTTGTCTTGTCTTTCCGGTTGCCGAACTTTTGAAACAAATTTTGAGGAAGCAACCTTGACACCATTTTATTGCATCTTCAAACACTACAATAGAGAAGTTAATTCAAATAGTCTGTTTTATTTAACTTATTTCAACTATTCATAAAACATTGCATTTAATACGTTATCGTTATTGATGCTAAAAATGTAATCTGTCGCTATCTTAGAAGAGCATATTGGTGAAACTTCTCAATTTTCATTAGTTTGTACTTGCAGGATTTCCCTATTTAAGAGCAAAGCTCTTCCTCATAGACGCAAAGTCCTTCCAGTTTATTACAAAGTACTTCTTTTCTGTCTGACGAAGTAATGTATATCCAAATAATTATTTGAAGAATGCAAAGCTAAGTGAACATTGAACCGAAAATTCATAACGAGTAAGTCAATTCGAAAGTGAGATTGTACTGGCCTGGACACTATAGTTTGAGCTCATTCATGTCATAAGCCATAGGTGTACAATCCCGGAAAGTCACAAACTTGAACAAACAACTTGTCTATCCTTCCATTCTTCTCGGTACTCCTCTAAATGATGCTAGTGTTGTGATAATAATAGGTTTAAATGTTTGACTGCGACAATTTACTGGTCGATAATTGTTTATACAGTAGGTAATAACAATGACATATTATCCGAAGATTATCATAAAACATGTCTCCTAATATTCTAAAAACCTCACGATTGTGTGCTTGTATTTATTTATACATGTGTTAACCGTGTTAATTTGCTTTTTCACCTCGTCCCATTTCAGGTAAAACACCGACAATCTAATTGTTTGTTGGTTCTTAAAGAGGTTATTGAACAAAACAAAGCAATCGAGGCAACTATTATACGCGAAGTAAGGAACATAATTCTATTTTTAAGAGTACGCGAAGGGATGAATTGTTTTTTCTGTTTAGCGTTTTTTTAGCGAGTTAGTTTTCTACGGGATGAGGTCACTAACCCCATATCCAACCCTCTTTTATCTCGGCTTGGGACCGAAGTTAGCCACAGAGGGGTTACAGGTGGAGCTACGCTAAGGGACATAGTCTGTAATACATAAAAAATTGTTAGTTTATGATTGCTTTGAATTATCTATTTGGATCATTTGTTTATTTTTCAGCAATCTCTCAGCTTATCATATCATTTTCCATTTAAGTTTGTGTTTGGATTATTAGTTTTGAGGGTTTAACAAAAATGTTTGTATATTTTGAAGATGATTCCCATTGAGGACTGATGCCATTTGAAGAGCAATTAAAACTCACAGCTCACTAGTCTAATATTTCGTTCCATGGCGGGACTTCTTAGTGATGTAAACTCACGAACCAACACGGAAAAGGGTCCAACACAGTAATTTTCGACCATTGAGTAGAAATGGAGTGGTTCATAGTTTAAACTTTAGCTACGTTGTTTTGTGGCGTTATCCTTATCCACTATCATCGGTAAGGTACTGTCTCACTTTCAACCTAATTCACTCATCAGATCACGTCATCCTAATAGAATTTCAGAGGACCCATCCGAATACTAGTTAGTAACTCTATGGTTATTATTGAGTTTGTGGGCTTTAAGGAGAGTTTTTATAATCTCAAAGTGACCCTTAGCACAAACGTATTTAATTATGTTTTATTTATTCTTGCCAAATGCTCAGTTGCTATGCGTCCAGTTTACAATCAACATCAGACGTATTATGTGGGCTCTATCTAATTTTTCATACGAAAAGTATTCATAAAGTAATCTGTTATTGGAAATATTTACCAGTTTAAGCATTTCTTGTTTTTATCGCTGATTCTTGAAGATTCTTGTCATCCTTGCTAAACTTTTATGCATATTGTACGTTTGAAGCAATCATTAGGAAATCATAAACCCAGGCCTTTGTGTTCTAGTATTTTAGGCGATTCTCATTGTTTAGAATTTAGACCTGTTTCGTAAATTCTGGATCTTTATTTTGTGAGTGAGTTGCACAAACAAAGTCCTCGCTTGTAACACTGGAAATATGCAACCCTAAATTAGGGTTCGTGAATAGCAAACTCACATAAACCTGGGTGGCTTCAAATCTGGATATCAAAGTATCGATCAAATATTGACCGTTTGTCAGGTTTCAGAGCTAAGGTATACCTACTGATGTCCGACAGTAGTAATATTACTTGAATTGAAGTTAGCATTCGACTTCGTAGACCAAAAGACTTTATGACAATGTTTATCATTAGGTGTACAAAAAAAGTGCAAAGGCTTTGTGTAGGCTTATGGAGAACTATCTTTAAAACTGTCAGCCTCAAGCGCTGTTTGTCAGAGCTGCTCAGTATCACCATTTCTATTCAGCTTCTCTGTAAGCATAGATACGGGTTCTTCATCTGACTTTTAAGGGACTGACATCTGGTCAGATGATTTATTTAGTGACTTAGAGTATGATTTTTACCTGGTCCATTTATTGAAGTCCCTTAAGCGTCCTAAGCTGCAGTCCAAGCATATATGGAGTTTCTCAGTCTCTAAATTCCAAGTTTCTCAAGACTGCTCCGTGTCAACGCCTGAATTGGGGTTGTCTAAGTGAGTAAATCACTCAACTTATCGTAGAAGTCTCATCAGTCCCGTTTGGATGGATCTGATGTAATCTCGACCCATGTCCAGAAAGCTCGGTTGAAATTGTTTAATTGTGCTAGCTGCGCCGTAGGCAAAATGTCTACCAACCAAAGAACCAGTATCCTATTCAACAATGCACTATGTTTTGCTATATGCTTGTGAAACATAACCTTTAGAAGAAGAGAGCGTGGGCTGGTTGCTAGTATCAAATCATAGATATCTTCAGAGCATTACTCGCATGTGTTGGGAACATAGAGTGAGCTTTATCTAGGTTAGACAGGTGGTACTAGACGAAAATGATTAATCTATTAATAAGTTTATAGATTTTCACCAAATAAGGACCCACTACACGTTTGACCAACTACAACCTACCTCAACACTTGATACTCGCTGGAGTAGCAGTATATCGTATATTGTTTGAGACCGATTGACTGACTGGTAGTAAAATGAAACATACAAATCAGGTATAGAGCAGTGATTGAATGTATCTTTCTAATATGATAACTTGCTAAATGAATTGCAAATATATGTGGCGTTTTAGTATTCACACGTTAAACTATTTATATAATGAAAGTTCACACTTTGAAGCATTTTACACAATCTCTGTAACTCCATTTGTTTTCCAATGATAATATGAATGTTACAAAATTAGTTATTGAATAGTTTATACGGGTTGAAAACTCTTACCTCTTTGATACATGTAACTTTGTAAGTTTCTCAATATTTTCAAGTTAACGGAATTTTCCATATGTAACATTTTCAGTCACATGCAATTAGATTATGTAGCAATTTATATTTCTATAGATATGTATGCTAATTTTTATTAGAATAATAATAGAAACTACTAATTAAATAAAACTCTATAATACACCTTGGTCAATCAATCTTAGTGATCTTTACGATATTTTAAGGTCAATGTAGATATTATGCATTTCAGTATGAATACAATCCCCGGCAAAACATCACATATATGTATATATAAGTTTTAACTATGTATTCTGCTCATTTATGTTTCTAAATTATTCTGTCTTATTATTTCGGTTGGTTTAACACTAATCATTAACACAAAATAATACTAATAATAAGTATAATTGATGTATAGAAATTTAAACTAAAACTATAATAAATCTACGTTGGTCAAAACAATCACCTAGCGTCGTTAGTCGTTTCAACTAAAACTATGGCTGAAATTTGAGTATACTAATTTGTATTTGGCGAGAATTTCAGTAGAATCGACTGTATTCTAATACAATCTTATTTTATGATGTTTTGTTTTAAACTGATACATAACTTCATCAATGATTATTGTCCCTAACAATTCGTGAAGTTATATGACTGTATCAGAACCCTTTGAAATAAAATCATTACTTTAAACCATTTTATTGCATAGATTGATACGCATCTAAAATGAATCATGGTAATGTATGTAGTGATATAGAAATTCTCAAATCAGTCTGAAACGTACTCTAATATTTGATAATAGATCAGTGGCTGAAGACAAGAAAAGACTGTGAACAAACGTAAACGTATTGTGTTATAATTAAAAAAAAATAATAATAAAACGTTTACTTATATATTAAGCGTTTATCAATTGATGCAAAGATTACAGTATCATACGGAGACAGTTGTGTTCAATTCTAAAGTCTTAATATTGTCTCATAATTCTTATTCTTCAGTTTCACTGTCTGTTTTTAATTGCGAAATATTTGTTCTTTACGCATTTTATTATTATTATTATTATTATTATTATTATTATTATTATTATTATTTGAACACATAAATATTGGTACAAGAGTGCGCCAAATATATATGCGCCACACAAAACAATGAGAATTTAAAGAGAAGAAAAAGGAAAAAAAGGTAAGGAGCGTAAAAAAAAGAGAACAATAACGAACAGATTGGTGTAAGGTAGTGAAATAATAATAATAGTAATAATGGGGGAACTGAAAGGTACAACCAGAAGAAATCTTTCAGTTAAGGAAGATACAACCACTTTTTACGAAGAAAGTAAAATAAGGTTACAGCACGATCGCCACTGGCTTCTATTCTGAGCCATATCTGATAACGTCTCTAGCTACTGTGTAGCACCATCTCTCGGACTTATACAGTAGATCGTCTATGGTGGAAATTCGACTCTGTCTAAACGTTCTTTACGTATAGTTTTTATCCATCATTCTTACGACAATAATGTCAACTTTCGACTTTCATCTTAGTAATTTTCTCCACTCACATTCTATTAACATATGAACTAAATCAATATAAAGTAATTTAATTTAGTGCTAGTTCTTCCATATTGTTTCCAAGATATTTAACAATTTCAAGCAACATAATATCTATCATTATTTCATTAATTTATCTTATTATCATATTTTTACCTTTCATTTAATTAATTATCTTTTTTTTATTTTGTTACAGGTTTCATTACTTCAAAATTTAAAACATACAAATATTTTAACAATTGTCGGTGTGGTTATTCGAAATAGACAATTTTGTCTTATTACTGAATATATTGAAAAAGGTAGTTTACATTCATTATGCTTGGATAAAATTAAATATCCATTTGATTGGATTAAAATAATAACATTTGGTCGTGATATTGCATCAGGGATGGTAAGTTTATTCGTTTCTTTTTTTCAAAATATTTTTTGTTTTATTTAGAAAGTTCTTTTGGCTTTTGCCAACGTACGTCACGTACGAAGGCGAGATATCCGCACGGCAATTCACTCTGTTCTACTTTACGGTTGCAAATGTGACCATTAAGAGTAGAAAATACTCGTAAGCTTCTATTATTTTACCATAGATGCCTTAGAACTATTGCTCACATCTGCTGGGATCACCAGGTAAGTAATAGTGAATTTAGACGCAGGGTATTAGGAAATGATGGTAAATCAGTTGTGGATCTTTATTGGCTGAGATGGTTGGGCCACGTGTTATGTATGCCTGAACACCGATTACCCCGACGCATAATGCTGACGAGTGTTGTGGATGGTTGGAAGAACGTTAGGGATGGCCAAACAAAGATTTGGCATCAGTGCTTGAAGTCACTAACTTCTAGTCTTAGCCATGTTGGTAGATGCAGACTACTTGGTTGGGGTCCGCGTAGCTATCGTAATCAATGGTTGGAGACTCTGTGTGACATGGTTCAGGTGTATACACTCTCTGTCTTTCCTTAAACTATGAGATTAAAAATGCATTATATCTTTCTTTCTATCAACTAATTCTTTCTTCCTATACTATATTCTTATATGCAATCTTTCTTTTGTATACTACTACGATTGAAATAACTACTTCTATGAATTCGGTATTCATCTTCTTGTGTTATTGAGGTATGGCAACTTAGACCGATGCATATATATGCCTGGTCCTACGTTGCAGCTCATTATTGTTGTTAAGGTGTAATTATTATGATTATAATAAATAAACGGACTATTCGATAAATCTAGATAATTCGTTAAGAAGATGAACTTTATTAGAACTATGTGATATATCAGAGTAGTATATTTCAAACAGTCTGGTCATATATTTATGTGTTAATCAATTTATAAATGAAAGAATAAATGTCAACTAAACAATTTAAAAGATAAAAGAAAAAATAGATAATAAAGAAAGTAATGCGGATTACATTATGATTAGCATACTCTTTTAATGTTAACGTATTCATTATAGTGATAAATTTTATTTGTTCATCTATAATGAGAAAGGAAATATACTGTAATTATTAAGTGAATACTTTTGTCAATTAAATATAAATTATTTTGTCAATAATACTAATTTCGTTAAATTCCCAATGTTTAAATACACATTAGTGAACACATAATTGAACGATGAGGTAGGTACTTGTTGAAAGACTACCTTTGGTTCTCATTTTTTGAGTTTTGCTCTGTCAGTCTTAACAACAAGATATTCACCTTCGTTTCACATAAGAATATTTGACCCAAAGACTGATTATGAACCTGTATTTAGTTACTCGATTGTGTTATTGTAAAATTAATTGGGTAACTTGATTAAATGTTTGTTCATTTAAAAATGACGCTTTATTTTGTTTGAATAATAAGTTTTATCGTATACAGAGGCTAACGTAATATTTTTTTACGTGTCTTGGCAACTAGAAATATGTGAACTGGTTACCCTATCTACGGTTATTAATTAGATTAAATTATCAAGAATCTCTCGAAACTAATATCTAGGTCCTTAAATACCTTGCTTACAATTCATAAATGGATCTAAAGAAATTCCGTTCTGTTCCTATCGTGATAAATCTGTCAGAGACCTGAAAGACAAATATGCGATGTTCTTAAATGGTTGGTTCAGTTTATAATAAATAATCAGTATAATGTTGACAGTTTAAAAGATTTTTCCAAGATCATCATCATCATAAAGAAGAAAATATGCTGTAGAACATTATTTTATTGCAAGTAAATATTTTGTAATATACCATGTTTCTGAACCTGTGGAACAATCAATGGAATGAAATTCATCGCTCTATATCAACATTGACTACGAGAAAGCGTTTGATAGCGTGGACAGGACAACATGGAAGCTTCTTCGACACTACAGTGTCTCAGAAGATAGTCAATATCATACGGAATTCCTGTGATGAATTAAACCGTAAAATCATGCACGGAGGACAACTGACAGACTCGTTCGAGGTAAAGACCGGTGTAAGGCAAGGTTGCTTACTCTCAACCTTCCTCTTTCTCCTGGTGATCGACTGGATCATGAAGACATCAACATCTGAGGGGAAGCATGGGATACAGTGGACAGCTAGGATGCAGCTGGACGATCTAGACTTCGCAAATGATCTGGCTCTCCTATTGCACACTCAACAACAAATGAAGGAGAAGAGAACCAGTGTGGTAGCAGCCTCAGCAGCAGTAGGTCTCAACATACACAAAGGGAAAAACAAGATTTTTCGATGCAACACAGCATGCGTCAATCCAATCACAATTGACGGAGAAGATTTGGAAGATGTAAAAACCTTTACGTATTTGGGCAGCATCATTGATGAACAGGGTGGATCTGATGCAGATGTGAAGGCGCGGATCGGCAAAGCAAGAGCAGCATATTTACAACTGAGGAACATCTGGAACTCAAAGCAACTGTCAGCCAACACCAAGGTCAGGATTTTCAATACAAATGTCAAGACAGTTCTACTGTATGGGGCAGAAACCTGGAGAACTACGAAAGCCATCATCCAGAAGATACAGGTGTTTATTAACAGTTGTCTATGCAAAATACTTCGGATACGTTGGCCAGACACTATCAGCAACAACCTACTGTGAGAGAGAACAAACCAGATCCCAATGGAGGAAGAACTCAGGAAGAATCACTGGAAGTGGATAGGACACACATTGAGAAAAGCACTCAACTGCATCAAAATGCAAGCCTTCACTTGGAATCCTCAAGGCCAAAGGAGAAGAGCAAGACCAAAGAACAGATTACACCGAGAAATGGAGACAGGCATGAGAAAAATTGGATAGAGCTGGAAAGGAAGGCCCAGGACAGCGTTAGCTGGAGAATGTTGGTTGGCGACCTATGCTCCTTTGAGAGTAACTGGCGTAAGTAAGTAAGTAATGTTTCTGAACCATGAAAATATTAAATAATGTAACAGTTTACATTAATTGTAAATAAAATACCAAAAAAATATTTATTCTTTGTGAATTAACACGATTTGTATTTTTATTAATGCGACTTTTAGGCTTATTTACATAAACATGATGTTATACATCGGGATTTAACAACTCTTAATTGTCTTGTACGACGAGTAAGCTAATTAAACACTATTTATCAACATTATTCATTGTGTTAACGATTTGAAACGTTATTAGTATTATTTAAATTTCTTTTCTTAAAAGAAACAATTCTTTCAACAAAAAATATAATTGAAACCAAACAAGATTGAAGTAGATAACGTCAAACTGTTTTAATCGAATCATTTAGTAGTGTGGGTTCAAATAAATGTTAGTTTGAAAAGTTTAATTCCAAACTAGTAGGAATGTACGTAAGTTTTGGGATCATAATGAAATAAATGGCTGGTGAACCTAATTTATACTACATTTTTTGCCGTTGCTATGGTACTCTTAGATCAAATTGCATGGTCAGTAAAACTACTAACTTTGTTTTGATGTTAAGTGGCTGAAATTAGTCGGCTGAGGACTACGGACTTTGATTTCGTGCCATCTGGCGCTTATAAACAACCGGTACCTCTAACTTCTAGGTAGCTAATTGTCCTAGTGGGATTCGAGGCTGCATCAACCAGCATCATAGTTTAAAACGGTATCGTTGAGCTATTCGAGTGGTGACTGACCTCCTGTAGAATTAAAATATTTGCAATGATTAATCACAGTAGTGACTGAAGTCACGATGACCACATTGCAACTTGATCAGTATGATTTGACCAGCACTCAGGACTAGATAGCCATGAGATCTGTTACTACTCAGTGGTTCATCAATATATTAGTTTTGTTTTGAGCATCCGTGCTGCTTCAAAACCTTCATATAAATCATGAATATTACAATGGAAAAAATTGTATGAACTTTTATCTTCACAAGTAAACATCCACAAAATATTGCAGCTTTAATAACTATATAAGCCCAATTACTTTATACCAGCTGAAATCTCTGCGTTTTATATTGCTATGTGATCTATACTCCATAACTAATTTTTAATCTTCAACTTATGTAGTCGATTGTTATTGTTAAATTTTCTGTCCTTTACCTTATAAGAGGGATTTTAAAACTTACGTGTACCATTGGAGCATACCACTTTGATGCTGTAAATAAGAGTACAGTGAATTTTAATAAGATCTCCCATAATGATAAACGGAAGCCGCTAAAACCGATGCACCGTGTAACACTTTACATTTATGGCCACTGTCGACTCCGAAATCTCTTGGATACCACTTCCTTAGAATATCAGGATTGGAATCCAGGACTTTCTTCTCGTCCTACATAGGACCCATCATCTAGATATACCTCCATCCCATTGTTCGATGTTCTTCACAATCGGGCTCGAACCCAATAATTTTTACTTCAGAAGTCGAGTTATCTGCTGACAGCTATTCTGTCCAGTTAGCCATCAACTTGTTCAACAGGTGCATTGTCTTGTGCTATCGGTAAAAGTCTATTACCTCATTGTTGATGATCACGGCTGAATTTTGATCAGTCTTTGTTGGTATATGTGTACCCTGAAAGGATTACATTGTTCTAACCATTTTTTTATGACAACCGTATAATATAATCCCTTAATAGTTATAATACAAAACAATTGTCACTTTGTTTAAACTAGTTATCATGGTTTTTCCCACACAAAAAAAACCAAATTGTTTTTTGTTGTGTCACCTACTAAAGTCTGCAATAAGTTGGTCTCGAAAGTTTTATTCATCATAATATCATTCATTTGATGTCTGTCTGACTAATTAGTCTTACGAATTGATTGTTGAAAAGAATTAAAATAGCGTTCTACAAAGTTTTCTCATTTTCTTTTCATTAGGATGACTCTGTAGTTGTGTCTGACTTTGGATTGTCAAAATTAGTTCAGTCAATTCCGTCTTGTAGACAGAAAACAGAAGAAAAATGCTCCGATCACACAACAACAAATGACTCCGCATCAATAATTCAAGATTCTTCTTTTGATACTTCAAATAACACCTATGTTCAACGTAATCATACTCCTCGTCTTAGACGTCATCATGCATACAATCATCCAAGAAGACATACTGTAGTAAGTGAAATGATTGTTAAGCATTAAAAAGTCAGTATCTACTGGTTTCAAGTAATTTCACTCAACCAAATGAAATAATTTCAGTTATCCTAGGGTATTCTTTGACGTTACTTAATATGTGTGTTTCATTAGATGGTGGTTGGAGGTAGTCGTCAGGACACCCTGGACCCGGGTTTCGTGCTACTTGGCTGGTAGTCACATTGCAATATGGTCGATAGCATTCGATCTGCACTAATAAGGACTAGACACGCATGACATTGATCGCCACCCAGTGATCAATCAATTGTGATGTGTGTTTCATACCATAAACTGTTTCTTATCCCTTAGTCAAAGCAGTTTTAAAGCTTAAACCAGTTGTATCCTATATCATGTACAATTTGGAAAACCAAAACTAAAGTTTACACAACGCAAACAAAAATGATAATCACTGATGATAGATAATAATTTTATATCACCCTCTAAAACACACAGCGATTAAACATACTCATTTATACATAGACTTCACTGGAAAACAATGATTAGTCAATAATGAATATCCATATACAACTGTAGATAATGGAAATATATATATTAATAAGTGGATTTTACTGTGACTCAAAAACAAAATGAATTCTTGATATTACACTGAATAAATATCACACTAAGTTTAATATGAAACTATTTTATATTGAATAAATATTACACTGAAATAAAACAAATATGGCAAGACTATAATTTTGGACGAGCCAATTAGATTTAAGATGTCAAGTCTCGGACTTGGGCGAGAAATTCACTCACCTATATGGCAAAATACGACCTAGTTCGTCTGAGTGTGTCGTGGTCAGTAATTACGGTTATTATGTCGTTTACTTAGTTACTCAATTGTGGATATGTTGGGGTAATTTATATTTTAGGATAAATTGGAGAAATGGTTTTTGCTATGTTGTAATTTTTCTTCCATCATGACTTGAGTGCACTACAGTTGACACGTCCGTAGCACTATAGAGTAGTATTTTCGTCGTAGAAAACTATATTTTTCATGTAAGCGACCAACAACGATAGAGAAATAAACATACCCTCCATCATGGTTTACGATAGTGCGGATAATGATTACCACTTCATTTTGGTTGGTTGCCAGGTACACGGTCAAAATTACGAACGAAAGTGGAGTCTATCCTAACGTTTTAGCACTATGTCTGATGTCATTTCGTGATGATAACTTTAATTCCTAACTCTAAATCCCGATCCTAATTTCTCACACGAATTTATGGCCTTCTTCCGATCGTAGTAGGTAGGTGGATTCTCTCGAGGTCACTTTAGTATCTTTCCAGGGTCGTCCATAAATCAAAGTCTCACCACAAATATACTGGACAAAAATATACCATTTTAAGTATCATACTGAATTACAATGTGATCTCGAATTTTATACCATTTTAACAATAACTTCATGACACAGTATGTTTCTGATGTGTGGGCGAGAATGATAATGATTGGTTATCGCTTAGTCAGACATGTAGATAGTCTGATAGGAGTCAGGCGAGTTATATATTCCCCTATCCTTATTACTCACTTATTATTGATTGTTCATTGTTGTTGGATTGTGTCGGGTTTTTGGTGTGGAATATATATTTACGTTGTGATCAGGCTAATCACGTGTTCTTGATCTGAGTCATGTTGATATCCTTTAGAACAGACACTGGGAGGGAATATAATGTAGATATTCGTCTAAGGTAATTTACGTCCAATTCGTGTAAAAGTGGAAACCCAACCGTTATAACATTAGACAAAGTAAAACCGAGCTTTACAACAGTTTCTAGTAAATAGAATATGCCCATTGAGACATAAAATAAGAAAGATTAGTTCAGTGGAGAGTTCTGCTTTCGGCAAATATATACGTACTTCTACAGTATGATAATAATTACAATAATATTGGCAATAAAATTTTGTTGAATATAGTGAACAAGAACACGAGTGGGAACAGTTTAGTGTATTGGATACGAAATTACAGAGCATCTCAATAAAATCTGAGAATCAATTAGTAGATAGTTTGTGGGGCCCGTTATTTTTGTCGTCATTTAGATCGGACGATGTTGTCGAAAGGGCTCTCCACTTTAGTGGCTCGAGATCTGACTACAATTAGATCGTATGAATGTTTGTTATCGCCTATCCTCGTATATAGTCATCGTCTTAAATTGTGTTAATCAATAACGGAATTAAATAAGTCGAATAACGAGAATGGACTTGTGAATACTTATATTTTGTATATAAAGCGAACGGAACAGAGAGAAGAGAAACGATACAGAGTGGAGATGGCTGGTAAGCCAACTCCCATTTTACCAAACGTTAATCAATATTTATAGCTAAACAAAAGTAGGTTACAGACGTGATGAGTAATGGGATAAGAAATGTACACACACCTACGCGCTCATATAAAAACAGTGAAGATTGATAAGCGAATAAATGACAAGGTCAGAATGTGACTCAAGTAGAATGAATAGAATGGGCTGTCCGAAATCTAGAATAAGTATATGGGCTTAACATAACCGACACTATAAGTTAATTTGCAAAATATCAATCCATCGTCTCAAACTTGACTGTTCCTTTTGTAAATATCAGTCCATTATCTCAGATTTCACGTTCATGCATTTTCATACCAATTGCGTTCCGTTCCCGTTCTTTCCTTATCAATCTTCTACTAAATACATTCTATGCCTGACCACCGTTACGTACCACTTATGTGGATATAAGTAACCCACACCACAGTAACAGTAAGGTAGAATAAACAAAGGTATTAAAACACTGTTTTTCAGGAAAACTAATAAGAGTCTATTTCACTGTTTCTAAAATCATTTTTATTAGCCATAAGATCATCCAATTCTACAAATACACTACACTTATACAAAAGTCCATTTTTAATGAACTTGTTTCGATTAATCCAATATTATTAAATATTATAATTTACTTTTACCAAATATTTCATATGCTCAGCTGCAAATCACGCTATATGTGAAGACTATTAATATTACTGTGGTGTATGTTACTTATGTCTGTCGACATAAGTAGTACGTAACACCGAAAGTGGAAAACCTGGTAGCTGAAGGCTAAAAAGATCGAGTTGAAGAGAATAAAAGGAAAATTGAAAGGAATTGTGGACTGAACGAATTATACGAATGTGAAAGACAAATGATGGGAATTCTCAAATGAAGTATTCAGTTTACGATTCTTATATTTCAGCAAGATACTCGGTAATTTGGTTGTCCTCAACTAAATTCTTGTTCACCACACCATTATCACATCTGCCTAAATCCACTTAGGTTCAGACCAACGACATAACCTTGGATAGTTTTGTCCCTAAACCCATGATTTATACTGGTCTTAAATAAAAAATGTCTGAGTTTAAATGCAGAGTACTAGGTAAAGATAGTCAACCAATCGATGAGTAGTAAACATTCAACGATTAAAGTGATTAGGATATGTATTGCGTATACCCAACCACTGTCTACCTTCACGAACAATATTATAGGAGTCGTTGGAAGAAAGCTAAAGGCAACCAAACCAAGATATAACATCAGTTCATAAAGTTATTGACTACTGGACCGAGCTGTTTAAATAGATGTAGGCTCCCTTGTTAGGATCCGCGCAATTATCGTAACCATCGGTTAGATACCTTGAGTGGCATTAACCAAAACCAGTCACATTGACCTATATATTCCACTCTTTTTCTTAAAATATTCATAATTTTTACTGGTCAATTTTATTCTTTCTTCTCTAATCATATTGGCTATATCTGAAAATTTTCCGCTATAGCTATTTCTACTAGTTCGATGATCTAATCTTCCTGTGTTGATATGGTATGTGAATTTGAACCGATACATATATGTGCCAGCCTGTATAACTCACTGAAATAATGAAGTTCTTGTATTTTAAATATCCTTTTCTGTATATAACTCTCTTGTTTCCCTCTTCCTCATGATTAATTATAAAAAGGTTGGTAGTCCATACTGGATGGCTCCAGAAATGATAGCTGGTCAACCATATGATAATTCAGTAGATGTATATTCATTTGGTACAATTATGTGTCAATTAATTCTACGTACAAATGCTGATCCAGATAACTTAATACGTGATGCAAAAACTTTGTGTATAGAAATGAATGAATTAATGAAGCTAGAAAATTTTCCTATCAATACACCACCAATATTATTAAACATGACAAGTCAATGCATTTCATTGGATCCAAGAAATAGGTGGGATTTTTGCTTCAAATTTATTCATAATTTCATTTATATATTAAATAAAGACGATCAGTCATGTGGATCAAGTTTACATCAAGAAAAACAGTTTTCTAAAATACACAAATGATTCCTCATACCAACATAGCATATACTTAATTGCCATGTTCAAGTTAATGTCCTCGACCTTAAGCCACATCAGTTGATGTGATGTCTAGCCACACTTGAATTTGAAGTAATTGGCTTATGTGTAGTGAATGGCCACATGTCAAGCCCACATAGGTTATTCTCATTTCTGTACACAGACCAATTTAATCATTTTTCTCAAGCTACATTTTGACCTTGTAACTTATCAACCTTGACTGTTTTTATGTGAGCGCATATATATGCACCACTTATCCTAATCATCACATTTCTGTAGCTTATTTTTGTGTGACTATAAATATCGATTAAGGCTTGGTTACATTATTTCGCTCACTCACCTTCCTCGCTGCGTATCATGTTTTATTTCACTTTCCGATTGATGATGAGTACTTTTACGTCGTCATATGTTACCACTTCACTTTCACATATTTACTGGTTGGTAATTTTTGACGATACTATAATTTATGGACGAACTAATCACGTATAAAATAACAGGTCTCCAATTTTGGCGCGAAATTCACTCATCCATTTGGATAAATGGAGTTTTGGCATTATAGCTGACGTCAGTTCGTGATGAAAACCCGAGATTTAATTCCTAACCTTGATCATCAACTGCCAACCATAATTCTGATTCCTAGCACTGGTTTTTAAGCCTCATTTGGTCCTAGTTATTAGGTGGACACTCAAGGTCAGTTTAGCGTCGCCCGAAGGTAGTCCATAAATTATAGTCTCACCTAATTTTTTGTTTATTAGATTTTGTAATTTACTCCCTCTCAACGAAGAAATACCTTAATACTTTCTATTTTGATGATTGGGAAATCAATATACTGTCAAGTATCAGCCAGCTTTGAGATATAGCTCAACAGTTATCATATGACCACTATTGATAATAATTGCTTCACAACTGATATAGTTGATTTTAGCGGTCATAGTATCCATTTTTCTTCGGGTTGTCTCCACGGTATATTACTATGGTTAACTTATTATCAACCCGAAACAGTTGAAATTCTTCTTCAAAAAGTGAGCTATTAGAATTTCTTCACAATGGACTCAGAACATGCTAACAATAACCACACAACTAGGGACACCAACCGAGAAATCCCGGGTCAGTAAAATAAGTTACTAGTTTTTGAGATGGTGGAGAAGATTTCTAGATCAGGTGGATGATGTATAACAACACACTAAGTATAGTGTAATGCACAGAATGTGGAAATCGTCAAACCAGTAGCAGCTTACAACCATTCATTCACTTTGCTTATGCAGTTGTAGCATTAATCCATGGTGTTTTCATTTTTGACCCTGTTCACAAGATAAATAATGAAGCACATCAATTAACTGTTAATCTTTCCTCCTCCAATGTGTTTTCTTTGCTGTTACAGGACTACTTTTAATTTCGCATAAAAATCTTAATACACATTAATCCTGATTGGTTTATCTATAAAAGTGACAGTTCATCAAAACATATTAAACCATTAGGTCCTAAAATACAATAACCAAGCGCACTTCAAAACAAATTTATGCCCGTTGAACAAGTTAGTAGTTTGATGGACTCAGTAGGTCAATGGATAGTGCGTTGGGATGTGAAGCGAATTCGCATTCGGTTCTCAGTGTGAAGAACACCAATACAGCAATGCAGGTACATCTAGCTAACGAGTCGTAAATAGGACAAAGTATGAGTCTTCGATTCCGCTGCTATCCATAACCAAACTTTAATTAGTACTCTTGTTTAAATTGAAGATCATCTAGGATGCACTTATGTCACAATCCAACTTGACAAAAACAGTTAACTTTTGATATTAATAATAGAAGTAATTTTCTTCTATATTTCAGACCTTGTTTGATTCATGTGTTGGACTACTGGAACAATGTTTATTATATTATTATCTGGACATCAATCACAACAGGTTATATTTCGAAACTCTTCTAAAGACATTCCACAGTTAATGACAACAATACGAAAGGGGAGATTCTGATCATCAGGATCCTGATGTTAATAATATTGATCAATCGTACATATATATCCTTGTATGCATATTTGTAATGATCATTTTATATGATAATAATTCTTAAACAAGTGAGATATTTGTAAATTTTCTTTTTAGTTAAGTAACTTGGTTATATTTTCCACTTGATCATAGCCATAAATTTCACTCGAATGAAATGATGTCATATGCGTACCCTACTGTTGTATGAATTTTCATTACCCGAATATTATATTTCTATGTTATTAAACGAAGAAATAAATCTCTATTTTAATGTGAAATTAAGTTTTGTATCCTGTTTCCCTGTTACTAATCCATCCCTTATTTTTTTAATCGGTTATGACTTATATTGAATTGATAAAATGAGATTACAACTCTTCAACAACTTAAATGTAATCATTATATTTCTCTGTATTGGTGTTTGGAGCCATTTGATAAAGAATTAGGACTGGTTATTTTCTTTTGATTTTATTGAATTCTCTAAGCTTAATGGTTGGATTGTAAAGTTTTCGTTGTTGTTCTGGACAACATGTTCAGTGTCTTGTTGACGTAAAAATGCCTTGCTTAATTACTATTCTACAAGCGTTTAATCAGTCTATGTTGACGAATTTGTCTGTAACTCTTGTCTTCGTAGTTTTGTTAACTTTTGGTTTGTATTTTTATTTGATTGGTCGTTTTTCGCGTAACTGGTTGTCTGTTTCCGTATAGATTTGTAGATTAAGTCTATATAGATACGGTTACTGGTTAGTCTGTGGCATGATTTCAGAAATTTTCTATTATTCTTTGAATTCCCATGTTTCAGAATTAGTTTCTGCATTAATCTATTCATTTATCAAGTATTTTATAATTCAAAAATAATACCTAGCTTTTACATTATGAATAGCTTTGTAGAGGATACTTTTCTTTTGAAGTTAAATCGCTGAGGATTTATATTAAAAACTACCTGTTCTCCTGATAGTAATATTCAGAACTTGAAGCATCCAGTGTATTTTACCATTGGACTGGAGATCTACCATAATTATCTCGATCCACAAAATAGGATCCAAGTGACACAAATCGATTCGTTGACCATTTTGTTGTAAAAATGTTGATAAGAATTATTAAGACCATTATATTTTCGTAATCTAACAAGAAGTTTCTTGTTGATCAATACACAATCAACTCTCCACCATCAAGAGAGAGCTAGGAGCAGTCTTTAGATAAAAGGAAGCCAGGGAGTTTAACTTACATTGACTTTATTAAGTCATTTGACAATCTCACATTTTTAGCTTTTATTGAAATTCTGAAAACGGAAATTTACCTAAGATTCCCTTATTGGTCAGGAAAGTAGAGTAAAACATTTTCAGTTTCCCCTTGGAATCCGGCATTCAGGCGCATGTTACAAGTAGCAGTAAAATGTCTACTGCTCTTATGGTGATATATCGAACGGAAGTGTTGGATTACTGGTTGCTCTGTAACATTTTTCGCCAAGCCAACTAAATTAGTTAAATATTTCGTAAGATGACAGCTTCTATTCACCAGTTGTATCAGGTCATGTGAAGACCAGTGTATCGGTCTTTTAGTTTGGATTTATGTATTGATTTCCTGATATAAATTACCAATCTGATCACCTCAGTCACCTGATTAATTTTGTTAACCGTTTATGGTAGGTAATGGGTTGGTGGAGTGTTTAATCTCATAGCTAACATCACGAAGTAACCGTTGAGAACCAGGAAGCACTGGACAGTAATTTCGTCCTCCCGTGGGACTCCTCGGCATTGCGTATCTACAAACGTACTGGGGTCGAACCCCAGATCTCCAAATCTCGTAACGAGCAATTACACCAGATGAGACAGCGTCTTATAGTTTGGATTTCTAACTTCATTAAATTTACAATATTATATGGCCATCATCCATCTTCAGTGGTTATGGCTTCTCATTAGAACACCGGGAATCACCCCTTAAGATTAAAGACTAGTGAGTGCAGCTACCAGTGGTTATGATTTTCAGTGGCTGTATAAGTTAGGTCACTTCATGATGTAAGTTATTGTGATGTAACGATGATAGCCATTGAAATAAATCCATAACTCGTACTAGGGACTCTTCCGAACTACTTTTTCAACTTAAGTCATAGGTCATCGATTCTTTAGATATCTAGTCAATACTGCGCAACGTTACAATTTTGTGTCTTGTATTTAATCTAATCATTCAGCCACTGTTCAGATTTACTTCTAGTTACTAATGCTACTCAAACTATAGATACCGTATAATTTGTGGTATTGATTTTTCCTACACTAATCACTTACACCAAGTATCAGCATTCCTTTAATATGTTGATTTTATTCTATTATATATACAATGACTCGGAACAAATTGACGTAAATTGGCAGAGTGGAATATATATATATATATATATATTGTAGCCTTGCGCATTTCATTCTACCATAGTTCACATCAATTTTTCCGAGTCATTGTGTCGGTGTTTCTTGAGTGGTTTTTGACAGTTTTATATTTAAATTGTAACCATGTGACTCATCCATGTACTAGTAGTACTGTATATTAAAAACCTGAATAAAACAGCATGTATTTGTCTTGATGGCGTAGAGAAGGAAAACCATATGACGTGAACATTGTTCATTGGTGTAATTCTCAATACATAACGACTGTGAATCAATTGTATAGGTTAACTATAGCTGCTGCCTTGAGGTAGTGTCGAGGTTGCGTATTCTGACAACTTAGTCGACATACATTAGCTAGAACAGTTGTTTTCCTAGGTTTTGCAATGACAGATAGGTCGGCTGGAGGATAGTAAGACTAAAATCAGCAACTTAAGGTACGAAGGTGAAGTCATACTGCTCAATGTACAAGGGGTTGGAAACAGACAACTGTTTTCATACCTCTAACAGTATCCGGGATCACTTGTTATAATCTACTAAGTGTATAGATGTTGAATCATAGCTGGGTAGTTTGTTATACAATTGACTGTTTGAAGTAATATAGGATTATTAATGAAAAAGAACTGTTAAAGTTAGTTTGGAAAATTGTATTATCACAAATTATTTATTTAGTTGGAAACATTTGACGTTAATGTATAGGCTGGTGAATAATATTCTGACGTTGGTATTAAACAATAAGGTTTGGGTTCTAGTATGGAACATAAATTTTCGAGTTGAGGTGCATTCAGTTGGTAAATTTCATGTAAGACAAAGTAGATTTTGTAGAATCCACTGCTAATTATTGTCAAAACTACAAACAACACATTACAAATTGTCGCCTTTAGAGTTAAAAAAATGAAGTTCTTTCTTAAAACCAATCTGTTTTTCTCCTGATTGACTTTATTGATGGTTAATTTTGTTAATTAGGTGTACAAACTTCGATAGTGTTCGAGAATTAACGGACTTTATTGTAATGATATAAGATTAAATCACAGATTGTAAATTCTATAAGTTCTCTCTTACACAGTGAAATAATTCATAAAAAATGTACTGAAAAGATGGATGGTGGCTAGTAGTGGAATTCAGGACGCGCGTTTCGTCCTATTTGGGACTTGTCAGCCGGATGCACCTGCACCCGAGAATTGATGTTCAATACAAGAATCGAATCAATACCGTCGCTTCAAGCGCCATCGCGTTACCCGCTTGACTACTGAGTCCTGATAGCCACTGGCTTGTGCAATGAAGTGAAGTTTGAATTCATTTTTTATTGTTTGTTTGAATCTTCCCATTGATGTTTAGGACTGCAATTGATCAGTGTCGAGTTACTGAGTGAACAATTCTGGGATGCAGGTACATCCAGCTGAGGAGTCTCAAATAGGACAAAACGCACCTGGTGGATTCTACTGCAAGGCACCATCCACCTTTGCTTATAATACTCGTGACTTAAGGCAATATCGAAGCAATCTGTATAGGATTCACATAGGCCAATAAGAGACCGATCAATTGCAGTCTTAAACATCAATAAGAAGATTCAAACAAACGATACAAAATGAATTTAAATGCACTGAAATAGGTGATAAAGCAATATTTGAATAAATTAATTTATTAAACAGTCATCGAACAACGTTGGGTACAGTACAATTCTGAAAAAATATCTAAGAAACTAGAGCAACTCACGTGCGATTGAGTTTGTTCTCATTCAACTCAGTTAAGCCCTTTTGTTAACTTATTTAGCGGACAAAGTCATCCGTACTATAACAGCTTATTGTACCTTTATTATTATTGTGCTTGTATGAAATATGTATCTTTGACCATAGCTTACCGCCTACGCATATATTCATTCTGCTAGCTTTATTATTAACTGCTTTATTGCATCGGAATTAAACTAATTAGTCCCTTTGATAGATTTCGATAATGCAATAAGAAGACGAAGGTGATCAGAATTATGCGATATATGTTTGCGCAATACATTTCGAACAATCTGATCACACGCAATGTACTTGTTAGGATATTTGTATATGTAAACTAAAAGATCAACCAAACAGATTGAGGGTAAGCAATAACAAAGAAAAATAAAGTAAACAAAAACAATGTGATAACTACTCTGAATAATAAATCAATATCACCAGAGTAGGTTAGGGTTTTTAATAGTTTTTAAACACATGAAGGCAGTTTCCGTATAGCCAAGGCTTTAATCAACCTTAATATACGCTCTTAAAGACTTTTGTACAACACTAAAAAGGCTGACCTGATATCGACCTGATGACCAGTTTCAACCAAATATTTTGCAATAGAGAGATATGTCTGTTCACCTTGTGACCTTATTTGATCATTGGAATTCATTTGTTTCTGCCAGAAGAAGTGTAAATGTCGCGTGTTTTCTGCTTTTAGAGTAATTAACTCACACAATAAAACGTGGTGTTTTCCAAATTTATCTTAACCGTTTTAACTACCATATAATGATAATTTTTCATCAGATGAATGACAATCATCATTACATTTTGAAAAAACTAAAAGTTAATACCATGATACTGATGGTATAGTTTTATCTATTAAACTTTATTCTTTTCATGCACAAAGTTGCCTTTATTATTTTGATAAGGACAAGAACAAACATTCTAACAGAATAGCATGAATTCATTTTATTCCGTTTGCTTCTCATCAGCTGTTAACAACCTGAGATATTCAAAAAAATCACGATTATATAATGGGTTTAAATTACTTACACGAGAGGGTTTGGTTGGAAGTTATATTGAAGACACATTAGTATAGTATAGCAAGGGTGTAAATAAATTTCATAGACTGAATATTGTAAAAGAACATTCTACAGCATTGATTATGACAACAGTTCAAATGGCCGGAAACAAGTGATAACATAATGAGTAAACGTTGGTAGGACTAAAATGAGTAGAGTTCAGTTGATTCTCATGTAAAATAAAAGTGTAACCGAAATAAAGTCTATTAAGCGATTATCTCAATCTATTAACCATCTTGTTAACAGTGAAATGGTTTCTAAAGCGTAAAATATTTCCCTGCCGTTTATTGATATTGTAGCAGCTGTAAGTTTCCAATATTGGATGCTGACCACATTAGTTTTAATGCACTCACCTAGCTGAAGGCGTTTCGGTCATGCATCCGTACCAGCTCATGAGTGGAAACGCCGTGCTCAACATCTACTGCAATCGCTAGCCAAATTAGATCAGACGATCTTCAATATATTGATAGCCTATCAAATATATCTTCGAACCTCCTCGCTTCTTTCTTTTGATTTCACTTGGTGGGTACGATTCAAAGGAGACGGTGTTACTGGTTAAAGCGTTGTCTAAACGCTGAATACCTGTGTCATCTTCATTATAAACTCTGGACACCTGAAATGTACAAATATTAAAAACCAGTTAAGCTAATCCGTGTCGGGTAGTGACAGGTATCTACTTAGTATAATGGAAGATAGTCGCCTAATTTCTTGAATTGGTTGAGGTTAGACATTAACACTGATGAATGCCGACTCAGCGGTCTAGAGGTTAAGCGTTCGCGTGCGATACTGAAGGCTCTGGGTTTGAATCCCACGAGCGGGATCGTGGACTTCCACTGCTGTGAATCCCACGACAGGACGAAACGACCGTCCAGTGCTTCCAGGTTTTCAATGGTAATCTAACATCAGTCGGTTCATGACCTCAATCGAAAATTAAAATCATCACTACAAACCATTGAAATTACGTAATAAGCATTATATAAACAATTGGATAGTGAAGAATATGAACGGAAAGAGATGATGAATGACAAAGAAAACAGGATGTGAGAAAAATTGGAAAAATCATTTGTTACGTTATATCTGGTCAGGGAAGAGAAAAAAGTGGCATCAATTTCTTTTGAACATATCAACTACAATTGGAGATTGAGATCCTTATAGCTTCTGCTATATGTAAGAGACAGGATCAAACGATGAAGATATACGATGGACAAATCAAAATTTCCACTGTCAACCAGGTGTACCAAGATGAAGCTACGTATTATCTTCATCTATCATTTCCTAAACCACACAATGAGAGTTTGATACTGATAATGGTTCAGTTGAAAAGCATCAAAATGGTTCATATTACTATTAAGAGTAATCATTTTTATTGATGTGAAATACGATCTATTTACCCTCTGTTGTGGAAAGCCTTCCTCAAATTAATAAGTTGATGTGATAAATCTTCTGATCACACTCTTGAGTCGGTTTTCTAAGCTCTTCCAATAAACCAAGACTAACTCTACACGACAGCTTGAACACCAGAGAAAAGGCGCCAAATACGTGAGGAACACTTTACTACAAAGTCAGTTTATGTACAGAAAGTTGAAGGGCGTTTGTGGCAACCCGAACGGCCTTGGACCTCTGGGAATTTCTGAAACCCTATTAAACATAGTAGCAGCGTAATTATTAATCCAGTCAGTAATTCTACGTGTGACTCTCCTTTCTCCAGATGTTTCCGCGTGACTTATATTCAATGCTGATTAGATAAAATGTTTCTCAGCGTTCTCAAGTCCTCTTTTGGCCGTTTTTGAAGGAATTTACTTGGGTCACCACAAGATGATATAGGAGTGGTATAAAGACTTTAGCCAACTTACTGAAGTCACTCTTCTGAATATATGGAAATCTATTGATGCCCTGGAAAAGGAACAGGAGTCTTAATAGACTGAAAACCGAACAATCTGTAGTCCAGAAACTGCATTTAAGAAGAAAGTATGGGGCGGTAGCAGTATATATCAAACTATTCGTAGAAGATTACGAAGACTGACTGACACTTGATTATCTACGTGGAACGCAAATGAATTGAATATGGACCTCTAAATATGTTAAACTACGTTACAAAATTTTAGTATGCATGTCACATTTATATCTATATTAGATTGATATTGGCTCCTATTGATTTACTATATTCAACTATTTAATATACTGCCGGGATTATTTTGTAATGAAAATAAATCACTCTTCTAAGCTGAGGAGTAATGAACAGTGTCAGGGAGTCTGGGTTCGGATTTTAAATGTCTTTGTATCTTACTCACTTACTTATACTTAATACCTGTTATATATGGTCGTCGCAGATTGCTGTGCCGGAAAAAAACGCTGATCACTTACACTCAGAACAAGGGACCCCTGCAATTCCCATGATGCGAAGGTGAGAACACAAGACTGGTATAAGTGAAGATTTATTAGCCCAAACACTATGACAACGACGAATCAAATATAGTCTAAAATACACTGGTTTATATATTGATTGTACACCCATTTTGATTAATAATTAGGATTAAATCACATACTCAGTTATAACAAATCACTTACTGAGCATAGTTCATGTCAAGTAAATACAAGAATATTGTATATTATACAGAAGAAAATATCATACTGGAAAAACAATCAAATACTTCACTGAATGATCGTCACGTTGAATCAAAACGGATGTTGAATGTTGAGTAAAACTCATAATGAGTAATTCAATCGAAAATTGACTTTTCTTTCCATCATATCAAACAATAATTAATCTACTGGGTATAACTCGCGTCGTAACATTATCCTACTTAGTCTTTCAAATAATATAGAGAGTAGTAAGCGACTTCAGTTATCGATATTGGGTAGCGTAACGATCGATAAGTAGAAGAAAAATAATAGGATAAAACCAAGTGTTTGAAAGATGATTATCCACATAAGGAGAATGAGAAAGATAAGTGACGAATTAAAAGCATGAAGAAGGTAATAACAAATGATTAAAAATTAAAAACGTTCAGATAAATTGTCAATAAACGATTGATTGAATTAGAGAAATTTGGTATTCGAGTAGCGATATTATGATAGCTTGACCCAAAGCTTTTGCACACATAGCTCACATTTGAAATGATGAATAGCTATTGCCGGTGAAGCGAAACCATTTTAGAGATATTGTTGAAATGTAGTCAGATCTGTGATTCAAGCTAAGGAATTCAAAAAACTCTATTTGCTTTGACTGTCTGAACATGGTTTTAACTTCAATAAATTATAGTCTGATTTAAACATACTTAATACTCCTATGTTAGTGATATTAACAAAGTATGAGATCCACCTATTTATTTAATTAATATTAAATAAAACCTGGTTATTTGACTTCAGACAGATAATCAAACATATTTGGCATCATTAGAAATGTTACTTCCCTTTTCAGTGCGCACCCTTATTAATATGAGTCTTTCTGAAGACCATCTTCTTTGACAGCACACCTTTTCACCCGTATTTTTGATAGTCTTCCCTTCATTCGCGCACTTCCGAATGGATACCTCAGGAAGATGTTTATCCATTCGTTTGTTTGATGTTACGCACAATATAGTTATGCCTGCAGCAGCGGTTGCATTTGTAGACTAGTATCAAAGAAACAAACTCAGATAACTTACCTGACAATCGCTGATCGGCTAGAATACGCCAACGTAACAATAAATGATTAAAGTTGTTGTTCAAAAAAGCAACAACTGATGACTTGTAGATAGTACTTGTAGTGTCAGTCATTATTTTAAGCCCATATATCTTATTCTAGTTTTTGGACAAACCAATCTATTCATTCTGCTCGAGTCATATGTTGACCTTGTCAATCATTCGCTTGTCAGTCTTGATTGTTTTTATATGAGCGTATATGTGTGTGCCCTTCTTATTCCATTAATCACACGTCTATAGCTTTATTTTGTCTGACTATAAATACTGAGTAACGCCTGACCAAAATGGAGTTGGCTTCCCAGCCATCTTCCCCGCGTGTCATTTTCCTCTGCTCTGTTTCATTCGCTTCATATACAAAATATATGTATTCTCAAGTCAATTCTCGGTATTCGACTTATTTAATTCCGTTATTGATTAACGCGATTCAAGTCGACGATGATATACGAGAAAAGGCGATAACAATCATTCGTACTATCTAAATGGAGTCAGATCAACGGGCCACTAAATACTCGAATGACGAAGACTTGGCTGATAAACCAAAATCACTCATTGTATTTATAAAATATGAAAACATCGCATTAAACACATTATTTTTTCATTTCCTTCCATTTTCCCTTACAAATTCCATTGTTCATTCTCGTAAAAGCAATACACACCACAAAATGAGCTTCAAGTAACATAAAGTAAAATACTTGTATATCAGCTCCTAATGTTTATTCTTAGAATTTCACTTATATGTTAAGCTCATTGTTTGTTAAGAAAGCTGCTTTCAGACTCAATAAAATGTTCTTACTATATGTTTATGCTATATTTCATTATCTTTAACATTATTTAAACATCACGTATTACAAGAAGTTGGATGAGAGAATAGTACGGTGATATTTTTCCAAATGATGCCTTTTAATCTGTATGTTTTTATGAAATACTTTGCAAGTATGTTGCCTGTTCTTCTGTTATAACTGTGAAAAATGCTGCTGATTAAGGGGGTAGCGAATTATTGATCGGACCAAAGACGCGCAAACACGTAGAACGACCTAGGGTTCTGATTGGTCTCGCTTCCCTGTCTAGCCCAGCCAGTTGAGTCCAGAACACAAGTCACAGCCTCGGAGATATGAATCATTATATTTCAAACACACTCTGTTTATATACTAATCAAGCAGACATCGTACCATAAAATAGAAATAACATTGTACAATATTGACCAGTAGGAAAATGACACGTGAAATAAGCACTAACCAATGAGAGAATAATACCATCTCCAAGTCCAAGAATAGCATTAGACTTAATAGAATAATTTTTGGGATATTTTCCTGAATATCCCAACATCTTCAACCTTGTTATCTGTGAATCTTTAATACACTGCCTTAAAGGTACTGAAAACAAAGTATGGTTTGAATGATGACTTCAGTGGAACTATTTGTTGTATAAAATTGAAGCCTATGAAATATCCATGATTTTAAGGAAAACGTAACAAAACAAAGTTAATTTGCAGGTCAGAATTATGGAAGATAATTGATATTTTGAGTCTCTAATCACTTTATGATACTGTCTTTTCCATCCTTCTGGAGAAGTATTTTCCATACAATTATAAATACGAATGTCCAGCTGTAGTGTTTTATGAACTTGTAGTGCGACGTCGAGTCGCGGTTAACTATGATCACCACTACAGGAAAAGTGCGTGCCAGTTAACCGGTTAGATCCCTTTGTAGGCTAAAAACCAGAAGGTAGTTGACGGGCGTAATAAGCTATATTTGTTGGCAATCTCGTGGTATCGAAAGAATACCGAGATCATGTCAAAGAGTGCAAATAGAACTACTGAGCGTAACCGAGAAAGTGCAAGAACACAATCAACGGAATAATGTGTGCTTTATGGTACAGTTAAACAAACAAGTACAGTAAAACAATCACTGGTACAATTGGTTATAAGAATAATTGTCTCCATTACACTAATCTCATTCTCTTGATAAAAGCAGGTCACTACAAACTAATGATTCCTTTGTACTTGATAAATGTTTGATTTCGGATTCTAAATACAATACGTTCGTTCGTGCTCATATAGTTTATGCTTAAATCGCGTTATTTCTGATAACCTTAGTTCGTACTATGATTTAAATACTGTTAATTATCACATTGACGTCGCGATGGAGCCTGTGATGAAGTACTTGAACATTCACTCAACTTCTGAAGCTTTTGAGCATTATTTAGAAAAGACTTAAAATCTAGGGCATGACAGAGAAAGATGTTAAGGATGATAAAATTGTGGCACATTTCCTTACATTAATCGGTAAAGAAGCCTGCAATTTATCATAAACTTTGGCATATTCAGAAATGTCCATCTTATTTCCTTATTCAACTCGTAGGCAACTACTATTAAATCATGTAAAGTGCACCAGTTTTGAATGTCGTGAGAGAGAAAACTTTTATAAGTCGAATCGTCAGAATAACGAAAAGGTTAGGGGATCAATTTTTGAATTACGAAAACCACTTGCGAATGCACTTTTGGTGATCAACCTCATGTGCAGCAGAAGGATCGATTAATGGCAGGAATTGACATACCAGGTCTGGAGAGTTGTTAAAAATACCGAACTGTTCCTTTCAAGGTGCTATAACTGCGTGTATTAACTACAAAGCAGTGATTGGACTTGATAACCAGCCGGAGAAACATTCTGATACTTTCCTTAGTCGTCACGATTAGATACACTATCTTGGTCGATCGAACACACGTTTGTTTGAAAGTGATTCCTATTTTCGTGGAAATATGGATGTGATTCAACAAAAAATTGCAAAGCACATCATAAAGGTGAAAGTAAGTTTGGTAAATGTTTTTCTTGTGGCAAATTTCATTCTCGTAGTTCATGTGAATTTGGTAACGCTAAATGTTAAAAACGTGGTAAATTAGTCAGCGAAACAAGACTGTCAATACTGGGTTTTAAAAATTTGAAAGGGCTTACAGTCAAGTTGTCTCTACTAGTTTCTAGAGAATTTTTTGATGCTTTACTTAAAGATTTGATAGCTGCGTGTGCTAAGTGCAGTAGACGTGTGAAAATTCAGCCTATAAAACTTCAAGAATAGACTGATCCATTCTTTTTTACAAGACGAAAAATTCTTTGTGATCCTCGAGAAGTAGTACATAGAACATTGAAAGACTTGTGTGCAAAAGGCATGACTGAACCTGTTCAGTCTTCAGCATGGAGTACTCCTATTGTTATGCCATGGAAGTCGGATGGCAAGACCACCAGAATATGTAGTGAATATAGATTAATAGTGAACTCCCGTTTGTTGAAGCAAACGTGAACGACGGTAACGGCTGGAGATACTCTAAATCGATCCCATGGTTCGAAAATGTTCTCGAATGTTGATTTGAAAGATGTTTGTCTCCAAATCCTTTTACATCAATCTTCCAATGTTTTGACGACAATTAACACTCCTTTTGATCTGTTTACATACATTTGGTCCAGGTTGTTCTCCAGACATATTTCAGAAGGTTATGAATAAGGTAGTCAGTGATCTTGAAGGTGTAGTGATCTACTGTTATCAAGAGAACGCGATTGGTTTAATGGAAACAGTCATTATTATAACCAATGGTACCAGGGACTGTTTTGCTGTACTCATTTGTTTAACTGTACCAGAACACATACTTTCTTCTGTTGATTGTGACCTTGCGAGAAGTCGGTTGCGCTCAATAACCACGCCCGTACTTCTTTGGCACGATCTCGGTATTCTTTCGATACCACGAGATTGCCAACAAATACATCTCGACTACAGCCATCACGTGCTTTCTAATAGTTGGCTTACGGCGGATTTTATCGGTTAACTAGCACGTGGTCTTCCTGAATTGATCACAGTCAACCGCGACTGGACGCCACACTACAATGGTGTTAAAGTTGACGATGATCGCATTATTCGCGGTTCTGATAAGGTAGTTCATGATCAGAGACTTATTGCTTTATTAATCGTTTAATAAAGAAGAATATTATGGCGAATCCAAATAAGTGTTCATTTATTGTATCTAGTTTTGAATGTCTTGGATACCAAGTTGATGGCAATAGGTTTAGACCAGATATGAAACTACTAGATCCACTCAAAAATGTACCATCTGTAAGACATCTTACAGAACTACATTCATTAGTGGGTGCTCTTCAATACCATTCCCGCTTTCTTCCTAATTTTTCTTGTCCTCCCAAATGTTTATTTATTATTTTCGCATATAATCCACTTAAATGTAGTGGGGAACAAAAGTCATGCTTAAGAAGTCCACTAAAGTTTCTCCAAAGTGACGCTGTTCTTCTAACTTACTCACCTAGTATATATTCTGTAGTTATTACTGATGCGCCAGCAGTGGGTGTTGATGCAGTTTTGGAGCAGGAAGGCAGAACAGTTATCTGTGTTTCACTGATACGTACTGTTACTAAGCAGCGTTATTCACAAACCCAGCGAGAAGCATTTGCTGTGTTTCGGGCTGTTAAGGGACTTGATAGATATGTATTTAGAAAGAAGTCACCATTGTTACTGGTCATGAAGCTTTAAAGTAAATTTATCATCCTGAAAAATTTCCAGCATATTCCTCAGCTGCCATGGTTGAATAGTGGAGTATTGATTTCAGTGCCTATAACTATACAGTTCTGCACAGCAACGCCAAACAAGGTCAACACGTTGACTACATTACTCATCAGTCATCACAAGATGGAACTGTTAATACTTCAGACTGTTTGTTAGTGCAACCTTTACCGCTGAATCATCCTGATCTCATCAGAGAAACTCGTAGATACTTTGAATGTATACTCAGTGCTTACGGAAAGTTTGGATTGCCAATCTGAAATGTAGATTTCCTGTCTATTTTTCAAACGTGATGAGTTATCTACCACTCATGATGGTAATTTGTGTTTAAATGGCCGTGTTATTATCCCTCCTTCATTAAATAAATCTGTCCTTGGCAGGACCCACATGTTGGTTACCGAAGACAAACGCAGACATAGGTCGTACAGCAAACCATTGTGAAGATGTTATGAGTTAAAAAATCATCGTTCAAGAGGAATTCCATGACCAGTATCGTCCGAGGCCTTGTAGAGAACTCATGCAGACTATTATGGTCCATTTCCTGACAAATACTATGCAATTGTAGTAAATGGTTCTTTTTCAAAGTGGTCTGAAGTTTTTTTCACCTCCCCAAATTTTGACTTTACAATCAAAGCATTAAGAAAGGTGTTTAGTCGAGAAGGGGTCCCCATGGTGTTAGTGACCGATAATGGCTCTCATTTTGCTGCAGATGCAGTCACTACCTGGTTGAATGGTATAGGGTGCAAACATCTGTTCACTGCTCCCAGGCACCCTTGTTCTAATGGTCAGGCAGAAACTTTTGTCACGACATTGAAAGCTTTATTGATTCTGATGGTGCTTCAACATTTAATGAGCTTGGGAAGAGAGTAGTTACATTTCCACTGTAATACAGAAATACTAAACATGCTGTGGCAAGAAAGACTCCATCAAATCCATTAAAATGAAGAATTCTTCATTCTAATGTGAGGTGTTTGGAGTTTGTAGAAGTTACATATTGTCGTGAAAATTATCTTCAATCAGCCATGATACAAATCCACGAAGTCACTGACAAGTGGACTGGTAGGTGTAGACTACCTGGTTGTGATCCGCGAGACAATAGCATCCGATAGTTGGAGACCCTGAATGACATGGCTCAAAATCGTTTGCGATGGCGCAGGTGCATCCATTCTTTGTGTTCTCGCAAATTCTTATCTTCCAAATTCTTCATTTCCCTTTCTTATTGCTCCGAATTCATTTCACTGGACTCCTTGAATAGCATCTTCAATCCCTAATCTTTTAGATTACTGCATATACTATACTACCTCTACCACAATGGGGTTTGAATCGACAATTGTATCTATGTACTAATGTGGTATGGCAACATGAGCTTATGTACGTACGTAAGAAGTTGTACGTTGTTGCTGACTGACTGAAGGGGATTGTGATGAAAATGTCGAGAAACTTGTGGTGCGAATTCCAAATAATAATGGCTTAGGACACACAACCGAAATGTTGACCAATTACAATACAAGGAACCAAATAAGTCTGTTTCAAGTTCAGTTATTAATTCTAATACTAATGAGTACATTCCAGATAATACAGAGTCTACATTCGATACACTGTCGGACAGTCCTCAGGCTGAAATTATGGAGAAGCACAATTGATTACAGACACTTCGACTTCAATCAAATCTATGGTGTCTTAGTAAGACAGAACTCCACCGTGGCTTGACTGTGAAGGATTTAATCTCATCGAATATGAGTAATATGCTGAAGTCAAACTATCCTGATTCTAAAAGTAGAAAACGGGCATGATTTGTAGAAGCTCGAAGAGTAGGTCCGTATCATCTAACCAGATAACTCTATGGAATTTCAGGTCAAAACACTGATTACAATGATTAAGAGAACCAATGGGTCTACTATGATAATAGTACTGCTTCATAATAGACCTAATCATAAAATTGTAGATTTGTTATGATGTAACTGCCTAATCTTTAAGATCACAGGTGGATGTCATGTCATTATCTACCCTGACTCATTCGTATTGTGACAGTCCTCAATATATGATGAAGAACACACTTAGACTGAAGATAATACAATAGATTTAATATGGATGAAAATAATGTGTCATAAGTAAGACCACTCTCCATCGTTGGGTTTTTCTCCGCGTTAAATTTTGAATATCTATTTTCTCAGTTGTCTCGTGTTTAGCTTTGACGATTGTGTGGTTGGGAGCGAATGTCACTACAATCTTACCTTAGAAATCGGGGTTACTTAATATTGACTTATCGTATACTGAACGATGACCTTGGTATTAATATGTCTTATCTTTTCCTCCCGTCTAGGACATTCGCAGAAAATTCAAAAAGTGGAGTTTTGTTTCTCGCATCGAGTAACGAATTACTGAAAATCTCTACTGGAACATGTATTATCAGCACCTGCTGTTGATATATTCAAAACAAGATTGAACCTCGACAGTGTTACAAACTGCAAAGTTTAATAAAGTTCGATAGACTTTCTGTCCTGATTACTGAATACTGACAACTAAAGACCAAGGGACAGACTCAGTTTATCATTTAATACACCAGATCACATAAGGTTCACCACTAAAAGCGCCACGGACATTTAGGTTTTGAAAACAATTTTTTCCAACACAACTTTGTAATCGATTACCAAAAACTGTTCAAACCAGAAAGAAAGAAGGAAGGAGTCCGAAGATATATCTGGAGGGTATGCGATATCCCAAAAAGTGTTTGATGTAAGCTGACCAGCAATTGTGCGAGACGCGTAACACAGCATACCTGATGGTGTTCTGCTGAAGATGCTTGACACAGAACATTTAGCTAGGGTGTGTTTAGTAAAATTAATAAGGTCAGCACTAATGTCGAAGACTTAGAGAATTGCTTACGTTTACGGCTTATTTGTCTTTACGTGAGTGGAAGCAAACAGCGCCCGTTACCATGAAGTAATGTGGAAAGTAGAGTTCCTCAAGCTACATTACTAGGTCTTCTTTCTTTTTTACTTTATATGAATGGTCTAACAAGACTCGCAGAGTCTTTGTTGGAAGTTTTACCGATGACATTGGAAAGTGGAGACCCGTAAACATGACTGATAAGGAGGACTTTGAAGATGCCACAAGTATTTGTAGTTTGACAACACTTTAACCAGTAACAGCTTCTATAATTGAATCGTGCTCACCAAGTGAAATCAAAAGTCAGAAGCGAGAAGGTTGGGAGATATATTTGATATGTTACCGATATTCCGAGAAGCGACTGCAGGAGAAGTTGAGCATGGCGTTCCCACTCGTTTTCTGGTGTGGATGCGTGACCGAGCATCTTCAGCTAGTGGAGTTCATCAAAACTAATGTATTCAGCATTAGATGTCGAAGACTTACAGAGCTATTTATTTTGAGGATTTATTTACCGCCACAAGTTGAATCCAGTGGTTGAGTAGACAGATCGATACTCATTAGAACCAAGCTATGGAAAGTGTTTAATAGTGTGCCCCAGTAGTTGAGACGATCTACATAACTACATAGTGAATGAAAAGAGAGATTGATTCTCAAAATGCTACAAATCTCCAACTTAAGCGTAGATCACTTAACTCCAATCCTTACTTATGAAGTTTAAAACATGCCGGTGAATGGTCCTTTCTCACAAGAACTCGACAAGTGTTCGGAGTTCGACAACGCCTTAGCTGGTAACATTTTTATAATCAAAGTATGCCAACCCAGTCAAGTCAGGAGCTAAGAGTTTCAAGGATATATTTTACAAGCTATCGATATATTGAGAAGTGATTAACCTAAGACATAACTTCTACTCCTTAAGAGTTGTCAAAAGCTGGAATTCGCTGCCGGCCGAGCTAGTCCAAGCGACTTCTCAGGAGTCCTTCATGAGGCAACTTGACCTATTCTTAAGGACCAAGGACAGCATCACACCATGGTTTACCAATTTCTTTTCCTCTTTTATTGTTAACATACCTAGGTTCCTGCCTGGAGGATTTGGTGATCCCCTGCTACTAGACACGGAAGCCTGTTAAGCGAAAGCTTCTTCTATTCCGTCCACAACCGTTTGAACCATTTGACTAGCGGTTGTAGATGTACATCACGGCGTTCCCGCGCGAGATCTGATGCGGATGAGTGACCGAGGTGCTTTATTCACAGCCACATCCAGCAACCTTGATTCAGATCTCAGAGATAATCAGTTCTTTATTTGTACCCAACAAGGTTTGAATGTTTTGAATAATTGGTTCAAATGTTTGTCCAATTATCAAGGTCGCAATGTGAACAGGGGACTTGAGTGTAATCTGCATTCATGCTTTATGCTCGAAGCCTATGTACAAGTTTAGCCTGCGTTCTGAAAAACATGAATAAACGCGAAAGAAAGAATGCTAAAAAGGCTGCAGCTAAAGCTATATTGACTAAGAAACGACAAGAGAAGAAACGATTAGCGACTGACTTTGTGCATTACGAAAATTCTAGCATCAGTGACTACTACATTGATGGGATATTTAGAAAGGTTTGCAAATATTTCCGTACTCATCCTGATAGGTTTTCCCCTATCATTTCGTCTTCAAAGCTTATGCAAAGGACAGGTGGATTAATCGTAAGCTCCGTGATGTCCTGCAGTCTGAATTTAATAATAATTCTGATGAAGTAATCGTAAGGAATACCTTGTGTTACTGAAAAGAAGATTGTTAGGCACAGAAATGTGAATCAGGTGAAATCCTGGTAAATAATGCGAAAGTTGACCCTGACTATGTTATAAATGACAGTGATCTCCTTTCTCAAAAGGTTCATCGCCATGAGTGTCCTGTACTAAGTATGTTCATGTTTTAGTTCACTTTGCCTCCAAGATCTTCCCATCGAGTTTGTACACGATTCAGACGATATTCTGGTGGTCAATAAACCTCCTCCATACCTATTCATCCTTGTGGCCAGTACACACTTAACAGCATCACACACATTTTGGCCAAGGATTATGGTCTTCGTCCTCTACGATTTACCCACCGCCTTGATAGGTATGTTCATTCACTATGGGTAACGGTTCACCTAACAAAAGTATGTGGAGGTGATTGTGCTTTAGATTTTACATAAACGTGACCCACATTTGCTTTGATAGGCTCGCGAGACTAGTTTATAAATATACCAGCCAGATCTGAGATTGCGAATCTGGGATTTTGGAGCACAATTTGTTCGTCCTTATGGCTAATTATATGTTAAAACGTGGTGAAAAGTCAAGTCCTAATTCACAATCTTAACTTCTCTCAATCGCTCTCATTTGTTTAAGGCCTTATTTCGACCGCAGTAGATGTTTGACCCTCTTCTAGTACACTTTAGTATCGCTAAGGTTGTCTCCCATCAGGCTTTAAGGCAATAAATCCTCAATACTATTACTTGAATACCCAAGAGAAATCAAATGTTTAAGACATGAAGAAATAACTTGGTGTAGCACTACACTTAGCCGTTCGCTTATGGTTGATGCTCTTTTTTTGTATATGGAACTCCTAAAAGATTGACTACTTACACCTACAATTCATTGGCTTAGATATCTCCCACCCAATTCATTGTTGACTAGCTCTTCGAAACGACCATAGCTGTGGTATCAGCTCATGATGCTAGTAATTTTTAGTTTGATTTGCATGTGAAAGAGCAGACTGAATAGCCTTCTTGCGTGAAAATACATTGGTTAAGCACTGAGTCTCCAGATGTTCGTTTATAACTTGTTGCAGCGCTTATGTCAGTCGTTCAGTTTTAGTTCTTTGTGAGCTAGCTGGTTTACTGGGCAAAATTTTAATGATTTCATGCTTGATAGTTCTTAATTTGTGTATTCATCATGTTTTTACTCAAGTTTTTCAGTGATTATTTCTCATATGTATAGATGAGGGATCAGTATGCTTTCACCTGTACTTGTCTTTATAGAGAAGCTTCATTTTCATTATTCGTCCCAAGAAATAAATATTTTTTAGTCGTTAGTGGGGGTAATCAGTTGTCTTAAAAAAACAGGCCACCTAGGCACCGAAAAGTAGAGACAAACGATTATATGCCTAAAGCATGACGAACTTCCTTATGTGGTAAATATCTATTAGAACAAGTGGTATATTTGTAAACCTTGACTTACTACATTCCTAAGGTTTTTTTTAACCAGTTTACAGATCGATATTAAGGTCGGGACAGGTGAAGCTCAGAGATCGTAGTACTGTGAGCCTATTAAGTCGAGACCGTCAGTTTAATAATAACAACACAAGAGTAGTGACAATGGGACAATTTAAAATAGATATCAGATCCTAGTCTGAATTTTTGTCAAAATTGTCTGAGCCATGTTGGTAGATGCAGACTACTTGATTGGGGTCCGCGTGACTATCGTAACCAATGGTTGGAGACTCTTGGTGACATGGCTCAGAATCGACCACAATGACGTCGGTGTATACACTCTCTCTCACGGCCACGCGTATACAGCCTCTGCCAGGAAAGTACTACTCATTGCCTTCTCGTGGCGGGGTGTTGTTTACGAAAATGAGAGGACGAAAGCGAATGTCCGGCGCTTTAACTGGATCCCAAATCAGTGGTGCACATGGGCTCCAGTATCCTGCGGGAACAAATGGCGTATGAACCAATCGTTGGTCACCGGCTAACATGGGAATGCATCTCCTCACGATGCTCCACTGCCTTGTGGATCAAACTTTCAGGTCAAAGGCTCGGAGTGTGGCCGCCTAAGAGAAAACCACCTGCTTCGGTCTGGACACCCGGGCAGTATCACAGCCCACACACACACACACAAATATGGTGTGGCGCATATATATTTGGTGCCCTCTTGTACCGATATTTATGTGTTGAAATAATAATAATAATTCCCTTAAACTAAGAGATTCTTTTACGAACTAATTCTTTCTTCCTGTATTATATCCTTATTGCAATCTTTCTTTTATATATTACCACCTCTGAATTAACTACTTTTATGAATCCGGTGTCCATCTTGTTGTGTTAATGAAGTATGGTAACTTGGACCGATGCATATATGTGCCTAGTCCTGCGTTGTAGCTGACTGACTGACTGACTTTTGTCAAAATGTGGACACTTGCAAGCCCATTTTTTTCGTGCTGTTTCCAAAATCATCTTGTTACTATTTTTAATTTCTTGGTGAGTCTCTAACTTATAGTAATGTGACTTGTTGCAACTTAGATTCGTAGTCACTGTAAAATGTTGTCTGTGGAAAACCCGTTATTATGTCTTATGGGTAGCTGATTAGAATTCAAAAGAAATTTGTCAAATTGCTCAGGTTATTGCTTAGTAATTAAATTTTTACGAAATTCCAAATGCTTCCATATTATTTCACTTCCGATGTTCTACGAATTTTATTTTATTATTTATGTTTCTGTGTTGCATGAAGTTTAACGGTGATTTTAATTTGTCCTAGCATTTAACACATGGTATTTACACTTCATTTTCGCTTATGGTTTTAAAAAAATGATAGAATGACTTCTGGATTACTTTTAATCGCCAAGAACTACGACACATCTGTACGTCTGCAATCACAAATTAGTAGTAAGGAGGTTGCAAAAGTACGTCTTGTTTATCATATTTATCATTTCTTTCTATATCTAACTTAACGCATTCATATAGATAGTATCACTTTTTGATTTGAAGTTGGATTACAAGCTTGATTTTGATATTTTCACTAGTTCGATTCAGTATTTTCATGCTTCAGCATTTTGACTGTAACTCGGCATCTACGATGTGGCTGTTCAGTAATATTGACCTATAATTTAAGAGACTATATGATGTATATTTATCATTATATTGCATAAATTACAGTTCTTCCCATCAGTCTTCAAAACGAAATAATGAACTTTATAACTCAGTATATGTCCATGCCTTCGTCTATGATCTACTCTTTATTTGGAAAAATCATCGATATTATTAATTCACTAACTAGCTTTTCAATCCATAACCCATAAATTTCCATCTCAACATTTGATGTCAGCACTCACCTGACGATATTCACACCAGGTAGTAAATTAGAGTTTTCTAGGTTTCACCAGACTGACTGGTTGAAACCCCATATAAACATTCCAATACTATAAAATTTAAAGTCTGATAGTCGTGCATGAAGTGCTCAGTTATTGACACCTAGTTCAAAATATTCCAATGGGACATTTCCCACTAAGCTACTAAGTGCTATATGTTGAATGAAGCAAAGTTATGAGATCCAAGTTATTTATAACACAATTTACAGTAAAGTCACTCCAGCATAAAATTTTTTATAAAAATAGTACAAGACTTGCTGTTTCCACTTTTTCGAAGAATTAGATATAAGGATTTAAACGGGTTCTAATATAACCTTATGCTTAACAACTCGGTTATTTGAGTAGTTGCAGTCAACCAACTGTTTATGAATAGTAATTCTGACCGATTTCCTCCTGTCCCTGTTTTATTTATTTATTTATTTATTTGAACACATAAATATTGGTACAAGAGAGCGCCAATATATATGCGCCACACAAAACAATGAAAATTCGAAGAGAAATAGAAAGAAAAAAAAAACTAGGGAACGCAAAAGAAAAAGAGAACAATGACGAAGAGATTGGAGTAAGGTAGTGTGGTAGTAACGACGGAACGAAAAGGTACAATCAGAAGAAATCTTTCAGGTAAAGGAGACACAACCACTTTTTAGAAAGAAAGTAAAAGAAGGTTACAGCAGGATCGCCACTGGCTTCTATTCTGAGCCATATCTGATAACGTCTCTAGCCACTGTGTAGCACCATCTCTCGGACCCCAACCAGGGAGTCGTGAAGGACCAACACAAGCCAGTCCTTTGCAGCTTTCTTTCATGCCACGACACCATGTCATGCACTGACCACCTCTCCGCCTCTTCCAACCAGTCCCAGAGTCGGCAAATAATGCACGACGTGGAATTCTCTGGGACGACATTCGGAGAACATGTCCAAGCCACCGAAGTCGGTGTTTCAAGATGGTGACACCAATTGAGTTATCATCTCTGTGCCCGAACACACGATGCCGAACCTCTGCATTACTGACATGGTGTTGCCACTGAATGTCAGCAATCCTTCGGAGACAGCGATGATCGAACACAGAGAGTCGTCTAACGTCCTCAACTCGGAGAGGCCAGGTTTCACAAGCATAGAGCAAAACTGCTCTCACCGACGCGTTGTAGATCCGACCTTTTACAGCCAGACTAACATCACGAAGGCGCCAAAGGTGGCCCAGATTGGCATAAGCCGCTCTGGCTTTCACTATTCGTGCATTGATCTCATCACTCACACCCCCACCAGCACTTATGCAGCTACCCAGATACACGAACTTCTCAACTACGTCTATCTGCTCACCGTCCAGGGTGAGTACAGGATTAGAATCCTGCCAGTCTTGTAGAAGTACTTTGCACTTCGAAGGTGCAAAGCACATACCATACCTACGGACACTGATTGCCAACTGATTAAGTGCGGATTGCATGCCTTGGGCATTATCGCACAGTAAGACAATATCGTCCGCATACTCAAGGTCGAGAAGTCTTTCTCCAGGCAACAGATCCACACCACCATTACTTACATTCATCAGAGCTGTTTCCAGAATGTCATCGATGGCAAAGTTGAAGAGGAATGGTGAGATTGGGCAACCCTGCCTAACCCCACTGCTCGAATGGAACAATGGAGAGAGGTGGTTGTATGCCCTCACTCTGCCTGAGGTGTTTTTATACAGGGCTTTCAGGATGTTAATAAACTTCTCAGGCACACCCTTCTTCAATAGACAATCCCAGAGAACAGTCCTGTCCAACGAATCGAAGGCAGCCCTGATGTCAAGAAACACTACGATTGTTGGCCTTTGAAAAGTATGGCGGTGTTCTAACATTTGGCGGAGGGTGAAGATATGATCAATACATCCTCGACCAGAACGAAACCCAGCCTGCTCCTCGCGAGTCAATCTTTCTCGGGTTTTGAACAACCTACGAAGAATGACGGAAGCCAATAGCTTGGACGCAATCGGAAGTAAACTTATCCCCCGATAGTTGTTACAAGAACGACGTGAACCCTTTTTAAAGATAGGGACAACTATCGACTCATTCCATGACGTTGGTACACACTCTAGTTCCCAAACCTTTGTAAACAACGTCGTCAATTCCTTAGTCAAAAAGTCACCACCATCTTTAAAAAGAGCCGGAGGTAAGTCATCTGGGCCAGGTGATTTGTAACGCTTCAAGAGTTGGAGTTCCTTGCGGACTTCCTCCTCATTTGGTGGATCAGTCGTCACCGGCCATGGAGGGCAGGACAGTCTGACCGATGTTGCCGGAGCAGCAGGCCAGTTGAACTGCCCTTCGAAAAATTCTGCCCATCGTCCAAGACGTCGATGGATGTTAGTGATTGGCATCCCATCATCCTCGCAGATTGTTTCACTCACACCAGACTTCTTGCTGCCAGTGGCTCGGATGAGCTGGAAGAGCTTCCGGTAGTTACCAGATGCAGCTGCTGTCCTGTAAAACCAAGCTAGAGTATGTGCTCGCATTTGTGGTAGAGGCGAACACTGGCTCTGGTCAATGTACTTTCCTCCATTTGGAGTAGGTATAATAATAGATCCATATACAGGCTGTCAGACAGAGAAGCTTATCCTTTAGGGATACAGAAAATAGTCTCCTGCTTTTTGCACGGAACATCCTCCTAATTGCTACAGACAAAGAGTTCTTAAGTAAACCGGAAGTCTAGTGGATTCTGAATTCCAGATTCATATACAGGTGTCTTAGAGACGGGATTTCTGTAGTCCCCTGTTCGAGTTGTTCTCACTTATCCACGAAAAGGTTAAGATAGTTCTTACTTCGTTTTATCTAATAAGTCAACATTGGATAAAATAAGATAACTATGGCGTTTCAGTGCCTTTGTTTTGTTGTAAATTGTATTATACATAACTGTATGAATGTACCGCTTGAGTAAATGATATCGGTAGACATTTTTTCCTAATTTCCCTTATTTTCTGTAATAATGTTATAAATATCCTCTTTTAATAATTGTCAGACGTCTTGTTGGTTAAGATTTGGCTCCTAATTTAATCTATCTTAACATTTCAGTAAGGAATATCAAGTGAATTAGCTAGGTGTACCTATCCCCTTTCTTCAACGTAGCAAGACTAGTCTGTTAGTTCACATGTCTGTTTCTGAACATGTTACTTTTGCTCAGTAAGCCAATAGTTTACATCATTGTGTACTTAGTCAATAAAGTGTGTAGTGTAAGTTAATCTAAAAATTTTTGGAGTTTCCATGGTTTTGGTGTTATTTTTGTACACGACCTTATACATATTTCAACCCTAACCCATTATCGAGGCCGAGAAATTTGGAAATATTACAATTAAAGCGCGAATATCACCATGCAGTTAACACTAGATTTTACCATGAAATTTCATCTACAAATTATTCCGAACTAAGACGTATTCTTAATTAGCTATGCAATAAAAATAGTCTATAATAACGTTGTATTAAAGCTACTTCCTTGTTTTGTTTTCACTTTATAAGTATTATATATGTCATGTCGAAGGCTGTTTCCCAACCGAACCAATCAATCAATGTACTGGCTTTGAGATAAACAATGGAGTAGTGGTTTGTAGCCAACCTGTCGGGCCTATCAGTCGTAGAATGGGTGTACATGGCGTTGTACCAGAATCAGCTGGTGGGAAGTTCGCTCGGACACATTTCTTACGCTTAAACTACAATTCTGTCACGAATACAAGTCTAGTCATATGTCGTCTATTCACTGGGCGTACACATCAAATCCGAGTACATGTGCAGTACTTAGGTAATAAAATACATCATATAACTTGTATCCGTACATTTTTGGTACAGTTATAAATCTTTGTAAATGTACGCAATGTTGAATTATTTCTTAAGAATAGTCTTAACTTAGAATGAGCAACGAAAACACAATAACCTTGTTATTAACCACCTTCTAATCAATGTTGGAAGCTTCAGATGGTATTACTCGTAGTCGGTGGCACTGACCCACTCATTATTACTTTAATTCCATAACTATCATCTTAATTTCATTCGTCTTTTTTTAAATTTTCTATTCCTTTTGGTTTTTACTGTTGTTTGCACTGAGTTAACTCTGAAGATTATAATCGACACTACGTACTATATTGTCAGCCGAACCGGTGAACTATGTCACGAGTTTACACAATCTAGACCTTAACGCTTATCGGTGCTCGCGCCCCTTCTAACCCAGTGGCCAATCAGAAGACGATGACCGAAGGCAGACTAACTGTTGTCCGATCCGATCATGACAAAAACCTATACAATAATATGCTGAAAATGCCTAACCACATAACGCGCCAAACAACAAATTACACTTTAAGCACAATCATGCCATAAGTGGTAGAGGGTCGAAACAAGCAGTACATAATTAACTAACATTAATTACAGAAAAGTAAAGGATATTAGTGACAATCCGCTGAAAGTTTACAGTTACGGCGATGTAAAAATGCAGTAATAAAGTTATTGATTAATTATACAGTAACGATGTAAATATTAATAGTCCGGAAAATATGGCTGAAGGTCCCAACTTCTCCAATATTCTTTAGAGGCCCTATATCTGACTCCAATTAGATCGTATGAATGATTGTTGTCAAAATATACATCCTAGCTATCTACGTATATAATTATTGACTTAACTCGCGTTAGTAAGTAACGGAATTAAAATAAGTCAAATACGAGAAAGGATTTCGAATACGTATATTTTGTACTATTGATTCAGGCAGACGATCAAAGGAACGAAGCGAAACGAAATGATGCGTGGTGGAAAAAACATCTGAGCCAAATCAATTTAACCAAGCGTTAATCAATATTTATAGTCACACAAAAATAAGCTGCAGACGTGTGACGAGTAGGATAAAAAGTTTACATACACATGTTCATATAAAAACAGTCAAGGTTGATAAGCGAATAATTGACAATTTCAAAATGTAACTCAAGAAGAATGGATAAATTGGCCTATCCAGAAGCTAGAATAAGTTGTGTGGGCATAACATAGTAACCGACACTACAAATCGTTCTGTGTTAATGTCTTGTTTGGGTAAAAATGACTTCGTTCCTGCTTGTAATGACTGTTATCCCCGTGTTATTTCTGTTTAGGTTATCCGATTGTTGATGATCCCCTATACAATTCAGCTGATTGGGGTGAATTAAAAGGGAAAGGTGCTAATTATGGAATGACTCTAGAAGAAGTTGTCCAAAGATTGAGTGATTCTCGTAACAGGGAAAAGTACAGAATCCAAGAGGTAGGACTCTTCTTGAATTTCATATTATGCTAGTTTTTCGTGATTTCATTGCTACCACTTGTTCTGAATTGTGGTTTCTCATCGTTTTTGAAACTTTCTCTTTACAAACAAATCCGCATAATTTATTCATGAATGGTTGCACTTAAAATTCTTTGGACATGGTAACATTTAAATACTACTTAGAATAACAGTAATCGGAACCAGTTACTTCACTAGTTTGAACGTAATCTAGATTTCTTTACTCTTCAAAGCAAACATTTCATCTAATTAATTCAAAGTATATATGTTTTAGCGTCCAGGTAAGTAGGTACTCAGTGCAAAACTTTCAAACTGGATTATTAAAATGTTTTCAGTAATCCTTTAAAGTTTGGATTCCACATCTGTTCCAAATTCAATTCAAATTGCCCTTCAGTTGCAAGCTGGTTTGCTCTCTGCCACTGTAGATTGTTTCTGATAGTATCCGGCCGATGGATGTGGCGTATCTTGCGTGGAAAATTGTTTTTAAGTACCTATACTTCTTTAGTGATAGCTACGATAGTTCTCAGAGTAAATTGCCGACTGACTGACTCAGAGTAACTTGCTTGGTACCAAAACCCAAAATCCAACTATGCTTAATCACAATACAAAGACTAGTTATGAAGGTTTATTTGACCTCAAACAAATTGAAATTATTCATGAATACACATTTCTATACTGATTTTACTCACACTTAATGATTGGTTCGTATTTATCACACGGAAGAAATACACAGAATTACTTCAAAAACCCAAGCTACGAGTTTCACACTGAATTGATACAAAGAATATCATATCTGTTATATTCACCTCAGCTTAGCTCCTGTTTTACAATATATATTTTGTTTAGATTATTCCGATCCCTAATTCCATCGAGATAGGGTTAAAATTGCATTATTTAAACAGTCGCAGATAAAAATAAGAATATCATATGGATGTGTTTATATGATCAAGATTATCTCAACAACTTGAATCTAGAAAGAAAATTTTTTCATCAGTCCTACATATCCTGTCGAGTTAATTGATGCAACAGGCTTTTGTTTATAGTAGTACACCATGATGCAATGAAAAATTATTATTTGTTTTTTCTCACTATGAACTGTTCGTGTACACATGCAACTTTGTCAAACCTACTTATACGTGATCAATCAGTTGGCATCAATAAGCCATACATAAACATTGTAATTCGAAGCTGAATATATAAACATGTGCTTTGTAAATTGATCATACTATTTGTTTGCTTATTTGTCTTAGTCTAAAACTAAATGGCTCAGTAAAAATCACTAGTTTGTTGTAATGTAGCTCATTCACCAAGTACAAATTTGTGTACTCGGCTTTTAGTCAAACCTTATGTGTAAGTGGTACCCATACTCAAAAAAGCGGAGAGGGACTTGGCCCACTGTAACCTAATGGTTGAAATCCTAACTCCTTAATCACTAAGCCAATGGCCCACCAGAGTACGCAACTAACTACTTATATTTGAGATTGTCAATTATCACTACTTTGTCATTTATGTCGCATCGTATCACTCTTAAAGGTGATTTATCTTTGGTTTTTTCTTCAGACCGATGAAAAGTTGGAAAGTTCTCTTGATCCAAATGTATTAGAGCGTCTGCAATTGTGTAAAGATCCCTTATGCCCTGATTGCAAGCTTACTTTCAAGGATCCAAAAATGAATAACTTAATACTACGACTGCACGCTTATCGTTATAGTGGATCTGATTGGTGCTATTCTGCACCTTTACCCAGTTGGGTTATAAATGAGAATGTACCAGACTTGCATGGTGCAATAGAAGAGGCAATGAAACAGTTATAAATATTTGTGGGTATATTAGTTTTTCTCCATGTTTGTTTAGTTTGTTCTATATCATTTGAAATATTCATGCGTACCATATATCAGTCAGTCAGTTACAGCGTAGGACCAGGTGCATATATGTGCATCGGTCCAAGTTGCCACACCTCATTAGCACAACAAGATAAACACCAAATTCATAGTAGTTACTTTAATGGTAATAATATATAAAAGAAAGATTGCATATCAGGACATAGCGCAGGACGAAAGAATTAGTTCGTAGAAAGGAAAATATAAAGTAATTTTAATCTCATAGTTTAAGGAAAGACAGAGTGTATAGACCTAAACTATGTCACCCAGAGTCTCCAACCATTGATTACGATAGCTACGCGGACCCCAACCAAATAGTCTGCATCTACCAACATGGCTAAGACTAGAAGTTAGTAACTTCAAGCACTGATGCCAAATTTTAGTTTGGCCACCCCTAACTTTCTTCCAATCATCCACAACACTCGTCAACATTGTGCGTCGTAATCGGTGTTCAGGCATACGTAACACGTGCCCCAACCATCTTAGCCAGTGAAGATTTACAACGTCATCAACAGATATACCATTATTCCCTAATACCCTGCGTCTAACCTCACTATTACTTATCCGGTGATCCCAGCAGATGAGAGCAATATTTCTAAGGCATCTGTGGTAAAATACTAGTAGCTTACGAGTATTTTCTACTCTTAATGGACACGTTTCTCTGCCGTCATATAGAACATTAGCGAACTACTGCACAGTATACTCGTCCCTTAATTGAGATACGGATATCTCGCCTTCGCCATAGGTGACGTACGTTGGCAAAAGTCAAACGAGCTTTTCGAATTCGTGCTGAGATTTCGTCAGACACCAACTCATTAGGGCTGATCAGACTTCCAAAATAAGTGTTATATTTCTCTCTTACGGTTATGATCCAGCTATTCCTATTGCTTAGTATTCTTGGACACTAAATCACTCGACAAGTCCCCAAATCAGAACACGGTTGAAAAGGAAAGAAATTATATTCCAAATAACAAGGTTAGATGGAGGCAAGAAGCACATTATGGAAAACGTTAGTATATTTATACTACTTACATGAGAAGATTCTAGAGTATTCTCCAAGTATCGACTAGTGCTGATTGAATAAGAATTAGCCAATTAGCGTGCACCAAAGCAACCGTGCATTGAGCATGCTTTAATCCAGTCTATGTCCCGCTAACAATAAGTGACGTTGTCGACGTGTTCGATAAGTGGAACACGAATATGAATAGTTTAGTTATTTAACAATGATACGATAAAAATATACGTATAGTATTGGTCCATAAATGGATCCCTGAAGTTACCATTCCTTTTCTCATCGGGATATAACAATAACACAGACTTTTTTTATCTTATTTTACGCATTCGGTTTCCTCACTTTCCCTTTATCAGAGTAATTGGTTTTGTTCCCTCAGTTGACTTTCTGTTTACTAAGTTTGGTTGCTTAAATTAATAGGTAATTATGATAGGTTCCGAAAATGAAATGCAATTTTCAGTGTATTGATCAAATTCGATTATGTTTCTTACAACAATGAACATATTGTAAAAGTTGAAACTGGTTTTCCGAATTAATATGGATTATAATCTTTTCATATGATTGCTGAGTAACTAGATTAATATATATATACGTCCCATCTATCGTAAGCTCCCGCTCCACTTATTAACTCGTGTCGTACGTCTTAGTATTATTATATTTTTTGTCAGTCTGTTATTTACAGCCCTTTTTAGCTTGTCCATGTCTAATTGTTATTTCCAATTATATGGTGTGATCTGGGCCACTATGTTTGCATACAAACCAAATCTATTTGAAGTATTTAACACAGGCTGGCTTCTGCACTCAAGCATAGAGCATAGAGAGAAACTAGAGAATCCTGAACAGAAAGAAACGTAGCTGTTGATTCAAAATTAATAGTACTGGTCGGACTTGTAACTGAACAACTCAGAGACACTTAGCCATAGAGTAAATAAGGGATCTTATTAGAATTATAATTCTCATTAGTGACTAGTCATGTGATTTTTATCAGCAGTCTCCCGGACGTAATATTCATTTTATTTATTACCTATAAAATGTCCAACTAATTTATTGTTAAAATATCAATGCAAAATAGGGATTTTAGTAGTTGATTTGTTTACTTCCTATTTCAGCTTCTAAAATTAATTGTTTTGTTTGATGCAGTACTTCATGAATTACATACAGAAGATATGCTACTGTTACGAATTTAGCGTTCACTGAAACATAACGGATTCAGTTTTAAGACACCCCATAATAAAAAATATCAAAATACGCTACTACGTACCTTCGTAAGACCTAACCGAATGAATCCTTATAACAAACATGTTTCCGTGACCTGCTCACGATTTGTTAAAACTATACTAAACAGACTCTACTCACTGACCTGAAATGTGACCTCGTGACTAGCCAGTCAAAATGTAGCTTTTGTGAGAGTCCTAAAATCCAAAACGTTGGTAGGATTATACAGCATTAGAAGCTGATTAATGGTTGTATTGAGGGTAAATATCGATAAATCAAGCAGGAAGTCCTACTACTATAAGCTGCCATTAAAATAAATCCCTAACCCTAACACTCCTTAATCTAATTCCTAGCACCTAATGCTCGTAATCTTTGCACTCCTAACACAGAAATACTGATTGCAGTTTATTCTACAAGAAAATCATCATCTAGTCTTTTCAAAGAATGAACTGTAGCCAAAAACGTAGGTCTCGACAACGAGCTACTCGTAATAGCATGTAAAATTCGCGCTAATATCCAACGTCGACTATCCCAATTTTGATTGGCTTTTCAAGACCGCCGGCATATTGTAGTATTACCATACGTTTTAATGTTGCGCCAACCAGAATAAACCATTCACAGGTTTTCTCATAGGGATATCATATTTGATTAAAAATGTTAATCATGACTTACCATATTGTCTTCCATTATCGATGAAACTTATTGAAGCACAGAAGAACAGCTGGCGGAAAATGACGGCAATCAATTCAAGTATGATTGCTACGTTCATTTTATACTTCTTCCCCTTTAGATATGATCTCACAATCCTACATCCTTCTCATTTTGAATCATTATGTTAACTCACGTTATTCACTTAGACTATATACCTGTCTATTTAAATAGTAATAAAAAATAAATAAAAAGGTATATGACAGTTAAATGGGCAGTTGGAATACTGTTGGTTTTTTCTATTTCGTTAAAATTCTACGTTGTGTAAGATTGACTACTGACTTTTGGTATATTTGGATAGTGTAATAAAGAGATGATTATCAGAACTACGTGATATATTGGCACAATAAATTCCTAACGATCTGATCACACATATAGTTTCAAGATACTCAACACTCATTTCCTCGTTTCATTAAGAATATCTACGTAAAAACAATTCACTATAAGCAAAAGCAAGTTTCTTTAATGAAAACATTGATCAAAATAGAACTGATAAGTTTGATGAGATAGACTGATTATAAAATTATTAACAAGAAAAAAATGCAGTCTTAAATCATCGATATGTCTTGTAGTGGCTGTGCTTCGTTGACCAATCACCTTCGTAACCGTTATAATCTAATCCTCAACGGTGTTTGAAATCAGAAGGCAGAGTCAGCGAACCGAGAGTGTAGTGTTAAATATATATATATGAAAATGAATGGATCGTCGAATCAATAAAGCTAGCAGAATGAATATATGCGTAGGCGGTAAGAAATGTTCAAACATACATACTTCATACAAGCACAATAATAATAAAGGTACAATAAGCTGTTATAGTACGGATGACTTTGTCCACTAAATAAGTTAACAAAAGGGCTTAACTGAGTTAAATGAGAACAAACTCAATCGCACGTGAGTTGCTCTAGTGTCTTAGATATTTTTTCAGAATTGTATTGTACCCAACGTTGTTCGATGACTGTTTAATAAATTAATTTATTCAAATATTGCTTTATCACATATTTCAGTGCATTCAAATTCATTTTGTATCGTTTGTTTGAATCTTCTTATTGGTGTTTATGACTGCAATTGATCAGTCTCTTATTGGCGTATGTGAATCCTATACAGATTGCTTCGATATTGCCTTAAGTCACGAGCATTATAAGCAAAGGTGGATGGTGGCTGGCAGTAGAATCCAGCAGGTGCGTTTTGTCCTATTTGAGACTCGTCAGCTGGATGTACCTCCATCCCAGAATTGTTCACTCAGTAACTCGACACTGATCAATTGCAGTCCTAAACATCAATGGGAAGATTCAAGCAAACAATAAAAAATGAATTCAAACTTCACTTCGTTGCACAAGCCAGTGGCTATCAGGACTCAGTAGTCAAGTGGGTAACGCGATGGCGCTTGAAGCGAACGGTATTCGATTCGATTCTTGGAGTGAACACCAATTCTCGGGTGCAGGTGCATCCGGCTGACAAGTCCCAAATAGGTCGAAACGCGCGTCCTGGATTCCACTACTAGCCACCATCCATATTTTCAGTACATTTTTTATGAATTATTTTACTGTGTAAGAGAGAACTTATAGGATTTATAATTTGTGATTTAATCTTATATCATTACAATAAAGTCCGTTAATTCTCCAACACTATCGAAGTTTGTACACCTAATTAACAAAGTTAACCATCAATAAAGTCAATCAGGACAAAGACAGATTGGTTTTAAGAAAGAACTTCATTTTTTTAGCTCTAAAGGCGACAATTTATACTGTGTTGCTTGTAGTTTTGACAATAATTAGCAGTGGATTCTACAAAATCTACTTTGTCTTATATGAAATTTACCAACTGAATGCACCTCAACTTGAAAATTTATGTTCCATACTAGAACCCCAAACCCTTATTGTTTAATACCAACGTCAGATTATTCACCAGCCTATACATTAACGTCGAATGTTTCCAACTAAATAAATAACTTGTGATTAATACAATTTTCAAAACTAACTTTAACAGTTCTTTTTCATTAAATAATCCTATATTATTTCAAACATTCAATTGTATAACAAACTACCCAGCTATGATTCAACATTCTATACACTTAGTAGATTATAAACAAAGTGATCCCGGATACTGTTAGAGGTATGAAAACAGTTGTGTTTCCAACCCCTTGTACATTGAGCAGTATGACTTCACCTTCGTACCTTAAGTTGCTGATTTTAGTCTTACTACCCTCCAGCCGACCTATCTGTCATTGCAAAACCTAGGAAAACAACTGTTCTAGCTAATGTATGTCGACTAAGTTGTCAGAATACGCAACCTCGACCACTACGTCAAGGCAGCAGCTATAGTTAAACCTATACAATTGATTCACAGTCGTTATGTATTGAGAATTACACCAATAAACAATGTTCACGTCATATGGTTTTCCTTCTCTACGCCATCAAGACAAATACATGCTGTTTTATTCAGGTTTTTAATATACAGTACTACTAGTACATGGATGAGTCATGTGGTTACAATTTAAATATAAAACTGTCAAAAACCACTCAAGAAACACCGACACAATGACTCCGAACAAATTGATGTGAACTATGGTAGAATGAAATGCGCAAGGCTACAATATATGTATATATATTCCACTCTGCCAATTTACGTCAATTTGTTCCGAGTCATTGTATGTATAAATAGAATAAAATCAACATATTAAAGGAATGCTGATACTTGGTATAAAGTGATTAGTGTAGGAAAAATCAATACCACAAATTATACGGTATCTATAGTTTGAGTAGCATTAGTAAACTAGAAGTAAATCTGAACAGTGGCTGAATGATTAGATTAAATACAAGACACAAAATTGTAACGTTGCGCAGTATTGACTAGATATCTAAAGAATCGATGACCTATGACTTGAGTTGAAAAAGTAGTTCGGAAGAGTCCCTAGTTCGGACTATGGATTTATTTCAATGGCTATCATCGTTACATCATGAAGTGACCTAACTTATACAGCCAATAAAAATCAGTAACCACTGAGTAGCTGCACTCACTAGTCTTTAATCTTAACGGGTGATTCCCGGTGTTCTAATGAGAAGCCATAACCACTGAAGATGGATGATGGCCATATAATATTGTAAGTTTAATGAAGTTAGAAATCCAAACCATAAGTCGCTGTCTCATCTGGTGTAATTGCTCGTTACGAGATTTGGAGATCTGGGGTTCGATCCCCAGTACGTTTGTAGATACGCAATGCCGAGGAGTCCCACAGGAGGACGAAATTACTGTCCAGTGCTTCCTGGTTCTCAACGGTTATTTCGTGATGTTAGCTATGAGATTAAACACTCCACCAACCCATTACTTACCAAAAACGGTTAACAAAATTAATCAGGTGACTGAGGTGATCAGATTGGTAATTTATATCAGGAAATCAATATATAAATCCAAACTAAAAGACAGATACACTGGTCTTCACATGACCTGATACAACTGGTGAATAGAAGCTGTCACAGACAAATTCGTCAGCATAGACTGATTAAACGCTTGTAGAATAGTAATTAAACAAGGCATTTTTACGTCAACATGACACTGAACATTATGTCCAGAAGAACAACGAAAACTTTACAATCCAACCATTTAGCTTAGAGAATTCAATAAAATCAAAATAAAATAATCAGTCCTATTTCTTTATCAAATGGCTCCAAACACCAATACAGAAAAATATAATGATTACATTTAATTTGTTGAAGAGTTGTAATCTCATTTTATCAATTCAATATAAGTCATAACCGATAAAAAAGAATAAGGAATGGATTAAAAAACAGGGAAACAGAATACAAAACTTAATTTCACATTAAAATAGAGATTTACTTCTTCGTGTAATAACATAGAAATATAATATTCGGATAATGAAAATTCATACAACAGTAGAGTACGCATAAGACATCATTTCATTCGAGTGAAATTTATAGCTTTGATATGATCAAGTGGAAAATATAACCAAGTTACTTAACTAAAAAGAAAATTTACAAATATCTCTCTTGTTTAAGGAATTATTATCATATAAAATGGTCATTACAAATATGTATACAAGGATATGTATGTACGATTGATCAATATTTATTAACATCAAGATTCTGATGATCAGAATCTACACATTCGGCATTGTTGTCATTAACTGTGGAAATGTCTTTAGCAGAATTTCCAACTATAACCTGTTGTGATTGATGTCCAGATAATAAATATAATAAACATTGTTCCAGTAGTCTAACACATGAATCGAAACAAGGTCTGAAATATAGAAGAAAATTACTTCCATTATTAATATAACAAAGTTAATTGTTTTTGTCAAGTTGGATTGTGACATAAGTGCATCCTGAATGATCTTCAATTTAAACAAGAGTATTAATTAAAGTTTGGTTATGGATAGCAGCGGAATCGAAGACCCATATTTTGTCCTATTTACGACTCGTTAGCTAGATGTACCTGCATTGCTGTATTGGTGTTCTTCACACTGAGACCCGAATGCGAATTCGCTTCAGATCCCAACGCACTATCCATTGACCTACTGAGTCCATTAAACTACTAACTTGTTCAGCGGGCATAAATTTGTTTTGAAGTGCGCTTGGTTATTGTATTTTAGGATCTAATGGTTTAATATGTTTTGATGAACTGTCACTTTTATAGATAAACCAATCAGGATTAATGTGTATTAAAGATTTTTATGCGAAATTAAAGAGTAGTCCTGTAACAGCAACGAAAACACATTGGAGGAGGAAAGATTAACAGTTAATTGATGTGCTTCATTATTTATCTTGTGAACAGAGTCAAAAATGAAAACACCATGGATTAATGCTACAACTGCATAAGCAAAGTGAATGAATGGTTGTAAGCTGCTACTGGTTTGACGATTTGCACATTCTGTGCATTTACACTATACTTAGTGTGGTGGTTATACATCATCCACCTGAGCTAGAAATCTTCTCCACCATCTCAAAAACTAGTAACTTATTTTACTGACCCGGGATTTCTCGGTTGGTGTCCCTAGTTGTGTGGTTATTGTTAGCATGTTCTGAGTCCATTGTGAAGAAATTCTAATAGCTCACTTCATTTGAAGAAGAATTTCAACTGTTTCGGGTTGATAATAAGTTAACCATAGTAATATACCGTGGAGACAACCCGAAGAAAACATGGATACTATGACCGCTAAAACTCAACTATATCAGTTGTGAAGCAATTATTCAATAGTGGTCATATGATAACTGTTGAGCTATATCTCAAAGCTGGCTGATACTTGACAGTATATTGATTTCCCAATCATCAAAATAGAGAGAAAGTATTAAGGTATTTCTTCGTTGAGAGGGAGTAAATTACAAACTCTAATAAACAAAAAATTAGGTGAGACTATAATTTATGGACTACCTTCGGGCGACGCTAAACTGACCTTGAGAGTGTCCACCTAATAACTAGGACCAAAAATGAGGCTTAAAAACCAGTGCTAGGAATCAGAATTATGGTTGGCAGTTGATGATCAAGGTTAGGAATTAAATCTCGGGTTTTCATCACGAACTGACGTCAGCTATAATGCCAAAACTCCATTTATCCAAATGGATGAGTGAATTTCGCGCCAAAATTGGAGACCTGTTATTTTATACGTGATTAGTTCGTCCATAAATTATAGTCTCGTCAAAAATTACCAACCAGTAAATATGTGAAAGTGAAGTGGTAATATATGACGACGTAAAAGTACTCATCATCAATCGGAAAGTGAAATAAAACAACATGATACGCAGCGAGGAAGGTGAGTGAGCGGAAATGGTGTAACCAAGCCTTAATCGATATTTATAGTCACACAAAAATAAGCTACAGAAATGTGATGATTAGGATAAGTGGTGCATATATATGCGCTCACATAAAAACAGTCAAGGTTGATAAGTTACAAGGTCAAAATGTAGCTTGAGAAAAATGATTAAATTGGTCTGTGTACAGAAATGAGAATAACCTATGTGGGCTTGACATGTGGCCATTCACTACACATAAGCCAATTACTTCAAATTCACCAGAGAGATACAAGTGTGGCTAGACATCACATCAACTGATGTGGCTTAAGGTCGAGGACATTAACTTGAACATGGCAATTAAGTATATGCTATGTTGGTATGAGGAATCATTTGTGTATTTTAGAAAACTGTTTTTCTTGATGTAAACTTGATCCACATGACTGATCGTCTTTATTTAATATATAAATGAAATTATGAATAAATTTGAAGCAAAAATCCCACCTATTTCTTGGATCCAATGAAATGCATTGACTTGTCATGTTTAATAATATTGGTGGTGTATTGATAGGAAAATTTTCTAGCTTCATTAATTCATTCATTTCTATACACAAAGTTTTTGCATCACGTATTAAGTTATCTGGATCAGCATTTGTACGTAGAATTAATTGACACATAATTGTACCAAATGAATATACATCTACTGAATTATCATATGGTTGACCAGCTATCATTTCTGGAGCCATCCAGTATGGACTACCAACCTTTTTATAATTAATCATGAGGAAGAGGGAAACAAGAGAGTTATATACAGAAAAGGATATTTAAAATACAAGAACTTCATTATTTCAGTGAGTTATACAGGCTGGCACATATATGTATCGGTTCAAATTCACATACCATATCAACACAGGAAGATTAGATCATCGAACTAGTAGAAATAGCTATAGCGGAAAATTTTCAGATATAGCCAATATGATTAGAGAAGAAAGAATAAAATTGACCAGTAAAAATTATGAATATTTTAAGAAAAAGAGTGGAATATATAGGTCAATGTGACTGGTTTTGGTTAATGCCACTCAAGGTATCTAACCGATGGTTACGATAATTGCGCGGATCCTAACAAGGGAGCCTACATCTATTTAAACAGCTCGGTCCAGTAGTCAATAACTTTATGAACTGATGTTATATCTTGGTTTGGTTGCCTTTAGCTTTCTTCCAACGACTCCTATAATATTGTTCGTGAAGGTAGACAGTGGTTGGGTATACGCAATACATATCCTAATCACTTTAATCGTTGAATGTTTACTACTCATCGATTGGTTGACTATCTTTACCTAGTACTCTGCATTTAAACTCAGACATTTTTTATTTAAGACCAGTATAAATCATGGGTTTAGGGACAAAACTATCCAAGGTTATGTCGTTGGTCTGAACCTAAGTGGATTTAGGCAGATGTGATAATGGTGTGGTGAACAAGAATTTAGTTGAGGACAACCAAATTACCGAGTATCTTGCTGAAATATAAGAATCGTAAACTGAATACTTCATTTGAGAATTCCCATCATTTGTCTTTCACATTACGTATAATTCGTTCAGTCCACAATTCCTTTCAATTTTCCTTTTATTCTCTTCAACTCGATCTTTTTAGCCTTCAGCTACCAGGTTTTCCACTTTCGGTGTTACGTACTACTTATGTCGACAGACATAAGTAACATACACCACAGTAATATTAATAGTCTTCATATATAGCGTGATTTGCAGCTGAGCATATGAAATATTTGGTAAAAATAAATTATAATATTTAAATAATATTGGATTAATCGAAACAAGTTCATTAAAAATGGACTTTTGTATAAGTGTAGTGTATTTGTAGAATTGAATGATCTTATGGCTAATAAAAATGATTTTAGAAACAGTGAAATAGACTCTTATTAGTTTCCCTGAAAAACAGTGTTTTAATACCTTTGTTTATTCTACCTTACTGTTACTGTGGTGTGGGTTACTTATATCCACATAAGTAGTATACAACGGTGGTCAGGCATAGAATGTATTTTAGCAGAAGATTGATAAGGAAAGAACGGGAACGGAACGCAATTGGTATGAAAATGCATGAACGATGAAATCTGAGACAATACACTGATATTTAGAAAAGGAACAGTCAAGTTTGAGACGATGGATTGATATTTTGCAAATTAACTTACAGTGTCGGTTATTATGTTAAGCCCATATACTTTATTCTACATTTCGGACAGACCATTCTATTCATTCTACTTGAGTCACATTCTGACCTTGTTATTTATTCGCTTATCAATCTTCACTGTTTTATATGAGCGCGTAGGTGTTGTGTACATTTCTTATCCCATTACTCATCACATGTCTGTAACTTACTTTTGTGTAACCATAATTATTGATTAAAGCTTGGTTAAATGGGAGTTGGCTTACCAGCCATCTCCACTCTGCATTGTTTCTCTTCTTTCTATTCCATTCGCTTTACATACAAAAGATAAGTATTCACAAGTCCATTCTCGTTATTCGACTTACTTAATTCCGTTATTGATTAACGCAATTTAAGTCGATGACTATATACGAGGATAGGCGATAACAAACATTCTATACGATCTAATTGGAGTCAGATTCTCGAGCCACTAAAGTGAAGAGTCCTTTCGACATCGTTCTATCTAAACAACGACAAAAATAACGGGCCCCACAAACTACCTACTATATGATTCTCAGATTTTATTGAGATGCTCTGTAATTTCGAATCCAATACACTAAACTGTTTCCACTCGTGTTCTTGTTCACTAAATTCAACAAAATTTTATTGCCAATATTATTGTAATTATAATCATACTGTAGAAGTATGTATATTTGTGATTGTACAGCTCTGAAATAAATTTGCCGAAAACAGAACTCTCTAATGGACTAATCATTCTTATTTTATGTCTCAATAGGCATATTCTATTTACTAGAAACTGTTATAACGCTCGGTTTTACTTCGTCTAGTGTTATAACGGTTGGGTTTCCACTTTTACATGAATGGGACGTAAATAACCTTAGACGAATATCTACATTAGATTCCCTCCCAGTGTCTATTCCACAGGACTTCAACATGACTCAGATCAAGAACACGTGATTAGCCTGACCACAACGTAAATATATATTCCACACCAAAACCCGAAACAATCCAACAACAATGAACAATCAATAATAAGTGAGTAATGATAATAAGGATAGGGGAATATATAACTCGTCTGACTCCTATCAGACTATCTACATGTCTGACTAAGGAGACAACCAATCGCTATCATTCTCGCCCACACATCAGAAACATACTGTGTCATGAAGTTATTGTTAAAATGGTATAAAATTCGAGATCACATTGTAATTCAGTATGATACTTAAAATGGTATATTTTTGTCCAGTATATTTGTGGTGAGACTTTGATTTATGGACGACCCTGGAAAGATACTAAAGTGACCTCGAGAAAACCCACCTACCTACTACGATCGGAAGAAGGCCATAAATTCGTGTGAGAAATTAGGATCGGGATTTAGAGTTAGGAATTAAAGTTATCATCACGAAATGACATCAGACAGTGCTAAAACGTTAGGATAGACTCCACTTTCGTTCGTAATTTTGACCGTGCACCTGGCAACCAACCAAAATGAAGTAATCATTATATGCACTATCGTAAACCAAGATGGAGGGTATGTTTCGTTCTCTGTCGTTGTTGGTCGCTTACATGAAAATGTAAAGTTTTCTACGACGAAAATACTACTCTATAATGCTACGGACGTGTCAACGGTAGTGCACTCAAGTCATGATGGAAGAAAAATTACAACATGGCAAAAACCATATCTCCAATTTATCCTAAAATATAAATTACCCCAACATATCCACAATTGAGTAACTAAGTAAACGACATAATAACCGTAATTACTGACCACGACACACTCAGACGAACTAGGTCCTATTTTGCTATATAGGTGAATGAATTTCTCGCCGAAGTCCGAGACCTGACATCTTAAATCTAATTGGCTCGTCCAAAAATTATAGTCTTGCCATATTTGTTTTATTTCAGTGTAATATTTATTCAGTGTAATATCAAGAATTCATTTTGTTTTTGAGTCACAGTAAAATCCACTTATTAATATATATATTTCCATTATCTACAGTTGTATATGGATATTCATTATTGACTAATCATTGTTTTCCAGTGAAGTCTATGTATAAATGAGTGTGTTTAATCGCTATGTGTTTTAAAGGGTGATATAAAATTATTATCTATCATCAGTGATTATCATTTTTGTTTGCGTTGTGTAAACCTTAGTTTTGGTTTTCCAAATTGTACATGATATAGGATACAACTGGTTTAAGCTTTAAAACTGCTTTGACTATTCACTCTATGCATTTCACACTCATGTTTATTTCATTCAATATAGTGTTTAAGAGATCATAATATAACAGTATCAGCTCTCTTACCCAGTAACTAAGTGCATATACTAAGGGATAAAAAACAGTTTATGGTATGAAACACATATATTAAGCAACGTCAAAAAATACCCCTAGGATACTGAAATTATTTCATTTGGTTGAGTGAAATTACTTGAAACCAATAGATACTGACTTTTTAATGCTTAACAATCATTTCACTTACTACAGTATGTCTTCTTGGATGATTGTATGCATGATGACGTCTAAGACGAGGAGTATGATTACGTTGAACATCGGTGTTATTTGAAGTATCAGAAGAAGAATCTTGAATTGTTGATGCGGAGTCATTTATTGTTGTGTGATCGGAGCATTTTTCTTCTGTTTTCTGTCTACAAGACGGAATCGACTGAACTAATTTTGACAATCCAAAGTCAGACACAACTACTGAGTCATCCTAATGAAAAGGAAATGAGAAAACTTTGTAGAACGCTATTTTAATTCTTTTCAACAATCAATTCATAAGACTAATTAGTCAGAAAGACATCAAATGAATGATATTATGATGAATAAAACTTTCGGGACCAACTTATTGCAGACTTTAGTAGGTGACACAACAAAAAACAATTTTGGTTGTTTTTTTGTGTGGGAAAAACCATGATAATTAGTTTAAATAAAGTGACAATTGTTTTGTATTATAACTATTAAGGGATTATAATATACGGTTGTCATAAAAAAATGGTTAGAACAATGTAATCCTTTCAGGGTACACATACCAACAAAGACTGATCAGAATTCAGCCGTTATCATCAACAATGAGGTAATAGACTTTTACCGATAGCACAAGATAACGCACCTGTTGAACAAGTTGGTGGGTAACTGGACAGAATAGCTGTCAGCAGATAACTCGACGTCTGAAGTAAAAAGTATTGGGTTCGAGTCCCATTGTGAAGAACATCAAATAATGGGATGGAGGTATATCTAGATGATGGGTCCTATGTAGGACGAGAAGAAAATCCTGGATTCCAATCCTGATATTCTAAGGAAGTGGTATCCAAGAGATTTCGGAGTGGACAGTGACCATAAATGTAAAATGTTATACGGTGCATGGGTTTTAGCGGCTTCCGTTTCTCATTATGGGAGATCTTATTAAAATTCACTGTACTCTTATTTACAGCATCAAAGTGGTATGCTCCAATGGTACACGTAAGTTTTAAAATCCCTCTTATAAGGTAAAGGACAGAAAATTTAACAATAACAATCGACTATATAAGTTGAAGATTAAAAATTAGTTATGGAGTATAGATCACATAGCAATATAAAACGCAGAGATTTCAGCTGGTATAAAGTAATTGGGTGCTGGTCAAATCATACTGATCAAGTTGCAGTGTGGTCGTTGTGACTTCAGTCACTGTGATTAATCATTGCAAATATTTTAATTCTACAGGAGGTCAGTCACCACTCGACTAGCTCAACGATACCGTTTTAAACTATGATGCTGGTTGATGCAGCCTCGAATCCCACTAGGACAATTAGCTACCTAGAAGTTAGAGGTACGGGTTGTTTATAAGCGCCAGATGGCACGAAATCCAAGTCCGTAGTCCTCAGCCGACTAATTTCAGCCACTTAACATCAAAACAAGGTTAGTAGTTTTACTGACCATGCAATTTGATCTAAGAGTACCGTAGCAACGGCAAAAAATGGAGTAAAAATTAGGTTCACCAGCCATTTATTTCATTATGATCCCAAAACTTACGTACATTCCTACTAGTTTGGAATTAAACTTTTCAAACTAACATTTATTTGAACCCACACTACTAAATGATTCGATTAAAACAGTTTGACGTTATCTACTTCAATCTTGTTTGGTTTCAATTATATTTTTTTGTTGAAAGAACTGTTTCTTTTAAGAAAAGAAATTTAAATAATACTAATAACGTTTCAAATCGTTAACACAATGAATAATGTTGATAAATAGTGTTTAATTAGCTTACTCGTCGTACAAGACAATTAAGAGTTGTTAAATCCCGATGTATAACATCATGTTTATGTAAATAAGCCTAAAAGTCGCATTAATAAAAATACAAATCGTGTTAATTCACAAAGAATAAATATTTTTTTTGGTATTTTATTTACAATTAATGTAAACTGTTACATTATTTAATATTTTCATGGTTCAGAAACATTACTTACTTACTTACGCCAGTTACTCTCAAAGGAGCATAGGTTGCCAACCAACATTCTCCAGCTAACGCTGTCCTGGGCCTTCCTTTCCAGCTCTGTCCAATTTTTCTCATGCCTGTCTCCATTTCTCGGCTTAATGTGTTCTTTGGTCTTCCTCTTCTCCTCCTTTGGCCGTGGGGATTCCATGTGAGGGTTTGCCTTGTGACGCAGTTGAGTGCTTTCCTCAATGTGTGTCCTATCCACTTCCAGTGATTCTTTCTGAGTCCTTCCTCCATTGGGATCTGGTTTGTTCCCTCCCACAGTAGGTTGTCGCTGATAGTGTCTGGCCAACGTATCCGAAGTATTTTGCGTAGACAGCTATTAATAAACACTTGTATCTTCTGGATGATGTCTTTCGTAGTTCTCCAAGTTTCCACCCCATACAGTAGAACTGTCTTGACATTTGTATTGAAAATTCTGACTTTGGTGTTGGTTGACAGACAATTGTTTTGAGTTTCAGATGTTCTTCAATTGTAGATGTGTTGTTCTTGCTTTGCCGATCCGCGCCTTCAAATCTGCATCAAATCCACCGTGTTCATCAATGATGCTGCCCAAATATGTAAATGTTTTTACATCTTCCAAATCTTCTCCGTCAATTGTGATTGGATTGATGCATGCTGTGTTGTATCGGAAAATCTTGCTTTTCCCTTTGTGTATGTTGAGACCTACTGCTGCTGAGGCTGCTGCTACACTGGTTCTCTTCTCCTTCATTTGTTGATGAGTGTGCAATAGGAGAGCCAGATCATTTGCGAAGTCTAGATCGTCCAGCTGCATCCTATCTGTCCACTGTATCCCATGCTTCCCCTCAGATGTTGATGTCTTCATGATCCAGTCAATCACCAGGAGAAAGAGGAAGGTTGAGAGTAAGCAACCTTGACTTACACCGGTCTTTACCTCGAACGAGTCTGTCAGTTGTCCTCCGTGCATGATTTTACGGTTTAATTCATCACAGGAATTCCGTATGATATTGACTATCTTCTGAGACACACTGTAGTGTCGAAGGAGCTTCCATGTTGTCCTGTCCACGCTATCAAACGCTTTCTCGTAGTCAATGTTGATATAGAGCGATGAATTTCATTCCATTGATTGTTCCACAGGTTCAGAAACATGGTATATTACAAAATATTTACTTGCAATAAAATAATGTTCTACAGTATATTTTCTTCTTTATGATGATGATGATGATCTTGGAAAAATCTTTTAAACTGTCAACATTATACTGATTATTTATTATAAACGGAACCAACCATTTAAGAACATCGCATATTTGTCTTTCAGGTCTCTGACAGATTTATCACGATAGGAACAGAACGGAATTTCTTTAGATCCATTTATGAATTGTAAGCAAGGTATTTAAGGACCTAGATATTAGTTTCGAGAGATTCTTGATAATTTAATATAATTAATAACCGTAGATAGGGTAACCAGTTCACATATTTCTAGTTGCCAAGACACAGTAAAAAAATATTACGTTAGCCTCTGTATACGATAAAACTTATTATTCAAACAAAATAAAGCGTCATTTTTAAATGAACAAACATTTAATCAAGTTACCCAATTAATTTTACAATAACACAATCGAGTAACTAAATACAGGTTCATAATCAGTCTTTTGGTCAAATATTCTTATGTGAAACGAAGGTGAATATCTTGTTGTTAAGACTGACAGAGCAAAACTCAAAAAATGAGAACCAAAGGTAGTCTTTCAACAAGTACCTACCCATCGTTCAATTATGTGTTCACTAATGTGTATTTAAACATTGGGAATTTAACGAAATTAGTATTATTGACAAAAGTTTATATTTAATTGACAAAAGTATTCACTTAATAATTACAGTATATTTCGTTTCTCATTATAGATGAACAAATAAAATTTATCATTATAATGAATACGTTAACATTAAAAGAGTATGCTAATCATAATGTAATCCGCATTACTTTCTTTATTATCTATTTTTTCTTTTATCTTCTAAATTGTTTAGTTGACATTTATTCTTTCATTTATAAATTGATTAACACATAAATATATGACCAGACTGTTTGAAATATACTAATCTGATATATCACATAGTTCTAATAAATTTCATCTTCTTAACGCATTATCTAGATTTATCAAATAGTCTGTTTATTTATTATAATCATAATAATTACACCTTAACAACAATAATAAGCTGCAACGTAGGACCAAACACATATATGTATCGGTCTAAGTTGCCATTCCTCAATAGCACAAGAAGATGAATACCGAATTCATAGAAGTAGTTAATTCAATCGTAGTAGTATACAAAAGAAAGATTGCATATAAGAATATAGTACAGGAAGAAAGAATTAGTTGATAGAAAGAAAAATATAATGCATTTTTAATCTCATAGTTTAAGGAAAGACAGATAGTGTATACACCTGAACCATGTCACACAGAGTCTCCAACCATTGATTACGATAGCTACGCGGACCGCAACCAAGTAGTCTGCATCTACCAACATGCCCGACCGTTGTTGCTACCTTGACGTGGTGGTCGGGTTTGCCTATCGTGATGAAGCAACCGAGCTATACTGGCTGGAACAACCGTTCCTCAAGGTCCTACCATGTCAGACAGGTCGGTTGAAGAGCGGTAAGACTAAAAGCAACAAACCCAAGGTCCGAAGGCGAAGTCGTACTGCTGACTGTACAGAGGTGTGACAGCAGTAAGGTGTTTCCTTCAGACAACCAGCATGACAGCGATGCTGCCTTCCCACAAGGAGGGGTGGTTTGGTTAGAAAAGGTCGACCCTAAAAATGCACACCTCGCCTTTTTATCCCACGGATATCCGTCTCCGGCGGTAAGGTCTCAATAAGTACGGAGCTAACACAAAAATTACCCATAACAAGGTCGTGTGTGACCGACCTCAAGCAGTTGTCCCTTGGGCACTGCGGTCACGCTCTCAGGTCACTAAGACCACCTTTAATCCAATTTCCTTTTCAGGTACCTCCAGAACAACCCTTCCACGGTGTGGGCAACCGGGAAGTGATAACCGCCCTCATTTACTTCTAACAGCACTCAAGACCACTGTATTCATAATCAACCTCCTCTTCAATTCCTATTATTCCTCCTACATCGACTTTCAACTCTATTTCCTCTTTCGGCTTCCACCTCAAGTGTCACCATAGCCAACGATTCTAGTGCGCAAAACACTGTCCCAGGTCTACTGAAACCTCGCTCCAAACTACACATTGGAGCCTTCAACGTACGCACCCTATGTCAAATCGGTCAGCAGGCTTCCTTGGCTAAAACCCTAGAGTCTCTTTCCATTGATGTATGCTGTGTCTCCGAAACACGCATACAGGATTCCAGTGTGGTCATTCACTTGACCTCACCTCGGCAAAACGGAGAGCCAACGAGATACACCCTTCGTGTACCTGGTGACCCGATGGCAAGTTCTCGTGGACTGGCAGGTGTAGGCATAGCACTAAGCATGAGGGCCGAACAAGCACTGCTAGAGTGGATCCCCGTCAACAGTCGTCTATGTGCTGTTCGGCTGAACGGCTACGTAAGAACTCGGAAGGATAGGGACACACGTCGTTGCCTTTTTGTCGTTTCTGCCTACGCTCCCACTGACTGCAGCTCAGATGAAGTGAAAGATGAATTTTACAGAAAGCTGTCCGAACTTCTTCAGAAAGCTAAACGCTCAGACATAGTACTCGTAGGGGGTGATTTTAATGCTCAGATAGGCAGTTTAAACCAAACAGAAAGGCATTTAGGTGGATATTTTAGTATTCCGACACAGCGAACAGATAATGGTGATCGTCTGCTGCAGCTATGCTCAGACAATCGTTTATTTTTAGCAAACACAAATTTTAAGCATAAGGAGAGACATCGTCTAACATGGCGACCCCCTACACCAAACCAACGATGGACTCAAATAGACCATATTGCCATCAGTCATCGTTGGAGAGGGTCGGTAGAAGATTGTCGCTCATTCTGGAGTACCTGCTTGGACTCCGACCATGCCCTAATACGGGCACGCATCTGCTTGCGCCTCACTGGACGCAAAAAAGCCACATTAAAAAGACCCATTAGAACTGAGTTGAGTAACGAGAAAACCAAAAGTAGGTTCCAGGAACAACTGAGGTCACACTTAGGTAGTTGTGAAGACGAGGCTGACCCAGATGTTGCTTGGAAGGACATACAAGCAGCTGTGGAAACAGCAGTGACATCTATTAGTGACTTAAACCACAGAGTTACAAGGAACCAGTGGATTTCTTCAAGGTCTGTCACACTGATGGATTCTCGCAAACTCGTCCCATCAGGTTCTGAACATGATGAAGAGCGACAACAAATCAGATCTAGGTTAAGAAAAAGTCTAAGGAACGACCGTGAGCAGTGGTGGGTAACGAAAGCAAAAGAGAAAAGGCGGCGACTATAGGGAACACAAGACAGCTTTACAGACTAATAAAAGAAACTGGAACTAATAAGTCAAGTGTAAGTGAGATTATTTCGGAAAAAGACGATACTCTCATCTGCTCCCAGTCCAGACGTTTAGAACGATGGGCGGAACATTTTAGAGAACAGTTCAGCTGGCCTTCAGCTACTCTACAACTACCCTCCATTCCCAGACAGTGTGAATGGAACATTGAAGTAGGTCCCCCAACTCTTGCTGAAGTTGAAAAGGCTATAGTTAATCTGAAACGAGGAAGGGCAGCTGGTCCAGATGGATTGGCTCCAGAGGTCTTTAAGGATGGTGGTCCAATTTTAGCGATTAGGTTGACTAATATTTTAGCTAAGATCTGGGAGTTAGACGTTATCCCATCTGACTGGTCGCAATCACTTATCGTCCCAATATATAAGAAAGGGTCAAAATCATCCTGTGACAACCACAGAGGGATTAGTTTAACAAATATAGTATCTAAAATACTGGCCTCGATAATTATCAAACGCCTAACTAAGACTCGTGAACTGCAAACACGAGAGAACCAAGCTGGCTTTAGACCTGGTCGTGGCTGCATCGACCACATATTCACCATTCGTCAGGTTCTAGAACACAGGCATACTTATCGGCGTCCGACGATGGTGGTCTTTCTTGACTTAAAAGCAGCATTTGACTCTGTAGACCGCGAGATTCTGTGGCAGTGTCTGTCATTGAAAGGCGTACCTCAGAAGTACATAAACCTTGTGAAGGCTCTTTACTCGAACACTACTAGTCGAGTCAGGGCTTATGGCGAACTGTCATCTAATTTTGCAACCTCAAGTGGTGTCCGTCAAGGCTGTCCACTTTCTCCATTTTTGTTTAACTTCATCATAGATGGAAATAACACTCTCGTCGACTGAATTTCCGGGTATTGGTCACATCCTAGGAGGTCCACTTATCGACTTAGAATACGCAGATGACATAGTCCTGTTTGGTGAAGACGCTGACAAAATGCAGAGTCTTCTGGTAGCACTAAGCAACAATGCCAGAATGTTTGGAATGCGCTTCTCTCCCTCTAAATGCAAGTTGTTGCTTCAGGACTGGTCTGCGTCAACACCTGAACTAAGGATAGGGAGTGAAGTAGTCGAATGCGTTGACAACTTCACTTATCTTGGAAGTCTGATCAGCCCTAATGGGTTGGTGTCTGACGAAATCTCAGCACGGATTCGAAAAGCTCGTTTGGCTTTTGCCAACTTACGTCACCTATGGCGAAGGCGAGATATCCGTCTATCAATAAAAGGACGAGTATACTGCGCGGCAGTCCGTTCTGTTTTAATTTACGGCAGCGAAACATGGCCATTAAGAGTAGAAGACACTCGTAAGCTATTAGTATTTGACCACAGATGCCTTAGAAATATTGCTGGCGTATGCTGGGATCACCGGGTAAGTAATAGTGAGGTTAGACGCAGGGTATTAGGAAATGATGGTAAATCAGTTGATGAGGTTATGAATCTTCATTGACTGAGATGGTTGCATAAAATGACCGTAACTCGATAGATTATTACAGGCGTCTTTTGTATCCCCTAAATCATGACTTGTGGACGAACCAATGTAAGTAAAGATGGCCAATCTTTTACTTTGTCTTGAAATATACTCACCTATATAGTTAAAGCGCATTTTGGCATAATATTTGATATCAATTCGTGATGAAAAACTTACTTGAATTCTGAATGTAAGTATTGATCCCAATTCCCTATACTTATTTGTTAACTCCATTCGACTCTGGTGGGCAGGTAGGTTTTCTCCAAGTCACTACCATCGCCCAGATGTTTTAAAAGGCAAGGTCGTCCATAGTTTTATTGTCTACCACGTGCGAGATATGAAACTTGTGGAAGTATTAGAGTATTAATTAGCTGTTTTAGCTGTAGCAGCTTATCAAAAACAGAATATCCATAAAGATAAGCATGCTCCTAACTTGGAACAAAATGGACCAATTTTGGTTGTATTCTCTCCACCTTTCAGCGTATAATAAATGAAAATACGCAACTCAAAACGTTTTGTTAAAATCTAGCGCAAACCATGACTAAAAAAGTCACACCACCAAATATAACAGACTTCCAGATACCTGTCAATGAAATGTAGCACGTTTTCTTATCGTTTACCTGGAGGCAGGAGCAATCTGAAACACAACACAACAGTCAGGACTGGCAGATGCCACTCAAGTGAGAACACGGCGTGCGAGCACAACAGAGATATATTAGAAATTGAAATACGCGGTTTTTGTACAAAAAGAGAAGTCTGTACAAAATAGTTTTACTCATCATCCAGCAGGTTTAGTTTGCGCAAGCTTTGTTCTTCTTCTTCTAATACGTTCACTTTCTGTTGTCCTGCAATAAGGAAAACAAACCTGCATTAATAAAGTTACACGTAATGACTTTCGATACTGTTACAGAAAGTAGGATTAAATATGCACTACATAGTTTACACTAATAAAACAGCCAAATGTACATTAAAACAAATTCAAATGGTTCAAATGGTTGTGGACGGAATAGAAGAAGCTTTCGCTTAACAGGCTTCCGTGTCTAGTAGCAGGGATCACCAAATCCTCCAGGCAGGAACCTAGGTATGTTAACAATAAAAGAGGAAAAGAAATTGGTAAATCATGGTGTGATGCTGTCCTTGGTCCTTAAGAATAGGTCAAGTTGCCTCTTGAAGGACTCCTGAGAAGTCGCTTGGACTAGCTCGGCCGGCAGCGAATTCCAGCTTTTGACAACTCTTAAGGAGTAGAAGTTGTGTCTACATTCCGTCTTGCTATGTTGTGTTTCCAGTTTCTGGGTGTTACCCCTTAGGTTATTGTTCGAACTAAGCTTAAGTAGGTGTTTAAGAGGATGTCCAGAAGTGTTAAGAATACTATAAGCCATTAATAAATCACCTCTAAGACGCCTATATTCTAGTGGGTAAAGGTCTAGTGAACGGAGGCGTTCTTCGTAAGGCTTAGATTTGAGTCCTCGAACTGATTTCGTGGCTCGCCGTTGGATACGCTCCAAAGTGACCTTATCCTTTTGGAGTGAGGGGGGAGTACTATGTTTCCGTACTCTAAATGGGGACGGATGAAACTATTGAAGATTGTGTGGAAAGTTCTTCCGTCAAACTGACCAAAACAAACGTTGACTCAACAAAAAAATATTTCAAAGTTTTTACCGTCAGTATAAATTTGCCTTTAAATGTGTTATCGAACTCATCTCGCTTCACAACATTCATCTTACGTTCTTCAAATGACAGGATGTATTGTTTATGTAAACGTTATAGGAATTTTAAATCGACAAGCGATTATTACTAGCTCAGTCACCTTGCCATAGTTCTTCGAAATTCGTTGCGAATTATAAAACTCTACAGCATTTTTGGTCTGGTTGAAATAAGCAAGGTAAGGTTATTTTTTTGTTCAACCATGATAAAAACCCTTACACCTCTTTACATCAGCTTGTATTGTAGATAGATTTTTAAGAGATATTCCCCTTCCGAATCACTTACGATACATCACGCGAAAATTTTAGGCATTAGGACTAGTTTTGAAGTTTCAGAACCGATTCCCCATTTGTGTTCGCTGTTGCAGACTTGCATTTATCAATGCTTGGTATAGGTTTTGTAGTGTCTACTAATATATCACGTCAATTTGAATCAATCTCGCTTTTTTCGACATCGGTTAATTCATGCTTTTCGGGTTATTATCCACAAATGTTTTAGAAGTTCGTTTACCCTGACGAACATTGACAGATGCTAAGCGAATCGCAGAAGGTTAGCGGGCGAAGCGTGACTCCCTGTTTAGAGCCAGACGGAAAAATTAGTCAGCCTTTTGATGGATGGAGCACACACATATACGCTAACGCAGAAACAATCAAGGTTACAAAGAAGTAGCTGGCTTTTCATATCCATATTATTATCACCAGGTTCAGCAGAATGAATTATAATGCATTCTGGCGGTGAATAAATTTCCAAAATAAATAGCTCTATGAGTTTTCAACATTGGATGCTGACCACATTGGTTTTTAATGGACTCACCTAGCTGAAGTCATGGATCCGCAGCAGATTACCAGTGGGAACGCCATGCTCAACATCCCCTGCAATCGCTAACCAGATTAGCTCACACGAAACTCAATATATTTATAATTTGCCAAATATATCTTCGAAACTCCTCAGTTGTCTCCTTTGATTTTACTTGATGAATGATTCATAGGAGACGATGTTACCGGATAAAGCGTACTCAAACTCGGAAAAACTGTAGCAACTTCACAAAATTTCATTAACACCAATATCATTCGATCGTTCGGAAATAGAATCGCAAAACCTTCAACTGTTTTCAATGAAAGCAGATATGCGTAGGTTTCGCCAGAACAATATGTAAAGGGGAACGACATACTTTTAAAGTAAACCCTCAACTGGCTTTACTTGAATCTACAATGATATTTGTATGCATACATGAAGCTAATAAGTCAATCATGGCAGTTATTAGTCACTGATAGAAGTGAAATAAATCAGTCGATAAAATTTTAAGTAAAAGTACAAATTGACAGTGTGATGACAGATGTACTAGTTGAGACAAGAATAATAAAGGCTTGAATAGACGTTTCATAATAGGAAGTTGGTCAATTAATTGAAGAACATAGACTCTGAAGTAACATACATTCAAACTTACAAGACTGCGCAATAAGAAGTGTTTAGATTATTTGGCGGTAAGGTGTGTGTCGGAAAAAAGGGGTGGAATAATAATAACAGCGAGGATGGAAAATAACAAAAAAACAAGATATTTTGTTGAGGCTGATTCGGCAAAAGGAGAGGTGGAGGTCTAGCAAAATTTTTATGAATACGAAAACGTGAGTTGTTAGTTCTAGTCCCACTGGATTCTGCTATATGCAAGGGACGAGATTATGTCTAAAAAAAACTCGTGGATGCACGGGAAATCAATTCAGATGGTTTCTTCTATCTACTTATCGAACGCTGCCCTGGAGAAAGCTATATTGGGTGCATAATTAGACAAGTGAGCCAATTAGTTAGTGAACATTTCCATTTGTGAAATTAATATACAGCTCTGCCTATCACAATCGATCGAAAGCATTTATGTAATGGATAAATTAAGCCATTTGAGGCAATTTATAGTACATTAACCAGTTTTCTTACATTTTTATATTTTGCTGGTTATTCGGTCTCTGTAAACTATCACACTGTTAACACTGACTGATAAATGCCTTGAGTAGTCTGACAATTTCAAACATGAATATAAATATTATTGTATTTTGGAGTGAAAGGTGATGAAGATTGTACATTTATCCACGTTGCTCTGTTTAAACAAGTCAATTTTTAAACCAGTGTATCTTCTGGGCCAAGTATACTCGACTTTCCATTCATATGCTAGACAAAACGTTAGCTACAATATGATTGCAAAGACACGCTTTTAGATTTCAGCTTGCGCTTCAGAATAGTTCTGTCGATAATCCCAAACATCACTCAGCAATTTGAATACTAATAACAATCTATACCACAACCTGATATATTGTCTTGACTGCACTGCTCCAGTTATTGGCCGTGTGGCTTATAATGCTAATAGGGGCCAAAATACTTTTAAAAGAAAGCTGAGGAAATTAAAATGCCGCTACTATGAGCAGAATGATGTGTATGCACTTCAGAGTATACTTAAATTAATCAACAGAAATGCTTCATCTAAACGTAAGTATTTTATGAATAATAAAGCTCTACGTAGTAAAAGCCCAGAATTATCAATACTTCGGCTTTTTAAATCCCGTGTAAAGTCAAATTCCCTTGGCACGACTAAATTCTTCATAGTTAACGGAAGCATTGTTAACGACCCGAATACTATATGCGAACAATTCAGCAAGCACTTCTCGCAGTGCTACAAAACTGGAACTGAAAACTCCATCATTACATTTCCAATGCTGACATCCAGACATCTGTCGAAAATTGATTTTACACCCTCCAACATCAAGCAGGCCATAGCTGCCCTGAAAAAGTCTTATGATGGTGGACCTGACGGGATACCTTCATCATTTGTGAAATATGGAAGTAGAGAATTTCCACTATTTTGTTTGAAACTTTTCAATCTATCTATGGAATATGGGACCTATCCATCTGTATGGAAAACATCCCTTATCACCCCTAGATTCAAAACAGGACCACGTAGTGATATTATTAACTATAGGCCAATTAATTTGACATCCGTGCTCTCAAGAACCATGGAAAAAATCATCCACAAACAGCTACTATCATTTTTACTTTCGGCTAGTCTGATCAGCCCATCCCAACACGGGTTTATGACTAAACGCTCATGTTTCACATCGCACCTGGAGTTTTTTGATCAAATTACCCAGAGAAGAGATGTTGGTCAGTCAGTGATAATTCTTTACTTCGATTTTAGTAAGGCTTTCGACAGTGTCTCACACAAACTTCTTCTTTTAAAACTCTCTTCATTTGGCATACAGAATCCCCTTTTATCTTGGCTCAAATCTTTTTTAGAAGAACGTAGCCAAATCGTTCGCTTTGGATCTTGCTACTCTAAACCTGTGAATGTAACCAGTGGGGTTATACAAGGAAGTGTGGTTGGTCCATTACTCTTTCTCCTTTTTATCAATGATGTGTGTTCCCTCTTTCAGTATGGTAAGCCTTTCCTTTTTGCTGATGACCTGAAAGTAGTTTATTCATTCTCTTCTCCCACGAAAGAAAGCTATATTTCAGCGGTAATCCAAGAGGAAATAAACAAGTTGTACGAATGGACTATTTCGTGGAATATGCCACTTAATGTTGACAAAAGTGGATTTATTCACATTGGTCGCTGTCTTAACTTAAATCTGACTGTACAGACACATACACTCAAACCTCTTAACACTGTTCGTGACCTGGGTTTAAGATATAGCAACAGTCTGAACTTTTCTGAACACATTATATCTCAAGTATCCAAAGCTAGAAAGCTCATCGGATTGATAATGATAAACTTCAATAATATCGAATCGAGATTGTTACTATACAGAAAATGTATCTTACCCATTCTTGAATATGGTATTTTAGTTTACAGTAATTGTAGACATACTGACCTGATTAGAATTGAAGGTGTTCAAAGAAAGTTCACCAAAGCTGTTCTGGGGTATTCCGATAACAAAGACTATTACCAAAGATGTCAACAACTCAACTTAGAACCTCTTTGGATCAGACGTATCAAATTAAATCTTGTCTTTATCTACCGGCTTATTAACGGTATTTCCTACTCTTCGGTATCCACCCCTTCATACCTTATGATATCATCCCACAATCTACGCAATAAGGAGAATATTCTAGCGATTCCAAGAACCCACACAAACTTACGTCAGAATTTTTTCCTTATTCGCTACTCAACCATGTGGAACAGACTGCCAGTGAACCTCCGTTGCAGTGAAACTACAACCCGGTTCAAAAGTCTCCTTGACGATTTTCTTTCCGAAAGTGGATTATGTCACCTATTGAATATCAATGTATTCAATAATGATTTATACAAACAAGGTCCGTCATCCATTTAATTGCTTGAAAAGCAAAATAAAACCTTTAAATCTTTCCACATCTATTTTATTTTATTTCTATTTATCTTAATATATGAAATCTGATTATGTTCGTGTTTATCATTATTTCCGTTATTAATATCATTATTAGTTCCCTGACACATTAGATATTCTTTTTGTATCTTCTTATCCTTCTAAACATATTTAACTCCAGATTGTCCTTTAAAATCAATTTTGACTTTCATAGCATCAATCTTAATTATTATTGCACAAATATTTATACTAATATCCGGTTTCACTCTGTATACTATTACATAAATCTAAATGTATTCATCCGAGTGCATTAACGGATTTTTATTTTATTTTTTCAATTGTTGGTTTCCTTCTGAGGTTGATATTCATTACACAATTATTATTCTTATCATGGATCAAAACTTTTCACTAGGTGTTCACTTCTTTTCTCTCCATTCTTTCCCTCTAAATAAATATTCTTAAGATTACGAAGTTTGTAATTAAAACAATAACTTGTGTTACACTTAAATTAAATTCTCAGACCCGTTTTATCTTCACTATGCATATATGACTCATACATATTGATATTTTATTATCCTTTTCACTCAATTGAGACTTTCATCGCATCACTCTAAACTATAACTGCACAAACATTTATTCTAGCGTCATATCTTACTGCAATTATAAGTTATTTTTTCTTAATTATTTTTTGTTACTAATTTAACGATACACACATAGTCGTTTATTCTTGTTCTGTGTTCATAAACACGCCTATTAGACTGTTTGCGTGTTTCTTTACGTCTTTATTTCTATTCTCTTATTTTCTTAAATTCCTTCTTTAAACTCAATTCAATATTCTTCTCAATTGCACAGACCCGATTTATTATTATTAATATTCTACTATTATTGCTCTAAATTTTTTTTAAATGGCAAGTATAATGCTGACATTATTGAAAATTGTGTATTATTGCATTTTTTGAAGAAACCCGAAATGGTTTCTTCACAACACTTATGTACCCATAAGATGTTTGTGAATAATAATAATAATAATAATAATAATAATAAATAATTATCATTAGTACATCTAGGTACGCAACATGACAGGTCTTATAATTTAATGATAGGGAAGATAAAGCTAAATGTGCATTTATTCTATATGCGTTTTAACTATATAAACATAGGTTCTAAAAGTGCAAGTGTTAAGAACACTGAAATAAGAGATTATGCGAGAAATAACTGCTTAAAATTTGTTGTGTGAGTCAAATTTAATTTCATCCTTTGAATTACGTTTTTGGTTGGGCTCTAAAATCGAAATATGTTTTATTTAAAATATCAAGTAACTCTGTAGTGGGATTGGACAATGACCACACAATCCACAAAGCTGAACACATGACTACTCAGAAAATAGGTATTCAATATTTAACGCGGAGAAATACCTAACGATGGTGAATTGGAGTTGATCGAATAGCATGGCTCGGCCATGCAGGCGTGGTCCCTTCTGAATATTACCTTATATCTTTTATTCATATTAAGTACATTGTTCCTTCTCTAGCCTAAGCTTGTTCTTCATCATGTGTTATTAAATGTTTCGATACAGTGAGTTGGTGTAGACGATGATGTGACTTCCACGTAAGATCTTATTACAAGCAAACTGGACAATTCGCTAATATACGAAGCCTACTCAAGCCCCTATAATACCTGAAAAAAAATAATAATACAAAAAAAACGAAAGGGGCCCTAATAGCTTCGATAATAAAAGGAAGATAGCCAATTGTATATCACAATACTGTTTCTAGCACTATATTTTATTTTATAATCACACAATCCCATACTCTCAGCTCCTTTCCGAATCGCCTCCATTTGCCAGTTGTATGTCCACTCACACCTTGTTAACACTTATTTTCTTTAACCTACTAAAATGCTCTTTCTTAACAAATACCTTAATAAAAGAAAATTAGACTGAGTAATCATACCTTAAGCATTCCTTCAAGAATATTGGATACTCGGCCTCTCGTGTTTTCTTTTACTTGCTCCCTCTTTCAGCCCTCTTGAGATAAGGAACAGGTGACTTCATCCTGCACCATCGTTAAAGCCTTGGATATTCCAAAGGGACATACGGTTGCGATTTCTAGGAGCTCATACCTTCAATGGACCTATCCTTGACCATCAGTCGCACATTCGCAACGCAACTTTCATGAAGCGCGCTAACTGTAGAACTGCTTAAAACCATCTACATTCATATCTCATAAATTATCAGCCCAGCTATGTAATTTACTACAGCGAATATTGTATCATTTGTATCAATTTGATCTTGCCTGTAAACTGGCATGCCTCATGTAACAAACTGTTACTTGAGAATAAATTATTATTATTATTATTATAGATCTTATAGATTAGGCAGTTATATCACAAATATACAATTTTAGGATTAGGTCTATTGTAAAAGCAGTACTAATATCATAGTAGACTATAATTCTACAACTCCGCCTGGAGTCCTTTCGGAAGCTACTGCCGGTCTCAAGCCCAGATAAAGGAGGAGGGTTGGGCATGGGTTTAGCGTCCCCGTCCCGTAGAAAACTAACTCGCCAAAAAAACGCTAACCAGAAAAAATTATCCAAACCTTCTAAACTCTGCCCTGGGAGTCAGAAGGTCTTCTTTTAGAAGAACTATGACGCTTCATGATGAAAACCGAATTATTTCGGAAGTTACGAGGCCGATGCCCCTTCTGACAACCAGAGCAATCATTTATTTAGGTACATGGAATGTTCGTACAATGTGGGACACCGGGAGAGTTGTAGTGGCATTGGACAATAGCCACACAATCCACAAAGCTGTGAACACGAGACTACTCAGAAAACAGATATTCAATATTTAACTCGGGGAAATACCTAACAATGGAGAAGGCGCGGAGAATGAATTGAATGGACTGGGTTTGATCGGATGGCATGGCTCGTCCATGCAGGCGTGGTCCATCTCAATGTTACTTTATATCTTCTATTCATATTAAATATATTGTTCTTTCTCTAGCCTAACCTTGTTCTACATAATGTATTGGTAATTGATACGATACAGTGTGTTGGTGTAGTCGATGGTGTGACTTCCACGTAAGATCTTATAGATTAGGCAGTTATATCATGACAAATCTACAAATTTAGGATTAGGTCTATTATTAGAGCAGTACTAATATCATAGTAGACCATAATTCTACATTGGTGAGCCCAACTAAAGAAACGCAACCTATTATTGTTAATCCTTATTTCCACCTTAACCTTCTCAATCGAATTTTATTTTTGTAAACCCACTATTCTAATAGTCCTTTGATTAATGGTCACATATATTATCGTAATGTTATATCTATTAGTTCACATAACTTACTAGCTCAATCGATAATAAAAGTTGATCATCTATATCAACTAATTAGCTTTGATTGTTCGTTAACAAGCTTTAATAGCATTTACATGCTTCAGCGACATAGACTTGTTTAAACATCAAGCTCTAGCAAATATGACCTGTAAATAGCGTAAGTATACATTGACTAACAATGCAATCAAGGACTAAATAGTTATCGGGATCTAATTATCAGTGTTCCTTCACCTAACACCTCATCCTGTTTTAAACTATGCACTATCCTGTAATATCTTTTCTTCCGACCACTGCCTGCCTAATTTCATATTTTCGAGTTCCATTGCCAAACAACAAGGATGACACTTCTCTAAAAACATACGGTGAGTTTCAGCCATAAGTTTTCTGCAATCATAAGGTCATTTTAGATGGCTCGTTCAATGGTGACCGCACAATTATCTGAATTCATTCGGTTGTTCTAATCCGAGCGAGTGGCAAAAACGTCAACAGCATCAAGCACCCTGGAATTAATTGCCATACTGCATGTTTTATTCTGGATACTTTTGGATCATTACTACTCTTACGAATGGCGTTATATATGTCGTCCACTGAATAATCTAATTTTCAAAAATAACCCAGGCGAGTTCAACTATTTTACTTAATGATTTTTTTACTTAACATGTATATGTTTTCCTGTTCCTTTTGCTATATATTTGTAAGTGTCCCTAGGCTAAATGCAGTAACTTCTTATGGAATGTTTATAACGCATCATATTCCTGCCTGAAGTTTCACAAGCAGTCTAAACTTTAAAATTATTTTCTGGTCATGTTCATTATTTTTAAATCGTCATATACGTCAACAACCTGCATGTTAACCTGGCCCATACATACGTTACACTATATCTCCATGTCTTCTAAATTTAGAAATCATCTGAATCGCCTTTAACATTTATCAATAAACCCATCATAGTCGTTGTTGCTAATCGTATTTGGGTTTATGGATTGGTTTATCATATTAGCAGCCTAAAATGCGAACATAGTTTAGATAATAAGATTAAAAATTTAGGTACTATCAACTGCACTAGTAAAATAACTAAATCCCAGGTAGCTGTTGGCTAAACAAACGTTTAAAATCAAAACTCCGTAGCCTACTAGAATTAACACTAAACGAATATTTCTGAATTGAAATTTATAATTAAATTAGGCGTCTCGGATTCTTTAACGTTATAAATTTCTGATGATTTCGAATCACCTAAAGCAACAATACCTATTTTTCCACTGACTAATCCTCATCAACACTATAACTAGTTAAATTTAATAGTTTCAGGATATCGTCATAAAGCATTGTCATAACTTGACAATCACGTAATATGACTGATAAAATTAATGAAACTATTAACAAAATCGGTCAACAAATTGACTTATAATTATCACTAGTGTTGTTTTCTTGGTATCTTCATCCATCACAGATGATTACAGTATGTTTCTCTATCAGTTGCTCATTCAGTAAATATCTCAAAACCTTGTCAGTCTAATTGATGGTTTAGCGACACAATCATGCATGCAAATAATCAGTATAAGCAGTCGAGCAAATCTCCTGCAAACTGAAAACATCAATGTCGAATTTACCCCAACACTGACTAAGGTTCAAGCCATTATCATAGACATGAGTTGGGAGTGTACTCCCCTTGGTTACAACTTATGTACTCCCTGATAATCACATGAGCATCACTCACGGTTAATCATCTTGTAAAAACGTATTTGGCCGAGTACATCTTACAGCACCACATCACTTAGTAATGTGACATAGGCTTAACTGATTTCAGTAACTTATAATCACCATATCTCATTTAAATCGTATTCTGCCCTGCATACGTGCAACTAACTTGTATGCCCATCAGCCGGCAAGTATAAATATAAATAAATAGTCTATCGCAGATCAGAACATTGAGTCTAGAGCATGTCTCTTACGAACACACTCATGTTTAACGATTTTTCCTAGCTATCTGTCCAAAATCCATATAATTATCACTCATGTATTTAAATTTTATTTTGATAACCATTCATGTGTATTAGTAGTATTACTAAATTCTATCACGGTCAAGTAAAAATGAGGTTGAGAAAATCTCCCCGTAACTAAATAAACCGTATCAAACTAACTGGAACACTAGTTGGAATTCTTCTCCACGGTATACTTTTGTTCCTTCAGTTAGCCTACTAATACAGATGCAATTGGAATTCAACTCTTGTGGACAACTTACCGGCATAATCGTTATCCGATTTCATAATTTAAACCAAAACTAATACCAATATTAACATTTCTACAATATTCATTATTTTAATATTTCTAAACACAAAATAATTACTGCCTATAAGTTAAGTTATTAACACGCATCGTTTTATTATTATTATTGTAATCCCATTTTTTATAGTTCAAATAATCTTCAACCAAATTTTCATTTTAAGCGTGTTAATCATGAAAGCAGATATTTTAAGATTATTACATGTATTTCCCGACCAGATGCTGCCGCCTTCTTTTTGATTTATCTTTCAGCTTATCATTACCCGGGGGATTCTTCCTAGTCTTGGTAACCTCCGGCGCGCGACGATCCCATCCAATTTGGTATCGAACCAACATCACGTTGATTCTGGTGGGAGAGTAGTGTAGTGGCATTGGACAATAGCCACACAATCCACAAAGCTGTGAACACGAGACTACTCAGAAAACAGATATTCAATATTTAACTCGGGGAAATACCTAACAATGGAGAAGGCGCGGAGAATGAATTGAATGGACTGGAGTTGATCGGATGGCATGGCTCGGCCATGCAGGCGTGGTCCATCTCAATGTTACTTTATATCTTCTATTCATATTAAATATATTGTTCTTTCTCTAGCCTAACCTTGTTCTACATCATGTATTGGTAATTGATACGATACAGTGAGTTGGTGTAGTCGATGGTGTGACTTCCACGTAAGATCTTATAGATTAGGCAGTTATATCATGACAAATCTACAAATTTAGGATTAGGTCTATTATTAGAGCAGTACTAATATCATAGTAGACCATAATTCCACAGAGTCTTCCAAATTGCTGCAGAAATGAGAAAATACAATCTAGAGGTACTTGGAATCAGTGAAACACATTGGACGCAAGTTGGACAACAACGACTAACTACAGGAGAGCTCCTGTTATACTCCGGCCATGAAGATGAAAATGCACCACATACACAAGGAGTTGCATTGATGCTGTCCAAACAAGCGCAAAAGGCACTTATAGAATGGGAATCTCATGGACCAAGGATCATCAAAACCTCCTTCAAAACAAAGAAAGAGGGTATTTCAATGAACATCATTCAATGCTATGCACCTACCAACGACTACAATGAAGACGCTAAAGATCAATTCCACGATAGGCTGCAGTCAATCGTCGAGAAGTGCCCAACAAAGAACCTGATCATTCTGATGGGAGATTTCAATGCCAAGGTTGGAACGGACAACACTGGATATGAAGACATCATGGGACGACAAGAACTGGGAGAAAGGAACGAAAATGGTGAGAGATTTGCAAACCTATGTGCCTTCAATAAACTGGTCATAGGCGGCACCATATTCCCACATAAACGCATACACAAAAGCACATGGACTTCACCGGATCACTCTACACAAAACCAAATCGACCATATTTGCATCAACAAAACGTTCGGGAGGACTATAGAGGACGTGAGAACCAAGAGAGGAGCTGATATAGCATCAGATCATCACTTGCTGGTCGCCAAGATGAAATTGAAACTCAGGAAGCACTGGACAATGGGGCGGACAATATCACGAAAGTTCAATACGACCTTTATTCAGGATACTAACAAACTCAACAAATTCAAGATAGTCCTCAGCAACAAGTTCCAGGCCTTTCATGATATACTCAATGGAGAAGGGACTACTGTGGAAAGCAACTGGAAGGGGATCAAAGACGCAATCACTTCAACATGTCATGAGATCCTGGGACACAAGAAGCACCATCACAAGGAATGGATCACTGTTGATACACTGAATAAGATTCAAGAAAGAAGGAACAAGAAGGCAGCAATCAATACCAGTCGAACAAGAACAGAAAAAGCCAAGGCACAAGCTGAATACACAGAAGTAAACAAACAAGTGAAGAGGAGCATCAGAAGCGACAAACGTAAATATGTGGAAGATTTAGCAACGACGGCGGAAAAGGCTGCAAGAGAAGGAAACATGAGACAACTGTATGACACGACAAAGAAACTCTCTAGAAATCGCCGCAAACCAGAACGACCAGTGAAAAGCAAGGAAGGCGAGGTAATCACCAACATTGAAAAGCAACAAAACAGGTGGGTAGAACACTCCAAAGAACTCTTGAATCGACCAGCTCCACTGAACCCACCCAACATCGAAGCAGCACCCACGGACCTCCCAATCAATGTTGGCCCACCAACAATTGAAGAAGTCAGCATGGCCATCAGACAAATCAAGAGTAGCAAAGCAGCAGGACCAGACAACATTCCAGCAGAGGCACTGAAAGCAGACGTAGCGGCAACTGCAAGGATACTCCACATTCTCTTCAATAAGATTTGGGATGAGGAACAAGTACCAAAAGACTGGAAAGAAGGACTCCTGATCAAAATACCGAAGAAAGGCGATCTCAGCAAGTGTGATAACTACAGGGGCATCACTCTTCTCTCAATACCGGGAAAAGTCTTCAACAGGGTATTGTTAAACAGGATGAAGGACTGCGTAGACGCCCAACTTCGTGACCAACAGGCAGGATTCCGTAAGGATAGATCGTGTACAGACCAAATCGCAACTCTACGGATCATTGTGGAACAATCAATTGAATGGAATTCATCACTCTACATCAACTTCATTGACTACGAAAAGGCATTTGATAGCGTGGACAGAACAACACTATGGAAGCTTCTTCGACACTACGGCGTGCCTCAGAAGATAGTCAATATCATACGGAATTCCTATGATGAATTAAACTGCAAAATCGTGCATGGAGGACAGTTGACAGACTCGTTCGAGGTAAAGACCGGTGTAAGGCAAGGTTGCTTACTCTCACCCTTTCTCTTTCTCCTGGTGATCGACTGGATCATGAAGACGTCAACATCTGAGGGGAAGCATGGGATACAGTGGACATCTAGGATGCAGTTGGACGATCTGGACTTCGCAGATGATCTGTCTCTCCTATTGCACACTCAACAACAAATGCAGGAGAAGAGAACCAGTGTGGCAGCAGCCTCAGCAGCAGTAGGTCTCAATATACACAAAGGGAAAAGCAAGATTTTCCGAAACAACACAGCATGCACCAATCAACTCACAATTGACGGAGAAGATTTGGAAGATGTAAAAACATTTACATATTTGGGCAGCATCATTGATGAACACGGTGGATTTGATGCAGATGTGAAGGCGCGGATCGGCAAAGCAAGAGCAGCATATTTACAACTGAAGAACATCTGAAACTCAAAACAACTGTCAACCAACACCAAGGTCAGGATTTTCAATACAAATGTCAAGACAGTTCTACTGTATGGGGTGGAAACTTGGAGAACTACGAAAGCCATCATCCAGAAGATACAGTGTTTATTAACAGTTGTCTACGCAAAATACTTCGGATACGTTGGCCAGACACTATTAGCAACAACCTACTGTGGGAGAGAACAAACCAGATCCCATGGAGGAAGAAATCAGGAAGAAGCGCTGGAAGTGGATAGGACACACATTGAGGAAAGCACCAACTGCGTCCAGAAGCAAGCCTCACGTGGAATCCTGAAGGCCAAAGGAGAAGAGAAGACCAAAACACATTACACCGAGAAATGGAAATAGACATGAAAAAATGAACAAGAATTGGATGGAACTAGAAAAGAAGGCCCAGGACAGAGTATGTATAATGTTTCGGATTAGTTGAATTATAGTATGAACTAAGAATCTCAGAAATAACGTAATCGAATCAAGAAATACTAGATAACCACAAACGAATGTACTGTATTTAGAATTCAAAATCAAGCATTCAACAAGTACGAAAGAATCATTACTTAATTCAAACATCACATCATGGTAATACAATCAATCATTTGGAAATTAGCTATTTTCAAACGTCGATTTCACGTGTATCAAAATTGGGTGATTAGACGTTACTGTGGAATTATCAAATGTATTCTGAAGATCAATACAAAATAAATCGCAGTTTACACTAGATTGATACTGTTATATCCTACTTTTAATTGCGGTAGAATACGATGTTTAACTAACGGCACTCGAATGTGCGGAACACGAGAGTCGTAAATGAGAAAACAGGAGAAGCAGGCAAAGTGATTGTTGTGTAAGAATCAAAAACGTACAGAAAACATAATGCTGGCTACAACATCATTATAATTCAGCCAGTTCTCAAGCATGCAAGTTACATTATCGTCCAACCGTAGTATACGACGTCAGTATTCTGGAAAACTCGGTATCGATATAAGAAAACATGACTGTCATATAAAATCAATGTGAGCACTTTATTTAAGTTAAATTGAAACAAAAATCCGGCGCTGAATGCAATGGATTGTTCACACTCCATGCTTTAACTAGGCTCAAAGAGCACGAATTCGAAGGTAACAAACAGACTGATATTATATATGGAAGCCCTGAGTATATGGTGTGAATAAATAATGTAGTGTGGTTTGATGTGAGAAATAGTATACAAATTCCGTATCTGTTACATGAAACAGGCTAAGTACTAAAACTGTCAGTTTGATTATTGACCTCAAATTTCAAGACCATGGTGTTCGTTCAGGAATGACATTAGTTGAAGAATGTATTTATGTATTCTCTTCAATGGAAAAAACTCAGTGTAACCATATGGAAACAAATCTTTTTCTGTTATTGGAACATAGATTGGATTAAAGCATGTTCCATGCACGATTGCGCTGATGAACGCTGATTGGCTTATTATTATCAAATCAGGGCTAGTCGATACTTGGAGAACACTCCAGAATCTTCTCATGCAAAATCTATAAATATTCTAACGTTTATGTGATTGTGCTTCTTACTCCAATCTACTCTTCTACTTCGAATACAATTTCCTTCCTATTCAACCGTGTTCTGATTTAGGGACTTATCGAGCGATTTAGTGTCCAAGGATACAAAGCAATAGGAGTAGCTGGAATCTAATAATAGAAAATTATAACAGTTTCCGACAAGGCGGCCTGATTAAATTCACTAGACCTTTCCTTCGAGTACGGTTACGTTTTTCAGTGATGAAATTTTCTAATATTATACACAAACATTTTAATCAGCTTACAAGTTGTCAAACAAAGTATGGCAGTCCAGTATGTCGACACTCATCAAAAATTGTTGAATAGAACAATGAAAATGTTTATTGAAAGACCAAATAATCTGAAAGAATCAGGTAGAATCCAAGGATTTTGAACGATACTTTACTGGTAATTTCTTCGAAAATTTAAGTAAATATATTAAAGTACGTACAAAAGTAAAGAGAACTGATCACGCTCTGGAAACGCAAGTGACCAGTCTTAAGGGAAACAGATATGGAGATGGCCTTGTAGAATTATGTTCTTCTGTGATATTAGTACTGCTCTAATAATAGACTTTATCTTAAAATTGTAGATTTGTCATGACATAACTGTCTAATCTATAAGATCTTACGTGGAGGTCACATTGTTATCTACACCAACTCATCGCGTCGTAACAATGATCAGTATATGATCAAGAACATACTTAGACTAGAGATAAAACGATATATTTAATATGAATAAAAGATATAAGGTAAGATTCAGCAGGGACCACACCTGCAAGGCCAAGCCATGTCATCCCATCAACTCGAAATAATTCGATTCATTGTTCCCGCTTTTTCCATCGTTGGGTTTTTCTCCTCGTTAAATGTTCAGCTTTGATGATTGTGTGGTTAGGGCCCAACGCCACTACACTACTCTCCACCAGAATCAACGTGATTGTGGTTCAATACCAAATTGGATGGGATTGTCGAGCGCCGGTTACCAAAATAATAATATTCCTCCAGGTTTTGATAAGCTGGAAGATAAACCAAAAAAGAAGGCAGCATCAACTGATCGGGAAATACATGTAATAACTTCAAAATATATGTTTTTATGCTTAACACGCTTCTCCATCTTTGCACAGAGCTACGACAAAATGTATTTTATATGTATATCCGTTTCCACCGTCCAAATATCAGACTCGGAAACCTCCCGGTAATTAGGAATCATGACACGTTAATAGAAGAGCCGGTTGGTTTTCATCAATTGACTGATATAGAATGGACTGAGTTGACGATGCTTACTTTCTGATCAATCTATGAGATAAGATAAATTGCAAATCATTTGTATAGTTCCGCTGTACGCCAACCAAGCGAGTTTTCCTTCTGTCAATTCGTAAACGTAAGGGTGAACAGACAATAATTCCAGATAAGTACAATGCATACTAATTTTTGAGGTCATAACTGTAAAGTAATGTTCGGGTGATACACAACAAACTAATATTGGTCTATCAGACTGTCAGGAGAGCAAAACTCGAATAACAAATGAAATATACAGCACAAATATTTTTCAATGCTTTTACATATCTCAACTAACAATGGAGTCTCGTAAGTCAGTAATGACTAATAAGTATTGGTAAGTAGTAAAGGGGAAGAAAAGATCGAATGAGAGAGAAATCAAGTTGAACAGATTAAGCAGAATTGTAACTGAATGCTTACTAGTTTGTTACAACCAGGACCAATACCAATTCAATGACATTTATTCTTCTCCATACAGGAAAGTTTACCTTTCAGCGTGCATTTAAAAACATCTGTGGCAACCACCAGATTCACACACATTAGTTGATCGGTAGGTTGAAGAAATAAGAACAAATTATCGACGTTAATTTTAGATGGATGTGCAAAAATCTACTATAATCTTCTTAAATAACTAATAAGTTCTTTTCTTATTCGAGGCAGTGCCAATTAGAATTCTTCGTATATAGAAGACATGCGTAGTTTAATGATGTACCGTGCTGAAATATTTATAAAATTTGATAATTATCGGTGATACAATATACATTGTTTTGAGACAATGTGACCTGATAAACATTTTACCATTCTCATTACATTCATTTATATTTTATGTATTTAGTATTGTTAGATATATTATTGTATGTAATTTGATGTATGTTTCCATGTTAATTCGGTATAGAAACAGCTTATATTAGAAGGATCAGTCAATATTCATCACACTACTAGTGGAAGCTTATATCGAATGTTTATACATATTTTATTGTAGTTATTAAATTATGTTCTTGTATTGGTTAGTTATATGATGGCATGACATTTTACATAAAATGTTTGAAGTGATTTTGAGTTCACCTTGTCTGCGAACAGAACAAAGTCACTGTGACCAAAGACCAATAAGCTAGCTATTCTGATGCGTCTCAACCCCGCTAACTAGACAGAGAAGTTCAATATATTCCACAAGCAGCCAGAAGCACGAACAACCACACCTATTTTTGAGTAATAATCAGAATGAAATTACTTATATAAAAAATACTTAGGGTTATAACATATCATGTTCTGAGTATAGTTCATGTTCTAGCGAGAAGCCGTTACAAGTGGAGTTCAACCAGGTCTGTTGTGAGATATCAGCTCGCTGAAGACAATGGATCCTGGTAGTGCAACTTCGTGGATTGGTTGAAGTTAGACATAAACACCGTTGGATGCTGGCCGGCTCAGTGGTCTAGTTGGTTAAGCGCTTGGCGCGAGACTGATAGGTCCTGGGTTTGAATCTTGAGAGACGGAATCATGGATGCGCTCTGCTGAGGAGTTCAATACTAGGACGATGCTTCCAGGTTTTCCATGGTGGTGTAGCTTCAATTGACTCATGATTTCAATCTGTGAAACTTAATACATGTATATTGTATGTTATACAGAATAAAATGTCACTCTGGGAAACAGAAACAAATACTATACTGAATAATCATCACATTGAATCAAAACGAAATTAATGTTGAACAAGAATCATAATAAGTAAATCATCAATCTGATTTTGACTTTTTATTCCGTCATATCAGAATTTAAAAAAAATAAGGCATTTACAAAATGGGTTCTGGGGATCTAACATCCAGAATAAGTTTTGACTGTGTTGTTAGTCATTAGTTTATTGAGAGAACATTCACTTCATTGTAATGCGTGTTTCTTGTAAATTTGAAAATCTAGTTAACAGAGTTTATTGAACTTAGTCAAACCAAGAATTACCGTAAAATTCAATTGTGAAGTTATTTTTTGCTTCATATGGTTCATGAACTTAAGAGTGTTCAGTACATACACGTATAGTTGAAATTAAGTTTTACAACATTAAGCGGAAATCCTAAACACATGCCCTTCATCTTGGAAATATACATAGAATACGTATCCGTTTGTTAGAAAATGATCTCATACGTCGTGATGATATCTAGTAAGGAAAGCATTTTCATTTAAAAATTCCCACAGATTATGTAGAACCTACTAGTAACAAGTACACTGTGTTGTTATACTGAATAAAAGATTGATTGAATCAAAGGAAATCACTATAGTAGCGTCGGTTAATATTCGTCCTACTTGCATTTTGACTTGCCGTTTTTCAACTCTTCTCCTGAACTCTTACTACAAAACATCTAGAAAAACTAGGTCCGAACATTTTTGAACACGTTTGTTCAAACGAAACGTTGCACTTGAATGAATATAACGACTAGAGATGTAATATCAACCTTTGGGATATAAGTTATGGTTTTATTAACATGGTGTTCGGCAATGAATCAATGTCGGTTATTTCCATTCAAATTATGATGTATCTAATATTTCACTTCCAATTTCATGTACAATTAACACTTCATGTACAAATGCAATCAGAATCGAGCCTAACGACTCACCGAAGCACGTCATCGTCTTCGTTCAGTTTGTTATTCATAATATGGTTAATTTCATTATAAAACGGAGTAGTTAGAAATCTTTTCCCTAATGTGACTAAAAACAGAGAGTAAAGATCATTTGTCTGCACATTCATTAAAGGCAAAATATTGAAGACCATAAGATTGCTGAAATGTACTAGATAATTTGATGCTGCCTTCTGATGTTATACATCGTTATGTTAACTTGAACATTCTAAGAACTGTGTATTCTGCTTTGTCTTGTTGGTCTGACTAGACCACGAGAAACATCGTATCACAGCTGGTTTACAAAGCACTTTGATATTAGAGTATCTATTCGTGAAAACGTGTGCTCAATTACGTGAACAGTTTCAATGCAATCATTATCTATGTGATATTTCTTGATTCGAAACTTCAAATTGAGTGTTCGACAACGACAAGTACTGATCAACATAACAACGTTAAAATAATTAAGTGCTCAGGTTTGTATAACTAGATCTCACCAACTGGAATCGGTATGTTCTTTTGCATGCACAAACTAGATGACTAATTTGTGAAATAGAAATAGATTAATAGTCTAATCGAATGACTTAGGCATGTGATAAAATCAGTCTAATAACTGTCTCTAAAACCCACTTGATATTACTAATTTATGGATTTCTTTCACCTTTAGTAGAAAGTACAGAATTTGAACATGAACCAAGTAACAAAACAGCTTAAATGTTTTACGAAACTTGCACGATCTGCTCCTCAATAAAATGCCCGCTGATAAAGACGAAAGTCAGTAATCTGATTGAAGTACTTTTCAATAGATGGTTGATATCATCAAATTGCACACAGTACTTCGATATCACAGAAACTATTCTTAGTACTGAAAAGTTCAATCTGTTTGTTCTGTTGAATTTCAGTACGAAATATAAAAAAAAACAATTTACACTACCAAACGATCTGAAAAATATTGGAAAATGCGCAAATCTGTTGAAACCTTGAATATGACAAGTGAAATTTGTATATTTTTCCAGCACAAAATGACATTTTCTGCTTTTTTGTTATCGTTGTGTTTTTTTTCTCACATAGAAAGTAACAAAAGGGTGAATTTTCGAAAAATGACGAAACAAGAGAATGAAAGAGTGAGGGAGTAGGAAAAATTATTCGGAAATATTATTCATCAGATAATATTCTCTTTTTTCCAAAAACGATATAATTTTAATCGTGTTCATTGTTTACCCATCCACGCCCCGCCTCCACAACCACCCACTTTAATAATTACGGTGAAACTAATAATAATAATGATAATAATAGAGTAAGTACTAGTCACCTAGAATAATAATGTTCAATGTGTAAGGCATTCATTTCGAATTTATGAACAAAACTATTTTACTTCTCGGTGTTGTTGTTGTTGTTGTTGTTCTCTTCCTATCCATTTCTTCTCGTGAAAGTACAATTATCTTCGTTATTTCCCCCATTCTCCATCTTCCCCCCCACTCTCTCCCTACCTTTAACTCCCTCTTTGAAAGTTGAAATTTGTATATTGTTAACTAAATTGTTTTTTTTTAAAAAATAGAGGAGATCACAAATGAAACTGTGAAATTCCATTTTGACTAGTAGAAAAACAAGCAAACAACAGTACTACTAATTTTTCTTTATATAAGCTGTCTAGAAAATTTTGAATACCTTTTTTCATTTATGACATTCAATAGTATCTATGTGATTTCAAATTCAATGATACATATACACAACATGAAATTGTGAGTTGTTCAAAATAAATTAAGCAATGTTAGTAGTTTCTATTTTAGCTCAGTTTATATCGAATTCTCATCATTATCATGAATACTATTAACATGATTATCATTGGCAACACTATAATTATGACTGCAATTACTATTGCTATTACTAATACTACTACTGTGGTGTACGGTACTTATGTTGACAAACAAAAGTAGTATGTTTCACAAGTCAGAAGTGGAATGTGTTGGCTGAAGAGGATTGAAATGATCGAATTGACGAGAAGACGAATGTAAACAAATAGTACTTGTAATAATAACAGGAATGAATGAATGAATGATGAAGTTTGTAAAATAAATTAATAGAACATATGCAAATAAAGTAATGAATTTATGGTTTTTATATTTGACAAAGACATGGATCCTTTCTAGCTCAATGTTCATTCACTACATTACTACTGCAATGAACAAGAACACGGGTGGAGACAATCGAATGTATTTAACACAAAATTACAGGACTTGTTAATAAAATCTAACAATCATACAGTAAATGCTTAATTTGCGAAATGTTCATCGATTGTCTCAAAATGACTCAGACTTCATTGTTCTTACATTTTCATACAAATCGCATTCTGTTTCCATTCTTTACTGTTCGATCCTCTTGTCTCTCTGCCGCCAAACCTTCTGTTCACTACCAACATCATATACTACCTATGTCAAAATAAGTAGCACACACACACTACCACTACTACTATAACTAGTTTAGCAATACTAATGTTATCTATTTTAGGATTGAAAGAAGAAAATTTACTCCAAACTGCTACTAAAGATATGAGCGTATTGGCTATTCGTTTAAAAAGGCATTATATAACGTTCAGATTATTACAAATGTTACACTTGAATGTGATAATGAATAAGGGCCTATTATGGTCTATTATTAGTGTTTACAACATGTGAGGAAAGAAAGCTTAATCAAGAATTGATGAAAGCACTTCTCATTTCACCTTTTTACTACTTTAAGTATTATTATTTTTTCAGTGTTATTATTCATTATTGATTGAATTATTAAGTACTGTGTTATACTACTTGATTATATCGATGAATTCACATTGGCGAAATGTATTATGTGAGAACAATACAGATATAAACAAACAATATTGTATTTATCAGCACGGGGTTGTGAAGATTAATAAATTTTTGGTTGGGACCATGAATCGAATAATGTCAAACCACTATTGAGAACCTGAAAGCACTGAACGGTCGTTTCGTCCTATTATGGGACTCCTCATCATCTCACCCAAGGGATTCGAACCCAGGACCTTCGGTCTCGTGAGTGACCTCTTAACCTCTAGACATAGATAGATGAAAATATTGAACATGTCAGGGCAAATTATAAGTCACCACTAGATTGTATAATTACAGATAATAGATAAAGAGTATAAATAGATTGTAAGTAGACAAGTGTACTAGTAGTGATAAGAATAATAAACGTTTTCGCCACAGTTCAATATAGAAAGTAGACCAAATTTGTATAAATACACACTAAAAAAACGTTCACCAAAAACCATTAATATTACGTAATGTGTAGTGTGTATGTTATCACATAGTGTAGAATATACGGGTTAAAAGATAAAGAAAAACAAACGAACAAAATCAAGAAAACCACATGCCAAATTATATCTGGTCAAGGAAAGAATAACAGTGTCAACAATTTTTTCTATACACAAAAACTACGTTTATAGATTCGGACCCTTAAAGTTTCTGTTACATGTAACAGACGGGATTGAATCCCAGTGAGAAATGATTTGATTTTATCTACTATACGACCATTGTTAACTAGGTGTTCTAATTTAAACTGCGCATTGTCATTGTCTATCACTTTCTAAATAACACAGTGAAATACTCACTTATTCATTTGTTAGGGTGTCCGATAGTATGCCTAATATATCTATATCCACTGGAGTTGCTGAATTTATAGATGTACATCAAAGAGGCAAACTCATATTAAATGTATTCATTGTTAGAGTAAGTATCATTGGTCTATTGAAAAATTCCAATGGATTTTTACTATTTTTGTCACTATTAGTACACCTACCTATTTAACCATTATGTGTAGTTATACAATTTATTTCCAGGTGATCATTGGTTCATCTTATGCTTAATATGTTGGTTTAATGTTTTCACATTCCCCCCGCGAAAAAAATCCATCATATATAAGAGTAAAGTCTAATAATGATCTAACTGAAAACAATATTATTCCTAATATTCACTATGTATATATTCAATCTTTCTTTTTCGCTTCTCCCAACAGTAAACTACCCTATTCTAACAAGATAAAATTTTCATTTGGATTATATATTGTATTTATTCTACAAAATGTAGAGTCATTATTTCAGTTGGCTTTCACTAACAAGTTTGATTACTTCAATGAACAACATATTATAGTGGCTGGCCATATGTCAAGTTCACATAGGTTATTCTAGTTTGCGGACAGGTCAATTTATTCATTTTTCTTGAGTTATATTTTGATTTTGTTAAGTATTCACTTCGCCTCGCTTAGTCTCAATTCGATTTAACCATAAATTTTGAGTAACGCTAAGATGCCTTCTGTCAATCCGTTTTACTTCGCTCTATCCTCTTCATTTCTTTTGCTCCGTCTCCAATGATTATCTGTTCAGATCGACGATTGCATGAAATATACGCATTCAGATTTCATTCTCGTATTTGACTTATTTAGTTTCATTATTTTTTATTACTAATCGATAATTATATACGAGGATAGACGATACGTATAAGTCGATAATGATAATCGGGAACAATATAACTGGAGTCCGATACAAAAGGTCACAAAAATATCTTGTACCTTTCGTTGTGCTCTGTTGAATTCAAAATAACTATTACTGCAAATATAAATCTGAAAGATAACACTAGTTACATTTTGCAAGTGTACAAATCATAAAGATGGATTATCATTAACTATATTATGGATTTAATTTGATTTCTAAAAGAGACTTATAGAAATTCATGAATTTTTCTTTCTTTTTAGTTGATAGGATTTATGAACAATCTTGTAGGAAAAGATTTTCTCCGTTAGATACAAATTAGTTTTGTGTGGTCACATTCTTATATGTTAATAATAGAATAGCCAAACCAGTTATATTGATCGATTGTACCAAGGAGTTAGTCACAAATAACCACAATGTAACTGCTCACGTGGACTTATTTTGGGGAGATTTCTTGTAAGTTGAAGGCAATATTTCTTCATAGACCTGAATCAACACGAGAATTATTAAAACTATTAGATGTGGGATAGTTGTAGTGTACAAAAATTCAGACGGGGGGAACCAACGTATTATGGCTTCATAAAATATGAAATATGAATACATTATCTACACATTTTCCTTCAATTGTCATTCACTTGCTTCATGATACATTTAATTCACTTTTAATATCACATTCATCATTTTACATTGTGAAAATCGAGTGAAGAACATTCTCAAACTCAAAATATTGTATTTAACATGAAGACACTGTTGTTACATGGATGACCATTCTTAGATTAAGCATTGATAATCAATTTGTAGATATATTCCACTGAAATTGGATATCATAATGGGTGCCCATGAAATATAGAACTCCAGTAGCTCAGTGGTAATGTCACAAACTGCATAATGGGGATTTAAGTCCTACTGGAAGCATCAGTTACCTTAAGATCCCAGGTAAACGTTGTAAAGAAGTACCAACTAGCACAAACTTGAGTAAGGCTATCTTATTTTCCAGCTACCTTCAATCATCTAACACTAAAATGGAAAGGAATCAATAATTACTTTATCTAGTGTCAAACTTTACAACAGTTTTCACTTACGTATCAAATTTAGTTTCTCAAAGTATAACAACGGAATAATTATTATTTGAACAGCTGATTCAAGATAATAGTTTTTATATAGAAATTTATTCGATTCAAAAACGTTTAATTACAATTTAGGTAAGATACCGATTCTAGTGAATTGTGAGTAAACATAGAATCAGTTTCACGTTATCTATATACAAACAGAATAAGACCTAAAGATATCGTTTCTTTAAGCATTGTAAACACGTTATATTTAGTGTATAAAGAACATATACCTAATACAAATACGGTTTAAAGAAAAACTAAACAACACCCGGACAACCTCTAATTCTTCTTTATTGGACATCCTGTTACTTTATGAACAGTACATTTACGGCTATTCCTTGCTCCCTAACGAATTGATCACAATCATCTACAACTGGGGAAGATGAAACGGAATCAGAGAAAGATAGAGGAACGACAAAGTAATAATTACTAAACTATATCAATCAAGTCTACCATAACCCAGGTACCATGTAAGCTGTGCTTTTCTTTAACCTAGTTAAAAATTATTGTTATTTACGCAACTTCAGTGAAATTGTTTGACTTTAAATAACTTTTCTGTAGGCGTCCTAATTTATTGGGGTACGAACTCACCATGACCGGCAGTTCATTTTAATGGTTAATGATAATTCATCATTACATCACTGAAAACTACTGTTATTCCAGTTTGTTCCAGGATAATTGAAATCTCTTGTAATAATCTTAACATTGTCGTTTAGATCAGATGCATATATAAAAACATTGATAATAAGATCATTCATATTGTCCAAACTATCAGGAGCTCTGTATAAACATATCTCAAGAGTAGAACATGCTTCAAGGTGTTGATATTCACATCGATTCAAATAAACTACTCAGGACACCATAAAGTAGACAAAATTAATCACCTGGTGATTAAATATTTTTCAAAAATCATTTACCGACTATTTAATTCTGTTTCATTTTAATTCCAAGATGATTATTTAATTATGTATTCTGTTTGAACATATAATTCCTGTTAGTTAATCATTCAAAACTTTATGCAAATTTAGAATAATGGGAATAGTCTAACAAAATTATCATTTATATTCTATTCTTTGACATTTTCTCACTTTTGTAATGAAGGGAATAAAAAATTGCAATTGTACATGCGCACACACAGACACATACACGCACACATACACAAACATGTAAACACATTGAGTGTAAATAGAATTACAAACAATTGTTCGTATAGTAACTATATATATATGAGTATAGGTTCCTACTGGCAACTATGCATAAATCCTATTTTTCATAATACATTTTTTACACATCTTTTATTTAAAAAAAGAAGAGAGGTATGATGATAAGTTAATGAAAATAAGAAAGAAGAAGAAAAGGAAGGAGAAAAAAACCAGAAATCTCACAACTTTCATTTCCGCTTTTCAACAAACTAATCGAATAGTCACTGTCTATTGTCTAGTTAAACACACAGATACATATGCACACAAACAGAAAAACATTCCGTATGTACGTCATTCTATTTTATTCAATGTCATTGTTAAATAATTAGTTAATCTGATTCAATTTTTCTTATCTGTCCCTACACTAACAATCACCCAATATTATTATAATGAATGAATAAAATGGATTTAAAGTTGTTTTTTTAAAAAATAAGGGTGTATAATGTTGATGATTTATTACATACAACTAACAGATTTTGTAGACATGAAGGAAACACAAAAACATTATAGATACTACATGGTAAAGACCTCCTATATAGACATATATATGAAATATATTACCAAGAAATGACATTTTCCCAAAAGAAGAAAAGAGTTTTGTTTAGGTTCGTGTAAAAAGTTTCTATTATTTTTTTTGCATTGGTTACTATGACAGTGGTAATGTCACATAGATACAAAAATGGTTTTTATTTCATATTGGATAGTAAATACATGTGATTAAGTGTAATTTGGTGTTTTATTAATTTTATAATTGATTGAATTGATTGAAAGCAACTGTTTCATTTATACAAATATTCATCAATATTAGAGTAAAAAAACCTGACTTATGTATTTAAAAGAAGATGGTTATTATTCTTTCCTTGAATCGGTAACAAGTATTCCTTTCCTGCATTTTAAAATTCAAAATCTTTTCTTATCAACTGAGTTCTACTCACTTTATTCGTATTAACGTTTACACATTATGTAATCACTTTAGTTTGACAAAGATTAGTTGCCAACTATAGAGAAGTCATTATACTTGCAAAATTATATATGAAATAATCTCAGCGATTGAAATTTCGTCCAGCAAATTTGTCTTTACTTCTTTCGGATAATAATCAAAATCGAAATTATCAAAGAAATATGTAGCTATATATAGCCTATATCTTTCTTTGGTGATTTTGATTTTGATTGTTTCCATGAAGAAGTCCATAAGTCTTATCAAATTATAATTGACTTGAAAGATTCAGAGTATATCATTCGTATTTGTGTTCGTTTTCAACCTCTCTAATGAAAAGATTATATTTCTATTATCGTGGTATATGCTATTCATGTTGATAAACATAAGTAGTATGTAGCACCAATTCGAAGTGGAATGGTAGCTAGCAGACGATTGAGATGATCGAATTGAAGATAACATGAATGTAAGCAGAGGGAAGTAGTAATAACAACAGGAATGAGGGAGCGATGAAGGTTATAAGAGACAACTAATGGAAGATGTGCAAATGATGCATTTAGTGTATGATTTTCATATTCTATAAATACATTTGGTAATTTTGCATTAAACAGCAAATTGGTCTTCCCCACCTGAGTGGTTTTAGCTAAAGCTCATTGTTATTACACTGGCATTATAAACAGCATCTTTATATGTAGTCGAATTCTGTCACTCCGCTGGAGGTATATTGTATTTTGACTTAGAAAATCTTCATCAATATACACTTACAACTTAACACTGGATTATATCAATGGTGATTGCTTTCGGCTTGTACAGAATCTTTACAAAAACTATTTATAAAAGCGTCTATATTTTTTCTAGCTTCAACTGAATTATGCAAATAAGAACTGTCCACTTGATAAATTACTGGGGAAAAACAGGCAAGGTCTGCATTGCATATCGTCTGTTTCTTGTTAAATTATTTTACCTCAGTAGAAATATGATATAGAACCTTCAGTTAGTTGGGAAAATTTACATTAAAAAAACAATATCCGAATAAGTATCTGCTAATTTTCATCCGTACTGTTCCGATACTAACCTACAAAGTGTTGTCTAGTTGAACACATGTACGGTACTTAACTACTTACTTACTCCTGTTACTCCTAATGGAGCATAGGCTGGAGACCAGCATTCTTCAACCCACTCTGTCCTGGGCCTTCTTTTCTAGTTCCATCCAATTCTTGTTCATTTCTCTCATGTCTATCTCTATTTCCCGGTGTAATGTGTTCTTTGGTCTTCCTCTTTTCCTTTGACCTTCAGGATTCCATGTGAGGGCTTGTCTTGTGACGCAGTTGGGTGGTTTTTTCAATGTGTGTCCTATCCACTTCCAGCGCTTCTTCCTGATTTCTTCCTCCGCTGGATCTGGTTTGTTCTCTCCCATAGTAGGTTGTTGCTGATAGTGTTTGGCAAACATATCCGAAGTATTTTGCATAGACAACTGTTAATAAACACCTGTATCTTCTGGATGATGGCTTTCGTAGTTCTCCAAGTTTCCGCCTCATACAGTAGAACTGTCTTGACATTTGTATTGAAAATCCTGACCTTGGTGTTGGTTGATAGTTGTTGCTACTTATGTCGACAGACATAAGTAGTATGTAACACCAGTCGAAGTTGGATGTTTGGAAGTAGAAAGCTAAGAAGATCGAATAGGAGAAAACATAAAGGGTAATAGAAAGTAATTGTGAATTGTAAGAATCATACAGAATGTGAATGACAATTGATGGAAGATTTGCAAATAAAATATTTTATGTATGGTTCTTATATTTTACAAAGATATTCAATAATTTTGTATTGTACAATAAAATGGTTGTTCCCACCTGAGTTCTCATTCACTACACATGTTTACGCAACTGGATCAACAGAGTCAAGTCAGTTTACTTACTTATGATGGATGTATGGCTCAATTTCATGGATTAGTTGAAGTTAGACATTAACACAGTTGGATGTCGTCCAGCTCAGTAGTCTAGAGGTTAAGCGAGAATGGTAGATCCTGAGTTCGAACCTCGTGAGACGAGATCGTTGATGCTCACTACTGAGAAGTTCCAAATAGGACAAAACGGCCTTCTAATGATTCTAGTTTTTCCATAGTGGTCTAGCTTCAATTGAGTCATAATCTCAATTATTAAAATTACTATAATATCCACAAGACCATTTCTGATATTTCTTATATATGTTAGGGAAATTACTTATTGGTAGCTAATTAGTGTTAGCAAATAACAATTGATTACTTACTTCCTAGTCTACCTAAATGGTAATGAGTGTTAGAAAAACTAGGGACCTTTTATTCTATCACTCCATTGATATGTCATCAGTATGATGCAGTACTTGCCAAACTGTTAGTTTGTATATTCTAAAGACATCTCATTCACATGAATTTTTCGGTTACCTAATTCTCCAAATTTGTGTAAAGGTTTCTAGTCTATTATAATTAACATTATTGATTCGGTATTTTAGACAATTATCATCTATTTGCTTCAAGACGTGTATATTTATTTTTAAGCAATCTAAAACTTATATGAACTCTTTAAGTCTTCTGCCCGATTATCCCACAATCGATTATATCAGTTTCCGAACTTCAAGTACTCACTGCACTGTTTCTTGCCGTCCGTTATATTGAATGCTTCATATTATATTATATTTCAATGTTACATTTTAATACGAAGGGAGTTGTAAGCATCTGCGAAGAAATTATGAAAAAAGTTGAATTCATATAACTCTCCTAAAATTCTCATTTGATTCTATTGAAATTTGCAAAGGAAATTGATTATATGATACCATTTACGTTGTTAGTTCGTTGAGGAATGCGTGTAAGCGTTATTTATAGCAGATGATAGTTTTGTTTAGATAAAGCAATACGAATACGAATAAGTACTGATTTGGATTATCGTTACTTCAATTGTTCCTAAATAATCCTCCATAGTCAATAAAAAAAACGCTTTTTGATCATAATCTGAAATTTTAGCACATTTACAAAAATCCGATTCCAATGACATGAAACTTGTAATGTTGATAACTGAGGAACATCTTCAAATTTTCAAAAATATCCATAAATTTTCAAGTGTATTGGAATGAGTAGGAGCTGTGATACAACTGAGTTCTCTTTTTCTCTATTTAACCGTTTGGTTGATGTTAAAAAGTTAAAATGGGAGGCGGGAAGAAGCGTGTGTACTATTTTGGTGTAGTAAATAGTTGATATGCTCGGAACTGGCTTCAAATTGCGGAGTTCACTTAACATAGGAATATTAATTATGGATCAATCATATTGTAAACAAACACAATAAACTGTTTACTTCCTTAGGATATGAATGTCACAGAACTTATAGAATGTATACTCTCAAGAAGACAACAATTGATCCAAACATAAACATTTATTCTGTTGTTATGATTATGAACAAAACAACAATGTTCCAATGAAAATCTTTTCATGAATGACCCATTTTAAATAATGAAGTAAATCGAATAACATTCTGTCTTAGAGTGAACGTTACTGAAATTGTTAAACTTAATCAAGTAACTTATTGATATAAAAGAGTTAATTAAAAATTATGACATAAAATTGTTGAAATGATGATGAGAATGTTAACTGAAAATTGTCAGCAGAAAATTTCTAAGCAGTCGATTGACGTTTACTATAAATGGAATATTAATATAAGTGAAGTTCAATGTTAATAAACCAATCATCATATAGATATAGATGTTTTGTCATAATGTTTACATATGATTTAAGAAATTTCCATGAATTGTAAAGTTAACTTTTAGTGGTACTTGTTCGAATCACACGATCTTCAAAGCTGAACATGAGATAACAAAGAAAATTCATTAGATGGTGGTTGGAGATAGTCAACAAGAAACCCTGGACCTGGGTTTCGTGCTACTTGGCACTCGTCAGCAAGGTGTACCTGTAATCTTGAGGAAACTGGTGCTCCCTGGTGGATTCGATCTCGTGTCACTCAGCTTCACAGTCAGAGACGTTACCACTGAGCTCGGATAGCTCAGTGAAGCTGGGTGACACGAGATCGAATCCACGGGTGGCGTAAGTTGGCAAAAGCCAAACGAGCTTTTCGAATCCGTGCTGAGATTTCGTCAGACACCAACCCATTAGGGCTGATCAGACTTCCAAGATAAGTGAAGTTGTCAACGCGTTCGACTACTTCACTCCCTATCCTTAGTTCAGGTGTTGACGCAGACCAGTCCTGAAGCAACAACTTGCATTTAGAGGGAGAGAAGCGCATCCCAAACATTCTGGCATTGTTGCTTAGTGCTACCAGAAGACTCTGCATTTTGTCAGCGTCTTCACCAAACAGGACTATGTCATCTGCGTATTCTAAGTCGATAAGTGGACCTCCTGGAAGGAGATCAATACCCGAGAATTCAGTCGACGAGAGTGTTATTTCCATCAATAGGTCTATGATGAAGTTAAACAAAAATGGAGAAAGTGGGCAGCCTTGACGGACACCACTTGAGGTTGCAAAAGTAGATGACAGTTCGCCATAAGCCCTGACTCGACTAGTAGTGTTCGAGTAAAGAGCCTTCACAAGGTTTATGTACTTCTGAGGTACGCCTTTCAATGACAGACACTGCCACAGAGTCTCGCGGTCTACAGAGTCAAATGCTGCTTTTAAGTCAAGAAAGACCACCATCGTCGGACGCCGATAGTATGCCTGTGTTCTAGAACCTGACGAATGGTGAATATGTGGTCGATGCAGCCACGACCAGGTCTAAAGCCAGCTTGGTTCTCTCGTGTTTGTAGTTCACGAGTCTTAGTTAGGCGTTTGATAATTATCGAGGCCAGTATTTTAGATACTATGTTTGTTAAACTAATCCCTCTGTGGTTGTCACAGGATGATTTTGACCCTTTCTTATATATTGGGACGATAAGTGATTGCGACCAGTCAGATGGGATAACGTCTAAGCTAAAATATTAGTCAACCTAATCGCTAAAATTGGACCACCATCCTTAAAGACCTCTGGAGCCAATCCATCTGGACCAGCTGCCCTTCCTCGTTTCAGATTAACTATAGCCTTTTGAACTTCAGCAAGAGTTGGGGGACCTACTTCAATGTTCCATTCACACTGTCTGGGAATGGAGGGTAGTTGTAGAGTAGCTGAAGGCCAGCTGAACTGTTCTCTAAAATGTTCCGCCCATCGTTCTAAACGTCTGGACTGGGAGCAGATGAGAGTATCGTATTTTTCCGAAATAATCTCACTTACACTTGACTTATTAATTCCAGTTTCTTTTATTAGTCTGTAAAGCTGTCTTGTGTTCCCTATAGTCGCCGCCTTTTCCATCTCTTTTGCTTTCGTTACCCACCACTGCTCACGGTCGTTCCTTAGACTTTTTCTTAACCTAGATCTGATTTGTTTACGCTCTTCATCATGTTCAGAACCTGATGGGACGAGTTTGCGAGAATCCATCAGTGTGACAGACCTTGAAGAAATCCACTGGTTCCTTGTAACTCTGTGGTTTAAGTCACTAATAGATGTCACTGCTGTTTCCACAGCTGATTGTATGCCCTTCCAAGCAACATCTGGGTCAGCCTCGTCTTCACAACTACCTAAGTGTGACCTCAGTTGTTCCTGGAACCTACTTTTGGTTTTCTCGTTACTCAACTCAGTTCTAACGGGTCTTTTTAATGTGGCTTTTTTGCGTCCAGTGAGGCGCAAGCAGATGCGTGCCCGTATTAGGGCATGGTCGGAGTCCAAGCAGGTACTCCAGAATGAGCGACAATCTTCTACCGACCCTCTCCAACGATGACTGATGGCAATATGGTCTATTTGAGTCCATCGTTGGTTTGGTGTAGGGGGTCGCCATGTTAGACGATGTCTCTCCTTATGCTTAAAATTTGTGTTTGCTAAAAATAAACGATTGTCTGAGCATAGCTGCAGCAGACGATCACCATTATCTGTTCGCTGTGTCGGAATACTAAAATATCCACCTAAATGCCTTTCTGTTTGGTTTAAACTACCTATCTGAGCATTAAAATCACCTGCTACGAGTACTATGTCTGAGCGTTTAGCTTTCTGAAGAAGTTCGGAAGCTTTCTGTAAAATTCATCTTTCACTTCATCTGAGCTGCAGTCAGTGGGAGCGTAGGCAGAAACGACAAAAAGGCAACGACGTGTGTCCCTATCCTTCCGAGTTCTTACGTAGCCGTTCAGCCGAACAGCACATAGACGACTGTTGACGGGGATCCACTCTAGCAGTGCTTGTTCGGCCCTCATGCTTAGTGCTATGCCTACACCTGCCAGTCCACGAGAACTGGCCATCGGGTCACCAGATACACGAAGGGTGTATCTCGTTGGCTCTCCGTCTTGCCGAGGTGAGGTCAAGTGAATGACCACACTGGAATCCTGTATGCGTGTTTCGGAGACACAGCATACATCAATGGAAAGAGACTCTAGGGTTTTAGCCAAGGAAGCCTGCTGACCGATTTGACATAGGGTGCGTACGTTGAAGGCTCCAATGTGTAGTTTGGAGCGAGGTTTCAGTAGACCTGGGACAGGTTTTGAGCACTAGAATCGTTGGCTATGGTGACACTTGAGGAGGAAGCCGAAAGGAGAAGTTTAGAGTGGAAAGGAATAATAGGAATTGAAGAGGAAGGTTGATTATGAATACAGTGGTCTTGAGTGCTGTTAGAGGTATGAGGGCGGTTATCACTTCCCGGTTGCCCACACCGTGGAAGGGTTCTTCTGGAGGTACCTGAAAAGGAAATTGGATTAGAGGTGGTCTCAGTGACCTGAGAGCGTGACCGCAGTGCCCAAGGGACAACTGCTTGAGGCCGGTCGCGCACGGCCTTTTCGTGGGAGGTTTTTGACGTGTTAGCTCCGTTCTTCAAAGGGCCTTACCGCCGGAGACGGAAATCCGTGAGGTAAGGTGAGGTGTGCATTTTTAGGGTCGACCTTTTCTAACCCCACCCCTCCTTGTGGGAAGGCAGCATCGCTGTCATGCTGGTTGTCTGAAGGAAACACCTTACTGCTGTCACACCTCTGTACAGTCAGCAGTACGACTTCGCCTTCGGACCTTGGGTTTGTTGCTTTTAGTCTTACCGCTCTTCAACCGACCTGTCTGACATGGTAGGACCTTGAGGAACGGTTGTTCCAGCCAGTATAGCTCGGTTGCTTCATCACGATAGGCAAGCCCGACCACCACATCAAGGTAACAACAACGGTCGGGCGTTTTAATGTTTACAGTTGAACTACTCGTGATCGATTTTATACCTTCTGTTTAGTAAGGATCAACATAATGGTTTATTTTTTTGCGTGTTAACTGTGGTTTTTAAATCGGTTATAGTAATTAACAAGTGTAGTCTTCAATTTTTCAAATTAGACCTTTGTTGACGGTGACAAATCTTGTGTCTGGGGAATCAGGCTTTCGCATTGGACATCAGTCTTCAGATTATCCATATATCTAAGTCTGTCACAAAACTTATAACCTACTGACGAACTTCTTATTTGAGTAGTATCGTAGTCAACATTGGAAAATTTAAAAGCATACTAGTTACAGTCTTCTGGGAGATCAAACTTAAATATCTGGTTATCTAGTCCTTTAGTTCCATCTATTCTCTTCTTATTTTATATTGTTCTTTGTACTTCTAAAACAAACATTTCATACTTGATGCAAAAAGTTACGTATTTTAAGCCCATCATAGTTTAGTTCACTAGTAAGTCTTATTTTGGACATTATAACGCACTAATTATGAATTTATAACTATGAAGCCATTGATGATGAAGTTAGCAAAAACAATCCTTCACTATAATATTCTTTCTTTTTCAGTTCTGAAATGGTTGAATTGTGGTCATTTTACAACAAAAGCCCAATCTTCATATTGTTTCATGAGAAATTTCCTGAAATCTAGTTGCAAAGAGAAAATCTGCTATGTCATGCAAGCTATAGATGAATATCGATCGATAAAATTGGATTCAGAACATGCTATAACACGGATGAAGTTGAAATTATCGACCATTGAATCTTGAATCAGTGGTCAAATGGCATTTCAATAATATTATTAAACTGTGCTTATGTTACTCACTTTTGTGACATTAGAATCAACATACATCAGGCAACAGTAGCGGGATACAAAGAATAAACTGTGTATAAACAGGGCTACAAAGGGAAGAAAGTTAATTTAAATGTCGTTTAAAGGCAGATCTCATCGCCGGTTAGCATACGTTAGATAGTTAGTAAGAAAACTAAGAAGCATTGTTCATTCGCATTTTTCTTAGAAAGAGATTCTTTAAGAGTCACATAACAAGCCATTTCAAGGAGTCAAACCCAGGAATTTCAAATTACTTATCAAGCGTAATTTCTTTAATCAAGTGAATCATTTCTTTAAGTTCGACATTTTTTTCAGATCTATCTGATTTACTAGGTGATATGGGTGAAACCTATGAACGACAATTAGGTGACCATGAGAATGCCCATTTATTTACTGAGGCTAAATGACGGTCATAGACCAGTGTGAGGAGTTAGAATTGTGTTTTACAGTCGGTAGTTAAGGTCAGGTATTAAATTTATTGTTTTTATTATGAACTGATATCAGCCATATGCCAAAACGCTATTTAGACTAATAAGTGAATGGATTTTGCGCCAAAATCCAAGATCTGTTATCCTAAATCTGATTGTTTCGTCCGTAAATTATAGTCTCGCCGATGATACGTTCATCAACAAACTGTTATCAAACTGACATTTAATTGGTAAGTAAAAGAAAATGGACTTTTTTATTCTGCTACTATTATACGTTTATGGTCTGTGAGTACGATTGTATAACTGCTAATACTAATCTCAACTGAATTCCTCTACTTGGCAACACATAAATATTAATTGAATAAGTCATAATTCAAGAGAATATGAAAGGGCAAAGGCTTTAGATGAAGATTTACCATAAGAACGATGAATTAGAATTATAATAAGACACACTTATTTACATACAAATTTTCAGCCAAAATAAAAGAAACGTAAGACCCTGCCATACTGAATTATTTCATATTTAAAGTTGTCAGAATGCAATCAAATATCATATTAACAAATCTATAAAGTAATTTTACTGTTAACTTATTCCTAACACGTTTGGTCGATGAAAAACTGGATTTGAATATACTAAATTGGATCTCATATATTTCATCATTATTCAGTACTTCTGATGAACACTAAGAAAGTATAATGAAACGAATCCCCTGTCTTCTATTAACAGAAAAATTGGATTGTGTCACCTTAAGTCTCTGATGAAAACTTTTAATTAAATTGACTGAATATATATGTAGAACTATGGTCTAAGTTCCTTATTAGTACTGCTATAAGAATAGAACTAATGCCAAAACTATGGATTTTTCAAACGTGAAAACTCAATCTATAAGATCTTACGTGCAAGTCAAATCATTGTGTATTCTGACATGTCATATCGTAACAATCTGCGCTATAACATTTGTCGTTTGTAAAGAACACTAAAGAATAATATGTTTAATGTGTGTAAAGATAGATTATACAGAACGACCATATCTATGAGGTTGAACTATGCAATTCAATTGATTGAATATTCCCGCATTCACCATTGTTAACCTTGTCTACATGTTATATGTTGAATATCTAGTTTCTAAGTTATCTTATGTTCAGTTTTGAAGATTATGTGGTTTGGATCAATACCATTTCACATATACAATATAGATGAATGAACTTTGTTATTTGATGAAAAATTCTTACTTTAACTTTGTCTCTCTGTATATTTTTAGTACAGTTTTTTTTCTAGTCACTTTTCTATATCACTTGGTAAGTTTATATCTTATTTATTTACTCAAATGTTGTGTGTACTATGAAGGAATAACACTAACAACAACAACAACAAACACGAAAACACGTCGAACATCCATCAAATTATTCATGCATGATTATAAAAAAGAATGAAATACAAATTGAAAGAAAGAAAAAAAATTGAGGAGTAAATTTTTTCCTCCTCATACTTGAAATTCTTTCTTTTTTCGGTTATTCATTTATTTGTTTATCTGTTCTCTTCTCTAGTTTATTTTTTTATTATTTATTTTAACTTCTGTTTGTTCATCACATAGTAAGAAAACAAAATGTGTCACTTGAAAGTAAGCAAATAATGATAGTAAACATTAACTAGTCAATATAGGTTTTTTTAGTATTCAACAGATGATTGAGAAAAGAAGAACGAAACAACAACAACAACAAAAGACACTTGTCATCAATTTGTTTTTTTGTTATTTCTAGATTTTCTTTTTTTCTTTTTTTTTCTAATAGATGTTCCCTATGAACGTTGACAGGATGATTTTATCTTTATGATTCTTTTTTTGTTATCATTGTTACTATGACATTGCATAGGATATTTGTAAAACTGTAAATAACTAGTGTATTACGCATATGTAAATTTAGATAGGGGGAAGGGGATGGTTTGTTTATTAATTTCAGTGGATGTAAACACACACATATCACTAGGATGTGTTATTTATTGATTTTTTTTTTGAAATTTTTATTGGGATCATCAATAATTTAATGATTCTTTTTTAATATTCACACTAGACTGATTGTTACCGTTAGTTTTGATGTCCCCCCCTAATAAATGATTCGTTAAAGTACAAAATTTAATTGGATAGTTTTATTAAATCAAGTGGATATATTTTGCTGATTGTGTGATGAGTAACATTGTAATGGAGAATATGTTATCATTTTGATCGATTTACATCATAATGTGATATGTAGAATAGATGAAATGTGACAAGCATTTGAATCTAAGGATGCAAATTTCGTCTTGCTTAAGACTCGTCAGCTGAATTATTTTTTAATTTATTGAAACTTTAGTTGAAGGATTTTGTGGAAATTACTCTAATTTAATGGTTTGTATTTGTCAAGAATTGATCTTAGTGAAGTTACTATACTGGACACTTCATAGTTATACAACAATAAACATTTATGGGTTAGAGACTAGTACCTTCATGTCTTGTTTAAAAGTTTTCAGTATATTTAAACATATATGTGGAAACAAAATGTCATTTAGAATGAATTCTTGTCAGATCCCATAGTTACTAGTCAAAATTTATTATTATTAGCTTTGATTCAATATTTATATCTTTGGTAAAATACAGAATTCTCAGCACGAAGTATTTCAAAAAGTTTCCGTTTCTTACTCATTGGTCGATCCTGACGATAAATATTGAATGATTGCCAGTTAGAAGTTGGCATTCCAGTCATTCGACATCTAAATAATGTATATATTTTTTCACTTCATATTGCCAGCAACCATGATGTCTCTGATTTGGATTTTTTGTAACTTCTGCACTTTTCAGAAAAACACCTGATTAAGTTATGCGATTAATAGCCATAATGATGTATTAAAACTTGTTGAAACATCTAGATGGCAGGAACAAGTAACCCAGATGTTTAAGCACTCCGGCACATCATGATTTACAGGAATAACTGTTTAGGGCTATTACATCATTGAAACAACAACTAAGGTTATTAGCAAAACATAATTGTTGACTGATATTCGTAAATGTTAAGATGATTAATGAGTTTATAGAACAGGCACTGTCAACGAAAATATAAGTACAAAAATCAAAATATGCCCGGACATTGCTTAATGGAACAACTCTAATCACTGAAACTTTCAACAAGGCTTGATATCCTGTCTAAGTAAACAGGATTTTAATGGTTATACAACTTAGATCTCCGTGTGATTTCAATAAAACTAAACAGTCTCATACTGACAATTTTCGGAAGCCGTAACCAGTGGAGTTAAACCGTCTCGTGTGTAAGGAAGGTACCCAATGAAGACAATGTAAAATGTCACACAATATCGTAAACTGAGAGAAGTTAAACATGCGGATGGAGGCTCAGGCGTCAAGGGGTTAGGGGGTTCCGCACAAGGCTGTTATATCCGCATTTTCTATTGTTCGCACTTGAAAACGAGTAAACACTATTATTCTCACGACGCGAAATAAGAACATAAAGAACTAGCACAAGTGAAGATTTGTTAGCTCTAAAGCACGACGATCCTAACTGAAAGTAGTAGAATTATATTAGCTAATACACCCTTTTTATTATTAATTACTAAAAGATCATGTAAATGAAACTACAATAAAGTCGTAGGCTGCATATATTGCTGAAGATAGTTCACACTTAATAATATTGAAAAAAATCACAATCGGTAAAATCTTGATTTTACATTTTTATCCTATCATATCAGAGATTGAACTTCTTCAATTCGACTCATGGATGGGACGAGAATGCCATCTGCTTTGAATTTACATACCAGAACGAAATTGCTGTTCACTGTTTACATGTTTTCAATGTTTTTCTAGCGTAGATAAATTCGTAATATCTACAAAACAGTAATACGTTTGTTATTCTCAACTGCAGAACTAAAAGAGTATTCCCAGAGCATCGTTTTATATATTATCGCACTGTACTGTCAAAGGTTATTACATAATTATGTTAGAAGAACTAGCAATAAAACGTGGAAACAACCTCAAGATAAAACAGCAATAACTCTTACGGCAAAGTAGACAGAAATTAATATGGTAAGGAACCAAATCGAATAGTCAAATTGAAGATAGGAATAATGAAAGCTGGTAGAATGAAAGTAACCGGAAATCAAGCAGTCATAAGAAAAATTCAACTGTGTCACTATTGTGAGACATATTATCAGTGATGTCGGATGATGAACAGCAATAAAGCGAATTGACTTAAGTTGTAAAAGCGATCCTTGAGATTCCTGATCAATAGTCTTAACTTATTGTGCCCACTAAAACAACTGATAACCTTAGCTTCTATCACCAATATCAGGTTGTGAGTAGTCAGTGATAGGTGAGCAGTTCCAAACTAAGACAAAAAAGCCATCCGATGCGTTCTGGTCCATGGTAACTCTATAACTAAAGTTATAGTCGATAGCCAAACTGAGTATATAGGGAACATTAGAGATTTTATCCAGTAAACCTATATTTCGAGAGAGGCTGATTATTCAGTATTCCTCTTTTAGGAATTTCTGATCACACTATCAGTATTTACTAGAATCCTACACGGCTATATAAAAGACTACAAGAATCAGCCAAAAACTCACGTCAAGGAGCATAGGCCGCCAATCAGCACTCTACATTCAACCTTGTCCTGAATTAGTATTTATCGATTGGACAATTATCATTCATCCATAAACTATCTTCCTCTTAAACATTTCTATTATTGACAGTTACATTATTACATAATTCCCTTTTCATATTTGATTTTTATAGACAATTTAAAACACAATAACATTTTAAGCTTTTGAAATTATACAAACGCTTATTTTACTATAGACTATTATTTTTAGCTAGTAACTTAACTGTAAATACAATTGAGCAGCTATAGGTAAATGAAATTGTTAAAAGAAAAATTTTCTTCTCTGAATTGTTATCTACTTCGAATGTACTGAAATTTGTAGTTGGAACCCAGTATCTGGGTCATCCGTCCAGGCTGATCACATTGTGTGTTTAATATTCACCCTAGGATACATTTTATATATCTTTGTATGAATTCAAATTAAAGTTCATCCCCATTACACAAGCTAGTAGCTACCTGGACTTGATAGGTAAGTGAATAACGCGACAACGTTTGAGGCAAACGATACGGGGTTTGAATCCCAGAGTAAATATCAACTCTTGAATGGAAATTTATTCATCTGATGAGTCTCAAATAGGACGAGACTCACTTCCTGAATTCCATTGCTAGCCACCACTTATCTATGCCTATAGCGTTTATGACTTGAGGCGATATCAAGGCAATCTGTACAGAATGCACATATGCCGATAAAAGACTTAACTAATTGCAGTCTAAAACATCAGTGAGAAGATCCAAACCTACAAATATATGAATTATAACTGTGTGTATATATATGTATATGATTTTTACCACTTAACTGCATAAAGTTATTACAAAGATTTGACTAGTTGTTTATGAGTGACTGGATCATTTGATCGTTAAGTAACAGAATTGCACCTCTAGTTTCTTAGAGTCATATTTTTCCTACTAAAAGTCAATTCAGTTATGTTTTGTTGGATAACTCGTTCGTCTATATAGCCTAAGTGTATTTTATAGAATTCATATTTTTTTAATTCTAATTATTGAAAGAGTATTCAACTCAACCATTGTGTTTCAAATTTATCTATCAGAAGGAACGAATATCCACTATTTCTCATAAGGCTATAGAGAATCCAAACTACATTAATATGGACGATACATTAGATACATAACAAACTGTTCTATAGTGAAACAGTCTAACAAAAACAGTTTTCTACATCATCGAAACGTTCTTTCTAATACTGTTGACATGAATAACCATTTTCCTTCAATGCTTACTATTGACATTTGTTAATTATCAATTGTTTTAATTGATAACACTGTAAACATTTCTATTATTTTAAACCATGTTATATGATCTAATCATCCTCGAATTACTAGGGTAACACTAAGATTTCAATGTAAAAAGAAAAAAGAAAACTAGAAAAAAGACAATACAAATGATATTTGGTTTTAGGTTATATACACAATCCATATCTCATCTTTATACAAATAATATAAATGAAATAACGAATTCTTGACGGTGGGAAATAATCTGCTTGACACTCTATTTGATCTGAGTTTCATTATGTTTGATACATACCGCAAGGATATATAAAATGTAATTTGAGGACTGAAATTCCTTTCGAATTCAAACCTACATCATTCATTTCCATAACCTGAAACTTTACCATTGACCTACTTGAACTAGAGTTGATATCTTTTTGAAGTCATGTATTTGCACAGGATAGACAGACATCATCATCCATTGCGAAACATTTGGTTGAGACGGGTCATAAGGTTGATATCAAATCAGCATTTGTTGTGTTGTACAAGGACGTATACTAAAGTTTATTGAAGCCTTGGCTATACGAAAATTGAAACCCCCTTTATGTGTTCAAAAACAATTTGTGCTTACACTTAACCTACCCTAGTAGTACTGATTTACTATCCAGAGTGGTAATTACATTTGTTTTTGTGTACTTTAATATCTTTTTTCCTTTGTTATGACTTACCCTTAACTTCTCTAGTTGACCTTTTAATTTTCATATATAAATGTTCTTAACAAGTATATGTGTGATCAGATTGTTCGAAATGTATTGCGCAAATATATCACATAATTCTGATAAACTACGTCTTCTCATTGCATTATCGAAACCATGTATTTGCATTTAATTATTCACTGAATACGTAGAGTTCAGTCAAGCCTAAAGGTCTAGACAAACATGATATTTACACTACATAGTGATCAATCAATAAAGATATCTCAGTTCTACAGCAGTCAGGTAAGAAAGCGACTAAATGAGTGATAATGTCTTAAACTTTAATTTTATACATAACAGATATGAGAGTCATCTTCTGAAGAAATATTACATGAGCAATGTATTTAAGTCTTAATAAAGAGTATTAATTAACATGAATTCTAGGCTTTGAATGGTTATTTTCTGCTTTCATTCAATCATCTGTTACCAAAAAAACGTTATATTTAGTATTGATTCCCATGACAACTCGGTCTCTTAGTAAGCACCTTTATGGTGCTAAGTGAGAAATGAAATGGTTTTCATTCTCACTAAATAATTTTTGCTTTCTATATTACACCATTAAAATTTATCATAACATTATGGTGGATATCTTAATTTTCATAAACTTATAAAAATACTATTTCCCATCATTCATATTGATACAATATGAAGATACCACAAGTATTTGAAGTTTGACAACCAGTAACACGCTCTATAAACGAAACGTGTCAACTCAATGAAACCAAAAGTCAGAAGCGAAGAGTTTCAAAGATACATTTGATAAGCTATCAATATATCGAGAATTGACTAATCTAAACTGGCCTAGAGGTTGTAGATAAAGTTGAGCACAGCATTCCCACTCATGATGTGATGCGGATGCGTAACCGAGCATCTTCAGCTAGATGAGTCCATTAAATCTAATATGGTGAGCATCAAATGTTGAAAACTTACAGAGTTATTGATTTTGGGGATTTATTTACCGCTACATATATATTACTCATTAAAACAAATGACATTAATAGATTGATTATTATCAGAAGGAGTTTTGTGGAGATTTTAGGAAGTTCACTGATTTAAATCATGAGTCAATTGAAGCTAGACCACCATGGAAAACCTGGAAGCACTGGACGGCCGTTTCGTCGTAGTATAGAACTCCTCACCAGTGTGCATCCACGACCCGCACCCCGTGGTTCGACTCATGATTTCAATCAGTGAAATTTCTAAAATCTCCACAAAAACCCTTCTGATAATAATCATCTGCTCACTAGTGACTGAGTTCAAGAGATACTCCTGGAGTTCTAGTGAGAAGCCGTTACCAGTGGAGTTCAACCAGGTCTGTTGTGAGATATCAACTCACTGAAGACAATGATGTGTAGTGGCGCAACTTCATGGACTGGCTGGAGTAAGACATTAACATTGTCGGATGCTGGCTGACTCAGTGGTCTAGCTGGTTAAACGCCTGGCGCGAGACTGATAGATCCTGGGTTTGAATCTCGCGGGGTGCGGAATCGTGGATGCACACTGATGAGGAGTTCCATACTACGACGAAACGGCCGTCCAGTGCTTCCAGGTTTTCCATGGTGGTCTAGCTTCAACTGACTCATGATTTCAATCAGTGAGATTGGTTATTAGTTAAATAATATTTAAGTACATTATCCTACTACTGATAAATATTACTACTGAAAACATATTTACACAAATTTTTTTATATCATTATCATACTTAGTCTAGATATGTACAAATACTTGATTTGAGTAGTAGAATAAAATAACTGAAAAAAGTTTCAAATCTTCCATCAGACAGTGAGTAGTTTGTTTTTTTTATTTTAAACAGTAATCCAGTTTTATGTATGAAGAATATAAAACTTTATATATTGAATCGTAAATATTTGCATTCATGTCTATTTGTATAGCTTAAGAATACAAACAAATGAAAATATAGCATTTTTCGATAATATAATAAGAAGACGAAGATTATCAGAACTTTTTATTACTTACTTAGATACGCCTGTTACTCCAAATGAAGCATAGGTCGCTCACCACCGTTCTCCAACTCACTCTGTCCTTGGCCTCCCTCCCCAGTTTTATCCAATTTTTGTTCGTTCTTCTCATGTCTGTCTCTATGTTCTATGGTCTTCCTGTTTTCCTTTAGCCTTGAGGCTTGCGTTGTGACATAGTTGGGTGCTTTCCTCAATGTGTGTTCTATGCACTTCCAAGAACTATGTATGAGCGCAATACATTTCGAACAATCTGATCACATATGTACTTGTTATGAACATTTATATATGAAAAAGTAAAATGGTCAACTGGACTAGAAATGGAGGGTAAGAAGAAACAAGGATAATAAGAGAAATAATATGAAAAACAATTTGAAACCTAATCACTCTGGATAATAAGGCTAATACTACCAGAGTAGGTTTAAGCTGAGAGCAAACCATTTTTTTCAATACATAAAATGGGGCGATTGAATTTTCGTATGGCTAAGGTTTTAAGAAATCTTAGTATACACCACTTTACATTTTGGTACAATACCACAAAATCCGAGTTAAGATCAATTCTATGACCTAAATTCACTTGATTTTGATTACTTGTATGTTCTTATTGTTATTAAGGACTGCAATTGATCAGTGAACTTTTATACAACATCACAAAAGACATTTTAAGATCAATGTTATAACCTACTTCGTCTAATATATAACAGAAAGGGTTTGATTTATTTTTTTTAATACCTAAACGAGAGCTTCGGGCCACGATCCCGCACCACGCGGGGCTCGAACCCAGGACCTACTGGCTTATATTACCTCTGTTTATAAGTATATTTGGGAAGACTATCATTTATGGACGAATCAATCGGATTTAAGAATAAGAAGTTTTAGATTTTGGCGCGACATTCACTCACTCATTCGTCCAAATAGTATCTTGGCAATTTAGCTGATATCAATTCGTGATGAAAATTATAAATCTAAATCCTAACCCATTACCATCAACAGTAAATCATTGTCTTTATTCTTCAAACTGCCATATAGACTTCATTTAGCCCTAGTAACTAGGTAGACACTCTCAAGGTCACTTTAGTGTCACTTAAAGATCATCCATAAATTATACTCTCATCGTATATTTTTAATGTGACACAGTATAATATGAAAATAAGTTACACTTTTTTTGTTTGTTTGATTTTTTTTTCTAAATTTTATTCAATAACAAAAATCTGTCACTGCCGTCACTGTCAAACTAATACAACTCAAAAACGTACTATAGATGACTATTTTAAAAGAAGTAAAGGGATGATAACAATGAAAAATAAAAACAAAAAAAAACTTGTCATCATTTATTTGTAGTAGGGAATTGGAATTCTAGGTAAACGATTAGACAGAATGTGAGTTTAAAATGGTTCATCTCTATGATAAGTACAAGTAATGTAATGAGGAATTTATCAGAAGTATAGGATATATTTATGTAATATGCTATATACAGTCTAATGACATTTATATATGAAAATATACAAATAGAACTAGACAAATTGAAAGATAAACAGAAATAAAGATATAAAGGGAAGGTTATAATGACACATGGATTACCGGATAATGAATCAATATTTATCAGGGTTGGTTCAAAGTGAGAACATAATGTTTTTGATTATATAAAATAGATTTAAATATTGTTCAATTAGCCTGTATATTAAACAAAGACAAGTTTTATACAAAATGAAAAACTGTTAGTTAAGATTACCCTTCTAACTTTTTAAAACTTTGTAGTTGCCAGGGTAATAATATGAATGTTTGTCATGTCAAATATCAGTCGACTACCGCTTACGGGTAAGCTGAAGCGTTATCAAAACTAAGAGGTCCCCAGTCAAAAACGACAGAAGACACTCTTATGGTGAATATAACAGCTGAAAAAGAAGTTCATCGGGTATCAGATGGTGCGACTGACGGACTCCCGGTTGCCATCAGCAAAACCATTGAAACTGATAAGACACTAAGCAGATTTACTGCTATCTTTCCACTAAATGGCTAAACAAGCGTCTTGAAGGAGAACTTTTGTAATATATTCGTCAACGTGACTCACTGATGGTGGTCGACTCCTATATTATATTCGGTGATCGCATTTTTGTTCGGGAATTATTGCGTCACAAGGTTCTCAAACAGTTTCACAGTGGTCATCCCGGGATCAATAAAATTATTAACTCGAAGCGATGCTTATTGACCATCTATGGACAAAGACATCAAAAACACGTGCCGTAACTGCCTATCATGTCTTCAAGTTGCCAAAAGCCCTTCAAAGTATGAACCACAGCATTGGCTCATGCGTGGTAAGGACTTCATGCAGATTTCGCCGGTCTAGTTCAAAGTGAAATGTTTCTAATTATTGTGCATGCATTTACAAAGTATAAAGTATGCCCAAGTGTACAGCATCAGAAACAATTCTCGAATTTTGTAGCATAAACAGAATAACACATCTATGTTCTCCGCTCTATCATTCTCAATCGAATGGACAAGCAGAACGTCTTGTCAATACATTTAAACGAGCGTTACTGAAAGCAGGAAGCGAGGGTACAACTACAGAGGTAATTACAAAATATTAACGGCCTGCAGAACTACTCCGAAATCAACTGTCCCAGATGGAACGTCGCCTACAGAAGCCATGTTTAGAAGACATATCCTCATTATTTTCAACGCCATATCGCCACCCAAAATACTAGATGGGCATAGATCAAATCATAACAACCGAAGTATTAACGTTGGCGATCAAGTTTTCATTAAGTCCTACCTCGAAAAAAAACGATGGGAACAGGCAAAAATCGTACAAAGTTTGTAACAGAGTTCAAGAAATTTTTGGCACATGTATCAGACAGGCAAACCAAATGCTTAAAGATAAAAGAATGATGCACAATCGAGATGTTCAGCTGAATCTTCTACTCGAGTTAATCTCAGATACATCAACGACACAAATGCCCAATAATACTGCAAGGAATAATTGGACCAGAAAGATAACGAACAGAATCCACGTAACTGCCGGATACTGGATGCTCACTGCTTAGAAGTCTCATGATTAGACTAAACAGCTGTCCAATGATTTCAAGTTTCCAATGGTGGTCTACCATTGATCGATTCATGATCTCAATCAACACTGTAGAACATGTTAGATAACAAAATTCCCATTAATCAATTTTAAAACAATCATAGCTCAGTGTATTAATACATAGTTTGATTTCTTAAATAACACTCATTCCACATGGATCACATTGTTTTTGTACATATATCTTCTCATTTAAGTTCATATCATTGTCCAATTCTTTTCTTACTGTAGTGATGGAATCCACTTTGTTTGCATCAATCATTTATATATATATATATCTGATTTCATATAATTAGCCATTTATATTAATCATGAATTTACCTTTTTCTTCTCTCTGGTTTTTCTTTGGTTATCCCTTCAAGAAGAAATAGAGGGGTGGCAAAGAAGCCAATTTATTGTTTTCTTTTTGTTATTTTTGTTGTTGTTGCTGATTACTGAATCGCATAGCAAATCGACAACAACATCAATAAACAAATTATTATCTAATCAAAAATGAATAAATAATTTGATTATAAATATACATTCATCGATAGATACTTCTATTTGGGGGGGAGGGGTTTGTATCCCTAATTGAAACAAGTTTATTTTAATTGAATAATTCACATTCAAAAAAACTAATCAGTTTTATCAATTAAATTAATGGAACAGTTTGGAAAGAGAGAAAAAAAGAGAGAAAAAATTAAACTTCAAAAAATAAAAAAACTAGAAGAAGGATAAGAAGAGTTGAGAATAACATGTTAAAATGAAGGAGGACGGAGAGGGGGTAGGCAGTAAACAAGTCATTGTTCAATAACTGGGAATATTTGGATAAATTTTACATGATATGATTTCTAATGAATCAAATATGAAATAATCTTAGGAGATGCAGTCCCATGGCAGACCGTGACCAAAAACTGGTTCTTATAACTTAGTCAAAAAAACCTGTATGTGATATACCATGTGAGTTATATCTTGTTTTCTAGTCGTTAGTTTTGATGGAATTCTATCGATCGATTCGTACTGTAGTTGATTCGAGTAAGTTAAAGTAGGAATGTACTCTTTTATCTAGCAAGATCCTCTGACTTGGAAATTATCATTGTAGTTTATATACAGATTCGAAAGAACTGATGCTCCCTTAGAACTAAGTATCATGTTCTAAAACATTGTTATCAAGCCTTTTTCGACTTTGGTTTCCATTTTATACGAATAAAATGTTTCCATGAGTTAATAATCTAATAATAATTAACATCATCTCCTTTTGTATTAAGCACCTTCAACTGACCTTAGTTCGACAGCCATCATAAAGCCGGGAGAACTCAAGAGTTGTGTATCCTTAATACGGGACTCCTCAGAATGGCCGGTTCACGATCTTACAAAGAATCGAACCCAGGGCTTTCTAATCTCTTGATGAGCGCTTAACGTGCGGAATATCGGGTCATTATCCTGTGGATTGGGTGTCCAACTACAATTGATTCTCAAAGTCCATTTCTTACTGCTATTCATTAGAACACTGAGGATCATTACTCAGAACTGGTCACTGGCTAAAAAATTATTGATAACAATATAAAGGCTACGTGAGGATGATTGCATTCTATAGCATTTTATATGGCTTCGGAAATGGTTGCGCAATATAATATTGATAAATTATTAAAGATAGATATGCAAACCGCTGGATACCAAACTAATAGTCTAAAAACTAGACTTTTACCATGCTCATCGAAGATTCTGCTTCGAATTCTCGGCAAGGTCTGATGTGCTTGCTGATGAGGAGTTCCATTCTTAGATGAATACACTATTCTGTGCTTCCAGATGTTGGATGGTTCTCTTACCAGGGTCAGTTAGTGATATAATTTACTGAATATAATTTGTCAGTTTGCAAATGACAAATTATCGATCTTAAAGAAAATGTTGACATTTGTTAGTTATCTTAATTATTCTTGTTAGTTTAGATTATTTTAAGTTTGAAGCAATGACAGTTAAATATTATCGAATATATATATACTTTGCTAAACACTTGTCAAGATCTTAGAGGCTACAGTTATCAGTACTTTTTAAGAAATATGTCCAATCATCCTTATAGTTTTGAACGCCGATTTAAAAGTTATTAAAACTAAAGTGTATTGCTATTGTTGACTTAGTTTGTAGATTCTTGAGTTCTACATGACTATTAAGAGACCTTCCTCCTTTATCGTCTGGTGCAAGTTAAAATTTATTGAAGAGGCCATCAAATATTGATGACATCACAAATGATGAAACCTAATAAGTATATAAATCTAACGAAAATCAATTTCTTTGTTTGAGCTAAGAACGTTGGTTGCTTAGCTCACAAAATTAAAACGTTTCACAAGTTAAGATTAAGATTTTCGTACATTCAAGTAAAGCAGATAAGCAAGTGTCAACCAAGCATACAAATCAAATATACCCAGGATTATACATGTAAACACCTAAGTTATCATGCATTTATCATGACTTTTAGCTCTTAAATAAACTTTTTTGAACGATTTCAGATGACCACTGGTAAGATGTTCTAGATTAGGACAATATAGTTTAATAGTGTTGTGTAGTTTCCAGCGATTACCTATGGACAACAAGATTGTCATCATTTGCTTTGTACTGACTATGGCAGGTTATTCCCGTAATTCAAGTAAGAAACTGTGATCAATGAATTTCTGTGTTGTCAGATGTGAGACTGTCACCACTAATGGTAAGTGCTATTGATCGTGCAATAATGAGAATCGATTGAGGTTGGAAATATAAACCTGTAGTGTCAGTTACTATTTTAAGCCCATATACCTTATTATAGTTTTCGGAAAAAACCAATCTATTCATTCTACTTGAGTCATATGTTGACCGTGTTAGTTATTCGCTTACCAGTCTTCATTGTTTTTATATGAGCGCATGTGTGTGTACACTTCTCATCCCATTCATCACATGTCTGTAGCTTATTTTTGTCCGACTATAAATATTGAGTAACGCTTGACTAAAAGGGAGTTGGCTTCCCAGCCATCTTCCCTGCGTGTCATTTTGCTCTGCTCTGTTTCATTCGTTTCATATACAAAATATATGTATTCACAAATCAATTCTCGTTATTCGACTTATTTAATTCCGTCATTGACTAACGCGATTTAAGTCAACGATTATATACGAGAATAGGCGATAGCATTCATTCCTACGATCTTGGAATCAGATCAACGGGCCACTAAAGTGGAGAGCCCTCCCGACAACATCGATCGATCTAAACGACGACAAAACTTCGGGCCACTAAATAGGTGAGGCCCTTCAATGAACATCTTCCAATCAAAATGACGGCAAATAAACGGGCCTCCACTAAAAACCAAGGAATGTCACCTCGGACGTTCGAAGGTTAAGCGTTTACTTCGCGACCTTACGCTACTCAATTCGACCTCTAGCGTTAAGTAAGACAAAAGGCATTAAGAATGCTCTTTAACCAAAAGAAGTTACAAAGCATTTACATAATACACATGCATATATAATCTAAAATGTTTTTTCGATTGGCTTTCAAGTGTTATGCCAACACCGTACTTTCAATATACGGAGACTTTTCACACTGCTCGATAATTAGTGCAACTTTGACACCACTTTCCGCCACACATTAATTACCAACATCATTGTGAGTAGCGTCTACTACACTCGTACCATCATTGATGCTCACTAAAGAAAAGCTTGGCAGCCAACTAAGAATAGCTGGAAGGTTAGTATTCTTCGAAAGAGATCACTGCTGACGAGTCCCATACTAGGACGGAACATCTGTTTAGTGCTTCCAAATTTTCAGCGGTTGTCTAACATTGATAAATTCATGATCTCAATCATGAACTCAACAATCTTCACAACCCAATATTGATAATAAATATATATGTTCGTTTTTGATTCACTGAATACAATAACTATAAAGGTTGTCAAGTAAGAACTTAGAATAAAACATTGTTTCATTTCATACTGTTCAAAAGAAGAATAACTACGAAGCTTTCTGGAAATTAATGTTAACTCCATTCAAATTTATCTACTAAATACATCTGACATAATATTTCATGACACAGTTTACTTGAAAAGTTTACCTAACAATTTTTTTCATGCATTTAAAAATATTAGAAAAATATATTCTGAAAACAATGTCTCTGTTGGGACCTTAAAGGAGCCGAAGTGTTTCCATACAATCAAATGCAATGCAGCTTTCTAGAACATCAACATGGAGTGCTACTATTGGAAAATAGTATAACATGCCTCTTTTCGGATTGGTTGAATTGTAATATTGATATAAGAAACGCTAATACTTATAAATACTCATGCTTTTCTGTACATTTTGATTCTTAACCAACAAGCACTTTTTCAGTATTCTGTAGGGGTTCTATGCATTCGAGTGCCGTAGTTGTATGCTGTATTCTACACTAATCAGGTAGTTCAAATGATAATCTTTAAAGTGGTAATTGTTTATTTTCTCGAACTTACGGTGATGAACAGATTTGAAATATTTGAAAGACCCTGTAAAGAAGATACTTAAAAATAATCTTTACAGGGAAGTCACCATGAAACTCATTAGCTATTCATCTTTTTTGAAATTTAAAGTCTTCTAGTATTATACGACTGAAAATGAGAAACGTGGAAAATATCCCCGTTCACTATATATATATATATTATACACTGATCTGCAGTATTTTAGCCAGGTGTGAAATTTAATTTGCGTTCCACTATCGAAGAACACGGACCGACAGTTTCTTTGATTTGATTGAATAGGGCTTTTTCACCAAGGATAAACTTAATGAAGACGATATCATTTACGTTTTTATGGTTATACTAGGTAAAACGTTGAGTTATTAAGTCATTGAAATAATTTAAATGATTATAATTTAAATGCATGATATAGAGAAATTTTCCGTAATATTGTATAGTTGATGTTGAGGATTTTTCGTTGTAGTAAAACTGTTGTCTCGTGAAGCCCGACTAACTATCATGTGACTTATGGGTCAATCGGAATACCACTTACGCAATCTTAGCACTGTGCGAAACCAATGACGTAACGACCAGTATGAGGAGCATAGCGTCTTTATTGGTCCTTTTTATCGACTAGCCCTGCCAGTTGAATCCAGAACACCAATGACAGTTCCCACAATGTGAATCATTTATTTCAAACACACTTGGTTAAAATGCAAGACAAATGGACCACATCACACCTTATAATAGTAAATAACATTTGTACAAGATCTAGCTAAAAGTGTCTGTGATTATGGGAGACTGTAATCAATAAACTGAGCATGATTTAAGAATAGTAAATCTTATCATAATAGTCCAGAGATCAAAATGAAGCTTATAATAAGAGGAATATAGATATACATAATCTAGTTAATTAATAGTTATACAATAAGAATATATATGGCAGGAACAGATTGCCCGGATCTTCAAGAAGATCATCACAAACTGTTGGGAATCAAGACAATGTTAATAGGTTAACTGAGCCAGTGAAAATGAAACTCCAACAATGATTATAAGGTTATACATTTAATCAGTATTCATGATCATGCATAAAATCTCTATTAGTATTCAGGAAAATAGAATGTTTTTAAGATGAACATGAGACTGACTGCAATTTATGATTTTGATAGTGTAAATACGTTTCTATTATAGAATTTAGCACGAGTATGACAGAAACTGTAACAATGTTAAATATCACAGATTTACATTATTACTCATTTATATACGTGTATCTCTGAACGTTTTAATTTAAGATTAAACTTACTTATTTGATGACATCAGTATGTGTTCATGATACTTCAGTGAGATTGGTGATTGAATTACTGTTAGCTTTCGTTTCTTATTTAATCATTTCACCTATAAATCCCAATCAATAACTGTTCAGATGGAAATAAACTCGTTTAACACTCTACTACTTATTTATGTCCTGGTATGTACTGAAAACCTTCTGGAAGAGAAAATATTTCATCATAAAATCTACTATGGATCGATTGAATCAAAGTTATCTAATACGTGGACATTTTGATTTTAATGAAAATTGTCTATTATTTTAACTAACAGGATTACATTTTAGCAGGTTAAACCACCATCAATGAATGTCAGATATACATAAATGAATTTCGAGACTCGATTAGTTCTATGCAAGTAGTTACAATTGTTGGGTAATTACTAAAAATGATAAAATACTGTTTATCTTTTTCTGTTTTATATGAAACTATAGTGAGATATCTTATGAAAAACAATGTTTTTGGTGGAGTTTTGTTCTCTGAGCTGGATGGTTTGGTCGTGGAGCTTTCATCGTTCTTCTGAACGACATCATCAGAACAAAACAAAACTCCACCAAAATCATCCACCTGAGCTACAAATCTTCTCCACCATCTTGAAAAACAATGTTATTATATAAGATTACTGAATGGTGATTAATCGTTTGATTTCATTTATTCGCGTAGAAACTCTTTGGTAAACTTCAGTGATCCTGTTTAAGCTTTGACTGAATGAAGTGACTTTAGAACAATCTATCTTTTTATAAATCACAATAATCATTCATTACTATAAACACCAGTACATCATAGTGATGATTTATTGCCTAAGAACGATATATTTAGTAATCTAATTAGTAAAATTTTAAATCAACTGTCTTTTTATATGAACCTGGAAGGTTTTTTTTTAGATAAGCAGTAGTTATCAGATTATTTAGAATGATTTGTACTTAAGCTTGTAACCGCTCGTTCAGTATTAGCCATCTACCAGAATTCTCCAAACAACCCTATGCTGGGCTGTACTTTTAAGTGTTATTCATACTTTCAATGTATAACTCTGATTCCCACCATAATGTACTCTTCAAATCCTCCTCTTTTTGTTTTGTATTAAAGAACTTCAAGTTAGAACTTACCTCTATATAATTTAATGATTTCCTCAATGTATATTCTATTCACCTGTAGATTCTTTCCTAATTTCCTCTTCAACTATTAACTAGTTTCTTCTTTTCCATAATAACACTTGATGACTGAATAATTTGTATATATAAGCAATTAAAATGAGAATATTTATGAGATAAATAAGTAGTATAATATGTGTAGAAATGTTGTCATTTATCATTGTAAATCATCATCAAATACTACTCATAAAACATAAATATAAATAACAGATTACTTAGTCAGTCTTATTTTCATATTAACATTAAATTGAATCTTACTATCTAGTTTCATCACAGATAATAAACTATTAGATAGTAAGTTGTTTAATACAGATAAAATGTAATGAAGTATATACAAATTACATAAGTGAATTGGGTGATTCTAAAACATATGTAATGTATATATATATATCTATCTAAACATATCTCACATTAAAACATTTCTCATATAATAAAATCTAATTTGTAAATCTACTATATTGTTTCTATATGTGTATGCCTATATAAATAAAACAATGAAATGATGAAATGTCCAAAATGATTTATTACTATTATTATGTTTTTGTCATTAGTTATGAGATTGTATCTTAGGTTGGACTAACTAAACAATCATGTGCATTTATATATTACTTGATTTGTCTAATCTGATTGACGTTTTTCTACAGGAGGGGGTAGCCAACCCTATGCTTAACCCTGTTCTGTTACCCGGGCTTGGGACCAGTAGCAACTCTAGAACAGCTACAGGCGGAGTTATATATATATGTATATATACATCCCGAACGTAGCTGCTATTTTAGTGGCCCGTGGATCTGACTCCAATTAGATCGTACGAATGTTTGTTATCACCTATCATCGTATATAATTATCGACTTAAATCACGTTAGTCAATAACGGAATTAAATAAGTCAAATAACGAGAATGGACTTTTAAATACATATATTATGTATATAAACCGAATGGAATAGAGAGAAGAGAAACGACGCAGAGTGGAGATGGCGGGTAAGCCATCTTCCATTAAACCAAGCGTTAATCAATATTTATAGTTACACAAAAGTAGGTTGCAGACATGTGATGAGTAATGGGATAAGAAATGTACACACACCTACAGGCTCATATAAAAACAGTCAAGCTTCATAAGCGAATAAATAACAAGTTCAGAATGTGACTCAAGAAGAATCAATAAATTGAACTGTCCGAAAACTAGAATAAGGTATATTTGCTTAACATAATAGCCGACACTACACTATCTCGACATGGTGATCAGGCTTGCCTCTCGTAATGTACCATTCGAGCTACACTGGATGGAACAATCGTTTTTCAAAGTCCTATTATGCCGGACAGGTGTGTTGAAGAGTGGTAAGACTAAAAGCACCAAACTCAAGGTTTGAGGACTAAGTGGTATTGCTGACTGTACAGAGGCGTGACGGCAATAAGGTGTTTCCTTCAAACAATCAGCACAACAGCAATACTGCCTTCCCACAAGTAAGGGTGGGGTTAGAAAAAGTCAACCCTGAAAATGCACGCCTCGTCTTATCCCCACAGATTTCCAACTCGGGCGGTAAGGTTTCAACAAGTACGGAGATAACAAGAAAACTACTCACGAAAAAGTCGTGTGTGACCGGCCTTAGGGGCACTGCGGTCAAGCACTCAGATCACTTAAATCAATTCTATCCAATTTCCTTTATTATGTACCTCTAGATGAACCCTTTCGTAGTGTGAGCAACAGGAAATTGATAACCGATATCATACCTTTAACAGCACTCAAGATCACTGATATATATACACATGTATGCACAATGGCTATATTGAATTCATGAATTAAACATTCATGAAATGTTGTAGAAGTTCGATGTATATTTAAAATTAAACTTGTACAATATGTTGACTTTAGTTTAATGAGTAATATTTGTAAGGTATACTGTGGTTGTAATATTAATTTAGAATTTGTGGCTGGAATCATATTCAAAAATGACATTTTATTAAGATCATGTTATATCCCGATGAGAATAATGAATGGTAACTTCTGGAATCCATTTATAGACCAATAGTATACGTATATTTTTATCGTATAATTGTTAAATAACTAAACTATTCATATTCGTGTCCCTCTCATTATGAGCTTTAATTTGACCTTTAGACTATTGTTATACGATTCACCATTCTTAAGTTATGACCTGTTTATCAATTACAGTCTCCCACATTCACAACCACTTCTATTTCATGGTGTGCTGTGGTCTCTTTGGTTGGTATATAAACTGTGTGTGTATGAAATACATGATTGATACCGCAGAGACTGAGATTGGTGTTCTGAATTTAACAGGCATGGCTAGATGGGAAGCAGGATTGATAAGGGCTTTAGACTGCTCGCACGAGTTTTATGCGTCATTGATCCGGTTGATAATTCACTGTTCTCTAATTGGCGGTATCATTAGGTTATACATTAATAAGGACATAGGGCACAAGTTATAACAGATCACTTGTAGAGTTGAAATTTACCAAAATATTACAGCGTATTATTCAAAGAAAAACGGAGTGAAAACGAAGCTCACCAAAAATGTCGTTGGCCAATCACTCACTGTTGAATAAATATCGAAATACTTTTAAATGTCTATTGTTGATAGAATTAATGACGCTCGATGGGGAAACTCTGGACGAAAGAGAACTTTTCACGTATCTGGACAGCATCACCGATGAACAGGGAGAATCTGATGCAAGCGCTAACTTGGAATACTGAAAGGAAACGGTTAAGTGGAAGGTCAAAGAACACACCGTCTCGAGAGTTGAAAGCATACATGAAAAGGATGAATAGGAAATGGAATGAACTAGAAAGGATTGCCCAGAGTTGGATGGAGAATTTTCATGGTTGGCTTATGCTCCTCTATGAAGCCCAACAGGCGTAAGTAAAGTTAAACGTTTCATCTCACCATAATTAATGCGACTTTCGAGTGAAATTGAGTAGTCTAGACCATTTATTTCAACCATATTTGCTTACATAGAAAACTTGGCATCATACTATAAAAGATTACATGATATTAACTTCAGCTCAAACTGATATTTACATTAACTAAACTCCATATGCTAACTGATATCACTTTTGTATGATGCTTTGCGGTGGTTCATTTTTATCAATAACGTTCCCTAGAACTATTAGGCAACATACCAAATATTTTCGTGTTATGAATCATAATTTAATATTTCTGATAAAAAGTTATTTATTTTAGTCAAAAGATACGTGATAATTTCAGTAATTAAAATGTTAACGAAATAAAATTACAATGAGAGAGGAGTTTTGCGGATATTATAGTAAATTAATAGTTGAATTCATGAGTCGATTGAAGCTACATCACCATGAAAAACCTGGAAGAACTGAACGGGTGTTTTGTCTTAGTATGGAACTACTCAGCAGTGCGAATCCATTACACCGCCCAACGGGATTCGAAATCAGGACCTATCTGTCTCGCACGCGAACGCTTAACCTCTAGACCGATTCTGATAAAAATAATCATGTGCTCACTAGTGACTGTTTACAAGAGGTACTTCCTGGAGTTCTAGTGAGAAGCCGTAACCAGTGGAGTTCAGCTGGGTCTATTATGAAATAGTAAGTCACTGAAGACAATGGTAGATGTGTCGCTCAATTTCGTGGATTGATTGAAGCTAGATATTAACACGGTTGAGCGCTGACCGGCTCAGTGGTTTAGAGGTTAAGCGCTCGCGCACAAGACCGACACTTCCTAGGTTCGAAATCCTGCGGGTAGAATCGTGGATGCTGGAGAGCCCTACGCTAGGACTAAACGGTTGTCCAGTACTTTCAGGTTTTCCATAGTGGTCTAGCTTCAATTGACTCATGAATACAACTATGAAATATGATTACATAACATATAAAGGAAAAAAATTGATTAAAGTAGAAAATACTTTATTAAACTGTCTCCATCATTTTCTTTTGAAATGTTTTTATGCAATAGAAAGATAAGATCAATAAAAGTCACGAAATGTTTATTAAAATATTTGATTAGTTTATGATTGTTCATCTTTTTGGTTAACATTGTTATCCCCTAATTAAGGTTTATTATTGAATAGAATTATACCTTTTTATTTAATTTAATCATTGTAATAAACTATTCAACAAGAAAAAAGTAACCATTTAAGAGATATTTTACAAAGATGAATGAATCCACACAAGATCTAACCTGAAAACACCACGTTTTAGAACAAACTTGATAGAGTTTTAATATTGATAGGACTTATACTCCATTTAGTATGAAATTTTCATAAATCAAACTAAATAACTATCGGAGAATCGCAAACTGGCATAAAACAAAAGTCTAGTATTCCTTATTTTTCAATCAATGTTTTGAAGACTAATAAAAGTAGCTTCATTCAATACTATGCATCTTGTCTCATTCAGTAGAAGTAAGACAAAATAGATTCAAATGTCTTCGTATTACATTTTTGTTCAGTGGATAGATAACAAGAAGAATATGCTAATAATTGTGGTGTTTCAATTTGAGATCATCAGTGGTCAGCACTTCGATAGGTTGTTAGGCTTTAATAATAGTATTCAGTCCAAATAAAATGAAAACTGCAGGGTTTATTGTAATTTTGGCATAGTTAGAAAGATAAGTGGCTTGAACACTTGAGAAGGACATGATTTCATTCCAAGTTATGAATTCCCTTCCCTTTAAATAACTTTAATATTTTCTAAAATGAGATGACTAAACGATCCCAGATGAAATAATGAACCAATTTACCCAAAAACAAAAGCCACTGAAACGTTAAAATTCTTTACCTTTTGCTGGATAGGATTGATTTAGTTCAGTCCCCTGACAATAGGAGAATTCATTTCACCCAAAACTATTTCTTTCGTAATAAATAAGCTGAAATCATGCAGCTTAAAGGATTACTAATTTTACTATTATCTAATAAGTGGATTATAAGCATTTTCTTATCCAATCGGTGCTAGTTAATACTTGGAGACGACTCTAGAATCTCATGTAAAAACTATAAATACACTAACGTTTTTCATATTGTGCTTCTTACTTCCATCTGCCCTTGTTATTTCCTTCCTGTTCAACTGTTTTCTGATTTGAGAACTTGTCGAATAAATTGGTGTCCAAGACTACTAAGCAATAAGAATAGCTGGGTTGTATTAAGAGAAAATTATAACAGTATACTTACTAGTGAATATCTTCCATAAGGATTTTAAACATTTTTAAGAGACATTACAATCAGTAGAGTTTAATCATATCAGGAATAAGAAAGTTATTCATTACTGTAATTAGATGATGTATCACTGAAGCACAAGCTGGATGAACTTCGAAAATATGAACAATTAGATTATTCACTTCTACTTGTTACTTACTTAAACTGAGAGAATACTATATTCATTGTGGTTCTGTTTGATGATACACGATGATATATGTAAATATCACTGTTGTTAGAAAAAAAACGTCCATATGATGACTTAAAAAAGTCTAAAACGAAAACTATGCTATCCTTATCTATTTTCGTTTAATATAGGATATACTTGATTGAGGGGGGAGAGAGCTGGGAAGAGATAAAATGTACAATCTATGTACATAATCTCTAAGACTATTTTATAAATTTTGAAATTTGTCATTTCATTTATTTTATTGGCAGGCGCCAAAATTATCCATTGAAGTTTGACATGTTGAACAACAATAAGCTAGTTAAATGTGTCAATATTCATCGTGAAGATTTATTCGCTTTCAAACAAAAAAAAACATATTCGTTAAATGTATGTTCTCCTTTCAAATATAAAAGAAACTGTAGATAACATGGTTAAATGTAATGAAAAATTCCATTGAAATGAATGAAATGACGAATAGAAATTAGAAAAGGTCAAATCTATTTAAAATTCAGTAGTTAAATGAATAACAGATGCATTCCAAGTAAGGACTGGAGTCAGACAAGGCTGTTTACTCTCTCCCTTCCTCTTTCTTCTGGTGGTCGACTGGATTATGAAGACCTCGACATCTGAAGGAAAACACGGAATACAATAGACAGCTCAAAATCACTTAGACGATTTGGACTTCGCAGATGACCTAGCCCTCCTATCACGTACACACGAGCAGATGCAGATGAAGACAGCCAGCGTAGCAACAGTCTCTGCATCAGTAGGTCTCAGCATACACAAAGGGAAAACCAAGGTCCTCAAATTCAAAGCGGAAAACAGCAATCCAATCACTCTTGATGGCGAAACTCTGGAAGATGTAGAGTCCTTCACATACCTAGGAAGCATCATCGATGAACAAGGAGGTTCAGATGCAGACGTAAAGGAAAGTATTGGCAAAGCAAGGGTCGCATTCCTACAATTGAAGAACATATGGAACTCAAAACAACTTTCAACCAATATCAAAGTGAGAATCTTCAATACGAACGTCAAGGCAGTTCTACTGTATGGAGCTGAAACTTGGAGAACTACAACAACCACAATCGAGAAAGTACAAGTATTTATAAATAGCTGCCTACGCAAGATATTCAACATCCACTGGCCAGATACCATCAGCAATAGCCTTCTGTGGGAGAGAACAAATCAGCTTCCAGCTGAAGAAGAGATTAGGGAAAGACGATGGAAATGGATAGGACATACACTAAGCAAATCGTCAAACTGCATCACGAGACAAGCCCTAACTTGGAATCCTGAAGGGAAACGAAAAAGAGGAAGGCCAAAGAACACATTGCGTCGGATAATAGAAGCAGATATGAAAACGATGAATTACAAGTGGAAGGAGCTAGAAAGGATTGCCCAGGACAGGGTTGGATGGAGAATGCTGGTGGTTGGCCTATGCTCCTTCACGAGGAGTAACAGGCGTAAGTAAGTAAGTAAGTAAGTAAGTAAGTAAGTAAGTAAGTAAGTAAGTAAGTAAGTAAGTAAGTAAGTAAGTAAGTAAGTAAGTAAGTAAGTAAGTAAGTAAGTAAGTAAGTAAGTAAGTAAGTAAGTAAGTAAGTACGTAAGTAAGTAAGTAAGTAAGTAAGTAAGTAAGTAAGTAAGTAATCAAGTAAGTAAGTAAGTAAGTAATCAAGTAAGTAAGTAAGTAAGTAAGTAAATGAATAACACGATTGTGTTTGAAAAGAACGCTATTGGGTTCGAGTCCTGTGAGTGAAAATATCAACTCGGAGATTCAGGTACATTCAGCCGATGAGTCCCAAATAGGGTGAAACATATGTCCTGGATTCCACTACTAGCCACTATTCATCTTTACTTCGAGTGCTTATGAACTAAGGCGATATTGATGCAATACACACAGTATGCACATATGTATATTCTTATTTCAAATATAAAAGAAACTGTAGATAACATGGTTAAATGTAATGGAAAATATCATTGGAATGAATGAAATGACAAATAGAAATTAGAAAAGGTCATATTTTTAGTTTGTTTTTTTATAAGTTAAAGATACATATTTCAACCTATTCAATTATCAAAACTACAGTTTGTTGATGATACACTGAAAAAAACAAATATGATTCTTACCATTCAATTGTCAGTGAAATATGTCAAATTAGTGTAATTTTACTTAGATTTTTCATTCTGTTTAATCAATATGTGTTTTCCATTTTAGTGAATTACACATGTTGATTGTCATTATTCTAATTCAATGTTTTATTAACCTATTTTGTTATCAGAATGAAAAGTGTTTGCAAGGATCATACTAAGAAATCTAAAGAAAATCAGAAACTGTTAGATTCAGAAGGGGTTTTGTGGAGATTCTAGTAATTTCAATGGTTGAAATCATGTGTCAATTGAAGCTAGACCACCATGGAAAACCTGGAAGCACTGGATGGCCATTTCGTCCTAGTATGGGACTCCTCAGCAATGCGCATTCGCGATCACGCCTCCCCGCAAGATTCGGACCCTGGACATATCAGTCTCGAGAGCAAGTTCTTAACCATTAAACCACTGAGCCGGCCGGCATCCAACGGTTTTAGTATCTAACATCAACCAATCGATGAAATTGCGCCACCGTCACCATTGTCTTCAGTGAGTTGATATCTCACAACGGACATGGTTGAACTATAAGGTTCGAATCTCGCAGAGGGCGGGATCGTGGATGCACACTACTGAGAAGTCCCGTACTAGGAAGAAACGGCCGTCCAGTGCTTCCAGGTTTTCCATGGTGGTCTAGCTTCAATTGACTCATGATTTCAACTATTGAAACTATTAGATTGTTGTTTTATTCTCGTATGGATCTCTTATGCATTTTGAGCCTATTACTTTACTAGAGATCGAACAAATAACCTGCTGGACTCTGTGATTGTTTAATTGTTTTACTGCTTAGTCTATATTCAGTAGTTTATATGTCTAATTTTAATGCAGTTGCCATATTAAGCAACCAACTTCTAAAGCCATTGATGAATAACTACTTCATAATGGACATATGACCTCTTGAAATTATTATAATGAACAAAATAGGTATGATTAAATTTACATACAAGAATGATAAAGGCAGTTCGTAATTTGTTTATTTTTTACTTATTTCACATTAATTATCAGTTTTTAAAGAAAAGAATCGTTAATAATTAATTGATCATCAGTATTGGGTTATGGTGATTGATAAATAATACTGAAATTAGAAACCGATCTAAGTTAGATATCTATTAAAATCCTGAATGTACTGAACAACTGTTTCGTTCAGGTAAAAAAGTCATCAACAGTGAGAATCCATAGCATCACCGCCGACGATTGGAAGCAAGAACATCCATCGCCTGGTTCATCATTTCAACTCTCTTATCTTCATAAACTATCTAGTTCAGAGATTTAATTTGCTGTAGTGGAAATCAAAATCCGAAAATGAAAGTTTTACCATCATATTGGCATTTCAAATGGCTGTTTCTAATTTTTAACAAAAATCCCGAAATTTAACATAGTATATTTAAACGTAAGTAAGCCATCGATCTTACAGCGTCTTCAATTTATTCAGTACATCTATGCAATAACTGAACATTTATCCTAACCAAAACCATAGAGTAGATAGTTCCAATGCAAGACTGAGATATTATATCAAATGCTTTTGTCAAATGCTTACCTGTGATCTCAAAAATGATCATTTAGAATGGGTAAATAATGAAATATATCACCAGCGGTGATAGCTTACAGTGCCTGTTTCTGAATAGTATATTTTTCGAGTCAGTACAAACTTTTAGTGGCTCAGCGCCGTTAATCAATCACCTTAATAACCTATATTATATAAATCCTAACGCTGTTTGAAATCAGAAGGCAATACGAAGTGGCAACTACAGTTTATTAGCGGATAGCACAGATAACAAAGCAACAAGAATATCGAATGAATTTGAAGTAGAGAGGCGAATGTGTGTGTATACGAGCAAATACAGAAGTGAACACGGAGAGTCCAACTGGGAGAGTTGAAAAACCCTGATTCCAAACCAATGGTGTACATGGGCCCCAGTACCCTGAGAGAACAAATGGCGTATGAACCAATTGTTGGTCACCGGCTACCATGGTACTTAATCTCTTTACGATGCTCCACTGCCTTTAGGCCGACTTTTAGATCTAAAGCTCTGGGTGTGGCCCACTATGAAAACTATCTTCTTCTGTTTAGGTACCCAGGCAATATCACAGCCTTCATACAAATAAAATGAGATTTGTGTGGCGCATATTCATGTGGTGCCTCTTTTATCAATATTTATGTGTTCAAATAAATAAATCACTGACATAAATCATTCAAACTTTGTTCACATCTATAAAAGTAATTTGAAACATTAGATTGAACATTATATGTGCGAAATTATAGTGAAAATAATCTCAGCGATTGAAATTTAACTAATTCCAACGTTTCGTCCAGCTAACTTGTCTGAACTTCTTCAGGGTAATAATCGATCCGTTTGACACTCCTTTCAAAACATCATTACTTATGATGATAACAATATATTGAAAGGATAAACACTAAATTACTATGATCGATTTTATTGTTCCCATTGTTCTGACGAATTAATACACATAGGAAATGAGAAATTAAGTCAAACTAAGCTGTGACTAGTAGTACTCAGTCATGTCGGGAATAAGATATGAAACATTAATAACAATGGATGATGATCATAAAATATTGCGAAACAATTAAGTGTAAATTCGAACTTAACGATCTAATGTAGATCTTTGATTCTAACCATGGTGAGAGTTAGGAGTTATCCACTTCTAAAAACTACTATATTAAGGTAAAATAACTATCTAATGGTTACTAGTTCTTTTTATTATTATTGTCTACCTAACAACAATTCGTGAACTAAAACTCTAAAAAAAAAACGATATTGATTTATTCTATGATTGTTTATTGTTTTTATTATTCTATTGTCTATTGTTAAAAGCAAAAATCGATACCTCCCTGTTATCAATAGGATAAGCAATATATATCAGTCAGCTAAAAAGTAGAACGTCGTACGTATGTTCATCATTTCGAGATGCCATATCACATTAGCACAAAAATAATTGTCATATCAAATCCCATAGTGATAGAGGTAGTAAAGGTATAAGCAGTAATCGGAAACATTAGGGTTTGAAGATATTATTTAAAGAGTATAATCCAGTGGAATAAATTTGAAAAGAGAAAGAAAGGGACATGAAGAATTCAGAAGATTAGAATTTGGGAGGACACAAAGAATGGATGCACCTGTGCCAATACAAACGATTTTGATCCACGTCATTCAATGTCTTTAATCATCGATGGTTATCGTCTGGTTGATCCCAACCAGGTAGTTTACACCTACCAACATAGCTCAGTCCACTTGTCAATGACTTCATGGATTTGTGCCATGTTTTGGTCTGGTCATTCCCTATATATATATATGTAATAAATTCTTGTGTGAACATTCAAAGTAAATTCATATAATACCGAAATTGTTTATTTGTTTAGAAAATGGGTTTTGTATAGTTTGTGTGAAATTGTGATAAATAAATAAACAAATAAATTTGTAAACTGTTGTCACAAATCATGTTACACATTATTGTTTCATTTTATTCGTATCCATGGTGAAGTGAAAACAAAACAAAACAAAAAACAAGAAAATGGTTTATGTTACTAAGCCAAATTCAAATGTAAAATGATGCTTTGAATAAATAATGAAAAAGTGTCATCTAACAATCCAAAAACAAAAACGAAAATTGTTTTTTGTAAGTTTACTGTCCGTAACTAATAATAAATATCAAAAAACCTTGTGTAAATAGTAATTGTAAAATTGGTTTTCTCATGGAATAAGTAATTATGGTGAGACTATAATTTATGGATGAACTAAAGCGACGCTGTAATGACCCAATAGATAGGACTAAATGAGGGTTATAAATGTATGTGAGAACTTCGAATTATGATTTACAGTTTGATGGTTAAGCTTTGGAATTAGATTTAAGGTTTTCATCATGAACTGACATCAGTTATAATGCCAAAACTTTATTTAGTCAAATGGCAAGGTGAATTTCAGGCCAAAATCCGAGACTTGCTATCTTATACATGATTGGTTCGTTTATAAATTATAGTCTTACCGAAATTATTTATTATACTGACAGAATAAACTGTGTATGTGTTATAACTTGTGGCGTGAGTGCCCTGCTAATGTATAACGTAGTGATACCGCCAATTAGAGAACAGTGAATTATCGACCGGATCAATAACGCATAAAACTCGTGCGAGCACTCTACAGTCCTTATCGATCCTGCTAACCATCTAGCCATGCCTGTTAAATTCAGAACACCAATCTCAGTCTCTGCGGTATCAATCATGTATTTCAAACACACTTGGTTTATATTCCAACCAAACAGACCACACCACACTATAAAATAGGAAACAACATTTGTACAAAATATGGCCAAAAGTGGTTGTGAATGTGGGAGATAGTAATTGATAAATAGGTCATAACTCAAGAATGGTGAATCGTATAATAATAGTCTATAGGTCGAAATAAAGCTCATAATGAGAGGGACACGAATATGAATGTTTAATTATTGACAAGTACACAATAAAAATATACTTACATTATTGGTCTAGAAATAGATTCCAACAGTTATTCTCATCGGGATATAGCAGTATGTTAGTAGATTTAAATGCAACCATAAATCTTTGTATGAACAGTAGGGGAATTTGTCGTTAATAAATATATGGATTGTATTTTAACAGAAATATTGGTTAGAAAAAGTTTGTTCGAACATTCTGTTAAGCACTGTATAATTTTGATTGAGATCATGAAATGATCAATGTTAAACTACCATTAAAAAACTAGAAGTACTGGACAACCGTTTTTACCTAATATGGGTTTTCGTCCATTATCCCATACTCGGGATTCGAAACCAGGACGCCTAATTTCTAGATCACTGAGACGGCTTTGAACGATGTCAATGTATAACTTTGACTAATACCTAATAGTGCACAACCATCCACCATTGTCTTCAGTGGGTAACTGCTTGTGCTAAGTAGTCCCATACTAGGACCTAACAGCTGTCTAGTGCATCCAGGTTTTAAATAGTCGTTTAACGTTGATCTGCTCATGAGCTCAGCTGTATGATTTATTCAAATTATGCTTTTATGAAATGCTTTCATCAGAATAGTTTACAGGGAAAAGCTATTTATGAATATTAATTAACTTTTAAAGCTAATTTTCAATAAATACCAGTCATTATCAGAAATGTAAGATTAAAGTATAGATTAAACAATAAACTTGGAATATTATCTCTTTATTCTTTTCCCTAACATAGTTTAACGGAACATGAAATAATAGGTACTGGGTTCGATCCTCAGAAGATAGTGGATATACACTGTTGAAGAAACTGAAACAGTTATCCAGTACTACATGGTTTTTAATACTTGTAATAAGTAAGATTATTACATAATTAATTGTGATAAATCAAATTGAAAGATACTTAGACTAGTCTTACAGGGTAAGAGTTCTGTTCAAAAAGATCATTCTAATCTTCTGTACTAACTGTGACCGATATAATCTCTGAAGACCAGTTAATGAGCATTGATATCAGTAAGATATAGTAACGCTAGAAAAGGTCAATGGATTTTGACAGCTCTTAATAGATTAGTGTACTATCAGAAACAAATTGTAGCGGGTTCTTAACACAAGGTAAGGGGAAATATATCTAAATGTAAAAAATACTATAAGCAAAGATGGATAGTGGCTAGCAGTGGAATCCAGGACGCGCGTTTCGTCCTGTTTGGAACTCGTCAGCTAGATGTACCTGCATCCAGGCCAAAATCCGAGACTTGTTATCTTATACATGATTAATTCGTTTATAAATTATAGTCTTACCGAAATTATTTATTATACTGACAGAATAAACTATGTATGTGTTATAACTTGTGGCGTGAGTGCCCTGTTGTCGAGGCATACGCACAGTATGCACATATGCCAATAAGAGACTGATCAATTTCAGTCCTAAAACATCAATGGGAAGATTCAAGTAAAACAACATCAAGTGAATTAAACTTCAACCCATTGCACAAGCAAGTGGCTATCAGGACTCAGTAGCTGAGTGGATAACGCGATGACGTTTGAAGCGAACGGTACTGAGTTCGAGTCCCAGAGTGAACATCAGCTCTGAGATGCAGGTACATCCAGCTGACGAGTCCCAAACAGGACGAAACGCGCGTCCTGGATTCCACTGATAGCCACTATCCATCATTGCTTATAATGCTTGTAAATTAAGGCAATATCGAGGCATACGCACAGTATGCACATATGCCAATAAGAGACTGATCAATTTCAGTCCTAAAACATCAATGGAAAGATTCAAGTAAAACAATATCAAGTGAAGTAAAAAATACTGTCGTAAATAGCAGTGTGTGACATAACTATGGAATATCAAAAAGACGATGAGATGGATAACAGTAGATTTTTTAAATTGGGAAAAGAAAATGAGGTGTGGTGAGACCTTCGTGTAAAAGAACGGATTTCCAATCTACTCTCAGTCAAGGCAGCTGGTTTAATTTGTGAAATAGTTCATACTGATTTTGGTCACGATCCATTTACCCAGAACTAATCAAGATTCTAACTGAAGGGTCATTCTGAGTTTTCTAACTCTCGAAAAATGCCAATCAATGAATTGTGCTACACAATTTACTGATTATAACAAAAAAAAGGATGATTCACAAATCACTTCCTTCAAGGATATGTTTACAAACAACTGAAGAACTTTCTAGTCTATATTTTGTACCCATGTCTTATTTTTTTTTACTAGAAATGTACGGTCAAAAAGTGTGTCATGTTGAATCATATAATCGTTGTTTTAGTCATGTTATTTCATATGATTTAACAGCTTTTATCAATCTGTTAGCTTGTAATCCTTTCATTCTTACCATTTTAGCCTCTATTTATCACTCATCACTTTTGTAGACATAAAGAGTGGATGAATTGAATTTTAAACCGTTAAATTATAATTATGATAAGTGAAAGACATAGAACAGATCATACCGTTAACTCTAGAATTGTGACAATAGTATTTCAGTGATAATGTATTTTACTGTAAAAGTGGGTGATGCGAGTCCTAATCCTGGATTGAGTATCAGCTCCCTCAATATACTACAGATACAATTTGCTAACGAGTACCAACCAAAAAGAAATATAGGTGAATAGTTTTCTGCTAATTATCTCAAATCACCATATATCATAAACGCTTCTCCTCATTTTTATTCGCTTCATACACAAAATATGTGCATACAAAAGTCCATTCTCGTTATTTGACTTATTTAATTCCGTTATTGACTAACGCGATTTAACTCGATAATTATATACGAGGATAGGCGATAACAAACATTCATATCATCTAATTAGAGTCACATCTTGGGTCACTAAAGTGGAGAGCCTATCAACAAACATCGTCCAATCTAAACGATGACAAAATTAAGGGCCCCACAGAAAACAATAGTGGATGTGTTGCTCAACATTTCATTTTATGTATTTTCAGAATTCAAATGAGTACATTAGGTTGCTCTCTCTCTCTTGTTATTCGTTACATATTTAACAAAAAACTACTAATATTCCATAATGCCAATGACGTAACTAATTGTTTTCAAAAATAAAAACGATTACCAGAAAAAAAAGGGCGCCATCTTTTGAAATTTAATGTTTTTACTACGTAAATTGTCGCTTTTTTTTTTCATTTACAGAAAAGTAAATGTTATCTATTGCACTATTAAATCTGAAAAAACGAGATGTTGAGTTTAGAAAAAAACAGGAGAATTCATCAATGATATATGGTAATTCTAGATATATAGGTTGTTCGATGCGTACTTTATCCAAAAGAATTGAAGAACATTATCCGGCGTGGCTAAAAAGAAGAGGCAACGGCTCAATAAGAAGTTCTATAATCGAACACCTTGTGAACACAGGTGATTCAATCAAGACAGACTCTGAGTTCAAAGTCATCTACAATGTAAGTAGAAGCCTTCCTAAGACAATCAGACTGCATCTTCTCTGCATTGCCGAATCACTAGCCATATATCTGGAAAAACCAGAATTTTGTGTGTAGAAGAGACTGTTACAACCTCTTCTTCTACCATGGTCTTAATGTATTAAAATTTTCTCTCTTTCTCTCTCATACTCTTGTTCCTTTACAGCCATCTGCTTCACCTTTCATCTTCTTTTAAATCGTCTACCCCCAACTGGTTTGTTTTTGTTTCCACGATCATTTCGATTACATTTCATCTCTGTTTCAACATTTTATTTTATCATGCTGAGCATCTCTTCCCAATGATAATTTCCCTATCTATCTTTTGATAAATACTTAAGCCAATAACAATCAGACGATTATTAAACTTTCCTTGTTTTAAAATTTTTTTTATTTTTTAATACCTTTGTGTATTTAACCTCACTGTCACCACGTATAACAGAAATTTTTGTTTGACTGTTTCAAAAGAGACCATGAAGTCGGAAACTAATTAGATGTAATTTGACATAAAATTACTTGATTATAAGTTGTAATCTAATGAGATTAGCCTTGAGTACTCTTTTATTTGGAGTCATCAATGCTAACTGTTAATAAGTTCAAAATTAGCATAGAATAGTTGCTTATCTTTTATTAATTTCCACTGATTTCAGAGATACAACCACCATTGTTTTCAGTGAGTTACTATCTCACAACAGACCTGGTTGAACTCCACTGGCCAGTGCATCTCACTAGAACTCCAGAAAAGACTTCTGAAAGCACAGACCGATAGGTCCTGGGTTTGAATCTCCTGACGCGGTATCGTGAGTGCGCACTTCTGAGGAGTCACATACTACGACGAAACGGCCATTCAATGCTTCCAGGTTTTCCATAGCGATCTAGCTTCAATCAACTCATGATCTCAACAATTGACATTTGTATAAATTAAGATTCAGTTAAGTAAAACAAGAAAGTAAAATGGAAATAAACTCATTTGATTCGAAATTCCTGAATCAAAAAGTTCTATACTGACCCGATATTTTAAAAAATCGTGACCACGAAATGTTATGACTGATGGTCACCTATTATGACTGTGTCGCCGAATGTTATGTTTGGTCGTTGCTAATTGTTATGTCGGAATAGCCTATCACTTATAATTGTAAAAAAAGGAACAATTACAATTCCTACGACGCAAAGTAAGAACACCAAGACTGGTATAAAAGAAGATCTATTAAACCACAAAACACGACCCTAGTCGAATATACACTCATTAATACATTGATTGTGCACCCATTTTGATTATTAATTAAGATGAATTCACATATATGAAAAATACCTAAAGTTATAAAAAATTATATGCTGCATGTCATGCCGAGTATAGTTCACTTTAACTTAATACAAGAATATTGTGTCTTGAGTAAACATCCCACCTAAATAAATTACTTACTCACCTACGCCTGTTATTCCCAATGAAGCATAGGCCACCGATCAGCATTCTCAAACTCACTCTGTCCTGGGCCTTCCTTTCTAATTCTATCCAATTGTTGTTCATTCTTCTCATGTCTGTCTCCATTTCTCGGTGTTATATGTTCTTTGGTCTTCCACTCTTCCCTTTGCCTTGAGAATTCCACGTGAGGACTTGCCTTGTGACGCAGTTGGGTTCTTTCCTCAATGTGCGCGGGACTGACTTCAAGAGATACTCCTGAAGTTCTAGCGAGAAGCCGTTATCAGTGGAGTTCAACCAAGTCTGTTGTGAGATATCAACTCGCTGAAGACAATGGTGTGCGATGGCGCAACTTCATGGAATGGTTGAAGTTAGATATTAACACCGTTGGATGCCGGCCGGCTCAGTGGTCTAATGGTTAAGCGCTCAAGCTCGAGACTGATATGTCCTGGTTTCGAATCTCGCGGTAGGCGGGATCGTCAATGCGCACTGCTGAGGAGTCCCATACTAGGACGAAATGGCCGTCCAGTGCTTTCAGGTTTTCCATAGTGATCTAGCTTCAATTGACTCATGATTTCAATCAGTAATAAATATCTACTAACGTACACTAATACTATAAATGTTGCTTGTTGTTCACATTTGGTTAGAGATAAGTGAATAAATCACTAATTGCTGAACACACTTTACAAGCTCAATTTATATTAATCGATTAGAATAAGAACACCAGAATTTGTCTATGTCAGATGAAATATAATTACTGGATCACTTAACCATGACCTTTTTGTGTATATATAGTTTCAGATTAAAAAACAACACAGAATTAGATGGTGGCTATCAATGAAATCCAGGACATGAGTTTCGTCCTATTTAGTATTCATCAGCTGGTTTTATCTGTACATTAAACAACAAATACAAAATTAAATTAAAATTGGAAATTTTTTTTATTAAAGTCAAATAAACAATCGGTTAAATTTAGATATAAATTAGATAAACAAAATTTATTTTCAGGTGAATAGTTTCTACGGTCATTAGTTAAATAGACGTGACCTTAGTAATTATGACATAACGATAGCTTAAATGTGTTTATATTCAAAGATATAAAAAAACGTATATACAAAGAGAGAGAAAGAGACACCAATGTTTAATCTTTGAAACTTAAGAGACATAAACATCAATTGACCTATATGGATTAAAGAATAAGCCAAAAGAAAACTTCATGAACTATTTAGACAAGTGTGATAAAATCGAGTGATGAGGACAAGATGAATATCTTCACTTAGATAAACTAGAATGACCCTGGTTGTTTATTTTTGATTACCCTATGTTGGTAAAAAAAAGAGAAAATTTGGGTTATTTTGTTGTTGTTGTTGTAGATTTCAATCGTTGGGATTGAGAATCAGCTGATGTGTATTCAATGTTTGGATTTATGATATTATGAAACTTCAGTCACTATTGAACAAATTGAATGTTAATTTACAAACTATTTCCCTTTGGTATTATTATCTAATAGAATAGGTTATTTTTTAAGTTAACTTCATTGTTATTTAAGGTGACTGTCGCTACTTGTATAACTTTGAAATCAAGGATGCATAAAACTTATTAAATTCGGATTATTATTCTTAACATCTTTTTATCATTTACGATGTCTTATTTAATGATAGGAACAACTTAATACTAAATGTTATTCATTCGAGAGTGGGGAGAATTAGCTCTCCCTCTCGAAGTGCTGTCACAAAGCCACGTGTATTCAACCACTCTCAGGGAAGTACTACTCACTACATTCTTGTGGCGGTGGTGTTGTTCATGAACGTGAGGGACGAATAGTGAACGTTTGGTGAATTATTCGAGTTAGAGGACACGGCAAATCCATCCGGGGGAGTTGCAAAACCCTGATTTCAAACCAATGGTCACATAGGCTCCAGGATCCTGAAGGAACAAATGGTGTATGAATCAATTGTTGGCCACCAGCTACCATGGGACTACGTCTCCTAACATTGCTTCATTGCCTTGTCGATCAGACCTTTAGATCGAAGAATCCGAGTGTGGCCACCTATGAAAACCAGTTGCTTCGGTTTGAGCACCTGGGCAGTATTCCAACCTTCACACAAATCGAGTGATTTATGTGGCTAATATCTATTTGGTGCATCCTTTTACCAATGTTTATGTGTTTAAACAAATAAATAAATGAAAATTAAACTAATAAGCATAATTACTGATCAAAATTATCAACAATGAAAGTTTTATAATTTTCTCTGTATATTCTGAAACTCCTAATCCATATCCTTCATGTTTTACTGAATCTCTTACATTATTTGGATTGATAGGTCTGGGATTCCAGCAAAGATTTCTATTCAAGATTTTATGTAACATATTTGTACTTAAACAGCTTGTTAGTATTTAGAGAAAGTGGCAAATGTTTTGGGGATCTGAGCATTTCTTTGATATTTATCGATCAGTTTTTATCTGTTAATGCCAAGAATGAACAAATAATTCTTTGATCAACTAACAATTAAAATCATCAATAGATCCTAACTATTCCATCAGTCAAAACCTGAAAAAATTAAAAAGCTGTTTCGTATTAGTGTGAGACTCTTTGGAACTGTGCATCTACAATGACACCTCAATTAATCAAACTAACAACGTGTCTCGTGAGATAAAGCTTAACCCGCATGCGTTTAACTGGAATCGATTCATGACAGTGCGCCACCGTCATCCACTCCCTATAGTCGATAAGTGTCATACTCCCAACATAATTGGACTCGTCTGGTCACGGCGCCTCACTAAAACTCTAGGAATTACATATTAAAGCTAATCATAAGTGAGAACATGTTCATTATTAATATGCAGGGATTGATGGAAACTTCTGGTTGAGGGACGGTAACTGCTCACTTTTGAGGAGTCCCGTAGTAGGACGAAATGTATGTCCAACACTTTTTTCCACTAGTGGTTTAGCTAATATCAAATGGATATCTAGTTTATGATGATAAATTGAACTCACCTGTAATTGTCACTAGTTACCAAAACGTCGACACAAATCTATTTGATTTGAACTTTTTCTTATAATCCAGTGAGTAGATATTTTGTTCAACGTTTCTGATTATAAGACTCAGTCTTAATTAAGTTTAACATGCCATAATTGTGTATCGTATGGTCCGAGTAAACTCTGTTTAATGGACATTAAATTCTGTCTTGCTGTTTAGAGACGAAAATTGGCAGTAAGTTATCAGGAACGATTTAACAATCCTGACATATCGAACTAATATTTTGTCCTAATTTAAGGGCTATCTAAAATATTATTGTAATATTAAAGTTGATTTCAATTTTTAAAGAAAAAAACCATTTTTATGGAGAACATGAACTGGTTGATGTTGGACCACCGTTGAAAACCTGGAAGAACTGGATGGTGGTTTTGTCTAATTATAGGACTCCTCGGCAGTGCGCGTCCACGACCCGCTTGTGGGATTCGAGCCCAAGGCCTACAGCCTCGCACGCGAACGCTTAACTTCCAGACCACTGAGTTGACAATGGTGATCCAACATCAATCAGTTCATGATCTCAGTCAAAAATTTCATAATCTCCACAACCCTATACTGATAATCCAGTTTTAGACAATGCAAATCTCTTTAGAGAATATCATCAAACCTATATTCAAAATGAGTTTTCTCAAATCCTCAGTAAAAAATTCATAATGAAGCTATTTATCTCAATTGAGAATATACAATAGATTAATAATGGAATAGATTGGGAATTGACCAAAGAAATAAGTGAAGGATTAATTAATATGATTCTAACTGGAATGAACGATGATTATCAAGAGACGTAAAGTCCTAGTTTAGATTTCGTATCAAGTTTTACATACTTATCAATGAAATTTCTCAAAATAAATAGTACTACAAATATTTCAGTGATCCATGTTTAGTAATACTTCCTGGGTTCGAATCCCTCGGGGCGGGGTCGTTGATGCGCATTGCTAAGGAGTCCCAAAATAAAACGAAACAACTGTCCAGTGCTTCCGGGTTTTCCATGGTGGTCTAGCTTCAATTGATTCATGATCTGAACTATTGACATTTCGTAACATGATAATTATATTTCAATTAAACGTGATTTAATTTGTTATAAATTAAGATGGCAATGATATTCTTGACCGTATTTTACTCAGTTGTACATATTGAACAAGGTAATAACTATTAGTACTGAGTAGCTTAGAGAATAACAAGTTTAGGAATTTCGGAGTTAAATTACTGGTTTCAAGAGCCAATGTAAGCATCAATATTGGGATCCAGATAAATTCATCTGACAAGTTTTCAATCCCACTTCTAATCATATTTTCATGTTTTTTATGAAAAATGTAGGCGATTTGAACTATCCTATACCTGTATTTGTCTATTTTCATTAAACCTTATTTTTCACACTATTAATAATAATAAGCCAACCGTATGATTAGACCAAGATCTTCAACTACAATACGGAAAACATAAACGCGATCACATTTGATGGGGAAACTCTGAAAGAGGTGGAAACACTCACATATCTGGGTAGCAACATCGATAAATGTAGATGATCTAATGCAGACGTTAAGGCGATGATTAGCAAAGCGAGGACAGCATTTCTACAGTTGAAGAACATATGGAATTCAAAACAGCTGTTTGAGAATCTTCAATATGAACGTCAAAACAGTCCTACTGGATGGAGCTGAGACTTGGAGAACCACCATAACAATCATCAAAAATGTACAAGTATTTATGTACAATGGTGTACAAAAGGTATTTATTTTAGTCAAAAGATGTGTGATAATTCCAATAATCAAAATGTTAATGAAATATAATTAAAATCAAAGAGGAGTTTTGTGATTATTATAATAATTTAATAGTTGAATTCAAAAGTTAAGTAAAGCTAGAACATCATGGAAAACTTGAAAGAGCTAGATGACTGTTTCGTCTTAGCACTGAACTCCTCAGCAGTGCGCATCCACGATCCCGCCTCATGAGATACAAACCCAGGACATATCGGTTTCGCTCGCGAACGCTTAACCTGTAAACCACTGAGTCGGCATTCAATAGTGTTATTGTCTAATTTACATTGATCCGTAAATAGCTGCGCAATCATTCTACCATTATCAAGATGATTTCCTGAAGTTCTAGTGAGAAACCATGACCAGTAGACTTTAATCCGTGTTGGGTAGAGACAGGTATCTACCTGAGACAAGGGATGAATGGTTGAGCAGCCATTTGTGGATCGACAGAAGTTAGATATCAACACTGCAGGACGCCAGCTCACTGATTTAAAGGTCAAGCGTTTGCGAGTGAAACCGATAGGTCCTAAATTTGAATCTCATAAGGCGGGATCATGGATGTGCATTGCTGTGGAGGTCAATACAAAGACGAAACGGTCATTCAGTTCTTTCACGTTTTCCATGATGTTCTAGCTCTAATTAACTTATGAATTCAACTATTAAATTTATATTTCCAGTTTAGTGAAATAATTTCTACTTCAAGTCGATTATATAATCCTTTTTTTCTTAATCTCATATTCTAATACATTATGTAATTGATGATCAAAACAAAATTTATTATAATTAAATGTTACTAAAAATAGAATTTTTCAAACCATAATATAAATTAAATTATATTCAACATAGACTATCTATTTATTCATTTTGTTTTATTATATTAAAATCAAAATGGACTGATTTTAATGATATGTGTTCTATTACAATCCCGCTCGCGGGATTCGAACCCATGATTTTCAGTCTCGAGCGCGAACGCTTAATCTCTAGAACGCTGAGTCAGCATCCAATGGTATTAATTTCTAACTTCAACCAATCCACAAAATTCCTCGGTCATCTTCCATTCAATCGAGGTAGTTACCTGGCTCTACCCGACATGGATTAGCTCCACAGGTCACGGCTTCTGACTAGAACTCCGAGAATTCCCACAGGAAGCTAGTAATTAATGAGCACATGGTAATAGGTTTGTGGAGATTATTAAGTTTTAGATTGAGATCATGAACTGGTTGACGTTAAACCACCATTATTGCGAGACTATAATTTATGGACGAACCAACCACATTTGAGATAGCGGTTATTAGCTTTTGGCGCGAGATTCATCCAGTCATATAGCTAAATACCATTTCGGTATAATAGCTTATATCAGTTCGTGATGAAAACATTAAATATGTTGTCTAACCCTAACGTTCAACTGTAAATCCTAATCCTAGTTCCTTGCACTAATTTATGACCCTAATTTAACCCTGGTAAGTAGATGAACATTTTCAAGGCCATTTTAGCGTTACTCAAAGGTCGTCCACAAATTATAGTCTCACTAAATTTATACTGGTATTTAAACCCAGTACCTTTCTCCTCAGAATACTAGATCATTAACCACAAAGCTATTAAATCAAAATATCCGCTAACTTGTTCAATGGGTTTGAATTATCTTATGATTGATATTTATGACTCAATTGATGATCAATCCTTATTGATATATTCAACATCTAATTCTTTTTTTTGCCAATGTATTTATGGATTCAAAAAAAAGTTACGACAAGATGGCTATGTCGTGGCGATCCTCATAGGACGTTAAGATTCTAGAAAAGACTGATAAAATTTCAGTGTATCTTATTAGTCAATAAATTTCAGCATTGCATGTAAGCTGGTAAGTAATGAACCGCTTACGTAAATTGGAATGTATTGTCCAATAAGCTGATCGCAAATGAACACTTGGCAAAATACAGATCAATGATAGATTATGAATGAAAGTACTGCAATAATTGTCATACTGTTCTGTGGACCGAATAAAGTTAACAATATGGGGCATTGTAACTTGGCATAATACCCTAGAGAAAAAGCTGTCGATTCATGACTTAAAGATTTGTTGTTGTGCATAGCTAAGAAGTCCGAACGAGAGCGTGAAACCTACCGTCTATTCGTGATGAAAAATTATACTAGCTAAACTTCTCAAGCGAAACAAAATAAGATAAAACCGTGACGTTAACCTTAAAATACAGGAACCTCCATAAATCCTCTACAGTAATATTAGTCTCTAAAGAGTTATTTTGTTAGGTAATGACTGTAGTTTTAGTGATTATACACAGGCAGTAGAATTGAACTATGTCGATAATGAGGTGATTATCAGTCAATGGTATTGGAACATGGTTGAACGAAATCGTAAATCAATTGAAACTCACTGCTACACTGAAGGTGCTGGGTTCTACCTATGGTAAGATCTTCGATTTTCACTGATAAGCAGTGCCGTAGTAGGACATAAGAGGTCTGCATTGCTTACAGGTTTTCCACGTTTATTCAACTATGATCAGTTAATGATGTTTACTACGAAACAATCAATGAAAACTATGATGTAAATGCTCAATCACAACTGTTGCTAGACTGATTATGTAAAACGATACAGCCGAACATGATATCATGCTGAGTAAAACCATATATCAATTCAGTATATGTTTACCAAAAGTCAATAAAATATGTTGAGTTTCATCGCAAAATTTTTTTTGAGGAATAGAGATGCTTTATAAACAAGAGTTAAAGAACATATAATTTTAACTACTGATATCAAATGAGATTATAAAGGTTTAATTTTGATGTTAAATATCGTTTCTAAATGAGTGAACATTAAAAAGGTTTCTTTTCATATGTTGTTTACCATAATTGCTAAGTGCAAAATTTAAATACAGTATATTGGATAATCATACGACAACTCTTACACATAGTTGCTTTTATTATCTTGAAGAGAGCAAGAATGACGATTGGTGCACTATAATTTGAATTCATTTTGTTTTGAGATGGTGGAGAAGATTTGTAGCTCAGGTGGATGATTTTGGTGGAGTTTTGTTCTCTGAGCTGGATGGTTTGGTCGTGGAGCTTTCATCGTTCTTTTGAACGACATCATCAGCACAAACTTCAGATAGAAGTGAAGTGTTCGAATTTCTCAACATGTGGTTTACAACTTGTCGTCTCCCAATGGGGACACAACCAAAACAAAGAAGTAAACAAGGACAAATTTAAGGTCAATAAGAACCAATCAACATCGAGTTGCACAGAACAAGCTGTGAAGCACATATGAAGAAATTCAAACACTTCACTTCTATCTGAAGTTTGTGCTGATGATGTCGTTCAGAAGAACGATGAAAGCTTCACGACCAAACTATCCAGCTGAGAGAACAAAACTCTACCAAAATCATCTTGTTTCTTTAGATTCTCATCATCTCTTTACAACCTGTGATATTTTAAAATAAACATTATCACAGACATTGGCATAAAGGGCGGCCTTCTTGAGCATCTGGGCTACCTGTTCCTGCCATCTAGATATTTCAACAAGTTATCTATTTTTGTTTGTTTTAATATATCAATGTGCCTATTAATCGCATAAGCTATTCTGCTGCGTTTCTGAAAAGTGTACAACTTTTCGTTGTCAAAGCTACAAAAAACTCAATAAGAGACAATGTGGTTGCTGGCAATATACAACGAAAAGAATGCACAATATTCAGATGTTCATTTACTGAACTGCTAACATCTAACTGGCGATCAGTCAATATTTATCGCCAGGACCGACCAAGAAGAAAGAAACGGAAACTTGTTGAAATACTTTACGCTGAGAATTCAATATTGTACCAAAAATATAATATTGAATAAAGCTGGTAATAATAATAATAATAAATACGAGGATGATTAAAGATGAATATTTGTATCATGATGTAGTGAAGATTCCAATAGACTTAATAATGTCATAAAGATTTTGTTTCGGATAAATAAAGTTTGAAAGGGAAAGTTCTAGAACACTTAGTTAGTGATTAGAATCCATGGAGTTACCAAGCATTACGTAATGAAGAAACTGAAAACAGACCAATGTTAATAAAGAATGAATTGAAACCAGTCAGTTATGAATAGAAGAAAAATGACAATGATGGGTTTAAACTTCACAAAGAGTTGAAATAATCAATGATATAATAAATAAAAAAGGAGATTTAATTTTACCAAGGCAAACAAAGATTTATTACTGTCTCTCTTTGGTTAGACGCTTGATTCCTAGCATCTCGGCAAATTTCAAAAGACTGGAATTTGATTGTTTGTTAATGACCTTGAAAGACTTCAGTGTATGGACTTGATGTCCTGTATCAAGATGTCTTACGATGGTATTGCTGAATGCTTTTAATTCATTAGCTCTTAAACGTTTCCGAATATGTCCTTACAAGTCTGATAAATTAGTATAATGAATTATTTATTGATATCAGGTTTACAATGTCATTTATATATCTATCAATTTACAAGACTTCATGTAAACTAATGTAAACAAATTGTTGGTCTTTAAAGAGCTTCAGTAACAATGGTACATTGAATTAGAGATCTTTTTACTTCTAGGAAATGTAGAGGTTTCCAGATCACATTATCTATTTTCTACAGAACATAGTTAGTCAGTTACAACGTATGCATAGGTCCAAGTTATCATACCTCATGAGCACAATAATATAAACACCAAATTCATAGAAGTAGTTACTCCAATTATAGTAATATATAAAAAGAAAAAGGGTATATGAGGATACAATACAGGAAGAAAGAATTAGAAAGAAAGATATAAAGTAATTACAATCTCACAATTTAAGGGAAAACAAAGAGTATATGCGTCTTGGTGGAGTTTCATTGTCTGAGCTGGATGGTTTGTTCGCCGAGCTTTTATCGTCCTTCTGAACGACATCATCAACACAAACTTCAGGGAGAGAACAAAACTCCAGCAAAATCACCCACCTGAGCTACAAATCTTCTCTAACATCTCAAGTAAATACACCTACCTCATTGTCATGGACTCTGAGCCATATCACCCAGATTCTTCAAACAGTGGTTACAATAGTCACACGGACCCCAACCGAATAGTATGTATCTACCGACATGGCTCAGACTAGAAGCTAGTGACTTCAATGACTGATGTAAAGTTTTAGTTTGGCCACCCCTAATTTTCTTCCGACCGTCTCCAACACTAATCAGCATAGTTGCAGGTATTCGAATAATTCAATTAGAATAAATATGAACTCTTTTTTTCGTATCATATTAGCACTGTCTTTAAACAGTTGGCCAAATATTCAAATAGTATCAATCTCTAAATAAAACTAACTTATGGTTGGAAAGATGAATAGCGGCTAGCAGTGAAATCCAGAACTCGCGTTTGAAGCGAACATTACTGAGTTCGATTCCCAGAGTGAACATCAACTCTGAGATGCAGGTACATTCGGCTGACGAGTCCCAAATAGGACGGAACACGCGTCAAACTTGATTCCACTGCTGATCACTATCCATCTTTACTTATCGTACTTGTGAATTAAAGCTAGATCGAGGCAATCCGCATAGGATGCACATATGCCAACATGAAACTGATCAATTACAATCCTAAAGAACACTGGGAAGATACAAGTAAAACAACAGCAAGTGAATTTAATTTATGGTTGATTGCATGGAATGTATATTTTGGTTGTTTTGTCCTTAAAATTGCTTACAATATTTCAGTTAACCATTAAACCAATTAAATCTTTTCACATCTACATAACTTAAAAGTAATTTAAACTAATTATATTATGTAATATGATAATGCTTAATCTATGAGATTGATATAATATTATAATAATACAAAAGAATAAGCTTAGTAGTAGTTAGTAATGAACATTTTGTCTTGTGTTTATTCTATTTCCTATCTCAAGAACAATCAAGTCTTAAGTCTGAAAGATTTATTTCAGTCAACAACAACACCCTCACCCCCACCACCACCACCAACAACAACAAAAGATTGGTAAAGAAGATAAGTTTAAAATTCCTTTGATAAAAAAAAACATAATGTGTGGTAGAACTTTCGGTAGATGAGTTATAGAACTATGGGTTTCATTCAAGTAAAAAAAAATAATAAACGAGAAAGTTTTTGCTTTAAAAAGAAGTAGAAGAAAACAGCAACAACAACAACAACAACAACGACAATACTGGTCGTGAAAATGTTTGTGAAATTAACAATGATTCTGACAGGATCAAGGATATTTACCGCTGTGATGTTTTCATTCAGAAACAAGTGTGTTAAATTAAAAATAATAATAATAATAATAACGGAAATGAATAAAAAATTAGGTAAAGTGAGATTATGTTGATTCAGTTTGTTTCAATTTGTTATTTAGAGAAAAGTTAGTACTTAATTACTTGCTTGCTTGCTTGCGTACTTACTTGCTTACTCTGTTTTATGCAATCCTTTCCAGCTCTTTCTAGTTTCTATTCATCCTTTTCATATCTGCTTCCATTTCCCAACGTAATGTGTTCTTTGACCTTCCTCTTTTCCGCTTCCCTTCAAGATTCCAAGTTAGGGCTTACCTCGTGATGCAGTTTGATGATTTCCGTAATGTATATCCTATCCGCTTCCATTGTCTTTTCCTAATTTCCTCTTCAGCTGGAAGTTTGTTTGTTCTCTAACACAGTAGGCTATTGCTGATGGTATCCGGTCAGTGGACAGTATCTTACTAAGATAATTGTTTATAAATACTCGTACATCTTTGATGATGTTTTGTGGTGGTTGTCCAAGTCTTAGCACCGTGCAGTTGAATTGTCTTAACATCTGTATTGAAGATTCTCACTTTGATATTGGTTATCAGACAGTTGTTTTGAATTCCATATATTTTCCAATTGTAGGCAGGTGAGAGAAAAGATATAGTTGATAATAATTAAACTCATGCAATAAATATAATTATAAGATGTAAAATGGACCGTAAACATTTACGGCTAAAGATTAAATGACAGTTAATCAATTTGTTTTGTTTGTTTCAGAAGAAGGTGTTTTTAATTCTCATTTTATGTTGTTCACAAGTTGAAATGACTTATAAGACGGAAATATGATCCATAGTTACATAATACCTACAAAGAATAACTTATTATAAACAAGTTTGTTATATCCATATATTAAAACTATTAGTCTTATTAGTCAATATTCACTGGATATCTGGACATTCCACTAATGACTCCATAAAGATTCTGATTAATATGGATAAAATCATCTTAGATTGACGTTGAAAGATTCTTTACCTCTAACCTGTTCAAGTAGGCAATCAAAGTTGATTATTTTAAAAACAGTTTACACATAAATTAAATATGTAAACATAATGAGATGATGGAGAAGATTTGTAGCTCAGATGGATGATTTTGATGGAGTTTTGTTCTCTGAGCTGGAACAAAACTCCATCAAAAAACATAAACATAATTTATCTTATGTTACCCAATTTTATGTGATGATTACGTTTAATTAATCAATTTGAAATGTAACCAATAGGTGGGATATTTTTTTTACATAAATCAAACCTTCAGTTCCCAGAAATGGTACATAAATGCCTTGATAACCAGTACTAACCCAATATGAAACCTTGATCTAAGGGATCCCAGTAACTAGTTCTTACCACCTTAAAATGATAATAATAATATATATTATTCTTAACACCATAATTTTCTTTGAGTATTTATAAGTGCTTCATACAGGTGTTTTTCTTCTAACTTTCAATTATTAGTTATGGAACTGTGTTGTTTCGTTTATCAGTTAATTTCCTTCCTTAATCAGGTTTCTAGGGATAATTGAATTTTTTCTTGATGTTATTTGATATAGAAAATCCTGTTTTGAAATGATGTTCCTTTTTGTGATAATTTCCATTATTACTGCGTGATATTTATTTCTAGGATAGCGGATATCTAACATTTCGTTTGGAAGAGATCAAATAATACAAACTGTTATCATATTCGTTGTGATGACTTATAAAGTTCACAATATTCGCTTATGATGGATAATACATAAAATTTTGCCCTCAAATGGCTTGGTACGGTCGAGGGTGGAGAGAGTCAGCTCCCTCTCTCAAATTACTCTCACATAGCCACAAGTATACATCCATTGCCAGGAAAGTCCTATTCACTGCTTTCTCGTGGCGGTGGTGTTGTTCACGAACGTGAGAGGACGAAAAGTGAACGTCTAGAGCTTTAATCGAGTGAGTGAACTCGGAGAATCCACCCAGGAGAGTTGCAAAACCCTGATTTCAAAGCAGTGGTCACATAGACTCCAGGATCCTGAAGGAATAAGTAGTGTATGAACCAATTGTTGGCCACCAGCTACCATGGGACTACATTCCTAACATTGCTCCATTGCCTTATGGATTAGACTTTTAGGTCTGCTTTGGTTTGAGCACACGGGCAGTATCGCAGCCCACATACAAATCGAGTGATTTATGTGGCTCATATGTATTTGGTGCCCCTTCGTACCAATATTTACATGTTCAAATAAATAAATATAAAAATTTACAAAATTGAAGAAAATAGTTTGTAAAAACCATAAGAAACTGAGTTTTTTCTTCCCTCAAATAGATTTTGATTTTTTTCAGAATATCACAAATATGGAAATATTACATGTTACTTACTTACTTACGTCTGTTGCTCCCAGTGGAACCAAAGGCCATCAACCGGCATTCTCCAACCCATGTATTGGTTGTATAACTAAACAAAAAATGCGATTTTTTTAGCTGGTTATCCTTTTTCGTATTGAGGAATGTATGTAGTTCAAAATTACAATTAACTAGCCATCCGTGACTTCTCCAATAAATTAACAGATCACATTAAAATATCAAGGTAGATCATAATGAAATTCAACCGAATTTACCATAATGGTTTAAATAAAATTCTTCAAATGATGTAGAAAATGAAGAAAATATATGCACTTACATAACATATGGAATGTGGCAAGACAGAAAAGTAAGTTAGTTCACATTACTTTCTTAGTAGAAAGAATATGAAATAGTTACAACTCTCCTGGTAATGAAATAGATTAAGCTGTACGAGGATAGATACATTCCATGATCTCCAGTAGATATGTCAGCCCCTGGCATTTTATCATAATGATTCACTTTTAGATAATTCATCAAAGACGAATTCTCAGGTTTATTGAAACCTTGATTATTTGTAAATTTAAACCCCATCATGTGTACAAAAACAATATGCCGTAACCTTGAATTTACCCTGATAATCTTCAAGTCATTCTATGACCTAGGATAACTCGGCAATTTCTTATTCTTTCTATACGATTTGAAAATGTGTCGCTACCTCTGGTACTTTTTTTACTTGAACTTCCATTTAATTACCCTTTATTAATTCTCATATAAGATGCCCTGAGAAGTATATGTGTGATCAGATTGTTCGAAATGTATAGCGCAAATACATTACATCTTTCAGATCAACTCCGTCTTCTAATTCTTCTATCGAAATTCATCAAGGGACAAAAATTTGGATCCATTCAACTTTACATTAGTTCATGTCAACTATAAAAATGAAATTAGACAGAATACTAAGAAATCGAAACAACGATGATATCAATCAAGTGAAAAGAGAAATAGTTTAACATGAAGTAACAAAACTTCACAGTGGATAGTGGTTCACTTTGAATTTTGACCAAGTTACTGAGTGAATACATTTGTGTAAATGAACTGGTTTCAGCTAACATCACCTTAGTCTTTAAACCATAAAATCTGACTAACTAATAAAACTTGATGAAAAATTCTTTATGAACCCACATGATTAAGATTGGTATTCATTGACTTTATGAATCCATGATATATTTCACTACAAAAAGGTTTCATCTTTTTATGTCAACATTTTCCTATCATCATCATCATTATCATCATCATCATCATCATCATCATCATCATCATCATCATCATCATCATCATCATCATCATCATCATCATCATCATCATCATCATCATCATCATCATCATCATCATCATCATCATCATCATCATCATCATCATCATCATCATCATCATCATCATCATCATCATCATCATCATCATCATCATCATCATCATCATCATCATCATCATCATCATCATCATCATCATCATCATCATCATCATCATCATCATCATCATCATCATCATCATCATCATCATCATCATCATCATCATCATCATCATCATCATCATCATCATCATCATCATCATCATCATCATCATCATCATCATCATCATCATCATCATCATCATCATCATCATCATCATCATCATCATCATCATCATCATCATCATCATCATCATCATCATCATCATCATCATCATCATCATCATCATCATCATCATCATCATCATCATCATCATCATCATCATCATCATCATCATCATCATCATCATCATCATCATCATCATCATCATCATCATCATCATCATCATCATCATCATCATCATCATCATCATCATCATCATCATCATCATCATCATCATCATCATCATCATCATCATCATCATCATCATCATCATCATCATCATCATCATCATCATCATCATCATCATCATCATCATCATCATCATCATCATCATCATCATCATCATCATCATCATCATCCTGATCAGAACATTCTTTTCTTTACAGGGCACCACTACAATATAATCAATTGAGTTAATATTTTAATGAGTAATGAAGTGGAAAATTATACACATATACAACATTATAATAAGTAATCATGTGAAATAACTTGTTTTAACATACAAAACAAAAAACAGATGCTTTTTAGGTACATTGTTTTCTAAATTCTTTCAAGTATTCCATAGTGGTCTAGTTTCAAGGGACTCATGATCTCAACCTACTATAAAATATCCACAAAACACCCCCCTTCTAATATTATAAATTTCTATTTTTTTATTATTATTTGTTTCAAATTGTATCTAATAACTAGAATGGTTACTTCCTGAATGACATATCAAATAACAATGTTTATTTTACTTTTTTTTTGTTAATAAATGTAAATAATACTGATTGAAATCAGTCATTTGTAAATAGTTTGAATAATTCTGTTCCATTTAAGTTTGTTGTTGTTGTTGTTGTTATTGACAGTTCCGGTGTTATACATTTAACACATGTTGAGTACTTCAACATGATCACAGAAAATTGATGTAATAGTCATAAATACTTTAAGTTGTATAGGAGATGTATGAAAACATACATGTATGTGATCAAAGATGTCATTGAAACATTGTTATCATAGGACGAAATTACAGAGTAATTAACACTGTGGTTAGATTTAAATAACCAGCGATGAATTGATAAACCTTTATCACACAATCAGAATCTTGATATGTGGTTACTTTGATATATATATATATATATATATATATATATATATATATATATATTCCCTACATCATGCTAAACGGAATTCCAGCTATCCTGAATTACTTGGTTCGTGGACAAAATTAGCATAGTTGATATATTTATACGTTTTTGTCATCTTATAGTGAATATGATTATATCATCGTTTACTTACTTATGTATGCCTCTTACCCCGCATCGACGAGCATAGGCCAACCATCAGAATTCTCCATACAACTCTGAACTGGGCAATCCTTTCCAGTTCATTCCAATTCCTATTGAGCCTTTTCATGTATACCTTCAGTTCTCGACACAGTGTGTTCTTCAGCCTTCCGCTTTTTCGTTTCCCTTCACGATGACAAGATAGCGCTTATCTCGTGACACAGTTTGATGAGTTCCTCAATCTGTGTGCTATGCACTTCCAATGTCCTTTTCCTAATTTCTTCCTCAGCTAAAATTCGGTTTGTTCTCTTCCATAGTAAGTTGTTGATGATAATATTCAATAATAACTACCATAGCTTTTACCCTAATGCAATACCAATCTATTTACTGACATTATTTCTGTCTACAATGATTATGATTAATAAACTATTGATATGTTTAATATAAAATAAATAATTTGAGCATATTTTTATGACTAAAAACCTTTATTTTCGGAAATGATATGATGACCTTGATCTAGGCCTGATCAATTAATAATGAAACGTAATTTGACATATACTTTGTTCAATATTTTTTAATTGGATTTTATAACAACTCAGTAATAATAATTTATAATTTTGATCAGAATGGGGTTTGTGGAGATTGTAGTAATTATAAAAGTTGAATTCATGAGTTGATGTAAGTTAGACCACCATTTACTTCTCAACAATGCGCGTCCACGATCTCGGACGCAAACGCTTAACCTCTAGACTAATAAGCTGGCATCTAACGATGTTAATGTCTAGAGTTCATAGATTCATAAATAGCTGCGCAACCATCTATCCATTATCAAGATGATTTTATGGAGGTCTAGTGAGGAACCGTGACTAGTAGATTTTAATCCGTGTTGGATAGAGACAGGTATCTACCTGAGACAAGGGATGAATGGTTGAGCAGCCATTTGTGGATCGATGGAAGTTAGACATTAACACCATTGGATGCCGGTCCAATGGCTTTGAGGTTAAGCGTTCATGTGTAGGATCGTGAACACGCATTGCTGAGGAGTAAGTGGCAGCTTAGCTCAAACTGACTCATGAATTCAACTATTAAAATTTATAATTTATCCAAGTTTAAATGTTGATAAAACTAACGAGAGTTCATTTATCATAAAGAATATTATGATATAAATGCTTAATTATTAAAAATACTGATCAATTATTAAGCATGATTTATTTGTTTTAGGCGTTGGTTCACTTTGATAATTTTAATTTTCTATTATCATATTTCTATAGAATGCACTTATCTATCATCACTTATTTTGTTTTATCCATAAAGCATACTTGATATAAATAGGAAATTTTGTTAGTTGGAATCACGAGTCAATTGAAGTTATACAACCATGGAAAACCTGAAAGCACTGGATTGTGTTTCGTCCTATTGTGGGACTCCCTAACATTGCTCATTCATGATCTCACTTCTCCAGATTCGGATCCAAGACCTATCGGTTAACCTCCAGACCACTGACCTGGTATCTACCAGTGTTATTGTGTAACTTCAAATAATCTACGAAATTAGGCGACCAGCTTGAACTTTACTGGTCATTGTTTCAACTGGCTCACAATCTCGACTATTAAAATTACTATAATATCCACAAAATAATGGGCCACCAAATTTCTAATAAATTGAAACTCGATAGCTAATCTCAGTTTTTAAACATTTCACCACTAAGACTCTTACTTACTTACTTACTTACTTACTTACTTACTTACTTACTTACTTACTTACTACTACTTACATACTTACTTACTTACTTACGCCTGTTACTCCCAATGGAGCATAGGCCGCCGACCAGCATTCTCCAACCCACTCTGTCGTGGGCCTTCTTTTCTAGTTCCATCCAATTCTTGTTCATTTTTCTCATGTCTATTTCCATTTCTCGGCGTAATGTGTTCTTTGGTCTTCCTCTTTTCCTTTGGCCTTGAGGATTCCATGTGAGGGCTTGTCTTGTGACGCAGTTATGTGCTTTCCTCAATGTGTGTCCTATCCACTTCCAGCGCTTCTTCCGAATTTATTCCTCTGCTGAATTCTGCTTTGTTCTCTCCTATAGTTGGTTGTTGCTAGTAGTGTCGGCCAACGGATCCGAAGTATTTTGTGTGTAGACAACTATTGATAAACACTTGTATCTTCTAGATGATGAATTTAGTGGTTCTCCAAGTTTCCGCAACATACAGTAGGACTGTCTTGATATTTGTATTGAAAATTGTGACTTTGATGTTGGTTGGAAGTTGCATTGAGTTCCAGATGTTGTTCAGTTGTAAATGTGTTGCTCTTGCTTTGCCGATCCGCTCATTCACATCTGCAACAGATCCACCGTGTTCATCAATGATGCTACTCAGATATGTAGAGGGGTTTGCATCCTCTAAATCTTTTCCGTCAAGTGTGATTGGATTTGTGCATTCTCTGTTGTATCGGAGAATCCTGCTTTTCCCTTTGTGTATATTGAGACCTACTGCTGCTGAGGCTGCTGCCACACTGTTCGTCTTCTCCTGCATCTGTTGTTGCGTTTGGGATAGAAGGACCAGATCATCTGCGAAGTCTAGATCGTCTAGCTACATCCTAGCTGTCCACCGTATCCCAGATGTTGACGTCTTCATGATCCAGTCGATCATTAACAGAAAAATGAAGGCTGAAAGTAAGCAATTTTGCCTTACACCGTCCTTTACTTTGCAGTATTACACCAAAATCCAAATCAATTGTAAATTTCTTTGAAACAGTAAAATTGTTTAAATATTCACTGCATCTTTACCGATAGTAATCAAAATAATATTGAAAGTCACTTATTTAGCTTGTTGTAAGTCAAATTACTAATTAATTAAAAAGTAAATAGAAAATTAGATTTATAATTGAAGAACTATTTGTTGTAACTAATAGAAAGTTTTTTATCTTTGATATTCCGAACAAATGTGATTAGTATCAGAAGGGGTTTGTGGAGATTTTTAGAAATTTTCACAGATTGAAATCATGAGTCAGTTGAAGCTAGACCACCATTGAAAACCTGGAAGCACTGGAAGGCCGTTTCGTCCTAGTATGGGACTCCTCAGCAGTGCGCATCCACGATCCCGCACCACGCGGGGCTTGAACCCAGGACCTACTGGCTTCGCGCGCGAGCACTTAACCATTAGACCACTGAGCCGGCATCCAACGGTGTTAATGTCTAACTTCAACCACCATGGATAACCTGGAAACATCGGACGGTCGTTTCATCCTAGGATGGGACTTCTCAGAAGTGTACATCCACGATCCCACCTCACGAAATTCGAACCCAGGGCATATTTTTTTAACAGAAATAAGTAATGTAATAGACAGCACATGTTTCATACTACTTAAGATTCGTCAATTATGTCTTAAATATCAAAAATTTCAAACCCTAAAAGCTGATCGTACATCCATATTTAATAAACAAGCAATCATTCTTCTATTAAACAAGCAATTGTAAATAGATTAAGCCAGTATTCTGATTCCTACCTTTATCCAATATAAAAAAGCATAGTTCTTCATTGTTGGGTTACGTTAAGTATTACAATCCGTATATTAGGGTTTTTGAAACATAATGAATAATAAGAATTTTTGTGTATAATCAGCACAATCATCAAACTGATCTCTAAATAAACAGTTCAAAACAAGTTAACTTATCGTTTGATATGCAATTAGTTACCGTTAATTCCACAGTAATATGTATTCAAAGTGGGAATGTTTCGTGAATTTCGTAAATGCACAGTATACCATTATTCATAACAAATAAATTGATATTTCTTTGTATATAAACAATATGCTTATTACAAAACCATATGCAATAATTTATATAATGGTTACGTAATGAACGAGAACATAGGAGGCAACAACCGAATGTATTTTACCACAACATTAAAGAATATGGTGATAAAATCTGAGAACCATACAGTAAATACATCATTTGCAAAATCTATTCATTGATTGTTGCAAATTTTGTTGTTCTTCGCCAGACATTCCACTTTGGACTGATGATATATACTACTTATATCTGTCAACATCAATGGCACACATCGCAATAACATTGTATTAGGAGATTATGCATTTAAGGATAATAGTTAATTTTCTGGAGTTCTAGTGAGAAGCAGTTACCAGTGGATTTCAACCAGGTTTGTTTTGAGATATCAACTCACTGAAATCAATGGTGACAGTGGCGCAATTTCGTGAATTAGTTGAAGTTGGACGTTTACACCGTTGGATGCCAACCGGCTCAGTGGTCTAGTGGTTAAGCCTTCGCACTCGGGACTGATAGGTTCTGAGTTCGAAGCTCGTGGGGGGCGGGATCGCGAATGCGCACTGCTGACAAGTCCCATACTAGGACAAAACGGCCGTTCAGTGCTTCCAGTTTTTCCATAATAGTCTAGCTTCAATTGACTCATGATTTCAACTATTGAAATTACTCAAATCTCCACAGAACCCCTTCTAATAATAGTTAATTAATAATTAGTGAACAAACTACCCCATTTTCATTCTGTTTTAATTCACTATTTTTGTTTAACTGTTTCTAATCATGAAATACATTCATGTCTATCATTACTCCTAATGTTTAATGATTCCAGATAAATGGATTTCGATTGATTATTACTCCATGGTTTCAACTACAGCTTTAAAATGGTTATCTAAGGAAAATTAGTTTCTACATTAATAATAAACATTTATCCCTAATGTGTAGCTTTAATTATTGATTATTCGTGAAAATAACTAAATCAGGTACAGAAAACCATTGAAAATCAATAAAACATTGGACAACTCTTTCACTCTATTATGTAACATGCAAGCAGTGATTATCCACGGTTCAGTTGTTGATTGAACATAATATATTCAAACTTTACAGTAATCCTTTGAAACATGAACCGCTTAGTTGAAATCATCATTCTGTTTTCACTAAATTGTAATGTCATAGCTAAGAATCTTCCTAAATAATGAGGTATTCGTGTCATAGCATTAACATAAACGGTGAGAGTAAGTATATCTAACTAAAAATAAAGTTTATGATGTAAATGAAGAATAAAACACTTTCTATAAACTCTCTAATTTGCATTCAGTACTTTAGTATTTCATTTACTTAGATATTTCATTTATAAATGGTTAGGGTTAGCGTTTTTTTAGCGAGTTAGATTTCTATAGGATAGGGTCGCTAACTCCATACCCAACCCTCTTCCTTTATTCGGGCTTGGGGCGACAGTAGCCCCAGAGGATCCTCCAGGCGGAGTTTCATTTATTAATAACTAATAATATTTCAATATTATTTTTACATGTTTTAAATAACATACCATGCTTATACTCAGCTGTTATACATGTTACAATCACTAATATACACTACGTCTAATACGTACTATCTGATTAGTTGCATTTAACTGATAACAAACTCAGATTCAGAAATACATAACTCGTTATGACTAATTCAATTTATAAAGAAACAGTTTTCTCAGTGTTCATTATTATAAATAATACTGTGATCATTTGAACAGCATAACTTCTACATTGATGACTGCAGTTAATCAATATGGATAACATAATTAATGAATTGAAATGTTTGAAAATCAAAACAAGTTCTTCGTTTAACACAATTTTCCATCCATGTTTCTAGATTACTTTGATCATATCTCATAGATGTAAAACGATACAAAAACAAACAAACAATTGTATACTTATTCCTTGGTAGACTACTGGAATTCTCAGTCATTTAACAAATAGCATAATTATGAGAGATGATCTAAGAATCAAACTAAATTATTTCGTATTGTTTTCCAGTAGAATTTAAGTATGAATAAATATTTTGTTTGAAATCTGGAAACAGTATTCTTTACTATTATATGTTGTCACTTTGAATGTTCGGCGCTTTAACGGGTTGGTAGACACGGAGAGTCCACCTAGGGGAGTTGAAAAACCCTGATTCCAAACTAATGGTGCACATTGGCCCCAGTACCCTGAGGGAAAAATGGCGTATGAACCAAGTATTGGTCCCTGACTACCATTGAACTGCATCTTCTTACGATGCTCCACTGCCTTGTGGATCAGACCTTTAGGTCAAAGCTCCGAATTTGGCCCCTTAAGAAAATCACCTGTTTCGGTCTGGGCAGCCGGACAGTATCACAGCCCTCACACAAATCAAATAGATTTGTGTGACGCATATGTATTTGGTGTCTCCTTGTACCAGTATTTATATGTTCAAACAAATAATAAGTAAATCATGTCACTTTGAACGATACAAGTACTTTAGCGATTTTGATGGAGTTTTGTTCGCTGAGCTGAATGATTTGATCATGGAGCTTTCATCGTTCTTCTGAACGATATCATCATCACAAGAACAATGAAAGCTCCATGACTAAACCATTCAGCTCAAAGAACTAAAATCTGTCAAAATCATCCACCTAAGCTACAAATCTTCTCGGTTTTAGGGTTTTATAAACCATTCCAAATTGATATTTTTTATATTTAATCTCAATGAAATTTATATATAAATAAATCTAGTTTCTAGTTCTGATAGAACTAAATCAATCTAACTGCGATATATACCATCTATTTGGACTGATCTGTTCATGCAAGATTTTGATTTTCGAGGCAAGATCAGTTAGCTGAGAATTGTAAACTGAGTTTGTTAACAAATATCAACGATCATAAAAATTAGATCAGGTAAGACTTTATGTTGATTATCTCAAATCAATTGAAATCAATATTTTATATTTCTTTGCTATACGTTTTATGTTATATGTTATATACGAAACAGAAATTAATGCATGACAATTGCTGTGAAATATTTATGGACTATTACTATGCACATTCTTATTGCATAAATAACGAGTAACTAGATTATATATACTCAAGCTTTCGTTCGACCCACTGTTATACGACTTAGCATTAATTACGGTGTCCCACACTCACAGACACTGTTTTCTCGACCTTGTACAAATAATATTTTACATTTTATGGTTTGTATATGGACCACGTATGTCTGAAATATACGATTCATACAGCGTGGACTAGTATTTATGTTCTGCAGTAAACAGGTTGGGCTAGGCGCAAAATCGCTATGCAGAGGACTAATAAGGACTTAAATTTGACACTAGACTGTTCATACTGTTTAATGCATCATTGGTTTAGCACAAGGACAAGGTCATATAAGTTGACAATTTTGTCATGTGATAATTGAGAGGACCATATAATTCATAATATCATAAAAGGGAATTATTCTGTTCTTCTTCTTGTAAATTATATTCCATAAATAAAATCATCAACGGGTTATAAATTAAGTTAGTTGTCAAGCCAACATACATAAACACATACATACACACCTTAACAATGTTTTACAGCCTAATTACGATCATCATGATTATTAACAAGTATAGTGAGTATATAGAAAAAAATAAATAATAATAATAATAATGACCTATTCTTCACATAGAAATAGGAAGTAATCAAATTTCCAACAGAATAATAATTGTACTTCATACAAATTATCCCAAAATATTTTTGAATTAAACAATAAAAATTTTTGTTTTCCTTTCAATGACTTTGTCTATTTATTGTAATAACATATAATTATAAAGTCTGGGATTATTACTACTATTATTATTGCCATTATTATTAGTAGTAGTATTGGTAGTAGTAGTAGTAGTAGTAGTAGTAGTAGTAGCAATGGTTATTATATTATATGGGTAAAAATAGAAATTTTTGTAAACATTAAAAATTCATTTACTCAAGTGAAACATTTATCTACCGTAACCACCACCACCACCACCACTATCACCGCCACCCTCTTTTCCAGAAATACAAGTAGGAGGTGAAGCAAAGAACAAAAAAATAGATGAGAAGTTCCCTAAAGGAATAATTTAACAAAATTTTTAACAAAACTGTATCCTATGACTACACAGAAACTGTATATTACTATCGAACCCAGTTTCTCTCTGTTAATTGTTACTGTTTTTTTTTTCCTTTTTTTCACAAGTTAAACTAAATAAAATTTTAAAAAGTTTTTTTTCCTGAAAATAGTGACTAATGTGACTTGGAAACAGATTTTTTCCCATATAAAAAGAATTTATATTCTATTATGGTCACTACAAATTACTTGTTCATATATTAAACAGAATTAAACTTTCAAGCTGAAACGCGCGTCCTGGATTCCGCTGATAGCCACTATCCATCATTGCTTATAATGCTTGTAAATTAGGGCAATATCGAGGCATACGCACAGTATGCACATATGCCAATAACAGACTGACCGATTCCAGTCCTAAAACATCAATGGAAAGATTCAAGTAAAACAACATCAAGTGAATTAAACTTCACCCCATTGCACAAGCAAGTGGACATCAGGACTCAGTAGCTAAGTGGATAACGCGATGGCGTTTGAAGCGAACGGTACTGAGTTCGAGTTCCAGAGTGAACATCAACTCTGAGATGCAGGTACATCCAGCTGACGAGTCCCAAACAGGACGAAACGCGCCTCAAACTAGATTCCACTGCTAGCCACTGCCCATCTTTGCTTATTTCAAGCTGATTGTTTAGAATAATGAATAATATTACTTGTTGCTGTGTGTTTGAATAATTTTTTTCTGGTAAGCGTTTTTTTAGTGAGTTAGCTTTTTACGGGATGAGGTCGCTCACCTTATGCACAACCCTCCACCTTTATCCGAGCTTGGGACTGGCAGTAGCCTCCCGAGGGTCTCCAGGCGGAGTTGTGTGTGATTAGTAATAACTCAGAAACGCTTGTTTGATATTTATGTGAATAAATTTTCAATATGAACAAGTGTTTCACATGTAGTGAGCAACGTGATCAATTAGCTGGAATTGTTGTTGGTTTAAGTCCTCCGACAAGATGTGTGTATATTCGCAGTTTAATTAGATTATAACTCACTGTAACTGCCCAATTAAAAGGTATTGATCAAACCAATCAACTAATCAATAATTCCAAATCAAAGGTTGTTTCTATTTTACCGTGTTACTAATGTTACACTGCTTCCCCTCCCATTTAAGTGTTGTCACTAAACGATTTCAATAACCTCAACAGAGAAAACGTTTTCTATTTGAAGTAACCAAATAGATATCAATTCCAGAGGAGTATAGTAATATTTCAACGGGAACATAGAATGATTTTTGTGAACTAATGGAAATCTGTTACCTTCTGTGATCGCTTTACGTTTAGTCATATAAGTGAATGTGATACAATTAATATCAACGAGAGTACTAGCGGTAGTGCTAATAATAATAATAATAATAATAGTAATAATAATATTAGTAGTACTAATAATAGTAGTAGTAATAATAATAATAGTAGTAGTAGCAGAAGTAGTAGTAACACAGATATAATTTGGCTGGCATTCTGTGATTACTTTGTTGCTATTAAGGCTTAGTGACTCCGAAATACATGTTAAAACATGATGTCTAATTGGATTGACGTTCCGTCGTTCAACAATCATAATTTAAGTTATATGATTGCTATGCAATAATGTTAGTAGCTTCAATTAATAGACCCTTTATTTTCAATGAGCTGCTATATTTAATTGAGGTAATATAATTCATAAACATGATTCAGGTTATTTTTTATATGAGCTAATGGTTATGATTTGATTCCTAAAGCAATCCTTCCCTTGTGCAATACATATATATCCCAACAGGCTGGGCGAGTCTCAACTTATCACGTGCTCATGCTCAAATTTCAAGTGGAAGATGAGAAATTACGAACAAAGCATAACGATTATAAACCCAGTCAAAGTCTCGGCTATGTCTCATATATATACGATCTGTATAGAATATCCGGTTTTTCGATTAAAGGCTTCCTATTAATTCTTACTCGTCTAACTGACGTGTCACGTTAGGCAGTCCCAAAGGAAGTGTGTCTTTTTGAATACAAATCGTATAATCACAGAACTTAACGTTTACTTTTAAAATCCAGTTTTCAACAAATGTAAAACTATCGTTGAATATAGCCCTATCGCTAATACAGAATAATCTACATATTACGAGTGTATAGTTTAAAGGAAATATAAGTCAAATAATACATCGGTAATGTCTATCATTTTCCACATAAAATAGTCTTTCTTATTTATGATTTACCTAGAATACGGTAGAGTTCATTATGTATTCAGTCATATTTCTAAACTCATTCTTGTTATTAGATAAAGTTTTACAACAAATTCGATAATTGATAAAGATTATTTCCTTCATTCCTATATGTTTATTCTCCCTGAGTTTCAGAAATATTGATAAATCACACATACTGAAGAGTTTCACAGTAGAACGAAGTAGCCGTCCAATGCTTCCAGTTTTTCCATGGTGGTTTAGCTTCATTTAACTCATGGTATGTATTTAAACTAAACTAAATCGATAATGGGAAAAATGACTCAATACCTTCACCATATAAGTGCAACAAAACAAATAGAATATTGATTAGCGACTGTCGTATTATACTGCAGTACATATAAAAATTTTGAAGTAGAGAATTATCTGTTTAATTGGCTAACAGATCAAAAGTTTTAATTTCTAATTTAGCTGTTTATCTTGAATTTCCTTTCAAATCTATTATTTTACTCAATAAAGAGGAACTTAAAAGACTGTTAAAAGATCTATCGATTATTACTTCTCATGTTTTAATAACATTCAATCAAGTACATGGTAATGTATGGGTAGAAACAATTTTCAAGTGTATAGAAGCAATTTATTGATTTGATTTGAAACTACATACTTGATCTGTTTGCTATGTTTCTAAAAACAAGTACACATTTGAGATTGAATCGTGAACTGTTTAGTTGCTTACTTCTTTGCGCTTATTACCTCGCGTGGAGGAGCATAAGCCAACCACCAGCACTTCCCATCCAACTCTGTCCTGGGCAATCCTTTCCAGCTCCTTCCAGTTTTTATTCAGACTTTTCATATCTGTTTTTATTTCCCAAAGTAATCTATTCTTGGGCTTTCCTCTTTACCTGTTCCCTTCAAGATTCCGAGTTAGGGCTTGCTTCGTGATGCAGTTAGATGATTTCCTCAATGTATGTCTTATCCATTTCCATCGTCTTTTCCTAATTTCCTGTTCAGCTGAAATCTGATTTGTTCTCCCCAATAGTAGGTTGTTGCTGACAGTGTCTAGACAACGGATCCGAAGTATTTTGCGTAAGAAAATGTTAATAAACACTTGTATTTTTCGGATAATGGTTTTCGTAGTTCTTCAAGTTTCAGCTCCGTACAATAGAACTAAATGTCTTGATGTTCGTATTGAAGATTGTGACTTTGATATTGGTTGAATGTTGTTTTGATTGTAGGAATGCTGTTCTTATCTTTCCGATCCTCGCCTTTACGTCTACATCAGATCCTCTTTGTTCTTCGATGATGCTTTCCAAACACGTGAAGGATTCTACATCTTCCAGACATTCTCCATCAAGTTTGGCTGAGTTAGTGTTTTCCGTGTTGTACTTCAGAACCTTGCTTTTTCCTTCGTGTATGTTGAGGCCTACAGATGCGGAGACTGCTGCTACGCTAGTTTTTTTCCTCTACACTTGTTCGTGTGTATTGGATAAGACATGTAGGTCATCTGTGAAGTCCAAGTCGTCTGATTGATTCTGAGCTGTCCATCATATTCCATGTTTTCCCTCAAATGTCGAGGTCTTCATAATTTCAGTCGACCACTAGAAGAAAGTGTACTGCTTAGTACAAATCTAAATTTAACACCGTGTAGCCACCAACATATCTACTCTGTATCTAGTGTTTTAAATTATTTAAATAATACAACTTTTTACTACATTAAACGATTACTATTTTGCAAGTTTTTTCATCGAAACATATTACACTCTCCGGATAACTGAAATAGCTTTCAGATGATATTGATCACCACATTTAAGGTACCAGTCAAAATTAATGAGTATTGGACAGATTTTTAGTCTTAGCACAAAACTCTTCAAGACTATAACGGAGGTCAAACTCAACGTTCTTAGGTCTTGCTGCTAGTTTTGGATTACGATATAATTGCCTCCTAATTCAATGAATTTGTGATAAAAATGCGGTATTGCCTAATTGTTATCAATGCTTACTATTTCATTTGTGAAATGTCTGAACTCCACAAGTCAATCTATGATGGATACCACCAATAAATTAAACCAATCTTGATAAAATATCTTTATCAATAGTGAAAATGATTGTTTTGTTATAACTCGTCAAAATTCAAAAAGATGTTTCTTTCTAATTATCTGTCCCTTTATTCATTCAAAGTTGATTTTCAAGAACAGCGACAATTTACGATTAGTAATTTCAATTTAGAAACTACTCAACATTGATCAATTGTGTTTTAATGGTGGAGAGGGAAAGGTTCGAAAGAAAATGGGGAATAAGTCTACTTTTGTCCGTCATTATTCTAATGGTTTGACGATTCTTGTTTCTCTCTCTCTCTCTACATATATATACAGATTCCCCAATGGACAATGTAGTGATTAGTCAAGTGTACTTCTCAATTAACTTTATTAACATAATCAATTAACTTATTGGTTCATTAATCAATAAATTATACTGTTCTGTATTGTTAAAGCTTGAATAGATAGTTTATTATGATCATCAAACATTATTATAGAGGAGATTTATTCGAAAACATGCAAATGACCATTTTAAGCCATCATATTTTGACAATACAGGTGATTGTGTCGTGTTAGAACAATGATAATCGGTTAGATATTTCGTTCTCTAAGTTAAATAATAAAATTGTTAAGCCACAAGTCAGAACTCAGCGTTCAAAAATTTCAACTTTGAGCAAATTACAATATAATGGAATAATTATTCACTGTCACTGATGATAACGGTACTCTATTTACGGTTCAATTCTTCCGTCCATATCTCACTAGATTCGTTGGAATGCACTTTGAAGCTAATTATCAAATGATTTCCAATTATTGTTTAGTATGGTGGGTTTTTTTCAAGATGAAGCTGGCTTCGATAAAGAAATGACATTAGCTAAGGAATAATTGATAATCGAAAAGATCTAACAGCTGTTTTGTCCTAGTTTAAGACTTAGTGGTTGTGAGTAAAACACTTCAATAAGATAATCTTTTTTATCATCAGTGTTAATAATGACTGTATTACGAATAAAATTAATGAGATTTCAATACCATGGAATCTACAGTTTCCAAGGCTTATTTAGATTTGATTATCTTTAGGGTGCATAGCTTATTGTGAATACGTTCTTATTATTGACATTTTTACAAATAATGATTTTTGATTAAAAACAACCTTATGAAAATGGAAGTGGATTAATTGATCACCGATGATTTGGCAGTAACCCACACAATACACCAAAAATAACAGGACTATAAATTACATGTAATACCATCATTAATATCAACTCTGAGATGCAGGTACATCCAGCTGACGAGTCTCAAACGGGACGAAACGCGCGTCCTGGATTCCACTGATAGCCACTATCCATCATTGCTTATAATGCTTGTAAATTAAGGCAATATCGAGGCATACGCACAGTATGTATACATGCCAATAACAGACTGATCAATTCCAGTCCTAAAACATCAATGGAAAGATTCAAGTAAAACAATATCAAGTGAATTAAACTTCACCCCATTGCACAAGCAAGTGGACATAAGGACTCAGTAGCTAAGTGGATAACGCGATGGCGTTTGAAGTGAGTGGTACTGGGTTCGAGTCCTGCAATGAATACCAACTCTGAGATGCAGCTACATCAAGCTGAAGAGTCACAAATAGGAAGAAATGTGCGTCAAACTGGATTGCACTGATAACCACTATCCATCTTTGCTTCAAAAAGCTTATAACTTAAGATTGTATCAAGGCAATCCACACAGGATGCACATATGCCAATAAGAGACTGATCAATTGTAGTCCTAAATATCAATCGAAAGATTCAAGTAGACAATACATAATGAATTTATCCTGTAAAATGTTTAAAAATCCTTTTTACATAAAACTCATATCAAATGATCAATAAACCAGATTTCAACGAATAATTGAACTGATAAATACACCTTAAATAGAAATGACTCTGAATAATAAAGTTCATTCTTATTTTTGCATTAACCATCGATGATACTATAGAAGATGATAACAAACATTTCAGAGTTAATTTCACAAGTTGAAATCGTGAGTCAATTGAAGCTAGATCACCATGGAAAACCTGAAAGCACTGGACGGCCATTTCGTCCTAGTATGGGACTCCTCAGCAGTGAGCACTCACGATCCCGCACCCACCGGGACTCGAACCTAGGACCTACTGGTTTCGCGCGCGAGCACTTAACCACTGAGCCAGTTGGCATCCAACGGTGTTAATGTTTAACTTCAACCAATCCACGAAGTTGCGCCACCGTACATCATGTCTTCTGAGAAGTCCCATACTGGGACGAAACGGCCGTCCACTGCTTCCAGGTTTTCTATGGTGGTCTAGCTTCAACTGAATCATGATTTCAACTTGCGAAATTTCTAAAAATCTCCACAAAACCCATTCTGATTTCAGAGTTAAATCAAACGTACATATAATCCCATAAAATATTTGAGCGAACATTTTTTTCCAATAACTTTATCACCAGGCTGTACAATTATAAGTCCATAATTATGATATTTTTTACAAAGGCCAAAAATAAGGTATGTATTAATGAATTTGACAATGTTATGTGTTAAAAAGGGTGCACGTTTGCATCTGTTTCGATATATATATATACTTCATAAATTGTATTATTTGCAAATTAGAAAGGTCGTCCAATCAAGGTCAGGATGATTTGGAGTAAAGTGTTCAGTCACAATCAGTAGAATAGTATTATAGCAAAAATGAAAATCCAAAACAGTTGTGTGAATAAAATGTATAGTAGGAGAATTTAATCTTTTCCATTGAGATAATAATAGTAATATTTTTGATTGAGATCATAAACCAATTGATGTTAGACTACCATTGAAAGCCTGGGAGTACTGGACGGCCGTTTCGTCCTATCGTGGGACTCCTCGGCAGTGCGCGTCCACGATCCCGCTCGCAGGACTCGAACCCAGGGCCCGCAGCCTCGCGCGCGAACGCCTAACCTACTGAACCACTGGGCCGGCATCCAATGGTGTTAATGTCTAACCTCAACCAATCCACGAAGTTGCGCGATCATCTTCCCACGACAGGACGAAACGGCCGTCCAGTGCTTCCAGGTTTCCAACGGTAGTCTAACATCAATTGGTTTATGATCTCAATCAAAAACTTACCAATCTTCACAACCACTATACTGATAATAATAAGATTGTTGTGTAAATATAATATGTAATAAGGAGGGTGTTATCATGGTAATTACGATAAACTAATTGGGAATGATGGATGTGAAGATTAAGATATAGATAATCAAAAATAATCATAATAAGGGAAAAAATTGAATCAATAAAAATAAAGGAAGGGGGTAAGAGGTTTATAATATTCAGTTTAGGTATTCGGTGATCCAGTCGTAGGCCAATTTTCTTTATCATTTCATACTATAATAATACAAATGAATCAAATAGATTTTGTTCTTTGTTTGTTTAAAATTGTTTTCATTATTATTTTTCATAATTGGATCACGCTATATAATTGATTTCAGCGGTAAAACTCCTGTTGATTTATTCATATCTTTCTTCTTAATTATTTATAATCACTAAACAAAAATGTTTATATTTTCATAGGAATCAATTTGATTCAATCTTCTTTTCTTTCTTTTGGGTAGAATTAAAAGAGTTTCAGTTTCATTGAATTCGATCTATTCAACATTGATATGAATAATGATTGCGGTTTATTTGAATTTTGTTCTTATTTACATTATTTCAATGAATAAGTTTATTATTATTGTTTTCAATAGTTTGGTTTTGTAATAGCAACATTCACCTTAAGTAATTATTATTGTGTTGATATGTATATACTCGTAAAAATAAGGAAGAAATAACCGAATATAATTTTGTTTCATTCAGTTGATTATATATATATATATATGCAAAATCGTGCGTGGAGGAAAGCTGATAGACTCCTTCGAAGTAAAGACCAGTGTCAGGCAAGGTTGTTTACTCTCAGCTTTCATCTTTCTCCTGATAATCGACTGAATCATGAAAATGTCAACATCTGGGAGGAAGCATGGAATACAATGGACAGCTAGGATGCAGCTAGACGATCTAGACTTCGCAGATGATCTAGATCTAGATCTGGCCCTTCTATCCCAAACGCAACAACAAATGCAGGAGAAGACGAACAGTGTGGCAGCAGCCTCAGCAGCAGTAGGTCTCAACATACACAAAGGGAAAAGTAATCTTCTCCGATACAACACAGCATGCACAAATCCAATCACACTTGACGGAAAAGATTTAGAGGATGCAAACCCCTCTACATATCTGAGTAGCATCATTGATGAACACGGTGGATCTGTTGCAGATGTGAATGAGCGGATCGGCAAAGCAAGAGCAACACATTTACAACTGAACAACATCTGGAACTCAATGCAACTGCCAACCAACATCAAAGTCACAATTTTCAATACAAATATCAAGACAGTCCTACTGTATGTTGCGGAAACTTGGAGAACCACTAAATTCATCATCTAGAAGATACAAGTGTTTATCAATAGTCGTCTACACACAAAATACTTCGGATCCGTTGGTTATCAGCAACTATCAGCAACAACTTACTATGGGAGATAACAAAGCAGATTCCAGCGGAGAATAAATCAGGAATAGGCTCTGGGAGTGGATAGGACACACATTGATGAAATCACCCTACTGTATCACAAGGCCAGCTCTCACATGTAATATTCGAAACCAAAGGCGGAGAAAACGAAGAGCAAATAACACATTAGGCTGAGAAATCGAGATAGACAGACAAACAGACAGACATGAGATGGACGAACAACAATTGGATAGAACTAGAAATTAAGGCCCATGACAGAGTTGGTTGGAGAATACTGATCGGTGGCCTACGCTCGATTGGGAGTAACAGGCGTAAGTAAGTAGGTAATTAAGTAATTTTATTCCCTACTAAAATTTCTTCTGCATATAAATTTAAATTCTGGTTCCTTCATTAAAATATTTAAAATGAATTAGACAATTTTGTTTTAATTCAAAACAACAATGATATTCAGTTTTAATATTTTACTCAATTTTTTCACGTTTATTTAATGAAGCGTTAAATAAGAAATTCTCACTATTAATTAATTGAATGTTAAATATCCTAAAAGATATCTTCATGGCCATCGTTAACGAAGTTCATCTTTCGATTTAATCAATATTATTAAGTTGTCGTATATTGTCTGTCACTTTTAAATAGAACATTATAGACTATATACAGATGACTGCTTTTACCAATCTGTATATATATTTTAGTAGAACTCGATATTAATGTTGAGGACGTTAGATCCCCAAAACTCATATTTTGTAATTTTGTCTTTGTAGAGCTAGTATTCAGATGTATGCTTGGGCATTTTTTACCATCCATGCACATAATCGATTGACGAACTTATCGACTAAATGTTTAAAAACTTCCATGGCAATATCGATCATATATATTTTGTATAAATACGCTTGATTTGTGTACTTGATGAACCTGATATCTTCTGGTTGTCTGTAGAATACAATTTCTACATCTTATACAAGACTTCTGGATCGAGTTAGCTAAGTCGGGGACAACGGACTAGTATAGCCTATCGAGTCTCTGAATCCTTGATTCTCCCTTTCGTTCCGAGTAAGACAAATCAGTAGTAGCATTCAAGATAACGAACATAACAATTAAGTCAACAACATTCTTTGAAAAATTAGTTATTTAAATGAGTAGAAACCCTTCAAATGTAGTGTTTTCATCATCTCTGTATTAATTAAAGTCTTTGGTATATATACAAAGAATCTGAGATTGTGTGTACAACATACGTTTATTCAAACTTTTCTTTTACCATAATTATAATCACTAGTTTCTGTGGTAAACTCTCATCTACTCTCTTTTCTACTTTGTTAACCTTCTAATTGGAATCGATTCCTGAGTTTATTTAATTTCCAAAATGTACTATATTTTCCAAGTTATATGATCGTGTTATACAATCCAGTTTTAAAAACATTGTGTTATTGCACTCTTACGACATTCTTGACTATTCCATCAAGTTTTGTGATGAGTTCATTCTTAGTCTCGTCTTTAAGAATAACAACTATCATTTAATGTGATATGGTAAGGTAAGTTATATTGGCTGGTGTACTAGCAATTCATTTTCATTGCTTGTGAATGCTTCAAGCGTAGCCACGTAAAAGTGTAGTTAGGACTATCAACAGTTCACTCCTGCTCTATATAATCCAAATAATTCGGATATGTTCAATGATCTGTGGTATTGATTTTTGAAATACTGAAAAGTTGAAAACGTTTTTGCAAAATTATTTTACTTACGATCCATTCCACTTTTATAGTGCCTTCTTTTATTCGTATCACTGTGTTTATTACTTAATTCAATGCCACATAATTGTTCCAACAATTATTTAGCAATGGCAATCTGTGACCGATCGAGTTCAGTTAGCCGGAAATGAAGTTGTTATTATAGACGACATATAGACGAACCTATAACACAAAATAATGAAAGTTGGAAGTGCGGACTGTTGGACTTTAACTCAGTCGTTTACATGCTAGCTTAGTTCTGCAAGCATTCTAGTCTCAGCCCTTGGCATTATCGCAAGTGAGCCCTCCTGAGGAGTCACAAACCTGGACAAAATATGTATTTAGCGCTTCTTGGCATCCTATCGACATCAATCCGTCACAAACAACCGCTTACTTTTTTTATATATTGGATAATTCGATTTGATTTCTTTGAAGCCCTAATCAGGTTGGTAAGTGAGACATTGTAATTATATAAGTTTAAACTCTGGGACACTTAAAGTCATCAAGTTATATCTAAAAACAAATAAATTTTATAAAATAACTATGGGTGCGCACTGCCGAGGAGTCCCAGACTAGGACGAAACGGCCGTTCAGTGATTACAGGTTTTCGATGGTGGTCTAGCTTAGTTTGACTAATAAATTTAACTGTTAAAGTTATTACAATTTCCACAAGTCTTTATCTCGAACTTAACTATATATTTACAAAATATAGTTTGCCCTGTTCTTATTTATGCATATGAAGCATGATAATTAAGAACACTGTATATTTATAGCTTACAAGTATTCGATCGTCCGTATCTTCGAATTATTTCTCACGTATGTTAAAGCCACTGAGCAATGTTGAGATTAGTCTCAAAGCACTGAGTTACGACGGAAAATAGGTTGAAGAAGTAATGAATTTTCATCGAATGAAGTGGTCGACTATGTTTTGTGTATCCAAAACCGCTGTCTATCTCGATGCATAATGCTGTCTGATGTAGAAGTAGTCTGGAAAAGAGCTAGAAGCAGTCTAACTTTAAGAGGAGAACCAGTACATGAATTCACTGACTGCTAGATTGAACTATTGTAGTGAACAAGAACACCTGTAGGACCAAACGAATGCATTTGACAAAAAATTACAGGACTTGTTAATAAAATTTAACAATCATAAAGTAAATGATTAATTTGCAAAGTGTCCATCGATTGTCTCAAAATGACTCAGACTTCATTGTTCTTGCATTTTCAAACAAAATGCATTCTGTTTCCATTCTTTACTGTTCGACCCTCTTGTCTCTCTGCTTCCAGACCTTCTGTTCACGACTAACATCACGTACTATTTATGTCAACATAAGTAGCACACACCACACTATATAGATCGGTGCAGACTATCTGGTTGAGGTCCGCGCGATTTTCTTAACCACATTAAGTGACATAACTCAGAATCTATTTCAATGGAGTAGATGTATTCACTTTTGATTTTGTCTTAGTACTTGTATATCAAAATATCATTTTACATTTTTTTCTTTATCAACCCACTTATTTCTATTATCATTATTACTACTGTGGATACTATTACCACTTTTACTCCTCTGGGATTTATCTTGATAATTTCATCTCGCTACGCGATTATGGATTGGTAACTTGAACGAATGTACATTTATCCTTAGTTTCACATTGGATGTAATTGGCTAACTAACTTGAATCAATCTATAAATAACCTAAATTCACTTGGTGTTGATTTACTTTTGTCTTCCCATTGTTATTTAGGACTGTAATTGATCAGTCTCTTATTGGCATATGTGCATCCTGTGTGTGTTGCCCCGATACAATCTTAAGTCACACGCTTTTCGAAACAAAGATGGATAGTGGTTAGCAGCGGCATCCAGTTGACGCACATTTCGTCCTATTTGTGACTCTTCAGCTTGATGTAGCTGCATCTCAGAGTTGGTATTCATTGCAGGACTCGAATCCAGTACCACTCACTTCAAACGCCATCAGATTATCCACTTAGCTACTAAGTCCAGATAGCCACACGCATGTACAATGGGGTGAATGTAAATGTTTATCAGTGTTTTATTTAATTTTTATTCCTTACTTAGTTTTCACATTACTTCTCTTGCTTCTAACTAACTTCTCATCCAATTTTCTGTCCGTCTATAGACATTAAAAAATAGATATTTTTTATTTATTTTGTAAGTAGATTTGTCTACTTATTAGTAAAAGTTGAATAACTTCATTTTAGTGTTAAGATAAATTGGACACTTATTTTAATTAATTCCAAAGATAAAATATTGTAAACATTTGAATATCTCTTCCACTTAGCGTCTGAAAACAGGAAATTGATATTTGATAGTTTAAAATAGGTACTTCATTACTTGGTAGTTTTTATTAATAGAAATAATATATCAGTAGTTGAGACCAGGAGTCAATTGAAGCTAGACCAACATAGAAAACCTGGAAGAACTGGACGGCCATTTCATCCTATTGTGGGACTATTCAACAGTGCGCATCCACGACCCAGGACTTATCGGTCTCGCGCTAGGTGCTTAACCAACTAGACCACTAAACCGACGGTGTTAATATCTATCTTCAACTTATCCACGAAATTGAGCGACACATCCACCATTTTCATCAGTGAGGAGGAGTCCCACAATTGGATGAAACGGCCGTCTATTGCTTCCAGGTTTTCAATGTTGGTCTAGCTTCAATTGATTCATGATCTCAACTATTGAAATTATTACAATCTCAACAAAACGTCCCCATCAAACATTTACGTAACTAAGATGCAATTAACTCAATAAAATAGAAACCATCCAATAATACTCCCCACCCCCATTCTACTTATTTTTAAACTGTTAAAATGATAAAGAACAAATCCATTTAAATTTATAATTTAAAAAAATTAATCTATCAGTGTTGAATCTCAACTGGGCATTTCCCCCTCCCTTAGAAAAACATAAAATCATTCAGTAATAACACATTTTAAAAAAAAATAAAGATATAAACATACAGTTACACTCATATACTCAAATAAAACTTTTATTATGTCTTCACTTATCTTTCTTTCACTCCCCTTCTCTCTCATTCTCTTTCCCTCCTCTCTCTCCCTCGCTCTCCTGCTCTCTCTCTCACTTTCTACTTCACTTTCTCTTATATAAGAAGATTAAATTATAGATTGTTTCTCAGTTGAGTTTTTTAAATATATATATATATATATATATATATATATATCCACTTTCAATGGTATCTCTTGAGAAAATGAATAAAAATCTATTTTGATTTCTCATTTAAGTAATAAGAAGATAAATTTAAAACAAAAAGAAAGAAAAAAAATCAAATTCTATTCTAGATTCGGTTATAATATTCAACAACAATTACAAAATCAGTAAAATAAACATCTATCATCCTTTATTGCTAAACACACATATCATTGAAACAGATCATAAGATTGATCTTAACTTTGGCTATTGTGGTGTTGTATAAAAGTGCACTTGATTAATCAAAGTCCTAAATAACAATAAGAAGATACAAGTTGTAGAGATTGTTAAGTTTTTGATTGAGATCACGAACCTACTGGAACTAATTTGTGGATTGATTGAGGTTAGACATTACCACCATTGGATGCCGGCTCAGTGGTCCAGTAGGTTAAGCGTTCGCGTGCGAGACTAAAGGCCCTGAGTTTGAATCCCGAGAGCGAGATCATGGATGCGCATTGCTGAGGAGTCCAGTGCTTCAAGGTTCTCAATGGTAGTCTAACATCAATCGGTTCATGATCTCAATCAAAAACAATATCAAGTGAATTTCGGTCATAAGATTGATCTTAATTCTACATTTTTGGTGTTGTATAAAAGTGTAAAAAGATGTATTGAAGCATTAGCCACACGAAAATTCATGTATTCAAAAAACTGTTTGTTCTCATTTCAAACCTACCATGGTAATAATAACTTATTATTCAGAGTGGTGAGTGGTGTTTTCATATTATCCTTGTCTCCTCTTACCTTCCATTTCTAGTCTCGTTGACTTTCCATCTTTATAAATAAATATTCTTAACGAGTATATAATGTGTGATCAGATTTTTCGAAATGTATTGGGCTAATATCTCCACATAGTCCTAATAAACTTCATCTTATTTTACTATCGTAATAAAAATACGTTGATTTAGTAAAGGTAATAATAGTTTTTCTTTTACAAAAAATATATATACTTTAGTTTTGATTTAATATTATGCAAACAAAAAGACAAGACCATTTCTCATGCACAACATGATTTAGTAAACAGGTAGTTATAATTAAAATATTTTTTCTCCTATGTTTAATCTTCACTTGGTGTTGTTTTACTTGTATCTTCCTACTGTTAGTTAGGACTGCAATTGATCAGTCTCATGTTGATATATGTACATCCTGTGCGGACTGCCTCGATATAGCCTTAAGTCACAAGCATTTTACGCAAAAATGTATATTGGCTAATAGAGGAATCCAAAACGAGCGTTTCTTCCCATTTAGGACTCGTCAGCTGGATGTAACTGCATTGTAGAGTTGATGTTCATTGCGGGACTCGAACCCAGTACCATTCGCTTCAAACGCAATCGTGTTATCCACTATCGCGTTATCCAATTCACAAGCAGTTGACTATCAGGACTCAGTAGCTAAGTAGATAGCGCGTCGGCATTTGAGGTGGACGGTGCCGGGTTCGAGTCCCAGAGTGAAAATTAACTCGGATGTAGGTACATGCAGCTGACTAATCCCAAATGGGAAACGTGCTTCAAACTGGATTCCACTACTAACCACTATCAAACTTTGCTTAAAAATAAGTTTTATCTTATTATCTTATTTTTAGGTGAAAACAGTAGGAAAAATTCCCTTTTTCTAAAGAAGAAATTTATACATTAAGAAAACGAAACCATAAACAAATATTTGGCGGTATTTAACCTACAAATGATCAATGATTTCTAAGATAATATGTGCATTTAAAAAGATATAAGAAAACGTTAATACATTGATGATATACTTAGATGAATCAAGGGATCTGATTATCAGACTTCAAATTTATTGATTTACAAATGACCTAAAAAAAAAATTCTTTTCATATTGATTTTGTTTATCAGAAAGAGGGTTTTATGGAGATTTTTAGTAATTTAATAGTTGATGAATTCACGAGTCAAATAAATCTAAACCACTATGAAAAACTTAAAAGCATTTGGACGACCGTTTTGTTCTAGTATGGGACACCGTAGTAGTGCACATCCATGATTTTGCACGTTGAACTTTAACGTCCGACCTTCAATCTCATACGCTACCATGTAACCTGTAAACTATTGAGACAGCATAGAGTTTTTTCCATGGTGATCTAGCTTTAATCAACTTATGAATTCAACTATTAAATTATTGATTTTTTTGCAAAACATTCTGTATATAGGTGTGTAATGTTGTTAATTGAAGCGATTCATATTTTACTGACTAGCTATTCTATAATCTGATATATTTATATTTCTATGTCAAGCACTCAAATTTATAAGTAAACATCACTTGGTTACAATTAAGTTGAATGATCAATCGCACAAATACCACAATTCACACAATTATTCACACATGGTAATTAATAACTACTGATCGCTTAGTGAATAAAATATATGGGGTTCAACAAGTAAACTTAATGCATACGAATTAGAACAAGTTATATAATTGAACGAAATTTTTTTAAAATTAGATCCTCATCAAGAGTTACTCTACAATGCAAGAATATTTATATGGATATATGATTTTATTGAACCAATCAAGGTAGTTTATAAGTCAGTGATAACAGAAAGAAGGGTATTATTAAATCAATACATAGTCCTGTTCTATCACACCTGATCAACAACGGTGATGTAATAGATATAAATAGGTAATTTCAGGTAATTTATCATATTCCTGTCAGTTTACCTTATGTGGTTCGATCTCATCTCTTATAAATGGTAGAAACTATTGGGATTTGAGCTAACAATCTAAGTCTTTGTGTTCATAAGAAAGTTGTAACACCCTTATCTCTTTTTTGGTTGAATCAGTCTTAATAAATGGTATTACTCATTCTTATTTTTCATACTCTGGTCTCGTTTATTTTTTATTTATCCCCTTTTTTTCAAATATACGCTTGACTACCTAATTATGTGGAAATTTTCTTATTAGACGATTTAAATGATTTTTAATAAATGTTATTTCAGTATCGATTTTCCTCAGTCGACAAATTCCTTATTAATAAACACTGATTCAAGCCTCTGTTATCCTCATCACAAATAATAAACCTGTCGTCATACTATCAATAGATAAACGATTTCGCAAATGATGGATCGATCATCGATAGACATTAACACCGTTGGATGCCAGCTCAGTGATTTACAGATTAGGCATTGTCGCTCGAGACCAAAGGTACTGAGTTCGAGTCCTACGTGCGGGATCGTGGGTTCGCACATCTGGGGAGTCCCATATAACGATAAAACCGCCGCCCAGTGTTTCCAGGTTTTAAAATGATGGTCTAGCTTAGATCAACTCATGAATTCAACTATTCAAATTACTAAACAAATCCCCATTCTGACCATACTGTCAATTTGTATAGTTTACTTATCATGTTTAGTTGCATTATTTGTTTCATTGTTATCATTGGCTCGTAAACTTACCTGGATTAGTTTAACAATTTCATAAGTCCATATAAATATGATTAGATATTAGAATAAACTTAGATAAAGAACCAATTAGAAACAATATTGTTCTCATTTATATGCTATTCGGATTTATAAAATCTCCTATTGTAAAGTTTATTTCGATTGAATTAGTTGGCCAACAACATTGACTGTGATATCTGAAGTATAATTTAAAACTGAATACAGAAATCTGTAATTAAATAATGAATTTGATTATGAATTACTAATAGATATTGCTTTCTTTAAATGTATTAGGTTGAATCTCTAAACATAAAAATGATCGTAGATACCTAGCATTGTTTAGTCCTAAACATTATCATATGGTTATTGATTTAAATAGTTCAATATCCATAATAATGATAATAATAATAATAAGAATGTCCTTACTGGTGATCAACTTAAATAGATGATTCTGTGAGTTCTGATAAGAAGCTGTGACTGTTGACTGTAACTGTGACGAAACAGATTTTCAGTGCTTTGTGAAATTAAATGATTATTTAACTTCAGGCAAATAGAATCATGAAAAGTTATATGTTTGTTTATAGGCTTCGTTTCACTAAGAACTCATAAGCTTAAAATTAAATGAATCATATGAATAAATGTAGTATCAACTGTAGGTTGAAACTCGTGGATTTTTAAATTAAATTCTCGGATAACCTGTTTTCCAACTGACATACACGTAAACGTCCTTGTTCTTAACTCAATTTAACTAATTGTTTGTGTTGCCATCAAAGTATACCTAAGTAGCGTCATAAATAGTTTAAAATTATTCCGTATAACTAAAATTGTAAAATTCAAGAAGGTATTTTCGTTCCCTTCTTTTTCATTCTTTTAAGAAATCCGAGTTGTTAACTTCGAAATCCACAATATTCCAAAACAATATTGTATAAGAGTATCTGGTTGGCATCCATTGAAACATCACCTTTTTGTCTAAAAAAACCATAGCTGAATGTCCATTAATCTCAATACACCATATTTTCTCCTGTCAGTTATTTACTATAATCAAACAAATAGTACAGAATGAAGGAAATTTTTATTTTATATTATTGTAACAGTAAACAAAGGTGTATTTAACTGAAATGAACTAAATAAAACAAACTGTTTTTATAAGGAAAAGATGAATAGTGGTTAGCAGTGGTATCCAGTTTGACGCGTATTTCGTCTTATTTAGGACACCTCAGCTGAATGTATCTGTGTTTCAGAGTTGGTGTTCACTATGGTACTCGAACGTCAACTTTGGGATATATTACATCCAGCTGACGAGTCCCACTGTTAGCCACTATCCATTTTTGCTTATAAAGCTTGTGATTTCAAGCAATATCGAGGCAATCCGCACAATATACATATATGCCAATAAGAGACGGGATCAATTGCAATGGAAGGATATACAAGTAAACAACATTAAGTGAATAAACTCTTTTTTACTCTAAATATATATAAATTGTGAATTCGACCATAATCTTTTAATTATTATTCTTTCAAGGCTCAATTGATCAACTAATTTATTAGTGATTCTTCTGATCATTTGTTCATGTTCATTCAAATGAAACATATTAGTTATTCACTAGATATTCAATGAGAACCACAGTATATTAACGACAAAAAGAAAAAAAGAAAAGAAAAAGAATAAGCTCAGTATCCATACAAATTTGTATCGTTTCTATGTTGTTTTGTTTTATAACACAAATTTTTTTCTTACCTTCGGGATTTATCGTCACATGTTCTTGGAAAATAGTCTTTTCAGCCAAATAAACAAAAAAAATTCTTGAAAAAGACAAAAAATGTATCTATATTCAAATTTTAATTTTACAATACAGACCAATTACTAAATACCATAAATGAAACATAACAATATTCTGTTATTATTAAAGAAATCGCCCGGATACGTTCCATTTTCTTTTTTTTTTACTTTTTTTCTTTTTTTTTTGGTTTTCTACCATAAAAGTAGTGAATTTAACTTATTAAATAATCAATTAAGATTTATTGATTTTTTTTAGGACGAGGGTGGGGGGGGTAAACTTTTTGTCCTAATTTTTGAACATTTTAAATTGCATTAAATTTTCATGGTTGTTTTATTTTGTTTTGCTTTTTTCATTTTAGTCAACGCTTTTTCTTCTTTTCACTGAAGAAAGTAAGAATTTTTTTCGGTTTAACATTTTGGATTGTGTGTGTGTGTGCGTTTGTTGTTTTTATTTTTGTTGTGGTTACATTTAATTTCCATTTCTTTCAATCTAACAATTAGTTGCTGATTACGTAATCCACTACATTTTATATAATAATAATAATTATTATTATTATATAAGTTGATATGAGAAATCTAGTAGATTTTGGTTTTGTATCCTAGTTAAATAATAATTGGTTGTATATTTATTAATGGTATGGTGAATGGATAAATAATTAGGAAGTAGACTCAACAATTTCATTAACATTCAAAATATACATACATACATCAGAAACTTGAATTAATGCTTAGAGAATAAACATTTCATGATGACTGCGTCCTGGATTCCTCCTATTTGAGACTCGTCAGCTGGATGTACGAAACGTAAGTCCTGGATTCCACTGCTACACACTATACATCTTTGCTTATCATAACTGTGAAGTATTTGAAGAAAAAATGAATTATTTTATCTTTTCGAATTATTGACAACTTATTCACTTCAGAAACCGTCTTGGAATATGAGTTATACAAACAGTTTATTACATTCATTCGATTAGATTATGTTATCACAGTGTTTTAAACATAAACACTAGACTATACTTTGGTAAATATTTTTAGGCTTTGAATCAAACGCATATTGAGTATTCACTTGTTATTGTTTACTTGAATCATCCCATTGATGTTTAAGACTGCAATTGATCAGTCTCTTATTGGCATATGTACATACTGTGTGCATGGCCTCGATATTGCCTTAGTTCACAAGCATTATAAGCAAAGATGGATATTGGCCGGCAGTGGAATCCAGGAACAGCGTTTCATACATCCGACTAACAAGTCCCAAATAGGATAAAACCTGCATCCTGGATTCAAGTGCTAGCCACTATCCATCTTTGCACATTGTGAAAATTATTATTATTATTTATAGCTTTATTCAATATTATTTTTTTGGTAAAATATAGAATTCTCAGCGCAATGTATCTCAACAAAGTCCCGTTTCTTACTTCTTGATCGATCCTAACGATAAATATTGAGTGATTGCCAGTTGAATGCTAGTAGTTCAGTCAATCGATATTCAACTAATGTATACTCTTCTTAATGAATATTGCCAGTAACCACGATATCTCTGATTGGGCTTTTTTGTAACTTGCACAACGAAAGGTTGTAAGTTTTTCAAAAACGCACCTGAATAGGTTATGCGATTAACAGTCATATGATGTATTAAGACAAACAACATTAGATAACGTGTTGAAAGATCTAGATGACAAGAACAGCTAACCCAGATGTTCGAACAGGCTGCCAGTTTAATATAATATAAGAACATCAAACTTCTTTACTAATAACAACTATGTTAGCATAAGTTAAATAAATTAAATTCAGAGTTCATTTCATAATGACACTTTAGATTTAAAAAAGAAGAATATTCAAATATTAAAAATTAAGAATCTCTGTTTGAAAAAACTAAACACTTTTAAATACTTGAGATCATGAATTAATTGAAGCTAGATCAGCATGAAAAATCTGGAAGCACTGGACGGCCTTTTCTTCCTTTTGTGTGACTCCTCAGTAGTGCGCATCCACGACCCCACCTCCCGGGATTCGAACCCAGGACTTATGATTCTTGCGCGCGAGCGCTTAACTACTAGACTCTTGATCTCAACTATTGAAATTACTACAATCTCCACAAAACCCTTTCTGATACTAAACACTTTTCATTCATAGATACTATACACTGATTACTATGTGCAAACTGACAATGCAGCTGACTAAACAGAACTTGAAATCTCATTTACTTGTTTAAACAATGAAAATTGGACTGTTAATTGCTCAAGACTACATAGCATAACTGGATATGAATTCATTATTGGTACAAGTCGTTTAACAAATCTAAAATATGGAATATAATGCATACATATACTATTCATCGCTTATATTATTATCCTATATGTTCAACCCAATTATATAGTGTTCCTATTCTATTGTTATTATCAATGGGTTTTTAAAATTATCTTTATAGTTTAAGAAAATTAAAATCCTCTTTGATTATTTAAGCTTTCATTTCTTTGATTAGCTTTAAACACAATTTTCTGAGATGGTGGAGAAGATTTGTAGCCCAGGTGGATGATTTTGGTGGAGTTTTTGTTCTCTGAGCTGGATGGTTTGGTCGTGGAGCTTTCATCGTTCTTCTGAGCGACATCATCAGCACAAACTTCAGATAGATAGACTTCTATCAAAGAACAAATTTCCACCAACACAATTTTCTATCGTTGAGTTCATGAGTCAATTGAAGCTAGACCATCATAGAAAACCTGAAAGCACTGAACGGCTGTTTCGTCCTATTATACCTTTATCTAATTAATGAAGCAGATCACGTTTTTTAATGTATACAAACAATTGTGATCACGTTCATTCTAGGTCAAAATTAAAACATGTTCTGTTTTTTATTTGATGAATATGAATGAATATGTAAAATACCATTTCAATGTTCGAGATCACGAGTTAATTGAAGCTAAACCACCATGGAAAATCTTGAAGCGTTGGACGGCCGTTTCGTCCTAATGAAATTACTACAATATCTACAAAACCCTATCTGATAAAATATGATTATTTGCAGGTAGAAAAAAGAGTAATTTAATTTATGTGTTTGTTTGTTTGATGTCTTCTATTAGGTTGAATATAGATTATCCAGAGTTTTCTAAATTTAATTGGATATTTAGATTTTCCTTTTTGTATTAAGTGCAGTAGGATTCAGAAATAATCGAAGATCAGTACGAGATCACTAGATTATTGTCTATAGTTAAAATTCCTTCCGTAATTAGAACTACTGGGTTAGTGTTAATTGCTTCAATTCCAATTTCAATAAATTCGCGGTATAACGTGATGATCATCAATGTACACCGTCAAAAAGATATCACTACGTGTTCATTGCTTCCTGGTTTTCATTGATACTCAATGTAGGATTAATTTATCATGAATACAGTCAAATTATCTCGTTCATTCTAATCGTTCTAAATAAATTTGATATAAATGAAACATTTAATCGCGTATTTTCATCCTACACTCCATTATCATTACTGTTATATAATGACAATTTTTTTCAGTATAGCTTTTCATTATAGGCAAAGATGGATGATGCCTATCAATGAAATCTAGGATACGCGTTTTGCTCTGTTTTAGACTCGTTAGCTGAATGTACCTACATCCCAGAGTTGATGTTTACTTCGACACCTGAACCCGATACCATTTGTCGTAAACGTCATCACACTATCCACTTTACTATTGAATCCAGACAGCCACTAGCTTTTGCAATAAGGTGACAAATCTCAAACAAAATAAAATGCTCATTCTACACTTCAGGACTAACTGCCATCCATCTTTATCTTTAATGCTTATAAACTCAAGATAATATCGAATCAATTGAGGCACAATATACACATTTACCAATAAGAGATGATGAATTACCATCTTGAACATCAATAGGAAGATTTAAACAACCGATAGCCATTCACTATTTTAGTGAAGAAACTTCTTTTTTTTCATCGGCTTTCTAAAGATTTTACAATTTTTAAGCAAATATGGATAGTGTCTAGTAGTAGAATCCAGTTTGACGCGCGTTTCACCCTATTTGGGACTCGCCAACTGGATATACCTGCATCTTAGAGTTAATGTTCACTCTGGAACTCGAACTTAGTACCGTTCACTTCAAACGCCATCGTATTCTCCACTTAGCTACTAAGTCCTGATAGCCACTTGCTTGTGCAGTGGAGTGAAGTTTAAATTTACTTGGTGTTGTTTTACTTATATCTTCCCATTGTTAGTTAGGATTGCACTTGATCAGTCTCATGTTGGCATATGTGCACTCTGTGCGGATTACTTCGATATAACCTTAAATCATAAGTCTTTCAAGCAATGCTCACAGGATGTATATATGCCAACATGAGACTGATCAGTTGCAGTCCTAAATAACAATGGGAAGATACAAATAAAATAACAATTCTATATTCACATTGAGATAATTAATGTGAATATACAATTTTTATTAATGGTTATAATGAATTATTAATAAGCAAAATGAATCTGGAAAACTGAATCAAGATCAAAGTTACAACCACAAAAACAAAAAATGAAAGATTTTAATGTGATTTTGCAATTAGATAAGAAATAATAATGATCATTATTATAAACTAGAAATATATAAAAAATTGTCTAAACAATCAGGTTTATAATAATAGATAGAACTATTAAGTGAATAGTAATGGACAATATAATAGTATAGTAAACAAATGTATATCCCATACATAATATACATGGTTTGCGAATTAAAAAGAGAGATAATGCATAGTAAATAAGAATCATAAAATAGTTTATAATGATAATATCGATGTATAGAGGAAGCTGGAATGATGAAAATGGAAATACCTACTGGTACAATTCTGGTCCACCATGGTGCTTGGTACCTTTGTGTTTTTGCCACAGCAATGAGCTGTACTATTCAAACTGTAGTATTGAAGCCTATATGGTGTCTGATTCTCCTGTGAAACGGATTGAGCTGTACTATTTGAGCTTTAAATTTTAAACCTGGGTAGTGTCTGGCTTTCCTGTTGAACGGGATTGAGTTGTACTGTTTGGATGGTCACGTGAAAATTTGGATGGTGTCTGGTTCTCCTGAAGACCAATGTAAAATTACCCTGGCCAACAACAGTAATATTATATAACCGTGATACAATTCAGTTGGCAGAAACACATCTACTTATAATATTCGTAACATTTTATCGAAGTGAAATCATTTTATAACAGACCTTTAGTTATTTATTTAAACGCATAGATATTGGTACAAAGAGGCACGAAATACATATGCGTCACACAAATCTCATTTGATACGTGTGAGGGCTGTGATACTGTCCGGCTGCCCAGACCGAAACAAGTGATTTTCTTAAGAGGCCACACTCGGAGCCTTTGACCTAAAGGTCTGATCCACAAGGCAGTGGAGCATCGTAAGAAGATGCAGTCCCATGGTGGTCGGTGACCATTAATTGGTTCATACGCCATTTTTTCTCTCAGGGTACTGGGGCCAATGTGCACCATTAGTTTGAAATTAGGGTTTTCCAACTCCCCCAGATGGACTCTCCGTGTTTTCTAACCTGGTTAAAGCGCCGAACATTCGTTTTTCGTCCTCTCAATTTTGTAAACAACACCCTCGCCACGAGAAGTCAGTGAGTAGGAGTTCCCTGCAGAGGCTATATACGCGTGGCCATGTGAGAGAGTATTTCAAGAGGGTGAGCGCACTCTCTCCACTCTCGGCCGTATCAGGGCATCTGGGGGCTTATGACAGACCTATTTTCTATATGAATTAATTTAACGGCCCATTTTTTTAGAATCTGAAATAGCTTGTTCACTACATCGATGGTTATCTCTCTCCTTACATAATGCTTAATAAACACTTACAGCAGTAAATATATCCCATTATATTAGGGGAAATCATGTTGAATGTTTGGTTATCGTTATTAATGAGCATATTTACAATACTTCTGTTCTTGTATATGCTTCACTCTAAAAATATCCTTTGTTAATTTGATAAGGTTGAATAACATCTAAATTAATAGGTCATAAAACAACTTAAGACATATGTAACAATACACATATCACTGTAATGTTTGTGAAGTTCTGTGTTTTCGTTTATTTCACTAGCCTACTATACTCTATAAAATAGAGGATTTAATAATCTTGCGTTGTTCTTCACCAAACTATATCATCAAATGTTTTCTTATGCTTCAGGAAATATTCCTCGGCGAATGACTAATGTACCTTGTTCTACATAGGAATTTTTAAACAAACAAAGATACACGGAGGTATTTTTTGATTAGTTTTTGTCCTCCTAGCAGGATGGTTTGGTCGTAGAGCTTTCACTTTTCTTCTGAACAATGTCATCAGCACAAGCTTCCGGTAAAAGTGAAGCGTTCGAATTTCTTCACATGTAGCTCACAGCTTGTTCTGTACATCTCGATGTTGATTGGTTCTTCTTGACCTTAAACCTGTTAATGTTTGCTTATTTGTTTTGGTTATATCTCCCATTGGTTTGATTTTTGTTCCACTCTGCTCAGCTATTCTCCATGCCACTGTACAGGACAAGCTGTGAACTACATGTGAATAAATTTGAACACTTCACTTCTACCTGAAGTTTGTGTCAAAGAACGATGAAAGCTTCACCACCAAACCATTCAGTTCAAAGAACAAAAGTCCATTAAAATCATCCACTTGAGCTACAAATCTTCTCCATGGAAGTAGTAATACGATATAGCTTATCTCCTAAGCAGATAAACAATATTGTATCCCTAATACAGAATACTTAAAGTCAAACTTCATAAAATAGTTTCTATAATCATCTTACCAAACCAAAGCAAAACATTATTTTTCTCTCTCTGAAATATTTGTTTTATTTGATATTGTATATATGTAACAAGCAGATGTTAATGATCAGACAAAAGGTGTTGAAATGGGCCAAAATATGATTAGAACATATGTTTTTAATCCTGTTTACATCTAATAGAAACATATACAACCGTAAATGTAAACATGTTTCTATGTGGTTAACCAGTTAGATATTCCATTTAAAAAAAATATGATATTTTCCACAAATGGCGGGGGGGGGGAGATACAACCTTTATAATGATTGAGTATTATTTATTTGTATTTAACGTGTAAAAATAGGTTGCTTTTTTATGTCCTACAAAGGTGTTATGGAAAGAAACATTTTCTGAATAAACATAGAATATAAGTCATCTTCTAATGGTAATTATTAATTATAATTTAAATAATCATAGATTACTTAGAGAGTTGATTTTCATTTATCTGGTAAAAACTTTTAAGGAAATTATATATGAAGAAAGATTACTTACTTACTTACTTACGCCTGTTATTCCTCGTGAAGGAGCATAGGCCAAACACCAGCATTCTCCATCCAACCCTGTCCTGGGCAATTTCTTCCAGCTCCTTCCGATTGTTATTCATCCCTTCCATATCTGCTTTTATTTCCCGACGTAATGTGTTCTTCGGCCTTCCTCTTATCCGACTCCCTTCAGGATTCCAGGTTAGGGCTTGTCTCGTGATTTAGTTTGACGATTTGCTTAGTGTATGTCCTATCCATTTCCATCGTCTTGCTTTCACCATGAAGCGTCATAATTCTTCTAAATCAAGACCTTCTAACTCTCAGGGCAAAGTTTAAATGGTTGGAATTATTTTTTCTGGTAAGCGTTTTTTTAGTGAGTTAGTATTCTACGAGATGGGGACGTTAACCCCATGCCCAACCCTCCTCCTTTACCCGGGCGTAGGACCGGCAGTAACTCTGGAAGAGCGACAGGCGGAGTTATGAAGAAAGATATATTATTATTATTATTTAATGAATAACACTTTCAATGTTACTTAATTACTTACTTACGTCTATTACTCCCAATGGAGCATATGCCACCGAACAACATCCTCCAACTCACTCTGTCCTTAGCCTTCTTTTCCAGTTCTATCCAATTGTCGTTCATTCTTCTCATGTCTATCTCCATTTCTCGACACAATGTGTCCTTTGATCTTCCTCTTTTCCTTTGGTTCGCCTTGTGATGTAGTTGGGTGCTTTCCTCAGTGTGTGTCTTATCCACTTCCATCACTTATTTCTCATTTCATCCTCCGCTAGAATCTGCTTTGTTCTCTCCCATAATAGGTTCTTGCTGATAGTGTCTAACCGACGGATTCGAAGTATTTTGTGTAGACAACTATTAATAAACACTTGTATTATCTAGATGATGGATTTAGTGGTTGTCCACGTTTCGATCCCATACAGTAAAACTGTCTTGGAATTTGTATTGAAAATTGTGACTTTGATGTTGGTTGTCAGTTGTTTTGATTTCCAGATATTCTTCAATTGTAGATATGTTAGTATTGCTTTGCCAATCCGCGCCCTCACATCCGCATCAAATCAATCGTGTTCATCAATGATGCTGATCAACAATTTCAATATATATGCTATATTATTGATGGAGTTAATATGATCTATTTTATTTTTGTATAGACTTAAATCCATTAATAGAAGACAAAAGCGTGATATTGAAAAGGATAAGTGAACTCAGTATATTAAACCATATGAGATTTCTTCTTATTTCAGCAGTGAGAGTAAATTATCCTTCACGAAAAAATATAGTTAGCTATACATATATGCATAAACCATGCTTAACATTGCCCTATATCTGACTCCAATTGGATCGTATGATGATTATTTTCGAAATATACATATCTTCAATCCTCGTACATAATCATCGACTTAACTCACGTAAGTGAATACGAGAATGAACTTTGAATGATTATATTTCATACAATCGCTAATCGGAAAGCGAAGCGAAACGTAATGACACGCAATGGAGAAGGCAAGTCATCCAACTTCAATGTGCGTCATTTCGTTTTCCTTCTCTTTCCAACCAACAGTTATGCTAAATATACACATTCGAAATCCAATCTCGTATTTGACATATTTTATTCCGTTATTCACTGACTTGAAGTCAATGATAATATACAAGGATAGCCGACATGTATATTTCAACAACGCTAATCGCATAATCGAACTAGAATAAGATCTCGGACCACTAATATATATATATATATATAATATATATATAGATTAGTCTAAACCTATTAAAGCTATATCTTCTATAATCTAGTGCTTACATAGAACGTAATTACATTTAAAATGAACTTTTACATTTTTATCAGAAGGGGTTCTGTGGATATTACATTAATTTTAATAGTTGAGGTCATGATTCAGTTTTAAGCTAGACTATCATGGAAAACCTAGAAGCACTGGAGGGCTGTTTCGTCCTAGTATGGCACTCCTCAGCAGTGCGCGTCCACGATCCCGTCTCGTCAGACTCGAACCCAGGACGCATCATTTTTGCGCGTGAATGCTTAACCTCTAGACCACTGAACCGAGGGGCATTCAACGATGTCAATGTCTAAGTTCAACCGATGCACGAAATTGAGCGACACATTCGCCATTATTTTCAGTGAGTTAAGATCTCACAACAGACCTAGTTGAACTCCATTGCTCGGTACTGCTCACTAGAACTCCAGGTAATATCTATTGGAGACCGTCACTAATGAGCATATGTTGATTAATATCAGAAGGGGTTTTTTGAAAGCACTAACATTTTCCTCTAAAGTTTCATGATACTTATTCATGTATTTGTAGTGAAAACAATATTAATCCATTACTTTCTATTTTTAATAATTTTTTTCCTTTTTAAAAAAAATTACTTTTTAAGTCATGAACATTTATCATTGATTACTAATGTTTGTTTTAATTTTGACGATGTTTACTAACACTGAGGCTACTAACCAATAAACTACATTAATTGTTCAAGTGAAAAAATTCACCCATTTTCAACCCACTAATCATAAACTAAGCACCTTATAGAGTGAAATTTTATTCAGACTTAAAATCTCACATGATAATTACTTACTTACTTATGCCTATTGCTCCACGTGAAGGAACATAGGCCAACCACCAGCATTCTCCATCCAACCCTGTCCTGGGCAATTTTTTCCAGCTCCTTCCAGTTGTTATTCAGACTTTTCATATCTGATTCTATTTCTCGACGTAATGTGTTCTTCGGCCTTCCTCTTTTCCGCCTTCCTTCAGGATTCCAACTTAGGGCTTGTCTCGTGGTGCAGTTTGATGATTTCCTCAATGTATGTCCTATCCATTTCCATCGTCTTTTCCTAATTTCCTGTTCAGCTGGAATCTGGTTTGTTCTCTCCCACAGAAGGCTGTTGCTGATGGTATCCGTCCAGTGGATGTTGAGTATCTTGTGTGGACAATCATTTATAAATACCAGTACCTTTTTAATTATGGTTGTATTATTCCTCTAAGTTTCAGCTCCGTACAATAGAACTAACTGTCTTGACGTTCGTATTGAAGATTGTGACTTTGATATTGATTGAAAGTTGTTTTGAGTTCCATATGTTCTTCAATTGTAGGAATACAGCACTTGCTTTGCTCACATGATTATTACCTATAAAAAAAATACAAAAGCCTCATATTCAATGAATAGTATATCTTATTATGTACACAACTAAGAGTTGTGTAGTAAAGAATTAAAATTGAGTGGTAGTTTTATGGTTAATAGATAGTAATTCATAAGTACTAAAAGATATTGGGACATTTATTTATAGAAAGGAAAACTTCAACTTTAAAAGAAAAAACGAAGTATATAAAACACCCTTAACCATATTGTTAGTTATATACATAATGAGGAATATGCAAATTGATTCCTTTGAAAAAATCCGTACAAAATCTTACATTCTAATCTTTTTTACTTATTCTTATTTTTAGAAAGAATCCATGGAATGAAATTAAACATACAATGAATGTCTTTAGAAATATGAAAACTATAAATTGAATACTTTGTTTGCATGTCTTTCATCAATTGTCTCTTTTTAAGTGGCCTGAGATCTGACTCCTATTAAATTGTATGAATGATTGTTATTGATATATACATATGTCGCCTATCCTCGTATACAATCATCGACCTAAATCGCTTTAGTCAATAACGGACTTTGATAAGTCAAATAACAAGACTGGACTTTTGAATACATATATTTTGTATATGGAGCGAATAGAATAAAGCGAAGTGAAACGACGCTCATTGAAGATGGCAAGTAAGCCAACTCCGTTTAACCAAGAGTTAATCAATATTTATAGTTACACAAAAATAAGTTGTAAACATTTGATGAATGGGGTAAGAAGTGTACACACATATACACTCATATAAAAACAGTCAAGGTTGATGAGCGAATAATTAACAAGGTCAAAAGGTGACTCAAGTAGAATGAATAGATCGGGCTGTCCGAAAGCTAGAATAAGGTATAGGGGCTTAACATAATAACCGACACTACACTCTTATAAACTTCATCGTTCATTTATTTCTATTGTTATTAAAATTACTTTCTGTTTACATTCCTGTTCTCTCCAACTCGATCTTCTTAAACTTCTGCTGCTAGGCATTCCACATCTGCTTGATGTTATATACTACTTATATCTGTCGACAAAGCAATATATACCACAAATATATTGTTTCATTCATAAAATGTGAGATATAATAACAATAAAAGAATTTATTCACCATAAAAATATTCACTTAATTAAGTGACAGTAAACAAATATTTCGATAATGGGAATCTTCTAAATGATCTGGTCACTTAAAATATTCCTCAAGATGATAAATTAATGAGAGCTGTGTTTTGAATCATAGATTTTGTTCACTTGGTGTTGCTTTACTTGTATCTTCCCATTTATATTTAGGACTGCAATTGATCAGTTTCATGTTGATATATGTGCATCTCGTACCGATCGCCTCGATATAGCCTTAAGTCACAAGCATAGTGGTTAGCAGTGGAATCCAGTTGGACGCGCGTTTCGTCCTATTTCGAACTAGTCAACTGGATATAACTACATCACAAAGTCGATGTTCACTTTGGGAATCGAACCCAGTACCGTTTGGCTCAAACGCCATCGCCCTATCCACTTAGCTGGCGTTTGAAGTGAACGGTACTAGGTTCGAGTCCCAGAGTGAGCATCAAGTCTGGGATGCAGGTACATCAGGCTGATGAGTCCGAAATAGGACAGAACGCGTGTTCCGAATTCCACTGGTAACTATTATCCATCTTTGCTTATAGACTTGATGTTTTATTGAATATCAGTGATTTTCATATGTGTTTTTTGTCAACTACTATGTCTTCATTAAATCTTGAACAAAATAAAATTTTTCACTTCTTATAATAATGTTAATAGATGGTCAAATGTAGACAAGATGAAAGAGCTTCTTATCAACATCAATAATTAGGAAAATTAGATTTATATGATCAGTAAGTGAATCAATGAATTTCAGCCTTATTGATTTTCAATAAGTGTATAAAATAGAAGGTATAGCAATTAAACATTGAAAAAGTGTATTAAATAAAGATAAACCAAATTAGATGGCATTTTGATTAAGTTACTAAGGATAGAATTAGAGATAATTGACAGATGTTCCTGTGTTCAAGAGTAGAAGTTCCTAGACAGACTAATGTTCATTAGTATTGCTTTAAATTCTAACGTCTTATCGATATTTTATCCCAAATACAAATTCATAATAGAATTGCTAATGAACCCTACGTAAAAATTAATTAATCTAAGTAGCTAAGTAAAAGTTTGGTGAAGAAATAATCAGCCAATTTAATGCAAACTGGTCTTAATGTCAGTATAAACTTATCCTTTTCAATTATGTATCGAGTAAGTAATTTTTTGACGAAGTTTGTCAGACTTAAAATTCTTCAAACGGCTAAAGCAGTAGCCTTCCGGAGCTATGCGTACAAAAGTAATATCTTCAGCCGCTTCTCCTCCCTCGACCAACGTCAAGGCCAATTAGCTATTAAATAACCTCATTTGACTATTGTACTCACGACCTTTAATAGTTAAATGTAATCATCGCTGTTACCTTTGTTCACAAATCTTTGTATTATTTTCATGATTGTTATTACTATTGGTTAAATATCAATATTAATCTTCCCGATACATGATTCATGCAAGTCGCATCCATCCCTTCTTATTAAGTCTTACTAATTTTTCACACAATATGGTCTTCCACTAAACATTTGATTGGATTGTAATTGCACTAATATTTCTCTCAGCCTATCTGACCCATATTCATTCTGATAAAGGATCTCAAATTTTCACTTAACTAATAAGCTGATTCACGTTAACATTTAATCAACATTAACAATTTTATTCCACTTTATATTTGAATCCATGAGTCATTTGAAGCTAGACCACCATGGAATATCTGGAAGCACTGGATGGCAGTTTCGACATATTGCTGTACTCCTCAACAGTGCTCATCTACGTTCCCGCCCAGCGAGACTCGAACCCAGGACGTCTCAGTCTTGCGCGCAAACGTTAAATTCCACAAGAACCCTCCTGATAATATTCACCATGTGCTCACTAGTGACTGGTTTCAAGAGGTATTTCCAGGAGTTCCAGTGAGAAGTGGTGACCAGTGGAATTCAACCGAGGTCTGCTGTGAGATAGTGGCTCACTTGAGAAGATGGTGGCCAATGGCTCAATTTCGTGTATCGGTTGAAGTTAGATCTTAGCATCGTTGGATGCCGCTCGGCTGATTGGTCTGGAGGTTAAGCATTCGTGAGCTTAGGTACAGAGTTCGAGTCTCACAAGGCGGGATCGTGAATACACACTGCTGAATTACAATCAGAGGAGGGTTTCTGTGGATATAGTAGTAATTTATTAGTTGAATTCATGACTTAATTAAATCTAGAACATCATGTAAAACGTGTAAGAACTGGACGACCGTTTCGTCATCACATGGGACTCCTCGGCAATGTACATCCATGATTCCGCGCCTCAAGATTCGAACCCAGGACCAATCAGTCTCGCTTGCGAACCATTAACCTCTAGACAACCAAGCCGGTTGGGATCCAACGGTCTTAATGTCTGACTTCAACCAACCCACGAAATTGCGCCACCATCCACCATTGGATGCATACAGTTGAAAAGTCCCATACTAGGAAGAAACAGCCGCCAACTGCTTACAAGTTTTCCATAGTGGTATAGCTTCAGTTAAATTATGAATTCAACTATTAAATTACTAAATTATTTGTGTATTCCTCTTCTGATATGTTCAAATTAAACTATACTTTCTATTACTTTACTAATAAAATTGAATATTTCACCTATTGTTACTACTAATGGGAAGGTAAACAAAATAATAACATGAACGTAACAAAGAATGGAATGACGAAAATTGTTTTTGCTTTTTTATTTTATTTTCCTTTCTGCCTTTACAAAAACTATACTGATAAAAAAGAATACAATGAAAAACTTCATTTGAAAAAAAACATTCGTAATGCCCATGAAGATTGGGTATTCTATAAAGAAGATAATCCAGTGAATTATACATCTCACAATGATATTTTCAACTTGAATAAATAATCAACAACAAAAAGAAAACCGTTACATCATCTATTTTATTTTCAAATAGTGAACTATTTCACTTGGTATTGTTTGGCTTGTATCTTCACATTGAGGTTTAAGACTGCAATTGATCAGTCTGTTATTGGCATATGTGCATACTGCTAGCCACTATCCATCATTGCTTACAAATAGCTTGTGAATTAAGGTAATATCGAGGCATACGCACAGTATGCACATATATCAACAAGAGACTGATCAATCGCAGTCTTAAACCTCAATGGGAAGATACAAGCCAAACAATACGAAGTGAATTCAAATTCACCCCATTGCACAAGCAAGTGGCTATCAGGACTCAGTAGCTGAGTGGATAACGCGATGACGTTTGAGGCGAATGGTACTGGATTCGAGTCCCGGAGTTAACATCAACTCGGTGAGATGCAGGTACATCCAGCTGACGAGTCCCAAACAGGATGAAACTCGCGTCCTGGATTCCACTGCTAACCACTATCCATCATTGCTTACAAATAGTGAACTATTTGTTAAAAATTGAAATCAAGTTAAGGATTTATATTTAATGACGTCCATTTTTAAGTAATCCATAGCTATAGATGTATAAGGTTTTTTTTCTCTATAGTGAAGTTACAACCATTTACTTTCAATAGGGAATATAATAACACATTGTTTTGTTTGTATTTGCTGTTTTTTTTGGTTTTTTGTTTTTGTTGTTGACTGATTATATAAAAGTTATTGTAATGTAAAATATTGTAAATCAATAGTTAGATTCTTTTGTTTTTATGCTCATGTATGATATTTCATTTTTGTATTTTCTTTATTGTTACTAAGTCAGACAATACTATTATGAATTTTAAAAACAAAATAATACCTTCTATTTATTTAGTGTTATATTGTATTTTGATAGTGTCGGTTACTATGTTAAGCGTATATAACTTATTCTAGCTTATGGACAGGTTAATCTATCTATTCTTCTTAAGCCATATATGAATCTTGTTAACTATTCACTTATCAATCATGACTGGTTTTATATAAGCGTATGCGGGTACCTTTCTTATCCTATTCATCAAATATTGGTAACTTATTTTTGTGTGATTTTAAATATTGATCAAAAGCTTGAATAAATCGAGTTGGATTACAAGCCTTTTCCAGTAAGCGTCATTTCACTTCTCTCTCTATATAACTCTCTCTCTCTCTCCTATTCGCTCAGTTTCCCTGATAGTCTGTTCAGATCAAAGAATGTATGAAAAATGCTCATTTAAAATTCATTCTGATATTTGATATATTTAATTTCGTTATTCACTAACCCAATTTAAGTCTATAATTATATATGAGGATAGCCAGGATGTATATTTTGGAAACAATGATTCAGATATTCACATACTGTTACTCCCAATGGAGCATATGCCACCGAACAACATTCTCCAACTCACTCAGTCCTCGGCCTTCCATTCCAGTTCTATCCAATTGTCGTTCATTCTTCTCATATCTGTCTGTTTCCATTTCTCGACACGATGTGTCCTTTGATCTTCCTCTTCTCCTCTGACTTGCCTTGTGACGCAGTTTGGTGATTTCATCAACGTGTGTCCTATCCACTTCCATCACTTATTCCTGATTTCATCTTCCGTTAGAATCTGCTTTGTTCTCTCCCATAATAGGTTCCTGCTGATAGTGTCTAACCGACGGATTCGAAGTATTTTGTGTAGACAACTTTTAATAAACACTTGTATTATCTAGATGATGGATTTAGTGGTTGTCCACGTTTCGATCCCATACAGTAGAACTGTCTTGGTATTTGTATTGAAAATTGTGACTTTGATGTTGGTTGTCAGTTGTTTTGATTTCCAGATATTCTCCAACCGTAGATATGCTGTTATTGCTTTGCCAATCCGCGTCTTAAGATCTGCCGTGGACTCAGATTTAGGGCCACTAAATAATTTTCTATTTCTGTGAGGGTATTCACAGATAATTCAATTGACACATCAACACCTTTGGATGCTGATCAGCTCAATGATCTAGAGGTGAAGCGCTCGCGCTCGAGACAGATAGGTCCAGGATTTGAACCTCGCAAGGCTATATCGTGGATGCGCACCACAGAGGAGTCTCACAATAGGACGAAACGACCATCCAGTTCTTCCAGGTTTTCTATGATGATCTAGCTTCAATTGACTCATGATCTCAACTATTGAAATAACCTTTATATCCACAAAGCTCCTTCTGATAATTGAATGTTTTCATTTATCGTTTATTGTAAATGTATTGTGTTTAAGAATATCTAATAGTTTAATAACCAATAATCAGCGTAGAGAAAATTATTCTGTCTGAAATTATTTATGATTGCAAAATAAGATTTTCTCAAGAATTACTCAGTAACATCTTCTCAGATTGTAAAGTTGTATGATACGTGTTTGAATCACACAGAAAACAATAATCCTTTGTAACCACAACACAAGAAACTCTTATTTAGTCTACAACGTACACTGTTGAAACTAATACAAAGACTGTTTATGACTTCCAAATGATTTTACTTCTTAATGAAGCACCTCCTTTAGATTGAGCAAGTTTTTCTCAACCAGTTTTACCTTGCAGTACACTTTATGTTTAAGCATGAATAAGGATAATATACTACTTTGATGAATTATGCTTTTAAAATAGAAACATCTGTTAAGTTAAACTAGTAAACTGATCGAGTGAATTATCAAAGATGGTTTTTAAATATTTAAAATATATTAGAGATGGAACACCATTGGATGCTGGTTCAGTGGTCTACAGGTTTCATGTTAGCACGTGACACCGAAGATCGTAGGTTGGAGTCCCATGATAGGACGAAACGGCCGTTCAGTGTTTCCAGGTTTTCATTGGTGGTCTAGATTAGATTGACTCATGAATTCAACTATTGGAATACTCACAATCTCCACAAACCCTTATTCTGATGGAAATCTGATTGGTTGAGATCATGAACCAATTGATGTTGGACCACCATTAAACACCTGGAAGCACTGGATGGCCGTTTCGTCCTACTGTGGGACTCCTCAGCAGTGCGCATCCACGATCCCGCGAGCGGGATTCGAACCCAGGGCCCTCAGTCTCGCGAGCGAACGCTTAACCTACTGGACCACTGAGCCAGCATCCAGTGGTGTTAATGTCTAACCTCAGCCAATCCACGAGGTTGCGCGATCATCTTCTATGGTACTGAGGTAGACACCTGTTTCTACCCGACACGGATTAGCTGCACTGGTCACGGCTGGTGTTATTTTTAACTGTAATTTTTATTATAAACTGTTGATAAGTCCCACTTTTTTTTAAAGTAATGCACTTCGAAAGTGTTAAATTAGCATAATTCACTTACAAAACTTTTCATATAGTTTTGAAATATAAATATATATCAAAAACTCAATAAATAAACAGTGAAACTAACTGATAATACAAAAAAATATACATAGCAACAACCAAACACGCTTGACCCTCAGCTATTTTTTTGTTTGTTGGTATTCCATTATTGTTTCGAATAGCTGTGTTTTCGTTTCTTCTTTATGCAGAAATTTAATTTATCTTTTTTCCATATGTTTTGTTGGTTTTATTATTATTATTATTATTATCGCCATCCAGAAAAAAACCCATAAAGAATCACCTCATTTGATAAGGGGAAACCACATGGGAATTAAGGTTTTCGATTAGAATGCCAAAAATAATGCGAATATAGGATAAAGCAGAAAGGTTGAAGTTTTGTTTGTCTGTTTGCTTGTTTGTTTGTTTTTTCTTTGAAAAATAAATAAATAAATTGATGAAACAAAATTTCACATTTTTTCTTTATGTAATAAGAACGAATGAGTTGACAATCGAATTGATATATTTTTTTAACCCTTAACACCAAGTTAACTTGTATCTTGGAAAAGAAAAGGCAACTGATGAATAATTAGTCATCTAAAAATTGGAAACAAGGGGGGAGAAATTAAATGGAAAATAATGTTTCCTATGGAAAAATGTTTTTTTTTTGTTTTTAGTTTAATTGTATGCTTTTGAAGATTAGTATTGAATTAGAATTGAGTTAGAGAACCATTTGAAAGAAATCACAGAAAATGGAACTACTTTTTTTGTGGATATTATAGTAATCTTAATGATTGAGATCATGAATCAATGGAAGCTAGACCACCATGAAAAATTTGGAAGCAATGAATGGCCGTTTCGTCATTGATCATTGATGAGCATATGATAAGTGTTTAATTAGGTTGTTTATGGAGTTTAGCTTAACACTGGTATCAGATGAAACATTGTAATACTACATATAGTGATGATTTTTGTCTGCTGTTAATAATGATAATGATAGATAAAACAATCATCCGATTTATTCACACAGGAAAAAATGAGCATTAGAACTCTGTGATTTCACTAAACTTAGCTAGTAGCTAAGTAGTAGTACTGATTCATTAAGTGACATGAATCTATCATTAAATACTTTCAAAGATCTTGTTCTTAAAAAGATTGTTGATTCTATCGTTTTGATTGTTAGCTGTTATCGTGAATCTTTTGAACTTTAATGTTAAAATACAGTCTATTAATTAATACCTATCCCATACAGCAACTGTTTATACTACTTTCCATCATTTAAGTTGAAGCAGATCAAATCAACTAGTCATGAGAAATGTATAATTGATTGATACAATATATTTCACTTTGAGTGGCTGGGGAACAATAGACGCCCCGGGTATAGTACATAGTTTTATAGTCGGTCATTAGGTATTATTACGTGTATCAAGTTATTGAGTCAACTATATAATTTATAAAGCAAATATGATATTAAGGTAGATTCTGAAAAAGATAAACGAAATACTCTCAACAGCATATATGAGATTTCTAATTACTTCATACGCAATTAATAATGAACAGAAAACAGATGGAGATTTTTCCCGATACTATTCTTAAAATTTACTTCAATAGTTAGTGGTAAATACAATGTAATATGATTTATGTGTGAGTGATTAGATGTAAGATGATTTGACTCGAATGATGTTTTGATAGCCAAGAAGTATGACATTTCGTAGGTATTTTAAAAAAATGGTGAGACTTTAATTCATGGACGACCTTTGAGCGACACCGAAGCGAGCTTGAGAGTGTCTACCTACTTAAAAGGGCTTAATGAAGGTTATAAAACAGTTTGAAGAATAAAGGCAATGATTTATAGTTAATGGCAATGGTTACGATTTAGATTTATGGTTTTCATCACGAACTAATATCAACTAAAATGCCAAGATGTTATTTGGACGAATGGGTGAGTGAATTTCGCGCCAAAATCTAAGACTTCCTATCCTAAGTCTGATTGGTTCGTCCACAAATTATAGTCTCACCAAAAAAACTTATGACAAACTGCCTACTGAAGTGAATAGAGAGAGAATTGAAGAAACAGCGATGAACAATGGGAGCTATATTTTTTGATATTATTTTACTGAATACAAACGTGACTCCAGCAAGTAGAAAAGCCAAGTATGAACAAAGTACCCATGGTATACAGGTTTTCACACCGAGTCATCAATACTTGGAACGTGTTACCCGAAGCAGTGGTGTCCTCACCTTCAATTGACCCCTTCAAGAGAAGAGTGGACACACACAGAAGCATACTAGAAAAGGAATAACATAGGCTGTAGGCCTTCTGTCCTTACTACACAAATCTGAATCTGAAATCACTTGACTACTATAGCTACAATTCATTTATTCTGTAGAGAAATATTTGATCATAAAATATTTTATGTCAATTGTTTTGTACATAAGTGTGTAACCATGTGAAAAATTTTTGTTTTGTTAACTTGACTTCTTCGTACTCATTAATCTTAACCGCAATATACTGTTTTCTTTTTTTTTCCGGTTCTGATAAGTTGCTAACTGGTTTCGAACATCAATCCTAACATCATAAGTTAAATTATATAAAACTGTTTTGATAATATAAAGTAATTAATTATAACTATCTACTGTTTTCAACTGATGAGAACACTTGAATTAAGATGAAATTAACATATTCTATGCATTTTGTTTGTTTTCACTTGGTTTACATAAGTGTAACTTAGATTAAAAACTCTATGTATACAGTCTGAATGAATATGTTGACAGTTTTGACATAAACGTATTATTTAAAACTGAAGTGAATTAGAAGAATAATGAAGTAGGTAAATGACAACTCAAATGATGTATTTAATTTATGCGGTTTCATTAAACAATAAATTGGTTTACTATACTTGACTCTTCATTCATTATTATATCACTTTTAAATGAAAATTAACTTCCCATTTTCAAAATACGAACAACACTTAAACATTCTGTTGGAATTCCAAAAATCTTTTACCATTAGAGATTCTTTTTTAAACACTGTGTTAAAGGTCAATTATCTTGAAGCCTACTGCTGAAGAGGCTGCTGCTATATTGACTGCTTTCACCTATATTTGTTGTTGTGTTTGGGACAGTAGAGGAGATAGGTTATCTAAGGAGTCCAAATCGTCTAGTCGCATCAAAGCTGCTCGTTATATTTCGTGTATCCTCTGAAATATGGAGGTCTTCATAATCCAGTTAGCCATCAGAAGAGAGAGAAAGGTTGGGAGTAAGCAACTTTTTCTGACATCCATCTTTACTGGCAATGCATCTATCAGCTATCCTACATGCACAACGTGATAGTGCAGCCCGTCGTATGAATTCCGTATGACACTGTTGATCTTCTCAGGTACACCATAATGTTGAAGACAGTTCCATAACGTTCTCCTATCCACACTGCAAAAATGCTTTCTCATAATCAAGGAAGTTGATGTATAGTGACGAATTCCATTCAACTGATCGTTCAACAATGATTCGCATTACTTTGATTTAGAAAATTATTATTTAGAAGTAATTACAGTTATCTAAAGTGTTTCAAAATTGGTTGAATAAGTGTCGCATCATTTCACAACGTGACCAAAAGCTGTGAAGATATAAGGTTATATAATAATTTCAGAAATCATATGGAATAATATAATAATAGAAGTAGACGACTGACTATCTTAGAATAGAAAATAGTACTGAAGAATATCTACGGTGATTAAAAAGGAAAAGGTAATAAAAATCTAAGCTATTTATTGATTGATTGACTTACAATAACGATCCTACTGCACAACCTTATTTTATGTGTTCATAAGAAATTCGTGACACTTTTGTTTTCACAACCTGAATAAACAATACGATTTTATTATTTTTCTTTCAAGTCCTGTACAGTTTTGTCCTCCTTCATCTCCTTCCGTTTGTAGTTTTCACTATCTGATTGTCACTCATTATTACATAGTTTTAATGTTTCATGATTATTTTAAGATCCATTTATCCAAGTTTTCCCAATTTCCTGTGCTAAACTATTGACCAGAACTCTTGTTATTTTATTTTTCTTACCACTACTAGTACACTTGTCTATTTATCATCAATTTATACTTCTTACCTAACTTGTTTAGTTGTGTAATCTATTTCATTAAGATTTCATATTGTATTATTTTTTAGAAATTTATTTATGAGTTAAAACATGAGTGATAAGTTTAGCCCAGATGGATGATTTTGATTCAGCCCAGAGAATAAAAGCTTGTCTAGCTCAATCGGTAGAGTATGAGACTCTTAATCTCAGGGTTGTGGGTTCGAGCCCAACATCGGATGTCGTCCTGAGGGGCAGTGCATCACGTTTCTCCATGGTGTCACAGAACGAAAATCCATCAAAATGATAAGTCTTATTACTGATCTCTGAATGTTAAAATAATAAACATTGTTTTTTTTTTAAGCGTAACGTAGTTGCCAGATGACCAGTAGACCGAAAATAATCAATAATTTTAAGTGATCTAAATTTTAAGAGATTCATTGAACCTATTGAATAATGGGTAGTTGTCAAGACAATTAAATCGGGTCTTTGGAAGTTTGAATAGTTAATATATATGTATATTCATCAATTCTTTGATTTGTGTGGATAGATTTATACATAGGTCGTTGATTGAACGACCAGATTCATTTTATTTGAAAAAAAGCATTTGAAAGTATAGTTTCACAAAATGATAATGCTGAATATGTTCACATTCTATTTTATTAATTTTCAATAAATGTGGATCAGCTATACATCATAGACTAATTGTAGATAGACAATCATTAAAATACAGGATGCATTGATTAGTCATGTCATCTTAGTATAGGACTCATTACTATTACACATTTACTTTTACTTACTTACTTACGCCTGTTACTTCTAATGGAGTATAGGCCGCAGACCAGCATTCTCCAACCCACTCTGTCCTGGGCCTTCTTTTCTACTTCTATCCAATTCTTGTTCATTTTTCTCATGTCTATTTCCATTTCTCGGCGTAATGTGTTCTTTAGTCTTCCTCTTCTCCTCCTTTGGCCGTGGGGATTCCATGTGAGGGTTTGCCTTGTTACGCAGTTGGGTGCTTTCCTCAATATGTGTCCTATCCACTTCCAGCGCTTCTTCCTGATTTCTTCCTCCGATGGGATCTGGTTTGTTCTCTCCAACAGTAGGTTATTGCTAATAATGTCTGGCCAACGGATCCGAAGTATTTTGCATAGACAACTGTTTATAAACACCTGTATTTTCTGGATGGTGGTTTTCGTATTTCTCCAAGTTTCCGCCCCATACGGTAGAACTATCTTGACATTTGTATTGAAAATCCTGACCTTGTTGTTGGTTGTGAGTTGTTTTGAGTCCCAGATGTCCTTCAGTTGTAAATATACTGCTCTTGCTTTACCGATCATTCATATCTGCATCAAATCCATCATGTTCATCACATTTACTACACTATCAGAAATTAAACATTCGACTTTTGAGCTAGTCAGTAAACAACTAACTTTCAGACAACTGAGTTGGCACTCAGTGATTTGAGCTGCTAACTTTAACTGTTTTATAATATTAAGCAACTACTAGTGATTGACTACTTCACTTCTTACATGTTTGAATTTTAATCATCACTTCTTTTTATAATAACTCATTAAAAATTAGCTGATTTTAATGAAGTTTTTTATGTAGCTGACGTCAATCTACCCGTTCTCAAATAAAACTTTGATATTTGTATTTCAAGTTATTTAAAACAATTGTTAGATTGAATCATCGGGAAAGTACGTTTTGAATTCCTCTCTTATCGATTAATATGTTACTACAAGATAATGTAAGATAATCTACTTATAAATAATATTTCTCGCAACAAATATCACTGATGTTTATTTATTTATTTTATTTAAACACAAAAACACTGGTACAAAGAGGTACCAAATAAATATGAGCCACATAAATCATTTGATTCGTGTGAGGGCTCGAAAACTGCCCGGTGCCCAAACCGAAGTAGGTGGTTTTCTTAGAGGGCTACATCCCGAGCCTTTGACCTAAAAGTCTGATCCACAAGGCATTGGAGTAACGTAAGTAGATACAGTCCCATGATACTCGATGACCAACAATTGGTTCATACGCCATTTGCTTTTTTATGATCCTGGATCACATGTGTATCCTTGTTTTGGAATCAGGGTGGATCCTCCATATCCACCAACCTGGTTAAAGTGCTAGATATTCGCTTTTTGTCCTCTCAATTTTGTGAATACAAAATTACAGAGTTCTTTCTTAAAACGTGAAGAATATACTTCATATGCGAATCTTCAATCAATTGTCTCGAACTTCATCGTTCCTTCATTGCTATTACAATTACTCTCTGTTTACATTCCTTTTCCCTTCAATTCAATCTTTTCAACCTTCTGGTACAAGACATTCCATATCTGATTTGTCTTACATACTATTTATGTCAACAGATATGAGTAGCATACACCACACATATTCTTACGACCTAAATTAGATCTAGACATTTTCCCATAACAAAACAGCTTAGCTTTCTGTATGATGTTCTATCATGTACTTTGGTTGCGTTTTATATATTAGTGACCATATTTTTGTAATACTGTAGTAAAATATTTTTACACTGAAGTGTAAGCCTATATTTCTTATCATATTATTTAAACTTCTAACATTTCAGTAACCATAATACAGAACATATGCAATAATAACTGGTAAACGATGAACTGGTATATGTATGCAGGTTTCTTTATCGTAAAATGAATATACACATTTACTGTCTCCTTTCATTTAATAACGGTGGATGAGTACTTATTATATCGTAAAACCACAAACGCTTCATATTTCAGTGAATTAAGATGGGTAAAGAAATGGCTATCTGCTGATTTATAATATATATATATAAACATTCAACCATGTGAAAAAATAGCTTATCAGATTGAAAAACAAACATATAAATAAAGTAAAAAGAAATGGAGAGGCGTGACTTGTGGAGCTAATCCATGTCAGGTAGAGATAAGTATCTACTGCGGTACAATGGAAGCTAGTCGTGCAGTTTCGTGGATTGGTTGAAGTTAGATATTAACACCGTTGGATGCCGGCTTAGTAGTCTAGATAAATTGTTCGCGTGCTAGATCGAAGATCCTGAATTTGAATCCCGCGGGTGTTGTCGTAGGTGTGCATTGATGAGGAGTTTCACACTAGAACGAAATGGCCGTCCAGTGCTTTCAGATTCTCAGTGGTGGTCTAACATCAATTTATTCATGATCTCAACTAAAAAAGAAATGGATTTTGCAAAACAACTTATGGTTTCGTACTTCTACAAATCAAATCTAAATTATTGTTTATTTAGTTTTATAGTTATATTCTGATGATTACAAGTAAATTACCATCCTCAATTATTCAGAAGATAGCAATTTTTCGTCCAAGTAATCACAAAATTGACCGATTACTTAATTGTTAACTTGTCCGCTTATTCCCTGAACAATGATCATTCCTGTTATGCACGGACAAAAGATCTACAGCTGTTCAGTAGTTTCTAGTTTTAAATGATTGTCTAAGGTCATTTCATGAAATAAACAGTAAAACTCAGCAATCTCTGTAAACATTTTTTACAGAAAAATATGTCTGGATCATAATCACTCAAATTATTTTGTTCAGTATAAGTAAGCAATAGTAATTGCATACTTAATATCGTTAGGCTACATCCCCATTAAATCTGACTCCAAAGATCAATCGTCTAAAGTTAATTCATACATCATACGGATCTAGAGGCAACTTATCCACCTATTTCCTTTTATCAACAGTATGAAAAAACAGACAATCCAAACATGAAGCATTGGGAAACAAGCAGATCAAATAAAAAAATTAGATAAGAACTGTCTCTTGGTATTCAAACAAGGGAGGAAAAATTCAAACACCATCAAGATAATACACCACATCGATATATAATGAAATCAACTATGGATATTGTAACCAAACAAAAACAAGACCACAAAAATAGTATGCCTTAAAAATGGAGCCGATAGTGTATAAAATGTGGCTAGTTCCTCTCAACACAAATATATATATATATATAACAAATGAGTGAGTAAAATCATACTGTCAACCAGTTGTTGGAGAACATAAAACGGCTAGACATCTATTTTAATTAATATTTCTCGTCAGTATAATCTATCACTTTTAATTGAAATCAAATCACAAACCACTAAGTTCTCCATCCATCTAGTACATGATCATTGTTTAATGATCTATATTAGTTAATGTTCGGTTAGGTGAGATCTATAATCAGTTGTTTACCATTAAACATCCTCATTTATTCATTTATTTTAAATAAATTGTCTATGAAATCTTGTTTCTTAAAAAGTTAACTGGTACATTTTCTCCATGTTTCAACCCTATTTTACTGCCTTTACTAAATGTTGTTTAAAACTCAAAGTGGATTGAAGCAGCTTTCATATAGACTTTGTATTTTATGACAAACATTTTCTAGGAGTCAGTAAAATCTTTTAACTCAGTTCGAAAATTTATAGAACTTAATTCAAATTGGGTTACATTATTGATTGATTTCAACTAGGTCAAATCCAGAGCGAGAAGAAATTACTGAACACACATTTCATTCTAATATAGAACTTCTAATTTGTCAATAATAGCTAAGCACCATCAACGAATTAAGACAAATATATGCTTTTTGATAGTTTTATTCTTTGAGCTATGAATCTTCTCCACCATCTCAAAATCATATGAGAGTAGTACGCTTCTCGTTGTTCAAAATGGGAGAATTTCGCCATAAGACAAGCTTCCACTAGACAGCAACTGTGTTTTCTCCACGACTGTCTTCGTCATCATGTTCTATCAACAATCAACTGTGCAATGGGATGGGGAAAAAACACATGACCAAACCATCCAGCTCAGATAACAAAACTCCAACTCAAAATCATCCATCTGAGCTATAAATCTTCTCTACCATCACAAAAAATATGCTGTTTAGCACTTTATTGATCTAAAAATAGTATCTATGAAAAGATTTACATTGGGAAGCATATTCACCACTTGAAATTTTCAACCACCATAGTAGAAAAACACATTAGCAATAATATAAAAAGCCATACTAGTATCTCCCACATATACTACCAGAAAAATTATAATCTGATAAACAAATATTATATCAGAAGAGTTTTTGTGGATATTATAGTAATTTCAATGGTTGAGATCATGAGTCAATTGAAGCTAGACCACCATGGAAAACTTGGAATCATTGGATGTGTTGCTCAATTTTGTGGATTGGTTGAAGTTAGACATTAGTACCGTTGGATACCGGTTGGCTCAATGGTTTAGAGGTTAAGCGCTCGCACTCGAGACAGACAGGTCCTGGGTTCGAATCTCGCAAGATGGGATCGTGAATGCGCCCTGCAGAGGATTCTCACAATAAGAAGTAATGGCCATACAGTGATTCCAGGTTTTCCTCGGTGGTCTAGCTTCAATCGACTCATGATCTCAACCATTGAAATAAATATCAGACAAAATCATTCAAAATAAAAATATCCCTTGGTATGATAGATATCTCTTTTGTTATTTCGTTTTCATCTATTTACATTACATGAACCATCATGAAATACATTGAAATTCTTATGATTGTAATAATACCTCATTTATAATGAGATACATCGCAGCTTTTAAGGGTACAAAGTGAGAAAAAAATAAACTATTTATGTATATATTTTGCTAATTTACTGTTTTATGAAGTATTGAAGTATTGATTCTTTGAATGGAAATCTATGTAAAAAAAGTATTCAATAACATGGATTAATCAATCAATCAATCAAATGAACCGGTATCTAGTTTCTTTTACCCAAACTTATTTTCATTAGAAATGATTATTGGTGATGTTCCTTGTAATTTGTTACTGTTTTTTTTATCATTTCAGTAAAAAATTAAAGAAACATATACCTGGATAGCATCAGTGTAACTCCTTGTGTATGTGGATCATTTTCTTCTTTATGACCGGAGTATAATAACAGCTCCCCTGAAGTTAGTCTTTGTTGTCCAACCTGCATCTAATGTGTTCCATTGATTCCAAGCACATCTAGGTTGTATCTTTCTTCAGCAATTGGATGACTCCCGGTTCATCACACTGTATGAAAATGTTATGTATCTAAATTAATTATTTCTCTGGTTATCAGAAGGAAAATCGGCGTCGTGACTTCTGAAGAAAATCAGCTTTCGTCATTTGACGTCATAACTCTTCTAAATGAAGACCTAACTCCCAGGACAGAGTTTAAATGGTTTGAATTTTTTTTTTCTGGTTAGCGATTTTATAGTGAGTTAGTTTTCTAGGGGATGAGCCGCTAACCCCATGCCTAAACTTACTCCTTTATCCAGGCTTAGGACCGACAGTAGCCCCAGAGAAGCTCCAGGCGGAGTTAAACATATGCCTAAAGAGTAAGTTATTGTAATATTATATATTATATAAATATTTCTAAATCAGTTAATTCATTTGGTTTAATGATATTCTTTAAATAATCTACTTAGTCCTAAAGATATTTGACAGTATGGATTAACTTGTGGTATTAAATCATTGAACATCACGACAACATTAAAGAATTATAGTGATACATCGGGAATTGATCTGATGGATTGTAAACCAAAAGATTCTGTTATCCGTAATAATATCAGCCATTAGAAAATTTCTTTTCATTTACAATATTCTGCCTAATTTTGCTACAGGCAGTTTAAATTCATGCAAATACTGTTTCTTTTTTGTATATGTGTGAGTTGGGAATATTGTGCTAATAAACATACGGGAATGAAAAATAAAAATGTAAGACATTTTTATTAATTTGTCCCAGTTTCTACATTTAAATTAAATGGGAACAGATATGATTTTAGGCTGGTGGATAGGAAAGGGCATAACACCATACTTATTGTTCCTCTCATTTCTAAGGTTGAATAAAGTGAGAACAACAAGAATTAAAGTAGAATAGAATATGAATTTATAACATTTCATGGATTTACTTTAGTTAGTTACAGTAGAATTTGATTAGACTGAATTGTTGTTTAATCAAAATGAATGATTCTAAATACTTAGACAATGGTGAAATAGCGTATATATAATCATGAAAAGTATGCTTTACAAATAATTCGTAAACAATGAGATAAGATACATATTTTGATGGAATTTGGTTCTGTGAAGTGGATGGTTTGGTCGTAGAGCATTCATCGTTCTTCTGAACGACATCATCAGCACAAACTTCAGAAGCATGTATATTTATAAAAAAGATGAACAGAATAGATTACATATGTCAACATTTTGGTGGATATGCACTGATTTTAAAAAGCGAAATTGTAAGCATTATGGTCACACGTTAGAAGCAAGGATTCTTTGAAGTAGTGCAAATTTAAAAAAATTGACCAAGGTAAGATAATCAAATGAACATTATGGTTATAAAAATTAACAATTTTCTCCATCAGAATATAGAAGTTATAAATTCATTAATTGCCAGCAATCATATAGGTAAAATGTAGTAAAAAGAGCATCCTTTTAGCAATCAATTATTTTTTTGTGACTTGTACCGGTTAATTTATCACGTAATTTACTCGCCGATGAGAATACGATTTATATAATCCTAACAGTATGCTGATATGAGCAGCCTAACGTCCTTATTGTTCCTTTTTCCCGAAAAGCCCTGTCTGTTGAGTCCAGAAAGCCAATATCAGTTTTCACTACATGAATCATTTATTTTACATATACTTGGTTTATATACAAACAACAAGACCAGATCATACTATAAAATAGAAAATAACAATTATAAAATATCAAACCAAAAAGTGGCTGTGATTGTGAGGGACTGAAACTAATAAATTGGGAATATCTTAAGAATAGCAAATTGTATAATAATAATCAAGAAGTCAAATAAAAGCTTATGGTAAAAGGAATATAAATATATATAATCTAGTTACGTAACAGCCCGCCTATCCCATACATACAAATGCAGATAAAGACAACCAGTGAAGCACCAGTCTCTGCATCAGTAGGCCTCAACATACACATGGGGAAAAACAAGTTCCTCAAATACAACATGGAGAACACCAATCCAGTCACACTTGATGGAGAATGTCTGGAAGATGTAGAATCCTTCACGTGTTTGGAAAGCATCATCGATGAACAAAGAGGATCAGATGCAGACGTAATGGCGAGGATTAGAAAGACAAGGACAGCATTCCTACAATTGAAGAACATGCAAAACTAAAAACAACTTTCTATCAATATCAAAGTCACAATCTTCAATACAAACGTCAAGACAGTTAGTTCTATTGTACGGAGCTGAAACTTGTAGAACTACTACAGTCATCATTAAGAAGGTACAAGTATTTACAAATAGTTGTCTACACAAGATACTCAACATCCATTGGCCGGGTACCATCAGCAACACCATTCTGTGGAAGAGAACAAACCAGATTCCAACTGAACGGGAAATTAGGAAAAGACGATGGAAGTGGATAGAACATACATTTCGAAAATCATCAAACTGCATCACGACGTAAGCTCTAACTTGGAATTCTGAAGGAAGTGGAAAAGAGGAAGGCCAAAGTACAGATTACTTTGGGAAATAAAAGCAGATATGAAAAGGATGAATAACAACTGGAAGGAGCTGGAAAGGATCCCCTATGACATGGTTGGATGGAGACTGCTGGTGGTTAGTCCATACTCCTCCAGGCGTAAGTAAGTAAGCTACGTAACATTTGTACAATAAGAATACATATATATAATAACAGTCTATAATTAGTTCCCAAAAGTTACCCATAATTTAGTCTTTGTTAGGATACAACGTATTTCATAGTTATTTCTTATATATAAGTTATTTATTAAATGTTTTAAGAGCGTACTGTTGCCACGCTTAGCTCAGTGATAACATCTAAAGCAGTGATACTGAGTGACGAAGGTTCTATTCTCTCATTTATCATCAATCCTCTCATGATTAATGCTGCATCTTATTGATGAGCGTCAATTATCACGAAACACGGTTTCTTCCACCTACTTCGAACTAACAGGAAAGCTGTTAAATAAGTGTCATGAGATCACACAATTAAACATTTTAGAACCTTTCAGTTACAATTTCTTCTAGTCATCATAAGAAATTGCATTATATTTATGGTCATGTAACAATTAAACTATGACCCATTTTGCCTAATTTTGGATTCATTATTACTACTGTCTGATATTGACTTTAATTCTGTCTACTGGATTTTCGTGATAAGAATACATACACATATATACAACACCGCCTGGAGCCCAATTGGGGCTATCGCTGGTCTCAGGCCCGGATAAAGGAGGAGAGTAGGGCATGGGGTTAGTGACCTCCTCCCGTAGAAAACTAACTCGCTATAAGATGCTAACCAGTGATATATATATATATATATATCATTTGCACTGACTCCAAAGAATATGTCCTGATGATGTTGTCTGGAAAGACAATGGAAGTTTCCTGACTAAACCATCCAGCTTAATGAGCAATTCACCTGGTATATTTTCTGGATAAATTTTCCTAATATAATCTATATCTTGTTAAAGTATTTGTTCAAATAAAGAAATTTTGAAAGAAGTCTAACTTAAATAATTTCTTTAGAGCGTGTTATATTGTTTCATATCCCCCTATATTGCCTTTCATTGAATTACATTACAAAGTAATTAACACGTTTCCTTTGTAACATCTTCAAAGAAAATGATAACAACGTTTCCATGAATGTTCTAAACACACTATCATGATTTCATAGTAGTATAAACCTTTTAATAGATAGTAGTGTATAAATGGTTTTATATATATAGAGGTGCATACATTTATGAAGAATGAATATGATGTTTATGTTATTCATTTGCCTTATAAAATACGAGATTTTTTCTTTATAATTCAGGTTTCATCAAATTAAAAAAAATCTTTTGGCTAATTCATTCAATTCACTGGTCTAAAATTGACACTAGTCAATGAATCTAAATGTTTTTGATTTCTAATTTGTTATATATTTTTTGTGGGTACACAATACAGAGAAGTTCCGTACTAGTAACAAGCAATCGTTTATCCACACCTGATCTTCCATGGTTACCATCAATTCTAAAACGCTTCATCCATATGACATTATTAATATAGTGAATGTATAGGTATATAGGTAAACTGATAGGCAATTGCTCAAGTGGTCACATGAATAACAAACATTGAGACAGAATTTGCAACCATTCCAATGGTATGTATCATTACTATCAAAAGTACCTCTACAAAATACATCACTTCATACTATAATCGGGTTTCAATAAAAATACTTTAATACTATAGGGGTTGTAGAACGAAATGGCCGTCCAGTTCTTCCAGGTTTCCAATGGTGGCCTAACATCAACTAGTTCATGATCTCAATCAAAAACTTAAGTTATATCTTACAATTTAAACAGTCGTATACCGTGTAGAATCTAGTGAACCTAGTGAAGTGAAACGATCAAGACAAGTGTATAAGCAGTGGAAGTAGTATTATTATTAATGAAAGTACAAGATAATCCACACAAACGATATGATTTAGGAAGAAAGAATTAATCTATGGGGTAAAGAAGTATACAATAATTTTAAGACACAAAATCTAGGAGAAGGAATAGGGGTTACATATATTTCATTGAAACAGATTCTAAACTATTTCATACATCATTTTCAGCTATTAGTTACGATAATCACATTGATAACCTTAGTCAATGAATCGATATCTACCAGCATGACTAAAATCAAAAGACAATGGATTCGTCATATAACTGAAATGTTACATTTAAACTATACAAATGAACAATATGAATTATCAGTATGGGATTGTGGAGATTACTATGTTGTTGTTTTTTAATATTAAGATCATGAATCGACCAATGTTACACTACCATTGAAAACCTGAAAGCACTATTTAACCGTCTCATCCTAATATGAAACCCCTCAGCAATGCACTTCATCTAATCACATTTACTAATTATTACAAAAACAAATCGAGAAAAAAAATTGTTTTTTCATTGATTTTCTGATGTTATCCAAAAATTGTAACTATTTGATTTAATCTTTAAAAAAATAATAATATTGGTAACAATAATAGTAATAATAATGGTAGTGATAATAGTAGTAGTAATAATAATAATAGTAATAATAATAGTGGTAATAATAATGATAATAATATTATGCTTATATATAAAACAAAATCTTTACCAGATTCATAATCCTTTTTATTAATGAATACATTTTTATCAGAAGGGGTTTGTGGAGATTTTTAGAAATTTTCACAGATTGAAATCATGAGTCAGTTGAAGCTAGATCTGCTCACTAGTGACTGACTTCAAGAGATACTCCTGGATTTCTTGTGACAAGCCGTTACCAGTGGAGTTCAACCAGGTCTGTTGTGAGATATCAACTCACTGAAGACAATGATGTGCAGTGGCGCAACTTCGTGGATTGTTTGGAGTAAGACATTAACACTGTCGGATGCTGGCCGACTCAGTGGTCTAGCTGGTTAAACGCCTGGCGCGAGACTGATAGGTCCTGGGTTCGAATCTCGCGGGGTGCGGAATCGTGGATGCACACTGATGAGGAGTTCCATACTACGACGAAACGGCCGTCCAGTGCTTCCAGGTTTTCAATGGTGGTCTAGCTTCAACTGACTCATGATTTCAATCTGTGAGAATACATTTTTATTGTAAATATTAAATCGAATAAAGCAAAAACTGGAGTAAATATCAAATGGGAAAAACGAGAACATAATGAAAAAAGAAAAAAAGAAAGAAAATCACGAATGATATAAACAATTAATTAAATGTAAATAATTCGTTTCATACATTGTTCTTTCTCTCTATGTTATATGGTATTGTTTGCTGCATTCGTTGTTGTTGGTGATGGTGGGGGTGGAGGTGAGGGTGGTGTTGTATCCGTGTGTTTAACCATTGACGACATATTTACAAAAAACTTTTTAAAAATACACAACTTCATATTGGTTTATCCTATAACTGACAATTAATTATTAGTAATTTTGATAATAACACAATTTTAATTAGAATCTGACAAGTTAAATTTTTAAAAGAGAAAGATTATTGTTATTTTGTCTTCTTTTGAGATTTCTAGAAGCATTCATAAATCAGTTAAAACTAGAATATTATGGAAAAAATTGGAAGCACTATACGGTCATTTCGTCCTAGTGTGAGACTACTCAGTATTATGCATCCACAATCCTGCTTGCCGGATTCGAATCCAGGAGCTTCGGTGTCCCGAGCGAGCGTTTAACTTTTAGACCACGGGTCCGACATCCAACAGTGTTAATATCTAACTACAACCAATCCACCAAATTACGCCATTGTCCATCATTACGTTTAGTGAGTTACTATTTCACAACAGATCCGGTTGAATATCACTGGTCATCGCTTCTCACTAGAACTCCAAGATATACCTCTTGAAGGCAGTCACTAATGAACACATGATGATTTATGAAGATTGCAGTGAGCTTTCACACATTTATATCATCTGAAGTTAGTTAATTGAGAATATGCTTGGTAAATAAGTTAAAGGTTGGCAAAAAATAAACATTTATGCAAACAAACGGGTTAGCTATATCATCGTACTTCTATGGATAAGTACTCTAGTACATATCACCAGGATGTTAAACATACTTGATCTTGACCAAGCAACCGCGGTGATGATCAGTGCGGCCTGGTCCTGAGCGTGAAAACGGGATAGCTGACTGAGTATAATCACATTTTAGCCATTTAAGACAAAGATGGACAGTGGATAGCTGTGGAATCCAGTCCGCACAGGATGCATATATGATAACAAGAGACTGATCAATTGCAGTCCTAAATAACAATGAAAATACTCAAGTAAACATCATCAAGTGCAATTAAAACAAAGCTATTTGCATTAAAATGATTGTCAAGATTTTGTTACGTGATTTTGCTTTTAGTATCTTTTAGAGTATGTATAGATAACGTGTATCAATAGGGTATAAATCTTAGTTGAATAACATCGTTTCAACTGTCTCTTGCCATTTTAGATTAATATACAGCGATTTGCAATGAATAGTCACATTTACACTTTAACCTATATGGGCAAACTTAATTTAAAAATTTTTGGTTAACTCTAAAAATTAGACAATGATAACATCTACCATTGTCCATAGATGAATTCATATGCTCTGTCACCTGTTTACACTTTGTAATATACTTTTCTTGGGGTAGTTATATCACTGAATAAAAATATCACTTAAGAATGAACGTTTTACCTGTTTGGTTAGATTATATTAAGTATAACTATACATTATTCCATTCACTGTTCATTATTACATATACCCTAATTCATAAATCATCCCAATGAAATACAGTTATATGATTTTTCAATCGGTTCTTCTTTTCGACATCATTTTTTCGCTCTCTCTCTCTCTCTCATTCTCTTTCTCTGAAAAGAATGCTTGTTTGCAGTCCTGTGATTTACATATATTTTTTTTATTATGTACAAAATACAATACACATTTTTCTTTACACCATTTTTACATTCAAATTATTCCTGTCCATTACATTTCAACCTCTTTGGATTTTGTTGTTGTTGTTGTCATCGTTGTTGTTGTCGTCGTTGTTGTTGAAACTGGTTACTATAAGGTTGATACAAATTGTAAATGTAATAACATTTTTATACAAGGACATCCTTTTGCATTAAATCAACCATATATTCGTACTATATATAAATATAAAAGATACCAAAAATAGAATGGTTATAGAAATTTTATTATTGTCATTTGTTTCATTTACTTTTCGCTTCTGGATTTGTTACTTCTATATTGAGACTAAACTAAAGAATTTATGACGTATTTGAATGGTATTTTAAAGTCCATTTAGAAATATAAGATTTTAGTGAAATATTTTGTTTGTTTTTCTTTTTTCGTTTTTTTTAATAATAAAAACAAATGGCGAAAACGAGAATATAGATCAATTATTTTTTATGTAACGTTAGTGATTAATTTAAATAGATATATGCCCACCCTCCCAAAAAGACTAATCGATTATAATTTCTAAAATTCCTACTTGTTACACAAACTAGTTGCTATCTGGATTTAGTAGCTTAGTGGATATAGTGTTAATGTTTGAATATTATAGTACTATATTCGAGTCTTCAAAATTAGTATTTAGGTATATATGGTCGATGAGTTCCAAATGGAACAAAATGTACGTTGAATATTTCATTGCTGACTAATATCTAAATTTCATCGTTTACATTGTAAACTAATATCAGTTGATGCATTTTAAAAGCTGGATAATTATTGCATGCTATCTTGAACTTCTGCATACTTAAAACCCTAACAGGAATTGAATTCAAGACCTTTATATACTACTGGACTATACTTCTGCTTTTGATTTTATACCAAGACAACTTTTACTTAATAAGTTTATGAGAGTCTATACTGACAACTGGATAAACAGTTGGCTGTTTTCCTACGCCTCTGTAAAAGAACAGTACACTGTGTTTGGAGAAAAGTGTTCAATGTCTCTACTGTCTCATGAGGATGTACCATTATGAGCCGTTCTTTCATAGAAAACACTTTTGTGGAATATGCGGATAATCTTACTGCAGATATGCTGATTTCTACCTCTTTACTTCCCATAGAAATGAATGAATTCTAGTCTCGTATTGAATGGTGGTCTCTTGTTAAGGGTCTCATACTTAACCCGTCTAAATGTCAAGCTGTTAACTTTAGCATGAGGCATGAACGGCATCTAAATACCATTTTGGGATCCCATAATGCTTGTGCCATTAGAGACTCTTTGATAAACACGACGTAGAAGGTCAATTATCTTGATGTTACCTTTCCCTCTGATGTCTCTTGGTTTTTCCATGTTTTACTGTTATCGAAGAAAGTTTTCCGTTTGACTTACTATATAAAAAGGCTGCATGCTTTTGGGATTACTCGTCATTTACCCTTACAATTTGTCAATTCTTGCATATTACCTATTATTCTTTACTGTTCTCCATTATTCTTTCCCTGGTTTTTGAGAAAAGACTATTCTGTATTGCGGAGATTGCTGAAGGCAGTTAGCAAAGTGTGTGGTGAATCTTTCGAGGTCATAATTAATATGATTGTGGACAGACATCTAAAGTCATGCAAACTCCTGGCATGTGTTATCTTATCAGATACGAACCATCCCCTTCACTCTTATCTTTCTCCTTGTACATCTTCTGGTAGAACGAGACGTAATTACATTGAAATCCATGCACGCAAGCAAAAATATAAAAGTTCTATGATACCTTACCTAGCAAATAAACTCTGTGACGAACAGGTGGTTCAAGTTGACCTATTCAATAATCTGTATTTATAAACACGTCTCTAATTGAAAAGCTGTATAGTTTCAGATCTTTATTTTCACCCATTTACTTTCTTTTTTGTTGTTTGTTTTTGTAAAAGAAACTTGCTGAAACACCTCGTGCTGAGAATTCTATATTGTACCAAAATATAATTTTGGATAAAGCCATTAATAGTAATAATAATAATAATAATAATAATACTCCGAGTATGATCCATATAGAGCACTAAGATGAAATAAAACAATCTTGTTTCTCCTCTTATTGTTAAAATGGTGTGTTTTATAAATAACCCTTGATTCTTATCAGTACAGCATCTCCTACTTCACTTTTATCATCATCCATTTTTATCATCTGACATAAAATATCTCTTTCAACAGCTGTTTATTTATGTTAACTTCACGTCACAACTACACAGTTACCAACTTATCTATAATTTATTACGTATATATATATATATATATATATATATATATATATATATATATATATATATCACTGAAATAATTGTCATACAACATCATAATTCATTCACTTGATGTTGTTTTACTTGTATCTTCTCATTGTTATTCAGGACTGCAATTGATCAATTGCATGTTGGCATATATTCATCCTGTGCGAATTGCCTCGACGTAGCCTTAAGTCACAAATTTTTAAAGCAAAAATGGATGGTTGCTAACAGTGGAATCTAGGACGCTCGTCTCGTTCAATTCGAGACTCGTCAGATGGATGTACTCGCATCGCAGAGATGATGTTCACTCCGGGCCTCGAACCCAGTACCGTTCGCTTCAAACTCCATCGTGTTATTTTGTTTATTTTATTTATTTAAAATAGAGTGGTGGTATTATCAACTAGAGTCAATGATAATACATTTGGTCATTTCCATAATGATCGAACAATGTGTAGCATAGAAATTACCTAACTGATTTAAAGAAAGCAAAATGTTGGTGATTTCTAAATAGTAACATAATGTTTCATCATACTTTTATTGATAACATTGATTATATCTATTCTAGTTTTGATAAACCTTAATTGCCTGATTTATTTAAAGAGATCAAGACTCAGTTCACTGGTTAATGAAGTCGATATTCGAATTTCTCTTGAGAAATTCATATCACTACTGATTTGTGTTCTTTTCTTGAGAACTCTTAATTTTCATGAATAAGTATAGTATCTTTAATACCTTTAACTTAAGAGCTGATGTAGCACATTTTTAATTAGATTCAGTACATAAACCATAACTGTTTCAACTTGTCTTTATTTATTTTAACTTTAAACTTAATACACTTTTACTGAAATTTATCAATGTATAATACTTACCTCAACATTTTTAAGGATCTCCGATCGAATATTAACAAAGTTTCCTTGTAACATCAACAGATATCAGTCTTTTGATAGATTACATTATCGCTTATACATAGTGTTAAACATTGAATTCAAGTTCTTGATATACAACTAGATGCTGACTAGATATTAACTTTAAAAAAATAAAATCCACATTCAGTTGTCCAGGTTGTTCACAATATTGAGAAGACGAAAAACAAATGTCCAGAGCTATAACCCGGGTTGATGAACACGGAGGATCAACCTAGGGGGGTTGGAATACCCTGATTCTGACCCAATGGTGTACATAGGTTTCAGGGTCCTGTGGGAAAAAATGGTATATGAAACTATTGTTGGTCACCGACTACCATGGGACTGCATCTCCTCATGTTGCTCCACTGTCTTGTGGATTAGACCTCTAGATCAAAGGCTTGAAGAGCGGCCCCTTAAGGAAACCACCTGCTTTGCTTTGGACACCCGGGCAGTATCCCAACCCTTACACAAATCGAATAATTTATGCGGCGCATATCTCTTTGGTGCCTTATTTTACCAATGTTTATCTGTTTAAATACATATAATAATAATGACTACTATTATGAGCTAAGTAATTTGTCATTGTATGGTTTTACTAGCATCAAACCCTCATCTTGAAACAAAACGTTTCAACGAAATATTTTAATTCAGTTTTGAGAATTACAGGTTGTATTAATGATTTTCTATACACTAGTCTGATCATTGTGAATTGATCTTTGTTACTAATTAGAAAGAAAAACATCAGTAAATTATTTATTTTCCTAAATAAATCATTTTAATGATAACAATGTTTCATAGTTGGGATCATAAACCGATTGATGTAGACCACCTTTGGAAACCTGGAGGCACTGTACGGCTGTTTCGGCCCGTTTTTGGACTCCTCAGCAGTGCGCATCCACGATCCCGCTAGTGGGATTAGAACCCAGGGCCTCCAGTCTCGCGCGCGAACGCCTAACCTACCGGACCACGGAGCCGACATCCAGTGGTGTCAGTTTCTAACATCAATCAATCCATGAAATTGCTCGACCATCTTCCATCGTACTGAGGTAGATACCTGTCTCTATCCGGATTAGCTCCACTGGTCACGGCTTCTCACTAAAACTCCGAGAATTCCCTCGCAAGCTGTTCATCAGTGAACACATGTTAATTATCACTATACGTGTTGTGGAGATTATTAAGTTTTTGATTGAGATCATGAACCGATTGATGACACTATCATCACTGGATACCGGCTCAGTGGTCTACATAAAGTGTTCGTGAGCGAGACTAAAGGCTCTGGGTTTGAATCCCGCGAGCGGGATCGTGAATGCGCACTGCTGAGGAGTTCAACAATGGGCCAAAACAGCCGTCCAGCGCTTCTAGGTTTTCAGTGGAGGTCTAACATCAATTGGTTCATGGTCCCAATCAAAAACTTAATAATCTCTACAACCCCTGTACTGATAATGTTTCATAAATTCTCTTCTTTTTTGAACCATTGAGTAGTAGTTAAATACTTGTCATTTCCCATCCGAAGCCACCGCCATTTTTTAATCTACATAAATAATCCCTTTACAAAATGATTTCAATTCAATTAGCTATTAATATAGTCTCATAATAGTTTATTTTCAAAACCAGTTTATACAACATACTGACTTTGGATACAAATCAATGTAAAATAGAGATCACAGGATCAATGTTTCGACTCCTTATAGACGTTTTAATTTATACACACTGATGAATAGAAAAAAACTAATTGCCTACTATCCTTTATAAGCAAAGATGGATGGTGGTTAGTAGTGGAATATAGTATGAGCGTTTTGTCCTAGTAAACAACACCAAGTGAATACTACTATCCTTTAGTATTTGATAGTTGTTGATTTAAGTCATTCTTTGATGAATGTTTTCTACAGACCTCCTATTCTATTTTATTATTTACTTTGTTCTATCGCAAAATAACTTGTCTATTTTAAAGCTACTAAGCAACTGGTTCATTTATATGATACCATAAAGAGTCAAGAGTCATCCGATTAACATATGGTTATTACACTTGGATTAAGAGATTCAGAAAAACAGTCAAGTCGTTCATAATTATCCTCAGAATGAAAGTTCCATTCTATCTCTATAGAAGACAGTGTACATTTATGTTATTTGAATCAAAATCAAGTTCTATTTCCAATTATAAAACATAATACACAACTGATTAAATAACATTTTGTGTTGTTGAGCACTCCAAGTTATATAAGCTAATTGAGGAGCTTTTACCACTGTTCTGAATGAAATCATCAGTCCATATTTTATGTCGAAATGATCTTGTTACTTCCTTCATCTAGAAGCTTTTATTCAACTTAATAATTGTTGCTAAATATTTTATCCATTCAGATATTATAGATAATTTATTTTTTATATAAACTCAATCTGTGTCGCTAAATTTCTAGCTAACATACTTGATGAGATTTATTCCTTTTTTTCCATTATGGTCCTATAATTTACGCATATGACTGACGGGATAAAAAGTTTGTTGAATCATGCACAATTATGATTATTGTGATTCTTGAAATGAAATATTTAGAACGTAATTGGATTTACATCGGTTATCGATTACATTACATTAACAGCATAATGCAATCAGCTTACTGAGTGTTAATGATATAATATAGAATACATTTCAGACAAGAATAGTCGGCTCCCAAAATGGTAAAATACAATACTAACTACGGTCAAATTATACATTAAAAATCGTATATTACACCGCAAACAGTAACAAAATTTACGAATCAAAAAAAGTGATAATAAGGTAAAATAGGTTGGAAATTTAGTACTTGTATTGTAATGAGCGAAAACACAATTATAGACAACCAAATTATAGAAAATTATAGAGAAGACTGGACACTCACAGAAGCATACTAGAAAAGGAATAACATAGGCCGTAGGCCTTCTCTCCTTACTACACAAATCTGAATCTGAATCTGTCTTAATAAAATCTGAGAACCATACAGTAAATACTTCGATTGCAAAATGTTCATTAATTGTCTCAACTTCATTATTTCTTCATTCCCATATTAATTGGTTCCTGTTCCCATTCTTTCCTCCTTGATCCTCTCGACCTTCTGCTGCCAGACATTTGATTCCTGGCTAGCGTTACGTACTACTTATGTCGACATAAGTAGCACACACCACAGTATGTGTATAGATATTTATCATGTTTAAATTTGAACGGCTACTTCAAAAACCGTAATGTGGGATAAATTATAACGACTATTCTATTGATTCTCTCAGAGTGGACAATTTATTTTACATTTATTTGCTTAACTTTATCGTTGTTCATAAATTCTGTTAAGCAAATTGTTGGAGAATTCTTGTTACTCCAAGAATACAATTTCCATTTATCTTCACTGGTTATAAGTATATGTTTATTGTTAAGTTCTTCGCTTTAATCGTCTATCATATCGTCCACCATGACCTTTCTGATACAAGATACTTTTGTCGCCCGAATATTTATACAGCTAATGTTACACTCAGATGACCAGATATAAGCAAAATGAAAAGTGAGAGATAATGATGAGTGGACGCTACTCAACAGGATTCTACATCACACTCTATTTGTGGAACATGTCGCTTAAATTTCTGAACAACATGTGTATACATTTATAAATGCGTTGTCCACATATTTTCAATTCAGTTAGTTAATAGTCTTCTTACTTTCTTTTAGTTTTCTCACTTAATTAAGTATTTTGGGCACACATATAGGAAACACAAACATCAGGATCACATTCGGATGACAGCAAAGCATAATAGTGAGTAAGTAAGTTAACGAGCTCGCCAAAATCATTCATTCTCAACTACTGAAATAGTGAAAATCACAGGGTAATTGATAGCTGTCTAATCATGGCTCAGAATTCCTTAACAAACTGTACTCATGACCTTAACCACTGGTAGTGGAACTCAGAATTTTCAGATCTTACAACAAATACAAAAACTATTCAACCATTATTTCATGTTTTCAACGACAATCTACATCAATTGCCAAATTCTACAATAATGCTCAGTTTTCAATAGAATACTAATTCATAATCCAAATAAATAACTATTTCACTTTTACCGTTACCAGTGGAGTTCAACCAGGTCTGTTGTGAGATATCAGCTCACTGATGACAATGGTATACGGTGGCGTAACTTCGTGGATTGGTTGAAGTTAGACATTAACACCGTTGGGTGCCGGCTCAGTGGTCTAGTGGTTAAGTGCTTGCACGCGAAACCAGTAGGTCCTGGGTTCGCGTCCCGCGGGGTGCGGGGTCGTGGATGCGCACTGCTGAGGAGTCCCATACAAGGACGAAACGGCCGTCCAGCGCTCCCAGGTTTTCCATGGTTTCAATCTGTGAAAATCTACATCAATTGCCAAATTCTACAATAATGCTTAGTTTTCAATAGAATACTAATTCATAATTCAAATAAATAACCATTCCACTTTTGTTTTCCTTATTTGTTTTTATTTCTTCATATTTTCTCTTATCTACAAAATTTCACTCCATTAAAATGAATAGATGACTCATAGAGACTAATAACTCGTTATAAATTTTTTTTATCTTTCTTCACATATTAATAATTTACCACTTACTCTATAGGTTATTCATTTATTTGTTTATCTCTATTTTTCTTTCGCCTTTTTTTGTTTTTAGTTGGAGGACAGTTGGTTAATCAATTTTCAAATTGTCTTACGCTGTTTTTTCTCACTTCACACTACCTCCTCTCCCTCTCTCTCTCTCTCTTCATTTCACTCTTGTGAATTATGAATTGTGTAACTATTGTATAAATATTAAAACCAAGCAAATATATATATTTTTTTCTTTTTCTTTTTTAAATCATTTCTGTTTATATCCCTCTTCAATTGATTATTATTGTTGTTATCTATTTAATATATTTACTATCATTTATTTCTCTACCTTCTCATATATTCTCACTTAGTTACTATGGTATACTATATATATATATATATATATATATATATATATATCATCCTACTACACAAATTTTGTCTATAACAGTTTATAAATGACCATTAAAGTTTCAGTTTATAGATAACAATCATAATAATACTAATAAAATTGGTTACTAGTAAGTACTATATTGCCTTGTTTTCATAATTTCTTAGTAAAGAAGTAATAAAGTATTTCGTCCTAACTGTAAATCGAACAAAAACCTTATGTAAAAATATATAGATATGCATAGATATAGATATTAATGTAGACAGTGAATATTGTGGTCCCGTAAGCAATTTTGCTTATTATTATTTACAAAAGATGTTTGCAAGTTTTTCTCTCTTTTTTCATTGTCACCCCTAACATTTGTTTCCACTTATAGTTTTTTTGTTGCCTCGACAACACAAAATCATGTATCCAGTTTAAATGTTAAATAAGAAAAAGAAAGATAATTGGACTACTAATACTAATACTAATAATAATCATGGAAAATTTCAAAATTGATCTTTTCTTTTTTCATTAATCTAGTAATGCCTGAAGCTATTTAGTTCTCTGTTTTCTCTTCACTTATAATCAACTAAAAAGAAAAAAGTAAAGCAAATAACAGTGTAAAGAGCCACAAAATGATTTCAAAATTCATATACATATCAAGTGGTTGTAGACCATGAACAGAAAACCTTCAACCTAAGTTTCATGTTAGCTAACACTCTTTAACAAGGTGAGAGGAAAGAAAATGAAAATTTAAATGTAGACGTAAATGACTGACGAACAGATTGTGACTTCCAAGCTAGTCAGTGAGCAAATTTATGAAAAAGTATATAATTGATCGAAAAATTAAACCGTAGCAGAATATCTTGTTTATATATCTTCAGTAAATCATCTTCGTGGATTGATTGAAGTTAGACATTGACACCGTTGGATGCCGGCTCAGTTGTCTAATGGTCAAGTGCTCGCGCGAAACCAGTAGGTCCTGGCTTTGAATCCCGCGAGGTGCGGGGTCGTTGATGCGCACTGCTGAGGAGTCCAGTACCAGGACGAAATGGCCGTCCAGTTCTTGCAGGTTTTCCATGGTGGTCTAGCTTCAATTGACTCATGATTTCAACTTGTGAAATATATATATATATATATATATATATATATATATATATATATATATATAAGTCAAATAACATTCATGAGGGCCTAGATCATTGCTTATATAGTCATCAATCGTCATTTCTTTTAAGAGGTGTTTTTCACTATGCGCATGATTTGTCTTTTTGTTGAATCAATTAGATCCGTGTTACATTTTTTTCCATTAATAGATCGTAACATAATTAGTTGAAATGATCATGTTTGGTGTCTCTTCAATCATTTATTTTTGGATAAAAGTTTGTAAAGTAAGAATAACAAATAGTGAGAGATAAAATGAGTTCATTTAAATGATTCATTTACTTTTCCATATACACAAACAGTTATATGTATATAGAATATTTTACAAAAAAAAATCTCCTATATGGAACATGTAAGAGACATTTATAACTACTTCCTACAATCTCATAACTTCAGTTCTTTTGTAAGAACAGATGAAATGAGAGAGATTATGACTTAACCAATCACATAGGACATGTGTAATTTCATTTTAGTTAAGTAAATCTTAAGTAAAATCGTAATAATAAGAAAAATCCCCGAATATAATACTAGTCTAATATGTTTTGAAAGTTCTAAGATGATGTCAAGAGTTGGATTTTAAAAAATCAACAGGGGATCAATGTTTATAAGTTAATGAAAGAAACAAAACAATGAAACCAAATATGAAAATTAAATATAATGAAACTGGAAACTCAATGACAAAAAAATCTAGGATATGTGTGTTATTTCTACTAAGTTATTGAAAAGTGTGAAGACTATCTGTAAAGTTCAACGAAGTAATGATTAAGAATTGTCAGTGAGAAATGGTAGATGTGATGAAGACGCATCTTATCAACGTACATTGGTACTGATATGAGAAATCACAAGTGTTTGTTTGGAATGTTTTATTAAGTCTTGAATCAATTTATTGATTATATATAATCCTGTAATTGGATTTATTACATGACTCGTACCCATAGCATGTGTTTAAATTTTTCAAATAGCATCCCCTCTATTCTGTTGGTATACATGCTACAGTAAATACAGGTAAATGAGAAAATATAGTTAAAAGTGAAAAGAGGCTCTCTTATTTAAATCAGTCTATTTCAGTAAGTTTTGTGTTCTGTATAAAATTATAAAATAAGGAACAAGGAATATCAGTTCGATACAAGGCTTTATTGAACTATCAACAGATCTATCCATACAAATTTCACCCATCTATCATGTAAGAATGCACGAAACAACTATCAATTCGAATACCATATCAAGTATAGTAACCGATTTAAATCCGTGTACAATCAAGTATAACCAATCATAAACCTAAAGTATCAAGCTGAATAGCTAGATCACATGTTTAAAGAATCTGAAAACTCATTTACTTTGAAAATGAATTAAGAATGATCATAAAATTACCATTGATCAAATCATTTGTACCACACAAAATGAAATCACTGAATACGCTTTATTTAAATACAATCGAAAATGAGGATAAAGATTTTTAAAAACAGATAAAGATTGATACAAAATTCAAGTTTTGAATGTAATTACTGTACCGTGACCAAATTCTCCGTTATGTCATCTAATACTGTTTCAAAGTTACCTCGGATTAAATACTTGAAAATCACTCAAGATCTGTATTTTCATATATATGCTACGTTTGCAATGTTGTAAAGAAAGTAGCTCCTACTCAACATTTTGTTAAGTATTATGAAAAACTTTATAACAATTGCCTTCATTAATAACAAAGTATTTTGTTATAACTTGGGGACTTGTGACCTATTAATATATATGATATAATAATATCACCAATTAAAGAAGTGAATTATCAATCAGATCAATGACACATAAAACCCATACGAGCAGTCTAGAATCTTTATCAGTCCTGCTTCCCACCTAGCCCTGCCTGTTAAGTCAAGAACATGAATCTCAGCCTTTCCGATATGAATCATGTATTTTAAATATACTGAGTTTATATACATATCAAACAGACCACATCTTACCATATAATAGAAAATAACATTTGTACAAGATCTAGTTAAAAGTGCCTATGATTATGAGTGTCTGTAATTAATAGACAGGACATAACTCAAGAACGGTAAATCGTATCATAATAGTCTATTGATCAAAATAAAGCTTAGAATAAGAAGAATATGAATATACATAGTTCATTCACTTAACAACTATACAATAAAAATATATGTATCATATTAATTCATAAATAGTTCTCAAAAGTTACCATTTATAATTCTGGTTAAGATATAACACATTTCTAAGACAAAATTTACTTTTCAAAAAAAAAAAAAAAAAAACTATAAAAATCATCATTCATATGTTGATAATCACTTGTTTAGCATAGATACTATTCTATTACATCAAACTGTAATGAAAACTGAAATTTTTCAGATTATATACATAACCTTGTACAGTTTATTGTTTATTCATTCATCCAGCTATAAAAAGATCTAATGAATGAATGTCAAATGGTTTAAACAATACAATTTAATACTTATGAAATGAATAATAATAAATTTAGTTTTTTTATTATTTGTATTTATATTTGTCATTAATATCAAAAGGGATTTTCTAGATATTATATGAATTTTAATAGTTGATATCATGAGTTCGTTAAAGCCAGACCAACATGGAAAACCCGGAAGAAATGGATGGTTGTTTCGTCTTAGTATAGAGCTACTCAGCAGTGCTGGGTTTGAGTCTCGCGGGGTGGGCCGGGATCGTGGATGTGCACTGCTGAGGAGTCCCATACTAGGACGAAACGGCCGTCCAGTACTTCGAGGTTCCCCATGGTGGTCTAGCTTCAATTGACTCATGATTTCAACTAATGAAATTACTAAAATCACCACAAAACTTCTTCTGATATCAATTGTTATTCATAAAAGGATAATAAATTTTCTTATATAAACATATTCCCTATACATTTTCCACTGATCACCATTTAAACTTATCATATAAATAATAATAACTATATATATATATATACTCTATGGTTTTGAGATGGTGGAGAAGATTTGTGGTTCAAATAGATGATTCTGATGAAGTTTTGTCAAGTTTAGTTGACCAAACCATTCAGCTTAGTGAATAAAACTCTATCAAAATTTACTATATTCATTTATTTATTCATTCATCCGTTTAAAGTATCATTTAAAATTCAATTAGTCAATAATAATTATAATAAATGATTATTCTCTTTTTAAATAACAATATTTTTATTAGGGTTTCCTTTTTATTATTATACTTTGTATTATACAGAATCATTATGATACAAAATAATAAGAATGAGCTAGTTATTTTATAAAATAAAACTCAAAGCAACCAATAATTACATACATTAATTTGTTTTTATACATTTATTTTATATTAGATTTTATTTATTATCCGGTTACCGGGCAAATCCAGGATTATCATACGCTGCTACACTTCGATGTGAAGGGAAATAAGGAAAATGCATTAAACTTTTACTATAATTATATCCTTCTTTAATTTGCTGTTGTTGTTGTTGTTGTTGTTGTTGTATGACGTGTGATGATAAGGTATCATTTTTATTAATAATATTATTATTATTACTACTAGTAGTAGTATCGTTATTATTATTTAAATATGTTGAATTTGTTGAAATATCACATTCATTAGGCGATAAATATCCTGCAACAGATACTTTAAATAAATCAAAATTTTGATAAATACATGGATATGGTTTTTTATCGAAAAGAGTTGTTGGTTGATTTAGAAACATTACAGGACTTAAAGCTTGACGTTTACAAAATGATGCGAATGAATCACATTCTGTTAAATGTTCAATAACACTAGGACGATTGTAAATAAGAAAAAATACAGGTCGATAAGCACGATGTAAATGCTGCCGTAACATCACTACACTACTTGATGAATGAATTCGTTTCGATGATTCTTTGATTTTATTTTCTGGACTACTTTGAGATGAACTCCTGGTGTCATCATTTCCTTTAGTGTTCTGAGGATTTTCATCAGTAAGTGAATCATCTGATGATGGTGGATCAGGAATATTTCCAGGTTTAATTTTACTGTTTGATATGGTAGCATAATCAAAAGAAGAAATAGTAAAATATGAATTCATTTTATCATTATGACTAATATCAGATTTTAATGAAAAAGATTCTGCCGCTGATGGAAAATTGGTGTCATAAATATGACAGTTGGAATTATTTATTGTTTCAGTATTTTTCTCATTAGTCAGTAAAATCAAATTTCTGTAGCCATATACATCAGACCTACTGTAATCTCCACTTGGAGTAACTGTAGAAAGGAAATGTGTCACTATACTAAGATTGTGACAATTTTCACCACCAACTTCGTTATGCCTTAATCCAGGAAGTGTCCATATTTCACCCAGCTTCCACGACATTTGTTCACCAGTAACACTTAAGGGAAGAGTTTTTACAGTTTTACTGTAAGTACTTGGTCGACATTCACTGTCAAACAGAATCAATGGAGTTAAATTTTGAGGATTTATCCCTGAAATCTTCTTTAATTTGATAGCTCTTATTACTACATCAGCCACGTAATCCGCCGCAGCATGTATTGAAGGTAAGTTTCTCAACATACCGAGCTGATATTCATATATAATGCATAGTTGTTGTGCAAAGCCTGATAGAATTGAAAACCTTTGTGATTCAGTAGTTAATTCAGCAAGTCGGAATAAAGGTCCTCTACATGTGTTGACAACATTTTGTTCAAATGGTGTACAAGAAGGACTCTGAGCATTTGAATAACATTTTCTAGTAATGGTTACATCAGGTATTTTTGGTTTGCGTCTTACGAACTCACATGGTTCATCAAAGTCAGAATGATTCTTTATCCAATCATTTTTTTCATCTTGAGACAATAAAGATTGGCGTTTGTTATTGTTGAGTGTGAAAGACAGTCGACGGAACAGTGGTGAGTTAGTTAAGGAACGAATTTTCATCAAAGGTGAATGATATGTTTGCTTTTGATTGGCAATTTGAAAACTTATGTCCCGAGAAGAATAAGAACTTTCATTTTTTAAACGGTTGTTTCCACATTTTATTTGTTGATCAAGCAAACGTCGAATAAAGGGTAAATCACCAGAAGCATTTTCATTTTTAATACTCACTTTTGATGCTGACAACGTTGGTGATGAAACATTTGAAGACCCAGAAGGGCTTTGAACACAACTGTTTGAAGCATATGAGATCGCTTGTATTAATTTGGATTCAAATGATTTTATAAAGCGATTAACAAACCATTTCAAATTAAGAAGGACTTTCTCTCTGTTTGGACATCGATTCATAATATTCTCCCTTTTCAGGGAGGAGCTCGTTTGTAAGGTGATTTATACGTCCAATAACGAATAAAGTGCTAATGCGAGGATTATGTACTTATGATGCGTCTAAACGACAACGTTTATTGGTCGATGTTAGAATCTCAATTAGTGACCATCAACAGTCAACGAGAATTCGCAATAACGTTTTATAAGTCACTATCATTTTTATGGTAAAATGAAGTAGAATGAAGTGGTTTTTCAGCTCTCCTTTAAGTGGACTTTTCTAAGCGCGATTTTAAACATCAAGGTTAACTTACAAATGTGAAATTCAGTAGAATGCCTGGAACAGTCAAAGTGCGGGTTATATCAGCAAGAAATTTACCAGTTATGGATAGAGCAACATTTCTTACAGATGCTTTTGTTGAAGTAAATAGATTTCGATATCATTAGTGGTTACAGTTGTGTATCGGAAGTATAACTTACAAAACAGAAGTAGTCCGTCGATCTCTTAATCCTTCATGGAATAGTGAATGGTTCTGTTTCGAGGTACCTGTTTTCTGTTTTTTTACAGTCTGCAGTTAGATGACCAAGCTCTACAAGACGAGGCGTTACTACTAAAGTTTGTAGCTATTAGATTTTTAATTCTAATAATTAGAGTTATGGATCATGACACTTATAGCGCACATGATACCATCGGGAGAGTTTACTTTGATTTAAATCCCTTACTGAGTCGTGGCCAAACCAGGTGTTTAAATGGTTGGTTTCCAATCTATGACACTATGCATGGAATTCGTGGGGAAATCTGTTTGGCTATTCGAGTAGATGTATTTCTTGACGCTAGTCGCTATCACCAATCTTCTCTTGGAGTACGCTTCTATCACTGTGAGTTCACATGACGACTATATTATATATAAACATACTATAGTATTTAGTTCATCACTTGTCACTTTTACCGATTATCTTTCTGTCTGATTCATTACAACTATATTACTAGTAAGGTTTTGTATGGACCAAACTACGTCACTAATGCGCATGCAGCCTACGTAATGAACGCAAATAATGCTGCATATATTTGATTTCATCTTGAATACATCATCAAAATGTATTGGTACCGTGTGTTTTCGTTAGAAATTTCAAGGATCTAAAATCCTGTGCAAGAAACAATTCATGAAATGGAAGTAATTCTATTTTAGTTTTCAGACTTTATCATGATGCTCTAAATAGTGGATTCTAAGTAGGAAAACCAAGAAGGTACAGACAAACTACTGTACAGTCTTTAAAGTTCGAATACAATATTGCTTATCAACCCTAATCATTGTCATTACATTTACCTTAGGATAATATTACCTGTTCTCCCAGATTCCTATGGTAACAGCTTTCCTGTTATTTTGAATAACTGTCTATACTCCTATTCGTTTAAATGATCAAATCCACTATACGATTATTTTGCCGTCTCTGGTATTCATAGTTTTCCATAGTTTACTGCCGTCTGGAAATGTTACAATTGATCTAGAAACATATGTGGTTCTCTTACTTGAAGTAAACAGTTGAGTAAACCCTAAATTATATGTTGAGACACCGCAACATTTACAAGCTTTCCTTTGGATAAATATCTTTTACTCATTTCATTGAAAAATCTTCCAACTCATTCTTCAGATTTACACTAGATTGCGAATTTCCCCAGTTCCTTCCTAAATATAAAGTCCTAGACTTAGCAAACTATTTACAGACATGTACACAAACTGCGTCGATCGTTACATTATTGTTCCTTCTGTGTTCTGATTTTTGTGCAGCGAAGTTATTGAATCAAGAGCCACAGAGTCACCAACCAACTTGACGAATAACGTCAGGATGCATAATTATTTCCAGTATTTCGATAGCTGTTAATATCAATTAAACAGTCGTTGACATATGTAAACCCCTAGTGTGGCAAGGCTTCTGCTCTCACTCCACTTTGTAATGATTACCTGTAAAACGTCTTTAGCTGGATACAATGAACAGTAATAAACTATCCTAATTACGAATATATAACCAAGACACTTGAATTCACATGTAATTCCTTCACAGTGGTTCTGCTGGCGTGCTAAAGAAGTAAACTAGGATTGTTGGAGTTGGCCGCTTAACTAAAGCACTGATCTGTTATCCATGCGGCGTATAACTCTATTGCACTGCAAATTTAATTTATACTGATCATACTAGGGTTGTTTTTAAGAGAGAAACAGATTCCACTTTTAAAAAAGCAGTAGCTAGACTCAGATTGTTCATCAGCTTTCCATATCCATGGTTCTTGTTTCCGAACCAAATGGGTTAGTATATAAAACTTAAAACCTAGCCAGTAAACATTACTTTATCATGGGATTACCAGTTGTATTCAACTTTGAAACCTGACTTTTTTAAGGTTTCTAAATTGGGGGATCTTCATTTTGTGGGGTCTTTATCTAATTCAACCAGCGTTTCTTTCCATTTGATTTCATTTTACTCGGGTCATCTAGTTCAAAGATTCTTACTTGGTGTGAATTTACGAGCAACAGTACATATTCCTGCTCAGATTGTATCACTTTTTTAAATGAATGGCGAGAACGGAAGTCATTGGTCGATTTTTCTGTTATAACTTGTGGCCTGTGTGCCCTGTTAATGTATAACGTAATGATACCGCCAATTAGAGAACAGTGAATTATCGATCGGACCAATGACGCGTAAAACCCGTACGAGCGCTCTGGAGTCCTTATCGGTCCAGCTTCCTGCCTAGCCCAGCCAGTTAAGTCCAGATCACCGATCTCAGCATCTGCTATATGAATCGTTTATTTCAAACATATTGGATTTATATACCAACCAAACAGATCACATCGTACCATAGAATAGGAAACAACATTTGTACAAGATTTAGCCAAATGTGACTGTGTGTGAAGTAGTGATTAATAGACAGGGCATAATTCAAGAATGGTAAATCGTCTAATAATAGTTCATAGGTCAAAATAAAGCTCATAATAAGAGGGACATGAATATGTATAGTTTAGTTATTTAACAATTATACTATAAAATATACGCATAATATTGGTCCATAAATGGATCCCAAAAGTTACCATTCATTATGCTTATCGGGACATAACATTATCTTTAGGTCGTGATAAATCCTCTTGAAGGTCTCTCAGGTTATGTAGTACAGGTAAAGGTTCATGGTGACCACAAAACAACCAAAAGTATATTGCTCGGACGAATCTAAGTCATTCTGGCATTACTTATTTAGAGCAATTAGACAAGCAAAGGTAACCCTTAATTAAACAACTGCAGCCTTATTCTGATTGTTCGAAGTTTATGGTTTTGAAGTTATACCTCCTATTACATGAATAGTTCACAACCGAAGTATGCTTTTGATATCCACAAAATATTAATTCTTACCCTACGATGACTGGAACTGAAGCTAAAGAAACACTGGACAGTTGGAGAAGCAGCAGTACAAAGGTTCAAAACAGCCTTCCTACGAGATACAAATTCAACGAATTGAAAATAACTCTCAACAACAGGTTCCAAGCCTTACAGTATCTACTTAAAGAAAATGGAACTACTATGGAGGACAATTTGAAAGGCATCGAAGAAGCACTAACTTCAACACATCAGAATGTGCTGGGCCGCAAAAGGCATCATCATAAGGAATGGATCTCCATACAAACACTGGGCAAGATTGAAGAAAGAATAGGAGCATTAAAGCTGACAAGCAGAAATATGTGGAAAAGCTGGCAGTGACAGTGGAAAAAGCTGCATCTGAATGAAATATGAAACAACTACATAAGAAGACGAAGAAACTGGCAGGGAAGTATAATATACCAGAGAGAGCCGTCGAAGACAAACAAGGTAAGGTAATCACTGGGATTCAAGGACCGATGAACAGGTTTGTAAAACACTCTGAGGAACTCTTGAATAGACCAGCCACACTGAACCTACCGGACATCAAGGCAAGGCCTGATAATATACCAGCTGAAGCACTGAAGTCAGACATTGAAGTAACTGCCAACATGCCCCACGTTCTATTCAGAAAGATTTGGAAGAACAAGTGCCGATGGACCGGATAGAAGGACGCCTCATCAAGATACCAAATGAAGCAGATCTGAGCAAATGTAAGAACTACTGAGGCATCACATCACTGTCAGTACCAAGAAAAGTCTTCAACAGAGTATTGCTAAACTGGATGAGAAACGGACTAGACGCTCAACTCCGAGATCAACAGACTGGTTCTTATATGAAGTAATATATTTTTACTCATCCTTTTATGAGAGTTTTTAGGCAAAAAATGACCTTTACTGCACCAGGTAAATAGCCTCAATAATTATTGGGCGCCTAAAAAACACTCGTGAACTGCGAACGCGAGAAAACCAGGCTGGCTTCAGACCTGATCGTAGCTGCATCGACCATATATTCACCATCTTTCAGGTTCTAGAACACAAACATGTTTATCGGCGTCCGACAATGATAGTTTTTCTTGACTTAAAAGCAGCATTTGACCATGTAGACCCGTAAAGGTTCTGTGGCAGTATCTGCCGCTGAAAGGCGTGCCTCAGACTTACACAAGCCCTGTTAGGGCTCCTTACTCGAACACTACCAGTAGAGTCAGAGCTTATGGCGAACTGTCATCTGATTTCGCTACCTCAAGTAGGCGCAGAATATCTGGTTGGGACCCATGCGACTATCGTGACTAGAGATTGGAGACTCTGAGTGACGTGACTCAAAATTGGTCACAATGGCGTAGGGATATACACTTTGTTTCTCCTTAAACTGCTTCTATGAATTTGGTGTTCATCTTGTTGTGCTAATGAGGTGTAGCAACTTGAACCGATGCATAAATGTGCCTGGTCCTACGTTGTAGCTGATTGACGGTCTGTTAATATTTTGCTGTTATGTTCTACTGTCATCTCAGTGTGTTCCTTGTATTTGCGTTTCCTATATGTGTGCCCAAACTACTTAATTGAGACTATTGGCTAACTGAATTGAGAATATGTGGACAACGCATGCACACATGTTGTTCAGAAATTTAAGCGACGTTTTCTACCAACAGAGTGTGTCTATTTCCTAGAAAATGATGTGAAATCCTGCCGAGTAGCGTGCACACGTCATTATCTCTCACTTTTCATTTTGCCTATATCTGGTCATCTAAGTGTATCATTAACCATATAAATGTTCGGGTGACGAAAGTATATTCTGATAGACGATTAAAGCGAAGAACCTAACAATAAGTATGTACTAATAATCAGTGAAGATATAAGCTTCTGTATTTCCTCATTAATTATATGCTCGATAATCTGTTTGTTACTAAATGTAGTGAATTTGAAAATCGCAAGCTTTATAAAATATTGGAATTGATGGTTGAATACTAAAAATGGAATAATTTTAGCAGTGAACTATGACATCCATTGAATGTGCTTCACTTTTAACGCTTATCATTTTTCGGGTCTCAAACATTGTTAGTTTGATACTGAAATGCAGAAGTTAATAATGATTATCCATAGAATGTATTGCTATCTATGAAAAAAACATATCTATTTCATATCCACCATATAAATTTATTTATTTAGTTATGTTTAAGCGGATAACGTTTCTTAAATCATGCATTGGTGCTTCGTAAATGATAATCTTCAACCAAGAGTGTTTCCTTAATCGAATAACAATAAACCCAGAATATAAGTTCTCGGTAACAGAAAGATAACACATGGGATTGTGTTTGTTCACTCGCACAAGGTATATAAACTTGTATGCAGTGCACAAGCAAACCAACAACTTAACGAATTAATCAAAATGTTCCCAATCAATCGTTAATGGTCCATGCAAATAATTCCGCTAATAATATAAAGTGCAATGTAGTTGAGTGTTCAGGTTACTCAGAGTAAATACCCTGCTATTATGTTCAGTCAACAGTTGGACTAAAACTATCCACTTAAATTAAAACTCTTCGTACTAACGTAATATTAACTTCCACTTATTAGTCTATTATTTTACAAATGATAAATTATATATGTTTAAGGTACTCAGCAGGTGCGTTTCTCCCATTTGTAAATTCTGTATTAGCCTAGACACCACTGACCAATTATACAAAGTAAAGTCTCATACGTACTTTCAGTAATAATGTTACAGAGTTATTTGACCAACAAATTAAAATGTCTCGTTCAGATCCATGAATCTGAATTATGTGGAGCTTCAGTAAGTGTGCTTCTATTCCATAACCTTAAAAGGATGATAGTACCTGATAAAACATAAAATCTTATGATTGATCTTGTTTCCTAGAATCATCAAGATGAAAGTTCAACATCAGTGCTTTGTTCTAATTGTTTCTAGTTGATATGCAGTTAAACAGCATGTGAATCATTTCACTGTTTTCATACAGTTCTCCTATCATTGTTTCAGAATTCTGTTTTAACAGTATACTACCAATTCATTTCTCTTTATGTTGGTTTCACTTATTATTGCTATTCTCAGTCTAGTTTTCTCTATAAATCCAAACAAATACTTCAGACATCACTCACTACTTTTCTAAAGCATCACAATTTAGTTCATTTGGTTATTTTAAAAACCTATTATCTGTATGATTTTCACTTACTTTCTCTCCTTTTCATATCAACAATCATCATGATCTGATCTCTATATATTCACTTGAAACAATAATACTGTACATGTAATACACAGTTTATATTAATAACCACAAAACTAATCCATATGTTTTTTTACCATTGAAAATCCGATTCTTGACAAGCAACAGTTGCTATATGTGTTTTTAAAAGGGAAAAATCAACATCTGGTGTAAATTCATCTTGTTTTATTGAACTGATTAAAGTGAACTAAATAATTATTATCCGAGTCTGATTTTTTATTAATGAAAGGAATAATGTTATGGGTATGGTCAATATTTACGAATGTATAGTCTTTCAGTAGTGGTCCATCAGTATGTACTTTCCAGTTTACATTATTTACGGCTAACAGCGTAAATAGATTTGTTACTCTGGAGCCTTTTTTTAACTGAGTTCACTACTTCTCTTATTCTTTTTGAAGATCATCATCCCATCACTACTCATGGGAATGTAATATAAAGTGAAAATTTACCTAAATCAAGGTGGGTAGTACTTTACAGCCTGTTGTAAATCACGTATGTTTTAAACTGAACAGATTGTTATCTAAGTATTTTTTTAAGTGTAATATAACAACATGAATCGATATACATATATCTGGGTTTTACGTTGCGTATGACTGACTGATTACAACTCATCCTCGAGGAAAGAGTGATTTCCGTCAGTATATTACACTCTTGAGAGTATTATATTACTGTTATGTTTTAATTTAATTTGAAAGGATTCAAATTATTCTGCAGTTGATATTGTTAAATGAAATTTGGTTAGTCTTGTTTGGTATATCGACATCCTATGCAGATTGCTTCAATAAAGCCACTGTGACACAAGTGGATATAAAATAGATGGAATATGGTCAGCGTTTAAATCCAGAACGAGCGTTTCAACCTATTTGGAACTCGTTTAATACAAACAGTACTGAGTTCGTGTCCAGAAGTAAACAACTCTGGGATCCAGGTACACCCTGCTGACGAGTACCATATATGAAGAAACGCCCATCTTAGATTTAACTGCTAGTCATTTTCCGTTCAATCAAATATGTTCCCAGATTTTATTTAAATTTCGTTTATCAATTTGACCTTTGCAGGTACTCAATGCATTTCTCTACATACTTTTCCTTTCATATTTTCGTTGAATAAAATTGTGAGATATAAGTGATTTAAAGAGATTGTTTTGATTGATTGTTAGTTTACATCTTAGTTCCTCTATTCAATCTTTTTACACCTAATTAGCTCAGTTTATTCAAAGAATAGAAATAAGCATATTCATGCTCACACCAATATCTTTTCTTTATCACCTTCCCGTTATTTTGTACAGAAAACCAAATCTAACCGATAAGAGGATTTAGATGTGATCATTTTTCATTTTTTACACAATTATATCATCAAACGATTACTATTATTTGTCATCTTGTGTCTGTGACGTTTATTTTAGTTTCACTGAAATTATGGACTGATCAGTGTTAAATCACCATTAAAAACGTGAAACGTGCGTCTTTGACTTTCCTACTAGCCACTATCCAATATAAGCTTATTCTAGTAAGCTTCCTTTTATCATTGAGTTTTAAATAAGCAAACAAAGAATTTCACGAATCTTGAAAATTTATGTTACGGTGTACATAAATCTTATTAAATTTGTTTTAACTAACTGAAATGTGTCATAATTTTATTTGTTTCATTAGGTTGTACTATTCCACAAGGTTTTGTAATAGATTCTCTTATTGGTTTTATTCAAGAACTTGTTATGAATGATGATCCAGAACATCAATGGATTGAGAAAATACGCACATCAAGAGCATCAAATGAAGCTAGACAACGTTTATTTAGTCGTCTTAGTGGTAAATTTATTGAATATTTGTTATTTTCTAAAAAGAGAATTTCATGTTTAAATATCTATAATAATTTCCATACTTGGCAAAACAATTTTTCATTGTTTTAAGTTGGGATTTTCTAAAGATCAAGCTGTGTATCTTCACTACTCACATTTAAATCAACGACATAACGAATCTATAATTCAGATGTAGCTTTTGAACTACAGATCATTTAGAGAAGATCCATTTGAAAAACCTACATGTAACTAATAGTAAGTTGTATACAATGGTCAACGAATTAATGAATGCCTCCTCTATTTTTATGAATTATTCATTATTTAAGGTGAATTTTTAGTGGGGCCCGTCATTTCGCGTCGTTTAAGTCGGACAATGTTGTCGAAAGGGCTCTCCCCTTTAGTGGCCCTAGATCTGACTCCAATGTGATTGTAATGATGATTGTTATTGAAATATATATGTCGCCTATCCTCGTGTATAATCATCGACTTTAATCGTGTTAGTCAATAACGGAATTAAGTAAGTTAAATAACGAGAATGGACTTTTGAATACATATATTTCGTATATAAAGCGAATGGAATAGAGAAAAGAGAAACGATGCAGAGTGGAGATGGCTGGTAAGCCAACTCCTCTTTAACCAAGCATTAATCAATATTTATAGTCACACAAAACTAAGTTACAGACATGTGATGAGTAATGGGATAAGAGATGTACACACACCTAAGCGTTCATATAAAAACAGTCAAGATTGATAAGCGAATAGATAACAAGGTCAGAATGTGACTCAAGTAGGATGGATAGAATGGGCTGTTCGAAACACTACAAATTCAGACAATTCAATAAAAAGAATTCTATTTTGTAGAGATTTCATTTACTCAAGTTGTCCAGTGGTATTTATAATGATTTAATAAACATAGTAGTTTATTGAAAAATAGGAAAAAAGATTACATAATGAAGTGTTTGGAAATTTTAAGTATTAAAAGGTAGTTACACAACTGTTGGAAAGTTAGGGCGAAATGATAAGATATAATCAGATGTGCATGAGACAATTATCCACTTAGTGTATATGAAAGAAATCAGGAAAAAGTTAAAAATGTAAAGAGGATAATAACAAATAATGGCAACCAAAATCAGTCCATGACTTTATCTGTGAAAATTTAACAGTCTTCTAAAAAGCCCCACCTAGATAAGAAATCTGTGCACATTAGTGACTACCTATAAGATGCCATTCCTCAAGTTTTAGTTCAAAGCCGTGAACAATTGAGTTCAACTATGTCGGGTGTGAGACAGTTATTTACGGCATCCAATAAAAGATGGTGTCCCAGTATCGCGAATGAATTGAAGTTGACCACGTACAATTTCGGGTTCTCTCTTAGCGTTCGTGCACTAGAACGAAGGTTTTTAGTTCGATTTCTGGTGATGAATTCGTGGATCCCTACTACTGGGGAGTCCCGGATCAGTACAAAACAGCCTTCTAGTGCTTTCTAGTTTTCAGTGGTGATCAAATCAAAATCTTAGTGACTTAATCTATGAAAACTAAAAGAACAGATGAAAGTATTGACATCTGGTTTACAAAGTATTAAAAGTTTAAGTGTTAGGGTCATTGTAAAGCAAAAGCTGTCATATGTTGCTTTTATTATATAGTTCTAGAACTGCAGGCTAGCTTATTAGCACAACATTAGTAATAAAAGTTCACTGTGAATCAATCCTATCATAAGACACCACTAAGGTTTAATGTTGAAAATTAAACAGCCGCGGGGAAATAACGTTTTTATTGTTATTTAAAGTCATGTGTTCGATACTCTCTTTTAATCTAAACCACTTGATTTTGGTAACCAGAATCCTATCCTTGGTTGATGTAATGATTTGAGGACTTAGTCATCAGCCTTTTCCCTTACGTTTAGGTGACGTGTGTTCGAATGGGACCCGATAATGTGAGACATTGCATCCTATTACCCCATTAATAACCCCAAGTAACTAAACATACATTTTGTATACTAAATGTGACTGGACATGTTTACCTATTCGTTCTGATTTCTGGACATGATTATACAGATATTTGGTTAGCCCGATTAGGTCTAATGTTATGCCAAAACGACGACTAAAACCCATGCTCCGGATTTTGGGTCATAGGAGTCAACGCAACATCTGAATGTGTATACTAAATCGTGTGTGGACAACTTAATGTCATGTTGGTAAGATGTGAATGGTGGAATGGGATACAAAACTTCAAGAAATTGAACACTAGCCTTAATTGATGTAATGATATGAGGACATGATCCTTATTTATTTCCCTCATATTGTTGTACTCAATACCAATACTTATAATATTTATGCTTTTCAATGAGTTTTTTCTCCTGATAAGCCAGACGGCTTTCTGACTTATTTTGAGATAGCCCTATAACAGCCTTAATCTCCGATCATTTACGTGCCGTTACAATTGACTGAAAGTAAATAATTATCAGTCGTTCAGTATTCTTTATTTTTCTCCTTATGTCACTGAACGTTGAGTTGAGATCTATAGCAATATGATTACTTTATGAAAATACGTAATATAGGAAATTAATCCTTTCGATGTCTGTTTAAATGGTGTGAGTTCTCATTTTTAATAGAAACATCAAAATGTTTATGCGTTTGATAACTGTCAGTATCGATGTTTTGTTCTCTTCCATATGTCTGCAGGAGAGTTGCAACGAAAAATGGGTTTAAAGGTCCTAAACCTGGGTGGAAATTCTTTAATTGGGTATGTTTTTTTTGTCATTTGCATACTTCCCACTTTTTGTACGGTTGAAAAAATCCGTTTTTGTATTTTATTCACTAATTACGTAGTTTACTATGTTACACTACCACTCGATATAATTATCAAAAAATCTATAAGTGTAAGGTGGAGATTGTTGAGTTTCATTGAGATCGTTTTATTGATTGAAGTCCTAATTTCAAACACACACTAAATTGTTTAGCATATATATGAAGGTATTCAGATTTATTCACACTAAAATCCATTTTAGATTGTACCATTATCCTAACATAAATTTCTTGTGATATCTCCTAAAGGTACTTTGGTTTTTTGCATATTCCATTTTCCATTGCCTAAGTCATTATCACCAACAGCTGTGTAACATTCTAAATAGATGAACATATTATTTTATATCATCAGTTCTTGTTTTTAACCTGTTACTAGAAACTGTATATCTATTATATATATCTTAATATTTTACAAACATAAAATCTGTGTCAATTATTACAGTCAACATCGCAAATATATTTCTCAAGGCTATTCTTTTCTTGTGCTGATTCATCTGTAGATACCAACTTCATTTTGACCTAGAGGGTGAAACAGGCGTAGTTGTTCGTGGAATCGGAACAGCTGTTCGTTTAAAGAAGTATAATCCAGTAACAACTCCTCCAAATACCCCAACAGGAATTTCAAAGTATTTCACCAACTATATTTCTAGTTAATATTCGTGTTTTTTTTCCAGTCAATTTTTTGTTATTTTTAAAAAGTTGATGAGTTCCATAAAACTAATTATTGATTTTAAATACACATATTTCAACAGGTAACGAGGAACTAGTAACATATACGTATATCTACTTTGTAGTTAAGTGCACGAATAAGTTTGTAAAAAGATTACAAGTAATCAAACTGTTCATAGAGTCATTCTCTATGTGACACATCGATATATGTAACTACAAATTGAAGATAAAAGAGTTGAGGGTAATCGATGGTTACAGGCTTTTAGTAATATCATTAAAATTCATCCTTTGCTATTCCTGTGTTTATATGTATTTAGTAAACAGTGCTATTAGTTGTGACTTAAATCTGCTACAATTCTTATGAGTTTCTACAAGGTTTAATTTTAAATATAGTTTTCGTATAATGTAAAATGGAAAAGTTTTACAAAATTATCAAAGATAGTCAAACTTATTCATGTGGAAGTCAATGAAAATGAATTGATGTTGCATAATATAGTAAAGGTTATCAAGTATTTAGTATAATGATTTGTAAATAGAAGGGTGTTATTTCAATGTGATTAATTAAGTCAACAACCCAGTTCTTGTATTGGCTCAAAAAGAGGTTCACATCAGGAATTTTTGCACACCTGATGATATGGTAATTCAGCATTTCAAACCCGAACTCTGTGTAAAGGAGAATCATGCTCAATCTCTTATTCTCCTATAGTCTTAGCGCCCCTTTAAGTTTTACAAGTTGTAAGTGCTATTTCTTACCTTCCCCCCCTTCTCCTTTATTAAGTAGACAGTTATCTTTAGCTTTTTTTATTATAAATTATTATCTCTTATAACTTCAGAAACTATTACGAAACGTAAGGTCTTAATGATTTTGATTACTATGCTAAATGATTTGATCATTTTTACTCAATACTTGAAAACTGTAATAACATCGAAATAACACCTTTCTATTTATAAATTATGATACTAAAATTGTTATTATGAACCGATTAATATTAGAATACCATTGAAAACTTGGAAGCGCTGGAACTCCTTAGAAGTGCGCATCCACGATCCCACACACGTGATTCGGTCCCAAAACCTGTCTCACGTGTGAACCCTTAACCTCTGGGTCGAAGGATATTCTAATTTCAACAATTAAATTTCTGGTGATCTAGCATCCTTAACAAAATATCATATTGACTGCGTTTGCGTAACTTACCAATTTACTCAGAAATTTATTAATTCTCTTTGAACTGCTTCATGTTGAATTAATAGTGTTAAATAATTGTACATTAATTATATTTCTCTAATTCCTTAACTTTGAAAATCATTGATATTTGCAGGTATCAATGCCAAGGTTAGACTTGATAGTGTTAAATAAATTGAGCATTGGGTAGAAAGATAATAAATATACCTTTTGTTATATCTCAACGAGTAGAAAAACTGTATTTCTGGAGTTTCGTGACAATACAAGCCACTTCTTCAGAATAAGTAAATAACTGAATTAAATTAACACAAGTTTAAATAATAAATTTGTATTTAATTAAATAGTTTTAAGATACATTACATGACGCGTTGTTTTTATCGTGTATAATATTCTAAAAAGTATCACTTGAGTAACTAAACTCCTAAATAATTGTTAGCACAATGTATCTCCTTCAAGAATTATTTCAGTATATTCAGTCAAATTAATCCCTACAGTTATCTATATAAATAGTGTTTAAACACTGGTTGATAAAGTCATAAACAAAAGCTATTCTCTGACGTTTCGTAACTCAGTGTAAGCTACTTCTTCAGAGAATAAGCATGAAGAAGTGGCTTTTTTCCATCTGATATCATAACTTTTGTGTACAAATAAACCATTTGAAAAGTCAACAGTTGTAATTGTGAAACAGTTATCTGTCCTCTAAGTATATAAAAATTCTTATCACTATATCAACAAATAGGTTAGTTTCTTTAAGAATTTACTTTTAACAAATGATAAAGCACGCAATTCTTATTTATTTACACATTGAAATTAAAATAATTAGTCCCTTCTAAATAAATCAATATATTTGTAATATCACAATGAGTAAAAAACTTAGATTTGCTGACGTTTCGTAACCCATTGTAAGCCACTTCTTCAGAGAATAAATAATTTAATATAAATCTATTTAGAACAATTTATTCAATGTTCAATTTATTCGAAATTATCAAGTCAAACCTTGGTGATGATATCAATAAAAGTTATTCTGTTTCCTTCAACTCATCAAGTTTATTTTATAAATAATACTCACTGTCTGTTTCACTTTTTACTACATAATGTAACTTAAAAGTATTCCGCAAGTTTCTGATTTACATTATTATCAGTTCAATATCAAAATTATCGTTCATAAGTTACCAAAATATAGAACCTTAAGTTTTATTCTACTTCATTTCTGTCAATAATTTGGAATGATATTTGACTGTTAGCTAAATTTCATTTCTTCTTCACAATTTTTTTAGAAATAGTTCACACAACTGGGAATCTCCTAATGCATCATACAAGGAAAGTGGTAAGTTACCATAAATTTTCTCCTATTATTACATATATTAAAGCATAACATTAGTAATTTTACAACTCTATGGAATGTTCAACAAGTTTCAATAATCATCTTAATGCGTTAAAAATACTAAAAACAGTTGTCGCGTTTCTTAAAAACGAACTCAGTTATATTAGTTTAATCTTTTGTACTTGTGAGCATTGGATGCAAATAGTCGAAATAATTGTCTGATGCTCAATTTCCTCTCTTTCAACACACTAAATTCTTTATAGATCATGTAAATTTGTTGTTTATTATGGCGTTTCGTTAACTTATGACATATTAATTGGTCAAGCTTAATAAATTATAATGATGAACATTATGTAGTAAATTTATTTGGCAGTAAGCAACTGGTAAATAATTTCATACATAATTCCATTCCTTTCTTTCGTCTTCATGATCAGGAGTATATGTTCATCAAATTCAATGGCATTTTAATTGTAAATCTCTCTCATCATCTTTTTTAAACAATATCATCAGCGTAACTTGAGAGAGTATGATTTTTGTTGATAAATTCTTATAAGTTCAAAATAATTTTAAACTCTAATCAAAGTGAGGAGAATTTTGATCTTTACTCAATATCTCCATTAACTTTAAATTTGGTTACCAGGTTTAATTTCTATTTTTCTGTTCTCTAATTTTCATGAAATGTTTTAACAGTCACGTTGTGTATCTTATATAATGTTTGTTTTATGGGCCCACTTAATGTTAATCTAGATTGAATTTTTATATTGTTTTCTGACTAATTTTCAATCTAAATTGTTCTAATTCACTAAAGGTGGATATTTCTTTCTAAATTTTCATCATTTAGGTGTACATAACCTTCAATCACATGTCCCTCAAGCTTTAGAACTTGGCGTAAGTAACATATAATTTATCGAATATGTATTTTTCGCATGTCATGGAAGTCTTAATCTGTCTAAGAAACTACTTTCTTCTAAGTTTCGAGATATTGTAGTAAACGTTTCTTAGTTATTCTGTATACATTTATTGGTTTTTAAATAAGCAATGGTCTCGAAATACACTGGTACGGCCGAGGGTGGGGAGAGTCTACTCTCCCTCTCCAAATGCTCTCACATGTCCACGCGTATATAGCCTCTTCCAAGGAAGTCCTACTCATTGCCTTCTCGCGGCATTCTAGTTGTTTACGAAATTGAGAGGACGAAAAGCGAATGTCCGGCGCATTAACCGGGTTGGTGGTGGGTATGGAGGGTCCACCTAAGGGAGCTGGGAAACTCTGATTCCAAACCAATGGTGCACATGGGTCCAGTATCCTGAAGGAACAAATGGCGTATGAACCAATTATTGGCCATTGACTAACATGGGACTTCATCTCCTAATGTTGATCCACTGCCATGTGGATCAGACCTTTAATTTACAGGCTCCAAGTGTGGCCCCCTAAGAAAACCACCTGTTTCGATTTGGGTACCCGGACAGTATCAGAGCCCACACACAAATCAAATGATTTGTATAACGCATGTGTATTCGCTGTCTTCTCGTACTAACATTTATGTGTTCAAATAAATAAATAAGCAATGTAGCCTAGATTTGCCCTTTTTTATACTAAATATAGAGGAATATTGTCTTTAATATATATATCCCCATATCCAAAGTTATATTGTTTCACTTAAACGTCTGCGTGTGTTATAGTATGACTTAGTATTTTCACAGTATATATTTCACTAAGATAGTTATCGTATTTACAGCAGTTAAGTTTGCTCTAATTGGTAGACCATTACATTCTATGGGTTACCGCATAGGAAATATGTTGAAAATCAATCTGTTATTGGCTAGAAATTTTATTCTGACGATCCCTATGTCTTATTAGTGGCTGTTTGTCTTCAAAAAAACCAGTACTCTTATAAACAATCATTGTGATTCCATCTACCTTAAAAAATTATTATCTTATATAACACTATGTATCATGGAATATAGAAAGTGTTTTTCGTATTTTATCAACACGATAACATAAATCTATTCTCAGCGATTCATAAAATCTAAGATGTAGTCATTAAATAAGTTTGGTAACTTAGTTGCTTTTGTTTTCCTCTTCTTAAAACACTGTACTGATAATTTATATGCTGTTTAATTTACCATAAATCACCTCTCAGTGCTAATGGGGTATGGCAACTTGAACTAATGTACATACGTACCACGTTCTATTAAAACCTTTTAAATAGTACCTAACATTAGTTCACTTTACAAACTAATATTAATCTTGTTTGGGTCTTTCTGAAAACACACACTTGTGGTCTCATAAAAACCACCAAACTAGGGACCGTCAAATTTATCATCCCTAGGCCAGTGTCAGTCAGTCAGTCAGCTACAACGTAGGACCAGGCACATATATGCATCGATCCAAGTTGCCATACCTCATTAACACAACAAGATGGATACCGGATTCATAAAGGTAGTTAATTCAGAGGTGGTAATATATAAAAGAAAGATTGCAATAAGGATATAGTACAGGAAGAAAGAATTAGTTCGTAGAAAGAAACATATGAAGCGATTCTAATCTCTTAGTTTAAGGGAAGACAGAGAGTGTATACACCGACGCCAGTGAATCAAGACTAAATGGTTCACATTTTAAACCTTATTCTATTTTGATATGGTGTGATTTCCACGTCATTTCATTGATGAGTAACAGTCTTACTCTTGGTCTAAATGACGGCTTCTTAGGTTACTACTTATCACTATAATATGTATATTGGATACATTAAGAACAATGGCATAATTCCATTTGAAAAAAGAATAATTTCAAACCAATTTAGATAAACAAGAAAAATAAATTTTACCAACCATTGATAAATTTAAATGCCACTGTAGTTCCGTACTTACTGCCAGAATACAGCATTAGCTTAAAGACCAGTTTCACTAACGTATAAGTGATGACTGCATATTATTATAACAGTTCATATTTCCGTAACTCGGTGCTTGATCACGTGCACTACTAAAATGTTAATCGATTGTTATTCAAAGACCAATGCTTTCTGTTCTAAGATATAGCTGTTTAATTGTCCAAAGGTCAACTATTACGTTAGAAAATAAAATCGAACTACAAATATTTTTGTTTCAGTTTTCATAAACATTAGTCCATTGGAAGTTTCACTCCACTAACCGACTTTAGTTAGATAACCGCTTAAAGTCGGGAAAACAATTTCCACAGCACCCTGTAATAATAGTCATCACATGTCTTCTAGTAACCCTATTTAATGTGGGAATTCCCAGAGTTCTAGTGGAAACTTGTGATCAGTGAAACTCGACCACGTGGACTATAAGACGAATATCATCAATAACAATGAATGATGGTCGTAAATTAACAGAATTTAGAAACTTTAACCACTAAATACCAAATAATTGGCCTGTAGGTTAAGCGCTCACCCTGAAGTCCGAAAGTTTTGGCATAAACGTCGATCTTTACTACTACCACAAAAAACGGCTTACGATTGGTTTTTGATCTCTACTGATTGTCTAGTCAAGGTTAGTTCATGGTGTAAAACTTCAAACTAAATAATCACCAATTTACGCAAAAAATTTTTCTTCCTATTTAACAGGAATTTCCATTCCTAACAATATCTCAACCATTGCCTGGTATGATATTACATTTTGGTAGTTTAGTTGCATCGAAATCTGTACGATTGCTGGATAAAAATTCTCCAGGTATATGGTTTCTGTCTTTTTTGTTGTTATTCATTTACCAAAATAATACGTGTTGTTAAATGCTCGACAACTGTTCATTAAAAATTGTGCGGTTATTATTTATTATGATAAATTTGCTTTAATTGAAATTAGAGAATGATATCTAAATGTGTTGGTCATTAGTGTAATAGTTTTCTTTTTGTACATAAATGCAAGTTTCTTTCATGTAACTGTTATAACTTGTGGGTTTTGGCCCCTATCAACGTATAATGTAATGATACTGACAATTAGAGAACAGTGAATTATTGACCTGACCAATGACACATAAAACCCGTACGAGCACTTTAGAGTTTTTATTGGCCCTTCTTCCTGCCTAGCCCTGTCCGTTAAATCCAGAACACCAATCCCAGTCTCTGCGATATGAATCACCTATTTCAAACATACCTGGTTTATATACCAACCAGACAGATCACATCGTACCATAAAATAGGAAACAACGTTTGTACAAGATTTAGTCAAAAGTGGCTGTGAATGTGAGAGACTGTAATTAATGGACTGGACAGAACTGAAGAATGGTAAATCGTCCAATATTAGTTCATAGGTCAAAATAAAGCTTCGAATAAGAGGAACACGAATATGAATAGTTCGGTTACTTAACAATTATACGATAAAAATATACGTATAGTTTTAGTCCAGAAATGGATTACAAGAGATTACCATCCATTATTCCCGCTGGGATATAACAGTAACAATAACTGATAGTTATGTTTGTATTAAATATATATACTGAATTGTTTCTTTTATATTTATACTTCTGGAAGATCAATGCTTCTTCCGCACTTTTGTTGTCTTATTAGGTTTCATAGTTGAATTCATGAGATGATCTAAGCTAGACCACCATCAACTCATGAATTCAACTATTAAAATTATTACAATCTCGATTAACCTTCTTTCTTATGTTTCATCATATCGGACATAATTTTTGAAGTGTTCTGTGTGTATATGTATGTGTCAACGGCTGTACTATCGAGTTCGCACTAGTTTTCGTTCTTATAAGATTCATATTTTCCTTTTAATTTAGTTCTCACCATATTTTAATCATATCGACTGCATTAAGTATCAACAACTTCCTCCTTTACATAAGAACTTTCGTCTAAATTTAATCGAATAGTTTGGGCTCCATTCTTATGTATTCAAGTTATTCTCAGTGTTATGTGATTATTAAATAGAGATTATTAGTCAATTGGTCAGGTTACGAACTGTGATCAACTGAGGTTGCTGAGACTTGCGTTATTCATAGCTAGTCACTATATGCCGATGAGGCAAACAAATGAAGAAATGGTACTAGTTCATGAATTGACTGATTGTTAGAGTGAATTATGCCGAAAGATGTAAGCATCCTGATCTGCCTCCACGTGGTAGTCTTAAAATATGGTCAGTCAATCATACTCAACATTAAACAAATTTGCTTAAGCCTAAGTCGCCGCAACAAATCTATAGAAGATGGAATTAACACCAGAATACCATGGGAGTTAAAATAAATGTAGTAGCACTGGTAATAGAAAAGACTGTATATGACAAATATCCTTTGTAGGAGAAGAAATGAAAAACATGTATATGTATGAAACCGTAATTTAATTTTCTCTTTCACCGAGTTGATGCGAGATTTAGTAACTTCAACCAATACACACTCGTGTCAGGTTCTCTATTGAAAACAACCGACTGACTGAATACTCCTCATATAGAAAAATCCAAAGAACAGTTTACTACGACCTCTGAATAAGGCTGTAAAGTGATGTTTATTTCTTATGAATCCATAGATTAATGATTTGGTCATTCAATTCCCTCATCATGGACTCACACGTTTCACTTATACATTGTTTCTTATTTAAATTTCAATGAATACAAATTAAAGTAAGACAGGTCAAATTATATAACAGAAAGCGAAAAAATTATAGTCTGAATGTTTTCAAACTAAGATTGTAAAGAAATGTAAATAATAGAATAAGATAAAAATTTATGGATATAATAGCAACTCACATGCTATTCAGTTTGCTCTCATTTAACTCAGTTAAACTCTTTTGTTAACTTAGTGGACAAAGTCATCCGTACTATAACAACTTATCGTACCTTTATAAACTATTGTGCTTGTATGAAATATGTATGCTTGAATATTGATTACCGCCTATGCATATATTCATCGTGCTAGCTTTATTATTAGCTCCTTAATTGATTCGATGATCCATTCATTTCCTTATATATACACATGTACATTTAATACTCTACACTCTCGGTTCTCTGACTCATTCATTCATCTCTGCTTTGTGGTCTGAGTTATCTACTAAGAAAACTGTAGTCGCTGCTTCTCTTTGCCTTCTGATTTCAAAAACCGTTGAAGATTATATGGTAACGGTTACGAGGGTGATTGGTCAACGAAGCACAGTCACTACAATCTTATTTATAAAAACTAAATCAACGACAATGTAAACAGTCATATTAATAACTTTTTTCTATACTATACATAAATCTAACGTTGGATCATGTACAGTTGATGAATCTAAAGTTACAATTCAATAAAATTTAACACCATTTATCAGTTCGAATTTGATTTATAAATAATATGTCATGAATAGCTTAATTCTATAGGATCACATTCAGTTATATACTATTTAACAGATATTCTCATAATTCCTCCCTGTCTTCCCTTAAACTAAGAGATTAAAATCACTTCATATCTTTCTTTCTACGAACCAATTCTTTTTGTACTATATCTCTATATGCAATCTTTCTCTTATATATTACCACCTTTGACCTAACCACTGCTATGAATCCGGTGTTCATCTTGTTGTGCTGATGCGGTATGGCAACCTGGACCGATGCACATATGTGCCTGGTCCTACGTTGTAGTTGACTGACTGACTCTCATAATTCCATGAAATTCATTCTAATGCTTAAAGGTTAATTATTCTCCTACTGTTACATAAGTATGAATATACATTGGATTTATACATTGACAGGGTTTTTTTCATGTTCTTTAGCTAAACTAATTAACGGCCAGTGTAGGTAACCGGGAATAATGTCTTGTAAAATTTATGTTATAGTAAACTTCACAATAAAATGGATTTTAATGATTAAATCTACTTTTAAAAAAGTGTGGTTTCTTTTCTATATTATTCTATATGGACAATTTTTACATGGATTTATAATGAGAAGTAATCAATCAGATCCTGTTTTTTCCCCGATTGTAGGGAAATGGCATTTTTTTCAAATAAGAAAAGTCATTTCATATGAAATTTCTATGGAGACTAACTAGTTCTCCTTTCAAATGAACTGGCCATCAGTTTAAGATTTCCTTCAAAAGAACTATTTTTCATACTTCTTCCATTTTTTTTTCAAAACTTTTGTAATTTTATTTCTGTTGCTTTTGAACTTAATAACTTCTCAACATTCATCTCTTGATTCTTACGTAACTACCATCCTATTGACCATCCGTTAAAATTCTGTTCCTTCTTTGTTTCTTACATTACGCAACTTAGCAACTTCTTGATCACTTTGAATATTAATAATCCTCTTTCTTCCAATTAATCAATGTTAATTTAAATGTCATTATGTAATTATTACGTAACGTATCCACTCGATGAGTATTATATTATTATTGTAAAACGTATATATATTAGTGTAGAGCCATGATGAAAAACTAATTGAAAAGAAATTTCTTCGCTCAGTTCGTTCCTTCTTTATTGAGAAATACATAGATGATGGCACTTTGGTGGTTTTTTTCTCTAAATATCGTATGTCAATTATAATCAATCCATCATTATGTTATATAAGTGTTGAACTGAATACTAGTTCTCACTGAACGATTGCTTATATTACATACTAAAATTAGAGATCAATCAATCATAGGACTAACAGTAATAATATTTTAATACTGTATGTCTTTATGTAAATCCCTTTTTCAAAATAAATCAAACAGTGAATAGATTTCTCAGATTTATCTACTTTACACAAATACCAATATAATTCATAGATAGGTCAAACTATTTAGTTTATTGTAACATACATAATTCAGTTAGTCAGCAACAACGTAGAACTTAGTATGTACGTACATCAGTTCGAGTTGCCATACCACATTAGTACAGAGATGCAGTTGTCGATTCAAATCTCATAGTGGTACAGATAGTAAGAGTATACCTAATTCAATTTACATTTTATCATATCTCTATACACAACTTTAGTATTCACTATTATTATATATAATAGAAAAATATTTTTTCATTTATTTCATAAATATCAGCTGGAATACAATTTCGAGATGCATGGTGGCTTGAATTACGTACTGAAATAGTTGCACATATGCGTAGTATTGGATGTGATGCTGTTCTAGCATATCGTGAAGAATGTACAATCTATGAAGATGTTTGTATACTTCAAAGTTATGGTACAGCTGTACAAATCAATCCTAAATGGATTAATGATTTATCATACAAAATTACAACTACAAATTCTCTTGGTCATATTTCTGTAACTTTGGCAAAAGCTAGTGAAAAAATTTGTGAATCTATGTCATGTAATTTTGTTAAATGTTTAATTTTGTTTATTTGTTTTTTGATCATTTTTAAAAACACTTGGACTACAATTTATGAATAAACCACTTAGATTTAAATTAAGGAGTCTTGGGTTTTGGCACGAAATTCATTCATCTATATGATTAAATATCATTTTGGCACTATAGCTGATGTCAATTCGGAATAAAAGTCTTACATTTAATTCCTAACCGTAACTTCTAAATCCCAATACAAATTAGATAGATGAAACTTTCGGTAATGTTCATCCCAATATCAAATTCACAATGGAATATGAAAGGAAAATGTGTTTCCTTTCTTAGGTTTAGTTATCAAGTTTAGCAGTCTCCTTGCAAAACCAATATGATAAAATTATCATATTTAATTTACGTATAATCATAAACAGTTATTTCCCCTCATGTTTTTGGAATAAATGTTATACGAATCCGTAACATAAGAAAATTAACTCTATAAACAACCTGTTTATCAAGTTTAAACCTGATCTCTTGAAATTTCATATTTTTCTAGATGATTCGAGCACGACTAACTTGCTTCACATTCTTTAGATTCAAGCTTCAAAAACAGTTTAGGGCTTGTTCCTGAAGAGTCTATGAATAGGGTGTCCATTGGAGAGGAATCGGTAAACAACTTCTCATTGGAGTGACTCACTATGATCCAAAAATCAAAGTCTCTTATCTAGTATTTAATGTTAATTTTCAAAAAATGAGAAGTGGACATGCCATCATCAGTAGTAAAGTCTTCACCTATCACTTTTCACGTGTCTAAGTTTGTTTTTTTATAAGTCTATTTGAAATTTACTTTTGTTTCTCTTTTCTTTACAAAATTGATTATAAAATATAATAATCTATTTGTAGTATCAACTCTGTGATCGAAAATATCCAATTCTTGTTTACTGAAAATCAAATCCTTGTTAATAAAAGTAGAGTAAACAGTACTATGTTTCACTATAATTACCAATGTATGGCCTTAACAAATATACAATCCTATCTGACAGTCAGATGAGTTTACAAGTCCTCCTTGTCGCCTTGATAATGTTTATCACAAACAATACGTCACATACACAAAAAGGATGATTGTTTTGAATATAAGGCAAACAAACTGGTCAAGTGCCTCAATAAAAACGATCCAAAGTCATTGAATCAGTTTTTTTCTCGTGTTATATGTTAATATTTCACGTTATTAGATCATAGAATTTCGAGCAATGTTGCCACGGAATAGTGACTTGTGGGTGGATAAACGTTAACCTTATGGAAATATTCTGTTTAGATACTTGTCGACAAACTTTAGTTTTGACTATACGTGGTCTCATTTTTACAAAACTTTGTTAAAAGAAGTCAAGCCAAAAGCTTTCGATCATCCTTAGTTTGGTAAGATCAAATATAAATTTTAGAGGAGATGGACATACTTTTACTGGTCAAATGGTAAATGGATGTAAGTTTGTGACTTAATGGTGTTGGCCATGTAGAGACATCTATCTGGAGAAAGATGATGGAGAATATACACAGCTCAGGTGTTTACGAAAAAGATCAATTAGCTAAGTAGGACCCAGATAAAAGGCAATAAAGTAAAAATACTACTTTGTAATTGATCTTTGTGTTATAACAGAGCGAACTTGATTTTCGGGTTATTATTGAATGGACTTTCTTTTCTATAATTACTGTATACATATAGATATATATATATATAAATATCACTTATCACAAGCTTTAAGTGTACTCATAAACTACTGTCATATGAATTGTTACTCCTATTTCGTTCTCTACCTGTTATTTACCGTCTTCTCTACACATAACCACTTTTGTTCATTCATAAGTGTTATTTTTTTCATTTTACGGTGTGATGCTGTTTGATATGTCCATGAACTACATCTGTTGGAAATATACATAAAATAGAGGCTGGTTTCTACCTGTAGTCTTAAGAGCAAGGCATGCAGAGAAAGTAGCTAAGAGTTGACCATTAGGAACGTAGCTGCCGGCCCAAAGTCAGTAGTGCTGGTCGGGCGTTTACTTTGCCTGGCCAACGACGCTAAGCTATATAGTAAGTAACGGACCAAATTATAGGTAGGATTTTGAATAACTTCTCAGTTGTAAGAATTTAAAGAATTGTTCTGCTTAACTCATTGTTCTTAATTCTCTAAAATTATGAGGTAGAAGAGCTTATCATCTAAAATTCAAAAGTTAATAATATGATTATAATGGACAAAGAAACAGCCATTTCATTATGATGAAATTCTCCAATACAATATATACTACTGCTCAGTAGTCATTGTATATATATATATTGGTTTACTAAACGGCAGCTATTTTTTCAATATCATTAGTAATCAGTAGCATTCTCACTAATTGAACCAGTGATATTCTATTCCCACTACTTCACTTTATTACAAGTGATTTATTGGACCAGACAGAACTAAAAAACATGAATAAATGCCTCCGTCTATTACTGCTTACAAATAAATTCGTTCACACAAACGGGTGCGTGAGAGACTAAAGCAGCAGAAGTATGGCGATTGATTTCTCTTCTGTAGAATACTCCATTGTATCTGTTTTATGATTCCATACAATCTGAAAAATGACAGTGCACAAAACTCATAAAAATTCTAAGAACTGACTTCTTTTTAAGGTGCCATAGGTATCATTGGTTCTTTTTACTGCCTTACACCTTTTCTGATTAAAACATGTTCACATTTTCATGTCAGTTTTACTAAGGGTCTATAATTAAGCTTGGGGTTACAATAATTGACTATTATTATTATTATCATTATTGTTATTATATTACCTTTTAACTATTACGCAAATTTAGCTTGTTTTTCTGCCCCCAAATGCCCTGGTATGTCTGAGAATGCTCTCACGCGGCCACGCGTAAACAGACTCTGCCAGGGAAGTCCTACTCACTGCCTTCTTGTGGTGGGGGTGTTGTTTACGAAAATGAGAGGACGAAAAGCGAATGTCCGGCGCTTTAACCGGATCCCAAACCAATGGTGCACATGGGCTCCAGTATCCTGGGGGAAAAATGGCGTATGAACCAATCGTTGGTCACCGGCTACCATGGGAATGCATCTCCTCGCAATGCTCCACTGCCTTGTGGATCAGACCTTTAGGTCAAAGGCTTGGGGTGTGGCCCCCTAAGAAAACCACCTGCTTCGGTCTGGACACCCGGGCAGTATCACAGCCCTCACATGAATCGAATAATTTATGTGGCACATATCTACTTGGTGCCTCCTTGTACCAATGTTTATGTGTTTAAATAAATAAGTAAGCTTGTTTTTCTACAGGTGACCAAACATTCATTTTAGAAATAGGTGGTTAAAATAATTCTCCGTGTTGATATCATCTACTTATAAGTAGTATAAAAATATTGACACAATTTGAAGGATTCTTTCCATTCCGATTATGTCAAGCATTTTAAAAATTATTTGTATTAGTTTCACACAAGTATTGTGCTTTTAGTCATGTTATTTAATGTCAGGTAACCACTAACAAATGTTAACACATTAAAACTTATTTTAACAAATACCAACTTATAGGTTTTTTAATTCACTTGGTATTGTTTTACTTGAATCTTCCCATTGATGTTTTAGGACTGAAATTGATCAGTCTCTTATTAATCGCGTATTTACGTCGGGAAGTTGTTTCTATAGCATTCAACCATACACATTCATCACCCCACCTGGTCTCACTGCACAACATACAACATAATATACTCTGCCTTGAAATCTTTGTGAAAACCATTCAACGGCATCGAAATAGAATTTTTTTAAATCCAGTGTTATGAATTCAAGTTACCAACTCGTAATTTAAATGCTTTGAATACAAGCGTGTTGTGTGAAATAAACACATGATTGTTAATAAACACTTAGGAAAATTGATTGAGTAAATAATAAAAATATCAACATACCATCAGTAAAAACCGTATCTCAAATTATGGCAAACTATGGAGGGATTTTCCTTGATCGGATACACAGTTTGAAAGACTATTTAGGCTTTGACCATACAATTGTAAATATCACCATGTACTTTTCTGTATCCTAAACCCTAAGCCAGTACAAATACTGTCCTCATTAGTTATCTTATTCCAACATAGAAGAACGAAATGGGCACGGTCGTGTCCTTCATTTAGAATGGTCGTTTTACCTCGTTCACTGTACAAATTAAAACCTAAGTTAGACATAAATCAGCTGATTAAGCCATAGGGAATTCACTATATATCAGAACCCATCGGAGTTATAACGTTCCATTAATATAAAAAAGTATATGTTGAATGGATCCCTTCTCATTTTAACTACCTTATGGAACAGATATTTTTTAAGGGCAGCATCGAAACACCTCTTTTGTCAAGACATTTGTTGAAAAAAGACTGACTCACTTGAAATGTTGTACTACTTTGTCGAAAAACATTTAGCTCAATATTCTCAAATATATATTATGAAGCTTAAAATTATTTATTTGCTGTCAATGATTCTAGATATTTTAGACTGTATGTAGACTTAAGAATAGTGTATAAAATTTATTTCAAATAAGTCAGTTTTACGAAGTAGTTCATTATAACGTTAACCTTGAGATCTTGAATAATTACTACTGGACTAAAAGTATTTCAATTTGTAATTTTGATTTTTGTTTCTTCAAAGATGTATTAAATTAATTGTTCGGATATTCTATCTTGTGTTATCTGTTGAGTTGTAGTTTGTAGTTAATTTCTAAATGAGTAATTTACATTTCGATTACTTTCATCGGTCATTAACTGGTCGTCAATCATTTAATTATACTACTTTTCAACATTTTTTTTGTAAACAACTCTGTGACCTAATACATATTTGTTTCTTTTTTTTTAAATTTTTTTATATTCAGCATCTAACTATTTCACAACCATTGATCAATGTACTACAAAAACGTCTTGTACTCGTAGTTGTTCTCCTGAATTCACTACCGCTAAACATTCTCTTTCTATGTCATCATCAGAAACAACTCCTGTCCCTTCGCCTACGTCTTCATATAACAAAGAATCTTATAAAGAAACAACACCTGATAAATATCTTTCACATAAAAAAATATTTCATGATATCAACAACTCAGTCAAGTAAATATGACGTATTTTAGTAGTTTTATCTGGATTAAATTGTTCATACTAATTTATAAGGTTATTGGACTTTACATCATATTTTCTTCTTCCATTTTCCATGGTATTTTTGCATTAAGAAATATCCAGTTTTGTGTGACAATCCAAAAATAGAATAAAACCATGAAGTCATAGACTGTTACATTTATCTATACTGATAGGTGCAGACTATCTGGTTGCGGTCTGCGCAATTTTCGTAACCAATACTTGGGTACGTCGGATAACATAATTCATAATTGGCCGTATTGACACTGATGTATTCACTCTTCGTTTTCCTTTAGATCTTAGCTTTTAAGGTTATACTTTATATTCCATTAATTCATATTGTCTGTCTCTAATGTATTTTGCCAACACTGTAATTGTTGAAATTCCCACTACTCTGTGATTTATCCTGATAATTCGATCTCACCGCGTCGATATGTTGTGTCCACTTGATCCACTGCAAATATATTTATCGGATTCTACATTGCTTATGACTTACCATAAATAATAGTCTGTTGTTTCGGTCGTATAAATGTAATATCTGACCTACAATTAAAGTACATCATTTTGTTTACTGTTAAACATTTTAGAAGTTCATTAACAGTTAATAATCAATAAGTCCAATGATAAAAATTTTATGGTGGAACATTAGACATTAGTCTTATTGTTTTTGTCAGTCCGTCACAGGCAGCGTAAAACCCTTCACATATATGCATTGATTCAAGTTGCATCATCTCATTAGCACCGAATGATGGATCTACCAAGCTGAGTTCCAGAACAGTAAAGGTAGTAACAATATCTGTAATAATAGTAGTAGTAGTAGCAGAAGCGATTATGCATAGATAAATGAATAAAAAGATTACGTGACTATGAATCGAAGGGAAGACAAGTGTGAATGCACTTAATCCATTGCAACTGATTCTGAGTTATGTCACTCAAAATATATAGACATTACTTACGATAATCACGCGGATCCCAACCAAATAGTCTACACCCATCTGCATGGCTCAGTCCAATTGTCAATGGCTTCATGGGGCGATGCCATTTATTAGTTTGGCCGTCCCAAGCTTGCTTTTAGCTTACTCTTAGACCGGACAACATCACTCATCAAGGTAGGTTGTCATTCCTAATATTGTGTTTGTTATAAAAAAGTTAACCGCTGATATGTTACTGTAAAATACGGTATTTATTATTCACTAATGTCTTCACATGTATTTTATTTTATTTTTAAACTATTCAATTTCTGCTATCGTTAATTCTGCGATTACTTTAATTTCTTTGAATCTCATCTTGATGACCTTTTTTGTTGCATCATATGTAAATTTAGCAAATCAAACTGATGAATACCTATGTCACATCTTTCATTGTTTTAAATTAACTGACGTCCATCAGTCTGATCAATATGCAAAACGAACAATTTATGCACAACATTTACTGTACTATCATAGTGATCCAGTTTAGATTTTGGTATTTCGATGCTAAGATCCACTCACTCTCATTGTGTTTCACTGTACCTTTTAATTTCTTATTAAACTTCACTGTACTCTTTTGCAGTTTCATCTGTCAGGTGTTTTGCTGTCACGTAGTCGGAGACATTTGTTAGTGTCTAGTCTAACCACACTTAGTGGTGTGAGCATTAGTTTCTTTATGATTGTTAGTACGCCTTTCTGGTAAGTAACAACTAGCACAGTTTAGTGTTTCTTACTAATTGGTTCCAAATTGTGAACATAATGTTAGCTAATACTAGTGATCATATTGTATACTGATCAATAGAATTCTATCAGGAATAAGGAACCAAGAAAGTATGATATCTACTAATCAATATATCGGCCAAGTTTCATTCGTAAAGTTAGTTAAGCGATCATATTCACTAGACAGTTGTCTTCTAATCTTTTCGTTTAAAATTTACACTTTTCTGAATTTTTTATAAGATTCTTTAATGATGGATTTTTGTTCAGCATTGCTTTTTTAACTTGATTAGAGTCTACCAAATAGATCAACCAACTAATACTGAATATCATATGCATAACACAGATTCGACTGAACCAAATTTCCTACTGTTGACAAGACTAATTAGTGTTGACACATATTCCTCTGTTGCATTTGTTCTTTAATAAGTCTATTCGTAGTGTATCCTTACTTAGTTTTACTGTAGTTTGGATACTCTGATCAATAGTCTTGACAGAAATTGGGGGTCGAGTATAGAGAAGTCATGATATATGCATTAAATACTTCATTTGCAAATTTCCACCATTTCTCCTTCACATTCTAGATTATTCTTCCAATTCACAATTCCTTGCTAATTCCGTTTCTGTTTTCTTCGAGTCGACCTTCATAGCCTTCTGCTCCCATGTTTTCCACTCCCGATTGTTGTTACATACTACTTATGTCGACAGACATAACTAGCATACACCATACCTGTGTATGTCAGTAATTTACTTTATTTCTGCATTATCTTTATCCACATTGCCGCAAACATTTTCTTGGCCATGAATATTGCTATCTTTCTGCACTATAGTTTAACTGGAATTTGTTCACAATAATATTTGAAAAGGTGACAGTGATTTTTATTGATAATGGTTTTCAGGTCAAATCAAATCAGGTTTTATATATAATTGAACACTAATGGCCATTATAGTCTCTTTTCTTCATATTTACATTGGTCGACAGACTTACAAGTAGTACGTCAAAATGTGTTGATTTTCCCAGGTGATGGAGATGACTTGTTGCTCAAGTGGATGTTAAACGTTTCTGCTGCTAATGTTGTCGAGATGGATGATGAAAACTTTACAACTAAACTACCCAATCCAGGGGATGAAACTTTACTAGAATTTTTCCGGACACATGTTCATCTTCAGTCAGCTAAAGATGTCCCTCTAATTACAGCAAAGATATTGTCTGTCAACACGAAAAAGATTTATAAATGTGGCGGGTTATGGCTGAGTCACTTTGGCTTGTGTTCACTTCAAAGTGGTTTATCAATTTTTTGTACTTAAAAGTGGCTAAACAACTTTCTTGGGAAGACATCTGATTACGTGTTAGGGATTCACTAACCTGTTCCCAGGATTGATACTAAACTATTCTAGAGAACTTACTCAAAACGATAGTTTTTATAAGGTTCTCTTTATGAAGAATCTATTGTTTAAAGAATGCTGCGAGATGGTTAGTTTATGACAAGGTAATGCTGGATACTGTTTAGTGACCCTTATATCTGACTCCAGTTTGATCGTTTCTGATCACTACTGAGATAAACATGGTGCCAATCCTCGTATACAATTATGGACTTCATCCGCGTTGGTGAATAACGGAATTTAATAAGCCAAATACGAGAATGGATTTTATATATGTATATTTCATGCACTAATTATTGATTTGAACAGGCAATCAAGAAGACGAAACGAAAAGGGAAGAGCGAAGTAGATTGGAGAAGGCGTGTGAGCCGACTCCCTTTAACTAAGCGTTTTCTATATTTACAGTCACACAAAAATAAGTTACAGACATGTGATAAATATGATAAATAGTGTACACACATACGCTCATATAACAACAGTCAAGGTTGATAAGTGAACAATTAACATTGTCGAAGTGCAGCTTGAGAAGAATTGGTAAATTGGACTGTCCAGAAGCTAGAATAAGTTATATGGGCTTAACATAGTAACCGACACTGCAAATGGTTATCCTTACTAGACTAGTATTTTTTACTCTATCACATCCTCATGCATGAATTTTTTGAGATCTTATGAGATATGGTTCATAATAGAAGCTACTAAAGTTCTCCTGTAGTTAAGCTAATGTCCAAATTTTCAGTGATTGTAAAGTCCTGAGCTTCTCTCTGGTCCCTCAAGTGTATTTATTTGAAATTTCTACTCATATCAACTGCCGATAATGCTACATAACGGTATATTCAACCTCTTTTTGTCTCTGTGATAATTGTATAACTTTTAAAAGTCAACACTAACTTGTCATTACAATATACATTCACAGTTATTGCTGAATGTGTACAAACCACTGATTAAATTTACTTCCGACCATTTGTAATCAATCTCGTATTGACTTTTCAATTGAATATTTCATTTTTTTCAATGTTTATTTCTTCAATTTCTTTCATCAACTAGACCTAATTGTCACATATGTCATCTTCCATCAACATCCGATACAAATCCTAATCGATTTACTTCTCCTGTTACTTCGTCACGATGTGCTATATGTAAAGCCGCTAATGTTCCGGATTTATTATTCTCTTCGTCAGACTTTCCTCCAGAACTAGTAATCATTGGTAATCCAGCCCTAGTGCAAGCACGGTTAGTCTATGAAAAATATATTTAAACTGAAAGATGTCAGTATATTCTTTAGAAATGGGAACAAATTTATTATCCTTCATATACAAAGTTTACTTATAATGTTAATTAATATCTGTTATTATTGAAGTAACGTTGTTTAAGCTGTTAGTCGCTTCTACAGGGACAGTTAGTGTCTAATTTCCTTTATGTTTACGTTCATGATGTTTTTTTAGAAAGATAATAAAAGGTATCACATTTAAATAACCTGGCTAAAAAGCAATTTCACCACAGTCATCTTAATGCAAGCCACAAATCCTCACCACCTGTTACAAATATATATATAGTATAATTAAGGTGGTTTGGTCACTTGACTAATGTATGTTCGCGAAATCAAGCCTCATATCCAAGCGCCTCAGAGATATGAAGACAAAACAACAGGTCAACTCACGGAAGTGAAGTGAATTCACGCTTAGTATCAGATGGCTAATCAAGAATTAAATAGACGTGCCAAACAATCAAAGGATCAGTCGCTTGGTCTAAGTACACTATACATAAATATCACATAGATGGGCCAAAACCAAATTTCAGTCTATTAATTTATGAGTATTTAAACGCTAAATAAATGAGTGATATGCACTATATTTATAAATCTACTAGCTTTAGCTAGAGAAATTCATTGAGACATCTCAAATTAATGTCAAATCATGAACAAAGTTAATTTCAAATTAAACAATCTATCCCAAATCCTCTACTTTTATGATGATAATCAAGTGGCTGATTTTCGGACTTCCAGTTATAAGCCGTTTCAAGTGTATTTTAGCCATATTGGGTTTGATACATATACTGTGGTGTGTGCTACTTATATTGACATAAGTAGTATATGATGTTAGTCGTAAACAGAAGGTCTGGAAGCAGAGAGACAAGATGATCGAACTGTAAAGAATGGAAACAAAATGCAATTTGTATGAAAATGTAAGGACAATGAAGTCTGAGTCATTTTGAGACGATCGATGGACATTTTGCAAATTAAGCATTTACTGTATGATTGTTAGATTTTATTAACAAGTCCTGTAATTTTGTGTTAAATACATTCGATTGTCTCCACCCGCGTTCTGTTCAATACAATACCTACCAATCCACAATATCTCGAAGTCATTGGATTTAGAAACGCAAACCATTGGGTCTTCACTCAATGGCTCCAATGGTTAAGGTTTAGTCTTTTTCCTTTGTTCGATCTCTAGTAAAGTCGTGGATGCCTACTACTAAGTAGTCACACTAGGTTGAAACAGTCATCCATCATTTTTTGATTCCAAGTGATTGTTTAATTAAGATCAGTTCATGATTCTGACTAGGAAACTTAAAGATTTCTACATATACCTCGGACGATTAATAACAGTTATGCCCTTACTATTGACTAACTTTCCAGAATATGTGATAAGAGACTGTACCTGACGGAGTTTATCTATATAAGAAATGAAATCGTTCCCAACCTATTTTATCTTGATAAATATACAGACTATTTATTCTTGATTTAGTGATACTAAGGTATTGAGCTCACCTCGAAATACCCGAAAGTCTGATTGAGCTCAATCTTTTGTATATTTTTTTATGGATATGCGCTGATCTGAAGTTTCAAACTAATATGAAATAGCTGTTGTATTACTGATTGATATAAATATTAAATCAAGATTTTTAATTAAAATGTATGAGATACGACAAAAACTCAATCTTCGTGTTATCTTGAACTCATAGAACCCTATATCTCATCGTATTCTATGATTAAATTCGTCAAGTGATACAATTCGAAAAGCAGTTGTATTATATAAAAAGCCCATATATTCGACGTCATCGAAGTCCTATGTTTCGAGATTACTTCATACCTTTTCCATCCACTTCTTAAAACCATTGCTTGATATCAATGTTATAATTTTACATTTGAATTTCATTGGGCGCACATGTCCCAAGCTATAGATTGTTCATAACCCCCTAACGGATAATCATTAATTTATCCATAGAACAGTTATCCCACTAGGTTTGAAGATCTGGTTAATTTTTCAATTTATAGACTTAACTAAAAAACCCAACTATTCATCAAGAATCATTTACTGATTAGTTCAGAATAGTTATTTGCTTCAATGACCATTATTATTATTACGAAGGTAGACTGTTCAAAATTCTGAGCCACCAATTTTCCAAACATTCATTTATTCCCAAAATTTTCGGTATTCAATTCACTAGTTATGTCTACCAAAAGCATGCATTTATGCGCCTTCATCATGAATTGTTTACAACCAATCTCAAATCTAATCGCTTAAAAACTCAAACCGTATCACCAGGTTGCTTTGTATATTTTTCTCCATCTCCTCCTCGAATCTTTGAAGAAATGATAGATATTTTCTATAGAATTCATATATCACATATTTAAACATGAAAAACGACGTAATGAGAGCAATACTGATCATAGAGTTACAAATTAATGTAAATGACAGTTAATTACTGTTTAACAAAAGTTTGTCGACAAATAGCTTTGAATATTCACAAATTAAATGCTTATAAAATGAGGACTGGGCATATTTTTGTCCTACACATTCATTACTGTAATCAAACATATAATACTTAATAAACTGGGTGTTATTATTTTCTTTAGAGTTTGTCGAACGAAGAAAGATACTAAAGGTGAGGTAGCAGCAAGTGAATTAAGTGAGGTTAGTTTTGTCTGTGTTCTTCTCCTTCTTTTTTTGTTTGCTTGTTTAATTTCATTTGGTTAACTTCCACATATTCACTTCACTTATCTTTTTTCCATAAATTTATAGATTCTCCCTTTCATTGATTATGAACTACACTATCGTTTAATGCAGAAATTGAGGGTAAATTTTCTTATTATCTAATCATCGACATATTATGCATATATTTTTATCTAATATAGTTACGTAATATGAATGGTTTGTTTGGATTGAGATATCGTATAGCTATTGGAGAATATATGATTGCTGCTATCGCTGTAAGTCAATGATAAATATTATATATATAATCTGTTTGTATATTGTTGGGGATCGGTCATGTTCCAACCTAAACGCAACATTACGGCCCTTTGTTGAACAATCAGTTGAATGGAACCCGTCACCATACATCAACTTCCTTGATTTATATCACAGATACAAAAGGTTTCAAGCTGAATGGCCTTTATATAGGCCTTCTTCATCTGATTACTCCCCCCCCATACGCATACTACTCGACAATATTTATTTCGGTGATCAACACAGCATATATTATCAAACCATAAGCAGTGAATAGTCTACAATTAAATTAAGCTATAGCATAAATCAAAATGTCCTGTTTTGTTTACATTACTCAATGCTATTGAATAGCTGAATTTGAATGTAAATTCCTTTTAATGATTGATCGTGTCATATTGGTAATAATCTGAATTATCCCTTTGTTGATATCCAGAAACGAATACTAATCAGTCTTTTTTGGCATATGTACAACTTAGACATACTGTTTCTATATTGTCAGTTTTACTTTAAGTTTCATCAATTGTAAATGGATTGTTGGTAGTCGAATTCAGGAATAGCGTTTCATCACTTGCTCTCTTTATCAAGCAATTCCACTGGTTCACGCAGTTCGTTTTCATTATTTTAAAGTGTCTTACTCAGCATATATATATATCCTGTTATCTATTTTGTTCCCGTTTTCACTTATCGATTCCCTCTAATACAGACTGGTACTGGTGTATACATTGGTGCTTTACCGTCACCTCCACCGCCTAGAATTATTCCATCATTACAGGTAAGTGTAAATAATTCACTACTAATCAAGGCAATAAAATTTTCATTCTATTTCTTTTCATTAATATTGAATACTGAATAAATAATCTGTATAGTCCAACATTAATTCCAACGATTAAAATGGACAGAAGTTATATATCAGAGAATTCAAAATTTGTTCATAATTTAGATATATGATGTTTGTATGGTTGACCTTAGTTTGTCATTAACATAAGTTCACTAAACAAGTAAGCTGCATGTGTTTTAGGTCATGCAGTTATCTCTAAGCTAATTACTACGTTATAGATAAGAAAGTTTCATCATTCAACTTAAATGATTTGATTATTTTTTTCACAAGTATTCAGACCAATAATCGATTCCATTGATATTAAGTTGAAATTAATGTTTGTAAAGTTTGTTTATATCTGTTATATCTAGAACCTATATTTTTCTGGCTACACCACGTACAACTTGAGCACTCAAACGCTTAAAACCCTTAAGTCGCAAGTTGGAAGACAGAATACTAGTGTGAAGGAATCTTATTCCAAACAGTGTCAAGTATGATGCAACACTCAGGTATTTATAGTTTTCAGTAAAAACGAAATCATCATTACAGTCATTCAATTCGCATTCAGTGGCCTTTGGCATTTTTCTAATCGAGAATATACACGTCAAGATTCTGAAACGTTCTTCCAAAAGATAATTAGACAGAGTGTCTTTGGCCCTTTCTGAACTTCCTTGAGTTCACCGGGGGTCATCCCTACAATCCCCCAGTGACTTTCAGTCTGATTTCTATCAAATTTGTACCCTTAGAGCGGTTACAATTACATGTTAAGAAATGTTAATGATTTCGTTTAAAAACGTTCCTTCCACATTTCTCGTCACTCATCACGGTAGTCCAGTTGAATTATCGTGTTTGTAATAGTAATTTGACTTGCATTGAAAGTGCCAATTTCTAATTCCCACTATTTGTATTACATTTGTAATTCTTGTTCTTAACTATATTTCACATTTAATCTTTACTTTGCAGTCCTCAGCAATCACTGAAGATCGATGTGGTTATGAAAGATTAAAAAGGCGAATTGATGACTATCTGAAAACGAATCGTCAATTGTATCGAATCCCAGTAAGTTTAAACTATTTGTTTGTTTCTTCCATATTCCTTGAATTTTTTTCCAATAAATTGTTGAGTTTCGTAGTTTACATAAAGAATTGCCCTTAGATAACAAATGGAAACCAGTAAGCACCCATGATCTCGTGCTCAACCTTCTTCTTTACCCGAGCTCTGAATCAGCAGTGACTCTAGAAGGACTCCAGGCGAAGTTCGACAACGAATGGTATTTAATAGTTAATTGTTATCACTAGTCATCAGAAAATAAGGCGTGATTCACAGACAGGTTCACACAGGATTGTTGTAGTGAAATTAAGCTTTCACTTGTCCAGTCCACCATTTATAATGTACGCCGTCTGATCATGTTTTATCAAAGATTTATTTTTTTGCATTCATATTGGTTTCCTATCACTGTGGTGATAAGAGGTGTGGCGCAACGTATCCTTACGCCCACTTGCGTGACGTTCTATATTATGTCTGTATGTCTATATGTGGGAATTTTATACAAAACAGATCGCTTGAAATCATACCTATATATGTCTTCCTCTCTCTCTCACTCTCTCTCCCTACTTATTGATTTTGCCAATTTATGGTCACTACCGTCTTGTCACAATTCTATATCCTAAATTAATTTCATTCTTATTGAACTTTTTAATGTTTATTTGTAAACTCTGTACAATCGATACATATTTATATGTGCAGAATGATATGTTAGTTAAGAGATTCAATAAACTGTTAGTTCACGTGTTGTCGAGTAAAACACACTACAAAATCTGTTTAGATATAAAAAGTTTTATTATGTTCATAAATGAAATAAAATTTTCTGTAAAGATAACTATCCAGAATATCAATAACAAAAAGATCTAATCACTAACTTTCCTAATACTATGTAGTTTTAAAAATTAAGTTACCTGACAATCAATAATAGTGGGTATAGAGGATCCATGTAGAGGAGTTAGAAAACTCTGATTTCAAACCAATGGGGCATATGGGTCCCAGGATCCCGAGGGGAAAATGGCGTATGAACCTGTTGTTGGGCATCGGCTACCATAGTACTGCATCTCTTAACGTTGTTCCTATGCCTTGTGGATTAAACCTCTAAATCAAAGGCTCGGGAGTGGCCCATTAAGAAAACCACGTGGGAAGTATTCCATCCAATGATGATCGTGTTGTTGTATCGTGAATGCATTAATCGAATTCGGGCAACATAAAATCGTTCAGTATTTTCTGATTTTTAGTTACCGTTAGACATAAGCCAATCAATAATGTTGAGTACAACAAATCAGGACAATTCAGTCGTGAATTCTTATTTGTTTCTTGAGATAACAACAAAATCTACTGTTATACGAATGATTATTAACAGAAAGTAGTCTATCTTCATATTTCTACACTTTGTTAAAATAAAGGGGATTTTTTTCTAGTTTATTATGTCAAGAAGCTATGTGTTTACAGTATTATCGAATGTTTACTTCTATGTTTTGTAAATTTTTGTGTAATACCCATTATCATTTGCCAGTTCCACACTACTTTTCACTGGACTACGCTGTGTTGTTGCGTAGATTATTTAAGGCTATCGGTGTTGGGTAGAAGGCACATATGTTCATCAGTTCAAGTTACTACATCATATGAATACATTAAAATGAAATTATCAAAATAAAATACCGAGTATGTGGAAGTGGTAAAAATAAAATTAAAAGTACAAAACTTTAGACAGTGTAGTTCTAAAATGGAGAATGAGTCGTGTATTAAAAAGACAAGACAAATTTAAAACGAGGGATTTAAGAGGAAATGAGTAAATGGATCTAAGGTATTCCTACCAATTCTGATTTGTTACTCAACACATCAAACCATTGGTTATGATAATCGCAGGGATCCCAACCAACGAGGCTCAATCCACCAGTTAGCAACTCGATGGACTGATTCTATGTTTTGGTTTAGCTTTCTTTCTACCTGCAACAGAAAACGATTCCCACAATGGTAGGCAGTATTTAATCATATGTAATACTTGTCTAAATCACTTTATCCAGTAAACATTCACTACTTCACTTTGAAAGTAACTTTCATTCCAGGACCCCAAACAGCTAAAAAACTAGAGAACAATGCAAACTTCGATTAAATTTTAAAATGTGAACTATTTAGATTTCTGACCAAATAATCTAAAAATATGGTACCACAAAATTTAAAGCTGATAGATTCATTTTCTTAAATAAGACTTATCATAATTGATCATTAATAATAGAGTTCTAAAGATAAACCTACAGTTTTCTTTGATTTATCAATTCTTGTTAATCCATATTAAAATGTACTTTTGAAAAACAAAAAACAATAATCCCATGATTTTATTTATTTATTTATTTGAACACATAGATATTGGTACAAGGGGGCACCAAATATATATGTGCCACACAGGTCTTATATGTGTGAGGGCTGTGATACTGCTCGGGTGCCCAAAGCGAAGCAGGTGGTCTTCTTAGAGGGCCACACCCGGAGCCTTTGACCTGAAGATCTGATCCACAAGGCAGTGGAGCAACGTAAGAAGATGCAGTCCCATGGTAGTCGGTGACCAACAATTGGTTCATATACCTTAGTTCCTTCAGATACTGGAGCCCATGTGCACCATTAGTTTGGAATCAGGGTTTTCCAACTCCCTTAGTTGGACTCACTGATCCGGTTGAAGCGCCGGACATTCGTTTTCCCTCCTCTCATTTTCGTAAACAACACCCCCGCCACGGGAAGGCAGTGAGTAGGACTTTCCTGGCAGAGGCTATATGCGAGTGGCCATGTGAGAGCATTTGGAAAGGGAGAGTGAACTCTTCCCACTCTTGGCCGTACCAGGGCATTTGGAGGCATAATCTCATTGTAAATATTTAATTATACATATATGTATGTGTGTGTGTGTAATTAATTACATAATTATTATTTCAGGATACTGTTTATCAAAGTAATTTAATAAAACATGATAAATTTGAAATAGATACAATTAATGACAAACATTATACTATTGAAAATTGTACAAATCATCTTAAATTAATTGAAAATGAATTCAATCAACTAGATATTAATAGTAATCTAACAATGAATAATTTTAAAGATTATAATAAATTCAAACAATCAACATTATTAACATCGGATTTAATTCATTCACATAATACTGATGATACATTATTCCTTGAAACTAGAGAACCGGAAATTGAAGAATTAGCTGTTCTATTACAAGATCCTTTTCAACCACAAGGTAACTTTCTTTTGTTTTTTTTTCGTTTAAGCCTCTACTGCTCTTTGATAATAATAATTTCTTTGTATGTATTGTAGCAATTAGATTAACTAAGAGCTAGAAGAATTGATATTTATGGTGTGTTGAAGTTTTGTTTTGTAATTTTGTCAATAGATGAGCTCAAATTGTCTATGAATGATATACGGATAACTACACATTTGGATAATTTATGCCATTCATTTATGTGAAATTATAATTCATGATTGTTAAATGTAGTTATAAAAAATAAGCTGTTTGTTTATACGAAAGGTTAATCAAATTAGTGAAGATATGGAAAGGTTGAATACTTATTTACTTACGCCTGTTACTCCTCGTGTTGGAGCATAGGCCGCTCACCAGCATTCTCCATCCGACCCTGTCCTGGGCAATCCTTTCCAGCTCTTTCCACTAGTTATTCATCCTTTTCATATCTGATTCCATTTCCTGACGTAATATGTTCTTCGGCCTTCCTCTTTCCCGCTTTTCTTCAAGATTCCAAGTTAGTGCTTGTCTCGTGATGCAGTTTGGTGATTTGCGTAATGTATGTCCTATCTATTTCCATCGTCTTTTCCTAATTTTCTATTCATTTGGAAGCTAGTTTATTCTCGTCCACAGAATGCTGTTGCTGATGGTATCCGGACAATGAATGTTGAGTATCTTGTGTTGACAACTATTTATAAATACTTGCATCTTCTTGATGACGATTGTAGTAGTTCTCCAAGTTTCAGCTCTGTACAGTAGAACTGTCTTGACGTTTGTATTGAAGATTCTGACTTTGATATTGGTTGACAGCTGTTTTGAGCTGTTCTTCAGTTGTAGGAATGCCGTCCTTGACTTCACATCTTCATCGGACCCTCCCTGTTCATCGATGACGCTGCCCAAGGTAAGTGAAATTTGCCATACTTTCTCTATTCAGTGTGATTAGGTTGTTGTTCTCTGTGTTGTATTTCAGGGCCTTAGTTTTTCCCTTGTTTATATTAAAGCCTACTCCTTCAGAAGTTGTTGCAACACTGACTGTCTTCACCTACATTTACTGCTGTGGATGAGATCGAAGGGTTACGTTATCTGTGACGTTCAAATCATTTAGGTGCATCTAAGCCCTCCATTGTACTCCGTGCTTCCCCTGAAACATGGTGGTATTGATAATCCATTAAACCATCAGAAAAAAGAGAAAGGGCAAGAGTAAACAGTTGTTGTTGAGTTGTTTTGAGTTCAATATATTCTTCACTTGTAGGGATGCGGCCCTTACTTTGCCAATCCTTGCCTTTACGTCTGCATCTGATCCTCCTTGTTCATCAATAATGCTTCCCAGATATGTAAAGGATTCTACATCTTCCAGAGTTTTGTAATCAGGAGTGATTGGATTGGTGTTTTCCGTGTTGTATTTGAGGACCTTGGTTTTTCCTTTGTGTATGCTGAGGCCTACTGATGCAGAGACTGCTGCTACACTGGCTGTCTTTATCTGCATCTGCTCGTGTGTATGCGATAGAAGGGCCAGGTCATCTGCGAAGTCCAAATCGTTTAATTCGTTCTGAGCTGTCCATTGTATGCCATGTTTTCCCTCAGATGTAGGGGTCCTCATAATCCAGTCGACCACCAGAAGAAAGAGGAAGGGAGAGAGTAACAGCCTTGTCTGACTCCGGTCCTTACTTGGAATGCATCTGTCAGCTGTCCTCCATGCACTACTTTGCACTGTAGTCCGTCGTATGAGTTTCGGATAATATTGACAGTCTTCTCAGGAACTCCATTGTGTCAAAGAAGTTTCCATAATGTCCTCCTGTCCACACTGTCAAATGCCTTTTCAAAATCAGTGAAGATGATGTATAGTGACGAGTTCCACTCAATTGATTGTTCGACGATGATCCGTAGTGTTGCAATTAGGTCTGTGCATGACTGATCTCTACGGTATCCAGCTTTTTGATTTCGATGTTGGGCGTCTACTGCGTCGTTCATCCGGTTCAGCAACACTCTGTTAAAGACTTTCCCTGGTACTGACAGTAGTGTGATGCCTCTGTAGTTTTCACATTTGTTCAGATCTCCTTTCTTTGGAATCTTGATAAGGTGTCCTTCTTTCCAGTCCATCGGCACTTGTTCCTCCTCCCAAATCTTTCTGAATAGAAGGTGAAGCATGCTTGTAGTTACTCCAGTGTTTGATTTCAGTGCTTCAGCTGGTATATTGTTGTGTCCTGTTGCTTTCCTGCTCTTGACTTGTTTGATGTCCATACTGATTTCTTCCGTCTTTGGTGGATCGACATCTATGGGAAGATCTGTGTGTGCTGTTTCAATGTCCGTGTTGTGACTTTAAATTGGGTCGATTTTTACCCTGTGCTAATTGTTGTGTCCTTGACTGGAAAGTTAGAGAGCAGCGTATTTATCGATCGATTACAATGGCACGTAAACACGTACGTACGGCCTAGAGTCTTGATTCGTCTCGCTTCCCTGTCTAGCCCAGTCAGTTGAGTCCAGAACACAAGTCACAACCTCTGAGATATGAATCATTATATTTCAAACATACTTTGTTTATATATCTGTTGTGAATGCGGAGGAATAGACCAATAATTATCATGTTAAGTCCAATGGTGTCCTTGGACTTTAAATGGACATTTCCTATTGGTCGATATCTGTTCACTTGTTGAATATTGTACAAAATCTTGTTTTCTATTTTTATGGTACGATGTGGTATGCTTGATTGGTATATAAACAGTGTGTTTGAAATATAATGATTCATATCTCCGAGGCTGTGACTTGTGTTCTGGACTCAACTGACTGGGCTAGACAGGGAATCGAGACGAATCAAGACTCTAGGCCGTACGTACGTGTTTACGTGTTATTGTAATCGATCGATAAATACGCTGCTCTCTCATTTTCCAGTCAAGGACACAACAATTAGCACAGGGTAAAAATCGACCCCCAACTTAAGTTCATAACAATTGGCGACGGGGTGGAGAAACATTTTGAACCCTGTAATTGGACGAGATTCAGGCTAATTGTTTCGACCAATCAGAGTCCAGATTTGTCGTCAGCGTCCTTGAGTAACATTTGTCATTATCCCTACAGTTAATTTTCATTGCTGGTGCTGAAAAGAAAAAAATGACTACCTTTTCCGATCAATTACAGCTTCTACTTGAGCAACAACAGCAGTGCTTCAAAAATAGCCAGTTAAATTTTTAAAAAACACCACATCGTACCATAAAAATAGAAAACAACATTTTGTACAATATTCAACAAGTGAACAGATATCAACCAATAGGAAATGTCCATTTAAAGTCCAAGGACACCATTGGACTTAACATGATAATTATTGGTCTATTCCTCCGCATCCACAACAGTCCGGTGGATTTATTGGAGCCGGACTATTCAAGAGTTCCTCGAAGTTGAATAATTAGTTTTAAAATACAGTATATCCGTGTTTGTGAATTAAATTTCCAATTTTTTCCCAGCATGAGACACTGTGTTGAGTTTGATATCAACTTTTAGCGTTGAAAACTAAGATATTCACATGGTATTATAGTTTGAAAAGTTAAGGGAGTAGATTTAAATAGGTCTAAGGAAAACGTCAATTATGTATCAGTACACGAACCTAAAGAGTAAGGTGGTGTAAAATTAACTGGTAATTATCTATGTTGTTCATATAGATAATCCCTTCACCTTAGACACCCACATTTTGTCTTATTGGTCACGGAAATAAGAGATAATATTTTTAATTTACCTGAAAAATAAACTGATTTAGTGGATTTACTTTCAATTAAATCAATAATGTAACTTAATCATATTAACCAACTTGGAGTTTATATGACGTAGTGACGTGCTACCTGGCTGTCTAAACTTAAGTATAGATGACAGAGTTCTTAATTGGTGAGAACATGTTGTTTGATTGCCTAATTTTAGTCGAGGTTTCGTCGTGAAGGATTAATATCTAACAAATGAATTATTATATTATGGTTGAGTGAATTTTGTAGAGATTGGTTTAATCTATAGGTTATATTCGTCGCAGATTGTTTTCAGTTGGAGCGCTGAACAACTGTTTCGTCATAGTACGGAACTCTTCTGATGTGCCCATTCACGACTCTACAGGAAACCGAACACTTAACTCGTGGGACCGCCTGGATTGGCTTCCAACATTACATTTTCATTCCTATTCATTTTGCTAGTATAGAGAGATGATCATCCAATACTATTTGATTGTTGACATATACTTCTAAGAACTTCCATACTGGAACAAAACAACTATCCAGTTATTGCCCATATTTCAATTGTACCTCAAATGAGATCTGTCTGTAAAGAATTGGATTCCATTTTCGGTTTTAATCTCTCGTTTCAAAATAACTAACCTTTCCCTTTTTTTATAGGTTTAATTCTCACAACTACAGAATCTATACCAATATCCAATGACAACTCAATATTAAATGATTCTAAAATGTTTATTCATTCATCTATACCCGTTTCAATTAATTCTAATAAATTGTTTAATTGGAACTATCAATCAAATAGTTTTATTCGTGTACATGAAACTGAATTAACTGTACCGGATTCATTTTTTGAAACATCTATTTACTCGACCAATTATAATAATACCCCTGTTTTTACATCATCATGTTATAAGGAATCAAATTTATTGAATTCAACAATTGTTACATCAATATCTCCAATAACAACTGTAACTTCATCGATGAAATCACATTCTTCTACACAGAATTATCAGAATTTAACTCATTCAAATTCTGGAATACATTTAAATTTTCCACAAACAACTACAATACGTAATAATAATAATAATAGTAATTATTATGATTATTATTATTCAACCTGTTTAACAAATAACGAACAAATGACAACAGCTACACTAACATCAAGTACAAGTACTTTCACATCATCTCCATCGTCTTCACCTAGTTCCAATAGTTTATCTATTCATAATAATAATTATAATCAGAATATTGTGAAAACTAAACAACATAATACTTTGCATTGTATAAATGGAAATAGTTTAGGTAAAGCACTACGTGAATTTAATCAGTTAACTTGGTTCCGATTTCGTCATTATATACCATGTATATTAAATGCTTTGGATTATCGTCTATCATTTACAGATGATGAACATATACAAGTTAGTTAGTTATTTATATATATGTATTTGTGACTTTATAGTGGTGTATTTATTGTCATTATGTAAGGAAAATAATCAATGTTTGGAATTCAGTAATCAGGATAAATTTGATTTTAATCTTATTTAATCTAAGTAAATAAAATCTCAACTCTTAAATCAAGGGTTCGAACCCCAACATCGCTGGTAAATGAATCAATAATATGACTTGCAAATTTCTGCACGGAATTTAAAGATCAAGTTTAATGAGCAGTAGAAATGCCTTTTTATACGAGCTTAAAAAGTTTAGAGTGATGGTGAAAAATTGTTTTTCACTACTATATTATTTTAAAAAAATGATCATGTTAAATGTATCAAATAATCAACACTATCCTCAAACCCTTAATCTTGAAACAAACCTTAGGTAATTGAACTAGCATTTGGTGGATAAACTAATCAAAAAGCATTCCTCCAAACGGCTGTATAGCTTTTTCAGGTTATAGCTGATGTTACGTAGAGATTAAAGCCCTAACCATAAAACTCTAATCCTAACCCTAAATACATAAACCCAATTTATTGTTTTGAAACTAGCAAAGATCCTGTGGCCGTTAAGGAACTCAATGAGTTTCTGCGATATACTGTCAATCTTGTAATTGCGAATGTAAAAATCAAATTCCTAAAAGTCTGTATAGATTAATGCGAATATCCGAAAATGTACTATAGACTAACACATGTAAAAAAAATACCTCTAAATGCGATTGCAAGGCTTAAGAAAATGACTTAGTTAAAAAGAAAAACTTCTTCGCTGAAACATCTTCATTCTTTGTAGTTCAATATTTTTTTCACCTATTTTATTATCATTAAATTATACCCTAGTACAATTTCCGTTGAACCAACAGAAACGGTTAACCTTCCTTTTTTTAATTCTCAGCCGTTTTCTATACCATAACACAGTGATTTGTGTGAATCTTAGTGAGGTCAATAGTGATAAAATGATAGCATGAGTGTTGTCACATATAATTGATGTGAATCTACTTCATTTCATTTCTACTTTATACATCATAATTTCTTATTCACTTTCTCTGGTAAGAATGATCTTTGAATAAAACTAATCTCTAAAAATTGTAATTAAGTTAGATCAATTATGTAATATTACTATATGTTTAACCACCTGTTACCTTGATGGTTATCTTTATATGGGGTAGAAATAGGTTGAGGAAAGCTAAGGATGACCATACCAAAACATGGAATCAATCCAGCAGGTTGTTGACTATTAGAATGGGTCTTGTTTGTTAGTTCACATTACTCGGTTTCTATCCCTCTTTTATCGTTACCAATTGTTGAATGCATTGGGTGACAGCTCAGACTTGGTCGTAATAACTTAGATCCACTTACTCTTTTTTTCTTTTCTCAGATCTTGTATTTCAGTTCCCTAACACCGCTGATATCGTTACCACTTCATAATTTCCTCCCATCGTGTTGTTATAATGAAATAAACTGAACTGGTACATGTGTGCCAGACTTTATGATTCTTATGACAGACTGACTGACTGATCGATTGATATATGAGAAACCATCATTAAGGATGTACTGATTTGATATTGATATATCAACTTTAACCAACTAACAAAAACAAGTATCATCATATTATTGGTCAAATAATATCAGTCATTTCATGTAGATTTTAGTTTTCTGGCCTTTCTTTTTGTGACTGTTTCTATTAGTTTTCACATTTTTAAATTAATTTATTTGTTGCTCCAGAAAAAGTAGCTTAAGCTTAAGACAACCTTTCTATTGCATGTACATTATTGATAAAAGGTGGTCGAAAATTCAAAAGTTTTTTGCTTTTTTGCTTTCATTTTACTCAATACCCCTATCATTCTACACGTTTATTGGTAAAACTCTCGAAACTAGGATTTGTTTGTACCTAATATTTACAAATTCTTTATTTTCACCTTGGATTGGCGATATCTCAGTAAACTTTGCAGATAATATTTAATACATCCCCATAGAGAATCGAACTCGGGATATTTAAGTCTTGTTTAACCATTAGACTACTGAGTCGGCAATCCGATTGGCAACAAATTTAAAAACAATAAGTTAATGGACTTTGACACTAGAGAAGACTCAACAAAAACAATTAGACTTAAGAGAACCTAAAAAAACGTTGATTATCATTGTGTTTAGAGCCTGATAAGATGAATTTCTCAGTATCTACCGATTCAGTAAGAATCAATGAAATTCACTTTTTTTGAAGTTACTAGTAAATATTACAGCTATCTGAATATCACGCCAACCCACATCGAGGTGAGCATCGACTTTATGATTGATTGGCTGCTCTCTTAGTTGTTTCTGAAATATACTCGACATTTCGTCGTTAAGCTGAACTCTAAAGGGCCTTCCTTCTGTGTTTTTTCAGCGTTCAGTAGGATGCAGAAAAACGTGTGCTTATATTAGAGCATAATTATTATCATCGTATGTCTAAGAATCTGTGAGTCCTTTATTAAGCCTCTTTAACGATGGCTGATAATAATGTGTTCTATTTGGACTTATCGTTCAGTTGATTTTGGAAATCATCATGTTAGATCTCTCTCATTATACTTGAAGCTGGTGTTTTCTAAAAATAAACAGCTGTCTAAGTATATTAGTAGCAGACAGTCACCGTTATCTGTTTACTGACCTGGAATACCGTAAGGCCTACCTACGAATCTTTAATTTTGGTTTAAACTACCCAATTGAGTATCATGTGTTATAACTACTATGACTGTCTGCTATGCTTTACTGGAACTGCGACTATCTACGTCTTTAATCGATAAGATAGCTTTCCTAATTCAAATCATTTCACAATATTGTACATTTATCATCCATTACCATTGGTGATGTTTGTCACATATGTGATATAGTTTAACCCCACTGGTTTCGGCTTCTCACTAGAACTACGGGAATTATCCCTCTATATTAGTCACCAGCGAGCACATGATCAAATATTAATATCGAATGATTGTAGAGATTATTGAATTCCCTAATTCAGTCGTTGATGTGGATGTATCTCAAACTATACAAACTATACAAAATATGTCTAGTTTAAACCATTTAATGTCGCTCTTATGCTGTCCAAAGTAGCACGAAATGCACTTGTAGGATGGGAGTCTCACGGATCCAGAATCATCAAAGCATCATTCAAAACAAAGAAGGAGGGGATCTTAATGAATATTATCCAATGTTATGCACCCACCAATGATAGCAACGACGACATTAAAGATCAGTTCTACGAGCGGCTACAGTCAATCATTGAGAAATGCCAAGAAAGGACCTAACTATTCTGATGGGAGATCTAAATGCCAAAGTCGGAATAGACAACACCGGATATGAAGATATCATGGGACGACATGGACTGGGACAGAGAAACGAAAATGGAGAAAGATTTGCAAATCTATGTGCATTCAACAAATTGGTCATAGGAGGCACAATATTTCCACACAAGCGTATACACAAGGCTACATGGATCTCACCGGACCACACTACAGAGAACCAAATAGATCATATTTGCATCAACAAAAAATTCCGAAGGACAATGGAAGATGTAAGAACCAGGAGAGGTGCTGACGTAGCTTCAGATCACCACCTAGTTGTAGCCAATTTAAAACTGAAGCTAAAAAAGAACTGGACAAGTGGACAAACAGCACTACAAAGGTTCAATACAGCCTTCCTTCGAGATACTGACAAACTCAATGAATTCAAGATAGCTCTCAACAACAGGTTCCAAGCCTTACAAGATCTACTGAAAGAAGAAGAAACTAGTATGGAGGACAACTGGAAAGGCATCAAGGAAGCATTAACTTCAACGTGTCAAGAGGTTCTGGGCCTAAAGAAACACCATCATAAGGAATGGATCTCTATAGAAACACTGGACAAGATCAAAGAAAGGAAGAACAAGAAGGCAGCAATTAACAACAGCCGAACACGAGCAGAGAAAGTTCAAGCACAAGCTGAATACATAGAAGCAAACAAACAAGTGAAGAGGTGCATTAGAGCCGACAAGAAGAAATACGTGGAAGAACTAGCAACGACGGCAGAAAAAGCTGCTAGAGAAGGAAATATGAAACAGCTTTACGATACAACGAAGAAACTAGCAGGGAAATACAGTAAACCAGAGAGGCCGGTCAAAGACAAAGAAGGCAAGCCAATCACCGAAATTCAACATCAGCGTAACAGATGGGTGGAATACTTCGAGGAACTCCTGAATAGGCCGGCTCCAATGAATCCACCGGACATCGAAGCAGCACACATAGATCTTCCTATAGATGTCAACCCACCAACGACGGAAGAAATTAGAATGGCCGTCAGACAAATCAAGAACGGGAAAGCAGCAGGACCCGACAACATACCAGCTGAAGCACTGAAATCAGACATCGAAGCAACCACAAGCATGCTGTACCTTCTATTCAAAAAGATTTGGGAGGAGGAACAAGTGCCAATGGACTGGAAAGAAGGACACCTCGTCAAGATTCCAAAGAAAGGAGATCTGAGCAAATGTGAAAACTACAGAGGCATTACACTACTGTCAATACCAGGGAAAGTCTTCAACAGAGTGTTGCTGAACCGTATGAAGGATGCAGTAGACGCCCAACTTCGAGATCAACAAGCTGGATTCCGTAAGGATCGGTCGTGCACAGACCAAATTGCAACACTACGGACCATCGTCGAACAATCAGTGGAGTGGAACTCATCACTATACATCAACTTCATTGATTATGAAAAGGCATTCGACAGTGTAGATAGGAGGACATTATGGAAACTTCTTCGACACTACGGAGTTCCTGAGAAGATTGTCAACATTATCCGGAACTCATACGACGGACTACAGTGCAAAGTAGTGCATGGAGGACAGCTGACAGATGCATTCCAAGTAAGGACTGGAGTCAGACAAGGCTGTTTACTCTCTCCCTTCCTCTTTCTTCTGGTGGTCGACTGGATTATGAAGACCTCAATATCTGAAGGAAAACACGGAATACAATGGACAACTCAGAATCAATTAGACGATTTGGACTTCGCAGACGACCTAGCCCTCCTATCACGTACACACGAACAGATGCAGATGAAGACAGCCAGTGTAGCAGCAGTCTCTGCATCAGTAGGCCTCAGCATACACAAAGGGAAAACCAAGGTCCTCAAATTCAAGGCGGAAAACAGCAATCCAATCACTCTTGATGGCGAAACTCTGGAAGATGTAGAGTCCTTCACATACCTAGGAAGCATCATCGATGAACAAGGAGGTTCAGATGCAGACGTAAAGGCGAGGATCGGCAAAGCAAGGGTCGCATTCCTACAATTGAAGAACATATGGAACTCAAAACAACTTTCAACCAATATCAAAGTGAGAATCTTCAATACGAACGTCAAGGCAGTTCTACTGTATGGAGCTGAAACTTGGAGAACTACAACAACCACCATCAAGAAGGTACAAGTATTTATAAATAGCTGCCTACGCAAGATACTCAACATCCACTGGCCGGATACCATCAGCAATAGCCTTCTGTGGGAGAGAACAAAGCAACTTCCAGCTGAAGAAGAAATTAGGAAAAGACGATGGAAATGGATAGGACATACATTACGCAAACCGTCAAACTGCATCACGAGGCAAGCCCTAACTTGGAACCCTGAAGGGAGGCGAAAAAGAGGAAGGCCAAAGAACACATTGCGTCGGATTATAGAAGCAGATATGAAAAGGATGAATTACAACTGGACGGAGCTAGAAAGGATTGCCCAGGACAGGGTTGGATGGAGAATGCTGGTGAGTGGCCTATGCTCCTTCACGAGGAGTAACAGGCGTAAGTAAGTAAGTAAGTTAAACCATTTAATACAAAAATTACTAATGGTCTATTTGTTATGCTAGTTATTTATAAAATACCTAGTCATTGTTTATTCTAATGTTTCTGTATGTAAATAACTTACTTGCTTACTTACGCCTGTTACTCCTCGTGAAGGAGCATAGGCCGCTCACCAGCATTCTCCATCCAACCCTGTCCTGGGCAATCCTTTCTAGCTCCGTCCAGTTGTAATTCATCGTTTTCATATCTGCTTCTATTATCCGACGCAATGTGTTCTTTGGCCTTCCTCTTTTTCGCTTCCCTTCAGGATTCCAAGTTAGGGCTTGTCTCGTGATGCAGTTTGACGATTTGCGTAATGTATGTCCTATCCATTTCCATCGTCTTTTCCTAATTTCTTCTTCAGCTGGAAGTTGGTTTGTTCTCCCCCACAGAAGGCTATTGCTGATGGTATCAGGCCAATGGATGTTGAGTATCTTGCGTAGACAGCTATTTATAAATACTTGTACTTTCTTGATTGTGGTTGTTGTAGTTCTCCAAGTTTCAGCTCCATACAGTAGAACTGCCTTGACGTTCGTATTGAAGATTCTGACTTTGATATTGGTTGAAAGTTGTTTTGAGTTCCATATGTTCTTCAATTGTAGGAATGCGACCATTGCTTTGCCGATTCTCGCCGTTACGTCTGCATCTGAACCTCCTTGTTCATCGATGATGCTTCCCAGGTATGTGAAGGACTCTACATCTTCCAGAGTTTCGCCATCAAGAGTGATTGGATTGCTGTTTTCCGCCTTGAATTTGAGGACCTTGGTTTTCCCTTTGTGTATGCTGAGGCCTACTGATGCAGAGACTGCTGCTACACTGGCTGTCTTCATCTGCATCTGTTCGTGTGTACGTGATAGGAGGGCTAGGTCATCTGCGAAGTCCAAATCGTTTAATTCGTTCTGAGCTGTCCATTGTATTCCGTGTTTTCCTTCAGATGTCGAGGTCTTCATAATTCAGTCGACCACCAGAAGAAAGAGGAAGGGAGAGAGTAAACAGCCTTGTCTGACTCCGGTCCTTACTTGGAATGCATCTGTCAGCTGTCCTCCATGCACTACTTTGCACTGTAGTCCGTCGTATGAGTTTCGGATAATATTGACAGTCTTCTCAGGAACTCCATTGTGTCAAAGAAGTTTCCATAATGTCCTCCTATCTACACTGTCGAATGCCTTTTCATAATCAATGAAGTTGATGTATAGTGATGAGTTCCACTCAATTGATTTTTCGACGATGATCCGTAGTGTTGCAATTTGGTCTGTGCACGATCGATCCTTACGGAATCCAGCTTGTTGATCTCGAAGTTGGGCGTCTACTGCATCCTTCATCCGGTTCAGCAACACTCTGTTAAAGACTTTCCCTGGTATTGACAGTAGTGTAATGCCTCTGTAGTTTTCACATTTGCTCAGATCTCCTTTCTTTGGAATCTTGATGAGGTATCCTTCTTTCCAGGGCTTGGGACGGCAGTAACCCTATAAGGGCTACAGGCGGAGTTGTATGTAAATAACACTTTAAAATATTTATAGTTACTTTTGTTTGGCATAATAATGATTTATTCTTCAGTTTCTGTTCAAAGTATTGTTTATGTATGATTTATGTTGACAAATTGGATCGAAAATTAATATTGATCTCATTGTTTTCAACATACTAACTCAAACAAGGAAAAATTTACTTACTTACTTACTTACTTACTTACGCCTGTTACTCTCAATGAAGCATAGGCCGCCGACCAGCACTCTCCAACCCACTATGTCCTGAGCCTTCCTTTGCAGTTCGATCCAATTGTTGTTCATTTTTCTCATGTCTGTTTCCATTTCTCGAAGTAATGTGTTCTTTGGACTTCCTCTTCTCCTTTGGCTTACCTTGTGACGCAGTTTGGTGATTTCATCAATATGTGTCCTATCTACTTCCATCTCGTATTCCTGACTTCATCCTCCACTAGAATCTGCCATGTTCTCTCCCATAGTAGGTTCTTGTTGATAGTGTCTGACCAACGGATCCGAAGTATTTTGCGTAGACAACTTTTAATGAGCACTTGTATCTTCTGGATGATGGCTTTAGTGGTTGACCAAGTTTCCGCCCCATACAGTAGAACTGTCTTGACATTTGTATTGAAAATCCTGACCTTGGTGTTGGTTGAGAGTTGTGTTGATTTCCAAATGTTGTTCAGTTGTAAATTTGCTGCAATTGCTTTACCGATCCGCGCCTTTACATCTGCATCAGATCCACCATATTCATCAATGATGCTGCTCAGATAAGTAAAGAATTTTACATCTTCCAAGTCTTGTCCTTCAAGTGTGATTCGATTGTTGCATACTGTGTTGTATTAGAGAACCTTGCTTTTCCCTTTATGTATGTTGAGACCTACTGCTGCCACACTTGTCTTCTTCTCCTGCATTTGTTATTGCGTGTGCGATAAAAGAGCCAGATCATCTGCTAAGTCTAGATCGTCCAGCTGCATCTTAGCTGTCCACTGTATCCCATACTCTCTTCTGGTTAGCGTTTTTTAGCGTGTACTAACTCTTCGACGTTCAATATCCCATTGGCAAACTCTAGAATTTAACCCTGCAATAGCTGACAGAAATATCTTTCAATTCAATGAAGTATAAGTTTGTTAAGGTATTTTTAACAATAATATTCATGATGAATTTTAATGTTATTAGTAGAAACGATGAAGACTAAAGAGAGATAGGAAGCGATGAACAGTTATTTTGTCCTAGTTTTCTACGCAGTAAGGGTTATCTATGAGTTCACAACCTTCAAATGTGATATCCAGAACACACCACTTTTAGACTGGTGGAATAAAATCGTGTATTTAATATTTTCAACTTGAATGAATGAAGTATTTATGTTGATTTATTCATCATATAATTTTATCCTTCTTAGTTTTAATCAAGAGCTACTTAGTTCACAAACTCTAATGTCAGATTATGGTTTGGATTGTGGTTACTTTTTCGTTACGGACTAATGGTCATCTTAACGTGGAGGAGTTTATAAACGTGTTGCGTATGCCCGAACACCAATTACTACGACGCGCAATTCTAACCGGTGTTGGAGATTATTGGAAGAAAGTTAGGGGCGGTCAAACCAAAACGTGGCATCAGTGCTTGAAGTCACTAACTTCTAGTCTGACCCATGTTGGTAGATGCAGACTACTTGGTTGGGGTCCGTGTGACTATCGTAACCAATGGTTGGAGACTCTTGGTGACATGACTCAGAACCGATCACAGTGACGTCGGTGTATACACTCTCTGTCTTCCCTTAAACTAGGAGATTAAGATCGCTTCATATGTTTCTTTCTACGAACTAATTCTTTCTTCCTGTACTATATCCTTTTATGCAATCTTTCTTTCGTATATTACCATCACTGAATTAACTACTTCTATGAATCCGGTATTCATCTTGTTGTGTTAATGAGGTATGGCAACTTGGACCGATGCATATATATGCGTGGTCCTGCGTTGTAGCTCACTGACTGACTGATAAACATAGATATTATAACATTTCTATATTCCATAGAGTCTATTCATGTTTATTAATATTTCCATAATGAAGATAATAGCTACTGGTATGATACTTCATCCAACTAATTCATCAATAACAAGAAGTGACGAAAAACAGTATACAATGTTCAATGCCCAGTTCACAAAGAATTCTCCCATGACCAATGATAGTTCTTCCTCAAAAAGCAACAATAATCACAATTCAAATTCAGTTAGTAATTTTGACGTTGATGATGATGACAATGCAAATGAACGAAAAGCATCAATAAAAAATCGTCCGAAATTCCATTTACATAAACCTACATTATTATCTAGATTGAAAAGTGATTTAAAATCAAGAAGCCTCAGCAAAGTAAGTTTATTTATCTGTTTATTTATTAAGAATTTTATATATTGCGTAGCATATTCAATTAATACGTCAGTTGAAGTCGTAAAGACTATTTTACAAAGTTTAGGATACGTCAATCTTGTTCACAATCCTCTGCTTCCTTAGAAATCATCAGGAATGAACTACCATGTTGTCACTTCAGATTTTTCTAAAACTGTGTTCACAAACGATTTCCCTACCAACTTCGTTTAACTAGGCATTAATCAATATTTAAAGCCGCACAAAAGTAGACTACAGGCGTGTGATGAATAGGATAAGAAGTGTACACACATACACTCAAATAAAAACAGTCAAGATTGATAAGCGAATAATTAATAAGGTCAAAATATGACTCGAGTGAGTAGAGTGGCCTGTCCGAGAGCTAGAATGAGGTATATGGGGCTTAACATAATAACAGACACTATAAATTAGTTATTAAAATGCACAAAAGACTGTACATGTTTGGTGTTTCTATTAATACAGAACGTTAATCGTCCTCTTGACCCTTGTATCATCGTTGCGATGTTTACAGATCACTAGAATGCTGTTTAGCTCTAGTGTCATCTACATGCCTCGTGGTGGTTTTTTTCAATTTTCACTAAAATATTAGCAAATCGGACCACATGTTTATTGGAAAGACCACTTACAATTTATCACTTAGTGAATGGTGATCGATTTCATGTTTATCTAGTCTTTAGTGTTGATCGAAACCTTGTGTACTATATTTTGACTTTTAGTAGTTGTAGTAGTCTGCAGGGAACAATTCTTCACCTAGATTTCGTCTTATTTGACACTCTCCAACAAGTGTTTGCCTGGGATCCTGAAGAAATTGATGTGCTCTGTGTTATCCGAGCTCATACCACCCAGATCCACAGTCTGAGACGACTTGAATAACCGTGGTAACTCTTCAGAGTCCCAGATTGCTTAACTCACATTTAAATCCCATAAGAAACATCAAGTCCCTCAAGGTTTCAGACACACTATCAATTTGAACTTTTTTACTTATTATGTAATCGTTTTCATTGTTATCATTGACTCATAAACTACCTTGATTGGTTTAATAATTTCGTATATGCATATAAATATTACTGTATATTAGAGTAAAGCCTGATGAGGGTCTAATCGAAAACTCGATTAATATCAAAAAGGGCTACATAAACATAGCACTAGCTACTGCTTATTATCAGTCATTTGTCCTATCTAATTAATACGCTATGAGTTCGTTATTGAACACTGAACAGATCATGCATTATATATATCAGGTTATACATATGCCTGTTACTTCATCCATATATTATATTATTAAAATCCTTAGAGAAGGCTATACATTGTAACTAACTTTGTAACCTAACAATTTGTGACATCAACTTCGTATTTAATATACTATTGGTACAATTAAATAAAGTATACGTTTCGTTTTCTCTATAATCCAGTTGAATGAAGCTGACCTATATAGAATGGTGAACTGAAAATGTTCATAAAATAGTTTATTCCATTGTTTTAACAGATTAATTATACTGTCAAGTGATTCAAATGTAACAATCTGATTTGTTTCAGGTCATATATTGTTGACTGTTTTGAATTACTAAATAGAATTCGATCATATTTTATAATGATAAGTCAATTTTTCTTGTGATTAACATGTTAGAATTGTCTTGTACAAATTGATGTTATCTTTTGTGATATGAGCTTTATTTCATCAAAATCATGATATTTTCAACAACAGTAAAATTTCAGAAAGATCGTCTACCCCACTTTTATATTTTTACTTACTTATGCCTGTTAACTCTTGTGAGGAGAAGTATAAACCTCTTCCCAGCATTCCACAGCGAACTGTGTCCTGAGCAATCCCTTCCAGTTGTTTTCAATTGCTAGTCATCATTTTGATGTCTACTTCCAATTCCGACGCAGTGTGTTCTTTTTTTCCTCTCTTTTCCGTTTACCTTCAGGATTTTAGGTTAGCGCCTGCCTCATGATGCAGTCTGATGATTTTCATAATTTGTTTCCCATCCACTTCTAACGTCTTTCCTTAACTTCCACTTCAGCTGGAAGCGGATTTGTCATCTGCTGTATAATGTTATTGCTGATGGTATGCGGCCAACAGATACTACACATTATGTTTGTACATACTTTTTTATAATACGACATTGTTTACTACTCATTGATCTATCAGTATAACCATAACAATACCACATCAAGAGAAACTTTGAACAAATGAGTGTTCTATCTTTCATTGAATATGATCTAGGTGATTCACATGATGTTTGTATTATTCTTTTAGTTGAAAAGGTGCTAGATTGTAATCATATCTTTATTAACAAAATTGAGTGGAAAGATAATTTTATCATAACATCAGTTAGTAGTAAACGGACGATTACAACATTTCTAAGACAGAACTTTGATACAAATCCCTTGCGATCCTCAAAAACTACTATTTTACTGTATTACATATACATACATTTTTGTATCGAATCATTAGTTCGTCTAAATGAATTGAAATTGTAACAAGCCACTGTAATAATATGTTATATCATTAAGTTGACATATCATATACGAACTTAATTATAGTTATTCTGCCTTGTGTATTTGGTCAAAATGGTAAAATACTGGTATTTTCGATTGTTGTGTTCTCTAATCTAGATGATTTATTCGGGAAGTATTCAGTGTCTTTTTAGTCAACACAATCAGTACATACTCCAAAAAGAAGTAAACTATTAGAACTCTACAATTAATATCTCGTTCTGTTTACCTGATGTTTGATTTATTGTTGTTCACAATCATGTAGCTGTTGTTCGCATGTTCGTTTCGATTTCTTTTCTTCTTTCCACCTGATATTTAGCCTTCAAGTTGTTTGTCTTTTTTTGTTTTTGGCTGGTAAATTCGTTCGATTTTGATATAAAAATAAGAAAAATTGATTCGATTACTTAATGTATTCTGATTCCAATATGTCTGTTGATTGATGCGTGACTGGAGCGTCAGACTCTTAATAATTTCATGACATTCTTTGTGTTTCCCTCTGTCCAATATTTCAATGTTTTCCTAGTCTAACTCATGTTGATAGTTGTCCACATGTGTTGATATAGATGAAGCTACATCGTGGCACTTAACAGTTAGCTGGTGTTCATGTATACTCAGAGATAGAGGATAGCTATTTTGTCTTATGTAATCCTGGAATTTACTAAGGTCTATCTTATAAATGATGTCTGAATTGTCTTTGCATTCTATAGCTTCCATACCATTGCTTGTAGAGATTTTATGGCCTTATAAACAACTCTTATTTTTAGCGATATTGATAATCTATTTTTGTAGCATAAAAATCCTGTATGTAAGACAGTATTATACATTTTCAATTAGACGATCTAATTGAAAACAATTGTTCGCTTATATGTGTTGTTCTAATGTTAAGTATATCTTGATGACGTTTTGTGGGTAACCATCTTTCCGTTTCTTCGTGTAATTATAATCCTACAGTGTATCTTCACACCATCGAACAGAATGTGTTTAATTTATGAGCCATTAGCTTATTCGTTTAATTGTTCATATATTCTAAAGAATATTCTAAAATATCAAAATAACTTACTATCAGTTAGATAATATCATATCACCTGATATATATATTTCAGGCATTACTAGTATAGTGATGGTACTATAATCAAGGTAATTTATCACCATTATTCCACATTACGATTTCACACAAAACTTGTTTCCACAATATCTGGTGTTTGTTTGTTTTTTAATATTATTTAGAGGACTACTGATGGAATGATGATAAATAATGACGATATCCCAACTGAACAAAAACAATGTAAACAACAATTCATCGATAAACAACATACATCCGGTTGTATACTTACACCATTGTCATCAATACCGAATACATACGTTGAAGCTTATCTTGGTAATTTGGATTTCTTTTTTGTTAGAGAAACGACTGATCTAAGAGAAGTAAGTTCCTTTTGTTACTAATATATTTTTTAACGTTAATTATTACAAATAAACAATAAATATAACGGTGTTATAATTTTGATTGAGATAATGAACCGATTGATATTAGACCACCATTAAAAACCTAGAAGCAATGGACGGCCGTTTCGTCCTATTGTGGGACTCACAATTGATTGATCACTGAGTGGCGATCAATGTCATGCCTGTCTAGTACTTATTAGTGCAGATCGAATGCTATCGATCATGTTGCAATGTGGCCACCAGTCTAGGTGACTCGACACTGCGGGCACTATATATTGAAACTAGATGGTGGTTGGAGGTAGTCGACAGGAAACCCTGGACCCGGGTTTCGTGCTACTTGGCACTCGTCAGCAAGGTGTACCTGTAATGGTGGGGGAACTGGTGCTCCCTGGCGGATTCGATCTCATGTCACCCAGCTTCACAGTCGACTACCTCCAACCACCATCTATTGTGGGACTCCTCAGCAGTGCGCATCCACGATCCCGCTCGCGAGATTTGAAAACGCAACTTCGTGGACTGTTTGAGGTTAGACATTAACACCATTGGATGCCGGCTCAGTGGTCCAGTAGGTTGAGCGTTCACGCACGAGACTGAAGGCCCTGGGTTCGAGTCCCGCGAGCGGGATCGTGGATGTGCGCTGCTGGGGAGTCCCGCAATGGGACGAAACAGCCGTCCAGTGCTACCAGGTTTTCAATGATGGTCTAACATCAATCGGTTCATGATCTCAATCAAAACTTAACAATCTCCGCAACCCCTGTACTGGTGTTATAATTGTCATATTGTTCGAAATTATACTACATTACAGTATCGGTCGGTCAGTCAGTCAGTTACAACATAGAACCAGGCACATATCACACACATTACAGTACGAGAGAAAGAGTTCGGTGGTGTCAAAATTCATTATGTTAGACAACTGTAAATTAATGATGGCATATTATTGGCTTATTGCTTTTTTCCGAAATGAATCCTTATTCACTGATTATTTTGTGTCCATGGTAAATTACGTATACTTAAACTCACTTTATGATTAACTTCCATTATGCAAGTGAATTCACTGGAATAGTCTTCTATCGAACAATATATTAATCTTAATGTTTGTACTCATTACGAATTAAAATATGTCTGTGAATTGATTTTATAAAGAGACTGTTTGATTTCCTTAAACAAAACCTCAGTGTGGTTGGAAATATTCATCAGGAAACCCTAGACGTCAGTTACAGCTTGAGTAGCTCAATGATGACGGTCCAGATCTCACGGAAACCACCAGTTCCGTCAAGATTCCATCTCCAGATTAGTGACAACTAGCACAAAATCTAAGCCAAACAAAGTTTCTTAACTACCTGCCACCTAATATCATAACGCGATGTTAAGTCACTTAGACTAGCGGCCACATTGCAACCTGGTCGATAGAATTTGACCAGTATTGAAGTACCAGGCAGACATGATATTGATCACTCCGTAGTAATTAATTAGCGTACATAAAAATGTCAACAACTGTGTCCTATAACTCAATGATTTTGTTAGATATCATGCCATTAGCATTGAGACCTACATATTTCTTAGATTCCATTCTATCTGAGTTCATCGGCCTACATATTATTGCGAAATATCATCAAAAACCAAACAGCTACACCTAGCAATTTCCTCTGTTTTCAATGACTTTTTTTATATAAGTTTCCATATTCATTTCTTGCAAAATCTAAACTATTTGAATAAATTTAGAAACGTTATTTATGTTACAGGTTGGTGGTATATCGGGTTTTTTGCATACAAGTTTAGCTGAAGTACAAGCTGTTGTTGGAGCACATACAACTAGCCTAGGTGGAAATGCATTATTATCATATCACTTAAGTGAAGTTGTTGTTCTTCGACCAACTTCAAGAAATCAAGCCCAATGTTTGTTAAATGTTTGCGGAGATATGGCTAGATTAAGTTGGGAAGAAATAACAAAGAAAATTCCTAAAATCTAAAAAAAGAAAAAAACAATTTCAGTTGTCAATTTAAAACTTCATATTTGCACAGTTACTGAAATTTTCAACAATTCAATTGTGAATTCGGTCGGATTTACTTTGATTTTATTTAATCTGCATAATAAATAAATAAATATGTATATATTTCCTTACTGTCTTTTTGAATTCATCATTTTAAGCTCATTTCCACTGGTATATTGTATTACAACTCTGTAATATTGTAGTGTACGAGAACACAGGTGAGGACAACGGGATCGTATTCAACATAACATTACAGACTTACTTGGTAAAATAGAAAAACCATATAGTAAATCGTTAATTTGCAAAATATCAATGCATCATATAAACCTGGACTGTTCTTGTTGCAAACATCAATCAATTGTCTCACATTTCATTGTTCATGCGTTTTCTTACAAATTGCATTGTGTTGTCGCTCTTCCTTTCTTGATCTTTCCCCATCTTCTGCTGCCAGACATTGCGTTTTTAACTCGCGCCATATACTACTTACATCGATATAAGTAGCACGCACCACACTATTATGTGACCTACTTAATCGATGATCAAACATCTTTAATAGGATATCATTGGGAATAAAGATATATATTTTTTCAAAATATAAAACATTAGCCAACGAACGTAATCTGATGTTTACCAATAGTGTAATTCTTATCTTTCATTTTTGTGATATCGAAAATTACTTATCTCAGATTTCCTTCTATAATACAAATCTTGATGTAATCAACTCATTATTGGTAATTGTGTACAAAATATATTGTTGGATTGTTAAAGTCTAAATTGAATAAGACTTCAGTCCAGTTGTTAGATGAATATGATTAGTAATAAAGCGAAAAACATGTCAGGAGGTGTGTTAATAATTGAAATAATGAAAACTTCTCATACCCTTTCATTATTGTTTAGACAAATTTACGAATACTATCAAAATTGTTTATTCGTTTTAAAGTAGGCAAAAATTATAAAATATACATATACAATCTGTATAATGATCAGTTCACTACTTCAATTACCTTTGTCCACATCATACAAGTTGGTAAAAATGACAGTTTTTTCTTTGTTTATAAGTGATTACAGTCAAATAAATTGATCAAAAACTAAATCCAACTTTCATACGAAAATTTAAATAAAAATGTTTGCTATTAACTATGGAGGTCAGGTCAAGACACTTACTTACCTGCAGTCAGATCAAATCAGATAATAGGGACACAATAAAACCTTAGTATGCTATTTTAATTCGATTGATCTATCCTAGATAAAACTAATTGACATTTGCTTTGAATCTGAGTTTATCAAAAGGGGTTTTGTGGCGATTTTAGACATTTCAATAGTTGAACTCATGAGTCAATTGAATCTAGACCACCATGGAAAACCTGGAAGCACTGAACGGCTATCTCGTCCTAGTATGGGACTCCTCAGCAGTGCGCGTCCACGATCCTGCCCCCGCGAGATCCGAACCCAAGACTTATCAGTCTCGCGCGAGCGTGGGTGGGAATTGCTTAGGAGTCTCATTTTAGGACGAAACGGCCATCCAGTGTTTCCACGTTTCCATGATGGTCTAGCTTCAAATGACTCATGACTTCAACTATTGAAATTTATAAAAATGATCAATATATGTCAACCAACGCTTAGGCTTCATTATTAGTTCACTCCGCATTTTTATTTTCTAAAAATCAACGTGACTAAGTGTTTGTCACAAAGACTGCTGTCGGTATTAGGATGGAAATACCTCGAATTTTTTATCAAAACGTTCTGTCATATAATGAACACTGAACTTACAAACCACCAGTGATCAGAAACTGTACGCTGACAATTCTTCGAACACAACAGTACATCATAATCACTACCCATGCTAAATTAAACATGATTTACCCTGGGTTACTCAGTGCTCCCCAACACAAAAACTTACGTATGTTACTTTCCAGTAATAATACATTTAAGTGTACAGAATACCAGATATAACCTTAGTTTCGATCAGAAAATCCCACTATTTTTCTTCCCAATTTAATATCCATATTTTCTTACTACCTCTGGGTTCATCATCATAACCTCTCAGTAGTAATAGCTCAGCTAACATGTTTGCGTTACTATAAAGAGATACTGTACAAATTATAATTAAATATATAACTAGAGCACTGTGAAAAAATGCACTTATATTTGAGTCAGGCGCAAATATCATACTTAAACAGTTTTGATAATCTACCCGAATAAGTGCATTCAAAATCAATCTACAACATTATGAAGATGTAACTGTGTTTAACTATATTAATCCCACCATAGATTGAACTGTAAATAAGTGATATGAATCAAAATATCGAAAATAATCTATCTTTATAATTATCGTAACGTCACATATAGAGAGAAACAGGATTAGAAATATCAACAAAATTCGGCTGAATACAATGACATAGTACTATTTATAAAAGTATAACTGGCATAATATTCGAACCAAAATCTAATGGTTAATATCATGGTTTAAGTCACTGAAAGATGATAAGTTTCTAATAAGAAAATTACAGATATGTCTAACCTAAATTCAGAATTTCAAACACCTAATACATCTTATCCACTTTGAAAGTAAAGCAAAAATTAACCTCATAATTTTTTTATATCCGAACTAAAGAATGTCCCTTATTTATTATACATCTTCTTGTTGAGAATATCTGACGCGAAATCGGCAAATCGTTTCACACAATGATATTAGAGTTAGTTACTCATGATACACTTAAGCTGGCAATAAAATGTTTAATTCTGAGATGGTGAAGAAGATTTGTAGCTCAGATGGATGATTTTGATGAAGTTTTATTCTCTGAGCTGAATGATTTGGTCGTAGAGCTTATATGGTTCTACTGAACGTCATCGAATTTCTCTACATGTGGTCCACAGTTTGTCTTGTATATCTCGATATTGATTGATACTTACTGTATCTCCCAATAAGAGATACAACCAAAACAAACAAGTAAACATTAACAGGTTTAAGGTCAACAAGAACCAATCAACATCGAGGTATACAAGACAAGCTGTGAGCTACATGTGGAGAAATGCGAACATTTCACTTCTACCTAAAGTTTGTACTGATGATATCGTTCAGAAGAACATTGTGAAAACTCCACGACTAAATCAGCCATTTCAGAGAACAAAACTTCATGAAAAATATTTGATTAACAGAATAAAACCAGTCTCGAATAAAAAGACAATATTATTATTATTATATTTAAATTTGTAATGTTTCCTACTTACAATTTGAAAACAAAATGAAAAAGAAAGAAAAAAAAGAATATCACTTTCTTCATTAAGGTAATATGAAAACGGCAAAATGTATAATTTATGTGTACCTAAATCAGTCTAGGTATATAAGATACAGTAAGTATATTAGGATAAAGTGAAATGAAGTTATAAATAAGAACATTTGCAATGATATTGAAGTGAATTATACTAAATAATAATGATAATGAAAGCACAAACATGACAAATACAAAGTTCTATTAATAAAGTGTAATACTTCAAATTGACTTGAAATGTCAAATAATTTAATGATCTAAAATGCGTAGATTTCCTGAAACAATTTTATTTTCTAATATTGAACCTGGTGGTATATTGATAAGATTACCAAAATTAGAAACTATAATCACTGTACCCTGAAAGAAAAAGAAATGAAATGAAAGAATTTTACACAAATGACTGTTTTGTTAAATTTGTTTTATAGAAGAAAAAGCAAATAATTGTTATCAATGTAGTCAGTAAATCAATTATAACGTAGGATCAGGCATATATGTTTATCGGTTCATGTTGACCCACAGAAACAAACCAACGATGAACTCAAATAGACCATATTGATATCAGTCATCGTTGGATAGGGTTGATAGAAGATTGCTGCTCATTCTGGAATACTAGCTTGGACTCCGACCATACTCTAATACGGGCACGTACGTATCTGCTTCCATCTCACTGGACGCAGAAAAGCCACACTAAGAAGATCCATTAGAATTGAATTGAGTGATGAGAAAAACAAAATTAAGTTTCATGAACAATTGAGGTCACACTTAGATAGTCCTGAAAACGAGGCTGACCCAGATGTTGCTTGGAAAGATATACAAACGGCAGTGACATCTGTTAGTGATTCAAACCGAAGATTTTTTTTAAAAAATGGATTTCTTCTAAGTCTATTGCACTGATGAATCCTCGTAAACTCATCCCATCAGGCTCTGAACACGATGAAGAGCGAAAACAAATCAGATCTAGATTAGGTAAAACTCTAAGTAACGACCGTGAGCAGTGGTGGGCAACGAAAGCAAAAGAGATGGAAAAGGCGGCGGCTGTAGGTAACGCAAGACAGATGAAAACTTGAATTTTGCGATTAGCATCATACTCTGACCTTAGTAAGAAAACCGATGGAAACCAAAAGGCACTGGACAGTTTGTTTCATCCTAGCATGGAAACTGCTTAATGATGCATATCAAACTCATGATTCTCAGATATAATGGCGAGTGTGTAACGCTTAGATCACTGAACTGCCATCCAATTGTTCATATATGCAACTTCAATTAATTCGCGTTACTGAATTACCAACCTTCTATGTCTTACTTACTTACGCTTGTTACTCCCAATGAAGCATAGGCCGCCGGCCAGCATTCTCTAACCCACTCTGTCCTAGACCTTTCCAGTTCTATCCAATTGTTGTTCATTCTTCTCATGTCTGTCCCCATTTCTCGACGTAATGTGTTCTTTGATCTTCCTCATCTCTTCCCTTGGTCTTGAGGATTCCATAGGAGGACTTGTCTTGTGACTCAGTTCGGTGCTTTCTTCAATGTGTGTCCTATCCACTTCCATCGCCTATTCCTGATTTCTTCCTTTACTGCAATCTGGTTTGTTCTCAACTACAATAGGCTATTGCTAATAGTGTCTGGTCAACGGGTCCGAAGTATTTTGCGTAGACAACTTTTAATAAGCACTTGTATCTTCTGGATGATGGGTTTAGTGGTTGTCCAAGTTTCCGTCCCATACAGTAGAACTGCCTTGACATTTGTATTGAAAATTGTGACCTTGGTGTTGGCTGAGATTTTTTGAGTTCCAGATGTTCTTCAATTCTAGATATGCTGCACTTACTTTGCTGATCCGCGCATTCACATCTGCATTTGATCCACCGTGTTCATGGATCTGCCTGGAGCCCCTCCAGAGGCTACTGTCGGTCCCAAGCCCGGATAAAGGAGGGTTGGGCATGGGGTTAGCGACCCCATCCCGTAGAAAACTAACTCGCTAGAAAAACGTTCACCAGAAAAATTATTCAAACCTTTCTATGTCATTAGTGAATAAATGCCTCATAATCGATATGGTTGAACTCCACTGGTCACAACTTCAGACTTCCGAGAATCACTGCTTGACATAAGTCACTAATGAGCACAACCTCTCATTTAAAAAGTTTGAAACTGGTTTATATTCTGTTTCATTCGAAATAAATCACAGAGACTTTGTAACAGAAATGGAAATCTTCTAGTGAACACTTTAAAAACAATATCTAGTGATCGAAATCATGTAAGTGTATTTCAATTGTCTCTTGCTCTCCAAACCTAAATTACTTGCTATTGTGCAAGTAGCAAGTTTGATGCGTGACTTTTCATGCGGATCTGTTCTTTAAAATCTAGGTTTTACTGTGAATACCGTTCAAAATAAAAGGTAGATTAACATAGATTGATTAATCACGTAATAGTGATCAATGTCCTGTTTCTCTAGTGGTCATTTAGTTCTGCAAATCTAATTCTATCAATCAAATTATGATGTGGCCACTAGTCTACGTGATTTGACATGTTACTGGTTACTACTTGGTGATCAAGTAACGTAAATATTTAAGTCTTATAGGTTAGTCGTAGGCTGAATAGCTTATTAATAATATTTAAGAGAGTACCAATTTTTATAGGAATACAAGTACATCTTATCAACGAGACCTATGTCCAAGGTATTTTTCTCAATATCTCTAACAATCTAACATTAAGATAAACATACATTGATCCCATTACTTCTCATGTTTTCCGCTTTATTTATTTATTTGCATCTCGTAAGATATTGTTTAGGAAAGTTCATACGGTTATCACTTGATTAAACATAATAGTACAAACCTTGTTTTCTGTACATAATACTATTAAAGTTCAAATTATATTTTATAAAAAACCAAAACAACTATAATACAGTTACTTTCAGTCTAAACATTACCTTTAAAACTACTCCTTTTCCAAAGTATACATCTCCTGATACAGTTAAATGATCCAATTCCAATAGATCTGGTATACTTGTAAATCGACTTAAGAAATCTTTAACTTTTTTAAAATGATTACCAAGTTTTACTAAAGGCACAGATGGAAAACTTCTTAATGGAGACAATGATAAACTTCCACCATCTAATACATACAAATTAGACATTACTAATAATAAATCTGAAGTAGTTTTAACTGGTAAGAAACGACTTCGTGGAACATTAACACCTAAAAATAGATGATAATTATTAAGGTTATAAATGAAATAATGCAAGTAAAATTGTATCTTTAAAATGAAACCAAAATGTGTATATTATTAATCATGGGGTAAAGTGTACAATTTCTCCTTGTTAGAGAAAAGTAACACTAGATATGGTAATCCTGTTCTGTAATTACATTAGTTTATCCATAAATGAACTATTTTCATTTAAAGAATGACATGTATAGTCACATGAAAGTTAATTTGACTAAAAATAAATTACCATCAAAGTAACTAATTATCCATCGTTTTTTTTTTTCTTCAAATCATTACAATCGACTCTCTAGTATTATGGTGTGTGCTACTTATATCAACATAATTAGTATATGACGTTAGTCAGGAATAGAATATCTAGCAGCAGAGAGACAAGAGGATCAAATAGTAAAGAATGAAAACAGAATGCAATTTGTATGAAAATGCAAGAACAATGAAGTCTGAGTCAGTTTAAGACAATTGATGGACATTTTGCAAATTAATCATTTACTTTATGACTGTTAGATTTTATTAACAAGTACTGTAATTTTCTGTCAAGCACTTTCGTTTGTCCCTACTGGTGTTGTGTTCACTACAGTATCATGATTTAAATATAACTTATTAACTATATTTAAAACACATCGTCCTCCTCATTTTACATCCGGTATAATATTCGTGGACCGAAATACCTGGTCTAAATAAATAGTGGGTAAGTCGGAATAAGAAGGCGAGTTCATATATTCTTTAATCCATAGTAGCATTTTATAACATCAATTTTATTCCAAGTGAAATTTTGATCAGTATAATATTGGTTTTATATTTTCCAGTGTAACATAACTTCAGTTTAATATGTGTGTACCAATTAAGTGTTTAGTTCATTCGGTATAACAAGTGTGAACTTTTGATCTAATATAACAATTATATTCTATGTATTATTATGTGTGAATTTTGTATGTGCTTTACAGTAAACTTGGTTAACGTTTCATTTATATGGTGTTTACTAACTAATTATTATGTTCATTTAAAATCAGTGTGTAAATAAGCGTCCCTAGCTTAATGTTGGTATGATTTTAAATGACCTATTTTGATGACTTGTTTTCAGTACTTTTCATGTTCATTTCTATCAGCCTTTTTGTTTTTACTTGGTTCCTATTTCCAATCATAAGCAATAGAATCATAGATAGAAAAGAGCAAGCAATTACATAACAGATGGCATCCCAAACACAAACATAACAACGGTGAATGTTTTAATTCGTAAGATATAATGTAAAATATCAAGTAATTGATTCTCTGAGTGATCAATAGTCAAGAACATTATAACCATATACATTCATTCTTACCAAAAGCACCATTAAATGACTTGATAGCAGCTCCTGCAGCCTCTTCTAATTGTAATATATTTGTACCAGAATCTAAAGTTTTAGGATTGACTATAATTTCCATTTGTAAAGTTTTTTGTTTAACACTACGATGTAAAGCTTGTAAATCAATCCAAAGATTATTAGTATTAAATATTTTAAATGTTCGTACACTAGCAAAATCATCCACATGTTCTTCAGGGACCTACAATTCAAATGAACATTTTAAATGATGATGATGATACGTTTTTCATAATGGAATTTTAACTTTATTTTTTTCTTATCATATTCAAATTTTATAAATATATAATCATCAAATAAAATAAAATTATACCTGAGCTAATTCTAAAAGTCTCAAATGTCCACGATATTGTGTTAATGTACCACCTTTAACATCAGCTCGTGTTTTATCAGTTACTTCCATAACAAACTCTGGTGATTGTTTATCATAATGAGATTCTTTATTCATTAAAAAATTTAGAATATCTTTAAAATACATATAAATTAAGGAAAATAGTTTTACAAAATATTTGAATTTATAATAAAGTGAATTAATAGATAACAAGTTGTTATTGTCTATTTAACTATTTGTATTTTATAGAAAAGAAATGACAAAAATGAAGTTATTTTTTCTGAACATTTCGTAACTTGGTGTAGGCCACTTCTTCAGTGGCCCAACCATTGTTACTACCTTGATGTGGTAGCCAGGCTATCCTATCGTGATAATTCAATCGAGCTATACTGGCTGGAACAATCGTTCCTCAAGGTCCTATCATGCCGAATAGGTCGGTTGAAGAGCAGTAAGACTAAAAGCAGCAAACCAAAGATCCGAAGGCAAAGTCGTACTGCTGACTGTACAGAGGCTTGACGGTAGTAAAGTGTTTCCTTCAGAAAACCAGCATAACAGTGATGCTGCCTTTCCACAAAGAGCGGTGGGGTTAGAAAAGGTCGACTGTATGGTTAATTTAACATGTTACAAGTTATCTACCCAACAATTTGGTTTTGACGGGCTTTCTACAACAAACATTGGAAATGATTAGAATTTCAGTTGCTGACGTTACCTTAAACATAAGTTTTATGCCACCGACTGCCCGACGTGCGATGTTTTATGGTGTAGGAGTAAGTTGGAAGAAAGATAGGGGCGGCCAGACCAAAACATGGCGCAAATCCATGAAGTCATTGACAAGTGGACTGAGCCATGTTGATAGGTGTAGACTACCTGGTTGGGATCCGCGAGACGATAGCAACTGATGGTTAGAGACCTTGAATGACATGGCTCAAAATCGTTTGCAATGGCGCAGGTGCATCCACTCTTTGTGTTCTCCCAAATTCTAATCTTCTGAATTTTTCATGTCCCGCTCTTTTGTCTTTCCAAATTTATTTCATTGGATTATACTCTTTAAATAACATCTCCAAACCCTAATCTTCCCGATTACTGCTTATAATTTCACTACCTCTACCACTACGGGATTTGAATCGACAATTGTATCTGTGTGCTAATGTGGTATGGCAACTCGAAATGATGTACGTACATACGAAGTTCTGCGTTGTTAATGACAGACTGACTGACTCATTTTTATCGAGCTGTTCTTTTAAATATTGACGAATATTCATCTAAACTTTATCTATAACCTGTCGAATAAATTTAAATAATTTAGATTCAGGAAAACTTGAATACGATGCAAATAACTTGTATTAAAACATTTAAATAACTACCGTCATCAAGAAAGGATACTTAGATCAACAGTTGCTCCAAGATTATCAATATTAGACAAGAAAACCCATTGTTTACCAATAGCTATCATTTTCTCTGCTAATCCACAAGCAACAAAACTACGATAGAAGTCACCATGTCCAGGAGGATACCATTCTTCAGGATTATAGTTCATATCTTTAGAAGTCTTTGTTCCAGAATCATGACTTTCCTGACCAGCACATTTAGCAATAGGAAGTAATGACTCACGATTCAGACGAGGATAGCTAAACGAAGCAGAAAAAGTGACAAGACTTATTTTTTCAAAACCAAAATATAAATGGCAAATTAGCAAAAATAGTCAAACTTTTAAAATGTTAATAACTATGGTTTGTGTTTTACTCAGTCGACATTGTTCAAATCCTCTCAGATAAATAATTTATGAATGGAATAGGATACAAAAGCGTATAATATTGATAAGCATTTTTTACAGTCCTACTACCTCTTACATTTTAATTGTTTATTCGACTTGGATCTGTTTGTGTTGAGAATCCTCTAAATGGAATTCGAAAAATTGTCTATCATTTATTCTAAAACTTGAAAGTGTCAGAATACTTCATTTCGTTGGTAAATCAGATTCAATAGTGAAAAGTTTTGTATTTAATAATAAAATCACTTACCAGCTCTGTAAAAACGTCAAAATTTGAACATTAACTTGCTGGTATTTGCGTAAAACCTTTTCAGTTTCACTATGTGTATTGAAGGAATTCATCAAAACCAAGGGAATATTAGTTCCGTATTCATTGTTTAGTCTCTAAAAAGGAGGTAATATAAAAGTGTTTGCGTCGATCGCTAGTGGGACTTTCTATGAATTAAGATGCGAAAGCATTTCTCAGACAAGGATACGTAGTAAACTTAGAAATAAGTAGCTAACTCAATTTTAAGAACAAATTACAATTTGCAACAAACAGGTAGCTATGTATTAAAACTGCTTTCTTCTAATGGTATTATTTCAACTCAAAGATAACCCAGACATCAATAATACAAGCTGATTGAGATTTTCAGCTACTCTTACCATGATCAGTCGAAAGTATTTATAATATCATATTCCAGTAGTTTATCATAAGAATTATCCGGGTTATGTTAAAAATGTAATTGGCTATTATAAACTATTTTCAGAAAAAATTCAATAATTCTAAGTATATTGAAGTACTTTTTATTTTTTAGAAATTTTCATTATTCAGAAAAGTTAGAACTAGACTCTGGTATAATAACTTTCCATTATTTTGGCTTCTTTATTGATAATCTCATCCAGATATGCTGATGTTGACTCTTGTAATTTGAACACGTAGAAAAATAGTGTCCAGCTGTATGTTGCTTATATTTAGTTTATCAAAAACCTAACTTGTTACTTGTTTGGTAATTAACAACGCTCTTGGTTCTTGGATTGTGAATTGGCGAAATAAAAGACTTAAAGCTTGAGAACAAATATAATCGTACACTTATCATGATTAATAATTTGCATTATTGAGCTTGAATATTTTAAAATATTTGATACAATTTTATTACTAATAAACCTGACTAAAGCAATAAGATGAATACATTTTTTGTGGGTTTTTTCAGTTGCATATGATTTTATGTCCCATATAAATGCAGGTAAACATAATAACAGCAATAAGTATTGAACGCCTTTTCTATTCTTTTAGCTCACCTCGATTTGTTGTACAGTCAGATCAAGAAAAGTAAGATTACTCCGGACAGAAATTAAGGATTTGGGTCCAGTACAACCCATTGTTGTGCCCAAGCCACCATTTAGTTTCACTACTACTAACTTATTTAACTGTTGACGGATTACTTCACGATCGGTAGGAACTTGAAGGGCATCGTACATTTTAATCTAGATATTGGAAAATGTGGGAATTAAAAAACATTTAAATAACATACTAAAGTTTAGACGCTAAACAAGTAATAAGTTAGATTGTTTTCTAAAGTAAAGGATGGTAAAAATGAGTAAATTTCATATGGTGAAAAAAACAATTGTGCGACCGAAAACTCAAAATTACCACATCTTAATGGTAATTTTACTTCGTAAACTTTGGTAAATACGATAGATACATCCATTAACAATGATAATCGATTTAGTAATACAGAACATTTCGTAGTAAGATTTCTTAATTACAAGCTGACGGAAATGTATAACCAGTTTGTTTTTAGGTTTTTGAACCTGTCTAGACATTGATTATCTTTCAATAAGTTATGGATTCTAACTTCATTCCATTTGCATCGGTTTAGCAACTCATAGTCTTTATAGACATAATACAATGAGCTTGACGCTTTGTGGTGTTTGTATTTCATCAGTTACTTAGTAGACTACTAAGAGCCTAATTAAAGTTAAAAAATTACAATACTGAATGTGCTTGTCACTTTTCCTCCAATTTGAATACTCGTGGATTCATGATTACTAAGGTAGGTGCTAGATGATCATGAGAATTACTAGTTAATTCATCAAATTCGACTGCTTCTACTCATCATACTGGTACCTTTAAATGATCGTAAGTTGCATCGCTCATATATACTACTAAACCAATTTTACACTTTTGTGTTTTGGTAAGATTTATCATATTTGGTGTGTCACTTTTGTGAGATGATATTGTTTAACCAAATGTTCAACGTTCAGTAATGATAAATTGGCTTAACCACTTCTATAACCTACAACGTCCCACTTAAGCTTTAGATATGCATCAGAACTAGTTAAAATAGAGCCTCGATAGATGAAACAATGAATATTTACAAATTTCTTGTGACTAGTAGTATTTCAGCAAACTTACAACTGCGGTAGAAATTTCGTCATTTTTGAGTTGGCAGATACATTTACTTTCAAGGCAGAGCAAGAATAACAGGATTCACGGAATAAGGGGAACTCGATTTAGTCCAAATTCTCTTATTATAACCAAATAACCTAAAACTGCAGACATTAATATCACTATGAACATAATTATTGACTAAGGTACGTAGAACTGCATTTATGATAATATTACTATTTGTAACTTCAGGTACTTTGCACCTAGGGTGAAAACTAGAAGCAAAATTCATTCACTTCATTCTATGAATTTGAATACTCATTCTCGGTTCAAACTAATCAAAGAAATTTGTGTAGGGTTTTGACAAAATGTAGTAAAGATAAGCAACCATGACTAAACCACATTTAGACTAAAGTAAATATAGTGAAAATTTTCAAAAGTACGTATAACACTGTTATCAGGTCAAGAACAGTTTTTCCCAACTCTACAAACTTAACGTATGTAAAATTTAATGAATTATGTTAAAAAGTTGTGAAACTCCAGGAAGAGCTAAAAGATGAAAAACAAGAGAAACACCATCTTACGCTTTCAGATGGAACAGGTTCCATCATATTCCAATCGAACTTTTGCGTTTTGTCATGTAAATATTGCTTAAACAACTCTTTGAAAGATATCATTTGGTTTATGAACGCTTCTTTTTCTGGAGATGAATCTGGTATGGTATTAACAAGCAAATCCAAATCCGCTGCCAAGTCTTTCTCAGCATCCTTGAGTGTTAGTTCCTTGAAAAGACTAGAAGTCTAAAACGCATCAAAGTGACAGTAAATACAAATCTTCAGAACAGTCAAGATCATAAACAATTTAATTAAACACATGGACAACATGACAAACAATACACTGGAATAATGTAACTTCCAGACATCCCACGTTAAACAACATGGGCTTTAGTTGTTACAAAATCCTCATACAGCATATATGAAGTGAAAATTAACAATATTATTTTTGTTTCAAACTCCCAAAAATAGGTAGTCACGGGGATATCTTCCTTCAAAATAAAAAAGAAACGACCAAATAAAGGATGTTTCGAACACCTATTTGCAATTGTTGCTTTTTGGAAGGCGAAAATCCTTAATTTTTTATGATTCAGGTATCAGTTCCTAGGAAAATCACATTCTTTGTCACTTAAAAGCCGTCCATATGCCTAGAAAAACCAATGAATTTTTTTGTTGCTCAACGATGTTTTCATCTCTCAGCATGATAGAAAAGCATTTCATGACGTCGCAAAAGAAATAATCCTTAAGACACAGAAACCAACTCCACTTACATCAGACGGCATCTTAACAATCTTTTAAAATGAGTCCTAGGTCAGACGTTCATTATACGACAATATTCAAACACTTGTTGTGAATAGCTCCCCATTAATTCATTTTCAGTAGATGAAATTTATTGGCAAGATAAAAGACTGATCCGGAATCGGAGCGTCTTCCCAAGTTGGTCCTGTGGATCAACTGCGTGAGCTGAGTAACTACGTAACGTAATTACCATTCATTAACCAATATGGAAATATTAGGGTCTTTTTGAATTACTGACTGGATGCCAGCCAAATATACCACATCTTTGCTTTACAATGGTAAAGAAATTGATGCATATTGTCAGGGTGCACTTTACTCAAACGTCTGCTTGGAACCTCATCAAATATATGCTCAAGAGTACGATGATAAGATACTGAATAATGTTTAGGTGTCAAATATGAGTCAAATAAACCACAGAGTATCAGTTATGAGCACAGTCAATCATATTCCTTTCTTCACTAGAATGAATTTGATGAAGTTTTGTTCTCTGGTCTGGGTAGTTTGGTCATGGAGCTTTCATCGTTCGGTCTTTAAATCACGATGGGTAGTTACAGCAAGTTAAATCAACCTAATTCTGTTCCCGTAAAGTCAAAGCATCTGTATAGCGATGAAGTAACTGACATGGTGACGCTAGGCTACAAGCATAGGAATATATTAAATCTATCCTTTGTATCCTAGTACTTGGCAAAAACCAGGAGACAGCTTGAATTACAGGCTTTCGGGCCGTGTATATGCTACTGCTCTGGAATTACTGCATTCGACTTCTAAAGTTTTATAGCCCTCTTAGTGACAATAAAATAGTCCGGACGTTGTAGACCAACCATCCAAAACGGTTCCGTTTTTTCGTTTTTTTAGATTTACTACTTGGTAAAATATTAAAACACATGTTGTGCATTTTTAGAACTAAACATGCGCTCCCTTGATCTGTTTACTAGCGTTTGGATGGGTCTCGTTGTCTCATGTTGATTCTAAAGTTATTCTCACAGGTATACATATACCACATATGGTGGTTCATCATGTAGATAGGCTGATTTTAGCCTATCGAGACTTATCGTGCAGCGTCTGGTACTACACCAAGTCCGACCAGCTTATTCACTATTCCCAAGCCATATTTCGACCTTGTTACTTATTTGCTTACTATCCCTGACTTTTTATATGATCGTATATGTGTTGATTGCTTACGCTATTCATTACGTGTCTTTAATTTATTTTCGTTTGAATAAAAATATTGAGTCATGCTTGATCAAGACGAGTTGGTTCACTCGCCTTACTCTCTGCACCTCACCTCATCTGGTTTCGCTTCGCTTCCCGCACTTCGTTTCCCAGATTGTCCATTCAAATCAATGAGTGTACGAACTATATTCTCGTATTTGTCCATTTTGTTCCGCTATTCCCTAACATAAATTAAATCGATAAAAGTATACGAGGGTTGGCGACGTGTATATTTTGACAACAATCAGCATATTATCTGACTGGAGTCAGATACAGGGCCACTAGAATTAAGTCTGTGTTTGCGGGTGTTCATTTAACAAATATTTAGGTTTTCTTCAGACTATCGTGGGTAGATCTTTAAACGGACGTCTGAGAAGTACGTTATAGTGGCCCAGTAGCTTGATGGTGATATGCCGAACAACGTGTCCCTTGAGCTCTCGAAAATCCAAAACAAAACATTGTATGACTCATATTAGTTTTCTCTACAAGTTTTTACTGTGACAGGTTCATCAAAAGTGGCTACTCAGATCTCAATTAAAGTTGGACGCCAATGCATCTTATCTGAATATGATACTCTTTAAGATTCACATATGCGTTCATGTCAAAATCTGCAGTACTTTTGTGTCCTCTCTCTTACAAAACCGAGACGGGTGATGAGGACAAATATGAGAAGTATCATGCAATTAATTCTACTTATGGCTTTATTAAAATATGAGAAGATTGACTTCGCCACCCTATACTATTCTCGTTATAACACAAAGAATAAAATGCAGCTTGATGGTAGTTTATGACATATTATGCATCTTGGGTCACCATGGCCGAAATTATTACCTAGACCTCACTCTCCCACCACACGAGGCAGTCCTCAATTGATCCCATATGAAATGGTAAGAAAGGTCACAGTTTCTCACCATAGTCTAGTCTGACGCATATCTCTCAATGCATAAATGACCACTGTGTTAATAGTTTTAGTTATTGTTCTTACAAATTATCCCCTCGACTTCGCTTCCTGTTATCTCAGCCCAACTGACTATACTTACGTTTTAGTTCACTGGTTTATTTGCCTAATTAATTTCCCTAATTCTCTTGAGAATCATATTTTGGTCGCTTCATTTCATTCCAGCGTTATAATTTCCATAATGCTGCCTACCAGTCTCGTGACTCATAGAGTAATAGCTACTTAAAGAGATGGTGTACTGGCCCGTAAATGATTATCGAGTTCACCAAGTTCGGTCAGTTGGCTAACCCAACTTCATTGGATACTACCAAACATCTGGAAGCATTACATAGCACCAATAAATTGTAGCGCAGAAATCATTTGGTTGACTTTAGGTTAGACGTTATTGCATTAACAAGGTACTATCAGGTGTGACTGACAAAGAGAGGATATACGGGTATTATTAACAAGCTGTGAATATTTTGGCACGGACTCATGATAAGGACAGATATACATATCAAAATAAGTTGTCCGGCAGGTTCTAGAACACAAACATGTTTATCGACGTCCGACAACGATAGTTTTTCTTGACTTAAAAACAGCATTTGACTCCGCAGACCACGAGATTCTGTGGCAGTGTCTGTCATTAAAAGGCCCACCTCAGAATTACATAAACCTTGTGAAGACTCTTTACTCGAACACTACTAGTCGAGTCAGAGCTTATGGCGAACTGTCATCTGATTTTGCAATCTCATGTGGTGTCCGTCAAGGTTGTCCACTATCTCTGTTCCTGTTTGACTTCATCATAGACTTACTGTCGTCGTTTGAACCTTCAGGACTTGATCTCCATCCTGGAGGTCCACTTATAGACTTAGAATACGTAGGTGACATAGACCTGTTTGGTGAAAACGCTGACAAAAGTCCGATTTAGACGTAAAGGTGAGGATTGACGAAACAAGGACCATAGTCCTACAATTGAAGGACATATGGAGCTCAAATCAATTGTCAACCAATATCAAAGTCAGGATCTTCAATACAAACGTCAAGACAGTTCTACTGTACAGAGCTGAAACGTGGAGAACATCTACAAACATCATCTAGAAGGTACAAGTATTTATAAATAGTTGTTTGAGCAAGATATTCAACATTAATTGACTGGATACCATCAGCAACACCACTCTGTGGGAGAAGACAAACGAACTTTCAGCTGAAGAGGAAATTAGGAAAAGACGTTGGAAGGGGATAGGGCATACATTGCGGAAATCATCAAACTGCATCGCAAGGCAAGCCCTAACTTGGAATCCTGAAGGGAAGCGAAAAAGAGGAAGGCCAAAGAACACATTACGTCGGGAACTACAGGGATGAATAACAACTGGAAAAAGCTGTTGTGTGCTTTGTCTGCTCCGCTGTGACTGTCTCACGAGCTAAATGAAGACCTATTCACTACTAATGTGGTTTCTTCTATCAATAAAACGAGGGTTACCTTCCGGCACGAAAGGTAAACTGAGATTCAACTTTTTGATCACCGGAAATCTCGCAATGACTACTGAATGCGATTGGTCGAGGCGTAAACATATGAATAAAAGTAAATGCATACCCCTTTAAATCGGTTTAACCCGGTAAAACGTCTTTCTTTATTATCAAAGTTCTCATCCAACAGCTGGTTTAGAGCACTTGTATGGGGAGTTTGTATTTAAGTACTAATTTTGGACACCGCTTGTCACAAGAAAGAAATCGTATCCAACATAAAGGCTGTCTGCATTCAGGAGCTCAAACCAAACTAACACAAAGATAGGTTGTGGCAGGGCAGTAGTAATAGTTTGTCATGTGATATTTCGATAAAACATTTAAGGGTTAATTATTATTCTTTCAAAGTAGGTATGAATCCGGATTGACGGAGAATTTAGTCGAGGTTCAATTTTATTTCACTGATCCTTGAACTTAAACGAGATGGTTCCAAAAAGAGTCTTACCTTAATAACGAATCTCCTGATTCTGGTGGGTAACTGGACTAGTATCTTCTGTTTAAAGCATAAATTTGATGCCTCGTATTTAAAAGGTACTTTATCGGATGATTCATGTTTTGCTTTATCGACAAACCCAAGAAAATAGGTGTTAAGCCATCTTTGATCAGCTGCTTCATGTCATACTTGAAAGGTCAATTATCTAGTATCCGAGTATACTATTTCTCCTTGATATGTACAGTATTTTAACGTTTCATCACTGATGTTTATTACTGGGGTATTTATTTTTTAGTTTTTGTCAATGAGCTTTCATACAAGTTACCGCGTTATCTTTTACGGTGATTACAGCTTTGGAGTAAAGCTCTCAGGCATAAGGATAGGTGGATATTTTGGGGGTTCTAAAGCCCAAATAACCTATAGGTCGTGTCTTCTTAGCAACAACTGACTCAACACCGTGGGCTGACAGTTTTCACTTCCTCATTCACTATCTGTTGATTGAGATCAGTGGGTTGCTCTCAACGATTTATAAACTCGCCTAACTGACACAATAATCTTCAACTACAGTGGTTCATATAGAACACCTCATGGGATACTACCTAAGTCGTCTTTATATGCTTTGTAAGTACAGAACTGATAGTTTAAGTGATGGGAGGTGGTTTTACTTTACCTGCCTTCATCACATCAAATCCTGACATCTCGCCACATAAGGTAAGCTTCCGAAAAATAATAGTGAAGTATGAGTAGTAGCCGGGAAGTTCTTTACAGATTCTCTAAGAGTGCGGCGATTTTCGATTGTCTAAACCCATTTTTACTGTGAAGGAAAGAGGGGTTACGAAAATGATTTAATGTTCATGTTAGTAAGAAAAACGCATACCTCATACTAAACTCTTTCGATTGGAATATTTTAAGAAGACAATGAATCTATTTTGATAGTATAGAGTTATTTTTGAAGGGGTTTCAATCCAACTGATCCTAGAAAAGAAACATTTCATTTGCGGACGACTAACCTATCCTCCTTTGATCTAGGAGTTGTAGAGGTTTAGCTTCCTAAACTTACTCATCTGTACTTAAAACCATCGTCTTAATTTAAAAAGCTTCAAGTTGTTCGTTTCGTACGAAGAGTTCTTCATTATTATTATTATTACTATCATTATTCACAAACATCTTACGGGTACATAATTGTTGTGGAGAAACCATTTCGGGTTTCTTCAAAAATGCAATAATACAGAAGTTTCAATAACGTTAGCATTATATTTGTCACATTTGAAAAAGAGAATAATAATAATAAATCAGGTTCTGTGTAATCGCGAAGAATATTGAATAGAGTTTAAAGAAGGAAATGAAGAAAATAAGGGAATAGAAATAGAGGAGACGTGAAATACGCAAACAGTTTAATAGGCGTGTTGAACACAGAACAAGAATAAAATAAACTAAAAATTGAAGTAAGATATGACGCTAGAACAAATGTTTGTGCAGCCATTGTTTAGAGTGATGCTATGAAAGTCTCAATTGAGTGAAAAGAATAATGAAATATCAATATGTACAAGTCGTATATGCATAGTGAACATAAAATGAGCATGAGAAGTTAAATTAAGTGTAACACAAGTTATTGTCTTAATTACAAACCTCGTAAACTTAAGAATAAAATTTAATAATAATAACAATAATTTATTCTCAAATAACAGTTTGTTACATGAGGCATGCCAGTTTACAGGCAAGATCAAATTGATACAAATGATACAATATCCACTGTAGTAAATTACATAGCTGGGTTGATAATTTATGAGATATGAATGTAGATGGTTTTAAGCAGTACTACAGTTAGCGCGCTTCATGAAAGTTGCGTTGCGAATGTGCGACTGATGGTCAAGGATAGGTCCATTGAAGGTATGAGCTTCTAGAAATCGCAACCTTATGTCCCTTTGGAATATCCAAGGCTTTAAGGATGGTGCAGGATGAAGTCACCCGTTCCATATCTCAAGGGGCTGAAAGAGGGAGCAAGTAAAAGAAAACACGAGAGGCAGAGTAGCCAATATTCATGAAGGAATGTTTAAGGTATGATTACTCAGTCTAATTTTCTTTTATTAAGGTATTTGTTAAGAAAGAGCATTTTAATAGGTTGAAGATAATAAGTGTTAACAAGGTGTGAGTGGACATACAACTGACAAATGGAGGCGATTCGTAAAGGAGCTGAGAGTATAGGATTATGTGTGATTATAAAATAAAATGTAGTGCTAGAAACAGTATTGTGATATACAATTGGCTATCTTCCTTTTATTATCGAAGCTATTAGAGCCCCTTTCGTTTTTTTTTGTATTATTTTTTTTTCAGGTATTATAGGGTCTTGAGTAGGCTTCGTATATTAGCGAATTGTCTAGTTTGCTTGTAATAGGATTTCTGGGTAGGAAGTGAAACCAATTCAACGTTCGTAACACGATTTAATGAGGTATTTTGCGTGATAAATCAGCATCAATACCATAAGTTCGTGACATCCCACTAAAACATAAGGAGCCGTAATTAAACAAAATGTTCTGCCCTACAGACATGGGTGGATTGAAGTTATCTCCCCACCTTCATGTTTGCTGGTCAGTAACGCCACCCTCCCTCCTTTTGTGATGTTAGGCTCCCTTACGTTTGTGGTAAGTATGAATACTGCTTTAATCAAAGCTCATAGTTGGAATACACTGTCTCTACTAGGTCCATGTTACAAGCAAATCAGATAGTTGAAAAGTCTTTGTTTTTGGGTTAGATGTCCATATAGTATATCACACTGTTATGAAAATAACTAATGGTTTAAAGAAGTAAGGACTAATAGCAAATCAAAAGATATGAGAGGGTATAAAATTGTAGAAAGGAAAAAGAAAAAAAAGATTTCAGGGTAAGACAAACAAAACATTGAGAAACTCACAAGACTTTGTGGCTAGATTTTGAGCTTTGTATGATCGGCCTTAGTAGATCAGCATCCATAAGATTGAGCTATCTGTCTACTTGCAGTAGAAAAAAAGGCATGACTTTTAGGAAGAATAATGTACATTTAACCTGTAGAGATTTGGGAACTGAAAGCTAGGGTTAGGAGCATGAAGTCATGATTAATAAACAATGAATAATAGGAAAGGATAAGCCATATATTCTGTGATTTGGTTATATTCGTATTAGTAACAGTCGAACTTGTTATAATCTTGTTCTTTCTAGATACTAGGCGGTCCGTAATAAAGTGCCTCATTGGTGGGCGGGGGTTCAAGGAAATGTTGAAGCTCTTTGGAGTCTAGAAATAGGGTTATTAGCTTTTTGAATCTGGTAAACGTATCACAGTTACGGATAGGCATTGGCAGCCTGTTCCACAATAAACTGTACCGTACTGTAAAAAACTTACAACGCATTTGTTTTTGGTGTTTTACGGTAAGTAGTGTATATGTGTTATTTCTAAGTCTATAGGCTGGGTCGTGGGTGATAGTCGGGCAGGAGGTTAGAAAGGAGAGCCCATATATCGCTTTGTAGAGAAATATTAAATTGTTTTTTAGCCTACGGTGCCATAAAGGTTCTAAAGATAGATGCTTACATCTTTATGTGTAATCGAGATTCGAGTTACATCCTAGTAGTTGACGTATGAAACGTCTTTGAACATCTTCTACTCTTATCTTGTCTGTGATATTCATATTAGAGAAGACAAAAGAGCAGTATTCAAGGGAGGGTCGTACACATATTTTGTAGAGAGTAAGTTTACCCTCTGTTGTGAAAAAGTTTTTCATTATAAAACCAATTAGCCGTCTAGATTTAGAAATAATAGAGGATGGAAAAGAGAAAAAAAGTGAACACCAAGTGAAAGGGTTCAAACATGATAATAATAATAATTGTGTAATGAATATCTACCTCTGAAGTAAAGCAGCAATTTAAAATAAAACAAAAAATCCTTTGCTGAGCCTAGATAAATACATGTAGATTTATGTAATAGTATACAGAGTGGAACCAGATATTAATATAAACATTCGTGCAATAATAATTAAGAATGATGCTATGAAAGTCACAAATTATGTCAAAGGATAATCAAATACAAATTTCTATGTGTTATATATATATGATGATAAAATGGATCTGAGAAGTTAAGTTATTTAGGTGTATCGTGAGATAATATGTTTTTAGTCTTAGACTTCCAATGTTCAGGAATAACATATGTTTAGAAGGATAAGAAGGGATGAAAAGAATATCTTATGTATCGGGGGACCAATAATACCAACAATAACAGTAATAATTATAGATACGAACATAAGCAGACCTCATATATTAAGATTAACAGAAAGAAAATAAAGTAAAATAGACGTTAAAAGTTCCAAAGGTTACATTTTGCTTTTCAGTCAATTAGATGGATGACGAACCTTGTTTGTATAAATCATTATTCAATACATTGATATTAAATAGGTGACACAATCCATTTCCGGAGAGAAAATCATCAGGGAGACTTTCTGAACCGGGTTGTAGTTTCGCTGCAGTGGAGGTTCACTGGCAGTCTGCTCCACGTGCTTCAGTGGCGAATAACGAAAAAACTGCGGCGTAAGTTTGTGGGTTCTTGGAATCGCTAAAATATTCTCCTTAACGCGTAGGTTATGGGATGATATTATAGAGTATGAAGGGGTGGAAACTAAGGAGTAGTAAATACCGTTAATAAGCCGGTATATAAGGGCAGGGTTTAATTTTATACATCTGGTTCATAGAGGTTCTAATTCGAGTTTTTGACATCTTTGGTGATAGTCCTTGTTGTCGGAATACCCCATGACAGCTTTGGTAAACATTCTTTGAAAACCTTCAATTTCAATCAGGTCATTATGCCTGCAATCACTTTAAACTGAAATACCATATTCAAGAGTGGGTAAGATACATTTTCTGTATAATAATAATCTCAATCCGATATTATTAAATTTTATCACTATGAATCCGCTGAGCTTTCTAGCTTTGGATACTTGAGGTGCAATGTGCACAGAAAAGTTCAAACTGTTGCTATATCTTTAACCCAAGTCACGAACACTGTTAAGAGGTTTCAGTGTATGTTCGTGTTTAGCCAGATTTAGGTTAAGGCAGCGGCCAATGTGAATGAATCCACTTTTGTCAACATTAAGTGGCGAATTCCATGAAACAGTCCATTCGTATAACTTGTTTATTTCTTCTTGGATTACCGCTGAAATATAGCTTTCTTTGGTGGGAGAAGAGAATGAATAAATTACTTTTAGGTCATTGGCAAAAAAGAAAAGGTTTACCATACTGAAAGAGGGGACACACGTCAATTATAAAAAGGAGAAAGAGTAATGGACCAACCACACTTCCTTGTATAACCCCGCTGGTTACATTCACAGGTTTAGAGAAGCAAGATTCAAGGCGAACAATTTGGCTACATTCTTTTAAAAAAGATTTGAGCCAAAATAAAAGAGGATCCTGTATGCCAAGTAGAGAGAGATTAAGAAGAAGTTTGTGTAAAACACTGTCGGAAGCCTTACTAAAATCAAAATAAAGAATTATCATCGACTGACCAACATCTTTTCTCTGGGTAATTTGGTCAAAATTTCCAGGTGCGATGTGAAACATGAGCGTTTAGTCATAAACCCGTGTTGGGATGGGCTAATCAGACTAGCCGAAGGTAAAAGTGTTAATATTTGTTGATGAATTTTTCCATGGTTCTTGATAGCAAATCAATTGGCCTATAGTTAACAAAAGCTCTACATGATCCCGTTTTGAATCTAGGGGTGATAAGAGATGTTTTCCATATATATGGTAGGTCCCATATTACATTGATAGGTTGAAAGGTACCAAACGAAATAGTGGGAATTCCCCACCGACATATTTCACAAATGATGAAGGGATCTCGTCAGGTCCACCATCATGAGACTTTTTCAGGACAGTGATGGTCTGCTTGATGTTGGAGGGTATGAAGCCAATTTTGGGTAGGTGTTTGAATGTCAATATTGAGAGTGTATTGATAGAGGTTTCAGTTCCAGTGTTGTAGCAGTGTGAGAAGTGCTGGCCGAATTGTTCGCAAATGGTATCAGGGTCATCAACAATGCTTCCGTTAACTATAAAAAATTTAGTCGCGCCAAGAGAATTCGACTTTACCCAGGATTTAGTAGGCCGAAGTATTGATAACTCACGGCTTTTACTACCTAGGGTTTTATTTTCTATATTCATAAAGTACTTACATTAAGATGAAGCATTTCTGTTGATTAAGTTAGATATACTCTGAAGTGCATGCACGTCATGATCTCGTGGTAGCGGTGTTTCAATTTTCACAGCTGTCTTTTAAAAGATTCATAGGTATTCTGGACTCTATTAGGGTTATAAGCCACATGACCAATAATTGGAGCAGTGCAGTCAAGACAATATATCAGGTTGTGGTATAAATCGGAAAGCGCGATGTCAATATTATTAGTTGTAAAATAGGTTTCCCATGGTAAACATCGAACAAGTGTTTCAGTCCGTTCCTAGGTTTGTTGATCAAACTGTCTGCTCTGGTGCATTATTGCAGCTTTAGATCTCAATTGTATAGTGTTTAAAGGATGAATAATACACAATACAACTGTATGACTACTCATAACTCATGAATGATTTGCACTGAGACAGAGTCTATGTTGCTTTTAAGCAATAAATCAAGTATATTATTCCTCCCAGCCGGTTTTCGGATTTGTTGGACCCATCCACAAAGTTCTATTGCTTCGAATAACTTGTTATATCAATCTGCTAACGGAGTCGAACCCCATGTAATGTTTGGCAGAATAAAATCACCTCTGATGATTTTAAAAGTATGCGGTTGGTGCGAAGCAATGAAAAGATGTTTGTTAGTAATCTATCAAACTTAGTATCCGCATGAGATGGTCTGTATATGCATACCACCAGTAGATAATTTAGAGATTCACAGTTTACAGCAACTCAAGTGGAGTCGTCTATAGCATCAAGAGATTTATCCTCAGATTTACATGCCTGAATGTCTGAACGGACATAGATAACTGTACCGCCTCTTAATCCATAACATCTATCGGTCCTAAAGGAAACAAAGTTATCTGCATTCAAGGAGTGATCGGATATAGATGAATTGTATCACGTTATCTTGAGCGCGTTTTTGAAAGTTTCAACTTTTTTCACGTGGTATTATCTCAGTTTCCTATTAGTTTTTCCCTCTAATTCAACATTTATTAGCGATAAATAATTCGTCACTGGTAGGGTTCTATCAACTTGACACCTCATTTTGGGACTCAACGTCATGCATTAATTTTGCTAGTTTTCAAGCTGTCTATCTCTTTTCACTAATTAACGTTAGTATATTCGCTCTTAACTAATACTGTATCTGATCCTACCATATAACTTTACACGTTTTTCAAGTTAAATTATGACTGTCACTGTTCACCTAATTAAACTTTATATTTACATTACTTCCAATAGTGTCCAGGCCATCTAAAAAATATATAATCTCTCCTGGTGCCTATAGCACCTGCAAAAGATCTAAGTCAGTCACTAAAGCGAATAATGTGAAACCTTATAAACACACTGCTCAGTCTGCATCCCACTCTGATCTTCCTTCAGCTACACTAAACGTGCACCGAAATTATAAGAAACACTGAAAAAGTAATTGACCATATATCATCTGAAGTGTTGAAAAGACTTCTTTGTATGCAAAATGTCATTGTGTATAATATGTCTGATAGTACGAACGTAAAGATTGCTAGAAATATCTACTACAAGAATGTGAATTGCCGCAATCCTGGTGTGTAACAAGAAGATTACTTAAAGCACACACTAAGGCCTCCTGTCCCATTCTATTTCAGTTTGGTAGTACCACTAAAGCTAATCACCTCCTCAGCAGTCAGTCATTACTGAGGCGTATTCCAACATTTAAAAAGATTAGAATCATCCATGACAGGACTGCTGTCCAGTGGCGAATCTTCAATGGAACACAAACTGATCAACCCAGACTACGTAGCCGCGGCAGTTACAGCGTTTGTCATTGCACAAATCCTAAAACACCATACACTACCCTCTCAAAAACGGAGGCACGTTGGATGCTGTTATTAGTCTTAAGAACAAGACTGCACATAAAGCAGCTGCAACCACTCATCCTCGGCCCAAACATTCAGCTACCCCAAAATGCCAATCCACTTATGCCTCAATAGTGCCCTAGTATTGCCCTAGCGGCCCAAATAAAATGATCCCCCCACGGATTGCGCCAACAGCTACAGACACTCAGACATCGCTGTACGAAATAATACTAAACTCCCTGTAAAAATCCTTCAGTGCTCCAGCACCCTTAACCCAAAACATGCACCTATTCATAGAATGCCCTACAACAAACATAGTGAACTGGCAGTACCCACTCATCCTAACGTGGAACGTCACTCGACAAGAACCACACCTACACGTGATACCCGTAAGTCATACAGTGTGAGCCTTGCAAGCTCCATGAACCAGCATACAAATACACACAACAGAAACACCTCTCTTGGTAACAATATCAGGCAATCCTTCATTCTTTACCAGAAACATACAACCTCCCCAACTACCCATAATAGGACAAAAATTGCCCACTGCACACAAGGAAGCCATAACTTTGGCCTACTTGGGAACTCACCTGCGGATTATAGATGCTATCTAAGTCAAGCCTCTCTATACAACTCTTTAATCCCGCCTAATTCGACATATGCACCATCTCATCCCTTTTTACCTCACTCCCCCTCAACAGTGCTGCTGTGGGGTCTTCAAATGCTGAGGGTGACAATCCCACTATTCTGAGACCACCTATATAATCCGATCTAATGGGGAATGGCACATCTTTCTCAACGTCGATAACTGTCTCTATTCTTAAAAGCTCCTTGACTGAACCTCCTGATCATTCCCCGAACACAGTACCTAACCATTCAAATCTTCCTTTCACTCATAAACATACATCTTTCACCAAACTAGCCCCCAACTACCTTTCTCGCATTAACCCAATTGGTAATAAATTATGCGCTTATCAACATGGGGTCAACACTCCCAATTCTTTCTTTTCTCATGGCAAAACAGACATTCCACTGGGTTTACATCATACCCCTCTACTAGACAAACACTCACCGTACCTGACACTTATGTTAATCAACGCTCGATCTGTACAAGATAGGATGGCTCACCTACACACCCTATTACTTTTAAACAACCCCTCACTCGTGTTGATAACCGAAAGTCAGCTGTCCTCCGATACTACAGACACATATCTACAAATAAACACCTATGAGCTCTTCCGCCGTGATCGAGTCACCAAGAAGGGTGGTTGTTGTTTTGTTTATGTATCAAAAAATTTGAGAGCGAAAATCTATAACGACCGTGTCCTCAGCAAACTTCCTGAATCGATATGGCTTACTGTGCACACTTATGAATGTAAAATACTAATCGGATGCATATATCGAGTTCCTAACACTCCTAGTTCAACTGACACTATTATAAGTGAGTCATTTGCTCAGGCTGCCTCGCTTGACTTCACTTACAAAATTGTATGTGGTGATTTCAACCTTCCCACCATCAACTGGAAGACACGTTCTGGCCCATTGTGCTTTGAAAGCATACTTAGGTCCTTAGACATACACGGCTGGCAACAACATGTACACCTGCCTACACGAAATCACAACATTCTTGACTTGATATTCTGTCATAATGTCACACCAACATCAATGGTGGTTGGCGAAAAGTTTCACAACAGCGATCATAAAATAGTCCTCTGCACCCTTCCGATTCTTGCCATATGCAACAAATTAAAGACATTAAAACGCGATTCCAATATAGAGACTATGCAAACGCTGACTGGGAAAACTTTCGATTTCTAATAAAGCACTCTGACTGGGGCAGTTTCTTTACCAGTAATAACCTCTTAGAAACATTAGAAATATTCAATATCACCACCAAATCTGCACTAGACACTACTATACCCTCTAAAATTGGTTTTAAAACAGTTACTCCCTATATAAACCAAAAGACTAGGTCTAAACTGAGAAAACTGAAAAGGATGTACTATATATCAAAAGACTTCAGTGCCCTGCACCAGATATACTCTGTACTTGACGGAGTACAAAGTCAACACAACAAGCATAAACAGGTAGAGGAACGTACTGCGCTCGCTGCTGCATCTAAAGCCCAAGCCCTATGTCGTCTCCTCACGAAACGCATAAGAAAGAACACAGACAACAACATTCACTCCTTACTGCACGATGGAGTAACGTATAATGACCAAACCGTCATATGTGAACTATTAAGTGAATGGTTTTCTCACAATGGGAATACATCTGATGCTCCAGATATCGACATAAAGTGCACCGGCAAAAACTATCTTAGTACCATAAACTTCGACATTAGGAGTATACATACCGCCATTAAAACCCTTAAGCCAAATGCGAGTTCTGGTGCCGATGACATCCCTTCAATCGTTTATAAAATGTCAGGGCCGGACATACAGACGCTACTACTCAAAATATACACATTATCTTTAGAGACAGGTACATATCCGGAAACCTGGAAGGTAACGTATGTTCTTCCCAAACACAAATCCGGACCAAGAAACCTGGTTGAAAACTACAGACCTATAAATATCACTCCAGTCATATCACACATAATGGAAAAAGTGATACAAAATCAACTATCTGATCACCTACTCAAGGAAGATCTAATAGACCCGTCACAACACGGCTTCATTAGAACAAGGTCGTGCAGTACATGCCTGATAGACTTCTTTAACGAGGTTACTCGTATACGTGACCAGAAGAAACTAATCGTTATACTATACTTCGATATTAAGAAAGCCTTTGATAAAGTAATTCATAATCTTCTAATCAACAGACTTAAGTTAGTTGGAATTATAAATCCCCTTTGCAATGGATCAAGTCTTTTCTTACGAACAGATACCAAATAACCAAGATTAACTCTAATACATCTACACCTCCACTAATAACCAGTGGTGTTGTGCAGGGTAGTGTCTTGGGTTCATTACCCTTTATAATCTACATCAACAATATATGCGAGTGATTTAGCACAGGTAAGACCTACCTCTATGCCGATGACTTAAAAGTCATCTATAAAACTGACATTTGCAATGTACGTAGTACTATGCAAACAACCCAACATGAACTCAACATGGTAGACGAGTAGTGCAAACGCTGGAGGTTAGAACTCAACACAGATAAATGCGGCTAGTTATGCATAGGAGACACATCTCTTTAAATAAAACTAACACTTAACAACATCACACTGCCCAGACTGGCATCAGTAACTGACCTAGAGGAACATTACTCACACAGTCTTAATTTCTCTGAACACATCTCAGCCAAAGCATCCCAAATGCGGAAATTGCTTGACTTCATTCTCTATAATTTCTTTCAAAATAAATCTAAAATCCTTCTTTATAAATTTTGTGTAAGACCTATCGCCGAATACTGCTGGTTCTTATTTTCCAACCTACGCCTATATGATATACTAAAGGTGGAAGGAATACAACGAGACCCCACCCACAAAATACTTAAGACTGACTCAGTCACTGACTACAGTTCCCGATGCCGAATCTTTGAAATAGCACTCCTTTTGGAGAGAAGGCTTAAGTCTAATTTGATTCTCTACTTCAAACTACTTAAAAGCCTAACTTATTCAACATGTAAGATAGTTCTTGCTAGAGATTCACATGAATACGAACTTCGAAACAAAGTATCTAGTCAAAGTTGAGAAATACAGATCAAAAACTCGGGAAAACTTCTTCCTCATCAAGTATGCAACAATATGCAACAGTCTTCCCTCCGAAATACACATGGTGGATGAATTACATACGTTTGTCAAACTGCTTGATCAAGCCCTCACTTGCACTGATCTAACACGCACGAACACATCTACGCCCCACTCAGACATCATAGGCTCTCTACATGTCTAGACAGAAATGGACTTCAAGTTCAGTTTGCCCTATTTTTCCTACTTTGCAGTTGTGTTGTTAACCTTTCCCACCCTATTTCTTTACTTGAAGTAGACACGTAACTCACTGGACCTATCGATACTGTTCAACTAAATCCGGTCGCTAAGGGACGCTTGTAGTGGCATTGGACCATAACCACACAATCCACAAAGCTGTGAACACGAGACTACTCAGAAAATAGATATTCAATATTTAACGCGGAAAAATATCTAACAATGGAGAAGGCGCGAACAATGAATTGAATGGACTGGAGTTGACCGGATGGCATGGCTCGACCATGCAGGCGTGGTCCATCTGAATGTTACCTTATATCTTCTATTCATATTAAATATATTGTTCTTTCTCTAGCCTAACATTCTTTTACATCATGTATTGGTAATTGATAAGTTACAGTGAGTTGGTGTAGTCGATGGTGTGACTTCCACGTAAGATCTTATGGATTAGGCAGTTATATCATGACAAATCTACAATTTTAGGATTAGGTCTATTATTAGAGCAGTACTAATATAATAGTAGACCATAGTTCTACAAACTCACTACCACCCTAAAAAGTCAAAAGAAATGCACAATCGACTGCCTACTACCAGTGGTCTTGCATCTATGGAGCCTGTTACCCATCAACTGGTTAGGACAACGCAAAATAACATCAGCACCAAGTTGGTGTGAGTTTCGTCCTGTTTATTATTTATAAGCTTTTTACTCTTCTGTACACTATGTTGACTAGCAATTATTATTATTCCTTCAGTCGTTACCTTATCTACAACTCATATACTTCTATACTTTTCCTCCTGTTTTATTAAACAACTATCTTACACTATACCCTTCTCAGTGCCTATACTCTGATTGGCAAACTACACTTTATGCTATTGTCAATTAAAGCACTGCATCGATGCCTTACCCACAGTCCATAACTTGTAACTGTCTGATAAGCTTGTAAAGTGGTAGTTATAGAAATAATGTTTTCCAACATGATGCGAAACACAGAGGATTGTGTGAGGTATGACATACGTCAAAAATAAGGTTAAATGAGCCTAACATCACAAAACGAGGGATGGTGGAGTTGCTGACCAGCAAGCATTGATGGTGAGGGCGATGACTTCAATCCACCCGTGTTTGTGTGAGCAGAACACTTTGAATGTATCAGGTTCTTTTTGATTGAGATTGTCTTCCTACACTCATCACTCAGACTCATGTTTATAATTTTATGCTGGATTAGCTATTCTACTAAGACAACCTATCACATACTAACTCGGAATTTTACACTAGGATTGTGTGGCTGGCATCGGATGGACAAAAAAAGAAAAGAAAGAAAAAATTAGATAATAAAAGACATAATCGTTAGTATTCTTAACACTTCACCCTCTATATGCACACTCCCTTCTAATAAACCGCTTTCCTTGTACCAACCTTGACTTCCCTTCCTTCATGTGAGCTTACTCCAACTTGTTAAAGGTCACAACTCATTGTTCTTTATTACTAACTTCTCTTATATGGAGCCTCTGACTTCATTTCACTCTAACAAGGGATAATATGAATTTAATCTAATTTATTATACCTCTGTTTGTTCTACTCTTCAGTCTTCGTTCTTCAGTAATAAGGATAGGTCTATCGACCTATATTAATCCTTGCAGTTTGTAGTGCTGTGGAGGTCCAATCTCGTTTCCAATATATCAACAGAAGGTGCTGATATTACGTCTTCCGTTAGAGAATTCCAGTAATTCACTACTCGGTGCGAGAAACGAAACTTCAGACCTAAAATATTTGATCTCGGTTTTTGAACTTTCTTCGAATGTCCTCCCAAATGATCAGTCCTAGACGGAAGTAAAATATAAGACATGTTAATACCAAGGTCATCGTTTAGTATACGATAAGCCAATATTAGATCACCCCGTACTCTACGGTAAGATAACGGAAATAAATTGAGGTGTCTCAGTCTGCTTTCATAAGATAGGTCACATAGACTTTGTACCAACTTCGAATTAAGAAAAGGATTGAACGCCAAAGTTCACTGCGATATATGTCTTCAGGTCAAGCTAGCAACCAAATGCGATCTGACTATAAATAACTTATCATATACATCACCAGGAATGGATGGATAGAAACAACATCCCCCATGGATCACAACACGGATTCAGGAAGGTCATCCCATGTGCATTCAGTTCCCTCATAGCATTGGAAAGCTGGATGACCTTCAGAGACCCTGAGATTCCGGCCCATGTAACATTCCTCGATTTCGCAAAAACCTTTGAGATGATAACTTATGTACTTTCCTTTATGCATGTTGCAAAGACGGGTTTCACTGGCTCACTTTTGCCCTGACTTCAAAACCATCTAGAGAACACGATTTTTTTTACAAAGCAAACGTAATGCACGCCAGTCGGAAGATCCCATGATCAGGAGTTTCACAAGGAGCAGTCCAATTTTATACTTGATCTTTATTGAAGATTTATTAGATAAAATTAACCTGACAGCATTGATCTACCCAGGCTACGCATGAGTCTGTAAGTCTACAAAAGGCGAGAAGGATTCATTTGAGATCCTAAAGGACCTTACAACAATAAAGGAATACGTAGCAGACTTAACCATTTGAAATGAAACGTCATGAACACTCTACCTTATTTGATAGAATGCAACAACGCTCTCCACAGAAATTCGCTTCCGACTTTTTCCTCAGAGAGTGACATCAGATCTGCAACCTGAAATAGCTCTGACACCAGCTCAAACTATTTTAAGTGGATCCAGTCAGGACAAATGCAACTCTCCACTTCATACAAGATAAATTGAGGCAATCACCCCTAGAGTTGTCCCTAACATTAAGCCGGCTCCAGCTTGAAGGCCACGATGTACTTGTATCCTTTCGCTTCAAAAGCTATACAAATACCTCAGATCAAATACAGAGACGGGAGGTTAAGTGGATTGCAAGTACAAAACATGAATCTTACGAGGACAGGCCCGAACACTTATGGTTGTTCTCGTTGAAATACAAGAGAATATGAGGTGATCTGATAATTGCATTCAACATATTTAGTACGCCGAGACACAACGACAAGAGTATGTTACCCGAACACCATCACTATGCTCCTAGATGCAACCCTTAGAAGATTACACGTCATGGAGCGGACGATTATGTGGGCTCTCACTTTTTCTCATTGCGGATCGCTTTTATTTGGAATGCTTTATCAGCGAAAGTGATTATAACTCCCTCAGTAGATAGCTTCGAACGAAGAATTGGCAAATCCGCAGTCACTAATAGATTAACATCTCCTTCTTGAGCTAGCTATGCCTGATGCACGTCTCATGAATCACTTAGATGATCATTACCGCATATCAATAGCTACCTCATCTCAGTTTTCCCTCTTATTCACTTATTCACGTCTTCTTACACAATATCAATCAAATAACTTGTTAATTTGTTCCTAAACATTCCTCTTCTATTGGCACTCGAAATATCACTTTATCATTTTCACAGTGCAGCCAACCGACCTCCTGTCTGGTAAAGTAATAGCTATTGGTATAAATGTGCCACAAGTATGAGTTTGACAAAGCCTTTACCGGAAACCGATCGGTAATAGATGTATGCCAAATCGGTCAAATCAAAAATAAAGAATTTAAAAGGTATATTTGAAAGGCGGTCGGCATGTCGAAGAACATTCGGTTTGAGCTGGCTAAAAGTTGAAAGGGATGAGCAGAACGGGATACCCACTCGTGATCTGGTGCAGATGCATGAACAACCTTCTTCAGCTAGACGTATCCATTAAAACCAACGAGGTCAGCATTAAATGTCAAAGACTTAAAGAATTATGTATTTCGGGGATTTATTTACCGCAACATGTATATATAAACCCAGAAGTAAATACCACACTGACCAGAATTATTGCAGTCGAGTGGCTAAACTACTACTCAATAGACAACAGCAAATGTCTAAAACCGTACCAAAACAACAGAGAGTGAGAGGAAAGAAGTTGATCGGTTTAAAAAATCTCAGGGCAAATGCATTGGATATTGAATTGATGCGCTATCGGTATTCCGCGCTATCCGGAACTAACCCCCATTTAGATTGTTCCGCAGGTTAGTGATGCTTATGGAGTAAATTAAAACTAGCACTCTTTCAGCTTCCTAAATTTTAGATCCCCAAAGCAACTAAACGACTTCCCATAAAAGGCTCCAAACATATCTACTGCTTAACATTAATAGTACCCACCCAAACAAACAAATAAAGGGGTAAATGCTTTGGAAGCCAAAATGGAAAACGCACCAGAATGTCCCCTGTCTGAAGGAAATAATGTGGATTTCCCCCATTTTGCCGCTTTGTTGATGAAAAACCGACTTTTCGCTTAAATATCCGCTGAATTGTCGAATTTTCCCCTAAATGTCCGCAAAATGGCACATTTTTCGCCTAAGTACACACAGAACTGTCTATTTCTGATCCATTGGCATAACCCCAAAGGTCTCCTATGTTCGCCTTTTTTTTCAACAACAGACCAAAAATAAAGTGAAATGCACTGGAAAACCGGTATACTTTTAAAAGTTTTATTGAAAAGGAAAAGCTTATTATTGTACAACATTATAGCTGAAGCTTCAGCATAGATTGTTTTGCATTTCCATTGTAACTGCTAATTTATCGTTATTTGACAATATCTGCAAAAGAAGGAACAGGTGATGTATTATTTATAAGGAATGTGCATTTAATCACTAGTTCACTAACAATCAAACACACTTTCTCAATACTTCAATAGCTTCCCATGCAAGTAAAAAGGTAAGCTGTTCCCCTGAAAAATGTTTATTAAAAATTCTGTATAACAAAAAGAAATTGAACGGACTTTTGCCTTCAGCCACGTATGTTCGGCTATTGAGAATTAAAACAGTGTTCTGTGAATTCTGAAATATCCAAAAAAACAAGTCACAACGACATCTGAATGACAGGCTTTGGCACAGCAAAATACTTTAAGCGAAACTTACGGTTATGTCCGTTAACACTAATGACTGTAACTATAGAGCCGTAAGGTAAGTTATCACTTAAAATTAGTACATACCTGCTCTTCTTTCCTTCTTTTACGCTTTATCACTTTGTCTCTGATATCGTGGCTATGTCGTACAGCTTCGCAAGTTCTTTTTCGTTCACAGAGGATAATAGAAAACGATTTGTTAACACACCTGAAGTTTAAATACTAAATATGAGTTACTTCGTATGCAGCCGTAAAACCGGTATTTCTGAAGTGCTAGTTTTGAAGAGGTGCCAAGTAACGTGAAGTTACTGGCAACCTCAGGTGTCAATAGGTGCGACAGAACATACCGCATAGATGTTTTTGGATCGTCACTTGATAGCCTCGTAACCATTGCCATCTGTAATAGGAACAAATTACTACATTAATGTTGATGACTTACAAATTGGTCCCTGGTTTCTTGATGCTGCAAACCAGTGTCCAGCATTTGCAGTTCCTCTTCAGATGACAAAGGGAACTGCTAACTCGAGATTCCGCAATCGAATTGATACGGTTGTTCTCGTTCATTGGACTTACATAGTGATTGCTTGACGTTAACACTTAAGTCCGTAATGGCTGTTGTCATTTTCTGCAGCATTTCACTGAAGTCAGTCATAGTTGACGAAATGTTCTGCACCATTGTATGCAACCTATCGAACCTGAAAAAGTGCACTTGATGATGCAGGTGACTTATTGATCCGCTGTAGCACCACCGACACGCTTAGATTCAGATGTTGACGGTGATGTCTCTAATTGCGTCGAACTAATTCGTGAACATGTAAATAGTAATGAAACTTACTTGGCAATCGGCGAGACGAATTTGTCAAAAAACCGGAATTTCGGATACTGAACAAGACTATTGCCAGACTGCATTTCAGCAACATCTATATCTACTGAATTGTAAAGAAATTCTTCTTTACGCTTCATTGCAGCTCTAGGAAATGTAAGATTATTGTGCAAACATCTTGGGCTTCTCAATGTTCTGTGGCAAAGTGTTTTCATCCGTTGAAGTGTTTTTACGATGATTCCAGTATTTGTAGGGAAACTAACAGATCTTTGGCAGACTGCAGAGAATCTATAGTGAATTATAGTTTCTATGTATGTATTGACCAATTCGTTCGGAAAAAGGCGAAGTTCCTTGCCTACTATCCACCTGCAGAAGTGCGACCAACCGAATGATAATTGGTCACTTATGAAATGTAAAGTTATTTACGAATTAGGTAAGTTACATACATAGAAACTATAATTCACTATAGATTCTCTGCAGTCTGCCAAAGATCTGTTAGTTTCCCTACAAATACTGGAATCATCGTAAAAACACTTCAACGGATGAAAACACTTTGCCACAGAACACTGAGAAGCCCAAGATGTTTGCACAATAATCTTACATTTCCTAGAGCTGCAATGAAGCGTAAAGAAGAATTTCTTTACAATTCAGTAGATATAGATGTTGCTGAAATGCAGTCTGGCAATAGTCTTGTTCAGTATCCGAAATTCCGGTTTTTGACAAATTCGTCTCGCCGATTGCCAAGTAAGTTTCATTACTATTTACATGTTCACGAATTAGTTCGACGCAATTAGAGACATCACCGTCAACATCTGAATCTAAGCGTGTCGGTGGTGCTACAGCGGATCAATAAGTCACCTGCATCATCAAGTGCACTTTTTCAGGTTCGATAGGTTGCATACAATGGTGCAGAACATTTCGTCAACTATGACTGACTTCAGTGAAATGCTGCAGAAAATGACAACAGCCATTACGGACTTAAGTGTTAACGTCAAGCAATCACTATGTAAGTCCAATGAACGAGAACAACCGTATCAATTCGATTGCGGAATCTCGAGTTAGCAGTTCCCTTTGTCATCTGAAGAGGAACTGCAAATGCTGGACACTGGTTTGCAGCATCAAGAAACCAGGGACCAATTTGTAAGTCATCAACATTAATGTAGTAATTTGTTCCTATTACAGATGGCAATGGTTACGAGGCTATCAAGTGACGATCCAAAAACATCTATGCGGTATGTTCTGTCGCACCTATTGACACCTGAGGTTGCCAGTAACTTCACGTTACTTGGCACCTCTTCAAAACTAGCACTTCAGAAATACCGGTTTTACGGCTGCATACGAAGTAACTCATATTTAGTATTTAAACTTCAGGTGTGTTAACAAATCGTTTTCTATTATCCTCTGTGAACGAAAAAGAACTTGCGAAGCTGTACGACATAGCCACGATATCAGAGACAAAGTGATAAAGCGTAAAAGAAGGAAAGAAGAGCAGGTATGTACTAATTTTAAGTGATAACTTACCTTACGGCTCTATAGTTACAGTCATTAGTGTTAACGGACATAACCGTAAGTTTCGCTTAAAGTATTTTGCTGTGCCAAAGCCTGTCATTCAGATGTCGTTGTGACTTGTTTTTTTGGATATTTCAGAATTCACAGAACACTGTTTTAATTCTCAATAGCCGAACATACGTGGCTGAAGGCAAAAGTCCGTTCAATTTCTTTTTGTTATACAGAATTTTTAATAAACATTTTTCAGGGGAACAGCTTACCTTTTTACTTGCATGGGAAGCTATTGAAGTATTGAGAAAGTGTGTTTGATTGTTAGTGAACTAGTGATTAAATGCACATTCCTTATAAATAATACATCACCTGTTCCTTCTTTTGCAGATATTGTCAAATAACGATAAATTAGCAGTTACAATGGAAATGCAAAACAATCTATGCTGAAGCTTCAGCTATAATGTTGTACAATAATAAGCTTTTCCTTTTCAATAAAACTTTTAAAAGTATACCGGTTTTCCAGTGCATTTCACTTTATTTTTGGTCTGTTGTTGAAAAAAAAGGCGAACATAGGAGACCTTTGGGGTTATGCCAATGGATCAGAAATAGACAGTTCTGTGTGTACTTAGGCGAAAAATGTGCCATTTTGCGGACATTTAGGGGAAAATTCGACAATTCAGCGGATATTTAAGCGAAAAGTCGGTTTTTCATCAACAAAGCGGCAAAATGGGGGAAATCCACATTATTTCCTTCAGACAGGGGACATTCTGGTGCGTTTTCCATTTTGGCTTCCAAAGCATTTACCTTTTTATTTCTCGTTTGTTCGCCTTTATTTCCCCTTTTTTGGTTGTTTTGGTTCAGAGTTATGTTAAGATACCGTATGGTAGGCACAAGTGTTGATTCAATGTAGATGATGAGTCGTATATGTGGGCTAAGTGTAAACACTATCGTACATTTAGGGAATAAATAGACAATAGTCTATAAATTCAGTAGTATTTTGAATACAGGGCGACAATAAATGAAGAATTCTCTTTTCTCACGACAGGCGACAAAGATTTCTTGACGCGTTTCCTCTTATTTTCTTAAGGGCGAGAGTATAATTTATGGACGAACCAATCGCATATAAGATAACAAGTCCCGGACTTTGGCGCGAAATTCACTCATCCATTTGGATAAATAGAGTTTTGGCATTATAGCTGATGTCGGTTCGTGATGAAGAGCTTAAATCTGATTTCTTAACCCTAACCATTAACTGTAAATCATAATTCGAATTCCTCACACAGGTCTATAACCATCTAGTCCTGGTTATTAGGTGAACACTCAAGGTCAGTCTGGCGTCGCTCAAAGGTTCATAAATTATAGTCTCACCTTTTTAAGTAATGTTCATATTTTGGTTTTCTTGAGGCTGCTTCACTATATAAACGCGAAATTTTTTATATTATTTGGTACGTTATTTCAGTGTTAACCATCATGTTTAAACCTAGACACAAAACTTTTTCAAAGCCGTATAGGTTTGACATGTTTATGGTGATCCCGATTACTAAGTGAGTATCCAAATAACGCACATGCACACCATGCGGTAAATTTTATGGAATCTAGTGTTTAACTCAAAAAAACCATACATAGATCTACTTAAGTCAATTGACGATTGTGAATCTTGGCTTCGGTGAACATTTTCTTCAATAGTAGATACGGATTTTATGCAACACCAAAAATGATAATCTTCTTTACCCTTTTCCACCTGAAAGAATTTCCCAGTACATCTGTCTATAGGTCTCACTATTCTGCAATTGATAAGTCCTCTAAAATTTAGGTTCCAGTACTAGCAAACTAATGTACACACATCACAATTAGTATTGTTACAAATTATGCCAGCAGGAAATCTGGTGTCCGCTCTTTTTTAAACTAAACTGGTAACCTTTATCGCACTGAGTCAATCTGAATACGATCCAAAATGAGACTAACTATTCGCAAACCTTAATACAAACTTATATAAAACTGGCACAAAGTAGCAATTCAGCTTATATGCCAACTAATTTCAAAACAATGTTTTCTTGGTTTGACCGAAAATAAATCGATTTGCTAGTGGCGAATGTAATTACAACTCTTCTTACCAAATTTCCGTCAAACTTGTAACTCAAATACAGTATCGGAAAGTTTTGTTTATTAGGCTAAAACCTTACCACTGACTGGTTGGCATAACTAAAGTCGAACCTTTTTAACCGTTTGTTCACGGCGCGTGTTGAAAGATTCTGACGTTTACTTTTCATTTCTAAAGATATTAAGACAAGTTTCTATGTAATTGCTTGCAGGTTGATACGAGGAACAAAACAATAAGTTTTCATTTTCAAATTCCAGTTGCTTAAGCAATTTGATTTGACTCAAGTGTCTCAGTGCTCCTTCTGTTCTATAAAATTTGATCTTGGCTGTTGCCCAACAAATGTCAGATTATGATGATGTTTTATGTAGTTCTCTAAAACTCAAATCTGGGCAGGGAATAAAAAAGTAAGTAGCCTTACCATAATATTTTTTAGAAAAAAGAAAAAGCATAGCAAAAAGTTAGCACCAAACGATCTTGAAGTGGCTGTCAATACGTCTGAAGTGAATTCAAACGATGAAACTGTCAAGGAAGCGAAGAATTCAAAGCCTATATATGCAAATCTAACTAAGTCTCAAGTAGAGTGGGAGAAACGTAGAGACAAACGTATATTGGAATCTGTGCTGTCGAAGGCAGATAAATCGCATAAACAAAGGATAATTGAATTTAACAACTATCTGAGCACTCTCACTGAACACTTCGATATACAGAAAGTTTCTTGGACTAAATAATTTTCGAGTCTCACGCGTTATAAGATATTCTGTATAATTTCACATATTTATCCACATGTATTTTGTCTCAGGCTCTCAAAATGTAATTTCATCACTTCTTGCAAACATTTTCGAATTATGTTTAACTGTAATAATATATAACTTATTGCCTCAATTTCAATCATCGGGTTCGGACATGGGTGTCACACATTAATAACAGGTAAGGGATGATGATTTACCTTATTTATTACATTCATGTACTCTGACACACAAACTGTAGCTCAAAGCTGCGAGTACATAAATCCATACATGGTTAATAAACTAAATCATCAATCGGCTTTGGGCCACATCGTTTCTATTGGGGCTAGTGATACTATCTCGTAACACAAATCGAACTAGGTTGAAAACGCTCACTGACTGAAAATTGAGCAACCACTATTCAACCGCTTCACCGTTGCACTATAAAGGTTAATGTAGTTGTAAAATTTCAACCATGTTATTTATGTTCAGTTCACTCAGGTACAGTATAACACGTACCAAACGAATAAGTCGAGGAGAGTCTAGCGGCCAAAACAACACTAGGTCACTACTTTTGGTTTGCATCATGCAGAGAGATTTAGACTAATAAAAGAAACTGGAATTAATAAGTCCAGTTGATGTGAGACTATCTCGGAAAAAGACGACGCCCTCATCTGCTCTCAGCCCAGACTTTTAGAACGATGGGCGGAATATTTTAAGGAGAAGTTCGGTTGGCCTTCAACTACATACCATTTCCAGAAGTAGGTCGACCGAGTCTAGCTCAAGTTCAAAAGGCTATAGTTAGTCTGAAACGAGGAAGGGCAGATGGATTGTCTCCAGAGGTCTTTAAGGATGGTGGTCCAATTTTAGCGATTAGGTTGATTAATATTTTAGCTAAAATCTGGGAGTTGGGCGTTATCCCATCTGACTGGTCACAATCACTGATCGTCCCAATATATGAGAGAAGGTCATAATTATCCTGTGAAAATAGAGGGGTTAGTTTGACTAACATAGAACTTAAAATACTAGCGTCAATAATTATCGGTCGCTTAAGATTAGTAAACTACGAGCACGAGAAAATCAGGCTGGCTTCAGACCTGGTCGTGGCTGCATCAACCACATATTCACCATTTGTCAGGTTCTAGAACACAGGCATACTTATCGGCGTCCGACAACGGTGGTCTTTCTTGACCTAAAAGAAACATTCAGAAGTACATAAACCTTGTGAAGGCTCTTTACTCGAACACTACCAGTCGAGTCAGAGATTATGGCGAACTGTCATCTTCTTTTGCAACCTCAAATAGTGTCCGACAAGACTGTCCACTATTTCCATTTTTGTTCAACTTTATCACAGACCTACTGCTGAAAATAACGTCATCGACTAAACTTTCAAGAACCGATCTTCCGGGAGGTCCACTTTTCGACCTGGAATACACAGATGGCATAGTCCTGTTTGGTGAACACGTTGATGAAATGCAGTCTTGGTAGCGCTGATCAACAATACCAGTATGTTTGTAATGCGCTTCTCTCCCTGTATATGCAAGTTGTTGCTTCAGGATTGGTCTGCGCCAACACCTGAATTAAGGATAGGGAGTGAAGTAGTCGGACGCATCGACAACGTAACTTATCCTGGAAGTCTGATCAGCTCTAATGAGTTGGTGTCTGCCGAAATCTCTGCATGTATTGAGAAAGCTCGTTCGGCTATCGCCAACTTACGTCACCTGTGGCGAAAACGAGATATCCGTCTATCAATAGAAGGACGAGTATACTGCGCGGCAGTTCGTTCTGTTTTACTTTACGGCTGCGAAGCGTGGCCATTAAGAGTTGAAGATACCCGTAACTCAGTTGGTGAGGTTGTGAATATTCATCAACTGAGGTGGTTGGGCCATGTGTTGCGTGTGCCTGAACATCAATTACCACGGCGCGCAATGCTAACTGGTATTCGGGATGGTTGGGAGAAAGTTAGGGGCGGTCAAACCAAAACGTGGCATCAATGCTTGAAGTCACTAACTTCTAGTCTTAGCCATGTTGGTAGATGCAGACTACTTGGTTGGGGTCCGCGTGACTTTCGTAACCAATGGTTGGAGACCCCTTGGTGACATGGCTCAGAATCGATCACAATGGCGTAGGTGTATATACTCTCTGTCTTCCTCTAAACTATGAGATTAAAATCGCCTTATATCTTTCTTTCTTCCTGTACTCTGTCGTTACATGTAATCCTTCTTTTATACATTACCACCACTGACTTAACTACTATGAATCCGGTGTTCAGCTTGCTGTGCTAACGCGGCATGGCAATTTGGACCGATACATATTAGTGCCTGGTCCTACGTTTTAGCTGAGATTTATATGTCTTAATTGACGTTCCTGTGATTTTAACTTATTTCGCCATATTACTGACTTCAACAGAATAATTGTAAATGACACATTGTTTTAACCAGTGAATTAGCGTTCATTGAATCTATCGGAAAATCAGGATTATATCAAGAAGTGACAGTGAATTCCCTACAAGCATACCCCTTAATTTTTAGTTAGTAGTCACTGGTCGTCAGTCGAACGGTCAAAATACTCTTAAAACCTTGTATGTTTGGTTTTCTAGTTCAACTTTATTTATATCAAAAATGTTAGTCTTCTTTAGTTACTTTCCTATGGTGTGCTTGTTATTACGATATGAGTGCTGTCAAGAAAATGAGTTTATTACACCTACGTTTAATACGCAATATTTATGACTAGATACCTTCCTTGCTTTTAACTGAACAACTACTGCAACATAAAGAGTGAAGCAATGATGAATAACAGAGCTATTTTGGGACAGTCGGTCTGTGAAGAACGAACACCCAGTTTCATCTATTTTATTTTATGAGTCATAACCTTTCGTTTAGGTCACTGTCATATTCTTTTCTAATCGAAAATTGCTTAAGCTAGACAGTTCTCCTGTAAATTAGTGGGCAGACGGATAAAATACACGAGAAGGGAACTTTGATGCCTATCTCTTGATAAACCGATTAGTATATACGTGGTGAACATTCATTAAACAATCGTTTGTGGTATTGTTGATTTTAGGCTGTCTTTCGACTTTATAATTATTAAACTCTGGTGTTCTTGAATGACATTCATTTAATTGTGCTACTCAGCTTTCATCAAAAATGTACTAGTCCTACTCCAATGATTATAAACGACAGGATACACGTGACGACACACTTGGGGCTGGTGACCTACCGGATTTCCAGTTCACATACCGCACCTGTTTTAAGTAACGTAGGTAAGGACACAGCAACGGTATTGATGGTGGCTCATCCTCCCACAACGTTTCTGCATAAAACTGGAGATGTTCATCATGGTTTGTAAAGAAGCAACAGACCACATATTTCCTTAGAAGTATTTATAATGGACTAAATTTGAAAACCAGATCCGCTTCACTTCAGCGTAGGACCTGGGTGCTCTAAAAACAGAACAATCGTTAAATGCTTGAGGGTAGATATCCCAATGTAGCGACTGAACCACGTACGCCACCTATACTAATGACCCGAAAGACAGTACAACCGTTATAGCCTGGTGGTTTTTTGGCTGTAGTTTCATCATTTAACAAGATTCATAGTTTCAGACACCTCTTAACAAACCGCGTAATTAAATAAGCACATCAGAAAGACGGATGATATTTCTGAAAGTGTTTTCCCATATATTATCAAGAAGGTACGTCACTACTATTTCCTTTAGTTTCCTAACATCTGTTTTGATCAAGCACCTATTGTAACTCGATCAATAGAATTCCGTCAACAGCAAAGAATTAGACTAACATGACACTGATTACTAAAGTCACCAGAAAATTATAAATATCTCAGTCCTGGAAATCTGTCGCTGCCCAAATGGCTGTGGAGCTTGGTGACGAGGGTTTTAATTCGGAAGGGAATATCAGACCATGAGACTGGAGGTACGACCTGCTGACGAATCACAACGAGCAGGAAACCTAAGCTTAGAGATTTACTGTCAATTATCACCAACCACTAAATAGTTAAAGTATCTTATTATACAGGTTGTAGAAAAAGCTTTGGAAATGTTGTTTATAAAACCTTACTAGCGATTGTATGTATAATAATTATTTAGTTAAATGCCTAATAGTATATTTGTTTTATCCCCTATCTAGTCGACGTTTAAAACAGTATAATCTTAAGGTACCATAACTGGTAAGTCGGGATGGCATATAGAAACAAAACCATTAAGAATATTAATACCAAATATATAAAAAACAACCGACGATGGTTTTAGAAATATAAGGATTTAGTGAAATTTCGATATTGATAATACAGTGTATGACGATAATTTCATTTTGTGGGGAAATTACCAAAGAAACGACTCGTGCTGAGATGCACGCTAACTTTAGTTTTAGCAACCAACTCCTAATACTGGTTCATATACGCACAATGTAACCCAAATGTAGTCGAATACGTAAAATTGCACTTGAAAATGAATTACAACTACACAAACTTAGAATGCTGGTTAATTGCTTCGACTACCTCTACTAAGGTTTCAGAGCTCACGAGCTTAGCTGATTTATCTGCTGGTGCTACTATCACTAAAATCACATCAATCATTCGTATACAGCTGCAAATTAAAAAACAAGAGCCATTTCTACGGCTCGCGACTACATCGGAGTACTACCATGACTTCCATTCCCTATTCAATAAAACGTAGAATCTAACCCAAAGATGAACAGATTCAAGCTGTAGCAGTCTACGGAGTCAAAGTGAAAATTAGGTCGGCACCTATATATAGCATCCAACATTTGTTGCATGTTTCTCAGTTTTCACAAACTTATGCATCTACAGAATTGAATAGTCGCACATGCTTCTCATTTATAATACACACTACTAAATACAAATGAGTGATGATTTTCTAAGGTAACTTGCATCATGAACTAGTCCCAGTTGGAAGAAAATCACGACTGAAATATACAAGAATTCTCCACCAGTTGACCTTATATAATATGTTAGCAACAGTCTCCTAAAATGAAGCCAATAAGGAAAAAATCTAAGCACATAATTGAAAAATTGACCACGTGGAAACGAATACATCTGCACAGGATTGCAACGATTATCAACCATGTAACAATGATTGAAAATCAATCTTTAACAGTCAAAGCAAAATACATTAAATGTTATATTTACACTCCCAAACATTTACATCTATTAGCTTGTCGGAAATTCAGAGATATCCATTGCATTGTCTGAAAAATACGAATTAGAACGCATTTAAAAACTCAAAACTCATGTCTTACAAAATTGTGAATACAATTGGGAAGTCTATAAGAGTCGTGATAAATTAGCTGCTTTTCGCAAGGCACACTGGAGTCGGCGCAGTTTTCTTAGGCAGATGAGAAGTGTCGTTAACAATGACTTAGTAGCTGGCTATAGGTTTATACCTAGTCTCTAATAGAAACATTATTTGCGTCGCACGGAATGGCAATTTTAAGGTTAGGCATGATATTTGGAAGAGGGGGCAAATCCGTTGGTGAAACATCAACTAAGGCTGTTAAGACATGTGTCAATAATGGCTGACCACAACTTACCTTGACGGGCGATGTTTAATGGCATAGTCGTAGGTTGAAAAAAGCCAGGGGCGGTAAAACTAGAACATGGTATCAGTTCATTAATTGGTGATTTGATTCAAATTCACTGGTTGGGGTCCGTGCGACAACGGTTATTAATGGATGGAGATTGGGTAACATTGCTCAGAATCATTCGCAATAGTGCGGGTGCATCCAGCCCTTATCTTTCAATCGATCTTGAATTTGAATATTCTTTCATACAGACTTTTTTACTTTGTTTTTCTTATTAGAATTGCTACAACGTTATTTTTATCTCTTGTCGTGCTAATATGGTATAGAAACTTGGGCCAACGCATATTTGTTCACGACTGTGTTAGTATCTGTCTCAATAGAAAGCTAGATAACTACAAATGAGGTATTTAAACACGCTGGCTCAATATAAAAATGGTATACTTTGGTGACATGGTGTTAAGCGTTAGCCATTCTATCATTGTTGAACAATCAATTGAATGGAACTCGCCAACATACGTTAACTTCCCTGATGAGGAAGCATTTGACAGTGTGGATAGGAGAACCTTATGAAGCCTTATTTGACACTACAGTGTACCTGAGATCGTCAACAACAGGCGAGAATCATACGACGGATCACACTGCAAAGTGGTGCATAGAGGGCAGCTAACAGATTGATGTGAACAGAGAAACAAGAAGCCTTGACAAACTGTGGAATCTATTTTTTAGGACGTTATATCATTTAATTCAAAACTTGTAAAACAGTAATATTTATTTTTGTCCCTACTCTATCCTATAAATCATAAGCTTTTATTTGATGCGTAGTTCACTGCCATAGCCCTTTCTGTTCCAAAGCTATTGTAATTTAAACGTAATATTTTGTATTCTATTTTCTACGCTAATCTCCAGTTTTGGACATAATTATATTTTCCTAATTATTGTACGTTGTGCTCCGGTTAGTCATCTATTTATTCATGTACCTTTTTACACTGATCTGAAATCGGGAACCAGATCGGAATTGGGAATAAGTCGAGTAGTGTCCCAGTTGAATTGTCTTCTCTCACTTGTCAGCCAATCAGGTGATAGAATAGTTTTCTTTCTACCCTACTTCGAACTCACGTATACTAGCCTCAAGGTTAAGCCAGTCAGCCTATCGCGTTAAAATATTAATCTACATTAGAGAAGTTACCCTCAGAACCAAAAGTGGGTAGACATATCAAGGACGTAACACAGATACATCCCAAGTGAGTATCGGAGTCAGAAAAGGCTGTTTACTCTCACCCCTTTCATATAATGGTTGACTGGATTATCAATACTACCATGTCTCATGGGAAGCACGAAATACAATGGAGCACTTAGATAGAGCTAGATGATTTGAACTTCACATATAACGTAACCTTCCGATCTCATACACAGTAGCAAATGTAAGTGAAGACAGTCAATGTAGCAAAAGCCTCTGAAGCAGTAGGCTTTAACATACACAGGGGAAAAGCAAGATTCTGAAATACAACTCAGAGAACAGCAACCCAATCACACTTGATAGAGAAAGTATAGAAACTTTCACGTACCCTGAACAGCACCATCGATGAACAGGGAGGATTTGATGAAGATGTGAGGTCAAGGATCGGCAAGGCAAGGACGGCATTCCTGTAACTGGAGAACATCTACGACTCAAAACAACTGTCTGTCAACCAACATCAAAGTCTGAATTTTCAATGCAAACATCAAGACGGTTTCATTGTATGGAGTTTAAACATAAAGAACTACTACAACCATCATCAAAATGGTACAGGTATTTATGAACAATTGTCTATGCAAGACACTTCGTGTCTGTTGGCCCGACACCATCAGCAAAAACATAATATGTCAGATAAGAAATCAGCTTCCAGCCGAAGTAGAATTTAAGGAAAGATGTTGGAAGTGAATAGGAAACAGATTGTGAAAATCATTAGACTGCATCATGAGGCAGGCGCTAACCTGGAATCCTGAAAGCAAAAGGAAAAGTAGAAGACCAAGGAACACATTGCTCCCGGAATTGGAAGCAGACATCAAAAGAATGAATGGCAGTTGGAAACAACTGGAAGGGTGAGTTGAAGCACCTTAGTCGGTGACCTATGATCCCGCAAGGGGTAACAGGCATAAGTAAATAGGGCAGAGAAAAGAAGAGGATATAAGTAGCTAAATCCACAGTATTTAAGTCAAGTCGCGAATGATTACCACAGCGCACGAACGTATCGATTGGCGGTATATTTCTAAACTCAAAAAATTGTTCCATACAAAAGCTGCTTTAAAAACAAACGACAGTGGTGAAACTTAGAGATGCTTATGAAAGAATGTTTCTTATGTTGAGAAATTCAGATTGCTTTGTAGGAAATATTAACTTACCTTTTAAAGATAAATCGAGATTTTCTTCCACAGTATCAGTATACGGAGGCTCCGTGTAGTAGGTGATTTTTCCACTAAAAAGAATGTCACAGCAACAGGTTACTTACATAATCCAATCATTAATTACAGAACGCGCTGCCATGGTGGTGTCTGGAATACCACCCTTTTTCATTCGACCCAAACGGTGTGCTAACTTAACTAGGAACTCTGAAACATTATTGTACTCTTCAATCTTATACTTAGAAACCAGTTGCGCTTGTGAACAACGACGCAATATGGCTTCAACAGCTGGAACAGGATCCGGGAGCATTTCTGGCTGTTAAAAAGTTTGAAAAAAGTTGCAAAATTAGTAGCTGCTGATAAAACGTATTGATAATGTTAACCGAGACGGAACAACTGATGACAAGCTAACATCCTAGATGGTTTCACAAATATGAAGTGGTAAACACTGTCTCTTTACTCCTAAACATTGATTTCAAAGCGTGTATTTTGGACAGCAAAAAGTACATACAGATGTGAAGTTAATCTTGTTAAAAGTATTCCACTGGGATGGAACGCTGTTTATTATGCATTATCTAGCGTTGCTATTTAAAACCCAATAGAAACTGTTATATTCACGTCACAGATAGAATCACATTTCGAAATGTGGACAGTAGAGCTAAATTTGATGTAAAGTTATTTTGCGATTTCCTTATGTTCCTTGCACTTTTGTCAGCGGCTGGTATTGTAAAATGACGCCGTTGTTTATTTTTCGTTTCTAATTATACTTATATTGACTCCAGCCCAAATGGGATGAAAATGTTTATTTACTTGAACACATAAATAGTGGTACAATAGGGCATCAAATAGAGTTGGAATGAGAAATGTAATGTATTTAGGCCATACATTTAGAAAAGTCTGGTCACACATACATGTCAAAATGTTCTACATAAAAAATAAACGTCAGTTAAATAAAAGGACTATATTCTCAGGATTTTATCTTTTTCACAATCATTGATACAACTACTACATCGACTACGATTTATTGTAATTTTATCGCGTCCTGTTGAATCGTATAGTCAACTGGCCTGACCCAAATTTGTACTGGAGTATACATTAGTTATAACTAATTACTATAAGCCGACATTCCAAAAGTGAAGTTTGAGCAAAAAGCTTTTATAGTATCACTTACTTTTATACAATTTCTTAACACAAGATCTGAAGCATCAGATGACTTTGAAATCAAGGTACCCGGAGTATCGAGAAGAAATAGGTTCTTGTCAATCCGTACACGCTGAGACTGACTAAATTCACAATCAAATAAATACCAACAACTACCGTGTTAAACCGGGAACATTACCACTGATGCACACCTTTGCCTTTTAATTGTATTTATGAGTGCGCTTTTGCCAGTATTCGGAAGGCCGACGACACCAACGGTCAAACTAAGGCGAGTGTTAGTGTTAGACAGACTGGAGCTTGGATCACGGGAGTAGTTTGCAAGTAAAGACAATAATTCAGAAGTTCCGAACCCTTTACTTGGCCTGAACAAATTAAAACCTTAAATACTTACATTTTTCCATCTTTCAGAAGATATGGTTTTCCACACGAAAGATGGTTACTCTGGCGTTGCGTATTTGCCTTGAATGTTATGACCGTGTGAGTTTGCGTAGGTAATTTACCCAAGCCTCGAGATTAGATCGCGGAACAAGGTCTAAAACGGTTACCTATGTAACACTTACCAATCTTATTGATGAGCAAAACCAAACGTTTATTCTCCCTAAGGACAGTTTCTTCTATATCTGGACAGCGTGTACCCATTGGATCACGTGCATCCAATACTTCCAATATAACGTCAGACTGGTTTATAACGTCTTTAACATCGTGCTGAACTGTTGAGTGAGAAACATCTTCATGTTTCAGAGACTTAAAAGTTTGAGAATACTCTATATTTTTAAGTCTTGCTTCTTCTAGCTAAACCATTCATCAAGAATAATATAAATTACCTTCATTTTTGCTTCCGCAACATCTTTCAGAAAACTTTCTTTGAAGGGTAGAATGTTAGGGACACCAGGATCCTTTCCTGAAATCATTGGGAATTAAAATTATTAAACCTACGATGTCGGTTTAAGTTCTTTTTAGCTTCCTTACGTAACTTGCGGTGATGCTCTTTTACCTAACCAGTATTTGAACAAATATCTATAAATTTACCTTCTTGATAATTTTGTATCGCTTGTGACAGGTTACGCGCTTACTTTTGTTTTCTACAGGCAGAGTAATATTAATACTCATAATTTACTTAGGCATTTCCTGACCATCTTTTAATATCCAAAGCCTAGAAAGGGAAATAGATAGTCACCACGTGAAAAGACGACGGCAACGTGACCTTGGAGAGATCGTCTTCCCGCTGAACAATGAAAATGGTTCAAATGGTTGTGGATGGAATAGAAGAAGCTTTCGCTTAACAGGCTTCCGTGTCTAGTAGCAGTGGATCACCAAATCCTCCAGGCAGGAACCTAGGTATGTTAACAATAAAAGAGGAAAAGAAATTGGCAAATCATAGTGTGATGCTGTTCTTGGTCCTTAAGAATAGATCAAATTGCCTCTTAAAGGACTCCTGGGAAGTCGCTTGGACTAGCTCGGCCGGCAGCGAATTCCAGCATTTGACAACTCTTAAGGAGTAGAAGTTGCGTCTACATTCCGTCTTGTTATGTTGTGTCTCCAGTTTTTGGGTGTTACCCCTTAGGTTATTATTCGAACTAAGCTTAACTAGGTGTTTAAGAGGATGTCCAGAAGTGTTAAGAATACTACAAGCCATTAATAAATCACCTCTAAGACGCCTATACTCTGATGGGTAAAGGTCTAGTGAATGGAGGCGTTCTTCGTAAGGTTTAAATTTGAGTCCTCGAACTGATTTCGTGGCTCGCCGTTGGATACACTCCAAAGTGACCTTGTTCTTTTGGAGTGAGGGGGGAAATACTATGTTTCCGTACTCTAGATGGGGACGGATGAAACTATTGGAGATTGTATGGAAAGTCCGTCCGTCAAACTGTCCAAAAATGCGCTTCAATGTTACCAGTGCAAGGTTTGCTCGGAAGGCATTTTTGTCACAGTTAGTGTATGACTTTAAATCGTAGGGCACCAAGACTCCTAAAACTTTTTCGACTTGGGATACTACTAGAGAGGGGTTTCCTAAGTTGTAACTGTAGTTTGCGACATGTCGCAGATGGACTACTTTACACTTTGAAGTGTTAAAGGTAAGTCCGTTATCGTCTGCCCAACTTTGAAGTCGAGTCAGATCCTCCTGAAGTGCCTGTATATCGTCTAGGTTGCGTATCTCTCTCCAAAGTTTCACGTCATCGGCAAAAAGTAATAAATCTGACGTTACCTGTTGAGGAAGATCATTTATGTAGATCAAGAAGAGAAGAGGTCCTAGCACTGAGCCCTGGGGGACCCCACTGGGACATTCCATAGCCTGAGATAAAGTGAAATTAACCCTAACCTTAAAGTGTCGATTTTTTAGGTATGAAGTAAGCCAATCAATTAGAGGTGGTCTGATACCTAGTCGTTTGAGCTTATTGATAAGACACAAGTGGTTAACCTTATCAAAAGCTTTTGAGAAATCAAGGTAACTGATATCAACCTTTCCCTTGCGATCGAGGATGCTTGTCCATCTGTCCACCGCAGTCAGCAGGTTGGTTATACAAGAGTAACCCTTCCTGAAACCATGCTGTTGGTGTGAGAAGAAATTTAAGGACAGTAGGTAGTCGTTTAAACCGTCGCATATCAGGGACTCCATGATTTTTGAAGGTAATGACAGAAGAGCCACCGGCCGATAACTTGAAGGTTCACTGCGTCGACCTCCTTTGAAAATTGGTGTGATGTGAGCCAACTACCAATTTTCCGGTAATTTGCCTCGGCTTAGCGAGTGTGAAAACATCACGCTAAGCGGCGTTGCCAGGATTGAGGCTACCTCCCTAAGTATGGCAGGATGAACCATATCCGGGCCGAGAGAAGTATCTAGTCTTAAGTGCTGCGATTTCCGGAACACCAAGTCAGCGCTTAAGTCCACTTCGGAAAGTCCTGTGGAATTGCGGATGAAACTGTCGTCAGTAAAGTTTATGTCGGCCGGTTGAAATGTCTGAGAGTAATGTGCTGCCAGAAGGTTAGCGGCGTCGCCATCGTTGTTGATCGGGCCGTTAAGACCTAGCAGTTGAGGTATTTCTCCGCGTTAAATATTGAATATCTATTTCTGAGTAGTCTCGTGTTCAACTTTGTGGATTGTGTGGTTATGGTCTAATGCCACTACAAACCATTATTCTGATAGTCCTCTGAATAATGATCACATTTACGATCGTAATGTTATATTTGGTGGTACTTATAGCTTCAAGGATTAGAGGCAAATTTGTCCATAAGCTTTGTCTGGTACTGAAGCCTGTCTTCTCTTATAGCCTTCGTGCATATGTTCCTGATATGTTTATATTACCTATACGCTCCGTCGTTATCAGTTCGTTTGTATTCTGCCCAACAGTGCCTTTTGCGGTTTAGCAGGCGAAGGGTACGGTTCTTGATTACTGTAGGTGGCTTGCAGCTTTTGGGAACCGTCTGAGGAACTGAATGGCTTGTAGCACATAAGAGCGTGTGCAGTAAGAAGTCCCAATGACCGTCCACATCGAGTTGAGGGTGAACATCCCAAACCACTTGTTGTAGATAGTCATGTAGAGCTGTCACGTTCGCCGTTTAAAATTCCAACGCGAATTATTGTTGGGATACCTTAGCTTAGTTTTGATGACAAAACTGAAGACTATGACGGAATGATCGCTCTTTCCCAAAGGAGCCAGGAATGAGAGGTTGTCAACTAGAAATTCTTCGTTTGTGAATACACAGTCTAAGCGCGATGGCGCCTGACTGTTTCTCCAACGAGTTGCCGACCTCACATTTTCGTACAATCCCAAGTCATCGATAAGGTTGAAGAACCGAGCTTCAATTGAGTTGTCGCCTCCAGTATACGTGTGTTCTGCGAAGTTGACTCTAGGGAGATTAAAGTCCCCTAGAATCAGGAGGTGTGTGAAGCCGAGACGAGTAGAGCGGGATAGTCCTTCCAGCATACGACTATCGTACTCGATGTCGGCAGTTGGCTTCCTGTAAATGACTCCGACTAGACACCTCAAAGTACTAGACAATCTTACAGAGCACCATATGGATTCCTCAAGATTGTTAAACTCGAGGTTATGAACTTGATGCACCTCCAAGCAAGAGCTTATGTATATGGCTACTCCGCCCCCAATTCCTGTTTTTCTGTCGTTGCAGAACAAAGTCATCTCGGGTAGTGCTAACTCTTGGTCCGAGAACTGAGAAGATATCCAGGTTTCAGATATTCCTATCAGACTGGCCTTATTAGCGTTGCTAAGTTTGTAACAGCTCAGGTTGGTTGGTTAAGAGTTGACCCCAAACAACCAAGCTTATGCCAAAACAGTATTGTTCAAGTATTCATTCACTTCCTTATTTTTCATAAGCGTTATATTCCCTATTATCTTATATTGAATGTTGAGAGCCTTTGTTTGTCTGAACAGATAATCCCACGCTCCACTGTGACTGCGCTAAGATCGAAATAAAGACCTATTCACTACTTGTCTGGTTTCTTCTATCAATAGCACGAGGGTTACTTAAGGCACGAAACTGGTGAGCCCTTTTTGAACACAAATTTAACCTCATTTCTGTTATTAACATTTTTTTTACTTAATCGTAAAAGTAGACCTGATTATCCGTAAACTAATTTGAGTATATAACTAGTTTATTCCGTATTATCTTAAGTTATTCGTGTTATAGTAACCACTTTTTGTGCTAACTTTATTGCTATATTTGTCACATACCTCATGTCAGACTCAATAGAAACCCATAATCTGGAGGATTTGTCACCAGTGGAGATAGACACTGTTATGACTACGAAATCCCGACTTCCAGAATTTGATCGTAGTGATCCTGAGTTGTGGTTTGCTCAACTAGAGCATTATTTCACGAGACACAATATCAAATCTGAAGGGATTCGCTATAGAGACTTGTGTTCTATCCTTCCTCCTTCAGTCGCCAAAGAAGTCCGTGACTTGATTTTAGATCCACCATCACCACAACCATACACCATCTTAAGACGAGAGATAATGAACCGTTTATCATTATCAGATAGTCAAAGAATCCAAAGACTTTTTCAAGGTGAAACACTAGGTGATCGGTCGCCGTCACAGTTTTTACGTCACCTCCAAGTCTTAGTGGGTGATAACACAGTGGGTGAAGCAGTCCTAAAACAAGGATGGATACAAGCTCTCCCATGCTACGTCCAACACTGTTTGGATGCACAGGATCCTGAAACCTCATTATCTCATTTAGCGCGTATAGCCGACAGAATAATGGAAAGAGGTCCTCCAACTGGATCAGGCACAATAAATCACACACAAAAAGTAGAATCAGCAAAAGACCCCGTAATAGAAGGACTCATTGCGAGTGTTAAGAGTCTCACTGAGGCTGTCACCAGAATGCAAATGGGTCATAGAAACAGGAGCAGGTCACCACAACGACCACGATCCAAGTCACAAAACAGGTCACAAATGTCCAGACAATCTGGGCAGTTTTGTTGGTACCACTGGAAGTTTGGTGTCAACTCAACCAAGTGCATGCAACCATGCGCCTGGCCTAAGCATAATTCTAAGACAGCGGGAAACGAGTAACCCCTCCCCAGGTCGCGACGACTGAGGAGGGGCGCCTAAACAGTCGCTTGTTTTATGTTAGAGACAGAAACTCTGGCTTGAATTTCTTGGTGGATACTGGCGCTGCTCTTAGCATCATCCCTCAAAATAAAACTGAGATTAGTCGAGAAACATCATCAATTACACTTCAAGCTGCAAATAAAACTAAAATTGCGACATTTGGGCAGAAAACTTTAACCCTAGATTTGGGGTTCAGGAGGCAATTCCCTTGGGTTTTCACGGTAGCCGACTTAGATCTGGCAATACTGGGGATGGACTTTCTAGAGAGATACGAATTTCTAGTTGACACCAAGAAACGGCGATTAACACTAAAAGAAACTTCGTATTACACAAAAGGCAAAGAAAGTCACATCAGCTCTCTTAACTTGATTCAAACTCCCCAGTAACAACAGCGAAATTCCAAGATATACTCGCGGAATTTCCAAACTTAACTAAACCAAACCCACAGCCTTCTAAAGACAAACTAAAAGTAAGTCACACTATCAAAACCGAAGGTGCACCGGTGTTTGCAAAACCCAGGAGACTAGCACCAGATAAGCTCAAAATCGCTAGGGCCGAGTTTGATTATATGCTACAATTGGGTATTATCCGTCCCTCTGATAGTCAATGGGCATCCCCTTTGCATATGGTCCCAAAGAAGAATGAAGGTGACTGGCGACCGTGCGGGGATTACAGAGCCCTAAACCGTCAAACCGTACCAGATAGGTACCCAATACCTCATATCCAAGATTTCACCAACGGTTTACAGGGTATGAACATATTCACTAAAATTGACTTAGTCAGGGCATATCACAATATCCCGGTGGCTGATGAAGATATTCCCAAGACAGCTATTACTACACCCTTTGGCTTATTCGAGTTTGTACGCATGCCATTCGGCCTGAGAAATGCGGCACAGACATTTCAAAGATTCATAGATAACCTACTTCGAGATATGCCATTTGCGCAGGGGTATATAGACGACTTGTTAATTGCCAGCCCCGATTTGCAATCACACGAACAGCATGTACAAGCAGTGTTGAAAAGACTGGATGAACATGGAATAAACATACATCAAAGTAAGTGTGTTTTCGGTGTTCAAACTTTAGAATTTCTCGGTCACACAATAAGCCCAGAAGGGATTAAACCTATCAAAAAAGAAGTGGATACCATCAAACAATACCCCGTACCTAGTTCTCTAACACAACTGAGAAGTTTTCTAGGCCTAATTAACTTTTATCGCAGATTCATACCAGGTTGTGCACAATTAATGCAACCTTTGACAGATTCACTTAAAGGAAAACCAAAAGAATTCAAACTGTCTTCTGACGCCATCGAAGCTATTAAACAGCTTAAAGATAAACTGGCTCAAGCAACTACGTTGATATATCCGAATTCTCTTTCCCCACTTGCTTTGATGGTGGATGCTTCAGATAAAGCAGTAGGCGGTACCCTTAACCAACTGGTTAAAAACGCCTGGAAACCAATTGCTTTCTTCTCGAAAAGACTCGCTCCAGCCGAAACAAGGTATTCTACCTTCGGGCGAGAACTTCTTGCAATCTACCTGACCATTAAACACTTCCGACACATGTTAGAAGGTAGGGAATTTATAGTCTTTACGGATCACAAACCACTGACGAATGCATTAAAAGCGAGAGCCGATAAATACTCACCTCGAGAAGTCCGACACCTTGACTATATATCACAGTTCACAAGCGATATCCGACATGTCAAAGGTCAGGACAATCAGGCGGCAGATGCTTTATCCAGACTAGAAATGAACGTGCTACAGCAGTCTACAGTAAACTTCGAGACGTTGAGACACGAACAAGAGCAGGACCTAGAATTACAAAACCTACTTAAAACAAACAATTCAAGTCTTAATTTAAAACAATTCCCATCACCTATCGATGGTATTCTAATTTATTGTGACACGACCAAGGCAATGCCGCGACCTTTCGTTCCCAAAAATATGCGAAAGTTGATATATAATAACTTTCATTCTTTGTCTCATCCTGGCGCGAAAGCTTCAACAAAACTAATCAATGCCAGATATATATGGCCGAATTTACAGAAGGATGTACACAAATGGGTTAGAGAGTGTTCAGCATGTCAACAATCAAAGATTAATCGTCACACAAATTCACCCATAGGTGTTTTCTCGCAACCAGATGCACGTTTTGCCCATGTGCATATCGACTTGGTAGGTCCTTTACCACGTTCAAACGGTTTTAATTATCTTTTTACATGCATAGATCGATTTACCAGATTCCCTATAGCCATCCCGATAGCGGACATCACAGCGGAAACAGTAGCCAAAGTTTTCATGCAGAACTGGGTAACCATTTTTGGTACACCCATAACAATAACGACGGATAGAGGAGCGCAATTCGAATCCGAACTATTTAATAACTTGGCTAAACTTCTAGGCTCCAATAGGATACGCTGCACTGCATATCATCCTCAGGCTAATGGGATGGTAGAACGTTTTCACCGTCAGCTAAAAACCGCCCTTATATCTCACTCAAACCCCAATCAGTGGACAGAATTCCTACCGTTAGTTATGTTGGGAATACGAACATCTGTCAAAACTGACGCACAGTGTTCAGCTGCGGAACTGGTTTTCGGAACAACTCTGAGACTACCAGGTGAATTTATTAACCCCAATACTAACAGTCAAAAACTTAATTTAGGAAACTACGTAGATCAACTACGGGACCATATGTCCAGACTTAAGCCAATTAATACTCGCGAACAATCGCGTGCCGTATATGTACCTAAAGACCTAAGCAATTGCACGCACGTCTGGATAAGATGTGACAAAATAAAAGCACCACTTAGCCCTCCATTTGAAGGTCCTTTCAAAGTCGTCTCAAGAAAATCTAAATATTTCGTGATAGAAAAACATGGAAACATCGACTCCGTAAGTATTGATAGGCTAAAGCCGGCTTATCTAGATCATGAACCACCATACGTGTTGTTAGATCGTTTAACTGACAAATCCATTACGGAATCGAAATGCAAAAACGATAAATCTTTACAAATGACTAAAACGGTTCGCTGGGCACATCCGATTAGCCAATCAAGGATGTTGACAGTTTCAGCTGCAGGATAAAATCTAACCACGTAGCTAATCAGACCCTTCATCTATTTAAAAATAACTTTTCTCCTCATTCCGCCTCACCTACAACTCCCCAGACCTTTTGCCTTTGATATATAAGTGTTATGTTAAATTTTTTTTAAATACTGGACACATAAGCTAGGTATTCCGAAACGATGGCTGCGGATTTTAATCAAACTCATACAACTAACACTGGCAAATACAACGAATTCAAAAAGCAACCCAGGCGAGTTTTATAATTTCTTTTTCTGGTTAATTAACTATGTTGGCTGTACTTCTTATATATCTATATACATTTTTCACGTAGACTGGCTATACATATATACCATATGAACTACTTCTAAAAGTTTTCGGTTGAAGATGTGTTTAGTAGCTTGATACGCTTAATACTACTATTAATAAGTAATTTTCTAGACAAAACATTTTGGATTAAACCATGGTCAAATACTTAATAAAGTTCTCATCATTTTTTTTCATGTTTAGGAAACTTACATAATGACTTAACCAGTTTTCCTACAGCATGCTTTTTAGTGTGATCATATAACCCATCATTATTGGCAATATTCAAATTTTTTTTAATTTCTGACATTTAAGAATCAATAACCGTGAAGATATAGTACAGTGCGTTACTGTAAGGTTACTATGTTAGCCGCATTGATTCCACATACCTAATTTTAAACACAACTTATAAGGGAACTGTTAAGTAATCACAACATTGAACTAATATGAATATCACAGCTATGCTAACGTTAAACCAATTATTATTAGTGGTCCATACAAAATCCTGGAACTTAACACTAGCGTTATAAAAAAACATGTTATGTCAATAACTTATATATATATACCTTTTTTTTCTCGTTGGTTTAATTATAACGTAAAATGGAAATCTACCACACTTGTAGTTTTTTTTTCTATAGCATTATTATTAATAAAAACAAAGAACTTGTACTATTCCAATATGGCACTTTGACATATCAATCCGTCCTCCTGTTATCTTTCTCTCATATCTGAGCAACATATGGCCAACAAACATCGTATTGAAGGGGGTTTTGGTGAACGAAAACGCTAGCCCCACACGCACTCGAACCTCTGCCCTCCTGGATGCTAGACCGTGTGCCTAGCCATTAGACCACATCAAACCACGGGCGAATGACTGCAATCTTTCCTTTTACCGATTAATCGTATATAATACTAATGAGTAATAGGACTTACACATTTCTAAGGTGCAGACAAATTCGTTACTTGGATGAATTGACGAAATATTGTTTCAATATATCATGCATACTTAGATCAAACCAGAAAAGAGTATTTGACACAATTGTACTTAATCCTCATAATCTACACAATTTTTTTCTCCTCCTTAACCGTATATTCTTTTCCGTTTTGTGGAGTACAACTATGCACCCTTGGTTACGTACCTGGTTATAAAAGGCGGTCGTCATAGGCCCAAGGTCATACATTTGATCGGGTTTGACAATGAGTCCAACTTCTAGCAAGTTTACACTTTTACATATATGCATTATGAAAAAGTTTTTTTTTGTGTTCATACCTTTTCGTACATAAGATGGCTACACTATGTCTATTTTCTTCCAGAATACCAATCCTTTCTGGAGGCCAATCACTTACGTGGAACCGAACAATTATAAATTATATTTTTGTATTTCCATTTTGTATCTTATTATTTTATGCAGGCAGTGGAGCAGTTCTTCAGGTGTGATTGGTTTTCACCATTACCTTTGAAGTAGATTCTTCTTTACTTTTTACTTGAGGGCGACTAAAGAGGCAGGTGAGTAAACACCTGATAGCCGGTCTGAGCATGGAAAAATCGTACCTCACCAACATGGTGTTGGGTAGCCCGCTCGCGGCACTTCCTCAGATATTCTTATTCCACATTCTCACACTCTTTCTCTTGAAAGCACGCAGTAAACCGTCAGCGATAGTTGTAGAATAGATCACATGCTACAAAATAAGATGACAAACTAGTAAATGAGGAGACATCCATGGACTATCGTTGACAGCGTTAGTCGTCACTGATTGTAAGTCAAATAGTGAGCGAGTTGATAATTTTCCCTCGGGATGAGAAATAGAACTAAGGTGTTTTCGATAGATAGGTTAATCGAACCGACGTTCCTACGAAAGTCGATTCTAGGGGGAAGCTAATGTAACAGCTCAGGTTGGTTGGTTAAGAGTTGACCCCAAACAACCAAGCTTATGCCAAAACAGTATTGTTCAAGTATTCATTCACTTCCTTATTTTTCATAAGCGTTATATTCCCTATTATCTTGAATGTTGAGAGCCTTTGTTTGTCTGAACAGATAATCCCACGCTCCACTGTGACTGCGCGAAGATCGAAATAAAGACCTATTCACTACTTGTCTGGTTTCTTCTATCAATAGCACGAGGGTTACCTTAAGGCACGAAAAGTTCACTTAGTTCATCCAATTTGTTTGGTAGACTCGCGGCGTTCATATATAAGCAGTTTATGCTTTCAATTTGTAACGCGTGAGCTTCTTCCTGTTTGTCTGTATGAGCCTTACGTGAATGGACAGGTAGCCCACCTATATGAGGTTTGCCGAGGTGGTAGGCCCTGTCCTTTAAGAGTTTTTTCGTCGTCTAGACAGTTCACAAGTGGAATGGTCAGCTCCAACTTGCTTTTGTGCTTGGTTCAACTTGGAAAATTAGGCGAAATATCTGTTACTTGAGACTTGCGTCCGGATATTAAAAGAACAGTTTGATAGTGGGAATACATGGTTCTTGTTATATTCCTACTAGAAACTGAAGGACAAAACGATTGAGCTGAAAGCAGGAGTGGTCGAAAAGTAACATCCAAAGTAGTCCCTCTTATTAACTATGAGACTCAGGTCATCGTTGACCCTTCTTTCGAAAGTCTCGGTAGAGGGTTCTGTCACTATAACTTCATGTAGGGAGTCCCATATCTCACTGACTCGAACCGTAAACTGGTTTTGAAAATCGCACAAGTATTTGGGGTTTGACAACAACTTAACCAGTAACACTTCCTATAATGGAAACGTCCCGACCCAGTGAAATCAGAAGTCAGAAACAGAGCAGTTCCAAGATGTGGTTGGCAAGCCATTAATATATCCAAAAGTGACTGATATTATCTGGCTAATCGATGTAGGAGAAGTTGAGCACAGTGCACCCACCCGTGATCTGGTGTGGACACGTAGCCGAGTGCCTTCAGCTAGAAGAGTCCATTAAAACTAATGTGGTCAGCACTAACTGTCGAAGACTTACGGAGCTATTTATTTTGGGGATTTATCTACCACTACAGATCATTTGCCCTAGTGGGGTAGTGATGACCCTAAAACGTGGCCAGCCAGAAGTTTAAACCCAAAGATTTTATCGTTGCTAAACACGTTTCTGATAGCTTGCTATGTTCAGGGGCGTCTGGTAATTTTCCTTATTATAAGAGGCCATGTGGTACAATATAATAATGAAAAACACGTAAAATGAATATTTTGACTGCTCGTAAACCTCGTCGTTTCTTTTCCGTCTTTTCTAGCCGTTTTGGAAAAAAGATATGTGAGTGTATGCCCGATTACACTCTTGTGTGTGTTAAGACACAAAGTGGGCGGGTAAACAAAAAAAACTCATATGCACGCGTTTCGTAAACACTCAATAGCGTAAAAACAATTTTTGCAAGATAGCTTTTATGAAAAAATAGAGATATATACATATAAGTGAGAATATAAGGAACCAAGAATTGGGTTACTGTGATGTTTGAATGGAATAATGATTCCTTTGTAATTGTTGAATGCTTGATTTCGAACTTCAAATACAGTACATTCGTTCGTGCTTATCTAGTATTTCACGATCCGATTACGTTATTTCTGGGATTCCTAGTTCATACTATAATCCAAATACTTCTAATCATCATATTGGCGTCGCGAAGGAGCCTGTGATGGAACGGTCGAACAACATTCGGATTTTGATGCTTTTGAGGATTATTTTGAAAGGTTCGAAATCTGGGCTATGACCAAGGAAGATGATGAGGATATTAATATTGTAGCACATTTCCTCACATTCATCGGAAAAGAAGCATACAGTTTATTAGAAACTCTAGCTTTACCGGAAAAGCCCATTTCGCTTTCTTATACAACTCTCAAGGATCTACTGCTAGACTATATTAAGCGTACAAATTTCAAATGTCGTAAAGGAGGAAGACTTCGTAAAATGATTTATGAGGATATAAAAATTCCACTGCATCACGTCATCCCAACTCAGTGCATACTGAACGTTATGCAGATAATTTGTAACAGCTTAGGTTGGTTGGTTAAGAATTGACCCCAAACAACCAAGCATATGCCAAAACGGTATTGCTCAAGTATTCATTCACTTCCTTAGTTTGTATAAGCGTTATATTCCCTATTATCTTATATTGAATGTTGAGAGCCTTTGTTTGTCTGAACAGATAATCCCACGCTCCACTGTGACTGCGCGAAGATCGAAATAAAGACCTATTCACTACTTGTCTGGTTTCTTCTATCAATAGCACGAGGGTTACCTTAAGGCACGAAAAGTTCACTTAGTTCATCCAATTTGTTTGGTAGACTCGCGGCGTTCATATATAAGCAGTTTATGCTTTCAATTTGTAACGCGTGAGCTTCTTCCTGTTTGTCTGTATGAGCCTTACGTGAATGGACAGGTAGCCCACCTATATGAGGTTTGCCGAGGTGGTAGGCCCTGTCCTTTAAGAGTTTTTTCGTCGTCTAGACAGTTCACAAGTGGAATGGTCAGCTCCAACTTGCTTTTGTGCTTGGTTCAACTTGGAAAATTAGGCGAAATATCTGTTACTTGAGACTTGCGTCCGGATATTAAAAGAACAGTTTGATAGTGGGAATACATGGTTCTTGTTATATTCCTACTAGAAACTGAAGGACAAAACGATTGAGCTGAAAGCAGGAGTGGTCGAAAAGTAACATCCAAAGTAGTCCCTCTTATTAACTATGAGACTCAGGTCATCGTTGACCCTTCTTTCGAAAGTCTCGGTAGAGGGTTCTGTCACTATAACTTCATGTAGGGAGTCCCATATCTCACTGACTCGAACCGTAAACTGGTTTTGAAAATCGCACAAGTATTTGGGGTTTGACAACAACTTAACCAGTAACACTTCCTATAATGGAAACGTCCCGACCCAGTGAAATCAGAAGTCAGAAACAGAGCAGTTCCAAGATGTGGTTGGCAAGCCATTAATATATCCAAAAGTGACTGATATTATCTGGCTAATCGATGTAGGAGAAGTTGAGCACAGTGCACCCACCCGTGATCTGGTGTGGACACGTAGCCGAGTGCCTTCAGCTAGAAGAGTCCATTAAAACTAATGTGGTCAGCACTAACTGTCGAAGACTTACGGAGCTATTTATTTTGGGGATTTATCTACCACTACAGATCATTTGCCCTAGTGGGGTAGTGATGACCCTAAAACGTGGCCAGCCAGAAGTTTAAACCCAAAGATTTTATCGTTGCTAAACACGTTTCTGATAGCTTGCTATGTTCAGGGGCGTCTGGTAATTTTCCTTATTATAAGAGGCCATGTGGTACAATATAATAATGAAAAACACGTAAAATGAATATTTTGACTGCTCGTAAACCTCGTCGTTTCTTTTCCGTCTTTTCTAGCCGTTTTGGAAAAAAAGATATGTGAGTGTATGCCCGATTACACTCTTGTGTGTGTTAAGACACAAAGTGGGCGGGTAAACAAAAAAAACTCATATGCACGCGTTTCGTAAACACTCAATAGCGTAAAAACAATTTTTGCAAGATAGCTTTTATGAAAAAATAGAGATATATACATATAAGTGAGAATATAAGGAACCAAGAATTGGGTTACTGTGATGTTTGAATGGAATAATGATTCCTTTGTAATTGTTGAATGCTTGATTTCGAACTTCAAATACAGTACATTCGTTCGTGCTTATCTAGTATTTCACGATCCGATTACGTTATTTCTGGGATTCCTAGTTCATACTATAATCCAAATACTTCTAATCATCATATTGGCGTCGCGAAGGAGCCTGTGATGGAACGGTCGAACAACATTCGGATTTTGATGCTTTTGAGGATTATTTTGAAAGGTTCGAAATCTGGGCTATGACCAAGGAAGATGATGAGGATATTAATATTGTAGCACATTTCCTCACATTCATCGGAAAAGAAGCATACAGTTTATTAGAAACTCTAGCTTTACCGGAAAAGCCCATTTCGCTTTCTTATACAACTCTCAAGGATCTACTGCTAGACTATATTAAGCGTACAAATTTCAAATGTCGTAAAGGAGGAAGACTTCGTAAAATGATTTATGAGGATATAAAAATTCCACTGCATCACGTCATCCCAACTCAGTGCATACTGAACGTTATGCAGATAATTTGTAACAGCTTAGGTTGGTTGGTTAAGAATTGACCCCAAACAACCAAGCATATGCCAAAACGGTATTGCTCAAGTATTCATTCACTTCCTTAGTTTGTATAAGCGTTATATTCCCTATTATCTTATATTGAATGTTGAGAGCCTTTGTTTGTCTGAACAGATAATCCCACGCTCCACTGTGACTGCGCGAAGATCGAAATAAAGACCTATTCACTACTTGTCTGGTTTCTTCTATCAATAGCACGAGGGTTACCTTAAGGCACGAAAAGTTCACTTAGTTCATCCAATTTGTTTGGTAGACTCGCGGCGTTCATATATAAGCAGTTTATGCTTTCAATTTGTAACGCGTGAGCTTCTTCCTGTTTGTCTGTATGAGCCTTACGTGAATGGACAGGTAGCCCACCTATATGAGGTTTGCCGAGGTGGTAGGCCCTGTCCTTTAAGAGTTTTTTCGTCGTCTAGACAGTTCACAAGTGGAATGGTCAGCTCCAACTTGCTTTTGTGCTTGGTTCAACTTGGAAAATTAGGCGAAATATCTGTTACTTGAGACTTGCGTCCGGATATTAAAAGAACAGTTTGATAGTGGGAATACATGGTTCTTGTTATATTCCTACTAGAAACTGAAGGACAAAACGATTGAGCTGAAAGCAGGAGTGGTCGAAAAGTAACATCCAAAGTAGTCCCTCTTATTAACTATGAGACTCAGGTCATCGTTGACCCTTCTTTCGAAAGTCTCGGTAGAGGGTTCTGTCACTATAACTTCATGTAGGGAGTCCCATATCTCACTGACTCGAACCGTAAACTGGTTTTGAAAATCGCACAAGTATTTGGGGTTTGACAACAACTTAACCAGTAACACTTCCTATAATGGAAACGTCCCGACCCAGTGAAATCAGAAGTCAGAAACAGAGCAGTTCCAAGATGTGGTTGGCAAGCCATTAATATATCCAAAAGTGACTGATATTATCTGGCTAATCGATGTAGGAGAAGTTGAGCACAGTGCACCCACCCGTGATCTGGTGTGGACACGTAGCCGAGTGCCTTCAGCTAGAAGAGTCCATTAAAACTAATGTGGTCAGCACTAACTGTCGAAGACTTACGGAGCTATTTATTTTGGGGATTTATCTACCACTACAGATCATTTGCCCTAGTGGGGTAGTGATGACCCTAAAACGTGGCCAGCCAGAAGTTTAAACCCAAAGATTTTATCGTTGCTAAACACGTTTCTGATAGCTTGCTATGTTCAGGGGCGTCTGGTAATTTTCCTTATTATAAGAGGCCATGTGGTACAATATAATAATGAAAAACACGTAAAATGAATATTTTGACTGCTCGTAAACCTCGTCGTTTCTTTTCCGTCTTTTCTAGCCGTTTTGGAAAAAAAGATATGTGAGTGTATGCCCGATTACACTCTTGTGTGTGTTAAGACACAAAGTGGGCGGGTAAACAAAAAAAACTCATATGCACGCGTTTCGTAAACACTCAATAGCGTAAAAACAATTTTTGCAAGATAGCTTTTATGAAAAAATAGAGATATATACATATAAGTGAGAATATAAGGAACCAAGAATTGGGTTACTGTGATGTTTGAATGGAATAATGATTCCTTTGTAATTGTTGAATGCTTGATTTCGAACTTCAAATACAGTACATTCGTTCGTGCTTATCTAGTATTTCACGATCCGATTACGTTATTTCTGGGATTCCTAGTTCATACTATAATCCAAATACTTCTAATCATCATATTGGCGTCGCGAAGGAGCCTGTGATGGAACGGTCGAACAACATTCGGATTTTGATGCTTTTGAGGATTATTTTGAAAGGTTCGAAATCTGGGCTATGACCAAGGAAGATGATGAGGATATTAATATTGTAGCACATTTCCTCACATTCATCGGAAAAGAAGCATACAGTTTATTAGAAACTCTAGCTTTACCGGAAAAGCCCATTTCGCTTTCTTATACAACTCTCAAGGATCTACTGCTAGACTATATTAAGCGTACAAATTTCAAATGTCGTAAAGGAGGAAGACTTCGTAAAATGATTTATGAGGATATAAAAATTCCACTGCATCACGTCATCCCAACTCAGTGCATACTGAACGTTATGCAGATAATTTGTAACAGCTTAGGTTGGTTGGTTAAGAATTGACCCCAAACAACCAAGCATATGCCAAAACGGTATTGCTCAAGTATTCATTCACTTCCTTAGTTTGTATAAGCGTTATATTCCCTATTATCTTATATTGGATGTTGAGAGCCTTTGTTTGTCTGAACAGATAATCCCATGCTCCACTGTCACTGCGCGAAGATCGAAATAAAGACCTATTCACTACTTGTCTGGTTTCTTCTATCAATAGCACGAGGGTTACTTCAAGGCACGAAACTGGTGAGCCCGACGTGATGCAGCAGTTGTCTTACTTTCGCTTGTATCTACTTTAACTAATATATTTCTGTAATAACGTCCTTTGTGTTGTACAGTCTTCAAAGCATCTATAGTACCTTGTTACGTCAATGGGGGTAGTCCACGTAAGGTGCTGACCACGAGGTGTGACTTCGACGTTAGCTGGTTCGTCACACCATTCACGTCTAAGTCGAGTAGGCCTCCAATCATTTCGACATAGATCATCTACGTTGGTGATCTACAAATTCATGGAGGAGTTGCGATGCAGTTCACGAAGATGGGCACAAGTTTGGTCAATGTTTGTCCTGTGGCATGTTCCACTCTTTTAATTCTTGTAAATTTCGTGATTTCAAGTGCTTTAAACGTGGTGATATCGGATATATTCAGTCAGTTAGTAATACTACTGTTCATCTTGTTGCAACTAATATTAAGTCTTGTAATCCTTTGAGGTATTTAATGAACAACTGATAGGGAAACATACTGTAATCATCTGTAGTGAGTGAAGATAAAAGAAGAACGACACTTTAATGATAATTATAAGTCAATTTGTTGACCGATTCTGGTATTAGTTTCATCAATTTTATCAATCATATTACGTAATTGTCAAGTCATGACAATACTTTATTTCAAAATCCTGAAACCAATATCTTAACTAGTTACAGTGTTGATTGGGGATTAGCCAGTGGAAAATAGGTATTGTTGCTTTAGGTGAATCGAAATTATCAGAAGTTTGTAGCGTCAAAGAATCCGAGCTGCCTAATTATATCATAAATTTCAATTCAAAAATATTCGTTTAATGTTAATTTTCGTAGTAGATTCCGGAGTTTTAATTTCAGGTGTTTGTTTAGCCAACAACTACCTAAGGGTTTAGTTATTATACTAGTGCAGTATGCTAGTACCTAAATTCGGTGACTTTATTACCTAAAACGTGTTGTTATTAAGCTAATAATATGATAGACCAATTTATAAACCCAAATACCTATAGCAACAACGACTATAATGGGTTCATTGAAAAATGTTAAAGGCGATTCAAATGATTTTTAAATTTAAAAGACATAGAGATATAATACAACGCATGTACGAGCCAGATTAACATGCAGGTTATGGAGGTAGATGAAAATTTAAAAATAATGAACATAAGGAGAAAAATAATTTTGAAGATGAGACTACTTATGTAACTTCAGGCAGGAATACGACGCGTTATAAACTTTCCATAAGAAGATCCTGCATTTAGCCTAGTGATATTTACTAATATGTGGCAAAAGCAACTGGGACTAAGAAATGTCTTTAACAACACACTTTTAACAGTATGTTGCAGTATAAAAGTATTAAATATTTCTGCCAAAAAGTCTTGGGAGTGGTTGCTTTGAAATATATACAACCAGTCTAATGGGAAAAATCTATATAAATTAAGAAGTGCTTAAATCATAGTAAATGAACCAAGAAAGTGAAAAAGGTCAAAACTCGCATGGGTTATTCTCGCTTCCAAGTAACGAAAACTTGAATTAGACAGTGGTTTGAATCTGGATTACATACGAGGTACTTTTGATTAAATTTATGGATTAACACAGCATTGTAGACTGAATTTGTTCAAGTCCCAAATTAATTGAAACCGAATATGAAGAATTAGATCCAGTTAAATATTTAGTCCTTGCTTACGTTGCTACTCGATGTATATTTACTTTATTTGCAGGTCATATTTGCGAGAGCTTGGTGTTTAAACAAGTTTATTTCGCTGAAGCATGTAAATGCTATTAACGCTTGTTAATAAACCATCAAAGCTAGTAATTAATATAGATGACCAGTTCTCATTATTAAGCTATGAGTATTATTCAATATAACATTACGGTAATACTTTTGAGCATTAATCATAGGACTTTTAGAATAATGGGTTTACATAAGTAAAAATCGATCGAGAAAGTCAGAGCAGAAATGAGGATTAGTAGTAATAGGTTGCGTTTATTTAGTCGGGCTTACCAATGTAGAATTATGGTCTACTTCTTTATTAGCACTGCTCTAATAATAGACCAAAGCCTAAAATTGTAGACTTGTCATGATATAACTGACCAATCTATAAGATCTTACGTAGAAGTCATGCCATCGTCTGCACCAACTCATCGTATTGTAACGATCACCAATACATGATGTAGAACAAGCTTGGGCTAGAGATAGAACAGTATGTTTAGTATGAATTGTTCCCACCTTCTCCATCGTTGGGTTCTTCCCGCCTTACATGTCCAGTGTTCAGCTTTGAAGATTGTATAGTTAGGGCCCAATGCCACCGGAAACAGATGTGGAACGAGTGGCTTCGTCCTGCACCATCATCAAAGCCTCAGATATTCCAGAGGGATATGGGGTTGCGGTTTCTAGAAGCCTCCAAGTTCATATGGATCTATTCTCGACCATCAGTTGCACGTCGCAATGCAACCCTCATAAAGCTCATCAAGTATGACAGTGACAATACGATCCCTAGGGTGGTTTCCATGTAAACCTAATGTACCGCCCAGTGTAATAACGGTCATGTATGCATTCATGTAATCATAGAACTTGTCGTTTTTTAATGTATTTTTTATTAAATAACTAGATTATGCTGTGAATTTCGCTGTGGTTGCAATTTTTATTCGCCAAATCCGACTGCGTTACACTGTACGTTTATTGCATGATGGGATGATATCCCAATTCACAAAAAGTTTTATGATATCGTTGATTGTCTTCAAATAGACCGTCACTGTATAATGTTACTGAATAAAGGTTTGTTGTGCCGTAAACTTTGTTTTTATGAGCAAGTGACTGTTGTCTTCAGTCTCAAAACAATATCCTTTGTCTTCTGTTAGGTAAGTTTAACTGGCCTACAGTTCGTGTTTTGGGCCTGTCGGCTTAATTATGTACAGTTAACTAATTTGAGTAACATGTCTGTGCACACCATCTACATTCATTCCTTATAAAATACCAACCCAGCTGAGTAATTTACTACAGTGAAAAATGTATCCCTTGTAACAATTCGATCTTACATGTAAACTGGCATGCCTCATGTAACAAACTGTTATTTGGGAATAAATTGTTACTATTATTACTGTAGTCGAAATACTGAAAAAAGGCTTTTACGAACTTAGTGGAAACCAGTTTGTTGAACAATGGACAGTATGGCTTTAGAAAAGAATTTTCTTGCACAACACACCTTTTAGTAAGAGATGGGTGGATTTGCTGGATAATGGAAAATTACTGGATGTGGTCTACATCGACTTTAGCAAAGCATTTTATAAGCTGCCACGCAATAAACCCTTTTTAAAGCTGAGAAATCCAGGAATTGCCGGACCTATTCTAAAGTAGATCAAAGATTCCTTGGCTGGTCTCAGGCAGAAAATAAGAGTAAATACTGAATATCTTTCGTGGAAACAAACACTTAGGTGAGTATTGTAAGCTTTGTTCTAGGTCTCTTACTTTCCAAACTGCATGTAAGCTGACACTTGTGCATCGTTATGTTCCTAATGTTACTTTACGCTTATGGTGAAGCAGTTTGAGAAGTAACAGGGGATCCAGGTGCATATGAACTAAAGGCCGAATCAGACATTCTGGTTAGTTAGCTTAAGTTGTAGCTAATATCTGTCGTTGTGGTCAAGTGTGTTTACATGAGCATCAGATACCAAAAAATAAATAGTCACAGCATTGGGAAAGCATCAACGTCCTCAGTTCTGTCTCAAAATAATTTAGGAGTAATAGTGAGCCATGACTTTACGATGACGACCCACCGTTGTGTGGTTGCAGCTAAGAGGTAAAGAACCCTATGAGCTTTAAGTTGTGTGGAGGTTAATTCCTCACTATCTGACTCTAATAAATAGTATCCCATTAACTGCGCATTGACGCAGGCTAAATACTCTAGAAGTATCATGAATTTAATAATAATAATAATAATTTATTCTCAAATAAAAGTTTGTTACATGAGGCATGCCAGTTTACAGGCAAGATAATAATAATAATTTATTCTCAAATAAAAGTTTGTTACATGAGGCATGCCAGTTTACAGGCAAGATAATAATAATAATTTATTCTCAATAAAAGTTTGTTACATGAGGCATACAGTTTACAGGCAAGATCAAATTGATACAAATGATACAATATCCACTGTAGAATTACATAGCTGGGTTGATAATTTATAAGATATGAATGTAGATGGTTTAAATCAGTACTACAGTTGACGCGCTTTACGAAAGTTGCGTTGCGAATGTGCAACTGGTTGTCAAGGTTAAGTGACTATAACGCACGAAAACCTTTGACAGCAACTGCGTTACATTGAGTAGTCTTTATGTTCTTGAAAACGTGGAAGAAATGTGCCATCAAAAGTTTACTGGTAACTATTACCGTGTACGACGTGCATGAGTACACTCTTCCTAGAAATAACTTATAAGCCTCAACCTTAAGCCCATCTGGTTAATTCGTTTAGGTCAACTCGGAGATCGAAATGATTAACCTCATTTCTGACTGTTCCCCAGATTTTGACATCATTCGCAAACAATAATGTCGACGACTTAAGCAATCACGGCATTTTATTAACGTAGAGAAGAAAGAGTAGGAGACTTGATATAGTGCATTGGGGTACATCACTTTTGACCAGCTTCCATTCGGATAACGTTCCATTAACCCGCACTCTCTGTCTGTGGTCACACAAGAAGTTTTCTCACCATTCCTGTACATCACCTGTTATCACGAAGCTCGAGAGATTCTGCATATAACCTTTTTGTGAAAACTTGTCAAATGCTTTGTTAAAGTCTATGAATATCACATTGACAGACAGACCGTTATCTACGGATGCCGTCTATTCCCCTCTCGCAATAAGTTAGTCGAGCATGAATGCTTGTTTCAAAACTCGTGTTGCTCGGGAGTTAACAAATTGTAATAATCTATATGACTTGGTAAGTCGGCTTGAAGATCCAGATGATCAGCCTCACTTTTCATTGTTCTCCAGATTTTCACGTCATCCGCAAACAATAATGTCGACGACCTAAGTAACAGCGGTAACTTGTTAATGTAGAGAAGGAAGAGCAGAGAGCCTAAGATGATACCTTGGGGTACACCACTTTTGACCGGCTTTCAATCAGATAGCGTTCCGTTGACCCTCACTCTCTGTCTGCGGTCACATAAGAAATTTCCTATCCACGCATGTACAGTACCTATTATTCTGAGGCTCGTGAGCTTCTGCATAAGACCTACGTGTGAAACCTTGTCAAATGCCTTGCTAAAATCTATGAATATCACGTCGACCGACAGACCTTTGTCTAGGGCTGCTGTCCAATCCTCCCTCGCAATAAGCAAATTAGTCAAGCATGAACGCTTGTTACGAAATCCGTGTTGCTCAGGAGCTAACAGATTGTGTAAATCTATGTGGCTTAGCAACCTAACCCGAACTAACTTTTCAAGTAACTTAACGATTATGCTAGTTAGACTAACAAGCCGGTAGTTAGATACTATATGTCTCTGGCCGTCCTTAAATATAGGACTGACTATAGCGTCCTTCCAATCCCTAGGGAGTTGAGTGAGTGAGAGGGACATGTTGAAGAGTATCGCGAGCGGTTTTGAAATGATGTCCGTAAGATATGACAGCAACCGTGGATGTAACCCATCAGGGCCCGGTGTCTTACCAGGTTTGAGGTTATTTATCAACGGAAGGACAGTTTCCTCAGTCACCTGTACAGATTCCATGGTTGGTATCTCGGTGTGAGTGGGACAAGTATTTGTTACAATAAACGTAGAGAAGACTTCGCTAAAATACTTTGAAAAAGTCTCAGCTTTTGCCCGATCTGATTCAGCCAGTAAATCTGAGTTTTCGTGTAACAACAATGAGGGAACACCATCACTATCTTTTGTTTGCTGTTTAACATACTAAAAGAATCGTTTCAGACAAGTACGGTTATCATATGCCAACTGTCGTTCGTAAGTAGTACTGGATTTGGCTATGGTCTTTTTACATATATTCCGAGTTGTTTGGTATTCATACTTGAATGATGCGTGTCCTGTCGACAGGAATAAGTCCAAGAAATGTTTCCTACGCTTCAACAGCTTCCGAGTTTCCTTATTAATCCATGGAGGGCAGTGTCATAGCTTACGTGCTGACCATGGGATAAACGGCGACGTTACGGACTTGAATGTAACCTTACACTTATTCCATTCACCTTCGACCAATCCATCCGCGTCGACCGACCAATCAGTCGAGATAGCACAGTTTCCGATTTCCGGAATATCTGCTCGTCAGATATTGGGACGGGGTGGGGGAGATACGAATTGTATACCATGTGTCCTAAACTTAAAGTGAGGTACAACGTGATCAGTATTCACTAGTGGGGGAAGGTGCTGAATATCAAAGACATCCTCACAGTGGTGAGTGAGGGCGAGGTCTGGCAGTGACGGATCATGATTAAAATCAATGTGTGTCGGTTTTGTGATACATTGTACAAGTGCACACTGAATAATAGTTGATAAAAGCTCGTTATCGAAACCCCCACCTGGAGCTATAAGCTCTATTCAGTTGATATACGGTGCGTTGAAGTCTCCAGTGATGGGACAACATTCTGCCATACTCCAAGAACAGATGTGTCTTAGGATAAAGTCGTCAGCAAGACAATACGGACTACGGTATATTCCCCCTGTAGTCACCAACCCATTTCTAGATTTATTCTTACAACATGCAACCTCACATTTACCACTAGTATGCGCCTCCGATATGATTGATTGTATACGAAAGTGATCCCTAACGTATAATATTATGCCTCCTCACTATCACTTCTAATACAGATGTAACCTGCAATGATGGGAGAACAATCTATATCTACGGTGAGCCAAGTTTCTATAACGACAATTATATCGGGACTTAATTTATCCATCATCAAACTTAGGTCGGACGTTTTATTTCGAAGACTACGGGCGTTCGTGTAGCATACTTTTAAGATGCTTTGGGAATCATTCGTTCTACCCATACAGGCCTCGGAAGCATTGGCTCCCAAGATCTGACTACCCGAAAACCCTTAATCGTAAGGTTCGTTTCACCATTTAGCATTCGAGTTCTTAACTCTGTACGAGCATTCTTCCACTTCATTCGATCCTCAAGCGACCAATCTGGTCGGATACGAATATTTGAATCACGAGTTTTGGGTGCGTTATTCAATATCATGTCTCTCTCTTCGAAATTCCCGAATACCAATTTCAAGATCCTTCTTGGTTGGGTCTGGCCTCCGACCCATTTACCGAGTCTTATTACCTTCGTTATATGTACCCCTGAAACCTCTTCAAACAGCACATTTCTGACTACAGATTTCACTAACTGCAGACCGTCTGCATGTCTTTCATTAAGGTCATTGTCTTTCAACTCCTCTAGATTCCAAATAATGAAACTAGGAAGGGGTTTGACTTTTTTGAAAATCGTATTCACAGCTTTCGACTGTGATGTCAGATCCTGCATATTAACTGCTGGCATATTACTGTTAGTTTTCTTTGTAACAGAGTCGAGCGGATGACTCACAACAACGTTTGATGAGGTCTTATTTTGGGACTTTGGCGGAGTAGTTTTGGCTATCTTTCATACTCTTCTACGTTCCCGTGTCATCCATTTTCCATCAGTCGCAACGTCTACATCGAAACTACTCTGGACGGTAATGGTTTTGTCAGGATCGTCAGTTGCTGCTCTATCAACTTGGCCACCAATATCTAATGGGATATCGCTCGTTAATTGTTTCGGGGTTACAGATTGTGTCAACTGCTTTCCGTATTTCCTCTGAGCTGTTCGGATTATGTTTATACACTTGTTTCGGAACAACTTGTATTCACTGTCCGAAGGTTGATGTTGACGTCCCAACGTTTTTATTTTGTCTTGGCAAACATGGGATTTCCCGGTCTATCCGGGGATGACCGTGAATTTTCTTCTTTGGAGCTTCCAAGGGTATAGATGTTTGAATTACGTTTTTTATAACTACTGGACGTGATTTTATGCCTCCCACAATAATACGTGAAGTCGATTTTGCAGTACTCAGTGTAGTCTGCAGAACTGATCGCCTTCATGTCTTCCTTCCATATAGTAGGATGCGCTTGCGCATCTGGTCTAAGAGTAGAAGATATTCGTAGGTTACTAGTATTCGATCATAGATGTCTTCTAAGCGTTGCTCGTATATCCTAGGACCACCGTGTAAGTAATGCAGTTGCTAGGAAACGGGTACTAGGTAAGGATGGCAAATCAATCAATGAAGTGGTGAAACTCCATCAGTTGAGATGGCTGGGACACGTGTTACGTATGCTCAACGACCGACTGCCTCGACATGCGATGTTCAGTGGTATAGGAGTAGGTTGGAAGAATGCTAGGGGCGGCCAGACCAAAACATGGCACAAATCCATGAAGTCATTGACAAGTGGACTGAGTCATGTTGATAGGTGTAGACTACCTGGTTGGGGACCACGAGATGATAGCAACCGATGGTTAGAGACCCTGAATGACATGGGTCAAAATCGTTTGCAATGGCGCAGGTGCATCCACTCTTTGTGTTCTCCCAAATTCTAATCTTCTGAATTTTTCATGTCTCGCTCTTTCGTCTTTCCAAATTTATTTCACTGTATTATACTCTTTAAATAACATCTCCAAACCCTAATCTTTCCGATTACTGCTTATAATTTTACTACTTCTACCACTACGGGATTTGAATCGACAATTGTATCTGTGTGCTAATGTGGTGTGTCAACTCGAACTGATGTACGTACGTACGAAGTTCTACGTTGTTGCTGACTTACTGACTTGGGCATCTGGTCGGCAAACTTCGACAACAATGAACTTGAGTTACGTGGCCCCATGTTTACTTCTCTTCATAAGTGAACGGTCATTTTTGTCTGATCGTCATCGTGAGTGATGACGAAGTCCGGTACATGAGACTATAGTAGTCCATATGTGGTGAGATCTCCAATGTCCTGGGATAAAGATAGAGCGATTGTGGTTTCTAAGAAATTGTAATCAAATGGTTTTTTTGGTGAGCCACTTCCAAGGCTTTCCAGTTCTTAGAGGGTGCATCGAAATCGCATACTATCAAGCTATATTTATGTGTTAAAACAAATAAATAACTATTAGGCTTCTACACCTGTTTGACCATGATTTTAGTTTACTTAGAAAGAAGCTATTACTACACATTCAAGACTACGGTACCAGTCAGTCAGCTAAAACTTAGAACCATGCACATATATGCATCGGTTCAAGTCGCCATACCTCATTAGCACAACAAGATCAACACCAAATTAGTAGTTACTTCGGTGACAGTAATATATTGAAGAAAGATTGCATATATGTATATAATACAGGGGGAAAGAATTAGTTCGTAGAAAGAAAGATATGAAGCGATTTTAATTTCATAGTTTGAGGGAAGACAAAGAGTGTATACACCTACGCAACTGTGTCTCCAACCAATGGTTGCGATAGTCGCGCGAACCCCAACCAAGTAATCTGAATCTACCAACACGGTTCAGACCCCAAGTTAGTGACTTTATGAACTGATGCCACATTTTTAGTCCTCTTCACCCTAACGGGCCACTTGTTCATCTTAGTAATGAATCGCACTTAGGATATACACTTATGACTGAGTGTTAAAGAGCTCGCACAGAAGTCCGTGGAGACTCACAGTTCAAAATACTGAGTTGTGGGATTCCCTACAGGAAGTTATAGTGGTGAAGCCCTCTGCTGAGTCTTTCAAAAGAAGGCTCAAAGATGATTTTAGTTCTGCAGATAATAAAAGGGACTACTTTGGATGTTACTTTTCGACCATTCCTACTTTCAACTCAGTTGTTTTGTCCTTCAGTTTCTAGTAGGAATATAACAAGAACCATGTATTCCCGCTATCAAAATGTTCTTTTAATACCTAGACGCAGGTCTCAAAGAACAAACAGTTAGCCAATTTGCCAAGCTAAGTGAGGGCGACTGTCAACGTACGTCTCTGAAAAATGATTTGTAGGCTGTGCTAGTTACTTTTAATAACACATGTAGTCTAAAGCACTTTCAGTTGAAGCTCTCGTTATGCGATAAATTTTTTGGTTTCAGTTCATTATCCTAAATCGTTTTCAGTAAGTGCTTTGCTAATTAATTTTATGCTTGTAATTCTTAAAAGTATATTTCCATCTTAGGTCTTTTAGGAAAGTATTGGTAATTGACTGTCTAATAAGAAGAAAATAACCCATTATCAATTGTTTGTTTGGATTATCACCGTCGTGATTACAAAGAAAGATGCCAACAATAGATAGAGCTTTGGCCTTGTTAAGAAAATATCCTCGAGTTTCTCCTCAGAATATATCTGATCTTCCAGGAAGCAAACCACCCGTAAGAAAATTGATATATATATCTTCATTGGTAGTAGAAGTATCACGGTTTGAAACGAATGCGAAGAGGTCTTGGTCATCGTGGTGCTTCCCAGTTTCAAGCATTCCCACCCTTGGGAATTTTGGGTGCAAAGACACCATTTTATCTTTCTGTTCCTAAAGAACCTTACAACATTAACAGCATGTAAGTAAATGCATAGTTCTTCTTACAAACCAAGGTCTGAAAACAATCTTCACCGTATTTCGCTTCTAGAGCTTCAAAGACTGATAGACCTTAATCGAATAAATCCACTAGAGCCTATTGACATTTCCACACTATGCAACACCAATCTTTACCGGTTAAATGTGGATCATGATCGACAATATGGTTTCCATCTAACTGACGAAGTAAGGTTGTGTAATAAACTGTTTAAACAATTGTAGGGTATCGATAACTTTGTTACTCCTGTTAATATTGAAGTTCAGTATGCTAGCGAAGAAGTAATTGCAGCTGTGGAAAGAGTAGGGGGAATAATCTGTAACCGTTATTATGATCTGTATTCCGTTTGGGTAAAATCTGACCCTCAAGGATTCTTCATGAAAGGCATTCCGATCCCAAAAGCTAAATTGCCTCCTAATGTAAGTCACAAAACGATTTCCTGTTTCATGTAGCTAGTATGTGTTTTATATATTAAAAACAGCATTAATTATCTTGAACGTGCAGATGAACCTTTACGCCATGCGTCGGTAAAATACTATAGTTAGTTACATTTTGTTATACTTTTTAACTTTTGTGCGCTAATCAAGGACGCTCTTTCAACTAGTACTTTGCAGATTCTTATCCTTTCTCTTTCTATACATGTTGACTTCGTTTCTTATCGAATTTTCTTTTTAATTGAAACTTATCCTTAGTTAATGGTAAATTATTTACCTAAGTGTTGTACGGGTTTCATAAAATGATGGCGTATTAATCCATAACGACAGGTCTTCGTTCAACATGCTTTATATTTTTTTAAAGCGTATTTAGTCGCAAAATGCGCACTAAAAGTCGGATTTTTACTGTACTAACCCCTTGGAAATTCTTCCGAAGAAACAAACAATTTTGGTTGTACCAATTGAAGTGATGGTGAGTATCAGTGTTTTTTGGAAGGTTCCCAAGTGCACCTTTCAACTTGTTTTCATAATACTGAAAGCTTCCCATCAGAATAAGATGTTTCGTCCGGTCACTGCACAGACCGATAAGAGAGGTCAATTATTCTATCAACATCCAATGTGCCCACATCCACAAACACTTTCAACTAAACATAGATTACCATATGTGGCCATCATCGGTCCCTTTTTTATGTAAACGTAGCTCTATAAGACAGTTCTTCCTAGTATTTATGTACTTACTGACTGCATAGTTCGAAGTCGAATCAATGTATTTAACGTAAACTGTATGTAACTTACATTTCAGTTATGAAATGGATCCCATAGGATTTGCCGACAGACACTTGTGTGTTCTTTGCTTTTGTCGGCACTTAATAGACACTTTCTTTTGTAAACAAATATCTTGAAGACAGCAAGGACAATATAGTTAACTCTATTGAAATCTTCGTTACATCATGATACACATCTTCACCCTTAATCAACTTTGTATGTATAAGCTGTAAGCAGCTGATGAAAACCTAACGTAATAAAATGAATTCATATTATTTTGCATCAATCTTCGTTCTTGCTCTCTTTAAGATAATAGAGGGAACTATGTGTATGAAATGGCTTGAAATAAAAAATATAGTTCATTTACCAAGTGCAAGTTTATATACACGGTTTTGATTTACAATTTTTGTATGAAACCTAATAATACTTACTCCGCTGCCGAAACAAAACTGGTGAATCTATAATTTATGGACGAACCAATGAGATTTTATTTAGAAAGTCTTAGATTTTAGCGCGAAAATCATTCATCCATGTGGCTAAATAGCATTTTAGCATTATAGCTGATATCGGTTAATAACCAAAACCCTTATTTGCAACTCTAAACTCTAATCCTAATTTCTCACTTTTATTTATAACCCTTTCAACTCCAGTAAGTGAATTTCCTCAAGTTCATCCTAACATCTCTAAAAGGTTTTCCGTATACTATGGTTTCACTCGGTAATAGTTGGTTTGAATTCCCTGCCCGAACAATATGTATCTCATATTTCGACGATAATTCCGAGAATGGACTTTTTGAATTAGAGTTTCTAGTGAAAAAACAAAAGTCTTCCACATTTAATGATGCACTACTACCACTCTATCGCAAGAAAATATCAACTGACAACTTAATTCCAACATCCTTTATTTCTCAAGAGGTTTGCAGACAATGCAGCTAAAAGTAAATGACACAAAATCTGCCTTCTAGTGTTGGTTCTATCGAAAGATGTTAAAGGTTTGAAAAGGGCAAAAAGTTGTGGCTCATATTTGAACGGATAGGTAGGATGGCTAAAGTACGAATCTAGACGGTGTTCCGTGATGTAACACGATTATTAATCTGATTCTAGTTAACTTTCTGGGTGGGATCTTCAGGATTTTAAGAACCAGTGATCAATAACAGTTCGAATTCGACCATAGTACCACAAATGCACCATTTGCCTTTTACCTACATTTTGAGTATAATATTTTTCTTCCATTAATCTCTCCCTACTCATATTTCTTAGTTGCAGAGTAACATAACCTGAACCAAAGGAGATTTTTGCGGTTTTCCAAGTCTATCATTCATACTTTCTTTGAAAATCAAGAATTCGTAGCTATTACTAATATCCAACCGCTGATATATATATATATATATATATATATATATATATATATATATATATACCGAATTAAAACCGGAAATTGATAATAACTCAAGTTTAAGTGTAATGTTGTGGTTTGTGAAACAGTAGAAAATGGAGATCATAAACCTAATGTTAGGCAGTTGAAGAAAATCAACATCTAGCCTTAAATGTCTGTGTTGTGCTAGCAGAAACTCATTAAAGAGTTGGGTCCTCAATCTTGAGGACGCCGATGCTCTCCGTATGGTTCGAGCCCGCGCCACCCAATGTCACAGTATGTGTTGCAACGCAGACTTTATTACCATACACTACAATTTATTTCTATTCATCTGATACTGATGAATTTATCATCTGCGAATATGGTAGTAATATATTGTTTTCTGCCTACTCCTCTTTAGTAAAAATTTAATTAAGTTTTACGGTGCGGTAAAATCTCACGAGTTTATTCGTAGACACATTCTCGTTGGTTTCTCTTAGACATTATAAATTTTTATCTTGTCATAAATCCTGAATTCATACCTGGTTAAATAAGTCCAGAGTATTCCTTCATTACCTCAAAAATCAATTTCCATTTTAAAATGCCCCGTCTCAAGGTTCATCATTAATCTATTACTGGTCACTGGACAAATATAGCTAGGAGTATCAACTTTAATGTAGCTAAATATTAATGTACTGTGTGTTTAATGGGTGAACATACTCATTTTGAATTCTTCATATTGAATCTACAGTTAAATCTCATTTCGGGCATATCACTTTAAAAAAGTGTTGCCATTTAGGGATTTTCAGTTTGTTATTATCTTATTATTATGAGTCAGATAATAACGCAGTAGAAAAATATCAGAATCTGGTTACACCATGTTACCATCGTTCGGTATTTGATCATTATTCTTTGATTTTAAATGTATTTTGCTTCTTATAGGCGTTGATTCCATTCTACGCAAACGCTGAGTCTCGAGGTTATCTGGCGGACCCTGAGGAAGTGGCGAAATCTCGAATTTGGCTGGCTCAAAAGTATGGTTATCACCCAATCGATTTTAGTTCATCCTCGGATCCACTCAAAAGCTGATGTCTATGCGGAAAGATCCTCGACAAATATTTCATGGACTGGAGCCTGGTTGGCTTGTCAGTATTCCTGACAAAGCGGTTTTAAAGCCAAAATCTGATCTCCTTGATGCCTACCACAAATCCTGATTCCCCCAGTATTTTATAAAATGCATTTTGGAAGTTATACTGTGGATAGATGCATGTTAATAACAAATAATAAATAGTACATCCAGTTTTAAAAATCCTGTGCATAATTATGTAATGTAAGTTTATATGATTAGCAAATCACTGAAAGTTCTAAAATGTTAAGAGAAGTTAAGGTTTCTGGACTCTGCTGCGTCCTATATATATGGCAGCAAAAATTGATTGATAGCAGAAAAATTCCTTTACCTAGTTTTACCATAATCAAAAATGTAATTGAATTCGATTGTGTATGTTGGAACGACACAATGGACAATCAAGAACATTTTCAGAACATTTCTTGCAACAACAGACATGACCACATGGAAGGAATATCGTTGAGCACTGTACTTGGAATAAACAAAAAGTATGAGAGTTAATGAAAATTTAAGAGTTAAAAACGGTAGAACATCAGTCTTAAGCTACATACAGCATGACACAAATCTGCGTTAGACCAAAATAGCACACTAAATTAGCACAAGATGAAATTAACAGAATGAATGGCCACAGAGTTAGAATGATTGCAGCAGCACTGTAATAATGAGAAAAACTATGCATTGGAGATTATGGTTTGGAAAGACTGCTAGGGTACACATGAAGAGAGATGCCGGAACTCAAGATTCAGGAGAAGATAAAGCAAATGCATCCTCGCCACTGCGACAGACACACACTTAGAAATTTCTGACCGTAAAGTCATTTGCTAGAGACCTGTAGAGATCTATACTTAAAATATCGGGTTCTATTCAGTACTTTTTTAAAATCGTATACATTGAAGTTACAGTTATTTCATATACCAGTGTTATGAAATTTAGCTTTAAGTGTTTTTTAAATTGAGGAAGCGACCACTAGAATTGAACCTTTGTTTCTATGACTAATTACTGAGCGCATAAGAATTTGCGGCGAGACCATAATTTATGGACGAACCAATGAGATTTAATTCAACAAGTCTTGGGTTTTAGCGCGAAAATCATTGATCCATGTGGCCAAATAACATTTTTGCATTATAGCTGATGTCAGTTCGTGATGAAAACCATGACATCCAACTGCAAGTTTTAATTCTAGTTCCGCAAACTGATTTATAACCCTAGAAGGTAAACTTTCTCAAGGCCACTTTGTCTTCGTCCAAATCTCGTCCATAAATTATAGTCTCACTGAATTCGCTTTATTGTGTGAATGAATATATACCGTTTCACTAAAAATTTGGTAAACAATTTTTATTACTTCTCCAAATACAACATTACCCTATATGGCTATTTCTTTATATATATATCTGTCAGAATTGGCCTGATAATTATCTAACGCTTAATTAAAGCTCAAAAACGGGAAATCAAAAAGGCATCAGATTTGATCGAGCAATCATTGACCTAAATCTTTAAACATAGAACAACATCGCATTGTGGCCCCATACTTTTTGATGATCAACGCAGTCAGTTGAAGGATTTGTTAGTCGAAATTTTGTTAGTATTAAAAATGTACTCAGAAACATTAATAAAATGTGTAAAGTCAGTCAGTCAGTAACAACGTAGAACTTCGTACGTACGTACATCAGTTCGAGTTGCCACACCACATTAGCACAGAGATGCAGTTGTCGATTCAAATCCCGTAGTGGTAGAGGTAGTAAGAGTATAAGCAGTAATCGGGAAGATTAGGGTTTGGAGATGTTATTTAAAGAGTATAATCCAGTGAAATAAATTTGGAAAGAGGAAAAAAGGGACATGAAGAATTCAGAAGATTAGAATTTGGGAGAACACAGAGAGTGGATGCACCTGCGCCATTGCAAACGATTTTGAGCCATGTCATTCAGGGTCTCTAACCATCGGTTGCTATCATCTCGCGGTCCCCAACCAGGTAGTCTACACCTACCAACATGACTCAGTCCACTTGTCAGTGACTTCATGGACTTGTGCCATGTTTTGGTTTGGCCGCCCCTAGCTTTCTTCCAACCTACTCCTATACCACTGAACATAGCACGTCGAGGCAGTCGGTCGTTGGGCATACGTAACACGTGTCCCAGCCATCTCAACTGATGAAGTTTCACTACTTCATCAATTGATTTGCCATCCTTACCTAGTACCCGTTTCCTAACAACTGTGTTACTTACTCGATGGTCCCATGATATACGAGCAATGTTTCGAAGACACCTATGATCAAATACTAGTAACCTACGGATATCCTCTACTCTTACCGGCCATGTTTCACTGCCATAAAGTAGGACGGAACGAACTGCTGCGCAGTAAACACGTCCTTTGGTTGATAGACGGATATCTCGCCTACGCCATAAATGACGCAAGTTGGCAAAAGCTAGTCGAGCCTTCTGTATCCGTGCTGAGATTTCGTCACACACCAACCACAAGGGCTGATGAGACTTCCAAGATAAGTGAAGCGGTCGACACACTCAACTACTTCACTCCCTATCACTAGTTCGGGTGTCGATGTAACCCAATCCTGAAGCAACATTTTGCATTTCGAGGGAGAGAATCGCATCCCGAACATGCTTGCATTGTTGCTTAGAGTGGTCAGAAGACTCTGCATTTTGTCAGCGTCTTCACCAAATAAAACTATGTCATCAGCATATTCTAAGTCAACAAGTGAACCTCCCGGTAGAAGTTCAACCCCTGGAAATTTAGATGAGGAGAGTGTTATCTCTAAAAGTACGTCGACCACAAAGTTGAACAAGAATGGGGAGAGTGGACAGCCCTGACGAACACCACTTGAGGTAATCAATTCTGATGACAGTTCGCCATAAGCTCTCACTCGACCAGTTGTGTTCGAGTAGAGAGCCTTTATAAGGTTAATGTACTTCTTTGGTACTCCTTTCAGTGACAAACACTGCCATAGAACCTCACGATCAACAGAGTCGAATGCCGCCTTAAGGTCGAGAAATACTACCATTGTGGGGCGTCTGAATGTGTGTCTGTGTTCTAGAACCTGACGTAGTGTGAATATCTGATCTATACAACCACGTCCAGGTCGAAAACCAGCCTGGTTTTCTCTAGTCTGCTCTTCACGAGCTTTGTTAGGCGTCGAAGTATTATTGAAGCTAATATTTTAGACACTATATTAGTCAAACTGATTCCTCTGTGATTGTCACAAGAGGACTTTTGTCCTTTCTTATAAACTGGCACAATCAGTGATTGAGACCAGTCAGATGGGATTACGTCCAGTTCCCAAATTCTACCTAAGACCTCAGTTAATCTCATTGCTAATACTGGACCACCATCCTTAAAAATCTCAGGAGTAAACCTGTCAGGGCCTGCTGCTCTCCCTCGTTTCAGATTTCCTATGGCTTTTTCAACTTCGTAAAGGGACGGAGGACCTACATTAACTTGCCATTCAGGTTGACTGGAGATCGTGGGAAACCGAAGTGTGGCTGAAGGCCAGTTGAACTGATCCCTAAAGTGTTCTGCCCATCGATCCAATCTCCTGGATTGAGAATGAATAATATGTCCATCTTTCTCTGAGATTGTTTCGCTAACGGTCGGGTTCCTAATTCCGGTTTCCTTAACGAGTCTGAACAATTGTCTGCTATTACCTATTGCCGCTGCCTTTTCCATCTCTCTTGCTTTCGCTACCCACCACTGTTCGCGATCATTGCGTAGACTTCTTGTCAGCTTGCGCTTAAGCTGACTCCGCTCTTCATTATGTTCAGAGCCAGGTGGAATGAGTTTCCGAGCATCTATCAGTGCGATAGATGCTGCTGAGATCCAGTGTTGCTCCCTAACCTTCTGGTTTACCTTACTAGCAGATATCACTGCTGTTTCCACAGCTTTTCGGATATCATTCCATGCTGCATCGGGGTGGGCATCACATACATGGCTGCCTAACTGTTTTCCTAGTTGTTCCTGAAATATACTCTTAGCTTGACTATCATTAAGTAGGCCCTAAGAGGTTTCCTTGCAGCGTCTTTCCTACGTCCAGTAAGACGCAAGCAAATACGCGCTCGCACTAGAGCATGATCTGAATCTAGGCATGTGCTCCAGAATGAGCGACAGTCTTCTATCGAGCCCCTCCATCGGTGGCTGATAGCGATGTGATCTATTTGGGTCCAACGTTGGGACGAATTAGGGGGTCGCCATGTTAAAAGATGTTTTTCCTTATGCTTAAAGTTAGTATTTGCAAGGAACAGGCGGTTATCTGAGCATAGCTGCAACAGACGGTCGCCATTATCTGTTCTTTGAGCCACGACACCATAAGATCCACCTAGGTGTCTTTCCCTATCGCTTAGTTTACCTACTTGAGCATTAAAGTCACCGGCCACTATTACTACATCCGAGCGCCTAGCTTTTCGGAGAAGGTCCGAAAGCTTTCTGTAAAACTCATCTTTTACATCATCTGAGCTGCAGTCAGTGGGAGAATAGGCAGAGACGACGAAGAGGCAACGACGAGTGTCCCTATCTTTCCGGATTCTTACTGTTCCGTTCAGTCGGACAGCGCACAAACGACTGTCTACTGGGATCCACTCTAAGAGAGCTAGTTCTGCCCTAGGACTCAATGCTATACCTACGCCGGCGAGGCCACGGGAAGCAGAATCAGGGCTTCCAGATACACGAAGCGTAAATCGAGTCGGTTCTTTATTTTGGCATGGTGAGGTCAAATGAATGACGCTACTCGGATCCTGTATGCGCGTTTCGGAGACGCAGCACACATCGATGGCGCGAGATTCTAAAGTTTTAGCTAAGGAAGCCTGCTGTCCTATTTGGCAAAGTGTTCGTACGTTAAAAGCTCCTACGTGTAGTTTAGAGCGTGGTTTCAGGAGACCAGGAATGGCGTTCCACGTACTCGAATCGTTTGCCCTAGCGGTGCGAGGTGATAAAGAGACGTGAGGAGGGTTAGTCATGGAGATAAGAGAGGTATTAGGAGGTGTAGGAAGGATTTGAATGTGACCACCTTGGTCTCTTGTGCTGTTACGGGTATGAGGGCTGATGTCACTTCCCGGCTGCCCACACCGTGGAAGGGTATTTCTTGAGGAACCTGAAAAGGAAATTGGATTAGTGTTGGTCTTGACGACCTGGGAGCGTGACCGCAGAGCCCAAGGGACAACTGCTTGAGGCCGGTCGCGCACGGCCTTTTTGTGGAAGGTTTTTGACGTGTTAGCTCCGTTCTTCAAAGGGCCTTACCGCCGGAGACGGAAATCCGTGAGGTAAGGTGAGGTGTGACATTTTTAGGGTCGACCTTTTCTAACCCCACCCCTCCTTGTGGGAAGGCAGCATCGCTGTCATGCTGGTTGTCCGAGGGAAACACCTTACTGCTGTCACACCCTCTACAGTCAGCAGTACGACTTCGCCCTCAGACCTTGAGTTGCTGCTTTTAGTCTTACCGTTCCCAATCGACCTGCCTGGCATGGTAGAACCTACAGGAACATATGTTCCAGCCAATATAGCTCGGTTGGGTCATCACGATAGGCAAGCCCGACCACCGCGTCAAGGTAGCAGCTTCGGTCGGGAATAAAATGTGTAATACAATGTTTCACTCACTATTGCGTCCTGACATATACAACACTCATTTTCCATACGAGCCACAACTTCGTCAGATACAACAATACTCGATAATGTAGCCTCCGGAGCTGATGGTGTTACATACGGTGTTGGAAGTGATTCTATCGTATTTAACGTCTATTGTAGAAAAAAGAATAAATCAAAAATATGTAACAGATTATCACGAAGACTTTGGTTTTCTATAAGTTCGAATAAACTGTAGCAAAAATGCTGATAATGTTAGTTGCTGTCCTAACCAATGATTCTCTATATTGCATGCTTTTGTTGTTTCATATTTGATTCAATCAACTGTTGATTATGAATTTTCAAGGTTATCCTATGCTCAGTTTGTTTATTTTTATACCTATCAAACTTCTTACATCTTATTACTACTAAGAATATACTACACAATTTTACAAATGAATAAAAAGATGTGTCCGAATATGTCGTTTGTAAAGTAAATTTATTATGGATGCTAATTTTAAAATTGGCTGCTTCTATAATTAGTTGATTAGAAGGATGATGATCAATCATTGTGTATGAAATACATTATCAATTTAAATTACTACATGTAGTAAGTTCAATAGTCGTACTTCAAGAGTTAGAAAAATCATTTTAAAGGATTTATCAGGTGACCTCAAATAACCTGAGTTCATAATATATTCTAGTATTGAACTGTTGATTGAATTACGTTCACTTTCCGAAAGCCATGGATGACAATATTTGGAGATACGTTTGGAAAGTGCTCCGTTTGTACGGCCTATGTAACCACCTACTTCACAAGAACAGGTGGACGTATAAATACACATTGATATGGCCCAATACAAAAGTTTTTCCTTAACACATCTATGGATAATAGGTGGGCTGAGAAGGATTATGGGAAGATTGGAGGTATGAGAAATATTTCTCAAGGATTTCATTAGACAATTTCTCAAAGCTTCCACAGCAGTATCGCAGTTGCACTAAATGTTCATGAAGAGAATTAGGAACTGTATGAGGTCTCGCAGATTTTAGTTTAGGTTTCATGTTGCGCTCAACAAATTTGGGTGGATAGCATCACGGCTCATAATACTACCAAGCTACCACCTACATCAAGGTATTTCTCGCAAGATTCGAACCTGTAATATTACCTTTTAAATTAGCTAATTTCAATTTTAAAAATACCACTGATCTACATGATAAGTTTAAAAGCGAGAAAAATGTGTTAGAAATACCTTGTCTTCATCATTTGTTTTCATTTTGTACAAACCGATCTGCTTCAAAATCTCACGACGTGCTCCAAGAGTGTTAATACCAATCTATGTTTTATTATACGTAGTTTTTTTAAAACAAAAAAAAGCCGAAGGCATGATTATCAATTGAAACGGCTACCTTTAAAAACAGTTATAACTTACAATCAATCAATATACGGTGAATATATAGACTGCACAACATCGTGTGTCAAGTGTACAGTGATTCTTTCTACTTTTAGCTAGTTCTCAAAATGTACATACTTGCACTAATTCATTAACTGTGAGAGATAGAAGAGTAACTTAGATAGTTGTAAATTAGGATTTAAAATTAAATTACAAATCAGCGAAATTAAAGCATCACACTATACTGTACAGGATAACAGACAAAAAAATCTCCAAAGAAGCAAGTTAACCACCAATTTAACAGATTCGGTCGTATCAAAAAGGGTTAGTTAGAAATTGAAAACAAAACACCCCACACGATATTCCAGCTAGAGAAAAAAAGGATATTATTAACACTGATAAATGTGAATAGCAAAAGTCAATCAGGCACAATCAATAAAGAGACACGAATGCATGTCAGCATGAGTTGTTACGCCACGACAAGATGAAATTAAATGTGATAGGAAAAAGTTCCGAACAATAGTATAAATAGTAGTGAGGACTAAAAATAAAAGAATAAAGTTGAAAAGATATTTAATTCGAACAACAGAAAGTATGAATTAATATCTAGTTCAAGAAATACGGGAAAACAATGAGTTGATGCATCTGCGCTTTGTGATCCAATATCAGTTTCATAGACCCCCAAAGTCTCCAACAACTTCAAAAAGACGAGTAAAGTACCAAAATATCATTACGAAACGAAATATTCCAAATCTACAACAACTCCCTTGAATTAGAAATGCAAGAGACAGGACGCCAACTAAGTGAACTGAAGGTTAAGCGGCTTCTTATACCGAAGTCTCGGGATTTTATCCCAGATAGGGTCATAAGTGAGCAATGTTGAGGAATTCCATCCTAGGATGAGACAACTTTTTAGTGCCTCATGGTTTTCATTGATTGACGATTCCACAAAACGACTGAAACCTATCATACCATTAACGCTCAGAAGGCCGATGGTTGATAAATTATACGGAATTCGGTATTCAGGTATTCGATTTTAAGTGAAATTAGTTTATTCTGTGAACACAGACAACACGAAGTATCTTCATTCTCAGTGGAGAGGGTCATTTTAATAACCTTGGTCACGAAATTTGCTCGTTAAATTATATATATTTACTCACTCCAGTATGTGCTGCTTGTATTGTTTTAGGTGAACATAAATTTGTCCTAAGAAACTCCGTTCTGACTTCCGAATATTATTACTACTATTGGCTTTATTCAATATTATATTTTTGGTACAATATATAATTATCAGCACAAAGTATTTCAACAGGTTTCCTTTTCTTATTTCGTGATCGATCCTGACGATAAATATTGAGTGACTGCCAGTTAGATGTTAGCAGCTCAAGAATCGACATCTGAATGATGTCCATTCTTTTCAATGCATATTGTAAGCTACCACAATGTCTCTGTACTTTTTAGTAACTTGTACATCAAAAGGTCGTAAACTTTTCATAAACGCGCCTGAGTGCGGTTAATAGACATAATAGTGTGTTAAAACAAACAAGAGTAAATAACTTGTTGAAATATCTAGATGGCAGGAACAGGTAGTCTAGATATTCAAGTAGGCTGATGTGATGATATCCCGTACCGTTGGTGGTTGCCATATTAAAGGCTATTTAGTTGAATTGTATACAAAGTTAAAAAAACACTAACGTTTCGCTACAGAAGCGATAGAAAATGGGTTAGTCTCGGAAGAAACATCAGCATTAAAATACAAGTATATCCAGTTGACAAGACCCAAGGACAATATGAACGTCTTGAATTCCACTGATAACCATCATTCGAAAATATTATAGAACTTGAAACTATGCAGTTCTGAATAGTAACAATATGAAAGCACATAATGAGCCTTCGACGAATAAGAATAATCCAATGAATGGAAACTTCAAAGTGATAGTACTCTATCGGATGTGCGAATCGAATTAATTTATTTGAAAGAACTGTCCGAATGAAACAACTAAAAACAACAGATAAGCAAACTTACTTCTTTAAGATCACTATCTGTCATAGATTGCATAATTGAATAGGTAATAGCATGTCGTTGAAAATTAGGCAGAAATTCCAAAGATTGTGCATTACTAAGAATTATTTGAACATCTGAGTCTGGCTACAAAATTTAAAACAATATATCCTTATCTTAAAATTAAGAGGTCAAATAATCATTACAAAGTACCCAGATAATAAAATAACATCAAGTTAGAAAGTGACATTTATTTAAATACATAAATATTGGTACAAGTTGGCACCAAATACATATGCGCCACATAAATCATTCGACTTGTGTGAGGGCTGTGATACTGTCCTGGTGCCCAAACCGAAGCACATGGTTTCCATAGGGGGCCACACCCAGAGCCTTTGACCTAAAGGTCTGGTCGACAGGGCAGTGGAGCAACGTAAGGAGATGTAGTCCCATGCTAACCGTGATCATCGATTGGTTCATACCCATTTGTTCCTTCAAGATACTTGAGCCCATGTACACCATTGGTTTGTAATCAGGGTTTTCCAGCTTCCTTAGGTAGACCCTCCGTACCCACCACTAACCCGGTTAAAGTGCCGGAATTCGCTTTTCTTCCTCTCAATTTCGTAAACAACCTTAACCGCCGCCTCGAGAAGGTAGTGTGTAAGACTTCCCTGGCAGTGGTTGTATGCATGTGGCCATGTGAGAGCATTCCGCGAGGGGGAGGTAACTCTCTCGACTCTCGGCCGCACCAGGGCATTTCGGGGCTGCAAAGAGGAGGTAAGTGTAGAGCACCCTGAGTCACTGATTTCCTAAACATCCATTTACTTTCACAGATAATTATTTTTTCAATTTTTTTTAATTCACCAATTATTCTACCAGTGATGTGCACTTTTGCACCTTCATAAAATTTTTACAATCAATCGTGAATTGATTACTCAGAAACTAAGAGGTTATACTACTACTATTCTAATTGTTGAAGAACAGATCAGTAAATCAACTTATCTATTAGTTAAATCTTAATTATAGTTGTAGGTTTTCTATATGAAACAATTCAAAAACAATCGAATTAGGAATGTTCAAATATCTGAAGAGAATTTACGAATTTTAATAGTTGAGATCACGAGATAATTGAAAATCTAAAAGCACTGAAAGACTATTTCGTCCCATTGTGGGACTCCTCAGCAATGTACATCCACGATCCCACCTCGCAAGATTGATTAAATTAACCATTTTCAACTGTTTGAATCTAGTATTTCTACTATTAATTATCCTTTGCCAAATGCTATATCATTCATCTTCAATACCATCATCTACGTATTAACATACATTTTTTGAGTGTGAATTGGTTACTGAACGAAACTGTAGATCTATTGATATGCAATAGATTTAATTTATTTTTAAACAAAAGTACTATTTCGATATTTTAAATATTTGTGATTAGTTGTATGGATAAAGATCAGTTGGCATTAGTTTATTATCCATGTAGATTTAAAACTAATGACGCCTAATTATTGAAACATTTTAAAGTTGGTAAGTAAACTTCGTACAATATTCAATTTCGCCTAGAGCCCTTTGGGACCACTGCCGGTCCCAAGCCCGGATAAAGGAGGAGGGTTGGACATGGGGTTAGCGACCCCATCCTGTAGAAAACTAACTCGCTAAAAAAAAGCTAACCAGAAAAAATTATTCAGATCATTCAAATAACAAATGATTATAAATTCCTTCTATAGATTCCGGCAAAATTTCTTAAACAAACACAGCATTCGCTATGTTTGTAAGTCATCTCAGGTTGATATACTTAGAGAAATAAAGTGGGAGGAAACTAAATAGACGTAAAATAAAGGAATTCCGATAAGAATAATAATAATAATAGCAAGAAACTAAACATATGAAGTACTACTGTTCAGGAAGAGAAAGATAAGTCGAGGTGTTCAAATGTATACATTTATAATAAAATTCAAAATTTAATGAAAGTATGAATGCGATTGAATCGATGCGAATGATTAACACCTCTACAAAGTCTTCAAATAGAGATTATGTAAGGTAATCGATATCCCGAGAAGTAATTTGCCAATCAGAATCCTGGTAATATTTTCTTCTGATTAAACTACCTTCCGTTATTGCTATCTTCTTAAGGCTACACTAATTACATTAGTAAATCTTGAGTTTGAGGCCAAAAATAATCCCAACTTCTATCGATACTTTTAAGTGTATGTGCTACTTCTAACTCGGTCTTCGGTTCAAAATAGAAAACAAGATGAAATACAGAGGTGGTAGTATATAACTCAAACATCTTTAGCTGATGTACATGAATTATCAGACCACAACTCAACCCAAATCTGAAATCATACTTTACAGATAATCATACCATATATAGGTGGTACAAAACGAAGCAAGTAGTAAAAAACTAATAAACAATAACTAAGAAATAATAAGTCGTATAACAATAATTAAAAGTTATAAAGTAAACCTACAATACAAAGAATACAGGTATAGAATAAAACAACTGACCTATATTTATACAATTAAATTCGATCAAGTGTTGTGAATTAACAGTTCTTACTTTCGAATAATTGTTATACTGAATTAAGAGCAAATAAAATTGACTGGTTACTATAGTACAATTTTAAGTTACATTAAACTAGAAGTAATAATTTCATTATTATGAATACTTTAACAGTAAGTTAGTTTATTATTATTATTATGAAACTGACCTTATCAAGTAATTTGACAGGTTTTGAATTTAATACACGTTGATATTGAACCAACCAAAAGTCCAATTGATCGTCTTTCTTTTGTTGTTCGATTTCCTCCTTTAATACAAAGATATATTTAAATAAAAATGTGCATAATCGATATACGATGATTGATCGATCACTGAGTTTAGTGAGCGATATCAGTCAGTCAGTCAGCTACAACGTAGGACCAGGCACATATATGCATCGGTCCAAGTTGCCATACCTCATTAACACAACAAGATGAACACCGGATTCATAAAAGTACTTAATTCAGAGGTGGTAATATATAGGAGGAAGATTGCAACAAGGATATAGTATAGGAAGAAAGAATTAGTTCGTAGAAAGAACGATATGAAGCGATCTTAATCTCTTAGTTTAAGGGAAGACAGAGAGTGTATACACCGACGCTATTGTGATCGATTCTGAGCCATGTCACCAAGTCTCCAACCATTGGTTACGATAGCCACTCGGACCCCAACCAAGTAGTCTGCATCTACCAACATGGCTAAGACTAGAAATTAGTGACTTCAAGCACTGATGCCAAATTTTAGTTTGGCCACCACTAACTTTCTTCCAACCATCTCCAACACTCGTCAGCATTGTGCATCATAATCGGTGTTCAGGCATACGTAACACGTGTCCCAACCATCTTAGCCAGTGAAGATTTACATCCTCATCAACAGATATGCCATTATTCCCTAATACCCTGCGTCTAACCTCACTATTACTTACCCGGTGATCTCAGCAGACGCCAGAAATATTTCTAAGGTATCTGTGGACAAATACTAGTAGCTTACGAGTGTCTTCTACTCTTAATGGCCATGTTTCGCAGCCGTAAATTAAAACAGAACGGACTGCCGCGCAGTATACTCGTCCTTCTATTGATAGACGGATATTTCGCCTTCGCCATAGGTGACGTAAGTTGGCTAAAGCCAAACGAGCTTTTCGAATCCGTGCTGAGATTTCGTCAGACACCGACCCATTAGGGCTGATCAGACTCCCAAGATAAGTGGAGTTGTCAACGCGTTCAACTACTTCACTTCCTATCCTTAGTTCAGGTGTTGACGTAGACCAGTCCTGAAGCAGCAGCTTGCATTTAGAGGGAGAGAAGCACATTCCAAACATTCTGGCATTGTTGCTTAGTGCTACCAAAAGACTCTGCGTTTTATCAGCGTCTTCACCAAACTGAACTATATCATCTGCGTATTCTAAGTCGATAAGTGGATCTCCTGGAAGGAGATCAATACCCGAGAATTCAGTCGACGAGTATGTTATTTCCATCAATAGGTCTATGATGAAGTTAAACAAAAATGGAGAAAGTGGACAGACCAGTCCTGAAGCAGCAGCTTGCATTCAGAGGGAGAGAAGTGAACGATATCATATTTGTTTGATTCCTAAAGGAGTTCAGTCGTGCTCCTAATAACTCTGTAACAACGTCTCAGACTGTAGAGTTGGATGATACGGGTTTGAATCCCATAAGAAACATCAGTTTCCTTAAGAATACAGGTATATCATGTTGATATATGTCAACTAGCACGAAACCCAAGTTATAAAGAGTTTTTGGCCGACTACCTGTAACCACCTAACATTTCAGAAATACTGAACTGAATCTACAGATAAAAGAAAAACTTTAAATACACATATACTCTGCTGTAAGTCTGGAATTTTTACAAATTAGTATCCATATAATAAAATTTAATTTGTTTCTATAGAAGACAAAATCATATAATTAGAAAAATATATGTATGTAAATATTTTCCTTGAATATGTAAAGATAACGTACAATTTTAGTTCAACCATATCACCTGTCACCAAATTAACGGAGTTACAATGGACAGTTAGTTAAAGTGGATCATAAAACAAAAGTTTATTGGGAATCATAGAATAGAGTGAAATGAACTTTACGTCAGACAAATGTTATAACGCTCTAAACGTGTTGTTGGCGATGCGGGAAGCGTCATTCGGCTAATGTTCGCTATTTTAAAAAAGAGTTTGTTTCCGATGTTATAAATATGGTCATGCTCAGGTATGCTGTAAAAGTACACAAAAGATTGTCGACCATCGGCAAAAGTTTCGTAAAGGAAATAAGAAGCAGACATTAAAAGAGATCCCACACATCAGACAAATTAGTATTTTACCTTAGATATGATGATAAGTTTGTCATTCACAGTAGTCAGTAATGTTCTCTTCGAATGTACTAATGCATAACCTAGTAGTTACGTAACAGTTTAACATATATATGAAAGTACATTTCATTATAGAAAACCAATATATGTGTAATAAAGCACTTCCATCAGTGTAATTCCAATAGTAGAATTTATTTTGGATTCAAAAGCTTCTCTCTTTTAAAAAACTCAGTTACGTTTATTAAGAAAACCAGTATTCTGCTGAAGAAATTAAAGACAAATTAGTTATGTTAGAGAAATGACAGCATGACAACCGATAACAACAGACAATCTTTAATAGGTATGTAAACAAAACAAAAACGACAAATAAGATATTAGAGTATAGTAGAGAAAATGGTCTGATGGATTCTCCGCTTAATATATTTTAACTATACGTGAATCTAAATTGTGTGAAACATTCAAATAATTTGAGACCTCATCATGTCTCCTCAATAAATCATATTGACTTATTTATATTATTAAAATCAGGAACTGATTTGTGATTGCGTAAATGTGATCAAAAGGACATAAATTGGGTCATCGAATGTCCCATACCAAATTATGTTAGGGCACGTTGAATGGATAAGAATTTAGAATCTTCAAATGTAAAATTACAAATATGCTGACGTTTTTCTCATTGTGATTCATTCTCACTTTACCTGGTTTATTTGGAGTATAATGACGTACCTGTCCAAACCGTGTTCTGATCTCGAGGACTAAGTCAAGAGAGGTAAAGTGGTCAAAAAATATAAAGCAATAAGGGCATCTCGATTAGACAACCAAATACTTAACAAAACTTATTACTAAGATTTCCAGAATAACATTAATATAACAAGACTTACCAAACGTTTTCGTAATTCCTTTTGACGATCTTGTTGCTCATCTATTAATTGAGTTAACAATTGTAGTAGTTCAGATCTACACTCATCAAGAACACGTTGATTAACCTCAGTACGCTGATTAACACGTGACCGTTCAGCTAAAGTAAGCCGGCAAAGTTCTTCTTCTACTAAGCATATCTCTTTTTGTAATCTTGCAACTTGACCATCTTTTTGACGTTGTAACTGAGCAAAAGCTTCTTTTTGAACACTTTCCTTTATGAGAAGTATTTTCAAAGAAAAAAATTAAAATATAATATAAATCATAGTTATTACGGCATGAATGATTTGAAATTCAATCTTTTACAATGGGAGCTGGTCGAATTGGTTCACAAGGAGGCAAAAACTAAAAAGTATGTACATGTGGAGGGGTGGGGCTTGGCGTCCCTTCGTTATTATTATTATTATTATTATTATTATTATTATTATTATTAAATATACATCACCTGATTTCAGAGACATAATATTGCTCATAGTTTGATATTTGATCTAGAGACTACCAGCATTTTTTGTCAAAACTAATTCTCTTCTGACCAACATAATAAATTAGGGTAGATAGTGTAGTGGTTAGGTAAGCATAAATATTACAAGCAATAAAATAATACACTTTATTTATTGAAATAAGTTATACAACTTCGGAGTAGGAATTTTTAAGCATCTCTAAAGTATCTTTGTTCTATAATAGATTCGGTTTATAGACACACAGGATTAACAAGCTTCCAGTACTAAATACAAATTATAAATCTTCTCTCTCTGCTGTAATTTAAATGAATAAATAATCTCTATCTCTTTATAGATCAAAGATTATTATTCAAACGAAAGGAAAGAATTTCAATCGATAGATCATAATGCAATGGAATAGTGTGACTGAAAGATATCTGTTCATGAATCCGAATTATTGATGTAATGCTCTCAGTTGAACTGATATCAAAATACAAGGAACCTATCCAGTAGAATAGGTTTTCTTTCTTTTTACAAAATAACAGGCTTGTAAACAAAGTATTGAATATAAGATCAATCGTGTTTAGAAGTCACTTAAAAAAAAATAAACGACTGAAGGATATGAAAACAACAGTAGTTATTCTATCTTCAATGGAATCAATGTCTAACTATTAGGCTTAATTACTGTCCTGTTATATCAATCATTCAAAAACTAGTATTTTGGAGGAAATCAACTATCATAATTGAATGAGAAACTTAACAAAAATCTGTATCAAAGACTTCCTTTCTTTATAAAAAAAAATTAAAATGTCATTTCACTTACCTCTAGCATAAGATTAAAGGTTAATTTTGTATGATCAGCACGTTTATTCGCTAGAACTTGTTCAACATATTCATTAGTGGAATCTTTATTATTTGAAAGACTGTGAAGTTTAGTTGAATTCAAATTCATTGTATGAACTGCATAAGCATTGTCTGTAATTGACAACATTTCTTGCATTGAAGCTGTTTAAATAAAATTTTGTTAACAAACAAATTATTGAGATGGTGGAGAGGATTTGTAGCTCAGGTGGATGATTTTGATGGGGTTTCGTCATCATCAGCACAAACTTCTTTCGGAAGTTAGTGCTGATGATGTCGTTCAGAAGAACGATGAAAGCTCCACAACAAAACCATCCAGCTCAGAGAACGAAACCCCATCAAAACAAATTATTATTCAGTTCCTATCTAACTAATTAAAAATACAAACAATAATGACGATTATCAAACAGAACCTAAAAATTACCTATTAACTAAGATATCTAAATATGATAAGCCAAATTACCAACTACTTTTTTCACCAATACAATCAATAATTAGACCGATCTGAAATTTTGACTACATTTAGGCAACTTACATTAACGTTGTTCCCATGACTATAACTTGATGATAAGCAATAAAATAAAAATGGCTGTTTACCAAAGTACTATAACAAATGTTGAAATAGGTGGCTTAAAGTGGTTAAAATACTCCACTTTCGATTGGAATATCTCAGGTTTGTTTTCCATCCGATCAAATACGATTTGACCAACCATGTATTATCAATAGCTATCCAACAAACAATGTGGATAAAAGCTGTCATACATAAACCTGTATGTATATCAACAACATACAGTTAAAGATCATTTTATCTGTTTAAAAAGATAATGGATTACTCTACTGCGTCGTTTTCAGTGATATACTATTACTACTTAAAATTAGTGTTTATTATTCTATGATACTCAGAGACTGTTAAATCACGGTAAGGAATATGATAACGCGCTAAAATGTAGTGAAATTTTTGTCATGATATATAACTATATTATATATTGTTCAGTGCATTTCTTAAAATTTTCAATAGTTCCCAAGTTGGAAATTTATCAGAATAAGTTTATGACTATCTCTTTTGGTCTACTTTGTTTAATAGTATAGTTAAAGGGTTTTTCAAGTTTGTCATAAATTGATCCCAGTTTGGGTACCACGGAAACCTAAGGAGCATTGTACAACAGTTTCATCCTAGTATCAGACTCCTCAGCAGAATGCTAGGGATCGAACACAGGACCTATAGGTTTGTCAGTCAACGCTTTAACCGTTAGAATAACTGAGTTGGCTTCTGGTGCTATAATTTCAACTACAATGGGTCTGCGATATAGTGCAACGATCATTCAATACCATCGGTAACAACTGTTCAACTAAACTGAACTAAAATAAACTTCACTTGTCATGATATTCCCATTTAAACTTTAAGAATAAATTTCGAATCAAATCACTGGTGAGTACAGAATAATAATTTTATTATATTCCATGGTTTATAACAGTGTTTAACTGAAATCAATCTGTGATGGACACAACCTAATTCCTTTAATGTTAATTTTGAGTTTAATTATAAAAGACTTTTCATTGTACTTTGATAGTGGTGCTTTATTGGTCTCTATCTAGTACTCTTTGATCAATGGGCTTCACAGAACTTGATGAGACTAGGAGCAATAATATGACATGAAGAACGTATATTTCGATAGAAAGTGAAATTTAATGTACTGAGGATTATTTAAAGAGGATTCTAGCATCTTCTTAACTCATATTCCAGTACCGATTGGCTAAAAAACAAATCAATCAAAATACTCGGAATATTTTCACACTGACCATGTAAGTTATATCGCTAGGAACTGATCCATCTAACAGATAGCTAAAAATGATATTCACAATCTAACGAACCAGATAAATATTTATCAAACGAATAAAAAATATCCACTCTCCTCCAGTACAATAATAAATAAGCTATAATAGAGCTCAAAAGGGAATACTGAGAAATTATAGGAGCAAAGTGGACATTATTTATATACACTGTTGAGGAGATATAAAGTATCCCTCCAAAAAGTCCAGAGGGACCCTGAAAATTCTGGGAAAAATTTTATCCAATCTGTGTTGAATAGAAGTGTCTCAGAAACATCTAGAAGGTGAAGAGTCACGTGTCGCACTTCTGATTGGATGGTTACCTATCTTACTACTATGTTTAGTATAGGCCCATAACCTTCCAGAAGTCCGAAACCATTTGAAATACCATGGATACCCTTGATTTTCTGTACATAAGCTAACCTTGGAGTAAAAAGTTTTTTCCACACTTTGCGCCTTTTATTTTTTCTTCAAGTTGTCGTGTAGATTTAGTTGAGATTATTAGAAGAGATAAGGAAAGTGATTGAAGAGTTCAGTTAGAAGACTTATCACATACACACACACATTAACCAAAAACTATTCAGAAAGAGAGCTAAAATAGAAAAGAAGAAAAAAGACAAAAACGAACCTAGGATTTCTTTTCGTTTCGATTGTGACAAAGCTGTATAATCAGTAGAACTAAACTGATGTGCATTGAACACATCTTCCATCTTCTCTATCAACTTTGCTGATTTATTAATTGTCAGTATTTGTTTGATTATATCAGCAGCATTCTGTTCAGCTAGTGTAACATTAGAAATTAATGCGGAACGTTGTTGTTTTCGTTTATCTTGTATAGCAGATAATTCAGCACAAACACGTGCTTCTTCCTTTCAATAAGAGATTTTAAAAAAGTACACCAGTATATTTTTAACATGCAGTTAACGTATAAACTTTTATTTATTGAACTAAATATGGCGCTAAATTACCTTATTATTAAATACATATATCTATCAAATGAAAAAGCAGAAGCGATCTATGAAGTACCCGACTGTTGACCTGGGATTTATAAAGAATTGTAATTTGTCTGAGTGACGTCATCGCAATACTAAGTTAGCAGCTAATATCAGTGATGCAGTCCGTTATTTAGTCGAAAATAACGTAAAACCAGGCATATATATGCACAGGTCAAGGTTGTCAACACAATGGGGCCGAATTATTAAGATTTTGGTTGTACCGGTGTCGGTGATATTAAAAAAATTACGCATAGAAAATATGATTCAATAAGAATCAATGAATAAGAATAGAAAGTATAAAAACGTTTAGAAGTTAAAGATCTAAGGGAAGAGGGAAAATGCTTCTGCATCATTGTAACAGATTTTAAGCCATATCACCCAGCGTTACCAACCACTGGTCACGATAAATACCAAGACCACAACCAGGCAGTTTGAACCTAAAAACATTGACTTACATACACAGTCAGTGATTTGATGGACTGAAGTTAAGTCTTAACTTGATCACTTCTAGCTTTTTACCAAAGTGCTTCTATATCAGCAAACGTCGAGCGTCGAGGAAGACAGTAAGTAAACATACGTAATAAACGTCCAAACCACCCAGTCAATTCATACCATATCAACGGATATGTCATCGCTCTCCATTACTTTACGTCTAACTTCAGCATTGTTCACCCGATGATCCCAACATATATTATATCCTAGTGAAGATTATATTACTAGCAACGTCTGAGACTTATTAATGGACTATTATTATTTATATATTCTCATGGTATAAATATTCGGTAACTAGATTATGTATATCTATATTCCCCTTGTTATAAGCTTTATTTCGACCTATAATTTATTATTGTACGATTTACTGTTCTTAAGCTATGTTCAGTCTATTGACTACTGCCTCCCACGTTCACAGCCACTTTTTGGCTTTATTGTGTACAAATGTTATTTCCTATTTTATGGTGTGTTGCGTTCTGTTTGATTGATATATAAACCCAGCATGTCTGAAATAAATTATTCGATTCACATAGTGGAAACTGGTATTTGTGTTCTGGACCCAAGTGGATAGGCTAGGCGGACATAGGACCAATAAGGACGCTAGGCTGCTCATACTGCTCGAACGTCATTGGTTTGGCACAGTGCTGAGATTGTATAAGTCGTATTTTGATTGGTGGATAAATCACGTAATAAAAAGCCGGACATAAAGTCATAACACATAAGCGACAAATGAGTCAAAGATACTCATGATTAAAATCCTGAGCCCCACCCTTGCCTTCAACTTTCAGAAGCCATGTTTCCCAACGATATAATAATACATAGTTAACTGTTACACAGTATACTCGGCCTTTAATAGGAAGATGAACATCTTGCCTATATTGTAAGCCAAGAGAGACGCTTAAATTTGTGAAGAGCTTCAGTCAGACAGTAACCAGCTGAGGTTGATGAGACTTTCAGTAGAATTAAAGTTGCCGATGCGTTCGACTAACTCATTTCCAACTATTATTTTATATGATGACGTAGACCAGTGCAAATTCGAGTAATCGTTTCTAACCTCAACATATTTGTATTTTCTTTTTTTTTGAGTTGTCATTGTGATTTTTGCGTATGACAAGAAATGGACTGATATATTGTTGTAATTGTTATAACTTGTCAATTGAATGCTGATTGTCTTGGCTCTTTCCTTCCATTATATCAGTATTAGTTCAAATAATGAAAGAATCAATATGCTATTGGATGTATCAGTAAAAGATAATCAAAACAGTAAACTTCTATGAAATCAAAGTTTAGGATTTAATTACCACATACGTAAGAATTTGATTATTTTATAATATATAAATATGAATATGATAGACTATCTTAATCAACGATAAATAGTACTTACTTCTGCTAATTGTACAAGTATTTGTTTATTTTGATTCAATTTAGCATTTAATTCTTGTTCGGTCCAACGACTTTCCAATGATTGACGTTCTAATTCTAAGGCTAGAAGATTTTCTTCGTTTCGTTTTTTAGTATAATTAGTTAATGATGATGATGGTGTTGCTGTCTGGAGATAATTAAAAATAAACAGATGAATTGATAGAAACTTATTATTATCAGAATGGGCGATTGCGGAGATTGAAGTAATTTCAATAGATGAATTCATGAATCTTTAGTAGCTTAGGATCTGACTCCAGTTAGATCGGATGATTGATTGCTATTTACATATACATGTCGCCAATCCTCGTATATAATTATCGACTTAACTCGCGTTGGTGAGTAACGGAATCAAATAAGTCAAATACGAGAGTGAATTTCGAATACTTATATTTCGTACAATTGTTGATCGAGACAAACGATCGAAGAAACGAAGCAAAGGAAGTAAAGCGAAATGACACAGTGGAGGTGTGTGAGCCAACTCCCTTTAATCAAGCGTTAACCAATATTTATAGCCATATAAAAAATGGTTACAGACATGTGATGAACAGAATAAGACGTGTGCACACATACGCTCATATAAAAACAGTCATGATTGATAAGCGAATAACTAACAAGGTCAAAACGTGACTCAAGTAGAATGGATAAATTGGCCTGTCCAGAAGCTAGGTAAAGGTATATGAACTTAACATAGCAAGCGACACTATAAATCAAGCTAAGCTAGACCACCATTGAAAAATTGAATTTCTTGGAGTTCTAGTGAGAAGTCATAACCAATGGAGTCCAATCCGTGTCGGGCGGAGAAAGTTATCTATCACAGGCAATGAACGAAGGTTTGTGCAATATCATGGGTTGAGTAAAGTTAGATATTAACACCGTTGGATGACGGCTCAATGGTCTACAGGTTGTGTTTGCATGCGAGACTGTTCTTAGGTTCGACTCCCTATGAAACTCCAATAGTTCATGGGATTATCATCAAATCTTATGATATCTCTCTTCAGCAGGTCTAAAGCTTTAGATATCATTGTTATTCAGCCCTTTCGAGGACGAATATCAACTGTACGTGAGGTAGATGTAGACTCATACGACATACCCTTGTCAGCCACAAAATGATCATAATGTTCACTTCTCTTTTGACGTAACCGTTCTAACTCAATTTCTCTTTCTATCTGAGCTAAACGTACTTTATCTAATTCCAGCTCTAACAGGGGATCTATTCGGTAGCCATTTCTTTTAAATCGGTTGTCACTATGAATTTCTGAATAGTGAGGAAACAATTCAGGAATCTGATCAGTTTTATGATACTCCGTAGACATTTAAGAGTACTCAATGTACGGATTTTTGATGAATTGACTGTTCGAAACTGTAGGAAATTACTTCCTACAGTAATAGCACATATTAAAATAGTCATAGAAAATTAAAGAAATAGATGGATACTAAACTGTTTGTATGGTATATCACAACATTTGAATTTGCACTGAATTAGAACAGTGTCTAAAAGAAGTTATATAATTTGAATTACGTTTACTTCAACATTACATCATTAAGTTTCCTTTTGATATTCGCTTTTGTACGAGCCGTCAGTATTGGAAGATATCTAACCCATACTGTTGTATTTGCGATATTTAAAAATTCACTGATCAACTAACTAATTGTGAACTAGTCCAAATAGAAATTATTTTGAATGATTACCAAAAAATAACAAGTGATGTATGTAGTTACATCAAAAAAAAAAATTATTCACTGTTAATAGCATAAAGAAAATTGGTTCTAACAACTGAATTGAAGTTTATGGGACTTACATTGTTGGAACAAATTTGCATATTTTGTTCATTCATTTGATTAAAAGTATTATTCTTATTTTCATGATTCACAACAACATTACAACATTTCATTCCTTCTTCTGAAAATAGAAAAAGGTCAATAATATAAACAATTTATAATTAGACGAAAAATTTTCTTTCATCATTTTAATTATAATAAAATAAATATCTCTAGGACGTAATTAGACCAAGAAATTAATACATTCACGATTGACAAACATATTAGTTATTTTTTCATGAAGTTTTGTTCTCTGAACTGGATGGTTTGGTCATGAAGCTTTCATCTTTCTTCTGAACGACATCATCAGCACAAACTTCAGGTGAAAGTGAAGTGTTCGAATTTCTTCACATGTGGTTCACAACTTGTCCTATACACCTCGATGTTGATTGGTTCTTGTTGTATCACCCAATGGAAGATACAACCAAAACAAAGAAGTAAACAATGATAGGTTTAAGGTCAACAAGAACCAATCAACATCGAGGTGTACAGGACAAGTTGTGAACCACATGTGGAGAAACTCGAACGCTTAACTTCTATCTGAAGTTTGTGCTGATAATGTCGTTCAGAAGAAAGATGAAAGCTCCATGACCAAACCATCCAGCTCAGAGAACGAAACTCCATCAAAATCATCCACCTGAGCTACATATCTTCTTCACCATCTTAATATTAGCAACTGTATACACTCTTGATGGTAATCAGTGATGCATATGAAACAGATTACTTACTTACTTACGCCTGTTACTCCTAATGGAGCATAGGCCGCCGACCAGCATTCTTCAACCCACTTTGTCCTGGGCCTTCTTTTCTAGTTCCATCCAATTCTTGTTCATTTTTCTCATGTCTATTTCCATTTCCCGGCGTAATGTGTTCTTTGGTCTTCCTCTTTTCCTTTGGCCTTGAGGATTCCATGTGAGGGCTTGTCTTGTGACGCAGTTGGGTGCTTTCCTCAATGTGTGTCCTATCCACTTCCAGCGCTTCTTCCTGATTTCTTCCTCCGCTGGGATCTGGTTTGTTCTCTCCCACAGTACGTTGTTGCTAATAGTGTCCGGCCAACGGATCTGAAGTATTTTGCGTAGACAACTGTTAATAAACACCTGTATTTTCTGGATGATGGCTTTCGTAGTTCTCCAGGTTTCTGCCCCATACAGTAGAACTGTCTTGACATTTGTATTGAAAATCCTGACCTTGGTGTTGGTTGACAGTTGCTTTGAGTTCCAGATGTTCCTCAGTTGTAAATATGCTGCTCTTGCTTTGCCGATCCGCGCCTTCACATCTGCATCAGATCCACCCTGTTCATCAATGATGCTGCCCAAATATGTAAAGGTTTTTACATCTTCCAAATCTTCTCCGTCAATTGTGATTGGATTGGTGCATGCTGTGTTGTATCGGAGAATCCTGCTTTTCCCTTTGTGTATATTGAGACCTACTGCTGCTGAGGCTGCTGCCACACTGTCGTCTTCTCCTGCATCTGTTGTTGCGTTTGGGATAGAAGGGCCAGATCATCTGCGAAGTCCAGATCGTCCAACTGCATCCTAGATGTCCATTGTATCCCGTGCTTCCCTTCAGACGTTGACGTCTTCATGATCCAGTCGATCACCAGGAGAAAGAGAAAGGGTGAGAGTAAGCAACCTTGCCTAACACCGGTCTTCACTTCGAACGACTTTGTCAACTGTCCTCCATGCACGATTTTGCAGTGTAATCCATCATATGAATTCTGTATGATATTGACTATCTTCTGAGGCACGCCGTAGTGTCGAAGAAGTTTCCATAGTGTTGTTCTGTCCACGCTATCAAATGCCTTTTCGTAGTCAATGAAGTTGATGTAGAGTGATGAATTCCATTCAATTGATTGTTCCACAATGATCCGTAGAGTTGCGATTTGGTCTGTACACGATCTATCCTTACGGAATCCTGCCTGTTGGTCACGAAGTTGGGCGTCTACGCAGTCCTTCATCCTGTTTAACAATACCCTGTTGAAGACTTTTCCCGGTATTGAGAGAAGAGTGATGCCCCTGTAGTTATCACACTTGCTGAGATCGCCTTTCTTCGGTATTTTGATCAGAAGTCCTTCTTTCCAGTTTGTTGGTACTTGTTCCTCATCCCAAATCTTATTGAAGAGAATGTGGAGTATCCTTGCAGTTGCCGCTACGTCTGCTTTTAGTGCCTCTGCTGGAATGTTGTCCGGTCCTGCTGCTTTGCCACTCTTGATTTGTCTGATGGCCATGCTGATTTCTTCAATTGTTGGTGGGCCAACATTGATTGGGAGGTCCGTGGGTGCTGCTTCGATGTTGGGTGGGTTCAGTGGAGCTGGTCGATTCAAGAGTTCTTTGAAGTGTTCTACCCACCTGTTTTGTTGCTCTTCAATGTTGGTGATTACCTCGCCTTCCTTGCTTTTCACTGGTCGTTCTGGTTTGCGGCGATTTCCAGAGAGTTTCTTTGTCGTGTCATACAGTTGTCTCATGTTTCCTTCTCTTGCAGCCTTTTCCGCCGTCGTTGCTAAATCTTCCACATATTTACGTTTGTCGGTTCTGATGCTCCTCTTCACTTGTTTGTTTACTTCTGTGTATTCAGCTTGTGCCTTGGCTTTTTCTGCTCTTGTTCGACTGGTATTGATTGCTGCCTTCTTGTTCCTCCTTTCTTGAATCTTATCCAGTGTATCAACAGTGATCCATTCCTTGTGATGGTGCTTCTTGTGACCCAGGACCTCATGACATGTTGAAGTGATTGCCTCTTTGATCCCCTTCCAGTTGCTCTCCACAGTAGTTCCTTCTCCATTGAGTAGATCATGAAAGGCCTGGAACTTGTTGCTGAGGACTATCTTGAATTTGTTGAGTTTGTTAGTATCCTGAAGAAAGGCCGTATTGAACTTTTGTGATATTGTCCGCCCCGTTGTCCAGTGCTTCTTGAGTTTCAATTTCATCTTGGCGACCAGCAAGTGATGATCTGATGCTATATCAGCTCCTCTCTTGGTTCTCACGTCCTCTATAGTCCTCCTGAACGTTTTGTTGATGCAAATATGGTCGATTTGGTTTTGTGTGTGTGATCCGGTGAAGTCCATGTGGTTTTGTGTATGCGTTTATGTGGGAATATGGTGCCGCCTATGACCAGTTTATTGAAGGCACATAGATTTGCAAATCTCTCACCATTTTCGTTCCTTTCTCCCAGTCCGTGTCGTCCCATGATGTCTTCATATCCAGTGTTGTCCGTTCCAACCTTGGCGTTGAAATCTCCCATCAGAATGGTCAGGTCCTTTGTTGGGCACTTCTCGACGATTGACTGCAGCCTATTGTAGAATTGATCTTTAGCGTCTTCATTGTAGTCGTTGGTAGGCGCATAGCATTGGATGATGTTCATTGAAATACCCTCTTTCTTTGTTTTGAAGGAGGCTTTGATGATCCTTGGTCCATGAGATTCCCATCCTATAAGTGCATTTTGCGCTTGTTTGGACAGCATCAATGCAACTCCTTGTGTATGTGGTGCATTTTCTTCTTCATGGCCGGAGTATAACAGGAGCTCTCCTGTAGTTAGTCGTTGTTGTCCAACTTGTGTCCAATGTGTTTCACTGATCCCAAGTACCTCTAGGTTGTATCTTCTCATTTCTGCAGCAATTTGGAAGGCTCTCCCGGTGTCCCACATTGTACGAACATTCCATGTACCTAAATAAATGGTCGCTCTGGTTGTCAGAAGGGGCATCGGCCTCGTAACTTCCGAAGGAATTCGGCTTTCATCATGAGGCGTCATAATTCTTCTAAATGAAGACCTTCTGACTCCCAGGGCAGAGTTTAAAAGGTTTGAATAATTTTTTCTGGTTAGCGTTTTTTTAGCGAGTTAGTTTTCTACGGGATGGGGACGCTAACCCCATGCCCAACCCTCCTCCTTTATCCAGGCTTGGGACGGGCAGTAGCCCCCGGAAGGACTTCAGGCGGAGTTGTATGAAACAGATTAAGATGGATGAAATACTGTAAGTTTATTCCATGTGTTTTTATGGTCTAGCTTCTTAGTTTGTCTAGGTAGTAATTTGAACAGTTAAACTATTTGATATGAATCAGTTTAGTTACATCGATAAAAGATAAGACCTCTTTTAACAAGACAGATTGTTAACAATTTGTTTACTGTGCTCAGTACAAACATAATCTAATATACTGATGGGTTCATTATTTGCGAATCAGCAGTCAGTCAGTCAGTCAGCTACAACGTAGGACCAGGCACATATATGCATCAGTCCAAGTTGCCATACCGCATTAGCACAACAAGATGAACACCGGATTCATAGGAGTGGTTAGGTCAAAGGTGGTCATATATAGGAGAAAAATTGCATATAGGGATACAGTACAGGAAGAAAGAATTAGTTAGTAGAAAGAAAGATATGAAGCAATCTTAATCTCTTAGTTTAAGGGAAGACAGGAAGTGTATACACCTACGCCATTGTGATCGATTCTGAGCCATGTCAACAAGAGTCTCCAACCATCGGTTACGAAAGTCACGGGGACCCCAACCAAGTAGTCTGCATCTACCAACATGGGTCAGACTAGAGGTTAGTGTCTTCAAGTACTGATGCCACGTTTTGGTTTGGCCGCCCCTAACCTTCTTCCAACCATCTCTAACACCCGTTAGCATTGCACGACGTGGTAATCGGTGTTCAGCTCTTATGAACGAATCCAAAAACGTACAACAAGCTGATCATGTCATTTTTCGATAAACACTTGTATTTCAACTTCTTTTTATTTTTCCAACTTTTCCTTGAAATACACTTTTTGTCTAACTCATCTTCCTCAAACCCTTCAAACTGAGTAAAGTACAATATTCGAAAGAGTTTAGACAGGGTATAATAATTGTCTCCAGTAGATAACTCAACAACTCAAATAGTTATATTGAACCGCCAAGCCTTGCCTTTTAGTGTGTTGTCTCTAATCATTACGTCATAATTCCATAATAATTCTATCAACCACGAAATTTATATCAGAAAACAGTAGATCATAAGCAAAACAGTAAAGACCCCTACAGTAGTAAAATGTAAGCAGAAATACTTAAACAAATAAGCAAACTCAGGTAACAATAACCGTAAGTAATGACGACATTTAGTACTCCCAAGTCACATTACCTAGAACGACCGACATTCCACTTTGATTTCCAAGCAGATGTAATTCATAGTTTTTGATTTCCTGTACCACTCAAACCAAAGATCAAAGACCATATGAATTAGTTCTCTTGCTCAGCATAGTCAATTATATGCTACTCTTTTAACCTCCTTTTACTTTATCTAACATACCATATCAAAGTATACGATGATTGGGACACCTTTCTCATTCATAACCATTTAAGAGGTAACCGATATTAACAGACTCAATTTATGACTCTATAACTACACTATAACATACAACTTCAGAATTCAGTTAGTTTCACCGAACATCATGAAAAAAATGTACGACTCCAAGCCGACTGAGCATGCGAATGTGTAGTAGGTAACTAAAATTCACTACAATTTCCCATCAGCTTAGCTTACTTCCATTACACACATGAAGTGCAGTTTGAAAATATCCATCAAGAAATATTTGTAACTTAAGTATATCTAACACTCTTAGTAGTCATATTTTAAATGCGTCATTTAAAGAGTAAAATACTGTCTCTAGCAAACATTTGAATATCACTCCAATACTGTAAGTGGATTAATTTGAGACGATAGAATTATTTCAATAATTCCTATTGGATGATAACACTGAATTCTTAATACATGACAATCACAAGTCAATCTGTAAAGTTATATAATGAAGAGAATTTGTGAACTATATAAGACAAAAATATACTTATGAATATGAAGTATGAAAATATGAAATAATAGAAGAATGGAGAAAAATACAAGAAAAATGAAGTAATACTTTTAGGAAAATATACCTTGAGATAAATAATCCATTATTGCTGTCAGTCCCAGTTTACATATAACTAGAAAAGAATAATCAACATAAAAAGTATATATTCAATTGGAGATACATAGCTCTTTGCCCTCTGTATTATTATAATAAAATTTCAGCAATACTAATAAAGAATAACTGTGCAATATCATGGATTGGATGTCAACTTAGAGGTTGATCTAAGGTTAAGCACACCTAGCGAGACTTGAAGGATCTGGATTCGATCCTCAGTGGTTAGGGTTATGCGTGTGCATTGGTCAAAAGTCTTATACTAAGGCTAACAAGTTATCCAGGGTTTCTTCGTTTGTAATGGTCAAGATCAGTCGGTGATGTAAACTATAAAATTCAAAAATCGCCGCAAACCCCTTATAGTAATAATAATCATGTGCTCACTAGTGACTAAATTTGAGAGGTGATTACTGATGTCTCAGCGAGAAGCCGTTAATAGTGAGGTTCAACCATGTCACGTGTAAACCGTTAGATGCTGGGTTGATGCTCTGCAATAATAATAGTACGAAAAAGAGGAAAAAAAAGAAGGGAGTTTTCCTACCTTCCCTATTAAATGACTTTTCAAATGACATAGGTCATAATCAATATAAAAGTTCACTAGTTTGACATGTAACAATGTCTATTAGTCTATATATGCAACATTTCGATCATTGTAGCACAGGAATTATGGATTTCTAAATGTAGAGACATAATCAATTTACTGAAAACGATAGTTTGCTCGAGTACCTCTAGCAGTTAATTACTCAATGCGGAATCTTTCCAGATCGTTTTACTCTTCAAAAAGAAAAAAAACATGTTCATAAGTTGTACTGGAGCCCATATGGTCGGACCTTATTATTAAAACATTAGTATTGTCTAGTCAAATTATTGATTAGTTCGCTTTAAGGATGTAGGCCAGATGACCTATTTTATCAATATCTGAATGATTAATGAATAAATACCAAGACCTTAATGCTTGTCAGTCCTCCGACTAACTAATATCCAGTATCCAATCAAAAGAATAAATTAGCAAACAGATAATATCCTTATTTCACGGCTGTTTCCATATGTGAGTGGACTCATACAACAATATGGTGTAATATTTTGTTCACACGCCAACATAAATAAGAAATAAGTGCGCATAACTACACAGTATGTGTAGATGAAACTATGTGACTGGTCCATAATAGATTACCAACAACCTCTTGCTCCAATCACTTCAATACTCTGACTAACTAGATAGTATCAAACTAGCCGTTCAAACAAACAGTTTGATTCAAAAATTGTATTCAACCACTGAATTACATTAGCTATTTTCTCTTTAATGAACAACATTGAAATGTCATGAGATTACACCCACCTGAAGTAGGATATTGTATATGATCGCAGGAAAGAGTTAATTCTTTCAAATCTTTCAAATAGCACAATTGTTTAGGTAAAGATGACAAAGGATTATTTTTCAAATAAAGTTTAGTAATATGTTGTAATTTCCCAAAATCTGATGGTAATTCAGTAAGACGATTATCTGTAGAATAATTAAAATAAATTTTCTTGACAAAATGTGAATACATTTTTGTTTCTTATATCTTAAAAGTAAAAGATTTCTGAGTAAACGATGTTATAACTACGACCTTGAGCGGTTTATTACGCAACCAGAAAAGTGTTTAGTTTTGAAGCAATTTGTGACGAACAGTAATAAAATTTCAATGGGATAAACAACTTTAATATGGTAAATAAACAAAAATCTGTTAGGATTAAAAAATAGGAGCCCAGGTAGGAGTCGTGAGTTACTATTAGGAATGTTATTGTTAGAAGTTGGGGTTAAGAGTGTTAAGACTGGGAGTTAGCAATGATGATTAAGTTAAGGGTTAAGATTGTTAGAGTCAGAGAGTTTGTTTACCTCTAAAACAGCTTTCTCTATGCTTTGGATCATTTTAATTACATTCAGATAGTCTACATTAGGAGCATGTGTTTCTTGTAATTCAGCGTACACTCCACTTCGCATTCACTATATAGTCGCACAAAGGATACTTTTAACAGTTTGAAGTATTTGGGAAACTGAGTATAGACAATTTTACTTGCTTTTCAGTAAGATGTATGTTATCTTTCGCTGCGTTTTGTATTTGAACACACTCTAATAGACGTCATCTTAAATTTGATTGGTTCCCTGAATATTATTGTTTTAATGCGGTTCAAACGATTTTTGACCATAAAACAATCGATATTTAGGAAAAATAAGATTTATCTAATTAAAAACAACTGAAATATTTTTAAGTACAATGAATATTGAGTGAAAGTTTGCTTACAAATCTACAGTTCATTATTGAGTATCGAACATTTTGTTAAGTTATTGGAACAATATTTACTTAACCAGAAATATTCGTTTATAATCTTACTTAATAAGAACGAAAGGAAATAAAAATAAACAACGTTATATCCACTGTATAAGTTAAAAGTTGCAGTGGCTGTCACTAAATTGATAGTGAGTTAACTTTTCAAGCGACAAATGCTTGGTTTTGCATCTGTGTAAACAAAAATACTGAGATGCAGCCTCAAATCAGATGGGACCTGAGTTTAATACTATCCATTATCTAAAATACTTACAATTAACTTGTAGTCACAGAAAATATCGAGGCATTCACTCAAGGAACAAATATACCAACAGAGATTGGTTAGATGTGATCTCGAATATCAACAACGGGAAAACATAAAACCCATATACACACAAGAAAGAATATCAATCTAAGGACATGTGTGAACAACACTGGGAGAAAATAGTATAGCGTAAAATTATCGTGAAAATCTTTATATTTCAATTTACCTTCAATGTTAAGAAATAAAAGTTGAGAAAGAGATGTTATGGTAGATGGTAATGTTGATAATAGATTTTTTGAAGCATTTAAAACCTAAACATATAATTTTAGGCTATTAATTTTACCGGAAACAATATAATCAAAATATTACCTGTAAACATTTCAACTCAGAAATATTATTAGGTAATTGTTGAAATTCATTTGAACTTATATCAAGCAGTACAATATTTTGAAGATATGTTAGTTTACCACCGGAATCAAGTTTTTGTAAGGAATTTTGTTGTAAATACAATTTTGTTTTTAGTAAAACTTTAACAAGTGAAAAAGTTCCTTCAGGAATCTAAATATTAATTGTAATCCTGTCAAATATAAAGTATATATATTACCATTTTAAGTTCACACGAAGACAGATCAAATATATCATCTGGACGTTCTCGAGCCTAAAATGTATACAGATTTAGAAAATAGAATAGGTATACAATCTCAAAAAGAAAATATTTGTAAATATATTACGAAATACTAAGAAATAAAAAATTCACTTAAAAAACTGGCAACCTAATTTTAAAAAATTAAACAAATATTTCTAATATCTCAAACGTATTCTCCACGTACATAGCTTAATAAGAAATACTTGACACAAAATAATTGAGTTCAAATCACTACACTTACAAATAGTACAACACAGAAAGTACATATAAAAGGAGGAAGGTATTCAAGTCAACAAGGAAAATTTATAAGTATGATAGATTATTATCAATTCATTTACCAGGTACAGGCTTGTATACTTGACTTGAAGCTAAACTCTAAGTGTGAGGGTTATTAGTGATAGTACCCAGTCAGTCGAACCGAAATAGACGGGAGAAGGGTTGGTACAGACTACTTAGTGGCTGAGAGTCCAACACCCTGACTAGTGAGCCACTGCTTTTCTGATAAGTATGAAGAAACCATTTGTCTGAAGTTCAAACGATGATTTTAATTAGGTGAACGTTTTATTTATCTATTTGAACACCTTAACTTTGGTACAAGGGGGCACCAAATACACATGCACCATACAATAAAAATGAGGGTTTGAAAAGACAATAATAATTATTATTACTTTATTATAGGAGAGGCAAATCAGTTAGGAAAAATATAACCAGAAAGTTCTATTAATTAGGGACGTTACATTCATTTTTATGAAGTGAATGAAAATTGCAGAAGGATAGCCGTTGGATTCTATCCTGAATCATATCTGATAACGTCTCAAGCCACTGTGTTGCACCAATTTTAGGACCCCAACCAAAGAGTCGTGACGGACCAACAGATGACAGTCCTGCACAGCTTAATTTCATACCACGACACCATGCGTTTACTAAATTTCAGGATTCACAAGAGAATTATTTTGATTCGTCATAGCAACACAGCTTAGGAAAAGCGATATTACTGAAATTTTTTCGTGTTTAATTTTTGGTGAAGCTTTTTTTCGTCCAGACTATAATTTATGGACGAACGAGTCAGATATAAGATAACAGGTCTTGGCGCGAAACTCATTTGCCCATCTAGCTATATAGCGTCTTGGTATTTTAGCTGATGTCAGTTCGTGATGAAAACTCTAAACCTAGTTCCTAATTATCAACTGTAACCTATAGTTCTAATTCCTCAAACTGCTTTATAAGTTATTTAGTCCTAGTTAATAAATGAAAATTATCAGGGTCACTTGAGCGTCGATCACAGGTTGTCCACAAAGCATAGTCTCACCGTTTTTTTGATGAACTGACTTTCTGACGTGCACGTGACACGTTGGAACTAATGAAGCGTACTTCGTGAGGGCCTGTCCGGTTTCATATGCACTTATTAGTGAGGACATAAATAGTCCATCATCTGTAACTTCCTTTGATCGTCGTAAATGACAATGGTATACTGGACTTACAATTAAAATACGTAACGAGCATCTGTCTATCAATAGACAGATCAACAGTTGTTGATCTCCCAATAAACTATGATATTATTTCTCGTTAATAAACATCTTAATCCACGTATCATTTTTTTAATGTATTTGACAGCAGTCATCGTGTTGTACAATGGAAATAAAGGTGAACATATGAGACACTTGGGACTAGGCGAAAAGGAGATCATTCTGCGGTATTTCAGACAGACAGCGACAAAAAGGAGAAATCCCGCATTATTTTTATGCGTTCCTCCTTGATTTTCTAACGGAATTCACACTTTATTTCCTCTTATTCGCCTTTATTTCCTTTTTACTGGTTACTTGAGCTACATTAATGTAACGATTTATAAATCGACAAATCGTTTATATTGAAATCAATGCCAGCAATTTCAATTGAGTTTCTCATTTTAGGTAGCATTTGGTTTTAACCTACGAGGTACATTTTTTTCTCGAGCAACCTCCTCGATCCATCAGATTGCTTTTTAGAAAACATCAGTGACCTAGAATCGTAGACACATTAACTGAAAATCCACTTCTCAAATGTATTCACTATTCACCACGTTCAAAGAAGTACTTAACTGATATAGAAAGTAAAACATTTAGACTACTTTCATGTGTAAGCTATCGAAGCACTTCGAAAATACTCAGCGTAAGATTGGAAGCTAGTTTTTAAGGTTTTACCTATCATGAATCACAAATGCCTTGATATAACCCACTCGAGGTCTCACTTTGTTCACTTGTATGTTTATTTATTAATTTTTTTAATCCCGCAACTGTGTGATTGATATATCGAGGACTTTTTTTATCAAAAACTAAGTGAGTTCAGCGTTCTTACTCGGCTGTCAAACTAGATATTTTCTCGTCTTTTCTTACCAGATTCTTTTACATATGGATCTAAAGAAGCTACTATAGCACAAAGTGAAGCCTCAGAATAAACCTAGATCTACCAAAAGCTAGACCTCTCAATGATTCCACAATAATTTTTAAAACTTCTTCACATCAATTAAAATTAGTTACAAGTACTAAATAACAGGACATCTATTCAGAACCGAAAATGAAAAGGCTTGCAGGAAAATTTGTTCAGAATTTCATGTAGTCGAAAGTAGTAGACTACGAAACGTCTCAACAAAAGTATTTGGAGTGGAACTTAAGTAGAATCGTTTGGAAAAAATTGGTGTTTCGTTCTTCAGTAGCAAGGATAGTATGTCAGTGCCCCTAGTTAATCCTGACAGTTTGCCTTCCGGTGAAGTTCCAGCTTCTTCCTGAAGATGTTCGCTGATGAGGCTGATACCACTTGTCTGGGTAGGGCGTCCTAGTCATTGACTATTCAATAAGAAATAAAGAACCCCACTTTAAGTTTATCAGATCACGGTTTGTGAACTTCTTTTATATGACCTTGGAGATTATCAGAGCTGGAGGGAGCAAAATAATAAGATACATTAACACCCGGATCGTAATTAAAGATACAAAATGGCAGTATAAAGTCACTGAGAATACTGGGGTACGACAAGGGGAAAAGGTTTAGGCATTTTAAGTGCGTCTTCATGTTCCTGAACGTGCCATTAATAGTATACTGGTAACTATTACCGTGTACGACGTGCATGAGTACACTCTTCTAGAAATAACTTATAAGCCTCAACCCTAAGCCCATCTGGTTAATTCGTTTAGGTCAACTCGGAGATCGAAATGATTAACCTCACTTCTGACTGTTCCCCAGATTTTGACATCATTCGCAAACAATAATGTCGACGACTTAAGCAATCACGGCATTTTATTAACGTAGAGAAGAAAGAGTAGGAGACTTGATATAGTGCATTGGGGTACATCACTTTTGACCAGCTTCCATTCGGATAACGTTCCATTAACCCGCACTCTCTGTCTGTGGTCACACAAGAAGTTTTCTCACCATTCCTGTACATCACCTGTTATCACGAAGCTCGAGAGATTCTGCATATAACCTTTTTGTGAAAACTTGTCAAATGCTTTGTTAAAGTCTATGAATATCACATTGACAGACAGACCGTTATCTAGGGATGCCGTCTATTCCCCTCTCGCAATAAGTTAGTCCAGCATGAATGCTTGTTTCAAAACTCGTGTTGCTCGGGAGTTAACAGATTGTAATAATCTATGTGACTTGGTAAGTTAACCGGAATTATCTTCTCAAATAACTTAAGGACTATGCTGGTAAGACTGGAAAGTTGGTAGTTAGATACGATCTGTCTCTGACCATCCTTAAATACAGGACTGACTATAGCGTCTTTCCAATCTAGGAAGTTGAACCAGTGAAAGGGATATGTTGAAGGGCACCGCGAGTGATCTTGAAATGATGTCCGCGAGGGATGACGGATGTCGTGGATGTAACCCATCAGGGCCTGGCATCTTAAAGGTTTGAGGTTAGTGACCAATAGAAGAACAGTTTCCTCAGTCACATGTACAGATTCAATGGATGGTATCTCGGTGTGATTGGGATAAGTATTTGTAACAATACACGTAGAGTAGACTTCGCTAAAGTAGTTTGAAAAAGTCTCAGCTTTTGCCCGATCTGATTCGGCTAGTAAATCCGGGACCTCTCATTTACAAAGACAACAAATTCTTCAAAGCTCTACTCCTTCCCGTGCATCATGATCTTATCGGCGACTTCCACCCCCTTATTCTGTAATTCTAGTGTCAGGCATGAAACTATTATTTCCAAATTTGCTTTAAAATTAACATCAGACATGTACCCCATTTTCTTCAACATTATACATACATTACGTAGCTTAATCGCGAAGTCGGTTAAGACTTCAGCTGATCCTCCAACAGATTTGTGGCTCAATAAATCAGTAACCGGTTCTCATGCAACAAGGTGCTCCTTACCAAATAGGTCATATAAAATTCGTTTAGCTCTATCATAACCCAATTGACCGGGCAAAGAAATGCAAGCTTCATTAGTCGTCCTGATCTTTCCTTTGCAATCACATAACAAATAAAACAACATTTAGACTTTGTCGGATAGCTTACTTTCGATAATGCTGCTAAACTGACTAATAAAACGGCAGGACTGACTTGGCTGTCCATCAAAACACATATCAACATTATGTAAAGCCGTATTATTAACCATAGTATGTAACATATCCTTCAAGTCATCAACACAGTCGCCCTTAGAGATGCTAAGTATCTCCCTTGAATGATTATTACAGCCAGTATCTCAATCCAAATTCCTTTTCACTTTAGCATTTTTCTCACACTTGTCTATGGGCAGCTGGTTATCGTCCTCTATGACCTTACATGCTTGTTCAGCCATATCAAGCTCTTCTTGGAGATCTAACATCTTAAGCTGCCATTCTAACCCAATTCTCTTTTCTAAATTTTTCTTCCTCAGTAATGTCCAAAAATCTAAGGTTTGAAGACCACAGAACTAAAAACTAAAGAACTTTATGTTACGTCCAAGTTTCTTCTCGTTCCCGTTATTGATGCACAGTATATCCATCAAAGTTCACTCGCGATTTACAAATAGTCGACCCAAATGTCGTTGCTCAATTTAGTAGGTTACCGGAGCGAAAACTCCCAATCACAAAACTAACGACAAAGAGAAACTAAAATGTCCAAAAGCAATGATATAAAGAAACAAGTCCAGAAGTTGATTAAAACAAATACATCCAAAAACGTAGTGAAATTGAGACTAATTAATATAAAGGTTTTAATCAGCCAAATGTCTTCAGTTCTCCCGTAACGCTGATAGACCTAGTCCAAAAATTGTAGATTTGTTATGATGTAATTGCCTATTCTATAAGACCTTAAGTGAAAGTCACATCATCGTCTATCATGATTCATCGCGTTGTGACAATTATCAATACATGATGAAAAACACATTTAGTCTAAAGATAGAACAATATATCTAATATGGATAAGACCACGCCTGCAAAGCCGAGCCATGCCGTCCGATTAATTCGAATTAATTCAACTCTGTTCGTGCCTTCTCCATCGTTGGATTTTTCTCCGCGTTAAGTGTTGAATATTTATTTTCTCAGTTATTTCGTGTTCACTTTTGAGGATTGTATGAGTAGGACTCTATCACCTTACACTACTCTCCAACCAGAATCAACATGATGTTGGTTCGATATCAAATTAGATCCGATTGTCGTGCATCGGAGGTTAGTAAGAATAACAAGAATCTTCCGTGTATTGACAAGCTGAAAAATGAACCAATTAAAAAGGCGGCAGCAACTTATACAAGGCGCTTAGATCCATACAAACCTGTCTGATATGATATCAGAACTGGAGTTTTGAGTGTGTGTACGGACTTTCTTTCCTTTTTCTTCTGGTTATCATCTTCAAATGTTAATTGGCCAAAGATAGACTAACCACTGATATGGTTGAGGGTATTTTATAATATTAGTATGTTAGCTTCCTACCACCGACCGATTTCTCTTATCTTTACAGTTGCGAGGGTTGCAGAAATAGTTTCAAATTAACCCTCCTTGATTGCCTACTTGATAACCCTTTAGATTCTGGCTCACATGGCTTCCTTCTATTCACGTCACTTCACACGGATATGTTGACTTGCTGGAATATCCACATTGTCAAGCTGAAACACAACCATCCTATTGATACCAACCTTCCAGTTACCTCAAGTTATTTGACACGGTTGACCGTAACATCCTCCTCAGAAAGCCATAGTTTGTAGGAATAAGTGTGTGTTTGCTTTCGTGGCTCTCATATTACCTAAACGGGAGACTACAAGCTGTCAGAGTTCCATCTGTACTGTCAGAGTGGTTTCAAATGACAAGTGTGATGCCACAAGGCTACCCCTTTCCCTATTGTTCACTAAGAACCGACCTAACTATCTCGACACTCAGATTTCTCCTTAAGCAGATGATTCGATGATTCTTAGGGAGATTTCTGGTTTCGCTAATGTATGGTCTTTTAAGGAAACCTTTAATGAAGATACTTGACTGGACCGACAAAATTTTCTCCTTTCCAATACTTGTAAATCCAGAATCCTAATGATGAACGGTAATGACATTTCGTTCACTTCACGATATCTGGGCGATTCGTTTTTCGCACTGTCTATCACTGGGAACGAATCACGTGTTACTCTTCGTGATACTCTAGATGTCTCTTATCAAAAATGCGCAACCAATGAGGCTTACTTTCAAATCAATTGTTTTGTCCTTCGGTTTCTAGGAGGGATATAAAAAGAACCATGTTTTCCCACTGTCAAAATGTTCTTTTAATATACATACTCATTTTTAAGTAAAAGTTTGACGATTCTGTTAAAAAACGTTTGAAAGCCTGATGTTTACAAAAATGCCACAAGTGTTGGGAGTTTGACTACATCTTCACCAGCAAAACCTTTTGTAGTCGAAAAGTGCCAACTCAGTGAAATGAGAAGCTAATTGGCTCGAAGATATATTTGATAGAATATCAAGTTGGTAGCGGTTGTAAGACAAGTAAAGTACGGCGTACTCACTGGCGATTTGGTGCGGGTGCGTGATCGAGCGACTTCAGCTAAGTCAGTCTATTATTACTAATGCGGCAGTGATTTTTGTACTTGTGATTATACTTGCTTTGGGTACTTATTGCACCAAAAAGCATTCTTGATCTATTTTAACTAGAAGTACTTTGGTTAAAGTTAGAATTTTTTGCTAAATTTTGTCCCAGGTACGTTTTATTACTCCTAGACTAACACTTGTGTTCACAAAGTTATGATTGTGTGTTTTTAAACCTTTTAAATCTCATCACAATGGTTGGTAAAACTCACAAATGTGGGCAACCAAATTGTTTGCTCCCCATTGAGGGGGGAATGCAGTGTGATGACTGTAAAAAGTGGTACCACAAAATGTGTACACGCCTAAGTCCGATGGCATACAAAAGATGCTCGAAGCCTAACTCGCATTGGCTTTGTATGTTCTGCTGTACGGATAAAAAGGTACTAATTCAGGAGGCTATGGGACTATTGACTTTGGCCTGCAAGAAAAACGATGACACATGCGCTGACAACACCGGCACTGACAGTGACGATCGTGTCAGTGATGTACCTGCTGTTACGCGACGCCTCAAACAACGGACTCTGACCGACGCAAAAGTGAGATCGCCGTCAACATTAACGAGGCGAGTAATACCACCTGGTACTGACATTGATAACAATGCACCTTTAGTGGGAACCGACGAACTGGATAAAACCATCACCGTTCCAAATAGTCCGAATGTCCTGAGGGATGAAAAATGGACTACGGTACGTAGGAAACGAAACGAAAAGAAAAAAGCTATAGGCAGTACACAAGTAGTTAGTAACTCACTGATGGACTCTCATTGTGAGTCACATACTGCACTACCAAAATCTGATGGTAAGAGTGAAACCCATCCTGGCGTGACTGTGAAGGAAATAAAAAACAGCTAAAAATAATGACTGTTTACTTGATAAGTCCTTGGTGGACTCTCAGACCAATCCGTCAAAGCTCCAAAGTAAAGCTTCGTCTAACACTGTTGTGATCCACTCACAGGACTTTGTTACAATAAAAGCTAATCGTAAGATACCAGCAGTTAATAAACAGGATCTATTGTCACAGAAACTTGGCTCACCGTAGATATAGATTGTTCTCCCATCATTGCAGGTTACATCTGTATTAGAAGTGATGGTGAGGAGGCATAATATTATACGTTAGGGATCACTTTCGTATACAATCAATCATATCGGAGGCGCATACTAGTGGTAAATGTGAGGTTGCATGTTGTAAGATTAAATCTAGAAATGGGTTGGTGACTATAGGGGGAATATACCGTAGTCCGTATTGTCTTGCTGACGACTTTATCCTAAGACACATCTGTTCTTGGAGTATGGCAGAATGTTGTCCATCACTGGAGACTTCAACGCACCGTATATCAACTGAATAGAGCTTATAGCTCCAGGTGGGGGTTTCGATAACGAGCTTTTATCAACTATTATTCAGTGTGCACTTGTACAATGTATCACAAAACCGACACACATTGATTTTAATCATGATCCGTCACTGCCAGACCTCGCCCTCACTCACCACTGTGAGGATGTCTTTGATATTCAGCACCTTCCCCCACTAGTGAATACTGATCACGTTGTACCTCACTTTAAGTTTAGGACACATGGTATACAATTCGTATCTCCCCCACCCCGTCCCAATATCTGACGAGCAGATATTCCGGAAATCGGAAACTGTGCTATCTCGACTGATTGGTCGGTCGACGCGGATGGATTGGTCGAAGGTGAATGGAATAAGTGTAAGGTTACATTCAAGTCCGTAACGTCGCCGTTTATCCCATGGTCAGCACGTAAGCTATGACACTGCCCTCCATGGACTAATAAGGAAACTCGGAAGCTGTTGAAGCGTAGGAAACATTTCTTGGACTTATTCCTGTCGACAGGACACGCATCATTCAAGTATGAATACCAAACAACTCGGAATATATGTAAAAAGACCATAGCCAAATCCAGTACTACTTACGAACGACAGTTGGCATATGATAACCGTACTTGTCCGAAACGATTCTTTTAGTATGTTAAACAGCAAACAAAAGATAGTGATGGTGTTCCCTCATTGTTGTTACACGAAAACTCAGATTTACTGGCTGAATCAGATCGGGCAAAAGCTGAGACTTTTTCAAAGTATTTTAGCGAAGTCTTCACTACGTTTATTGTAACAAATACTTGTCCCACTCACACTGAGATACCAACCATGGAATCTGTAAAGGTGACTGAGGAAACTGTCCTTCCGTTGATAATAACCTCAAACCTGGTAAGACACCGGGCCCTGATGGGTTACATCCACGGTTGCTGTCATATCTTACGGACATCATTTCAAAACCGCTCGCGATACTCTGCAACATGTCCCTCTCACTCACTCAACTCCCTAGGGATTGGAAGGACGCTATAGTCAGTCCTATATTTAAGGACGGCCAGAGACATATAGTATCTAACTACCTGCCTGTTAGTCTAACTAGCATAATCGTTAAGTTACTTGAAAAGTTAGTTCGGGTTAGGTTGCTAAGCCACATAGATTTACACAATCTGTTAGCTCCTGAGCAACACGGATTTCGTAACAAGCGTTCATGCTTGACTAATTTGCTTATTGCGAGGGAGGATTGGACAGCAGCCCTAGACAAAGGTCTGTCGGTCGACGTGATATTCCTCTTCCTTCTCTACATTAACAAGTTACCGCTGTTACTTAGGTCGTCGACATTATTGTTTGCGGATGACGTGAAAATCTGGAGAACAATGAAAAGTGAGGCTGATCATCTGGATCTTCAAGCCGACTTAGAGGATTTAGTTGGATGGGCTCGAGAGTGGGGCTTGGAAATCAATGCTAGGAAGAGTGTACTAATGCACTTCGGTCACGGTAATAGTTACCGTTACACTATTGAGGATAAACCTCTTCCATGCGTTCAAGAGCATAAAGACTTAGGAGTGGTATTAAGTCATGACTTAAAAACAACTACGCATGCAGCGCAGCCGCTGTCAAAGGTTTTCGTGCATTATGGTCACTTCGCCGAGCGTTCAAATCTTTTGACGAGGAAACGTTTCGAATTTTATATCCCACCTATGTAAGACCACACTTAGAGTACTGTATCGAAGCAGCTAGCCCGTGTCTGGTAAAGGATACTAACCCCCTTGAGCGTGTCCAGCGTGTGGGAACGAAATTAAAGAAGGATCTTTCTAGACTCCCTTACGATGAGCGTTTAAAACGCTTAAATCTTTTCTCCTTGTCGTATCGTAGGGCGCGAGGTGACCTCATACTGGCATTTCGGATCTTTAATTGTGATTTGGGTGTTAATACGTCTTATCTCTTTGTTCTCTCTAGCACTAAAAATCTCCGTGGTCACAGCAAGAAGGTTCACAAACCGCGATCTAATAAACTTAAAGTGGGGTCCCTTTTTTCTCGAGTAGTCAATGACTGGGACGCCTTACTCGAACAAATGGTATCAGCCTCATCACTGAATATTTTCAAGGAGAAGCTGGACCTTCACTAGAAGGCAATCTGTCATTATTAACACAGGTTCACCAACCTACTATCCTTATTACTGAAGACTGGAGACTTACAGAGCTATTGATTCTGGGGATTTATTCGCCACTACACTTACTTCTTTTCTTTAAGTAGTGAAGAGGAAAACTGTTGTTGCTATTCCTTAATCGTTCGATTTATTGACTAGTATTTTATTTTTGTACTTCTGGTTGGTAAATTTTGCCTATTGAAAAGATCGAGGTTGAAAAAGAGGACATTTCATAATTGAACGTTACAGTCTCCGGCTGAATTCTGTAATGAGTGGTGTTCCTTGATGTCATCGGCGAAAGCGTCTGTTTCGCAATGTAACGTCACCAGTATTCCCACGATTTGTCTGGATAACAATCTGGAGTTGGGCGATGGCTGTGATAGTGGTTTAGGTGGGAAATCAGAGGATGAATTTTACGTTACAGAAGAACAAGCGTTTGGTATTAATGTAAGAAATGATCTAAATTTACTGTTGAATGTACAGGAGCTATATTATTTTTCACGGCTCTCATGTATCAACAGTCATAAGAAGTTCTTGATTGCAATAGTGCTGCTTTCGCAATGCGATGAAGGCTACCGTTGTGCTGCACAACAGTGGTTAAATAATACTATAATAGAGTCGAAAGAAGATCTTGATCAAGTGTTCATCAATGTCAACGACTCGGGTAAGTCATGGCAATGTGTTAAGTGAGGTTTTACTCAGGTTGGTTATGTATTTTTCTTCGGATTCATATTTTATTTTGGTAGTTAATATTTGAATACTTAGTTCGAAAGTCATGTAGTTTTGTCCTCAGGTACCTCTTTCTGTATATACAGTCCGAATTCACTTAGTATATTCACTGTCATAATGGCTACTTAGTATAAACTTTAGTCCATTTGTGTCCTAATCTAGCTGTAAATTTAAGTAACAAACTTCATTTTGTATCATAGTACGTACTTTATGATATCACTTCGTAGTTCTTGATAAACACCTTCGTTGTATGGTTGTCTCAAGCTTGCGTACGTACGGACATATGTTAACACACTTCTTAATTGTGCCGTTCTAGTATTCATTAGTTAGAATAGTTTAGTGGCCATAAATCTGACTCCAATTAAATAGTGTGAATGATTACTGTCAAAATATACATTGTGACTATTTTTGTATATTATTACCGGCTCAATCCGCGTTAGTGTATAGAGGAATTAAATAAGTTAAATGCGAGAACGGGTTTCTGAATACATATATTTCGGACACTCATTAATCTGGACAGGCAATCGGAGGAACAAAGTGAAGAGTACAGAGCGAAGCGAAATGACACGCAGTAGAGAAGGCAAATGAGCTAACTCTATTCAATCAAGCATTAATAAATATTTATAGTCAGGTAAAAATAAGTTACAGACATGTGATGAGTAAGGTAAGAAATGCACACACATACGCTTACATAAAAGCAGTCAGGGTTGACAAGCGAATGATTAACAGGGTCATAATGTGGCTCAAGAAAAATGGATAAATTGGCTTGTCTAGAAGCTACGATAAGTTATGTGGGCTTAACATAGTAACCGACACTACAATAGGTCTATCGACTTATATAAATTTCTGCAATTTTTAACACTATAGATGTCTAGTCTCGCTTTAAATGTATTGACATAATGTGCTGATGTTAAGTGTTGTGGTAGAGAATCCCAGTAATTCACTACTCGAAGAGAGAAACAGAACTCCAAATGTAAACAATTCGATTTCTGTTCTTGCCCTGACAAACACCACTTGAGGTAATCAATTCTGATGACAGTTCGCCATAAGCTCTCACTCTACCAGTTGTGTTCGAGTAGAGAGCCTTTATAAGGTTAATGTACTTCTTTGGTACTCCTTTCAGTGACAAACACTGCCATAGAACCTCACGATCAACAGAGTCGAATGCCGCCTTAAGGTCGAGAAATACTACCATTGTGGGGCGTCTGAATGTGTGTCTGTGTTCTAGAACCTGACGTAGTGTGAATATCTGATCTATACAACCACGTCCAGGTCGAAAACCGGCCTGGTTTTCTCTAATCTGCTCTTCACGAGCTTTGATTAGGCGTCGAAGTATTATTGAAGCTAATATTTTAGACACTATATTAGTCAAACTGATTCCTCTGTGATTGTCACAAGAGGACTTTTGTCCTTTCTTATAAACTGGCACAATCAGTGATTGAGACCAGTCAGATGGGATTACGTCCAGTTCCCAAATTCTACCTAAGACCTCAGTTAATCTCATTGCTAATACTGGACCACCATCCTTAAAAATCTCAGGAGTAAACCTGTCAGGGCCTGCTGCTCTCCCTCGTTTCAGATTTCCTATGGCTTTTTCAACTTCGTAAAGGGACGGAGGACCTACATTAACTTGCCATTCAGGTTGACTGGAGATCGTGGGAAACCGAAGTGTGGCTGAAGGCCAGTTGAACTGATCCCTAAAGTGTTCTGCCCATCGATCCAATCTCCTGGATTGAGAATGAATAATATGTCCATCTTTCTCTGAGATTGTTTCGCTAACGGTCGGGTTCCTAATTCCGGTTTCCTTAACGAGTCTGAACAATTGTCTGCTATTACCTATTGCCGCTGCCTTTTCCATCTCTCTTGCTTTCGCTACCCACCACTGTTCGCGATCATTGCGTAGACTTCTTGTCAGCTTGCGCTTAAGCTGACTCCGCTCTTCATTATGTTCAGAGCCAGGTGGAATGAGTTTCCGAGCATCTATCAGTGCGATAGATGCTGCTGAGATCCAGTGTTGCTCCCTAACCTTCTGGTTTACCTTACTAGCAGATATCACTGCTGTTTCCACAGCTTTTCGGATATCATTCCATGCTGCATCGGGGTGGGCATCACATACATGGCTGCCTAACTGTTTTCCTAGTTGTTCCTGAAATATACTCTTAGCTTGACTATCATTAAGTAGGCCCTAAGAGGTTTCCTTGCAGCGTCTTTCCTACGTCCAGTAAGACGCAAGCAAATACGCGCTCGCACTAGAGCATGATCTGAATCTAGGCATGTGCTCCAGAATGAGCGACAGTCTTCTATCGAGCCCCTCCATCGGTGGCTGATAGCGATGTGATCTATTTGGGTCCAACGTTGGGACGAATTAGGGGGTCGCCATGTTAAAAGATGTTTTTCCTTATGCTTAAAGTTAGTATTTGCAAGGAACAGGCGGTTATCTGAGCATAGCTGCAACAGACGGTCGCCATTATCTGTTCTTTGAGCCACGACACCATAAGATCCACCTAGGTGTCTTTCCTATCGCTTAGTTTACCTACTTGAGCATTAAAGTCACCGGCCACTATTACTACATCCGAGCGCCTAGCTTTTCGGAGAAGGTCCGAAAGCTTTCTGTAAAACTCATCTTTTACATCATCTGAGCTGCAGTCAGTGGGAGAATAGGCAGAGACGACGAAGAGGCAACGACGAGTGTCCCTATCTTTCCGGATTCTTACTGTTCCGTTCAGTCGGACAGCGCACAAACGACTGTCTACTGGGATCCACTCTAAGAGAGCTAGTTCTGCCCTAGGACTCAATGCTATACCTACGCCGGCGAGGCCACGGGAAGCAGAATCAGGGCTTCCAGATACACGAAGCGTAAATCGAGTCGGTTCTTTATTTTGGCATGGTGAGGTCAAATGAATGACGCTACTCGGATCCTGTATGCGCGTTTCGGAGACGCAGCACACATCGATGGCGCGAGATTCTAAAGTTTTAGCTAAGGAAGCCTGCTGTCCTATTTGGCAAAGTGTTCGTACGTTAAAAGCTCCTACGTGTAGTTTAGAGCGTGGTTTCAGGAGACCAGGAATGGCGTTCCACGTACTCGAATCGTTTGCCCTAGCGGTGCGAGGTGATAAAGAGACGTGAGGAGGGTTAGTCATGGAGATAAGAGAGGTATTAGGAGGTGTAGGAAGGATTTGAATGTGACCACCTTGGTCTCTTGTGCTGTTACGGGTATGAGGGCTGATGTCACTTCCCGGCTGCCCACACCGTGGAAGGGTATTTCTTGAGGAACCTGAAAAGGAAATTGGATTAGTGTTGGTCTTGACGACCTGGGAGCGTGACCGCAGAGCCCAAGGGACAACTGCTTGAGGCCGGTCGCGCACGGCCTTTTTGTGGAAGGTTTTTGACGTGTTAGCTCCGTTCTTCAAAGGGCCTTACCGCCGGAGACGGAAATCCGTGAGGTAAGGTGAGGTGTGACATTTTTAGGGTCGACCTTTTCTAACCCCACCCCTCCTTGTGGGAAGGCAGCATCGCTGTCATGCTGGTTGTCCGAGGGAAACACCTTACTGCTGTCACACTCTACAGTCAGCAGTACGACTTCGCCCTCAGACCTTGAGTTGCTGCTTTTAGTCTTACCGTTCCCAATCGACCTGCCTGGCATGGTAGAACCTACAGGAACATATGTTCCAGCCAATATAGCTCGGTTGGGTCATCACGATAGGCAAGCTCGACCTTCGCGTCAAGGTAGCAGCTTCAGTCGGGAAGGATAGGGATACACGTCGTTGCGTTTTCGTCATTTCTGCCTACGCTCCCACTGACTGCAGCCTGGATGCAATAAAAGATGACTTTAACAAAAAGCTTTCTGAACTTCTTCATAAAATTAAGCGCTCAGATATAATACTCGTAGCAGGTGAATTTAATGTTCAAGTAGGTAGCTTAAAGCAAACAGAAAGACAGTTAGGTGGATATTTTAGCATTCCGGCTCAGCGAACAGATAATGGTGATCGTCTTCTGCGACTGTGCTTAGACAGTCATATATTTTTTTAGCAAGCAATAATTTTAGGCGTAGGCACAGATATCGTCTAACATGGTGACCCCCTGCACCAACCAACGATGGACTCTAATAGACCGTATTGCCATCAGTCAACGTTGGAGAGGCTCGATGGTAGACTGCTGCTCGTTCTGGAATACATGTTTAAACTTAGACCGACGAATATATGTGCCTGATCCTACGGTGTAGCCGACTAACTGACTGAAAAAGTTATCAACCAGACGGATAGTGTTTGGGACTTCTTTCTTCCTATTGTTTGTCACGCACGGTCGTCTATTTCCGGTCACTCAGATCAGCCACGTCGGGACCATTTAGAACTGTGACAGTTTTATCCGTGTCTTCGAGTACCACTTTAGAATCACGACCTCCAATATTCAGTTACATTTCACTGTTTGTTTTTTCACGGAAGATTTTCCTTTTCTATAATTCGCAGTCAAGTGTTTGACTCGAACAGCAAATATACAAAGCCAATGAGAGTTAAGCTTCGAGAATCTATTGTATGCGGTTGGACTTAAACTGATACACATCTCGTGGAACCGGTTTTACACAATACATTGCATTCCTTTCTCCACAGGTAAGAAACAATTTGGCTGTCCTTGTTTATAAGTGCAGCGACCATTGTAAACGGATTGCAAGAGTGAAACATTCAATGAAAATACACAATGTAATCAATAGTGTGAGGATAAGTTAAAAATGAGTACTACAAAACGGATTTGAATAAGATTTCCAACGTTAACCGGAATAATTCATGTTAAATCAGACCAAGTATTCTTTTGATGCAATAAACACACAAAGCATAGTCAATTCACGATGAGTACGAAATCATTACCCCTTTTTAAAAAGCATTGTCATTATTGGTGACTAATAAAGAATTTTTTTCCCTTTTGGATATCTGTTAAATTCATACTCATGATCCTTTAATAAGGTCTCAACAATATTGTCATATGTAGTTAACTTCCAAAATATGGTGTTTTACTGCTGTCACTTGTCCTGTTGTATCTTCTCTTTTTATTGAACTAATGAATTTTCTCCGAATCAATAAACGTTCTAACACAATTAATTTGTGTGATCATTTGATCAAAATTATCTGCATATTACAAAATGTGTTACACTTTCTCCTCCAGACCACCTAAAGAAACTTCGCGCTACATCGGCTTCAACGAATGAACTACTAGACATTTTGAGAAACCTTACATCTTTATCGGGTCTACAATACAATAATGAAGCCTATCGATTTGTTGGTCATGATTCTGCGCCAGTTAAGCCGGAAATGGATATATTTAATTCCAATACCCGTACTAAGAATATGTTCGGCGATTCACTTCCAGACGCTGATGTGATTTCAAATAATTTTCAGTCCATTAAAAGACAGTACCTAGAACTGGTCAGTAATAAATTTGTATCTTCACTTGCTACTGACTGTGATTCAATAATTAAAGGAGTTGATAGTAATCATGTTCCTTTGCGTGAAGCGGCAGTACAGACGTCGATTGGTCAACTTTTTATCGCAACAATCCTTCACACATCCTTTAACGAAGATGACCGCAAATGGTTACTGTCATCTATTCGAAACAAATACAAGGGATTATCTAAAGAAACCAGTACATTAGTAAAACAGGGTCCTACTGATGATGGGCTTTGTTCAAAATTGTTTGACTGTCTGATCGATCTTGGTTTGGATCTTTCCTGTGCTTTACAACGTATAACATCAGGTTAGATTCTTGTGCCTTCACATATTTTCCTGTATTATATATAATTTCACTTTCCTGTTACTCACTGTTTGAAATGGTAATGTTTCTCAAACGGAAACCGAATAAGTATGAGCTATTTGCGTGTCCTCTTCTAGATTTAGTCATTGAGGCCACTTTGGTTCCAAATTCTAAATAATCTAATTATATCAGATACAGTATATTGTTCGACTCTGATAATGGCATGTGAATTACAATAACTATAAAAGAGTTATGACCCATGGTCATTCAATATGATTTTCAATAAGTTATTTCTAGAAGAGCCTAATTTCATCTAGGAGTCCTAGTTTAAGTATGGTTATAAAACTTCACATGAAGTAAATTATGTACTCTACATATTCCGAATCATGATATTTCTTAACATTAATGGTGATTGTGAGCTCTTGGGTTGATTACTTTCAATCCGTCGACTGTAGGACAGTTGGAGTTTTAAGTTTTTTGTAGTGTGCAAAATCAGTCCGTATCGGTGCTGAACCCATTTCAAAACTCTTAGAAAATAAAAATTAATATTATCATGCCTGGTTGTAATATTTTTTCAATCTTATGTAAAAGTTTTTTGGGACGTTTTGTGTCATATATGATGCATTATTCGGGCTGGTGTACTTAGCTTTCAATAGATTTACTACTTATTCTCAAGAGGGTTATTTGAACCTGTAGTGCACGCAGTGCATACTTCAAAATTGCGTGCTACTTCACCAGATAAATGCGAAATAGTCAATGTGAAAAGACATGGGAGGATTGCTTACATGTAAGTGTCTTTGGTGGACCACCATCTGTAGTGCAGCCATCGAGTAGTGAATACTTTTATTAGAATGCCAGGTGAAATTGGATGATGGGAGAAGTATCGTCTTGTCATAATGTAAAGAGTAGTTGTCGTAGGTTGTTTTCTATTGGTACATCAAAACTCCCTTAATGTTTTCATAGAAATCATTCTAATAAGCAACCCGAGTTGTCGCATATCAGAACTCAAAACTAATAGTGGTAACGGTATTACTGTCATTCTCGTTTTTATTCTGCTACCCTAGTTACACGAACATAAAAGTCACTTATTTAAGATGAGTTTTGTCCACTGTAGGAGAGATTTTCTTGTTTTGCGACCGAAATCTAGCTTTATATTAACTGTCTTGATAAATTAAATATATTTTCGAACGTTTTTAGTGATAATTTTTTCAGGTTAACAAGTTAAGCGTTGATGAGGTCACCACGTCGGGTGCTAAAACTTCTTGATACGATAGACAATCAAACTCCAATCGATAGGAGAGTGAACGACTTCCAATCGCTAACAACATCTTTTTACGTTCATTTCGTATTACTTTTTCGTACATAAGTATATTATCTCATTGCATCGAAAAACCTGTTCTCCTGCCAAGAAAACGTCTATACAAGCTTGAATTTTTCAGTTTAGTTAGCGGACTGGGAAGAGGATGGAAACGGTCTCATTCAGTGTCGGAGTTGCAAATTATTCACTTATTACAAAAACATTGGTTTTTGTCAACGTGCGTCACTTGTCACATAGTCGAGATATCCGTCTTTCAGCGAAAGGGTGAGTTTACTGCGCAGCAGTTGGCACCGTCCTACATTATGGATGTGAAATATGTTCATTCAGAATAGAGGGTATTCATGAGCTTCTGGTATTGGGTCATAGGTGTTTACCAAGTATTGCTCTTGTATTTCGGGACCATGGAGTAAGCTACGTTTGGGTTAGGGATAAACTACTAGATACAGGTGGGAAATCGATTTATGAGGTGGTAAATCATCCACTGAGATAGTTGGAACATATTCTACGTATCCCCAACCAGCGCCTACCTTGGTGGGTGATATTTTCTGGTGTAGGAGTACACTGGAAGAAAGGTGGGGGCGGCCAAATCAAACACATGGCATTAGTCCAAAAAGTTAGTAACCATTGGACTGAACTATGTTAAAAGATGTAGACTACTTGGTTGGGGTCTACATGATTATCTTAACCAACAGTTAGGGACTTTGAATGGCATGGATCAAAATCGTTTGTAATGGCACAAATTCACTCATTAATTGTCTTCTCACAAACTCTGAGCTTCTGAATTCCTCATAACGTCTTTGTATTTTCATTCCACTAAATTATATTTTCTGGGATCGTATCTCCGATGCCTGATCTTTCCTATTACCACTGATACTGTTAATATCTCTACTATTCTGGGACTCGAGCTGACGATTTCATCGCGGTGTTAGTTAGGGTATGGCATTTTGAACCAATGTACATTCGTTTAGGTCCTACGTTGTGACTGACTGACTGCAGAAACATATCACTTTTATTATCAAATATTGTAGCTTCAAGAACAAACATACCTATAATCCTTATTCTTACACAAAAATTTTCTATATTGTCCAACTCATTGTTGTTCGCTCGACATAGTTCTGCTTTAATCAGGCTGAAATAATCAGTCAATGACAAGTTATTTTGTCAGCATTATTATCAATCTAATGGAATATTCGCATTCACGATCATTTCTTTATTGTCTTAATAATTCATTCTTCACTTTTACCTCAATTTTTCAGATTCGTCATCACATTCATTGACTTCTTCCGGGTTCTTATCAGGTTGTGGTGGTTCAGATAGTCAATACGATCTGCTCATGGAGGCTTCTAATTCTGGATCACACTCAGGCAATCATAACAATGGTATGAACACTACAAAAGCAAATTATGGTGCACTATTAACCGTTCCGAATGCTGAAGTTAAATCTGGTTTATCAAACAATTTTTATAGCAATCATCCCTACTGCCCTTATCCACTAAGTACATCATCTCACTTTTCATATAGAAGATTATCTGACATTCCTAGGGTATCTAACTACCATTCTTTACACTCTTCGCAATACCATACTCAAATATCGTCAAATAATAATGACCAAGAAAATAAAACGTCGGAAATTGCCGATCTAGGTACAAATCAGAGCTTTTTTACAACCAAGGATTTTAATGATTTGACAACAGTTAGTTCATCTAGCCTTCTCACGTCCATTCGAAATTCAATCGCTGATACAAATTGCGGCAAGACTAATGTATCTTCAAATGTTATTCACCAACAAAGGGTATCCACTTGCACACTAAGTGATTCAAGCTCAATCTCATCCAGTAATACAGACCTTGGTGTAAGTTATTGAAATGTGATTTCATTTTTAAAGCAAAAAGGTTTATAAGAAATCTGGTACTAATTTTATTGTCAATAACTTATTTTACCAAGATAATTCGCTCGTATAATAGAATAAAAACTGGTAAACGGTAATACATAAGAATCAATCCTAAATACTAGCTGATATGATTTTTAGAAAAATACTGTTGTTAGGTTTATTTTTGCTAAGACAATTGTATTACTGGAGGGGGGGAGGGAGATGGTATGCTCTTTTGTGTCGGTTTCGGATTTATATCATATATTAAATGTTATAGACATTAATTTAAATATTTTGTTTATTTTTTTAATAATAATTTTTAGGTTTGTATTCCTCACTCACCTACATCAATATTTTTGACTTCCACATCACCGGAACTTGTAAAAAGTCGTGAGAATATCGTTACATATACTAGCGATTCTTCTCTTCAGTTTCCTACAGAAGCCAATGGTCAAACTGTCTCTGATAATCGTGAATCCCTGTCAAGTGAACGTTCCGATTTCGTGAATAATCATCATCCATCATCACAAACCCATCTTTGTCAACAACTACATGATCATTTTGCGCCGAATTTCCCTGAAGTCCAAGATAAACCATCTCATTCTATAATTCCAAGGAATTCGAATAAGTTAATAAATTCTACTGACATGGAACGTAATACATATTGTGTCACCGATGAGAATAATTTCTTAAATCCATCCTCTGGAATGACAGGTATATGATTTGTACCTTGTATATGTTTTTGAAGTAGTATATACATATGAAATAAGGTACTACCTTGCATATACTTGTTTCCTGATCAAATCAATATATCACTAACATCACAGATAAGTATCAGTGGAGCAGATCTCCAGTTGTAAGAACGCAACAATTAACATCAAGTGCATTAATAAGGTTTTATCGGACGTGTTATTCCTCAGATATCATATTTTAGAATCACTGGTAAATCAGATAACTGAAAAACCTAGGAAAATTCTATCGTTTAATATACATGTTAGACATGTAACGGGAACATAAATTCTTAAATGATATAATATAGCTGTCATGATTTTCAGTATCTTCATGATTTTGATTACCTGGCTGAAAAGGTTTCATATAATTATAACATTAATAATGAAAATAATCATGAGAAATAAACCGATTATGATAATCTTTACATAAACCTAAAATTCAAGCAAATAATATTCATTTTTAGCTGAATCTATAATAACAGTGATGCAATTAACGTTATATATGTATATATATCCATTTATAAACTTCCATATAGGTTGTTAGTTATTCCAATAATTTACTTCTCATAAAAATAAAGCCATTAATAATAATAATGTTCAATCGAAATAAGAGAATTTGATTCAGCCAGGAGATTTTGCCTAGTTTTCTGAATTAAGTAGTTATACACTATGCATATTTCCTTGTAATACTAACGTAATCATCTCATTATTGTGCTGATTTTTATCGAATACTGACTGTTTAATATAACAGACTAAAAAACTTCAATGTGATATTCTTATTAACTGTAAAAATAACAAATTCAGGTTTCATTCTTCAATCTACTTTTAAACTGATTTATGAGATAATTCCAAATCATTCATTTTGTTGATGATTATTTTAAACTCTAATGGTATATTATTTTGTATTTATGAATATTTTGTTCATTGAATCGATCCATCATAGCTAATGCGAATCTTGAAAAATTTGTTATATTAGTTGTTTAATTTTATTAGTTATCCCAGTCACTTCTATAAAATACTCCATTAGTAATGACGTAAATATAGATTGTACAAATTAAATTATTTTTCATTGTAGGGAAATAGTTTTGTTAAAATTTGATTAGACCTTGGTCTAGTTTTGCTTAACATGTCCTTTTGAGCACATTTGACCCATTTTCACCATAATTTCAATTTACAATAATCTTTGTTACATTTTTGAACACTTTTAAACAATTTGGCATATCAATCAACATCTTAATGAACTCTATTGATTACGTCATGTGTCACATATCCTTCAGGTTACTTCGTGTACTGTATTACATTTCGAAGCCATCGTAATTACTAGTTATATGATGTAATTGTTATTATTTTTTTTGCTGTTTTTTACTCTTCAATCTAAAAAAACAGTATTCTACTCATTTTACTATTTATCTTTAAGCTGTCCCATTCTGGCTAAAAAGCTTACGACTGCATAAATATGCCAGTCTATTCCAACATTTATCATATGAGAAGATGATGAATATCACTGATGACTGGTTGAAGGAGCAAGTAAGTTTCATTAGTTTTTTTAGTAGCATTTCTACTTTCATATAGAACCGCGCGTTGTATTTTTACTTGGGAAAGTTATATTGTTGGATAATTTAAACATCATAGTGAAAATTAATATTTTGTCAGTTTTAAAAAATTGTTCCATTGCATGTTTTGTTTAAAATGTATGATGACTAAATTAAAAGGTATTATCTTAACTCAAATTAAAAATTAAAACGGAAACTAATCAAAGGATAGGTACCGAATTTCGATTGTAATAAGTTAGTGGCTAAAGGATACCCCTATGATCAGTGACATTTTCCGGTTCTTCACGACTGTGGTTGAAGTCCTAGAGATAGTCTCACTCAGTTTCTTACGACATTATCAAACATGGCTTAAGATATAGTCCTATGGAGGTCCTGCAATAGTTTTTTTAGATTCTTCACAAGTAGTCACTTAGCTGGAGGAATATTTTCTACTTGTTCTTTTTAAAAATTGATTTGTTTCTATTACAATAATCTATTCTCGTCTATATAATTCCATTCAGTCATTTATTTATTTATTTGATTATGTTCACCCTCTCCCTCCTCTGTGTCTTCACAATATTTCCTCATTTCTGTGGATCATATTTATTTTGGTGCCTATTTAAATATAGTGAATGAATAGAGTGAAAGAGAAAATATATCACTATGTAACGCGTATGTATGTACGTACAAGGATTTTGCATAAATCATTCAATTCGCTTCTATAAACAGTCATTCAAGATGCTTGAGAAACAAGTTCAATGTAAACTTATCTTCACAGCCCCATTATTTGGATTTTCACATCCCGTTTTAGGGTTTGTAGTCACATAAATACTTAGGCTACAAGTTTATGTGGACTTTTGTTTTGCTTCGATGTGTTAATTGTTTTCAGACATCATGGTGTTCCTGACCGTCTGTTGTTTTCGTTCCACTAATGCCTCTACTATAGATGTATACTTTGGTATAATAATAAACAATTATGGATAGTTCGTGACATACCCTCTTTATCTATTACTGTTAATGCCACATATCTGTGCTTCGTGAATCCCCTGACTTTTTCATTGTACTGTTTTTTAATTTTTATTTCAACACATAAATATTGGTACAAGAGGGCACCAAATATACATGCGCCACACCATATTTGTGTGTGTGGGCAATGATACTGCCCGGGTGCCCAAACCGAAGCAGGTGGTTTTCTTAGGGGGCCACACACCCCGAGCCTTTGGCCTAAAGGTCTAACCCACAAGGCAGTGGAGCATCGTGAGGAGATCCAGTCCCATGGTAGCCGGTGGCCAACGATTGGTTCATACGCCATTTGTTCCCCCAGGATACTGGAGCCCATGTGCAACATTGATTTGGTTTGGGGTCCGGTTAAAGCGCCGGACATTCGCTTTTCGTCCTCTCATTTTCGCAAACAACACCCTGTCACGAAAAGGCAGTGAGTAGGACTTCCCTGGCAGAGGCTGTATACGCGTGGCCGTGTGAGAGCATTTCGAGAGGGGAGGCGGGCCCACCCCACTCTTGGCCATACCAGGGCATTTGGGGGCGTTGTACTGTATGAGAAAGTAAGTGGACAGATGGGATTGATGTCTTCTTGATAAAAACAAGTCAGTAAAAAGTTGTAATACTAATTTCTATTCTCTGACAAAACATTTTTTTTGTAAAAACCATGATAAGCAAATATTTTCAATAAGATTTCAAGCATTATTGACGTTGCCAGGTGTACTGTTAACTCAATCCAAAACTATTTGACAGTTCAAAGTCAGTTCTAAGTGTTATTGTAATCATTACTCAAACTTATGTCTTTTCTATCCAATTTGTTTCTCATATATATTTTTACAAAATATTTACGTGCTCTGCTTACATTTATTATTATTATTATTATTATTATTATTATTATTATTATTATTATTATTTCTTTGTAGAATGTAACACAAGGAGCAAGAAATAAGATTCTATTAAGTATTGAGAAATTAAAGCACAGAAAATCTACTTTATGTTTAATAGAAAAACGTCTTTCTGATGTAGGATCGACAGATCAACTAACACAAACCATGTTACATTCATGTTTAACTGAAATTAAACATATTCTATTCACACCAATTAAACCGTGTCACGAAACAATCAAATCACATTCTTTGCATTTAAATCAATTTAATTGTTGCTCGTGCTCTTGTCCACCGACTGCATCTTCATCTTCTATCTGTTCTTCAATTCCTTCTCGTGTTTCAATGAATTCAGATACATCAACGACAAAAAGTGCCACCACAATAACTGATTCTACTTGTCCAATAACTGTTTCACCTCCAATAGTCAGTATTAACACTGCTGTTTATTATACAAGAAATGCACTTGTTGGAAATAATTATAATGACAATAATAATGACTGTGATAACTGCAGTAGTATAAATTCTATGAATAAAAAAACAAATGATCCTAATATCTCTAATTATTACTGCTTTTGTCATACTAACGCTTTGTATGCTGAAAATAAATGTTATCTTAATGTAAAACAATCACAGTCTACTATGATGAGTGATATTAACCAAGTATTTAATGATAATGATAAGTGTTGGTCTCCTTCTATAACTAATATACTTCCAAATGTTTCTTATGAGATTGACGATGATGGTAAAAAATGGCAAATTACACAGTTCAACACTATCCTCAAATTTCAACAATGAATTGATTAGATCGAATCAAAATGAATGTGGTTACACTAGTGACGAATGTGTTGAACAGAAAAAAATTGACGATGTTGACAACATGGATAATGATAATATACCTGGACATATTATTGCATGTCTTACAAAAGGTTGTTACTGTTTTTTTTGTCGCTTCATTTCCATAATAGTAGTTTAAATGTGTTAGCGTTTTTATGGCAAGGTTATCTACGGGCTGGGTTTGCCCAACCCTCCTCCTTTACTCGGGCTTTGGACCGGCACTAACCCTAGAAGAGCTGCAGGCTACACACCAAAAAATACAGGTGAAGACAACCAGTGTAGTAACAGCCTTTGCAGCAGTAAGCCTCAACATACATAAGGGAAAAATCAACATCCTGAAATACAACTCAGAGAACACTAACCCAATCACACTCGATAGAGAAAATATGAAAACTTCCACATACCATGGACAGCATCACCGATGAACAAGGAAGATCTGATGGAAATGTGAAGTGAAGGATTGGCAAAACAAGGATGGCATTCCTACAACTGGAGAACATCTACGACTCAAAACAACTGTCTGTTGACCAACATCAAAGTCTGAATTTTCGATGTAAACATCAAGACGGTCCCATTGTACGGAGCTGAATCTTGGGGAACTACTACAACCATCATCAAAATGGTACAGGTATCTATGAACAATTGTCTATGCAAGGTACTTAGTGTTCATTGGCCGGGTACCATCAGCAACGGCATAATATAGCAGATAACGGATCAGCTTCCAGTTGAAGTGGAAGGTAAGGAAAGACTTTGGAGGTGGATAGGACATACATTACCGAAATTATCAGACTGCATTATGAGGCAGGCACTAACTTGGAGTCCTGAAAGCAAAAGGAAAAGTAGAAGACCAAAGAACATTACGTCTGCAATTGGAGGGTGATATCAAAAGAATGAATAGTAACTGGAACGGATTGTCCAGGTTAGAGTTGGATGGACAATCCTTGTGGACACTCTTTGCTCCGCCTTGAGGAGTAACAGGTGTAGGTTTAAATGTGTAGTCTTCATAAATGAATATATCACTTTTTGATTTTATTCTTACTTATTCAAACGTTTGTACAACGATGGCTTGATGGTTAAAAGACTTAGGTTTTTGGGTGTTAAAATTGCATGTTTAAATTTTTCTTCATCGAGTTCAATTTAGACAGACGAGTAGGTATCAGTCTTTTGTCATACAAAAAGTGTGGTTCAAATCCAAATGCAGTTATTTCCACTGAATTGTTAAAATTACATTTGGATAGCTATGATAAATGTCTGAATGTGGCTCAGTATTTAGGGCTTAGTACTTTCAGCTACTAAAAAGAATGTTAAAAACCCTACTCCACAAATACATTTATAATTATGATACTTTATTTTGCTGAGAGATTACTGTTGGGCATGTTGTTCAGTAGTATGCACTTAGTTTCTTCACTCTCTCCTAGTGATAATTGCATAAAAATGCTTAATTAATTTTTAACCTTGTTTACATTTAACCAATCGTATGTTTTTATATCTTATGAAAAAGAAATGTCACGCTTTCGGAAGTACCAACCAAGGATCATTTATTACTACAATTAAATACTTAACTTGTGAACTCGTAATTCATTACACGATTAACGTTTTATAAAATGATTATATTGATTTCCATATTTCATTCGTTAAGTGATAGTAAATTTCCTGTCTGCTAGTTGTCATCAAGCTCTCCTGGTCAGTTTTTTTTCTTTTTCAATTGTAATCTTTGGTTAACGTATATCTTTTTCTTCTCTTAATTATGCTGTCAAAAAACTACTACACTATATATTTTGAATTCACTTTTTCTTTCTTGAATTATTAATTATGTAGTATGTTCCAGTCTATTGGTCACAGCTTATCCAAGTGTTAATTTATATGAGGAGTTTCTACAAATATTGGAAATTATTCTAAATCATGTTGTAAGTGAATAATATAAATGTTTATCATATTTTTTTATTACTTATTTACATTATTATAATTTTAAACATTTGATATCTGTATGTAGAGTGATCTGTTAAATCAATTTATAAACTGAATTACTATGATGGATAGTGGCTAGCAGTGGAATCCAGGACACGCGTTTCGTCCTATTTGGGACTCGTCAGTTGGATGTACCTGCATCTCAGAGTTGATGTTCACTCCGGGACTCGAACCCAGTACCATTCGCTTCAAACGCCATCGCTTTATCCACTTAGCTACTGAGTCCTGATAGCGACTTGCTTGTGCAGTGGGGTGAATTTCAATCCACTTGGTATTATTTGACTTGTATCTTCCCGTTGAGGTGCAGGTACATCCAGCTGATGAGTTCCATATAGGACGAAACGCGCGTCCTGGATTCCACTGCTAGCCACTATCCATCATCGCTTACAAAAAGCTTGCGAATTAAGGCACTATCGAGGCATACGCACAGTATGCACATATGCTGATAACAGACTGATCAATTGCAGTCTTAAAACCTCAATGGGAAGATACAAGCCAAATAATCTCAAGTGAACTGAACTACTATGATTTTTGTCGAAGTTTTAAAGAATAATCAGGAAGTTCATGAATTGTTAAATACTATTTATTAAGATAATGTAATGAACAAGAAAATGAGGGCGGACAATCGAATGTATTTGAAAATTACAGAACATCTCACTAAAATCTGATAACCATATAGCAAATCTTTAATTTGCAAACTATCAATCCATTGTCTCAAACTTGACTGCTTCTTTTGTGAATATCAGTCCATCGTCTCAGATTTCATTGTTTCTGCATTTTCATACCAAATGCTTTCCGTTCTCGTTCTTTTCTTCTCGATCTTCTGCTGAAATACATTATATTCCTGACTATCGTTATATATTAATGTGTATATAAGTGGCGCACACCATAATACTATTGAGAAAAACAATTTTTCAGTGAATCATACGTTCTATTCAAGTTTTTTAGACCACAAGAATAATCCATAACCAAGACAACAATTATTACCTCTTGTGTTAATGAAAACATTAATAGTTTTGGGTTTGTTATGCTTTCTGATCACTGTCCAGAGTATGGGTTGTTTTCTATCGGAGTGGCTTTGAAAAAGATTAAGCTCAAAACTTTTTTGACGAATTACTGTCTGTATTTTGATTGTATAATTAATAAATACTGGAATTATTGTATTACCACATTACCCTATACATATATTCTATCCTAGAATTTTTATTAATTGATTATTCTCCTATTACTCAGATATCGTATTATTTATAATTTGGTTGTGTATATATTGTAATTTCTTATTTGTATTGCTTTGTAACCAAGTATTTAAAGTATATTATCATATAATCTTTTGAATTATGATATCAGTAAGATAGTAGAGGAAAATAGGAAAAAAATGTTTTCTAGCTTCACCCTCTGATTGGACACTGGATGAGAAAAACTCTTGGATTAAACTTCTCCGGTCATTGTTCAGTATCATTGATAAAATAAAAGGTTATTAGTCCCGAAAGTCAATAAGTCTAAACAGTTAATTAGTGGATTCAATAGCAAACTGTGTTCATAATTATTGACCTGATTACCCTCATTCATCTCCCAAAAGCAAGAATAAGATCCTCATTTTTAAATTCACAATAAATGACTAACTAAGTGCGTCGGATTTCAGGTGCATAGTGGAATTTCTGCAAGTAAAATTAAGAAATCAAATCGCAAAACAAAAAATGTTATTTGAACAATTCCATTCACAAGTGAATGTTGAAAGTATACGTATCACATCAGACTTTTCACAATCTATATTGTTTGATTGTTCCTCTGTCCAAAAAATCGTTTATACTATTTTCTCTGTGTGATCAGTATGTAGGGAAAGTCTTTTCAATTTACGTAATCGGACTTTTTTACATGCTTTACTGTGCCATTTTCCTTGTGCAAATTATTAATCTCTTTGTTATCATTCTCATCATATTTCAGGCTTTCACAGAACAACAAAAGAAACTTGTTTCGTTTTGGAAACATCGTATTATTGTTGTATATGGTCAATATGTTACTCATTCGTCTAATTCATCAAAGCCAAAATCTGATTTCCACTCTAATATTTATCCTCGACATATCCCACTGGTAAATCACCCAGACACTAGTCGCCTTCGTAAGTTACCAACTACTTTTATTGGTCAAGAACAACGACTAGGTTCTCATATGGGCTATAGAACTTTTCATGCAAACACTCTCATTCCTACTGTTTGTTTGCATAATACTCAGGACACTTCTTATTTTACTCAAGATGCCTCAGATGCAGATTATGCTCGAATAAATATGTCTTTAAATATCCCCTCAACCATTGAAGCTTCACGACGACATAGTGCTTCTGTTGGTGATTCCCGAAATTGCCTAGCTGTTGGGAGGCTAAACAACAGGCGTAGAATGCCTAGTCCGAATTCATCATGTTTTTCAGGAAGAGGTTGTATGTCGGTGAATCTTCCATCAAATAACTCGTCTTTTTCTCATCACCTTCAAGCATCTTCAGATATAGAATTATCTGGTTTCCCATCACAGTTACCAAAACCACGCTTTCATAGTCCATCAAGATTTGATCCTTCAACTAGTGTAACTCCACGCAGAAATTTAATGCCCGTAGCAACAGCTCCTGTTACTAGAATGCCTTCACCGTCAGATGTTTGTCGTCATGGTATTTGTTATAATGATTGGTTTTCTAATAACAGAGGTGCATTTCCAACGGCGCCTTCCCCATCAAGTGTTTCACCGATTTCGTTATGTGAGGGATCATGCCCAGAAAATGTAACTTCTGACACGCAGATTATACAGCAACTGCCTCGAACGCCGAACGTACCAAATTCAATATTACCATACGAAAATGCCTTTCACAAGGTAAGTACTATCTGGTTCTTTGTCTCATTTAATTTCTGGCTTTTATTCCCCTGTCAGAGCTCCCATTATGTAACCAAAGCTTTTTGGTTAAGTATATTGTTTGATCGCAGTATGCTTTACATATTGCTGTGCCTCTTAATTACTTAAAGTGAACTGGGATAGGGACTCTACTTGTCAAGTGTTACAACTACATTCATTCTGCTTTTTATCCATATGGTTTAAAAAGGTCAACATTTTTCCTGCATTTTACTGCCCTGATATTTTTCTAGGCATCAAGTAAATCAGCTGTCATCAAAAAATTTACAAACATATTTTTACAATTCCTTATGTAGCTAATAATACGTAGCTAGGTGAAACAAAAATAGTCGAAGATATTCAATAATTTCAATACAGTCGTTTTTCGAGTCTGCTACTCTGTAGTTCAGTTAATAATTTTACGGTTTAAATCACGAACTGATATTCGCTAGAGGATCATTGAAAACCAGGAAGCGTTAGACAGTTATTTCATGACCACGTGCATACAACCACTGCCATGGAAGTCCTACACACTGCCTTCTCGCGGCGAGGGTATTGATTACGATATTGAGAGGAGGAAAAGCGAATGTCCGGCGCTTTTACCGGGTTATGGTGGGTACGGAGGGTCCACCTAAGGAAGTTGGAGAACCCTGATTCCAAACCAATGGTGCACATGGGCTCCAGTATCCTGAAGGAACAAATGGCGTATGAACCAATCGTTGATCACCGGCTACCATGGGACTGCATGTTCTTACGTTACTCCACTACCTTCTGGATCAGACCTTTAGGTCAAAAACTCCGGGTGTGACCCCTTAAGAAAACCACGTGCTTCGGTCTGGGTAGCCAGGCAATATCCTAGCCGTCACACGAATTGAATGACTTATGTGGCGTATATGTATTTGATGCCTCTTGTACCAATGTTTATGTGTTTAAATAAATAAATTACAGGACTCTACAACAATGTTTATCTAGCGACCCCAACCTCTTCTATCGAACTCCTGACCTTCCGCTTTGAGCGTGAACACTTAACCTCCGAACCATTTATCCGGTACCTGTTGGTGTATGTGCCTAACCCCAATGAATTTATGAGAGTGTGCAACCATTTTCCTTTGTTTGTCGTGGATGGGCTGCCTTCTATTCGTTGGACAAGACTGTTCTCTGGGATTGTCTATTGAAGAAGGATGTGCCTGAAAAGTTTATTAACATCCTAAAAGCCCCATTAACAAACACCTCAAGTAGAGTGAGGACAGACAACCACCTTTCTCCATTGTTCCATTCAAGCAGTGGTGGAAGACAGGATTGCCCAATCTCACCATTCCTCCTCAACTTTGCCACCGATGACATTCTGGAAACAGCTCTGATGGATGTAAGTAATGGTGGTGTGGATCTGTTGACTGGAGATAGACTTCTTGACCTTGAGTATGCGGATGATATTGTCTTACTGTGCGATAATGCCCAAGTCATGCAGTCCGCACTAAACCATGTTAGTAATGCAGAGGTTCGGCATCGTGTGTTCGGGCGCAGAGATGATAATCCAATTGGTGTCACCATCTTGAAACATCGACTTCGGTGACTTGGACATCTTCTACGAAGGTCGTCCCAGAAAATTCCTCGTCGTGCATTATTTCCGACTCTGGTACTGGTTGGAAAAAGCGGAGAGGTGGTCAGTGTATGACATGGTGTCGTGGTATGAAAAAAAGCTGCAAAGGGCTGGCTTGTGTTGGTCCTTCACGACTCCCTGGTTGGGGTCCTAGAGATGGTGCAACACAGTGGCTAGAGATGTTATCAGATATGGTTCAGAATAAAGCCAGTGGCGATCATGCTATAACCTTCTTTTGCTTTCTTCATAAAAAGTGACCGTAACTTGTTTAACTGGAAGAATTCTTTCTAGTTGTATCTTTCTGTTTCCCTCATTATTATATTATTTCACTACCACACATTAATTTGTGGTTGTTATTATTCTTTTTTCCTTTTTACACACACCTTGCATTCTTCATCTCTTCCCATTCTCATTAATATTTTGTGGCGCATATGTATCTGGTTCCCCCTTGTGCCAATATTTATGTGCTCAAACAAATAAATATCTGTCGTAGATAACTCACGACAACTCATGACGAGACCCCACTAGTCCATGACTTATTACCAGACCTCCAGGAACCACATTTTGAAGCTAGTCATTAATGGGCACTTGATGATTATTAGCATATGGTTTTGTAATTTATATTATCTAAGTTCTATAATCTTCACCTTCTCCCCTATACTAGTAACAATTTTATATTTCGAAGTTTTTTCACGCATTTTTAAGGTACACCAACTGTTGACATTATAACAAATAGATATAGGCTTTTTAGGTTACACCGCAGGTTGACTTTTTCTAGAAAACCATCGAAAAACAAAAAGCACTACATCACACCATTGCATACCCATTTCTCCATCAGGAGTCAAACTCAAAACTCACTATTCACAAAATTCGTGTTACATCTAGACCACTGAATTAGCATCTTAATAGTTCATATTTCTAGTTTAAATAAAAAGCAGATGTCCTGTCCCACCTGGTTCCCAATGATTATCCAAGTAAAGTTAATATGTGGCATAAAAACTAACAATCTCCACAAAACTCCTATCCTAATAAAAATAGAATAATCTCTTATTTTCATAGTACTGTGTATGTTCGAATTTCGTTAGGTGGAGTTTGAACTTTGCTATTTTCAATTGTTTTTTCTTCATAAACGTAATTCTTACTGTTTTATACTTATTTATTGTGTTAATACAGACTTATAGTTCATGCTTATGCACACCTACTAATAAAGCAACCACACCTCATACATTGTTGCCTTTATGTTCACCGAATCATTTAAAAAGCGTGCATCAACATATTTTTCCTAATTATTGCGAAAATTCTGGAAGTTTCTTAACTTCAAATTATCCATCAATCCCATGTATTCCTAATCCTATCGTAATTGGAAATGTTTATCATACATTTGGTTCATCATTTGGAGAGAGTCCTTCACAAAGTGTTTGTCATTCTAACTGTTCAACAACAATAAGTTCATCACAACAAACCGACTCAAAACTTCCTGGGATTAGTTGTTGGTCGACTGATCCCTATTCACATCAAATTAATCGAAGACAAACCGAATATCATGAAATGCCTCAATGTATGCATAATATTTATGATTTAAATAGTAATAATACTAATGATAATAATAGTAGTAATAATGATTTGTTAGTGTTTGTGGATAATTATATCGCAACTGCAGAGAATAACATGATCGGGGATCCATCAGATTCTTCAAATGATCGGATTAATCGAGATTTAGATCTACTCACACGTAAAGTAACGGAACATGCTATTGGAGGTATGAATTTCTCTTGTATGTTTTTGTAATGCTTTTTTCAATCTTGTTCTATGATTAATTATCTCCTAAAATACACCCGTTTGTTTTGTTAGTTTAAAAGACCAGAGTTAAAATTACTGCCAAACTGATAATATAGTATCTCTATGAAATCATTGAAATACCGTTGGATAGGTAGTCCGTTTTTGAATCACACTCACTGAATATTACCTTCCATAGCTAAATACACTTATTGCTGATAAGTGTCAACCAGTTTCGTCTAGACATTAAGTTTGTTAGTTTTTTATTCGTTCATTTAATAAGAAAACGTTTTGCGTATGTGTTAACCAATTATTGCTTATGCCTGTTTCCCCTCGAGGAGGAGCATAGCCGCCCACCAGCATTCTCCATCTAATTCTGCCCTGGACTATCCTTTCCAGCTGCTATTCATTTTTTTCATGTATACTTCCAATTCCCGACGCATTGTGTTCTCTGGCCTTCTTTTCCGCTTCCCTTCAGTATTCCATGCAAGCACTTACCTCGTGATGCGGTTTGGTGATTTCCGTAATGTATGTCCTATCCACTTCCATCGTCTTTTCCTAATATCCTCCTCAGCTGGGACCTGGTTTGTTCTCTCCCACAGTAGGCTGTTGCTGGTTATTGATGAATTATTGGATAAATAATAATCCTGACGGTTTTATTATATATAGAGAAATAACAGTTGAAATGTTAAAATTTCCAATAGATCTACAATTTAAAATTATCTGTTGTAGCTCTGTAACGTGTGTGGTCCAGACCGTTGACATAACAGTAAAAGATTAATGTATCGTCTCATGATGTTGCAATCGTGTTAGTCAATCATATTTTAGTAAATATAATTAGGCTTTAAATTTTCCTCAAATTCATTAAAGTAACTGCTTGTGATATCTATTCACAAGTCATTATGGCTTAACCTTACAGCCCGTTTTGTTGATAGACATGTTCTGAAACCTATACTGACAACTTATCGTCACATTATAAGCTTCTGTCCAACTTATTACTTCACCACACAGTACTGTTACGTCAAGTAGTACTTGGCGGTGCTTAAGCATACGTAACACATATCTCAGTCACATCTGGTAAATGTTTACAGCCTCTTCAGTCCGATTGCCGTTCCTATCCAGCCATTTACGTTTAAGCTCTGTATTGCTCATTCGGGTGTTCTGTTGTAAGGATTTCTCTTATTACGACCCAGCTATTCCTATTGCTTAGTATTCTTGGACACCAATCCACTCGACAAGTCTCCAAATCAGAACACGGTTGAACAGGAACAAAATTATATTCCAAATAACAAGGGTAGATGGAAGTAAGAAGCACAATAAGAAAAACATTAGTGTATTTATAATTTTTACATGAGAAGATTCTAGAGTCTTCCTCGAGCATCCACTAGCGCTGATTGGATAAGAAGAGGCCAATCAGCGTTCATCAACACAATTGTGCACAGAACGTACTTTAATTCAATCTATATTCCGCTAACATCTACCATACTTAAGAAATGCTTCCTGGTTACTTATTATTAAATGCTAGTGACCTGAAAGTACCTTATAATTTTAAAGTTCACGTTTTGCAGCTACAAATTATACTTGTGTTTTTATAGGCAAACTGTAGTGCTATGTTAAACCCGCGTAGCTCATTGTAGCTTCCGGACAGGTTAATTTATTCATTCATCTTGAGTCACATTTTGACCTTGTTAATCATTCGCTTAGCAACCTTGACTGTTTTTATGTAAGTGTATGTGTGCACTTTTTATCCTATTCATCATATATCTGTAACTGTGCGAATATAAATATCGAATAACGCTTGATTAGGCGGAGTTAGCCAACATGCCTTCTTCACTGCGCGCCATTTCGGCCTCTTCGCTTCGTTCCTCTGATTGTCTGTCCAGATCAATGAGTGCACAGAATATATGTATTCAATAACAATCCAAAACGACCTAGCTGGCGTCGGATCTAGGGCGACTAAAGTGATGAACCCGTCGAAATCATCATCCTATTTAATTGGCGTCAAAATTACGGGCCACAAAATGCAGTCATTTCTAGAGGGAAACATAATTTAAACACTATTGCGTTGACTCAAGAAATTCGGGAGACCGGATTTTTCGATCTGTTCTCTAAATCGAGCTTATCATCTGTTTACTATAAGTCAATAGTTGAGCTTTTAGGCAAGTGACTAATCCCTGAATTTCTAAGTTTTGAAAAAGCGATTCCCTTTGGTATTTTCTGAACAAAACAAAGCTAGAGAATCTGTATAGAGGTGAAGAACACCGTTTAAAGTTGACAGTTCTATCGATAGTTTGAAATAAACTTGGTCTCAACCAATAATTTTTAAGCTAAAGATCATCTGTTCTTTATTCCTCGGTAATACGTTTTTCGATTATGGACACTAAAATGAAACTAATGATTGCAGCCCCCAAGTCAAGGCATACGTCCACAGTTCATCATCTGCGCGTTCATGTTCCGAAACCTAACATGGGTTGAACATTTGATTACGACAAGCCATTCTAATTACTAAATCGAGGCAGCAACCACGATCGCGCTGCATTCACAATTAGAATCCAGTATTGGCAGTTTGTATTCTTATTATACGTATCACTCATATATTCTTCTTCATTGTTCTGTTTACTTTTGTATGTGTATATTTTCCTTCTTTTTCGTTTAGGTTTCGATTCTGTGACAGATTAAATGAAGCTGTCCTACTGGATATTAGATAAATACCTACGTTTTCGTCTAGGTTCAGTTGATGCCACTTACTATATAATCAATTATTCATTTTTTGAATTATAATCTCTTTTAATAGGCTTTTCATCCTTGTCAGTTTGTGTTCTAAATCTGTTTTAAGTTGAATTATAGTAATTGTTTTCTTTTTATCTATCTTTGCAATGATATCATTTTTTTCTGTTATTCATTGTTGTAACCTAGTACTACTTGTGCTCTTTTATGATATTGAAGAGTCTAACTTATCATTATTTTATTTCTTCAAGTGTTATTATTATTATGCCTATTGTCACTGTTATTCTTATTACTTTACAATAAGTCGTCCCAGGATTTAGCAAAATGCGCTTGTCAGTCTTTTTTAGTTTATCATTACCGCTTGCAAATGTCCAATTTTAGTAAATGATTTTGTCGGCTGGTATCGACATTTATTAATTATTTATTTGTTTCTAACTTTAGATATTCTGCACTGTGTGTGTCCCTTACTTGGTTTGGAAAGTTACTTGTTTTAATTTGTTAAGGCAGGTCCTTTAAAATATGATTCTTGTCCCTTTCCTCTACCCAATGTTTACGTGAATATATATGCATTTGTATGCCAAAAAATACAGACATACAGGTATATCTAGCTTCTCAAAGTTTCTCTTTGGCTATTTTTGCGTTCGTTAGTGCTTAAGACACACATCACATTCAGCGACTACATCAGCAGGATTAACTTTAACACTGGGCGATAACAGAATCATTTAAGTGGTCACGGGACACATCATCAGCTAGATAATTTCACAGAAGGCTAACCTTGGGTGCCTGTCAATTACTAGTTCTGAGTTCTGCGTTGAAGATATCGAACAAGCTAATGGCCATTCCCAGTTGATAAGAGAACAGAGCATAATTGGTAATCCCATGCTATTTACGATGAACTAATAAGTTATTTACTTAGTGCTATTCGAGGTCTACCAGAAAAAAGGAAGATATTCAACAAGCATCAGGTGACAAGCAATTGATTACAAAAACGTCTAGATTTATCATAAATGGACAATAACCTGAAACTCTTCAGAGAGTGCTCAAGCAACATTGTCGTGAATTATTGTGTGTCATGAACGTCCTTTGAAGAACGAGTGGATATTTCTGAATCCCTTAAATCCTACAGCAGGTCCACGTAGTTCAATGTATTAGTCGTTCAAAGTCCTTTTTGGCCGTTTACAGATCAGAGGACTGGAAATTGTGAACAGCTCTGAGTGCCGACTAAACGAAGTAGTATAAGTACCTTGACTACATGTATAGGAACCATGTGTCGCACTGTACACCACCTTGAAAGCTTACCAAACCGCGTGATTGTGGAGTCTCGCTCGAAATGTTCAGAGACAGACTACACAATCCAGAGAACGATTGGCAAGACTCTTCAGACTTTGATAAGTTCTCTATTTTAACGGATGGCATCAGACAACTAGTCGCTTTTCACAGAACAACCTAAATAATTCCGTGAATGAGTGAACGATGTTCATTTCTCGCTATAAGACAGTTTAACGAGTGTGAGAGGCATTTCATCCAGGCATGCAAATGTGCGCTCTTTAAGTCCAAGTGAATCCGTAAAGGACAGGAATTTGTAAATAACTTTCCACTAAATCCAGTAGGAAGTTAGGGTTATTTACATTCCTGTGTCCACGCTACATATCCTTTTCCCTACACAGAATGATGGAACACATTCTTTTTTAAATAACATTAGCTACACCCAGTGTTGTATGCTAAAGGTTATAATCAAAACCTAATTCTCTTGCTAACTGCGTTATCTGAAGGCGGTACAAGTGGTAAGCTTTTGTCTTCACCTGCATAATGAGACTTCTGAAACATGTTCCTCAAATACTTTCGTATTACATCTTTTATACGTACGTTAGTACTAACGGGATTTGTCGACAGGATGTTTGAGAAGTGAATAGTGCTATAGATCACTTATGTGGGATGGTTAAGGGCTCACTCTGGTTGAACGAGAATGGTGTGCTGGACCAACTAACTTGGAAGTCAAACCTCGCGTCATCAACTAACGTGGATCACCCCTTCGTCGTATCAAGGTACTGTGGGTGCTTTGAAGGTCGTGCGACACAAAGGATGTTATTACATGAATATATTAGTTAAAGTAGCTACAAGCGAAAGTGTGACCCCACCGCGTGGGCTAATCCACTTCGTACGATTAACTGATGCGCATTGGTTGTCCTTGACTTTGACAGGGATTGATTGTCTATTCAATATTCAGTGACCAAACTGCCGGATGATTAGGCTAGTGCTCAGTGACATTTCACAGGCTCTACAGGACATATATGTATTATTGATATCATCCGACCGTAATAGATTCTGACCGCACACAAATAAACTATATCACAGTCACAAGGATCGGATTTTAGAACGTAGTGTTGGACGCAGACGTGAGTGAATAAACCCTAATTGCACCAGACACATCGAGTCTCACTAGTACCAGGAAGCTGTTGTCTATACACCATAATTTACTGCCACAGTAGAAAATAAATCCACAGAAAAAATATTCAACGTCTACTCCAACCTTATTGGTTTTGCTCGACACGCCCTACCTGAAGATGCTTGGTCAATCATCCACACAAGAGCACGATTTGATTCGCCACATTCCACATCCTTTTCAATACCTAGTTAGTTTGGATCATTTCTTGATACATCAGCTATCTTTCTAGTATATCGCGCAGACAACAATAATTTCGAGCCCTGAATATCCGCGCGTTATTTACTGTATAAAGTAGACTGTACTACGATAGATTGCGCGTAATATTAACATGAAAACTTAATATTAAATTTATTAGTAGCGACCTCATAATTCCTAGTTTAATGAACAAAGGAATTTACGAGCAGGGAAATTTTGATGTTGAGCGGAAACTACAAAAAAACGGAGATTCTCTTCAACATTTTGTAGATAGGTTTCTAGTTCAGCTATGGCCACTTTCTTTCGATTCTATCTTCTAGAGATGTGTGAGGTCCCACCCAAATGTTGGTGTTACCTTGAATTTTGACACTAATTAGCAAAAAATTTCGTTGTTCCTCCGACCCTAAGATTAAATTAAAGAGTCCATATGGTTGGATTCCAACATTTCCGTCGGCAACCTTACCTATTATTTTGACCAAGACTCTCTTAACGTTATCAGATTTCATGCTACGGATAAATGCTCCAACGTTTTCGAAGTCATGCGCGTGTTTAATTTATGGGTCAGGTCCGTTTGCTTTGCCATCAGTCAACGTTGGAGAGGCTCGATGGTAGACTGCTGCCCGTTCTGGAATACATGTTTAAACTTAGACCGACGAATATATGTGCCTGATCCTACGGTGTAGCCGACTAACTGACTGAAAAAGTTATCAACCAGACGGATAGTGTTTGGGACTTCTTTCTTCCTATTGTTTGTCACGCACGGTCGTCTATTTCCGGTCACTCAGATCAGCCACGTCGGGACCATTTAGAACTGTGACAGTTTTATCCGTGTCTTCGAGTAACACTTTAAAATCACGACCTCCAATATTCAGTTACATTTCACTGTTTGTTTTTTCACGGAAGATTTTCCTTTTCTATAATTCGCAGTCAAGTGTTTGACTCGAACAGCAAATATACAAAGCCAATGAGAGTTAAGCTTCGAGAATCTATTGTATGCGGTTGGACTTAAACTGATACACATCTCGTGGAACCGGTTTTACACAATACATTGCATTCCTTTCTCCACAGGTAAGAAACAATTTGGCTGTCCTTGTTTATAAGTGCAGCCGACCATTGTAAACGGATTGCAAGAGTGAAACATTCAATGAAAATACACAATGTAATCAATAGTGTGAGGATAAGTTAAAAATGAGTACTACAAAACGGATTTGAATAAGATTTCCAACGTTAACCGGAATAATTCATGTTAAATCAGACCAAGTATTCTTTTGATGCAATAAGCACACAAACCTTAATTAATTCACGAGAAGATCAGATTGCGCGCAATTTAAAAGGACAGTGATATTGTCTGTCGTTGAGTTATATTAACTGTTTTGATCGTAAAATACGCATCAAAAGTACTATTTACCTTTTTTAATTTATTCCAGTTAAATTGATGCTGTTTTAAGTGTTTTGATTTTGCTTTTGTGTATTTATTGCATCAAAGCATACTTGGTCGACTTATGCTTCATTTATTTAGTCAACGTTTGAGAATTCTTTTACGTATCCTGTTTGTGTCACCATTGTAGTCAAACTTCAAGATGACCAGCTCTGCTAATAAATGTGGACAAGCATATTGCTTATTCCCTGTGGATGAAGGGATGTAATGTTATGTATGTAATAAGTGGTTCCATAAGATGTGCACCCGATTGAGCCGGATTGCATATAAAAGGTGCTCAAAGCCCAACTCTCATTGTAAACGTAGAAGAAAAGGATTGATAGCTAAAATTAATGTCTGATTACTTGATAAGTGCTTTGTGTATTTGTAGCGGCATTGGACCATAACCACACAATCATCAAAGCTAAACACGAGACTACTCGGAAAATAGATATTCAATATTTAACGCAGAGAAATGTCTAACGATGGAGAGGGCGGGAACAAGGAATCGAGTTAATTGGAGTTGATCGAATGGCATGGCTCGGTCTTGCAGGCGTGGCCCTTGTTGAATGTTACCTTATATCTTTTATTCATATTAAATATATTGTCCTATCTCTAGCCTAAGCTTGTTCCACATCATGTATTGGTGATTGTTGCGATACGATGATTTTGTATGGACGATGGTATGAGTTCCACGTAAGATCTTATAGATTAGTCAGTTATATCATGACAAGTCTACAATTTTAGGATAAGGTCTATTATTAGAGCAGTACTAATATAGTAGACCATAATTCTACAACCCGTCAGGGCCCGGTATCTTAAAGGTTTGAGGTTAGTGACCAACAGAACAACAGATTCCTCAGTCACATATACAGATTCAATAGATGGTATCTCGATGTGATTGGGACAAGTAGTTGTAACAATACACATAGAGTAGACTTCGCTAAAATAGTTTGAAAAGGTCTCAGCTTTTGCCCAATCTGATTCAGCCGGTAAATATGAGTTTTCGTGTAACAGCAATAAAAGAATACCATCACTATTTATTGTTCGCCGATTAACATACTAAAAGAATCGTTTCGGACAAGTACGGTTATCATATGCCAACTGTCGTTCGTAAGTAGTACTGCATTTGGCTATGGTCTTTTTACATATATTCCAAATAAATAAACTAGGAAATATTTTAGCTTCTTTTAAAATTGTGTTCACGGCTTTCAGTCGTGATGCTAGATCCTGCGCATTAACTGCTGGCATCTTACGGTTAGTTTTTACTGGAACAGAGTCATGGGAGTCGAGTGCGTGACTCACAACAATGTTTGACGGGGCTTTACTTAAGGACTCTGGCGGAAAAGTCTGTAGAATTATGGTCTACTATATTAGTACTGCTCTAATAATAGACCTTATCCTAAAATTGTAGACTTGTCATGATATAACTGACTAATCTATAAGATCTTACGTGGAACTCATACCATCGTCCATACAAAATCATCGTATCGCAACAATCACCAATACATGATGTGGAACAAGCTTAGGCTAGAGATAGGACAATATATTTAATATGAATAAAAGATATAAGGTAACATTCAACAAGGGCCACGCCTGCAAGACCGAGCCATGCCATTCGATCAACTCCAATTAACTCGATTCCTTGTTCCCGCCCTCTCCATCGTTAGACATTTCTCTGCGTTAAATATTGAATATCTATTTTCCGAGTAGTCTCGTGTTTAGCTTTGATGATTGTGTGGTTATGGTCCAATGCCACTACACCACTCTCCCACCAGGATCGACGTGATATTGGTTCGATAACAAATTGAATGTGGTTGCCGCGCGCCGGAGGTTACCAATAATAATAAGAATCCTTCGGGTTCAGGCAGACTGAAAGATAAATCAAAAAGGCGGCAGCATCTAATCGGGAAATACATGTAATAAGCCCAAAATATCTGCTCTCATGCTTAACACGCTTACAATGAAAATTTGGGGAAAAACTAGGATAATAAGAATAAAATGATTCCGTGTAGAGATATTTTAATAAGTCGCCGTAAGATGTGTGTTATTAGATCAAGTTATAGGCAGTACATATTTTGTGTTTAGGAATATCAAAAAAATTCAATATTTTAGAAGTGTTAGTACTGGTAATAACTTTGGTTTCAATTATGAAACTAAAGAATGTTTATGCCGGTAACGTGTTCATATGAGTTGGTTTTCAATTGCATCTGTATTAGTAGGCTCACTGATAGAACAAAAGTATAACCGTGGAGAAGAATTCCAACTAGTGTTCCAGTCAGTTTCATACGGTTTATTTGGTTACGTGGAGATTTTCTCGACCTCATTTTTACTTGACCGTGATAGAATTTAGTAATGCTACTAATAGATACGAATAGTTATCAAAAGATTTTTAGTGCATGAAAACAGTGAAAATTACGGTACTTTTGGACAGATAACTAAGAGCAGTTCGTTAAACATGAGTGTATTTGTAAGAGAAGTGCTCTAGACTCAGTGTTCTGATTTGCCATAGACTATTTATTTACATTCATACCTACCGGCTGGTGGTGCAGTTTAGGATGAGGCGGAATACGATTTAATTGAGTTATAGTGATTAAAGTTGTTGATCTCAACTAAGCCTATGTGTCACATTTCTAGGTGATGTGGTGCTGCAAGATGTATTTGGCTAAATAAGTTTGTACAAGGTAATTAACAGTGAGTGATGCTCATGTGATTATCAGGCCGAACATAAGTTGTAACCAAGGGGAGTACGCCCCCAACTCACGTCTATGATCATTGCTTGAACCTTAGTCAGTGTTGGGGTAAGCTCGACATTAGTGTTTTCGGTTTGTAGGAGATTTGCTCGACTGCTTATGCTGGTTATTTGCATGCATTATTGTGTCACTAAACCTCCAATTAGACTGACAAGGATTTGAGGTATTTAATGAACAACTGATAGGGAAACATACTGTATTCATCTGTAGTGAGTGAAGACAAAAGAAGAACGACACTATTCAATGATAATTATAAGTCAATTTGTTGACCGATTCTGGTATTAGTTTCATCAATTTTATCAATCATATTACGTGATTGTCTAGTCATGACAGTGCTTTATGATGATATTTTGAAACAATTACGTTTAACTAGTTATAGTGTTGATTGAGGGTTAGCCAGTGGAACAATGGGTATTGTTGTTTTATGTGCTTCGGAAATAGCAGAAGTTTGTAGCGTTAAAGGATCCGAGTTGCCTAATTATATTATAATTTCAATTCAAAATATACGTCTAGTGTTAATTTTAGTAACAGGTTCCGAAGATTTAACTTTTAATCTTTGTTTAGCCAGAGGGTTTAGTTATTATACTAATGTGGTACAACAGTACCAACATAGAGATATAATGCAACGCATCGACGGGCTAGGTTAACATGCAGGTTGTTGAGATATATGACAAATTAAAGATAACAGACATGGCCAGAATGAAAAAACTATTTCTGAATTTCAGATGACTTATGGAACTTCAGTTAGGAATTTGTCGAGGTATCAACCTTCCATAAGCTGCCATCGAGATTAGATGGTGGTTGGAGGTAGTCAACAGGAAACCCTGGACCCGGGTTTCGTGCCACTTAGCACTCGTCAGCAAGGTGTACCTGTAATCTTGAGGGAACTGGTGCTCCCTGGCGGATTCGATCTCGTGTCACCCGGCTTCACAGTCAGAGACGTTACCACTGAGCTATCCGAGCCGTGACTAGCCTCCTGTAGGACTGAGATGTAATCACAATTGATTGATCACTGGTTGGTGATCAATCTCATGCTTGCCTAGTCCTTATTAGTGCAGATCGAATGCTATGGATCATGTTGCAATGTGGCCACCAGTCTAGGTGACTCGACACTGCGGGCACTATGTATTGAGATTAGATGGTGGTTGGAGGTAGTCAACAGGAAATGCTATTATAGCTTGTTAATAAACCATCAAAGTTAATTGATATAGATAACCGGTTATTAGTATCGATTGAGTTAGTATGTTATGAGTAATAACCAATATTTTATTACGATAATACATGTTAGCATTAATCAGAAGACTATTAGAATAATGGCTTTACACACTTATAATCGGTCGAGAAAGTTAAAGTGGAAATGCGGATTAACAATAATAGGTTAGGGTTGTATCCACGGCTGTTGCCATCTCCTGCGGACATTATTTTAAAACCGCTCGCGATACTCTTCAACATGTCCCTTTCACTCACTCAACTCCCTAGGGATTGGAAGGACGCTATAGTCAGTCCTATATTTAAGGACGGTCAGAGACATATAGTATCTAACTACCGGCCTGTTAGTCTAACTAGCATAATCGTTAAGTTACTTGAAAAGTTAGTTCGGGTTAGGTTGCTAAGCCACATAGATTTACACAATCTGTTAGCTCCTGAGCAACACGGATTTCGTAACAAGCGTTCATGCTTGACTAATTTGCTTATTGCGAGGGAGGATTGGCCAGCAGCCCTAGACAAAGGTCTGTCGGTCGACGTGATATTCATAGATTTTAGCAAGGCATTTGACAAGGTTTCACACGTAGGTCTTATGCAGAAGCTCACGAGCTTCGGAATAATAGGTACTGTACATGCGTGGATAGGAAATTTCTTATGTGACCGCAGACAGAGAGTGAGGGTCAACGGGACGCTATCTGATTGAAAGCCGGTCAAAAGTGGTGTACCCCAAGGTATCATATTAGGCTCTCTGCTCTTCCTTCTCTACATTAACAAGTTACCGCTGTTACTTAGGTCGTCGACATTATTGTTTGCGGATGACGTGAAAATCTGGAGAACAATGAAAAGTGAGGCTGATCATCTGGATCTTCAAGCCGACTTAGAGGATTTAGTTGGATGGGCTCGAGAGTGGGGCTTGGAAATCAATGCTAGGAAGAGTGTACTAATGCACTTCGGTCACCATAATAGTTACCGTTACACTATTGAGGATAAACCTCTTCCATGCGTTCAAGAGCATAAAGACTTAGGAGTGGTATTAAGTCATGACTTAAAAACAACTACGCATTGCAGCGCAGCCGCTGTCAAAGGTTTTCGTGCATTATGGTCACTTCGCCGAGCGTTCAAATCTTTTGACGAGGAAACTGTTATGAACGGGGAATTAAGAAGCCCAGACAATTACGAAAGCTATTTTCTTGGGACGTTATTGCATTTCATTCAAAACCTGTAAAACACTTATATTTATTTTTGTCCCTATCTTATTCTACATAACACGAGCTTTCGTTCTATGTATCATTCACTAGCATACCCTTTTTTGTTCCAAAAATATTGTAATTTAAACATTATATTTTGCACTATATTTTCTACCCTAATTCCCTGTTTCGGGCATAACTGTATTTTTCCAAATTATCGTACGCCGTGGTCAAGATATGCACTTATTTATTCATGTACATTTTTGTAGTAATCCGAATTCAGAGAATCCAGAGTTTAGTGTTCCAACTGTCTTGTCTTCTTTCACTTGTGTGCTTGCCAACCAATCAGGATTTAGAATAGTTCTCTCTACCCCATCTCGAACTCACGCATATTAGACTCAAGGTTAAGCCACTCAGCCTAACGCGTCAAGGTCATAATTTAGACTACACCGACCAAGGTCAAGTCATAACAAGTATCACGGGGTAAAAGCGATTCAAGGTCATAATAGAAACGTTTCGAATTTTATATCCCACCTATGTAAGACCACACTTAGAGTACTGTATCGAAGCAGCTAGCCCGTGTCTGGTAAATGATACTAACCCCCTTGAGCGTGTCCAGCGTGTGGGAACGAAATTAAAGAAGGGTCATTCTAGACTCCCTTACGATGAGCGTTTAAAACGCTTAAATCTTTTCGCCTTGTCGTATCGTAGGGCGCGAGGTGACCTCATACTGGCATTTCGGATCTTTAATTGTGATTTGGGTGTTAATACGTCTTATCTCTTTGTTCTCTCCAGCACTAAAAATCTCCGTGGTCACAGCAAGAAGGTTCACAAACCGCGATCTAATAAACGTAGATTGGGGTCCCGTTTTTTTCATCGAGTAGTCAATGACTGGGACGCCTTACCCGAACAAGTGATATCAGCACCACCAGTGAATATTTTCAAGGAGAAGCTGGACCTTCACTAGAAGGCAATCTGTCATTATTAACACAGGTTCACCAACCTGCTATCCTTATTACTGAAGTCTGAATACTGAAGACAAACAAGAAAACACCACATTTTTGTCTATGAAATATAATTTGGTTATTATCGAGAAGCACTGTTTATTTATTGCCACTAGATGCGGTGCCTCGTTGAGCGAAAGTTGTTTCTACTCTGTTCACAATCATTTGAGACCATTTTGATTTATTTGTTGTGACTTGTCTTCAAGGTTTCGCGGGACTAATAAACTCATCCTTTTTCTGGGTCAGTTGGTGGTTGTCATTAATTTCCCACTAAATATGATGTTTTTCACTTATTTTCGCTATACTTATTGTTCGAAAATAATTTGGGGATTCAATCGTTGAATTTCAATGTATGCTATGATGCACTGCTACCGTACACTGAAGATCCTCATTTTCCCGGCCTAATGAATTTATATGGATCTGTATTGATTTTGACCCTTATGTAGTGAAATAGTTCTATCGGTAAGGTTTTTTGTAGTCATTATTTTAGGCCTTGAATCCATATAGTCTGTAAAGTGACTTGTTTGTTAGTAAACACTTTACCATTATTGTAGCGCAAAATCTGCTTGGACACTACACGGACGTTTATCTGTAATCTAATACTTTATAAGCTTATAGCTTAGCAGGTGTATCGCAAAACTTTCTTAAATTGTTTTGCGGTTAATCTACGTCCCAGAATAGTTCTAGGGGCATTGGTGATCCTTCGTCGAATGGTGATGCTTTGTTTTATACTGTTGTGCCTAATCAAACCATATCTGTGTATAAATTGTTGGACGTGTTCCCATGTGCCATTGTAGTCTGTATGTCAAATGTAATGTTTTCAAACTTTCAATGTATACTCAAAACATCCAGATATATATTGTATACATTTCTCATCTAACAAATATCGACTTACTCTGTTCTGAGTCAGGAAAAAAGGGTAAAAACTGAATGGTCAGAAATATATCTAAGGGAAAATACGAAAAATAGAAATTCTGACAACAGTAGTACAGTTATGGACAAATTCCAGGTCAATTGGACTGTATCAGTCGCGTGTGGATAATTCCTAATAAATTACTCACTTCTAGTCAGTCAGTCAGCTACAACCTAGGACCAGGCATATTTATGCATCGGTCCAAGTTGTCATACCTCATTAACACAACAAGATGGACACCGGATTCATAAAAAGTAGTTAATTCAGAGGTGGTAACATATAAAAGAAAGATTGCAATAAGGATAGAGTACAGGAACCGCGTGACTATCGTAACCAATGGTTGGAGACTCTTGGTAACATGGCTCAGAATCGATCACAATGGCGTAGGTGTATACACTCTCTGTCTTCCCTTAAGCTGTGAGATTAAAATCGCTTCATATCTTTCTTTCTACGAACTAATTCTTTCTTCCTGTACTATATCCTTATTGCAATCTTTCTTTTATATATTACCACCTCTGAATTAACTACTTTTTATGAATCCGGTGTCCATCTTGCTGTGTTAATGAGATATGGCAACTTGGACCGATGCATAAATGTGCCTGGTCCTACGTTGTAGCTGACTGACTGACTGATAGTACAGAAAGAAAGAATTAGTTCGTAGAAAGATATGAAGCAATTTTAATCTCTTAGTTTAAGGGAAGACAGGGAGTGTATACACCTACGCCATTGTGATCGATTCTGAGCCATGTCACCGAGAGTCTCCAACCATCGGTTACGAAAGTCACGCGGACCCCAACCAAGTAGTCTGCATCTACCAACATGGCTCAGACTAGAGGTTAGTGTCTTCAAGTACTGATGCCACGTTTTGGTTTGGCCGCCCCTAACTTTCTTCCAACCATCTCCAACACCGGTTAGCATTGCACGTCGTGGTAATCGGTGTTCAGGCATACGTAACACGTGGCCCAACCATCTCAGTCGATGAAGATTCACAACCTCATCGACTGATTTACGATCCTTCCCTAATACCTGCGTCCAACCTCACTATTACTACCCGGTGATCCGCAGATGCCAGCAATATTTCTAAGGCATCTGTGGTCAAATACTAATAGCTTACGAGTGTCTTCTACTCTTAATGGCCATGTTTCGCTGCCGTAAATTAAAACAGAACGGACTGCCGCGCAGTATACTCGTCTTTTTATTGATAGACGGATATCTCGCCTTCGCCACTTCTAACGTGTACACAGGTAATGTCTGGAAAGATAACGAAAGCTCCATGACTGAATCGCCCAGTTCAGTAAACACAGTAGTACAAGTATCCTCCGTCTCAACTTTACATGATCAGTTCAAGCACTATTCATTGATTAGTAGGGTATTATGTTTTGAAATCATTCTGGTTTGGAGAAACCTGCCGTAAATGTCACTGGATTAGTTAAATTTGTTTATTTAAACACATAAACATAGGTACAAGAGGCACCAAATACATATACGCCACATAATTCATTCAATTCGTGTGACGGCTAGGATATTGCCTGGCTACCCAGACCGAAGCACGTGGTTTTCTTAAGGGGTCACACCCGGAGTTCTTGACCTAAAAGTCTGATCCAGAAGGTAGTGGAGTAACGTAAGAACATGCAGTCCCATGGTAGCCGGTGATCAACGATTGGTTCATACGCCATTTGTTCCTTCAGGATACTGGAGCCCATGTGCACCATTGGTTTGGAATCAGGGTTCTCCAACTTCCTTAGGTGGACCCTCCGTACCCACCATAACCCGGTAAAAGCGCCGGACATTCGCTTTTCCTCCTCTCAATATCGTAATCAACACCCTCGCCGCGAGAAGGCAGTGTGTAGGACTTCCCTGGCAGTGGTTGTGTGCACGTGGTCATGTGGAAGCATTTCGAGAGGGATAGCTAACTCTCTTTGTTCCACTACCACAACACCCCTGAGGTTTACTAACCAACAATTACTGTTTGCTTTTAGTAACTCACACAAAACAAAAGTACTGACCATTCCAAAAAACTGCACCGTTAATGAGCTAGGAGTTACGAAGAAAGTGGATGTTAAAACCCTTGATCAGGAAAGGACACTTGGTCCATTTAGAAAATCTGGCTTAGTCGAGTTTGCATTAGCCGTCATCAACGATCCTATTCTAACAAAATATGTAAAGATGTAGGCTTTAGTCTTCAATTATCTGCACTTTTTTATCAGTTTACTCTTCCTCCTCCAATAGTTTGTTCACTTTTGGATTTTTTTACCGGGTTTCCCATCCTTTCCTAAATTATCTTCAGTGCCGTTCGCTAAAGCTATAAAAATAACATAAAAGTATTGCTTTTTGTGGTTTTTTGGGGAAGTGATGTCTGGCACGTGGTTTTGCGATACTAGTTCCTGAACCGCAGTAAATGTTATTAGTCACGCTCGTTGTATGATCGGTTATCAGCCTTATTCACCTTTATGCTCAAGTTAATATCAATGTTGTTAACAAAATTAACCGATAAATATTCGGTTTCTTCGAAAGTATTCTATTGATATTGCGGTTGTTGAATCAGGAGTCAATGGAGTTACCAGTAAAAAAGGTCAGAAACTATCAGTCTAATCAGGAGACTAGATTTATAGGCAGAACACTAAAAAGGTCTAAATATCATTCAGTAACTAGTCCGTTCTTCATTAGTAACCTGAGTGCTTAACATAAATCATGGTAAAATTAGCGACTTCATTATTTGTTATAACTCTTGTCTTCTTACGGTAATGACCCAGCTATTCCTATTGCTTAGTATTCTCGGACACCGATTCACTCGACAAGTCCCCAAATCAGAACACGGTTGAACAGGAATAAGATTATATTCCAAATAGCAAGTCAGAAGCACAATAGGGAAAACGTCAGTATATTTATAGTTTTTACATAAAAAGATTCCAGAGTGTTCTCCAACTATCGGCTAGTGCTGATTGGATAAGAATTAGCCAATCAGCGTGCACCAAAGCAATCATGCATTGAGCATGCTTTAATCTAGTCTATGTCCCGCTAACACCTCCCCTTTGAGCAGATTCGTAGGATCTGGTGCTAGGGTCCAACTGCAACTGAGTGACTGGCTTGTGCTTTCGATTAGTTCATCGTCTAGGCAATACAGAATTATCACTTTTTTCTTGCACAGATACTGACATGTCTGTTCCCGGCGTTTTGATTTTTAAAAAAATAAAAGTATGCATAACTTTTAATTCTCCAACATTCTCCTCCTCCGCGAAACAATGTCGGATCCTTATATCTCCAAGTTACAAATAATAGGACTTTATTTAAACGATGTTTCTTGCATTGAATGTCGGATCCACTAGAAATGACTAGATGATAATGAACGACCTTTGATTTGAGGTCAGAGTTTAATTCTTCTGAAGCATTACTTTCAAATCCATTAGAAATTTCATCAGTGGATAATGGATCATTACGGAAATCAACATCTAACAAAATTAATTTAGACTTCTGACCATAATTTGACTCAGCCGACATATCTTCCTCATTTTTATAAGAAATTTCATCAAAATTACATGCATTATTCTGAGAACCCATATCTGATACATTGTCATTAGAAATCGGATAAGCTGATTCAGTATAAATTTCTGTCTCACAATGATTTTGAGTAACATTCGGTATAATTGGGTTCATCGTGTCACTGCAGTTATTTTCTGAATACGAGTCCCCATAGCTTTCTCGGCTGATATCACGTGAACCATAATTTTGTTCTAGCTGAAATTTATTTTCAGAGCTAGACAGGAGTAGTAGTGCTTCACTCAATTCTGGACTCCGGGCTTCATCTACAGCGTCTGGATCTTGATCATCTCGTATTGCCACAACTTTATGAGCATTCAGCACAGTATTTTCTTGCTGTGAGCCGGACACGTTACAAATATTACGTTCTGATTCAGGTATAAAGGGATTTGAACCCTCCACTAGATATGCTTCTGAAATGTCTGTTACTGCATCATAAACAGATTTCTTATTTTCTGGTCGAGTGAAAAGTGTGCTCAATAGTTGTTGTTGCAAGGCTAACAACTTCTGCTGGTGCTGTAATATTAACCGCAACTGTTCTAAAGAAATCGCCATTTTTCTTTAGTTTTTCCCCGTCGCCACTGTTATAATCTCTTCTTCTTACGGTAATGACCCAGCTATTCCTATTGCTTAGTATTCTCGGACACCGATTCACTCGACAAGTCCCCAAATCAGAACACGGTTGAACAGGAATAAGATTATATTCCAAATAGCAAGTCAGAAGCACAATAGGGAAAACGTCAGTATATTTATAGTTTTTACATAAAAAGATTCCAGAGTGTTCTCCAACTATCGGCTAGTGCTGATTGGATAAGAATTAGCCAATCAGCGTGCACCAAAGCAATCATGCATTGAGCATGCTTTAATCCGGTCTATGTCCCGCTAACATTATTCAGTTACAATCAACTAAAGACTTGATACAAATGCATGTCGGGTCAAATTGCTAATTGACCACACGGTGGTATGAAATTTACAAAATGGGGAACAATAGAGTTGAGATAATATTAGACATAATAGTGCAAAAAAACGACATAAAATGTAATTCGAAAATACGGAATGGGTTTGTTTAATAAAAACTTGGAACTCGAAGGTTTGAGGGCTATAATGAAACCATGTGTGGCACGGAGACCAATTTAGACTGATTTCATCTATGGTTCCTACCATGCCAGGCAGGTCGGTTGGAGAACGGTAAGACTAAAAGCACCAACTCAAGGTCTGAGGGCGAAGTCGTACTGCTGACTATGTGACAACAGTAAGGTGTTTCCCTTGGACAACCAGCATCTACAGAGATGCTGCCTTCTCACAAGGAAGCAGGGGGTTAGAAAACGTCGACCATAAAAATGTCACACCTCACCTTACCTCACGGATTTTCGTCCCTGGCAGTAAGGCCTTTTGAAGAACGGAGCTAACACATTAAAAACTCCCCAGAAAAAGGCCGTGCGCAACCGGCTTCAAGCAGCTGTCCCTTGGGCTTGTTGTGGCTAATGTCCTCAATATCTGACTCCAATAAATAATATCCCGTAAACTGAGTATTTAAGGTAGGCTTAATCTCCTAGTAGAATTGCGGATTTACTCGAGATTATTGAGAAGCCTGAACACCAGTTATAGAGATAGTTTATTGTTAATGATTAATAAAAATCCACAAGCGTACGGTGAGCAAGCACACGATGAAACAGAGTGAGTGTGTGTGTTAAAAATCCAAATATATTTTTGAGGGTTATTCGGGTGTGGTGCACATTGCAACCAATAGGAGGATAGCCTAAGGGTTAATGTACAGACATGCATTCGATCATACACACCGAAATTAACATAGTGAATTAAGAGTCTGAGTTACAATGAATAGACAAATGATACAGTGGCCAAATGGGCTTGTCACATGCTCTACAGTGACGCTCCCATGTCGTTAAGACCAACACTAATCCAACTTCCTTTTCAGGTTCTTCAAGAAATACCCTTCCACGGTGTGGGCAGCCGGGAAGTGATATCAACCCTCATACCCGTAACAGCGCACGAAACCAAGTTGGTCACATTCAAATCCTTCCTACACCTCCTAATACCTCTCTTATCTCCATGACTAACCCTCCTCACGTCTCTTTATCATCCCGCACCGCCAGGGAAAACGATTCGAGTACGTGGAACGCCATTCCTGGTCTCCTGAAACCACGCTCTAAACTACACGTAGGAGCTCTTAACGTCCGGACACTGTGACAAATAGGACAACAGGCTTCCTTAGCTAAAACTTTAGAATCCCGCGCCATCGATGTGTGCTGCGTCTCCGAAACGCGCATACAAGATCCAAGTAGCGTCATTCACTTGACCTCACCATGCCAAAATAAAGAACCGACTCGATTCACACTTCGTGTATCTGGAAGCCCTGATTCTGCTCCCCGTGGCCTCGCCGGCGTAGGTATTGCATTGAGTCCTAGGGCAGAACTAGCTCTCTTAGAGTGGATCCCAGTGGACAGCCGTTTGTGCGCTGTCCGACTAAACGGAACAGTAAGGACCCGAAAAGATAGGGACACTCGTCGTTGCCTCTTCGTCGTCTCTGCCTATTCTCCCACTGACTGCAGCTCAGATGATGTAAAAGATGAGTTTTACAGAAAGCTCTCCGACCTCCTCCTTAAAGCTAAGCGCTCGGATGTAGTAATAGTGGCCGGTGGCTTTAATGCTCAAGTAGGTAAACTAAGCGAAAGGGAAAGACACCTGCAAGTAAACCTCTTAGCGCCTTACTTAATGATAGTCAAGCTAAGAGTATATTTCAGGAACAACTAGGAAAACAGTTAGGCAGCCATGTATGTGATGCCCACCTCGAGGCAGCATGGAATGATATCCGAAAAGCTGTGGAGACAGCAGTGATATCTGCTAGTACGGTAACCCGTAAGGTTAGGGAACAACACTGGATCTCAACAGCATCTATCTCACTGACAGATGCTCGGAAACTCATTCCACATGGCTCTGAACATAATGAAGAGCGAAGTCAGCTTAAGCGCAAGCCCACAAGAAGTCTACGCAATGATCGTGAAAAGTGGTGGGTAGCGAAAGCAAGAGAGATGGAAAAGGCAGCGGCAATAATACTTCGACGCCTAACCAAAACTCGTGAAGAGGAGACTAGAGAAAATCAGGCTGGTTTTCGACCTGGACATGGTTGTATAGATCAGATATTCACACTACGTTAGGTTCTAGAACACAGACACACATTCAGACGCCCCACAATGATAGTATTCTCGACCTTAAGGTGGCATTTGACTCTGTTGATCGTAAGGTTCTATAGCAGTGTTTGTCAGTGAAAGGAGTACCAAAGAAGTACATTAACCTTATGAAGGCTCTCTACTCGAACACAACTCGTAGAGTGAGAGCTTATGGCGAACTGTCATCAGAATTGATTACCTCAAGTGGTGTTCGTCAGGGCTGTCCACTCTCTCCATTCTTGTTTAACTTTGTCGTCGACGTACTTTTAGAAATAACACTTTCCTCGTCTAGATTTCCAAGGGTTGAACTTCTACCGGGAGGTTCACTTGTTGACTTAGAATATGTTTTTGACATGGTTTTATTTGGTGAAGACGCTGACAAAATGCAGTCTTCTGACCACTCTAAGCAACAATGCATACATGTTCGGGATGCGATTCTCCTCCTCGAAATGCAAAATCTTGTTTCAGTATCGGGTTGCATTGACACCCGAACTAATGATAGGGAGTGAAGTAATTGAGCATGTCCATGGCTTCACTTATCTCGGGAGTCTCATCAGCCCTTGTGGTCTGGTGTGTGACGAAATCTCATCACGGATACAGAAGGCTCGACTAGCTTTTACCAAATTGCGTCATTTATGGCGTAGGCGAGATATCCGTCTATCAACCAAAGGACGGGTTTACTGCGCAGCAGTTCGTTCCGTCCTACTTTATGGCGGTGAAACATGGCCGGTAAGAGTAGAGGATATTCGTAGGTTACTAGTATTTGATTACAGATGTCTTCGAAGCACTGCTCGTATATCCTGGGACCATCGAGTAAGTAATGCAGTTGCTAGGAAACGGGTACTAGGTAAGGATGGCAAATCAATTGATGAAGTAGTGAAACTTCATCAGTTGAGATGGCTGGGACACGTGTTACGTATGCTCAACGACCGACTGCCTCGACATGCGATGTCCAGTGGTATAGGAGTAGGTTGGAAGAATGCTAGGGGCGGCCAGACCAAAACATGGCACAAGTCCATGAAGTCATTGACAAGTGGTCTGAGCCATGTCGGTAGGTGTAGACTACCTGGTTGGGGACCGCGAGATGATAGCAACCGATGGTTAGAGACCTTGAATGACGTGGCTCAAAATCGTTTGCGATGGCGCAGGTGCATACACTCTTTGTGTTCTCCCAAATGCTTATCTCCTGAATCCTCGTCTCTTTTTTTTCTCTTCCCAAATTTATTTCACTGTATTATACTCTTTAAGTAACATCTCCAAACACTACTCTTCCTGATTACTGCTTATACTCTTGCTACCTCTACCACTACGGGATTTGAACCGACCACTGCATCTCTGTGCTAATGTGGTGTGGCAACTCGAACTGATGTACGTACGTACGAAGTTCTACGTTGTGACTGATTGACTGACCTCTAATTTCTCTGTTTTTAACTTCATTTACTTATGTTAATAAGTTGATTCAGTTTTATTATATTTCACATAAGCATGATACAATTCCTCTTATTGGATTATCTAATTTTCTAACTGTTATAACTATCACCTGTAGCCATGACCACTCAAATTAGAGATCTTAATTGCGTCGTTACTTTTTTAGCACAGATTATGATTATTTCGTTGAAAAAACTGATATTAAAAGTTTGATGAATGTTGCTATCTATCAGTTGTGTAACATAAGGCACATAAGGGCAGTTAAAATGATATAGCTATGCGATTTCTTAAATGTAATGAAATAACAAGATTTTCTGATAAATCTTAGCATTTTATTACTTGGTATCGTTAATTGAAATGTGTAACTTGGATAATGCGTGAGGATTTATTCGGTAGTGCTATTGAATTGTTCATACTCTAAGTCGTTTCTTTGATTTCTGTGATATAATTGTTTAATAAAAAATGGCCATTTTATTTCTAGTTATTTTCTTTTCAAATTTTAAGAACTAGTGAATACATATTGTTATACTATTTGTTGTAGTAAAATACCTCCATATAATGCACACGTCATCTGCTCAAAATATCTACATAGGAGAACAAGTGAATTCATTTGCAGACCAAACTACCAGTCGGAGATTTAATCGTCCCGTAGACCAGCCTTTACAACATAACAGTCTGACATCACGTACAATGAACTTAAACAGAAGTAAGTCTAATTCAGCGTTTATTTGAATGCGATAGATTTTATCTATTGCTGTGACACTTCAGTGATAAACTTCACTTATGAACTTGTTTCTCTCTACTCTCATTTTAGCATCGGTATTTTATCTACTGATAATGTTTTAAGATTTTGTCGTTAATTGTTATCATTTGATAAGAAATTCATAAACTGGGACTATGTATAGATCTTAACTTGACACAGCCTAGTCCAGCTTCATTTACTTGGCTTAAGTTACTCTTATGTGAATAATTTAACTGCTACTTTAGCACTTAAAATAAATTAGTTTAACATGTTCTAAACGCCAACAGTCATTATCAGAGACTGTGTTATGGAAGAAGTTTTCTGTGATTCTATTAAATGAAATTTTGACTGTTAAAATCGATGGTTTGAGGGATGATCGATAGATGAACTCTGATATAACGTGATCGAGCGATGGCAACTCACAAGACTGTATGATTGACTTAACCTCTCGAATGATTAAAAATCAGAGACAGGACCACTAGCCAGATGAGTGATTTTTCATGTAACAAAATAACATACTTATGTACAAAGTAAACATGATAAAATGTCATAAGAGATTGAGGGAAATTAGCTTGTAGGTTACTCATTCTGTAATCAATTAAGACCTGACCGTTAAGCGTAATCTTTGCGTATCGTATCACTTTAACTGCTAATTTCTGTCCTAATAACCTCTAGGTTTCCGTGGGCCAACTATACAATACATTTTAGTCATTTGTTTAGGTATGGACTGGTAACATCAAGAATGGTATTACTCAATTCTTTTCAGAAACCTCATCATTAGTTTCATGATGGGTTAAAAAGTAAAAGTAAAATCAACTGGAGCTGGGCAACATAAACATTTGTAATGGCTCCTAACCCTTTACTTTCTATCTCTGTCCACCCACTTATAGGTTTTAGTGCTCATGGTCGACTCCAGTCGATATCGATGAGGAATGGTGCAGTATAGTTCCTTAACTGCGTTGGTAAATAACGAAATTAGTCAAACATGAGATTGTTTTGGATATATATATTTCATACATCAGCTAATCCAGACAAATTGTAGAAGATATGAATCGGAGAGGGGACAACATGACTGCTCAAAATATTACTCGTAGTTAGCATTTAATGTAGCTTAAAATCGATAATGAATCATATAAACCAGGAGACGGACGTTGGATAAGACAATAAATGTCTACATGCACACAACGATACATAAGGTGCAAGTATAGAATTGACATGATCACGAATAAAAGAAGCACATATACTGAAGTTCACAGTTCTTTATAAAGAGAGCAGATTTATTATTATAGTAAGAATAACTCAATAGTCAAAATGTATCTGAATTATTATTGCTACAAGGTTGTTTCAGTAAAATTTAAGTATGTGGTCATTTTCAGTCTCTAAAAGACAAATACTAAATCAAGCCATTGCCGTGGTCTACAGCTCTTTATTTAGCTTGTTGATATAACCAAAAGATTATGGAAACAATTTATATCACCATTAATTTTCGTTAGATTGAATAAAATAATTATTAATTCTTTTAAAGCTTTAAACTTTCTTAGTACATCTTAAGAGTGTGTGTACAAGTCTGATTATATTCGAAAAGTAACTATCAGTACAGTTTTTTGTATTAGGATTTGAACTTTCCTGGTTACATGAGTGCTAACCACACAACTCAGTTACCTATAGCCAAGTATTTAGACCACGATTTCAATTTATAACATACTCCTTGAAAGTGAAAGCTGCTAAGCCGTAGATGTATATAAAAAACAACTGGAATCCTACCTTATATTTAACTTGTAGACATGAATACCGTAACAATTTCACCTCAATGTTCTTGCTAATGGGGTATGTAAACTTGGACCGATGTACATACATACCAGGTTTTACGTTGTATTTGACCGACCGACTGGTCGAGTAAAACTGGTGGAATTGACTGTAGATGAGAATGACTTTCTACAAACTGCCTTGTCAAAATTAAGTTGTATTGAAATAAAAATTCAAACTGAACTGTTCAAAGTCAAACACACGATTGGCTACTAAATCACTCAGCGTTGCATCAAATATGTTAACAAAGATCATTAAGTTTATTAGGACCCGTGTTTCTTATGAATGGATCTCATAAAAAGTCCAATTATTTATACATTTTATGACATTGATTCATAGTACCACTTGACCATTTTATTCTTTATAAAAATATTTCTTTTCTAGCTATTTTCTGTTTTTTGATTTATTCTTTAACTATTTCTACAGTGCTCAGTCATGGAATATCAATGCCAGTTTCTGGAACGTGGCATCCAACCGACTTCAGGGTAGGTAATGAAGAAACAACTGGTTTGTATCTCAGCTGAAGTATATTATTCTTTATTGGGAGTTGCGCAGAAAAAATGTAGAGACACTGTTAATATGAACAAGTACTCATTACTTCCGTATATAATTTTGAAGTCGTAGACATTTGCCAGTTATACATGATATTCATGTTTTCCCACTATAATAATAATAATAATAATAATAATAATAATAATAATAATAATAATAATAATAATGGGTCGGTGACTTGCTGTCGACAAACGATTATAAGATTTAATTACTCTTATCAGTTGTGTTCTGGCTATAATCCAATGATTCTTCCAAATGTTTATATTATTGTCCTTTTCACATACGACCCATCATTGTTTGATCCATGACTATTATTAGTTCAAGTCATCCAGGATAGCATGGTTTTTTTGTTTAGGGTCTAAGATTTCTTCAGATTATCAGCATTTTCATAAGTGAAATTTCTAATGCTTCTATGGAACATCTGGATAAATGTCGTGTGCTCTTTCCGAGTTTAATTTTACTGAGTTTAACTTGTTTAATTGGTGTTGTCTTTTACATGTCATGTAGGAGATCCATAAAATCTGTTTCTTGTAATTATTACTTTTATTCCATGTAATTACTTATGGTTATTTTATTTAAGCAGCCCGACTACTTACTTCTTCAACCTACACCTAAAAGAAGACGAACTTCGTCCGGATCAACAGGACTTTCTCGCCGATATTGTACATCTTCCAGGAATGGTCATTTTTCTGGCGATTTACCGGTGAATTCATCTAGAAATCTTTCCTATATGTCTGAAATGGTTAACCATCGCTTTATCAGATCGTTGGATTCACGTAATTCCGAAAACGTTTTCCAAAATAATATTTTTATGAATGCCCGCCCGATACATCAGCATTGGCCCCAGGTACTACCAACATCTCAGCATCCTAATCGTTGGCAGAATGAACTTCGACAGGTTACCAGTTTAGTATCTGTCGCTGCTGTCGCAGCCGCCGCCGCAGCTGCTGCTACACAAAATAGTACACACTACCAACAGTCTTTCATATCACCGACTACAACTGTCAGTTCCTCAGAGGTACCTTGTCCTAGTAGTCAGCATTATGTTGATATTACACCACGAGCAGCTAGAGGTTTTACTTCATCTAGATCTAGTTTTGTTAAACGCCCAAACTATCAATTTTCATTTTCTAATGGAGTTGGAAGTAATAAAAGAAGATCGAACTTTCCAGATGCTAATGAAACCCATAGTCAAATTATTATCAACAATGGACATTCATATCATGAATTCGGTAAGTGATATAGTTTTCTTTTTTCCTTCTTCCATTTCATCCATCACTTTACATAATCAATCGGTCTAACATAATTCACATAATTGTGCTATATAGTAGGTATCTCTTCATATTATGTATAATGTAAATATACAGTATGCAATTTAAATGATTGTTTATAATGTACAAGATAGGATTTCCTAATGCTGGAAAATTCAAATAGCAGAAATAAGGGGAAAGATGTAAGATATATTCATTTAATAGGCTCTAATAAAAGATCTCAGGTGTATATTTAAATTAAAGAAGTATTATTATGTTCACCTGAGAAAAGGTTATCTTGCTTATCACCTAGACCGCTTTACTACAGTCAGTGCATATTTATATTGAATGTTTTAGCTAGAAAGGAAGTTAGCTTAAAGCAGATATATCAATTATACAGTGTTATGATTTGTGTTTTTAAAAAGGTAATCAACTTTTTTTCTCGTTCTACAAAAATGGCCTGATATTATGTTATGTAGATTCGGTGAATGTTTGATTTCGTATTCTTGTTGATCACTTTCATATTTGACAATAAACTCGAATATTTGCAATCTTGTTTTTTTTTAATGATAAATATTTTGATTTGATATGATCCATTTACAAGGAACAAGTTTATTTACTCTGCTTCAAACCACTTTTTTTAAATATGGGTAGTGATAATACTCGGCTGTTCAGACTAAAGTAAGTTACCACCAACTGTATTTTAAATTTACGTGTACCTAACAAAGTAGCTACATTGGCCGAACAAAAAGGAGGGCATATCCTAGATTCTTTGGACATGTACCAAAAAGCCTCAGAAAAACTCTAAACAGTGCAATCAAAAAACATCTCCTTGATACAGGACATCAAGTCGATACCTTGCAATCCTTCAAGGTGATTAGTAAGCAGTCAAACTCCAGTCTTATAAAGTTTGCTGAAGCCGTTGCCATCAGGCGTCAAAAACCCGACTTATGTATTCAAAACGAGATGGTTATTAATCTTTCCTTGCCTTGGTGACAAGTATTCCTTCGCTGCATCTTAAATCTTTTTCTTTAAACTCTTTCTTGCATTTATTACATAATTGAGTTTTATTTCAACTATTTTCCAAATTAATAATCTTATTTTATTAACTGTCTACGTCTACTCATTATGTAATCACTTGTTTCTGGCCGTTTGAACTGTTGTCACAATCAATGTTGTAGAATTTTCTTTCACATAAGCTATATATTTACAATATTCAGTCTATTAATTTTATTTACATCCTTGCTACACTGTACTAATATGTCTTCAATACAACTTTCAACTAAACCCTCTCATGTAAGTAATTTAAGCCCATTATGTAATTATGATTTTAAATATCACAGGTTGTTAGCAGCTGACGAGAACCTATGAAATTAAATGAATTCATGCTTTTCTGCTAAAATGTTTGTTCTTGCTCTTTTCAAAATGATAAAGGGAATTATGTGTATAAAGTAAGCGAGATGTGGTTCGAACCTGATACATCGTTTTGAAGCCGATAGATGTAAACATTATGTCAAAAGTTCACACACCAGCATCAGTATTTTCATTGTTAAATGAGAGAGTTTTCTAACACTTAGTTTTTCATTAATTAGTTTGATCTCATTTTCATTTAGGCAGATACGATTATCCGACTAATTCAGTTTTCAGTGTCTTTGTTTAATTAGAACTCCTTAAGTGACAATTGTCACCAAGAATTGCGGTTTCAATATATCATTTTTACTACTATACAGTAGTTTCTGGCAATATTATTTATCAAATAAAATATATTTTAAAGAAGTTCACCGTGAGTAATTTCTCGAAATCTCTAGTTTCAAAGTTTTGCCCTCAAATTTCCTTGTTTGTTGTTATCACAACCCTAACTTTTCACTTCTAATTTCTTCCCCTGAATGTTCTTTACCTATATTGGTATTTCTAACCTCTTTTCTTTAAAATCAACCCAAATTTGCATGTTTTTTAAAAAAAAGTTCTTCAATACTAAATTTATTCTTACTAATTTACACGTATAATTCTTGAAAATTTCAGCTGTCACTGATAAAGATCTACCTTTACCGTCACCATCCTCTTTCTCATCGTCATTAACATCTGCATTACTTTGTAATCCTCAATTGAATTCTTGCCCACCAGATATAATTGGTTCAGTCTCTTCATGTACTCGTCATAATTTGCAATCTGAAAGTAATTATGCCACTATTCGACCTGATTCAGAAAATACTATCAACTGTAGCCCTGAGGAAGAATCCCCCGATTCCATTGTAACAAGTGCTACAGTTGGTAATGCTGGTAAGTCTCTGTTTATTTTAATTTTTAAATATTGTGTAAATTCAGTTGAATTGTGAAAAGTTACTACTAGAATTGAGATAAAAAATAAATGGCATAAATTTAAAAGAAGTATAGAAGGATTATTGTTCTCACACTTTTTGTGCAGACGATTTTCCCCAAAAAGACTTTAAGGTATAGTCCTTTTCATGAGCGGATTATCACAAAGTATTTCGTCTTACCAAAGCGGTCCTAATATAAGTTGTTTACACTGAGTAACAACCACTTTCCATGCTACTCTGGTCATTAGTTTTGATGAAATTTTACCGGGGTCTGTTGCTGATTAAATAGTTCAGTAGTAATATCACTGATTAATGCAAGTTGTCATGGGAAGCATTAGTCTTTTCAATATCGTAGATTTGGTTTACTGAAAATTAAACTAACAGTGAAGGACGTGACACAGATATGTGTCGCCCCGAATGACTGTACTTTATGTCAGCAAAGGACGAAATCAAGAGTTAAACGAACTGATTTGAAGGAAGGTAAACGAAATAAATGAAGTCAGTGGATAACAATTGTTCTAATGGCAATCTAGATCGATACACTTGTGCACCATATCTTTGACATTGACTATATCAGGCAAAAACTCATGGGAATGGCTACTCAGAATAAACCACGTAAAAACGTCTTTTTCATACATTCTGATCCCTTGATAAATTTAAATAAAAAGTAGGGGGGATAAGATTCTCAGAATAAAATGAATCCAATATATTTCAAAGCTTCTCATATGCTGCTAACGCCTACATTATTATAAACTTGTTTTCTAATCTTTTCATTATTTCTATTCAGATCGCTTTTCACATTATTTTTAAATTCTGTATTACAGCAGGTCTAATTCATCGAACTGTGGTTGAACAACTAGATCTACTGACAACTGTTCAGAATTCATCTCATCCTGTTTTATCATCTCATGACACTGATCATAATAATGATTTGTTATCATTTACATATGTTACAAACTGTAATACTGCTCCAATTGTCGAATCAAATAATAACAATAATGAGTCGATGATTAAATCGATTGATGACTCTCATCATCGTCACCACCACCACCACCACCAACAACAACAACCAGTCATTCATACAATAAAATCTAATAATATTAAACTATCACAAACGGATCTTCATCATCAGTCCAGTTCAGTTATGTCAAATAAAAATGTATGTTGTATCCTATTTTGTCAAAAATACATCTATAATTGTTGATATAAATTTTCCACTTTTATCTATATATTCCAAAATGTTTCAGATTTTTATTAGACAAAATTTGCAACTTTTTTTTACAACTTACCAGATACAGATTTGAGCCACATTTTAAGGGCTAGTGATGCTATCCGGTTGCTTAAACTGAAATAGGTTAAGCCGAGGTTCAAACGTACGAATTAGCAACTAAAAGTCCAATGGACTTAACCACTAACCCGTGGTTCCAAATTAAAATGTCATAATTTTTAGTGACTTACTTCCGTTTAACAATAATCATAATAATGGTAATAGTTTTGTTCAATACAATAAATTTCATCATAATAAAGTATTCTCAACACTACTTGTGAAATGTCCCAATACATTTCTGTTTAACATCCATTCAAAGGGTAGATGTTTAAAACATATTTTATAAACACTTTTAAATAGTTAGTATTTTCTATCTATCTCCAACCATTGAAGTTTTCTATCAGTTCATTAGCTACAACTATTTTTCCATCCACCATACTAAGATCCATTTATCCGAATATACATTGATCTTTTGTCTTTTTCAATGGATATACAAAAGAAAAGCCTCCTTATAATCGCAGTGTTTCTGTTTGAGTTTTACAGTATTTAACATCAGTATAATTACATTTAAATTATGAACCGATTTGAGTTAAACCACCATTGAAAACCTGGAAGCACTGGATGGCCGCTTCGTCCTAGTATGGGACTCCTCAACAGCGCGCATTCACGACCCCGCACACGAGATTCGAACTTACAACCTTCGGTATCCCACCGAAGACGTTATTTATTTATTTGAACACATAAATACTGGTACGAGGGGGCACCAGATACATATGCGCCTGTGGTAATGAGAGATAGTCGCGCAGTGTCATGGATTAGCTGAAGCTAGACATTAACAACGTTGATTCCGGTTCCGTGGTCTGGGGGTTAAACATTCGCGTACAAGGCCGAAGGTCCTGGGTTTGGATTCCGCGCGTGGAGTCGTGGATGCACGCTACTGAGGAGTCCCATGCTAGGACGTAACGGCAATCTAGTGCTTCCAGATTTTCGATTTTAGTCTAACATTGACCGATCCATGATTTAAAGAAATACAACAATCTCGACAACCCCCCATTGACAATTAGAATATTTTGTGAGTCTTCTTTAAAAAGCGTCAAGTACATATAGTTAGCAGTTATAATTATTCAGTTTAAACTAATTTAAAACAAGAAGGTTGATTCCGAAATTCGCACCGTTGAAAATTAGATAGCTCGAAAGTTTGAGTGAGTTGCTTAGTAAACTGTATAGTATATCAGAGTGTATGTAAAATATATGTTTACAGTGTTTATTTATCATCAATCAATATACTCTCTTCTTCAATCTTATCTTTTCTTTAAACCTTGTTAGTAAACGAATTGTTAAACAGATGACTTTTAAACAAGCAGTTCATTTAATCTTAAAAATGAACATTTATGCATTAGGATATTTATTGTTTACATCATATCCTAAGGTCATAAGATAAATAAATATTGTTATGTACAATTCATGTATAACAGATAAACATACCGTGTATATATGATCATACCTTCTTCCAATTAGCATATGAGTTCCATCATCCTACTTAACTTTCAATGGAAATATTTTGTTCTCAGCATCCAATTTTCAACCATTGAATTGCATATTTGAATCCTTGTTACACCTAATTCTGTTTCAATAAATAGTTTCATTGGCTTTTAGACAAAATTCTAATTGAAGACCGACTATACAAACTTTATTACTCATCTTGGTTAATTTAAACATACTAATCGTATTTGTAATGCTATGTTTTATATACTTTTAACTATTACATCTCACTCTTTATTTTCATTTTTAAGCCAATCACCTCTTGTTTTAATGACTTCAACTCAAATGAACGAACAGTTCATCAATACCTCATTCTAATATCGACGAAAATATACAGTTGACATCACCTTGTTTTTCTCATTCTGAATTAAATGAGTCAAGTACAAACTTTGTAATGTCATCTACTTCTCAAACGGAAGATGGTGGTGGTGGTTGTGGTGAAGAAGCTACTGTTGTGGCAGCAGCGGCGGTTGTCGCCTCTGCTGCAGCTCATGCAGTCGCTGCTGCTGCTCAAGCTGTTTCTGCTGCTGTTCATCATCGACGAGCATCATCATCATCATTAGATCAAACAATTTCATCACAATTGAATGAATCTATTCTTATGCATACAATACCTAATCAATCGACTATTCATCATCCACTTATGGATTGTTCATCATCTGTTGGATGTTACAATAACTATCCCTCGACAAATCAATTGGTTTCTTCTGATCTATATCATCATCACAATGGACATAGTAGCATGTTACATGAGCATGGACTAAATTATAGACAACCTCAGTTACTAGCCAATCTATCATCTGGAAATATGTTAAATTCCTTTAGTATTCAGCCATCCACAACTTGTAATTTCTCTTCGTCTCAGTCTATTTTTCATCCTTCACATTTATACTCATCTATGTCTATTGACAACAGAAGTGATAATTTCACCTGCGACTCAAGAATCAATTTACACATTCCGAATATTTGCACAGGTAATTAATTAATAACTTTATTATAAAGCTAATGTATAGCAAGTTTTATTTATGGTAGTTTGTGAAATCTCTGTGTACCGTTATTTTATTTTATTTTAAACACGTAAATAATGATAAAGCTGGGCACCAAAATAAATATGCGCTACACAAATAAGAAAACGAAACTGTGAAGACAGAAATGAAGGAGAAAGAGAATTAATTAGAGAGAATATACTGTAATAAGAGAAACAAATCAGTTTGGAGAAAATACAAGCAGGAGGAATTTTTCAGTCAAGTGGTTTCCTTAGATTTTTTGTGAAGAACGTGATGGAAAACTACTGTAGGATCGCCATCAGACTCTATTTTGAGCCCTCATGATTATTTTAACCAATCGTTGTAAACTTTGAGTGACATGGCTCAAAATCGTTTCAATGGCGCAAATCCACTCATTCTTTGTCTTCTCACAAATTCTGAGCTTTTGAATTCCTCATAACGTCTTTGTCTTTTCATTCCACTAAATGATATTTCCTCAAATCGCATCTTCGATGCTTAATCTTTCCTACTACCACTGATACTTTTACTAACTCTACTACTCTAGGATCTGGTCCGACGATTTCATCTCTCAGTCTTAATTGGGATATGGCAACTTGAACCAATTTACATACGTACAGGTTCTGCGTTGCGACTGACTGATCTTGAGCCATGTCTGGTAATGGCTTATGACAGTAAGTGGGACCATCTATATGACCTTAACCGGGGAATATGTGATGGACTGACAGATGTGAGACTTGTATGGCTTTTTTCATGATTACGGTACTATATCATCAACTGACTACCTCCGTTTTTTTCAAGTCGTCCTAGCATCTGCAATTAGTTCACAATCTTAAAGCCGCTGAGATGATATTCTTAGCACATTTCTAAGCCATGTAATCTACACTTAATCAGTTGACAATCAATGTCTAGGTATAACATATGCTTTGCACTCTGTGAGTGCGAAGTGCTTTTACAAAACTGACGAGACTCTGTGCCTGAACTCACTCTTAGTAGTAAGTAGATAGTAGTTGGTAAGTTCGTGTATTTGGGTAGCTGTAAATGCTAGTGGTTGCGTGAGTGATGAGATCAACATACATATGGTAAAAGCAAGGGTGACTTATGTCGATCTGGGCCACCTTTGGCGCCTTCATGATGTCAGTCTGGCTGTAAAAGGTCGGATCTACAACGCGTCGGTGAGAGCGGTTTTGCTCTATGTTTGTGAAACCTGGCCTCTCTGAGTTGAGGATGTTAGACGACTCTCTGTGTTTGATCATCGTTGTCTCCGAAGGATTGATGACATCCAGTGGCGACACCATGTTGGTAATGCAGAGGTTCGGGCTCAGAGACGATAATCCAATTAGTGTCACCATCTTGAAGCATCGACTTCGGTGGCTTGGACATTTTCTACGAATGTCGTCCCAGAGAATTCCTCGTCGTGCATTCTTTGCCGACTCTGGTACTGGTTGGAAGAAGCGGAGAGGTGGTCAGTGTATGACATGGTGTCGTGGTATGAAAGAAAGCTTTGCAGGACTGGCTTCTGTTGGTCCTTCATGACTATCTGGTTGGGGTCCTAGAGATGGTGCCTCACAGTGCTTGAATAAGTTATCAGATATGGTTCAAAATAGAAGCCATTGGCTATTTTGCTGTAATTTCCTTTTACTTCTCCATTAAAAAATTAACTTCTTTAACTTTAAGGACTCTTTCTGATTGAATCTTTCCTAAGTGCATTGCTTCTCCAATAAGTATAAGAAATATTATTGTTATTATTTCACTCTAACACACTAATTCGTGTTCATTGTCGCTCTTTTTTTATTACACGCACCCTCCATTATTTATCACTTCACAACCTCACTGTTTTTATGTTGAGCATATATATTTATTGCCTCTTTGTACCAATGTTTATGTGTCCAAATAATAATTTACTGGGGTTTTAATATGTTCACAATCAAATTGTTTATAAGAACTTTCTGTAAACATCTATCTTGTCATTATGCACGACATACTTATAGAATTTTAATAATATGTGTTTTTCTGTCTCACCGATCTAGGCCAAATTCCATCGTCTTCTATGTTACATCCAATTATACCGGCTTTCTCCAACTCCAATGGTTTAACTCTCATTCGAAGTACTAATGAATTTGTGAACGCTTCTTATCCACTAGCAACAGTCCGACGTATTACAAGTGAACCGCCCGACAACAGTTTTGAGTTCACAATGCGTACTTCAGGATTTACTGGACCCCATACAGCACGACCACATTTCATCACTACACCGCTGACCTTCTCAAATAGCGTGGAACCAACTTTACTGAACAGTAATTTTTCAACTCCTATCAATCCATCCCATTATCATCAGTCATCTGTCCATCCGAATCTAACTACAGTGGCTACAGAAGTCGCCGCTGCTGTTGCATTAGCTGCAAATCATTCATCATCATCTGTCATCAGTCGATGTACTGATCCTAGCCAAATAAGTTTCTTGCCAAACAATATTGTAGGCTTATCATGTGGCTCTTCTAACCATCGTTTTCCCCATATTTCCCTCCATCATTTCCTTCCGTTACACCAATTCCTCTACTACCGTTAAGATCACCACAGTTATCGGTCATCGGTTCGTCTACACTGGCTACAACTCGTGGAGTAAATACTTTACTACAATTTCTTCGATTAATTCATCAAAGACCTGTAAGTTTGCGTACATTTTAATAAGTGTACATATTTTTGCTCCATAAAAATGTGTAATCTAGTGTGATGCGGACCAAAAAATAGTAGGAAAGATATTGAATAATAATGACTTGGATCTGTTAACAACGTAGGAAATTTAACTACACAGGTAAAATTTGGACGTTAATTGCTAAATTTTAGGTATGACGTGTTTGATTGATTAAAAAATCCACAATTATAAAGTTTAATTACTTACTCTAAAATGTAGCATATAGTCCAAAGTAAAAGACCATAAATAATTCAGAAAAGATGTGATCTATGCATGTATGTTAATGATCTGTCAATATGGCAGTTGGTTGAATGAGAATAAAGAATGGTATGAGCAGTGGTGTGACCAGCAATCGGCGTATCATGCAAGCAGAAAGTTCAAGGTCAGGCTTAAAAGCTTGGATTTTCGAACTGAATATTATCTAATTTGTAATGCGGCAAAACTTGTGATCATCTTATTTTCTCAGCAACAGTCATAACATCAGTCTTCATCTATTCAGTTTCTTGTTATCACTGAAATTATTTTTGATTTTTTTCTAAGAAAAAATCATGTGCCGGATGTTATTACAACTCCTGCATATCTGTGACTACATCAGGGTGTGTTAATTTCTGATGAGTCCTATACTAGATAGTAATAGTTTTCTAACTAGAATTAATTTATGACGGGAAGCTATGGTATCTTACCAGTCGATCAATGCTAATCGGTAGCGAAATATGCGTGATAGAAGCTGCCAGAAATTATTCAAAAAGGTTTTCATTAGTCAAGAGAAGGCCTAAGGCATTTTATCTGAAAAGCATCCAAGGGAAACTTCTTGGTAACTTGTAGAGAAATGATAGGTCATATGTCATACTCTTACTACATTAATATCTATTTTGTTATGGATGCAATGTGTTTCCAGGTGCTTTCAGATTATCATGGTTACCTATAAACTTATAAATACCCTTCTCTTTCGCACATCAACTTTGGAAACAAAGCTTGTTTTCAAAGACCTCGCCGCTCACTTCAAGTTCCAAATTAAAAGAATCTTGTCGTACTAGTTAAGCAGTTACGAAGTCATTATTATGCGTCCGAGCACCATATGCATCATGGCTCAAAATAAGTTCCACAGATGCATTTACTTTTTTAAAAATCTGAGTTTTCATATTTGCTGAATTGAGCCGACGTAGTCACATTAAATATCTACTCGTACATGTTTGTTTTGAACCATATTATTTTCCCTTTTCCAGGACTCCTATGCATTACCCTATTATCCTTCTGCTATGACCGCTACAGCTGGTGGCTCTAATCAAAGTGTTGTTGTCAGTGCTTCAGCTGGGATAGCTAATGGAACTCGAGTTGCATCAGCTGTTACACCACCTCTATTGTCACATCATCCTATTGTTCCTCTTCAAGCATCGTTTTTATCTAATTATGCAGAAAGAGAACATATTACTACACAAGCTAATAGTCTATTCATAAATAATCAACAAACATCGATCTCACCATCGATTGGTATTCAACCAATCACTTCAGCTACTGCTGCATTAGCCGTTGCTATGGCCGCTGCTGTTGCTTTACAACAACAAAATCATAGACATTCATCATCAAATTCCATCTCTATGCTTACATCATCTAGAGTTGCACCAACTACACCTTCGATACCAGTTCCAATATTGCATGCCCATTTATATTATCCTAGAAATGTAACAACTGTACAACAATTACATAATGCACATCAACAATGCTATCATAATCACTATGGCAGTAGTGCTGGTGGTGGGGTACAGTATCACAGCAGTCATTCTCAAAGACCTGCTTCTACGCCTAATACATCAGCAAGTAGTTGTTCATCAATTAATCCGGTGAATTCGTTATTTTCAGCCTCTAGTGTTGGTGTCAGTGGTGGTGGTGGTGGTACTACATCGCCAGCATGTTTGTCTAATTTATTCCCATTTTTATTAGCTGTCCCTCCACCACCTACAGCACTATTACCATTACCATCTCCTGTTTCAAACAATCCGTCCACTACAAATTTCGCTGTCAGTGACTTATCAGAAACATTATTTGCTCATTATACTGCTGCTGCTGCTGCCGCCGCCGCTGTCGCCACTGACCATTCTACTGTATTTTCACACAGAAATTCAATCTTACCTCAAGTCGTACCGGATCCAACTTCAGCAGCTACGGCGGCCGCAGCGGCAGCTGCTGTTGCAGCAGCGGCTGCGGCGGCTAGTGTCGATCAACTGTTACATTTGGCAGTTCAATTAGAATCGAACAATGGTCGTGGTCTTAGTAAAGAGGAATTGGAAAGTTTACCTATTCGTTTGTATACATCAAAACATTCTGACAGTTTGTCTGGTGATAAACAGAACACGACTATTTGTAATGAAGTAAAAACCAACGTACAGAATGATGTGTCTGAATGCGATAGATGTATGATTTGTTTAGATGATTATGCAGATAGTCAACAAATTCGTCAAATGCGTTGTTTGCACGAATTTCATGCAAACTGTGTTGACAAATGGTTAAAGGTTAGTACCTGACATTTTGTACTTTTACACGGTTGTATTATCATCTTTGAATTGTTTTTATTTAGATTACTATTATTTATTATTATTACTTCAGATAGTTACAGTAACCCATTGTTTCACTTATGTGAAAAAAAAGAACAAGGAAACATGATCGAATCCTTTATGGAACATCAGTTTCCTTAAGAGTACTGGTGTATTTACACCCTGCTGATAGGTAGTGTCATATAACACAAAACCCAAGTCTATAATAAACCTGTTCATCATTTCCAACCATCTTTCACAAAAATAAAGACTATTTCATAAAGAACATTTTTATTTTTCAAGACATTTTCCACTGATTAGTTTATTGTATAACAATATAATTTATATGAAATATTTGTTGAAATTAAAATCATTACAAATCGATAAGTGATTGGATCGGAAATTTGTAAGTTCTTATGAAAAGTACTATTCTAAACGATCTAAATGTAAATCATTATTTAAGAAAAATATGTATATATTATCCTTTAGTATCGTGAATTGTATAAAATAACTATGCATTACAATTAAATATTTTAGTTAAAAACTAACCAATCATAATGAAGTAGAATTTTAGCAGAATTTTAAGGAATTCAACCCAATTCCTACCGATAAATTCTAGAAAAAAAAAAAGAAAAGATCAACCATCTTTCTTTTCGTCGATCAAATAAAAACTAGATTCATTTAATAAACATAGATCCGGTATTTGTTTCAGATATATCTAGGGATTTTAAATAGTTTTATACAATAAGCAATTTGGAAGACTCTTACGGTCTCCCACACTGTATGAGCATTCCATGTACTTAAATAAATGGTTGCTCTGGTTGTCAGAAGGGGTATAAACCTCGTGACTCCCGAAGGAAATCGGCTTTCACCATGAGGCGTCATAATTTTTATAAATGAAGACCTGACTCACAGGGTAGAATTTATTTTTTTCTCGTTTGCGCTTTTTTAGCGAGTTAGTTTTCTACAGGATTGGGTCGCTAACCCCATGTCTAACCCTCCTCCTTTATCCGGGCTTGGGACCGGCAGTAGCCGAAGAGGGGCTCAGGCGGAGTTATACAATGATGAAAATTAAGTCTCAAATCATATGTGTCTGAATATATTACTATAGACAATGAATTCTCTTTTACGTTTTATATGTTATATAGAGAACTTTTTTTATAATGAATACTATTTAGGTCGTTAAAATCAATTCACAGAATAATACTGACCGATAGATGACGTGCAATAGTACTACGATTTGACTGACTCATAACAATTTATGCAACCGAACGCCATTACCGATAGCTTTTTGCTAAATCCCATGTTATTTTACGAAATTTTGGGTGGATTGGATGATTTTCTTGTGACATGAAATAAGTGTTGGATTCAGTATGCTTGCGTTAGGAGTACAAACTTTAGCAGGTACTGGAATTTCCATTCTAATGTTTATCAATTAACCCTCATAAGCTTATGAATCGTGTTGAAACTCCAGATCCTTCGTCAATGTATCGGCTCTTTCGTAATATAGAGCTTTTTCAGTGGTCTGCTTCCTGATTAGTTAGTCTTAAGGTTACTCTTAAAATCACTTAGGGCCGTCAGTATAATATAATTTTATTGAACTTGGTTATTTTACCATAATAAAACAGTAACTACGGAAATAGAAGTCTCATGAAACATATAGGTCATTGGAAGAAGATTATGCAAATCATTAATAAAAACACGACTATTAGGCTTCATCCTTACTCTTCAGTTTGTCGTCATCATTATTCCTTTCGTCACTCACTAGTTAAAACTTTGGCGATGCTAACGGAAGTGAAATTTTAAGTTGACGTTATGATCTTTGTTATGACTTTAAGTTGCGGTTGATTTCTACCCTGTGTTATCGATCGATTACAATGACACGTAAACACGTACGAACGACCTAGAGTCTCGATTGGTCCCACTTCCCTGTCTAGCCCAGTCAGTTGAGTCCAGAACACAAGTCACAGCCTCGGAGATATGAATCATTATATTTCAAACATACTTTGTTTATATACCAATCAAGCACACCACATCGTACCATAAAATAGAAAACAACATTTTGTACAATATACAACAAGTGAACAGATATCGACCAATAGGAAATATCCATTTAAAGTCCAAGGACACCATTGGACTTAACATGATAATTATTGGTCTATTCCTCTGCATCCACAACACCTCCCCTTTTTTTTGAAGATCCGGAGTTGATATCCGGATTTTGAAATTTTCTGGGTTCATCCTCCCCCACGAAATAATGTTGGGTCCTCATATTCCCAAGTTAGAATTAATTTGACTTTATTTAACACATAATTGTCAGATTGAACAGGGGAGTCACTGAAAGTGATTAAATAGTGGGGAACAATGTCGCTTGATATGAGGTCACCAACGTTTGATTCTTCTGGAACATTGTCACGGGATTTGTTGAAAATCTCATTTGTAAACAGTTGATCACTGCGATAATCAACATCTATCAAAATTGTATTAGATTTCTGATCATCATTTAATGCATTTAACACATTTTCTGGTACAAAAAGATCTAGATAATAAGATTCGTCAGAATCTCCTGTTGTTGAATGATGAGGACCATTTGAAACAGCTGGATTCAGTGTACCGCACGATTTGTTCCCTGTTCCGTTGTGGGCGGGTACTGCAATTAATTTATGAGCATTTAATAAGAGATCCTCCTGTGAGCTGGGTACATCACTGTCTGTACACGTTTCAGGAACAGTGGGATTTGAACCCACGACAGGGAACGTTTCGGAATTTGACATTTCTGGACAACTGGGCGGACCATGAATAACTGTCTCGTTTACATCACTGGTCGTCCGGGATTCACAGAGGCTTTTATAAACAGCTTCATATGTTCTGCAGTTGTTTTCCAGCTCAGTCTGCAGATGAGAAATGAATTTACCAACTTCTGTTGCACCTCCGAAACATGGAACATTTACCAACAGTGTGCGTAAATTTTCTAAAAAATTTAACTGGCTATTTTTGAAGCACTGCTGTTGTTGCTCAAGTAGAAGCTGTAATCGATCGGAAAAGGTAGTCATTTTTTTTTCAGCACCTGCAATGAAAATTAACTGTAGGAATAATGACCAATGTTGCTCAAGGACGCTGGTGACAATCTGGATGCTGATTGGTCGAAACAATTAACCTGAATCTCGTCCAATTACAAGGTTCAAAATTTTTCTCCACCCCGTCGCCAATTGTTATGAATTTAAGTTGTGAGACTGCAGGGTTTGATAAGCAGCGTATTTATTGATCGATCGCAGTACAGTGACACGGAAAACACGTATGGACGACCTAGTGCCCTGATTGGTCCCGCTTCGCTGTCTGTCCTAGCCAGTTGAGTCAAGAACGCAAGTCACAGCCTCGGAGATATGAATCATTATATTTCAAACATACTTTGTTTATATACCAATCAAGCACACCACATCGTACCATAAAATAGAAAACAACATTTTGTACAATATACAACAAGTGAACAGATATCGACCAATAGGAAATATCCATTTAAAGTCCAAGGACACCATTGGACTTAACATGATAATTATTGGTCTATTCCTCTGCATCCACAACAATCTTATCATCAGTTCTATCAACCAATTGAATTTTTATAGTCGTCACTATAACTTAGCATTATATATGTTTTCATATTTTGTTGTAGACCAAGCGTACATGCCCTCTATGTCGTGCTGATGCATTCACTGGAAGTCAACGTAAAGATGATTACTTTTGAGGAAACAATAGACAAGCAAAGCAGAAAAAACATATATTGTCATTATTATTACTGTTTATTTACTTTACAATTTCTTATATCGAACTTCATTTTATGAAGAAAACATTCTATACCACTATGAAAAGCAGAAGAAAAAAATTTATTTATACATCAAAGTAGTTTGTTTACAATTCACTTTTGTCTTATCTTCCTTTTTTTTTAAAAAAACTATCTCAATCATGTTTTTTGCCCGGTCTTGCTTGTTCTACTATTGTGCTTTTTTTTTACTCAATTCTCGTCTTGTTCAATTGTTTGATTATTTTGTGAAGACAGAGGAGAATAACAACTTTACTCGGTTACTATTATTATTACTTACTTAGTTACTCATTTACTTCTCCGCTCGCTGTGTTATCTCTCCTATCAGCCATATGTTTGTGTGTGAGTAGAGTTGTTTCGTGTGTGTGTGTGTACGTAGTGTATGCGTTTGATGTTGTTGTGTATAATCAGACTAACTCGTCAATTTATTTGGTTGATTTCACGCATTTAACTTTCCTTTATATAATTAATGGGGTTTTTTTACAATGAATAAAATTGGGAAATAATTGTTTATTATTTGTGAAATTATTTTTGTTTGTTAATTCTTTTCTTTCGGAGGTCTGTTGTTTTGTTTTGTTTTTGTTTTTATATAAAAAGTAATGATAACTTTTGGTAAAAGACAATTTCTTTTTTTTTTACACCAGCTCTTGTGTATTTGAATAATTGTGCATGCTTATTGTTGCGAAAATTTCTCACTCATTCATTCACTCACTCTCTCTTTCTTTCTCTTTTTGTTTCTATCTACCAGCACACAATTTTTTTTGCTATTGACAGAAAACTGAAAAACCACAACAGTGTTTTTTTTTCATATTTGAAATACCAACTTGTTTTTCTGTGCAATAAGTAAAATGGTTTTGTTCTTACGTAATATTTTGGTTTCTCAATCACATTTATTGTTGTTATGTTGAGATTATTTGATTTTGCACTTAATTTTGATAGCAGCTTATTAACTCTATTATATTTGTTTATATCATGTGCATTTATGTATTCTCGCGTTGATAATGATTTATCTATCTGCTCACATTCACACAAGGCTACTATACTCATTTGTTTGATTATTTGTTCAGTAAATATATATGTATACTCTTTCATTTTTGACTACAGCTATTCACTATGTTTGACCTCGCATTATATATATATATATATATATATGTAATCAGGAATAATGATCGCCATTAAGATTTCCTGTTAGCCTACAGTTTATTTTATTTACGGATGATTGAGACTTCTAATACGACTCAACGAACAGGAACTCTTATGAACTGCATGTTTGTAATACAACAACACTTCAACGAGATTTCTGAGATAATTTCATATCCCAGATAAAAGTCAAATTTGATTGTGGAAAATTTTTTTTAGTAATATTCAATGACTTTAGGTTAGAGCAAAGTTACCAAACTAAAAGCAATAACAAGTGAATGTTCTTGCGGAAAAATGAATTAGGAGAATTTCATTGAGCTTATCCTTTAAAGAAAAAACCAACGTGTAACAACTAAAAACTAAATAACCTGGTCTTTTCTTGGTAAATATATAATTGTTCGAGTCTCCATTCACGTAAACTTGAACTATTTTTTAATTCTGAAGTTATTATTATCATTATAAATATTATTTGAAGTTGATATATACAAGACTCCTTCAATAAGCTCAGATGGGATATTATTTATCAGTTTTAGTTGAGATCACGATTGTTTCTTCTCTTACCTGTGAATTGTATTCGAAGCCGTTTTTATGAAGCTGTATGATGTCACTATGTTCTATTAATTAAAGTTAACCTATATATGCTTATAATTTACCTCCACATGTAGTCCCTCTAATTTACCAAGATGCCATAGTTTTACGTACCTATTAATACTAAACTATTCAAAAACACAAGTGTATATAACAGTATTTTTGCTCGTTAAACATATAGTTACAGTGATAGAACGATTCACCTCGTTGTAAATTCTATAATTTTTAGGTTATTAGATTAATGGATTACTGTCATTGTATAGATAATATCCCAAAGAAACTACGTTTCCTACTAGCTAGATTTAAAAGGAATTATTATGAATTAACGTAATTGAAATCTGTACAATCTACATCAGTCTACCCGATATACATTACTTATTAATCAAGTTTATCAGTATGGGGTTGTGGATATTGTTGAGTTTAGATTGATATCATGAATGGATCAATGTTAGACCACCAGTGAAAACCTGGATGCACTGGACAGCCTTTTCATCCGAGCATGGGACTCAGCAGTGCGCATCCACGATCACGTGCGACGCGAACCTAGGATCTTCTGTCTCGCGCACGAACGATTAACTTCTAGCCTTCCAGGTTTTCAATGATGGTCTAACATTGATCCATTCATGATATCAATCCAAAATCAAATTTATATCAACTGTTAGTGTTAAGATGAGGGTATTTAAACAACCTCAATAAATTAATTGTACTTATTGGTTGTAACATTTTAATATTACCGTACTCTAAATTGTGTTTAAAGATTAACTTATTGGTTACTACTCAGATTAATTTGGTCGAAATCTGGCTATTAATCAGTGTACACTGAATCCTCATATGTTGTCTGCCGTTTATTTCTTGCAAAGAAATCTATGCTTGTTTACTGATTACATTCCAGTTTGTAACTATTAATATAGCATCTGTCAGTTGCTTTCAGCAATACTACTTGTGTTGTTTATCTCAGTAGTGTGAATTGATTTAATGTTAGTTGTGTTTTGGCAGTTTGCCTTAGTTACATGTTAGGATTTAAATTTCACAATTGAGATTAAGGATTGTATTTGATCGGTCTTTATTGGTAATATAGGCATCCGGAACGGGCCGCTTTAATATTACCTTTAATCATAAATATATTTGGATTGTGACTAGCAGGTGAATCAAAGGTGAATGTTTCGTCAAACTGAGGACCCGTCAACCAGACTTTCTTCCAACGTCTCGGTATCAGTTCACACACTGAGACTCGAACCGAATAACTTTCGCTTTAAATGCTCATAGGTTATTCATAAAGCTATCTAGTCAAGATGGTCTCTGGTTTTTATAACAAGTATGAAGTTATATGTAAAGGTTTGAATTATTTCGTTATTATTAAGGTTTACAATTTAAGTTTCAAACAAGGTATTTAACTATATCACATGAATTATGTGCTGAATAACTATTAGTTATTATGGTGATTGAGAAATTTTTGCCGTAAGCAAACTTTTCTTACCAAAGAATGGATATAGTTGGAACTTTGAATAAACAAATAACTACTACAATTTATCATCATCTCATTAGCATACCAATCTTAAAATTTTTTGACAGTTTTAGTTGGAAGCAGATATACTGACAACTAATTTACAACAAGTGATTGACTGTAACCCGAATATTACTGATGTTATCCCATTTTTCCCTAGTTGAAAAGGTTTAAATCAATTATACTTGTCAACAACATATACTCAAGTACCACTACCACAGTGCTTCGTATATCTTTTACCGTTTGATTCGTCCCTTGGAGAAACGCAAGCCAACTATCATACAATTTACTAGTCACATATTCAGGGATATGAAGAGATAGCTTGCAAGGGTAGGCTGATAGAAGTTATTCACAGATGAATAAAAATATTCAAATCAATGTTGATGAAGTGATGATATCCTTCGGTATTACAAGTTTGTTTGTTTCAGTCGAACCAAGCTTAGCATAGGATACTTTATCGCTTCCTCACACTACTGACATAAATCTATCAAAGTATACAAAACGTCAAAATCTACCAGAACTCATCGATTTGTCCTTAAGAACATATTTTCAATTCAACAGTAAGATCTACGGACAGACACAAAGAGCAAATATCAGGACTTATTGAAGAAACAGTAATTCACAAACTGAGAGTCTCGATTTCATTATGTGGATGGCACATTTGTCATAATCAAAGAGGACCTAAAATTTGGTCAGAAATGTCTTCGATGATGGGAAAGAAGTTGAACAACAATCTGTCATGTTTGAATATGTTGATGAGAAGAAACAACACAGGAAAACTGGAGACTCAAGTATGTTGGAAACCATCTGAAATATATCAACTTCTCAACTTGCTATAACTGTGAAAAATACTACGGATTAAGGGTAGCGAATTATTGATCGGACCAAAGACGCACAAACACGTAGAACGACCTAGGGTTCTGATTGGCCCCGCTTCCCTGTCTAGCTCAGTCAGTTGAGTCCAGAACACAAGTCACAGCCTCTGAGTTATGAATCATTATATTTCAAACATACTTTGTTTATATACCAATCAAGCATACCACATCGTACGATAAAATAGAAAATAACATTGTACAATATTAACCAGTAGGAAAATGACACGTGAAATAAATACTGACCAATAAGTAAATAATACCATCTCCAAGTGCAAGAATAGCATTAGACTTAACAGGATAATTTTTGGGATATTTTCCTGAATATCCCAACACAACTACAGGAGCAAGAACCCACAAAATCAACTTCAAACAAGAATTATTTGAAAAAGCAAAGGGACATCTACAAATGATTGATCACTGGGTAGTTTGTCAGATCTTGTTTAGTGCAGGTCGAATTCTATCGACCAAGTTGCAATATGGCCACTAGTCTAGGTGATTTGACATCGCATACACTGTGTTGAGATGTGATGCTGGTTGGATGTAGTCGACAGGAGGCCATGGACCTAGGTTTCGTACTATTTAGCACTCGCCAGCAAAATGTACCTGAACTGATGCTCCCATCAGACTTCCAAGCGAATCCTCTTCAAAACAACTTATTTGGTTTAAGTGGGAAATATCCATTTTCGTTTTCCTATTTTTCAACCCTCAGTGATAAGTTAGAACTAAAGATATTGATAGTATTTTGAACGGAAATCAATAGGAATTTTCAGAGATACTTCAAGAACTCCTTTGATTGATAAAGGTATTTTACGTTATGATCAATAACATTTTACAATAAGATTGTTACCAGAAATACAACTATACAACATCATATAAATAAAGTTTATTTAGGAAATAAGGGAGATATGTTAATGTTACACACATGCTAAAATCTAAACTCATCAGTCAGTCAGTAACAACGTAGAAATCCCACCTTTAATTCCATTCATATGTAAACATATCTGTGTTTATCATCATATCATATAACTCATTATCATCACTAAATTTTTTTCCAATAATCAAAATGTAGTCAATCAATCTTCGATTCTGGTTTAATGTTCTATTGTAATCTGATTGGTTAGTTTATAATTTGACAAAAGATTAAAAATTAATAATATTAACACTTATTTCGGTTTGGGCGCTCGGGCAGTATCCCAGCTCTCATACAAATTAAATGATTTATTTGGCTCATATATATTTGGTGCCCTCTTATGTGTTTAAATAAATAAATAGAACACTCGTCATGTTCTTCCCAAGATTTCTTGTTGTTTTTATAACTTTTCTCCGGTTAATTATCACGTGATAAGATCACCAATTAGAATACTATTTATACAATCTTAATACTGTGCCAAACCAATGGCGTGTTGACTGATACAAGTAGACTATAGTCCTTATTGATTCTTCTCATCTAGCACTGCTTGTTGAGTTCAGAACATCAATGTCAATTTCAGACATACTTGGTTTATCATAAAATAGCCAAAAAGTGGTTGAGTGTGAGAGACTGAAACTAATAAATTGAGAATAACTTAAGAATAGTAAATCGCATGATAGTAGTCAATAGGTCAATTAAAAGCTTCTAATAAAAGGAATATAACTATATATAATCCAGTGACTTAACAGTTATACGAAAAGAACATATATATGATAACAGTCCATAAATAGTTCCCAGAACTTACCCATAATTTAACCCTTGTTAGGATATAACACTTATGTAACGTATTTTTAGCTTAAAATCTAAGTGAATATTGATTTTTCAATCACAGATTTTCAGTTATTCTAATAACTGGGTATTACATATTGAATTCGAATAAGATTGACAACATAATATTAGGGTTAGAATATACAAGACAAAAAAAAGGGATATAATTAAACAAAATACATACATGAATAATAACTGGTAGACTGAATGCGAAAATATGTTCTAAAGTCATGAAAAAATTGTAGGAAATTCAATCGAAATAATAGGAAAACAGCCATTAAATTTGATATGCCCTGAACAAGGAACGTTGTATGTCATTGGCTTGATACATCCGCTAAGCATGTATTCGGCAAGGAAGACAAACTGGCTGATGACATGATCTAAAGTTTATATGCTCGATAATAAATGGAGCTTTTTTTTTGTTGAGCAATATTTCTGTTGAATGTTTAACCAAAATAAAATGTTTCTTTACTTCTCCCTGGTTTTACATTAATTCTTCAGCGGATATTGATTTTAAACAGTCTCTTCTAAACGTCTTTTGATCTAGTTGGAAAACCTTTTGTTACTATCGAATAACTGTATATCTATTACTGATAGGATTTACTTTAGCTGGAACTAAATGCATTGAAGTGAAATATTTTCAAAGAATATTTCACTTCTATGTTTTTCACCTGAAAATGGACATTCCTTTCAAACTATCAACAGAATGACATGCAATTATTGACAAGCATCATTTTTCAACCAACCCTTTTGGTCTGAACAAAATCTTTAAATTCAAAATATGGATTAACTCCTGTCTTTGGGTTTTCTATTCTTAAAATGTCAAGTGTTTTTAGCAATCGAATTTTAAAGAAATCTATTCAACTTAATTAGATCATTTTCTTGTTTTTCATCTGATAATTTCATTTTCATATTTAAATTGTACTAGAAATATAGTTACATGTAAATAATAACAGTATCCGAACTCTGCCTGAAGTTTGGGTAGGACATATATTGCGGAAATCACCAACATGTATCTGGATGTAGAGCCTAACATTGAATCCTCACGGAAAAAGCAAAAGAGGAAGATCAAAGAACATATTGTATTGAGAATTGGAGGCAGAAATCGAAAGGATGAATTGCAACTGGAAAGGATTGCTGAGGACGGAATTAGATTGAGAATCTTGTTTGGCAGCTTATGCTTCCACGAGGAGTAATAGGCGTAAGCAAGTAATGAGTAAGTTTGCCTGAAGTGGTCATGGATATTTACTTTTGAAATTATTCATACAAAAAAGACAAGATACCTCTGTGCCCAGTGTTTTCTGCTTTTCATTTGTTATCTATGATAAGCTAGTTCTGGATGAAAAATATCTGAAAAGCTGTTTGATGAAGTACAAAGCGTAAGCTGGTTGGAAGATATCACTGGATTCTTATCATTCTATTGTTTTCATCAGTGATACTTTAAAACGAACTATAAATGGTTTCACATATATATGTAAATCGATATATTCATAGACGTTTACACATTTAAAATCTTGAATGCTTTTATCTCATATATTCGAATATCTACAGTAAAATACACTTCAGTAAAGGTAGTTTGTTTTTAGAAAAAGCAATTTGTCGTTACCCTATTATCGTTCCTAACCCCGCTACCACACATACACACTTTTACCTATTCAAGTCATTTGGTAATAACATGCTTTATTAAATACATCAGTATTTGCATCTAACTCCGCCTGTAGCTCTTCTAGAGTTACTGCCGGTCCCAAGCCTGGGTAAAGGAGGAGGCATCAAAGAAGCATTAACTTCAACGTGTCAAGAGGTTCTGGGCCTAAAGAAACACCATCATAAGGAATGGATCTCTATAGAAACACTGGACAAGATCAAAGAAAGGAAGAACAAGAAGGCAGCAATTAACAACAGCCGAACACGAGCAGAGAAAGTCCAAGCACAAGCTGAATACATAGAAGCAAACAAACAAGTGAAGAGGAGCATTAGAGCCGACAAGAAGAAATACGTGGAAGAACTAGCAACGACGGCAGAAAAAGCTGCTAGAGAAGGAAATATGAAACAGCTTCACGATACAACGAAGAAACTAGCAGGGAAATACAGTAAACCAGAGAGGCCGGTCAAAGACAAAGAAGGCAAGCCAATCACCGAAATTCAACAACAGCGTAACAGATGGGTAGAATACTTCGAGGAACTCCTGAATAGGCCGGCTCCAATGAATCCACCGGACATCGAAGCAGCACACATAGATCTTCCTATAGATGTCAACCCACCAACGACGGAAGAAATTAGAATGGCCGTCAGACAAATCAAGAACGGGAAAGCAGCAGGACCCGACAACATACCAGCTGAAGCACTGAAATCAGACATCGAAGCAACCACAAGCATGCTTACCTTCTATTCAAAAAGATTTGGGAGGAGGAACAAGTGCCGATGGACTGGAAAGAAGGACACCTCGTCAAGATTCCAAAGAAAGGAGATCTGAGCAAATGTGAAAACTACAGAGGCATTACACTACTGTCAATACCAGGGAAAGTCTTCAACAGAGTGTTGCTGAACCGGATGAAGGATGCAGTAGACGCCCAACTTCGAGATCAACAAGCTGGATTCCGTAAGGATCGGTCGTGCACAGACCAAATTGCAACACTACGGATCATCGTCGAACAATCAGTGGAGTGGAACTCATCACTATACATCAACTTCATTGATTATGAAAAGGCATTCGACAGTGTAGATAGGAGGACATTATGGAAACTTCTTCGACACTACGGAGTTCCTGAGAAGATTGTCAACATTATCCGGAACTCATACGACGGACTACAGTGCAAAGTAGTGCATGGAGGACAGCTGACAGATGCATTCCAAGTAAGGACTGGAGTCAGACAAGGCTGTTTACTCTCTCCCTTCCTCTTTCTTCTGGTGGTCGACTGGATTATGAAGACCTCGACATCTGAAGGAAAACACGGAATACAATGGACAGCTCAGAATCAATTAGACGATTTGGACTTCGCAGACGACCTAGCCCTCCTATCACGTACACACGAACAGATGCAGATGAAGACAGCCAGTGTAGCAGCAGTCTCTGCATCAGTAGGCCTCAGCATACACAAAGGGAAAACCAAGGTCCTCAAATTCAAAGCGGAAAACAGCAATCCAATCACTCTTGATGGCGAAACTCTGGAAGATGTAGAGTCCTTCACATACCTGGGAAGCATCATCGATGAACAAGGAGGTTCAGATGCAGACGTAAAGGCGAGGATCGGCAAAGCAAGGGTCGCATTCCTACAATTGAAGAACATATGGAACTCAAAACAACTTTCAACCAATATCAAAGTGAGAATCTTCAATACGAACGTCAAGGCAGTTCTACTGTATGGAGCTGAAACTTGGAGAACTACAACAACCACAATCAAGAAAGTACAAGTATTTATAAATAGCTGTCTACGCAAGATACTCAACATCCATTGGCCGGATACCATCAGCAATAGCCTTCTGTGGGAGAGAACAAACCAACTTCCAGCTGAAGAAGAAATTAGGAAAAGACGATGGAAATGGATAGGACATACATTACGCAAATCGTCAAACTGCATCACGAGGCAAGCCCTAACTTGGAACCCTGAAGGGAAGCGAAAAAGAGGAAGGCCAAAGAACACATTGCGTCGGATTATAGAAGCAGATATGAAAAGGATGAATTACAACTGGACGGAGCTAGAAAGGATTGCCCAGGACAGGGTTGGATGGAGAATGCTGGTGAGTGGCCTATGCTCCTTCACGAGGAGTAACAGGCGTAAGTAAGTATTTGCATCTGCAAGATGCAAAGCTTGTTTCACTGATCAAATTACCTACCCACGTAAACATATTTATTGTTGAGGGTTGAGGGAGTTTGAGGCCAGTCTTAATTGATGCCTAAATGGTTGTTTCATGTTTTATATGTTGACCTTTGATTGGTGATCTGTTATATGACTCATAACTTCTTGCCGTACTGTATTAGTGGAATATTTTGTGAATTATGTCTTTATTTCCCAAATCCACTTTTTGAATAATGATTTCATCTTGTTATATTCCGATGAGAATAATGAATTGTAACTTTGGGGATTCATTTATGGATCAATACTAAACATATATTTTCACCGTATAATTGTTGAGTAACTAAAGTATTTGTATTCGTATCCCTCTTGTTATGAGCTTTATTTTGACTTATGGACTATTGTTATACGATTTACCATTCATGAGTTATGCCAAGTTTATTAATTACAGTTTCCACATTCACAGCCACTTTTGGCTAAATCTTATTATTTCCTATTTTATAGTACGATGTGGTCTGTTTAGTTGGTATATAAACCCAGTATGCTTGAAATACATGATTCATATCGCAGAGGCTGAGATTTGTGTTCTGGACTCTAACAGGCAGGGCTAGGCAAGAATCAGGACCGGTAAAGACTTTAGACTGCTCGTATAGGTTTTATGCGTCGTTGGTCCGATCGATAATTCACTGTTCTCTAATTGGCGGGATCATTACGTTATACATTAATAGGAAATAGTGCACAAGTTATAACACATTTAACTATCATCTCTGTAGTTTGAAAGCTAAGAGTTTATCATGAACCTAAATGGTCATGTATTCAACTCAACGTGAGTTCATAGCTGCACACTCCAGGGGAGTCTTCTATCAGACTGAAAAAGATCACCAGTGCTTCCTACTATTCGATAATTCTTTCATCAAGGTCAACCAGTAAACATTATTCTAATCTAGATAAATAGATTTAATTCTCTTTAATAATTATAACCGCAGCAATTCGGGAGACCCTCCCGGTCTCCCACATTGTACGAACATTCCATGTACCTAAATAAATGGTTGCTCTGATTGTCAGAAGGGCGTCGACCTCGTGACTTCCGAAGGAAATCGGCCTTCATCATGAGGCGTCATAAGTCTTCGAAATGAATACCTTCTGACTCCCAGTGCAGAGTTTAAATGGTTTGAATAATTTTTTTCTGATGAGCGTTTTCTTAGCGAGTTAGTTTTCTACGGGATAGAGTCGCTAACCCCATGCCCAACCCTCCTCCTTTATCCTGTCTTGAGACTGGCAGTTGCCCTGGGAGGAACTCCAGGCGGAGTTAATAATTATAAGCATAATAATAATAATGATAATAATAATAATCGAATCAACTAGTGACTTTCGAAATTTTTTTATTATTATTCAATTAAAATTACTATTACAAAATTACTAATATTTCTTCCGTTTCATAAATTATTTACATTCTTTCTTGAGTTTATTCTTTTGTTTCAGAAATTATATGAGAAACACTATTGTTATTATTATTATTATTATTATTATTATTATTATTATTATTATTATTGACCCATAGTTTGGAATGTCTGACCTAATTAACTCATTTGTTATTCAACAAATCGCCTTATCTTTCATATAAGTCAGCACCAAAACCAAATTCACATCTACTAACATACATGCATACATATACACATACATACGAACATACATACACAAAACTATGCACCAATACTAACACAAAATAAAATAATTAAAGAAAACTCTATTTTATTATTTATTCTTGAGCACATTGAATTATGTTACTAAGCGTACAAATTAAATATGCAAATATATAGATAGATAGATAGATAGACAGAGAGATAGATATATAGATAGATAAACAGACAACGGATAGATAGACAAACATACAGACAGTAATGTGTAATACTGTATTTGAATGTTATAAAATCACTGGTTGATTAATCAATAAATTACATCATTTGTTTTTTTTTCTTATGAAATACACACAATGTGACAAAATGTTTAATTTATTTGATCGTATACATATGTATCTACCTATCTATCTATATAGATAGATAGATAGGTAGGTAGGTAGGTAGATGTGAATGTGAATGTGAATGTGAAAACAATGATTAGACTGAATTAATAGTGTCTTTTATTTACTTTCATCACTCTTCTTCTTTTTTATTCTTCTTATTATTATTACTGAATGTTAACGTATACAATTTGGTGTTTCTAATTATTTAATTAATTAATTAATTAATCAATCAATATTATGGAATATCTTGAACAATTTACAGTGATTGATAAAAATAGAGATGGAATCATTTCAAGAAGGGATTTATTTAAATATGCATTAAGTATTGGTGAAGATTTGTCTATGGTTGATGTAAGTAACAAAGATATTGATTTATTATTTTTTTTAGAATTATCTTTTATTGTAATCATTAAGAAGAAATTCTGATGTGACTATAATTTATGGACGATGTTTAAGCAACGCTAAAGTAATCTTAAGAATGTTCAGCTAATAACTAAGAGCAAATAAAGGTTATAAACCTGTGTGAAGACTTTGAATTGTGATTTCTAATTGATGGTTAAGATTAAGAATTATATTTGAGGTTTTGGTTACGAACTGATATCAGCTATAATGCTAAAGCTCTATTTTGTCAAATGAATAAGTGTATTTCGCGCCAAAATCCGAGACTTATTATCTTATACCTGATTGGTTCGTTCATAAATTATAGTCTCACTGAAATTCTTTGAAATTTTTTAATGATTTTTGTAATGATTAATTAATATATGTAGTTTGTTTAATAACTATGTAAAGTAGTGGCGAAATCGTGGATGCGCACTGTTGAGAAGTCTTACAGTAGGATGAAATGGCTGTCCAGTGCTTACAAGTTTTCCATGATAATCATGACCTCAACTATTAAAAAACGAAAGTAGAATCTTTGAAGAAAAAAAAAGAATTTTATAAAATTTATGATCTATTAACTTTATCGGATAACCTTAGAGTGATGTTTAAAATGTCTGAAGAAAATTTACCTACCTAAAGTAAAAAAAGTGTGTTATAAATTAATATGAAGAGTTAAGAAATAGGTTATAGAATTGAATTTTAAGGTTAGAAAGTAAAGTAAATGTTTTCATTACAATCTAATAACAGCTACAATGTCAAAATAGTATCTAACCATTAAGATGAATCAATGTCGTGCTGAACTTCAAGAATAACTATTATTAAGTCCATAAATTATAGTTTCATCACCTTATCAACATTAAAACAATCTCGGAAACAATTATTCCAGTTAGAGAAGTTGTTTTCTTTGAAGAATCATTTTTTATAAATACCACTCAAAATTCTATAAGAGTATGACTTTGATATGTCACCCGGATTATATTAACCTCAATCAATAAGATTGTCTCTTGAATTTTTTAAGTATGATATAAGTTATTCCGTAATCTAAAAATCGTTAAAATTTAACTACCTTTAAATCGTTTATAAATGGTCAATATAAATAAATGGGATAGATTTTTATCAGTAGTTGATCACTGAATAGAAGATAAAATTGTGTTCTGTACTGTTAATAATTGAATTTTATTGATTAACTTGTAATATGACAATTAGAGTAAGAATATTAACAGTGCATGCATTTTTTTGTAATGTTAAGTGGTTGGGAGATGAGTCTGGACCTAGATTTCGTTCTAGTTGGCACCGGTCACTAAGGCTTATCGGTGCATTTGAGGCAACATGTGCCCCCTGTGGGATCCGAACTCAAGTTACTTAGCAGTAGTTCCCTCAAGATTACAAGCGTACCTTACTAACGAGTGTTGAATAACACGTATCAAAACATGATGAATTATGTCTAATGTTTTATAATCGAAGTTAAATATTCTGGGTTTCATGTTAGTTGTTATCTGCCACTGATGTATCACCTGATCTCACAAATTTGTTCAGAAAGTTTTCTATTATATCATTGAATATTATTAATGTGATTTAAAAAAGTGGTAAAATCATGGTATACCGACGGCCTTGAGTTAGCCAATCAGAATTAAAGTGACACATGTGTTTTGCATAGAATTTAAAATCCGATGCTACATAATAACTTGTATGTTAATATTGACTAAGTGAAAACAAGCAATAATTAATTCTTAAAATGCTTTGATTCCATGAATTTAAGATACTGCTTTAGCTGAATTACAAAACATACCTGCTCTTAAAACATGATATATTATAAAATGCTTAATGTGATTAAATGCATGATCAAGAGTGTTGAGTCAAGGTAGATCACATTCTCCCTTTCTAACGTTTCGTCTAAACCACAATCTTAAGTCTCTCAAATTTGTAAACAGAAGGATCATGAATAACATGAGAACCAGTTACGATAAAATTCGAGGCGGTCAAACCAAAAACGTGGCATCAGTCCTTGAAGTCATTAACTTCTGGTCTGAGCCATATTGGTAGATGCAGAATTTCTGGTTGGGGTTCGCGTGACTATCGTAACCAATGGTTGGAAACTCTTGGTGACATGACTCAGAATCCATTACAATGGTGTAGGTGTGTACACTCTCTTTTTTCCCTTAAACTATGAAATCAAAATCGCTCCATATCTTTCCTTTTACCAACTAATTCTTTCTTTCTGTACTATATCCTTATACACAATCTTTCTTTTATGTATTACCACCTATGAATTAACTACTTCTATGAATCCGGTGTCCATCTTGTTGTGTTAATGAGATATGGCAACTTGGACCGATGCATAAAAATGCCTGGCCCTGCGTTGTAACTGACTGATTGACGATAGAATCCGGGAAATCTAAACCATAAAAACTAAGTATTCTCAACTGAAAAAAATTTGAAGATTTTTGTTTGACAGGACTCAAAAAATACTCAAATAACTTAATAGTTGGATTCATGAGTCACTTGAAGCTAGACCACCATGGAAAACCTGGAAGCAGTGAACAGCCGTTTCATCCTAGTATGGGACTCCTCAGCAGTGAGCCGGCTCAACTGACTTGTGAATTCAACTATTAAATTACTATAATATCCACAAAACCCCTCTCTGACTTAAGTAACTTTTAAAAAAATCTAAAACACCTAATATAACTAAAAGGTTATGAAAGAGGATAAATATTAGGGTTCAATAAGAGACTATACATGTTATAAACAAAGGTTGGGCTTAAATCTGTGACTTGCTTAAGCCTCTATAATTCTTGAAGTTCAAGAGAATAAAACGCTTTTTAGAATCTTCACTATAATGTATCCTAAGAGTTACCTATACTAACACGAGTAGTTCTCCTTATTAACATTGAAGTTAGAGAAAGTATTTCAAATGAAACTCTAAAATCAGATATTTAAGATTTTTGGTAAAACATTAAATATTTTATAAAATTTCGTACTATCTTCTCTAACTTGCTTATGCTTTGTAGAAAGGGTAGAGATAAACATATATCTTAGATGGCATCAATATTCATTTATACATTTACTTGGTTCTAGGGAATTGATAACATCGGTTATGAAAAGTAAGCTCTTCCGTAACATAACCTTAACTACTGTCCTATCTGACTGTCAGATAGAGTAAACAAATCAATATAATTGGTCAATTCTGATTAAATTGTTTTTTCCAGAATGATATTCCAAAAATATACACAGTAAAAATAAGAAATAATACGAATACACAATCTAACTATTAAAGCTTGAAATATGTATACAGAAGTAGTATCTTTTTGGTGGTTTTATTCTCTGAACTGGATAGTTTGGTCGTAGAGCTTTCATTATTCCTCTGAAGGAAACCATCAACACAAATTTCAAGTAGAACTGAAGTGTGCTTATGATATCGTTCAAAATAACGATGAAAGCTCCATAACCAAACTATCCAACTCAGAGAACAAAACTCCGCCTGAGCTACAAATCTTCTCTACCATCTCGAAGTAGTATGCTCTATACATTCATCATGCTATGATTATAAGCTCCTATGTAAATCTTTACAATTATTAATTACTTGTTATTATCACTAAGTTTTGCTTTTCCATTTACTTTACTTTTTCTGATATTCATTAAAAATAGACAATCGTTTTTATATTTTGATTTATAAATTATTTTCTCAGTTGACTATTCTTCTTTAACTCATAATTTAATACACAAACTTGTATGAGGATAACCATTATTTTTTTAAAGATGTTTGATAAAGATTATGATATCTAGTACTTCTCGTTCACTTAGTTGATAAGTTTTGCACAAATGAGTATAATTTTCATTAGAAACTTCATTTTAATCATTTAATAGTATCTATATATGTCTAGTGTGAGTCACTCAGTCAGTCAGTCAGTTACAACGCTGGACCAGGCATATATGTCCATCGGTCCAAGTTGTCATACCTCATTAGCATATCAAGGTGAACAGCGGATTCATAGAAGTAGTTAATTCAGTGGTGATAATATATGAAAGAAATATTGCAATAAGGATATAGTGCAGGAAGAAAGAATTAGTTCACAGAACACACTATTGTAGTGCAGTTCAAATTGTCGGATTGAAAAAAAAAGAAAAGAAAAGAGAACAAAAATAAAGTGAAATTTAGAGATTGAAATGAAATCACCAGTAAAATTTTTACTCTTAAACTGCAGTATTCATTCACTAAATGAACGTAAAAATGTTAGATATTGTACATCTATTAGACATTGAGAAGTAAATTGACAGTTATCTAACCTATCTCCATAACTTCTATGTGATACTTTAAAATTTTGAGGATTTTATAATGTAGTCCCTTTCTATGTTTTAGTAGATTAATAAATTTGTTAAGTAACTATCCATACAACTGAAAAGGTTCAGTAAACGAGTTTGCGAAAAAAAAAAGTCGTTGTTATTGGATCGTCTTTGCTTTTTGTTTATCACCTGGTACATTGACTACACAGGAATCTGATCACTGATTAATTCACTTTATAATAACAGGACAAGTGACCTTCCATTTCACAAGTCTACTCACTGACCAGTGATTTAGATTAAACAATCGTTTGAAAATCTAGAAGTGATTATGAATATGCACTGCTAAGGATTTTTATAAGTAGATGAAATAATCTTCCAGCGATTCCACATTTCCAGTGATTATGTGATTTTGATCTATTGATGATCTGAATAAAAATTCAACCCCGATAGTGATACGAATTATTGATCGGTTAATTGAACAGAATAAATACCTCAAAAAATTACAATTAATAAAACAAAAGTGATAACACACAATGAATGTGGAAATACTTTAAGAAAACTGTTTAATAAACCTTCAAAATATATATACACACTAATTCTCGTTGTTCGAAAATGGGAGAATTTCGCCAAAAGGTAGGCTTCCACTCGAGAACAATTGTATTTCACGACTAAACCATCCAGCTCAAAGAACAAAACTCTATCAAAATCATCCAAATGAGCTACAAATCTTCTCCACCATCTCACTATTTCTTTATCAATTATATATTTAATCATTTACGTAATTTGTTTGTGTATTACTTCATCATATTTCGAACATTTTGAATGTTTTCAATATCATCTAAGTAGTACTCATTTGATACATAAACCGGTGATATTTCATTTAATCTAGCTTAAATAGTAAGCAATTACTTATTTCCTTTCACCTGTTTCTCCTCGTGCAGCGTAGGTCTCCAACGAGTTTTGTCCTGGGATGTCCTTTCCAGTCCTTCCAAAATGTTATTTATTCTTCTAATGACTACCTTCGATTCCCAGAGAAATGTATGATTAATTGCTCATGGCAATAGTGTTTCTAACTGTGCATCAATAAATCTGATGTACCGCTTAACCTGTCATAAGAACATGAGTTAAATGCCGTTTCATAAATCAGTCTGTCTAATCAGTTTAGATAATTCAGAACAACTACAAAATATTTGTTCCATTTCAAATATATGGAAAAATTGTTTTCTCCGAAAATCCTTTTTTCATAACTTATATCTCATTTATTCAATTATCATTTCCTAGGATCGTAAACTAATGCCTATATTTGAGGAGTAGCTTATTCAAAATCAAAGAATACATAATGATGTGTTGTAACGTTTAGCCTTTCATAGGTTTGCAACTAGTCTGAAAGTACATTTTGTGTTATAGTAGTATAAAATACAAAGTGTGTGGGAAAGAATCTTGTAGGTAAAAGACCAAAGAATAAGTGATCCAGCGACACAATAAGCAATATAAAATCCAATTACATTGATGATGAAATCAACCGACAGTAGTTATTAATAATACAACTTACTTACGCCTGTTACTCCTAATTGAGCATAGGCTGCCGACCAGAATTCTCCAACCCACTCTGTCATGGGCATTCCTTTCTACTTATATCCAATTCTTGTTCATTCTTCTCATGTCTATCTCCATTTCCCGACGTAATGTGTTCTTTGTTCTTCCACTTTTCTCTTGGCATTGAGGATTTCATGTGAGGGCTCGCCTTATGACACATTTGTGTGCTTCCCTCAATGTGTGTCCTATCCACTTCCATCGCTTCTTCCTGATTTCTTCCTCCGATGGAATCTGGTTTGTTTTCTCCCATAGTAGGTTGTTACTGATATTGTCTGGCCAACAGGTTAGTAGTATTTAGCACAGACAGCTGTTAATAAACACTTGTATCTTCTGAATGATGACTTTCGTAGTTCGCCAAGTTTCCACCCCATACAGTAGAACTGTCTTGACATTTGTATTGAAAATCCTGACCTTGGTGTTGGTTGACAGACAGTTATTTTTAGTTCCAGATGCCCTTCAGTTGTAAATATACTGCTCTCGCTTTACCGATCCGCGCTTTCACATCTGCATCAGATCCACCCTGTTCATCAATGATGCTGCCCAAATATGTAAAGGTTTTTACATCTTCCAAATGTTCTCCGTCAATTGTGATTGGATTGGTGCATTCTGTGTTGTGTCGGAAAATCTTGCTTTTCCCTTTGTGTATATTGAGACCTACTGCTGCTGAGGTTGCTGCTACACTGGTCGTCTTCTCCTGCATTTGTTGTTGTGTTTACTAATAATACAAGCATAGTATTAAAACATTCTGATAATTAAAACAAGAAGTTGATGGTGTATTGTCTAAAATGCATTACAGTTGTGTGTTTTTTCCAATAAATTATTGACTAAAGTTCTACTTTGTGAAAATTCTCCTCCCCCCCTCGACACACACACACACACATATATATATATATATACAATTCGCATACTTCTTTATCAAATCAAGATTGAAATAATGAAGCCAATTCACAATACTAATAAAGCCTTACATCATTCATTTATTCATTTAAACCATATTTCCCTTCATTGTAATTGATTGATTGATTTCTATATTTTGTTATGTTTTCTTTTGTTTTCACCATAGTTATTTAAAGCACCAAGGTTAACGATGATGTTTGTTATGTTGTTATGTTGTATGCAAAAATCGATACATCATTATTTATTTTCTTTTATTATTATCGTCGTTGTTGTTTACTATTTTAATTTAAGATATTTGACCTCTATCATTCATTATTATGTTATTAGATATAATTAATTTGTTAATTTAATAAATAATATGCTTAATTGTTGGTAGATGTTGGTTTAGAAAAACAAACAAATAAACAAAGCGACAAAGTCCACTAATACAAAACACAATTATTTTATTAAGTTAAATAAATAATGATATAGTTTTGTTTAAATGATTGATTTACCAATCTTAAGTACAAAAGAAAAGAAACTAACATAAAGGTTTATGAAGATTGCTAACTTTGTATGGTTTGTATTTTAAACCGATCTTAGTTTAATCACCATTATAACCATAGAGCACGATATAGCTGTTTTGTGCTCATCAAAAGGGTCAGTCAGTCAGTCAGTCAGTAACAACGTAGAACTTCGTACATACGTACATCAGTTCAAGTTGCGACACCACATTAGCACGGAGATGCAGTGGTCGATTCAAATCCCGTAGTGTTAGATGTAGTAAAATTATAAGCTGTGATCAGAAAAATTAGGGTTTGAAGATGTTATTCAAGGAGTGTAATCCAGTGAAATAAATTTGGAAAGAGAAAAGAGCGGGACATGAAAAATTCAGAAGATTAGAATTTGGGAGAACACAAAGAGTGGATGCACCTGCGCCATTGCAAACGATTTTGAGCCATGTCATTCAGGGTCTCTAACCATCAGTTGCTATCATCTCGTGGTCCCCAACCAGGTAGTCTACACCTACCAATATGACTCAGTCTACTTGTCAGTGACTTCATGGACTTGTGCCATGTTTTGGTCTGGCCTCATTAAAAGGGATAGATACAGGACGTCCAGTTTCTTGTCTAAACATTTAGCCTCTAGACCATTGAGCTTAATCATTCTCCAACATTACGGAATCGTATTCTATTGATTTCAGTGAGTAACTTAGAGTCACTGGTTACGATTTCTCACTAGAACTTCAGGAATTACATCTAGAAAAGTGTCACTAGTGAGCAAAGGATAATGATCAGAATATGGGTTTTTTGAGGTTGTTACATTTCCAAAGTTTGCACCATGAGCTAGTATTAGTTAAACCACCATAGAGAATCGGGAAACATTAGTTGGAAGATTGTAGAGCAATATGATGAATTTATTGACGTTAGATTGATATGTAACTGGGTTCCGACTCATTGATCTAGAGGTTAGGCGTTCGTGCTTGAAAACAAAGGCCTTGAATTCGATCCCCCGTACTGAAGACTAGTGTTTCTTTGTTTTCAATGGTGGTTCAACTAAGGTCGGTCCGTCAAGTAAACTACAATAGTTCTGTATAAATCAATGTAAAAACTTTTATATATTTGCTTTCAGTTATTGTCAGTTAATTGAAAAAGTCAGTGAAAATGGGTTATTTAGATGAAAATTTCTGGCAGATTTCATGGTACATTATTTATTTTGTAGTTTGCAACATGCGCTAACCTTAGTTAGGCTCGTGGTGAGAACCAGGAAGCATTGGACATCTGTCTCGTCCTAACTTCAATCAAAATGTAAAATGTTGGATACCAATTCAGTGGTCTGAAAATTAAGCTCTGGTCGTGAAACCTAAATATCCTGAGTTTGATTCCCGATGAGATCTTGGATATCTACTGCTATGAATTCACATACAAAGACTGGATAAATGTCCAATATTTCTTGATTTTTATAAAAATTTCGAACTAAAGTCAGTCGATGATGCAAACTATGATCTACAATCTACACAAAATCTCCTACACATATTTTTTTGATTCGGAAAATATGAAACTTGCTTAGATCGTCAGATTTCATTAGAATTGGTTGATTCAAACCTTAAATAAATTCGGAATTCTTTTTACATTCAATCATGATTTTGGCTTTTTCAATAAACTAGATAACGGTATCGAACCACATTCTGCTCTTCAGATGTATTAGCTTATATTTGATGACATTGAAATGACTGTTTTCCATTTATATCAAGATAAACTACGGCTCCTCTGCCTTTTTTATATTACATTTCGCGTACTACTAACATTAAGTTAATTAATAAAATATTATTATAAGAAAGTGCCATTTTCTTCACTCGTCTACACTTATGATAGCTCTTCTCCTCTACTAGTATTGCATGTATTAATATGAACAATCGTTCAGGTACACTGTTGATAGGATACAGTCTATGGACCAGTTTATATAATTTTGTAACAAGACTTCGTTCAAGAATGATTAATGCACTTGACTTTTACAGTTAGACCAAAGTCACAACAGTGCCGAGAGTGGAACGAATTAACAGAAGTTGCTATAGTTCCCACTATCCAATGACTTATCTCATTTACAACGGAATAACTTATAGTAACTAGCACATATTGTAAAAAATTAGTATTTCTTTTATTTAATGTCTTTTATAAACTAATTTGTAATTACTTTACTGAATACTCTTGAATCGAATACTATTTATCGGAAATAAGTAGTATTTGAGCGGAAAATTTTTTTTCAATAAATTTATCATGAGGCTCTACAACTATATTATCTATAAATTCACTTAGTATTGTTTGTTTGAATCTTCCCATTGATGTTTAGGACTGCAGTCGATCAGTCTCTTATTGGTATATGTGCATGCTGTGAGGATTTCCTCGATATTGCCTTAACTTAAAAGCATTATATGCAAAGATGGATAGCGGCTAGTAGTGGAACCCAGGACGCGCATTTCGTCCTGTTTGGGATTCGTCAGCCGGATGTGAACATCAACTTTGAGATGCAGGTACATCCAGCTGACGAGTCCAAAATAGGACGAAACGCGCGTCCTCAATTCCACTGCTAGCCACTATCCATCTTTGTATATATATTACCTATAGTTATTGTATTACAAAGGCCTAAATAAAACATCATTTTGGGTAACATTATCAGTGCGTAATTTATGTAGCATCTCTCAAATTCAACGTTCTATACCTGGGAACACCATATTATCAGAAACATCCACCTGAGCTTCAAATCTTCAAATTTTAAAACTCATTCACTTTTATAGATAGGTAAATTACTGAAGTAAGTATCATTTCTAAGTTATGGATTTTCTGATAAATCAGTCTAACAAAAACAATTAATTTTTCGAGTTTTAAACAAATTCAAATAATCTCATCTGCCTACTAGTAACTATAAATTACATCAAGAGAAACTTTAAGTACACCCCTCCCTCCAATTGACTCCTTCTCCGCTGGACAACATTGACGACGATGAAATGTATATCATGTTTCCTTCGTATGCATTCTGTCAGCCAAACACGTTGATACAATGTAGACCATAATTAACAAATACAAACTGTTATAGGTTACTCGTATTCCAGACATGCTAATATTAAACAATAGTCAATACAATGAAAGATGAAGCAATGGTATAAGGGATTGTAATTCATTTATCAACCGGATCAGTGTATAGTAGGTTGACAAAATTTTTATTGGCATAATAGAAATAGAGGAAATAAATAGATACACATCTATATCATACACATATACAAAAAGTGCTCAAGGTTATACAAAAATAATTGACGGAGCCAAATATGTGAAAGAATAACTGGAATAAATAATGTGGCCCTCATGTTTAATATGTGTTTTTTTCTTAGTTCGTTTTCATTATTACTAATAAATAGTATATTATCAATCTATCATTACATTTTATGGACAACTGTGTTTGGTGTATAAATACGTTTGTACAGCAAGGCAATTTGTATTATGAATACTAGAGTATCTTAAACGTTGATCAAGTCATTATTAGTACACATTGACAAGGTGTACGTTCAACTTTTATCAAGCTAATAATTTCATGGGAAATCAAATCTTTCCCATTTAGCGTTGTTATAAGATAAATTAGTATTATACATCATATAACTAATTGAGCAAATTCAGTTTCGTGTACTCAACTATCCGGTGTCTTTTAAGTATAAAGTCAAATGTTGTACCATACAACTATGGAAACAGAATTAAAGTGAGAATTCTAAATTGATCTGGTGCATGAGAGCATGTATTCTCATCTACGATCTATTAATCATTGGTCTATTTGACTGGTAAAATTCAATTGACATGGAGACGTAAAACTTATTTCATTATTGAACCTCATATCATATTTTTCTAATTCAAATAATGTTAAGTAGAACAATCAAATATATTAGTTAAAATATTTGGTTCTTTCTAGTTAATTAATCGCTTTAAAGATTAATTTTTATCATCGATCGGTACTAGTTAGAAAACATTAGATAATCGTTTATACGAATATGTGCCGCCAATTGAACGAATAATTGGTAAGAATTAGGGCGCCGAGTATATAGAAGACGTTATTTGTGAAAATTTTATTCGAAATAATTTCAACGATTAAAATTTAAATAATTCCCACGTTACGTCCAGCAGATTTGTCTGGACTTCTTTAAGGTAATAATCAAAATCATCAAAGAAATATATAGTGTTTAACAATCAAATAAATTTTTACTGTGCTTATCCAATCATATTTAGATGTTGACTTTATTAAGTAGGATAAAATGAGTCAGTTATGTGCGAATCAGTATAGGGTTGTGGAGATTGTTGAGTTTAAATTGATATCATGAATGGATGAATGTTAGTCCACCGTTGGATGCCGGCTCAGTAGTCTTGAGGTTAAGTGTTCACGCTCGAGAAAGAAGGACCTGGATTTGAATCCTGTGTGTGGGATCGTGGATGCACTAGAACGAAACGGATGGCCAGTGTTTCCAGGTTGTCACTGGTGGTTTAACATTGATTCGTTCATTATTTATGCGAATTATGTGAAAAGTTCACAATGTGAAGATAAATGAATGAACGATTGTGTGTGTATGTATGTGTAAGCTTGAGTTATTAATAGTTGATATTATATGTTAATTTGTCTTTACATGAAGTAAAAATAAAAGTACAAGTTGAAGGCTGAAATTGTTTTTGAATCATTGATGTACACGTAAAATGAGAACCATCAAATACATAATTGCAATGCTAAAATATCCCAGATTATTTTGTCAGAATAACGATATTGTTCCGTGCTAAATTAAAGGAAGTTATCTATCGACTTAATCACTACATATCAATCTGCTAACTGCTAAATATAAATATCCTCTAACTCCATCGTATATGGTTGACAGTGAACATTATTATTGAGAAGTCTTGAAATATGACAAAGTAGCTGACACTAAATTCAATAAAAAGTATCCTGTCCAATTATAGAAAACTGTTTTTCAAGCAAACTGTTGAATGTTTTCATTGATTAATTACTTAATAACAATAGATAAGAAATTCAATATCTGCTGTCAAATCAAAATGATTACATCACATTCCTTTGACCGAACATGTGATTAGAAAACCTAGATGACATTGCTTAATTGAAGGTGCCAGATAAGGATGTAGAAGCGAAACTGTGAAACTTTTAGAAGTACCCTAAGTGGATTTATCAAATATTTATTAAATATTTACGGTTTGCATTATTTTTACATTGCCCTGATTGTAAGTTATGAAATGTTGATGTATCCCTTAATGTTCATAAGTTACAGTTAACTGATTACGTATCTGATATTTGGTTTAGTAACACAAATAGTCTAGTTATGTACAGACAATGTTTTTATCAGAAGGGTTTTGTGGATATTATAGCAGTTTCAATGGTTGAGAGTAAAATGTTAATGCTTCCAGTCCTTCCATGGTAGTGTAGCTTCAATTGACTCATGATCTCAACTATTAAAATTATTATAATATCCACAAAACTTTTTCTGATATTAATCAACATATGCTCACTAGTGACTGGCTTCAAGAGGTATTTCATGGAGTTCTAGTGAGAAACAGTGACCAGTGGAGTTCAACCGGGTCTGTTGTGAGATAGTAACTTACTGAAGACATTGATGGGTTTGTCGCTAATTTTCGTGGATTGGTTGAAGTTAGACATTAACACCGTTGGATGCCGAGCGGCTCAGTGGTTTAATGGTTAAGCACTCGCGCGCGAGACTGATATGTCCTGGGTTCATATTTTGTGGGGCGAAGTCCTGGATGCGCACTACTGAGGATTTCCACAATAGGACGAAACGACCATCCAGTGCTTCCAGGTTTTTCATGGTGGTCTAGCTTCAAATGACTTATGTTTCTATCACCAATGTTGTGTTGTGGTCATGTAATTAATGTACATTATCATATGATTTTTGAGTCAACATGTAATGTAATGTAATAACAGATGTTGTAAATCAATTTTCTGTCCTCATGTTTTGATTGGACATTTTGATTAGGGGGAACTTATTATAGGCCAATCATTATAAACACTTTAAATGAGGATTATTTTGTTAAACTGAGAGTCATTAGTATTATTGACCGTTTAATAAACTTGTCATCAGTGGAATTAATAGTCTACTGAATATATCAAATGTCAGCTCATAATAAAAAGCTTAATATTTCAATAGGATTATTTACCCATAATTACAAATATTACTTTTTGATTACTTATATGAAGTTTTGCTTCTATACTCTAACTGTTTTTTATTTATTTATCATTTCTTTTTCAATATAGAGATGGTTAAGACTTTTCGATACAAATGATAAAGGCATAATCACAATTGAAGATGTCAGTCGTACTCTGGGTGTACCACCTCCGAAATTTTATGAGTAAGATATATACAATTTAATTTTTAAATATAGATTTTTCATAGGGTAAATGGATTGAATAATTATTTTATATATCAATCTAAATAATAATAGTAATAATAAAGAGTTAAATATAACACAAGTTAGCTTCTTGATGAATGTAACACTGTCAACTTTGTAATGTTTTCTGAAGATCTTTTCATACCATACAATGAATTTATAATTGAGTACATATATATTCTAACTTGATTCATTTCTTTTTGGTATTGCTGATTTGATTACTGACTAAATTTGTTAGTTTAAAACTTCATAGGAGTGGTACTTTGTGACTGATTTAGCTTGACTAAATCGATAACATTGATCTACCAGATACAACAACGTTTGACTATAGGAAACATCTTGAAGTCAGTTACTGTTGAGAAGTTGCAAATAAATAGGATTTGGGTATAACGAATGAGAAAGTTTCTTATTAATTATATTTTATAATTGTCACTGTATATCATGAAATCACTGGAATTCGATATATCGACCATTGGATTGTAACTCAATGGCCTAAAATTAACTTGCTTTCCTGAAGCTCTTGGATTTTAGTCCTGATGTGATCATGAATGAATACTACCAAAGAGCTAATTATGAGAATGAAACAGCTACTCAGTTTGCAAAGGTTACTTAGCTTATATGATTACATGGAAGAAGTTATCCTCGAAATTGATTGATAAATTTAATAAAACTTGATGTCAGGTGATTAAAAGATATCTATGACAGTCTTTAGATAATATACATTCCGTGCTAGTTATCACTTGTCAGCAAGACTCACTAGGAACGTCAAAGGATTTAACATTCTCTAAGATTTTTCAACCTATGTCACCTAGAGCCCTTGTTATAGATTATACAATTTGAACTATTTTGGTTGTGAGAATATTAATCATAAAGTTATTTTTCATTAAATTTGTGTTATGGTAATTTAGAACAAGAATTAATATACTATACTTTTTGGAAAGTTCACTAACTATTGGTGAAAGCCAACAATGGTATTGTTGGGGAAAAAAACAATTTTATGTTTGACTTGTATTGGGTCATTTGTGAAGTTGACATTAATTGCACTAGCACCCATTTCTTAGAAATTGTAGGGTGTGAAAGAAAATATTTAGAGATCGGTGATTGGTGTACTTGTTTTGCAAGTGTGTGCTCAACTGATAATAACCAAACATTTTGTCCCCTTTAATAATTTTTTAATTGGTCGTAAACTGTTCATCTTTGTAATCTGATTGGTTGACATCGAAATAGCATCAGGTGCTTTGATTGGATGTCAGAATTTGCATTTTTACAATTGAAATTTAACGATAATGAATAATTCTTTCTGTGTAATCTTGGTCTTGAAAAAAATTTAGATTTTTGAAGAAAAAAAACACCAACTTTATTTCACTACCGTGCAATACTGCTGTTAGTGAATGTGTATTGGGATACATTCCGATCAAGTAGACTTGGAATTGAAGTCGTTAGTTATCTTGACACGATTAATTATATGTATCTGATTAAAAGAAAGTTCTGGAAAAAAGAATTGAAAACCAGTTTGAATATTTGATAATAAGGATTACTGAATTAGGTCGGTAGTCAAATGTTTAATATCCAATTAATAAACAAATTATCACCTAAGTGTGTGCATAAGTTTTCTTCTTTAACACATGGTATGTGAATTGGAAAAAAATCAATATATCAATAAATCATCATGATAAAATACTGATTGCGACATGCATAAATCACGCGAAGGAACCGTAAACGATCGGCTGATGAAGGGATTTTGACGGTATATCAAAGAAGTAATAATTTTTCAGAAATAGGCACATCATATTTACAAATGGGTTATTTTGTAAATAGTCATTCCTAATACGAAATAGTTGTTTACTGTCGCTTTATAAACGGTTTCCATTAGAAAATGTTAGATGTCAATAGGGTTATTTTGCTAATCCATTGAAAGGATTTATTGTTGTAGTTCTGCAGTTTATAATTATGACAATAAAAACTTGTGTGTTTAAGCAGTCATATCAATCCGTTGTTGGGCTTGGGACTTTGGCATGAGGTTTTTTCACGTAATGTCAATAGCAAATATATTCTACGTGTTCAATTAAGCTAAATTTTAACAGGAATTAGTAAATGTCATATGTCAATGACAATGCAAACGTTACTTATAATATATGAGGTATGGAATGATATTTGAAAATCATCGCTTATCTTTAAGAAACATAATGGAGAAACAATAAAAAAACCTGCATGTACATTTTTCGTCATATGTGAATATTGTTCACCAGAAATGAAACCTGAAATATCTATACATTACAAATGTAGCCATTTTTGACAAGCATTTGAAATATTGCTTGCATTAGGTGTAAATGAACAAGCCTACGTCGTCGGACTCAATAAATATCTATCGACATTAAACGTATAAACATTATTTTATTATTATTATTAGAAGCTTTATTCAACATTATATTTTTGGTACAACATAGAATTCTCAGCATAAAGTATTTCAACAAGTTTCCTTTTCTTATACCTTGATCGATTGTGACGATAAATTTTGAATGATGACCAGTTAGATGTTAGAAGTTCGGTAATCCATATTTGATTACTGTTCATTTGTTTCAATGCATATTGCCAGCCACCATGATGTCGCTGATTGTACCGTTTTGTATCCCGTACAGCGAAAGGTTGTAAACTTTTCATAAACGCGCCTGAATAGGTTGTGCGCACAATAGACATAGTGATGTGCTAAAACAAACAACAAAACAGATAACTTGATGAAATATCTAGATCGGAGGAACAGGTAGCCCAGATATTCATGCAGGCCGCCGGTTGATGAATAAGGTCTACAGCATCAATGACGATTTAAAATATTATTGTAGCAGTAATTAATTGTTATAGAAGAGTAAAAATAAATACGGTGATATAATCAATATTTATGAATAATAATGAAGGTCAAGGTAACGATCAAACGTAGTTCATACGTACGCATAGTTCTGGTTTCAGGTTCTTTTTAATATAAAACAAGAATATAAAATTCTTATTTTTGTATTCATGAAACGGATAATATTCTTATTTCTATTTACACCCACTATATGGAAATTCATTAGCCCCACGGCAATTTTTTTTAAAACCCCCCTACCCACCCTTTTTAAAAATGTTTTTTCAACCCAAATTGCAATATTTTCCATCTCGTTTCGTCCAATGAAATGGCTAGTTTTAAAATTCGTTTTAATTGGTTAGTTATGTTTGTCGAATTGTTATAAAATGTCAGTACTTGTCGACAAAGTACATTTTAATCATCATTATGGAGGAGAGTAACGTGCCATGTACAAGCACTGTTGTTTCTCACGTTGTCACAGAAACAGAGAACGTATTTTTGACTACATTGTTTCTCGTAGCGTTCCAATCAGTTGAAGCGTTAAAGTCCGCTATCGGAACTTATGAAAGATCTACGTACTGTCATTATGTTGTGAGAGATTCTCGTTTGGACAGAGATCAGAACTCGTATATGAAATTTGTATGTTGGAGAAATGGCCGCAGAAGATCTAGCGGTTCGTCACAGCGGATTAGACGAAGGAGGTAATTTGATTAGTGTTATTACATTTATTTTCACGAAGGGCTTCCATGAACACTCAGTGTCCGGCCTTCATGTTTTGTAAGATTATCGACGGCTACTGGACTGTTGTACGTGGGAATGTGCATCACAATCACGAGTGCAATTCCCTGAGGTACCAAAGTAACTCATGGGTGAGCAGGTTAACGGAGGCAGAGTTTGAAACTGTGCGACCACTCCTGATATCTGGTACCGCAGCATTCGACATTAAGCATTTTGCTTACCATTCTTATGGAAAACGTTTGAATGATCAAGATATATTTAATATGCGGTACAAAGTGTTCTCACACGCCAACCTTCCTGGTAAGCAATCTGCCTATTTATAATGTAAACGATAGGCGATTACGGCACTTTGTACCTCGGGGAATTGCACTCGTGATTGTGATGCACATTCCCACGTACAACAGTCCAGTAGCCGTCGATAATCTTACAAAACATGAAGGCCGGACACTGAGTGTTCATGGAAGCCCTTCGTGAAAATAAATGTAATAACACTAATCAAATTACCTCTTCGTCTAATCCGCTGTGACGAACCGCTAGATCTTCTGCGGCCATTTCTCCAACATACAAATTTCATATACGAGTTCTGATCTCTGTCCAAACGAGAATCTCTCACAACATAATGACAGTACGTAGATCTTTCATAAGTTCCGATAGCGGACTTTAACGCTTCAACTGATTGGAACGCTACGAGAAACAATGTAGTCAAAAATACGTTCTCTGTTTCTGTGACAACGTGAGAAACAACAGTGCTTGTACATGGCACGTTACTCTCCTCCATAATGATGATTAAAATGTACTTTGTCGACAAGTACTGACATTTTATAACAATTTCAAGACATAACTAACCAATTAGAACGAATTTAAAACTAGCCATTTAATTGGACGAAAAGGGATGAAAAAACTTTTTTAAAGGGGTGAAAAAATTACAAAAATAGCCGGTCGCTTAGTGATATTCCATTTTTGATTAGACCGTGATGATAGGAATGCATTTGTATAATCTACTGATCGTTAACCGGTACATCGTTTGGCTTCTGAAGGTCCTCACATATCCTCCAGTAAGAAACTTGTAGAATATCCAGAAACAGTAGAAAACCTTTACTTAATCGGCCCGCAAATGCAATGGTACGGCCGAGGGTGGAGTCAGCTACCCCTCTCGAAATGGTCCCACATGGCCACGTGCATACAATCACTGTTAGGGAAGTTCTACACACTGCCTACTCGTGGAGGTGTTGGCTACGAAATCGAGAGGACGAAAAGCGAATGTCCGGCGCTCTAACTGGGTTGGTGGTGGGTATGAAGAGTCCACCTAGGGGAGTTAGAAAACCCTGATTCCAAATCAATGGTGTACATGGGCTCCAGTATCCTGAAGGAATAAATGGCTTATGAACCAATCGTTGATCACCGGCTACCATGGGACTGCATCTCCTTACGTTGCTCCATTGCCTTGTGGATCAGACCTTTATGTCAAGAACTCCGGGAGTGACCCCTTAAGAAAACCACCTGTTTCAGTCAGGGCACTTGGGGAGTATCAAAGCCCACACACAAATCAAGTGACTTGTGTGGCGCATATGTATTCGGTGCCCCTTTGTACTAATATTTATGTGTTCAAATAATTAAATAAACTAATGACAAATCTGGAATAACAAATCGTATGACAACAATGTGTGAATCAAACGAAATGAAGACATAAAAATGTAACAGTTCACGCGTCTACTAATTATGCAGTAAAAATATAAATAATAATCCTTCGTATGATTTTCTCACAAGTTATACTACCGCACTACTCACCCCATTACGTCAATAATAATAATAATAGTAATAATAATAATACCGAACTAGATTAGAATTATACGTATGTTTAAAAGTGTAAGCTGTTTAAATCCCGGTGACAAATGAAATGAATCTGGTTCCTTAATATGCACCTACTAGCTCATGAATTTAGCATGCTGGATGTTTCAATAGGATTTTATTAGATGATTCAATGATATTATTGGAATATCATCCAAACAGTAGTAACATTTGTCCCTAAAATATGTTGAAAGTAATAATTAGATTGACCAGAGTGTAAAATTGAATACGTTTATTCTAGAATAATATTAAAACTTTCATAGAAAACCCGGCGCTTTTTCTTAACTGAATGTATTTTAATAAATAATCTAGATGACAATTCATCTAGCTTGATACTGATATGATAGAGGAATGGATCTAATATGTTAAACTAATACATACAGCTGAATTGTTATATGTTTTCTCGTATTTGTATTTCTTTTCGTAAATGTTACTTGAAGATATAGGGACGTCTTAATAACTATATACGATTATAACGGTGTTCGCGGTGTCGTTCCCACTATTAAGTCTCATACACATTCAGTCAAATTATTAAAATTCGATATGTTATTATCTATATAACTCAGTGTTATATCTTGTCAATTAAGATTAGATACAGGCCCAAAGCAACTTTTACTTACAGAACGACCGAGAGTTTCACGGTCGAACTCGACAAAACAACAAGTGACATACAATAGTACTTCAAAACTAATTATTCACACCTTAATATGAGATAGAGAAGACAATAAATTCAGGATATTTTGGCATTCGAAACAGAAGTCAGAGATTGAAATAGAACAGCTCTGCTACTATAGTAAGACACCATGAATAATTTTACGATACAACAAAATTAACAAACTAAATATTACAGTAGTCACTCAGAAAAAAGTTAAGGTTCCTGTGAAGATATGAATCAGAAATATATCCTCAAGGTTATCTTTTCAACAAAGAACCAACATGCATTAACAAATACAGAATAACTTAAGATCCATCAGTATCGATTTACAAAGTGCAGATTTGTATGCTTACCTTTACCTGTTACTCCCAATGGAGCATAGGCCGCCGACCAACATTCTCCAACCCACTCCGTCCTAGGCTTTCCTTTCTACTTATATCCAATTCTTGTTCATTCTTCTCATGTCTGCCTCCATTTCTCAGCGTAATATGTTCTTTCGTCTTCCTCTTTTCTCTTAGCATTGAGGATTCCATGTGAGGGCTTGTCTTGTGACGCAGTTGGGTGCTTTCCTCAATGTGTGTCCTATCCACTTCCAGCGCTTCTTCCTGATTTCTACCTCCGCTGGGATCTGGTTTGTTCTCTCCCACAGTACGTTGTTGCTAATAGTGTCCGGCCAATGGATCCGAAGTATTTAGCATAGACAATTGTTAATAAACACTTGTATCTTCTGAATGATGGCTTTCGTAATTCTCCAAGTTCCTGTCCCATGCAGTAGAACTGTCCTTCCTTTAAGCCATACTTTAAATGAGGACTGTTAATACTGCATAGAAGCTTAAGATCTAATAACTGAAAGTCAAATGCTTTGATTATCATTTCACCAATTCCGCCTGGAGTCCCTCCGGGGGCTAATGCCGGTCCCAAGCCCGGATAAAGGAGGAGGGTTGGGCATGTGGTTAGCGTCCCCATCCCGTAGAAAACTAACTCGCTAAAAAAACGCTAACCAGAAAAAATTATTCAAACCTTTTAAACTCTGCCCTGGGAGTCAGAAGGTCTTCATTTAGAAGAATTATGACGCCTCATGATGAAAGCCGAATTCCTTCGGAAGTTACGAGGCCGATGCCCCTTCTGACAACCAGAGCGACCATTTATTTAGGTACATGGAATGTTCGTACAATGTGGGACACCGGGAGAGCCTTCCAAATTGCTGCAGAAATGAGAAGATACAACCTAGAGGTACTTGGGATCAGTGAAACACATTGGACACAAGTTGGACAACAACGACTAACTACAGGAGAGCTCCTGTTATACTCCGGCCATGAAGAAGAAAATGCACCACATACACAAGGAGTTGCATTGATGCTGTCCAAACAAGCGCAAAATGCACTTATAGGATGGGAATCTCATGGACCAAGGATCATCAAAGCCTCGTTCAAAACAAAGAAAGAGGGTATTTCAATGAACATCATCCAATGCTATGCGCCTACCAACGACTACAATGAAGACGCTAAAGATCAATTCTACAATAGGCTGCAGTCAATCGTCGAGAAGTGCCCAACAAAGGACCTGACCATTCTGATGGGAGATTTCAACGCCAAGGTTGGAACGGACAACACTGGATATGAAGACATCATGGGACGACACGGACTGGGAGAAAGGAACGAAAATGGTGAGAGATTTGCAAACCTATGTGCCTTCAATAAACTGGTCATAGGCGGCACCATATTCCCACATAAACGCATACACAAAACCACATGGACTTCACCGGATCACACCACGCAAAACCAAATCGACCATATTTGCATCAACAAAACGTTCAGGAGGACTATAGAGGACGTGAGAACCAAGAGAGGAGCTGATATAGCATCAGATCATCACTTGCTGGTCGCCAAGATGAAATTGAAACTCAAGAAGCACTGGACAACGGGGCGGACAATATCACAAAAGTTCAATACGGCCTTTCTTCAGGATACTAACAAACTCAACAAATTCAAGATAGTCCTCAGCAACAAGTTCCAGGCCTTTCATGATCTACTCAATGGAGAAGGAACTACTGTGGAGAGCAACTGGAAGGGGATCAAAGAGGCAATCACTTCAACATGTCATGAGGTCCTGGGTCACAAGAAGCACCATCACAAGGAATGGATCACTGTTGATACACTGGATAAGATTCAAGAAAGGAGGAACAAGAAGGCAGCAATCAATACCAGTCGAACAAGAGCAGAAAAAGCCAAGGCACAAGCTGAATACACAGAAGTAAACAAACAAGTGAAGAGGAGCATCAGAACCGACAAACGTAAATATGTGGAAGATTTAGCAACGACGGCGGAAAAGGCTGCAAGAGAAGGAAACATGAGACAACTGTATGACACGACAAAGAAACTCTCTGGAAATCGCCGCAAACCAGAACGACCAGTGAAAAGCAAGGAAGGCGAGGTAATCACCAACATTGAAGAGCAACAAAACAGGTGGGTAGAACACTTCAAAGAACTCTTGAATCGACCAGCTCCACTGAACCCACCCAACATCGAAGCAGCACCCACGGACCTCCCAATCAATGTTGGCCACCAACAATTGAAGAAATCAGCATGGCCATCAGACAAATCAAGAGTGGCAAAGCAGCAGGACCGGACAACATTCCAGCAGAGGCACTAAAAGCAGACGTAGCGGCAACTGCAAGGATACTCCACATTCTCTTCAATAAGATTTGGGATGAGGAACAAGTACCAACAGACTGGAAAGAAGGACTTCTGATCAAAATACCGAAGAAAGGCGATCTCAGCAACTGTGATAACTACAGGGGCATCACTCTTCTCTCAATACCGGGAAAAGTCTTCAACAGGGTATTGTTAAACAGGATGAAGGACTGCGTAGACGCCCAACTTCGTGACCAACAGGCAGGATTCCGTAAGGATAGATCGTGTACAGACCAAATCGCAACTCTACGGATCATTGTGGAACAATCAATTGAATGGAATTCATCACTCTACATCAACTTCATTGACTACGAAAAGGCATTTGATAGCGTGGACAGAACAACACTATGGAAACTTCTTCGACACTACGGCGTGCCTCAGAAGATAGTCAATATCATACAGAACTCATATGATGGATTACACTGCAAAATTGTGCATGGAGGACAGTTGACAAAGTCGTTCGAAGTGAAGACCGGTGTTAGGCAAGGTTGCTTACTCTCACCCTTTCTCTTTCTCCTGGTGATCGACTGGATCATGAAGACGTCAACGTCTGAAGGGAAGCACGGGATACAATGGACATCTAAGATGCAGTTGGACGATCTAGACTTCGCAGATGATCTGGCCCTTCTATCCCAAACGCAACAACAGATGCAGGAGAAGACGAACAGTGTGGCAGCAGCCTCAGCAGCAGTAGGTCTCAATATACACAAAGGGAAAAGCAGGATTCTCCGATACAACACAGAATGCACCAATCCAATCACAATTGACGGAGAAGATTTGGAAGATGTAAAAACCTTTACGTATTTGGGCAGCATCATTGATGAACAGGGTGGATCTGATGCAGATGTGAAGGCGCGGATCGGCAAAGCAAGAGCAGCATATTTACAACTGAGGAACATCTGGAACTCAAAGCAACTGTCAACCAACACCAAGGTCAGGATTTTCAATACAAATGTCAAGACAGTTCTACTGTATGGGGCAGAAACCTGGAGAACTACAAAACAAAACAACACAGCACCAGATCAATCTTTCTTTCTAAACTTAATCCACCTAGTATATAGTTTAATTTCAATTATATTTAAATTCTTACATGACTATTAATTACATAATAATTACATAACTTATAAACTTATACAATCATTCAATTCAATGTGTTATTGTGTTTATAGAATAAATCAAATAAGTTAAATAATCTAGTCTCACTACTACTACTACTACTACTACTACTACTACTGCTACTACTACTACTACTACTACTACCATCTGGCGCCTGGTTCAGGGTGATCAGGAATGCTCTGACCCCGGGTGGAGGCTCACCATTGCACCTAGGTGGGTTGAAACTCGTGACGAACCGTAATCGGGTGCGCTCGGGCGTGTAGTTTTTGTCAGTGGGGAGATCTCACAGTCCTCCCTCTGAAAATTCTGTGCTGAGAATTCTATATTGTACCAAAATATAATATTGAATAAAGCCATTAATACTACTACTATTATTACTGCTACTATCATTATTATTATTATTATTATTATTATTACTGCTACTACTACTTCTGAATAGAAGATATATGACCTACTTTGACTACTTTATATTAAGATTACATACATATATATCAGCATATATCGAATGATCCTTATTTAGTTAGTAAATAGTTTACATGAAAAGTAATGACAGAAAATGAATTCAAATTATTTGGTTAATTCTACTAATCTAAATACCTTTTTCTTTTTTTCTTAACATTTAATTAACTTAAGTGAATTTTTCTGTGTCAAACAAATGGTTCTTAGTACACTTGATAATTTTTATAAGTATTGAATAAAACATTTTTTGATTTCGTTATAAACAGAAATGAATAGTGACTAGCAGTGAAATCAAGGACGCGCGTCACTTCGTCCTAGTTGAGACTCATCAGTTGGATGTATCTACATCTCAAAGAGGAAATATGAATAAATTATTAGTAACTTAGTATCTTAGAGATGGTGGAGAAGATTTGTAGCTCAGGTGAATGATTTTGTTGGGGTTTAGTTTTTGTTTTGAGCTAGATGGTTTAGTCATGGATCTTCCATCGTTATTCTCTACAATATCATCAGCATAAACTTCGCACTTCACTTCTACTTGAAGTTTGTTCTGATAATTTTGATCAGAATAATGATGAAAGCTCCACGATGAAACCATCCAGTTCAGAGAACAAAACTTCACTAAAAATTTAGTATTTTTACTATTTTGTGACTTCATATCGTAAAATTCGATCCGTGATTGAACTATTGAGTAATCACATTGTAGGACAAAACACTTAACAAATACTTCTTTTAATTTTCATTAATTGTCTAACTATAATCAGTCCGTGATACAAAACAATGAAATTTAATCATTTTCATAACCTCTTATACTAAGAAATCATAATCACTGACAAACTATATTGTCTATTACATATAGTAGTTGAATCATTTCATTTCAAAAATTAGTCTTGATCATAGTCATTCAAATGAAACACAATGAATGGTATCAAATTATGAATATAATTGAAGACAGTATTTATTCAAACTGAAGGTACTTGATTACTTACTTACACCTGTTACGCTTTGTGAAAGAGCATAGGTTAACCATTAGATTAAAAGTTCTGCAGAAATTTGGAAGACTCTCCCGGTCTCCCACATTGTATGAGTATTCCATGTACTTAAGTTAATGGTTGCTCTGGTTGTCAGAAGGGGCATCGGCCTCGCGACTTCCGAAGGAACTCGGCTTTCATCATGAGGCGTCATAACTCTAATAAATGAAAACCTTTTGACTCTCAGGGCAGAGTTTGAATGGTCTGAATGATTTTTTCTGATGTGCGTTTTCTTGGCGAGTTAGTTTTCTACGGGATGGGATCGCTAATGCCATATCCACGCCCCTATATCTGGGCTTGGAACCGGTATTAGCCCCAGAGGGACTCCAGGCGGACTTAGAAACTGTGTCCTAGATTGAAAGTAGTAAGAATTTAAAGTGATATATTTTATAGTCACTTTTTAATCTTCCAAAATATGATTCAAGTTATTCATTAACGAATAGAGATATTCAATCATAAATTCCACTAAATATTTTCAATTTTATAAACTATTTATTGACTTCGATTTTAAATAAGACAATACATATTTTTAATAGTTGAATTCATCAGTCGATTGAAGCTAGATCACCATGGAAAAATCGGAACCATTGGACGGCCATTTCGTCCTAGTATGAGACTCCTCAGCAGTACATAATTCTCTATCAAACAATCTACCTAGAAAAAAGTATCAAAACTTCAACAAAATCCTCCAACAAAGTTAAAAATCTACCTTTTACTTGAAAAAATAGTTTTGTGTTCCCCTTATGATTTTGTTTTCCTCCGATATTATGAATGAAATCTATATAAGGAGAATTTCACATGTATCTTTCATTTAAATGTTATGCCAAATCATATGACTAAATTATAAATAATAATAAAAAGAAAAACTAACCTATTTTTACTAAAACTACGCATGATATTCCAATAAAGATGAACGTCATTGTACTGTCTAGCCAATAGTGATGAGAATAAAAACAACCAGTTGTATGGTTAAGGTCTTTCTATCATCAGCTGATCTTGTTTTTTTACGTATAGTTTTTCACAATGTTCTTACTGTATTGAATTTCAGTAAAAATAAAACATTTTAATAGAAATTTTATTTTAATTTAATAGTTGAATTCATGAATTAATTGAAGTTAGACCACCATGGAAAACCTGGAAGCACTGGATGGCTGTTTCATCCTTGTATAAAACTCCTTAGTAGTACTTATTCACGATCCCGGCTCGCAGAATTCGAACCCAGGACCTGTCAGTCTCGCGTGAGAGCACTTAACCACTAGACCGCTGAACCGGCCGGCATTCAACAGTGTTAATGTCTAACTTCAACTAATCCACGAAATTGCACCACCATCCACCATTGTCATCAGTGAGTTACTATCTCATGAGGTGCGATCGTAGATGCGCACTGCTGAGGAGTCCCACACAGGGACAAAACAGACCTCCAGTACTTCCAGGTTTTCCATGATGGTCTAACTTCAATGAACTCATGAATTTAGCTGTTAAATTACTGTAATATCCACAGAACCCCTCTCTGATTACAATTTTATATTTAAACAAAGAACGAACAATAAAGTTTGTGGGATAAAATGAATTCATTCTATTATCTTTATATAACCTCTAAATTATTACGTTTCAGTATAAAAATACTCATCCATCTGAACTATGTTTATTCATACACTTTATTTCCCTATTATTTTTATTATTATGAATTTAGTTACATTCGTAAGATGTATTTAAACTTCACAAACTAAAGTATGATAAACTGATGAGAAACCGTGAAATATAATCAATTCATTTTATTCTGTAAACCTATTTGTTCTTGATCTGTTTAAATTTTTCAAGGGATCTGCTTGTATAAAATTTTATATCAGTACAGGGTTGTGGAGACTGTTAAGTTTTGGTCGAAATCATGAATCGATCAATGTTGAATCACCATTGAAAACCTGGAAGCATTGGATGGCTATTTCGTCTTGGTATGGGACTCCTCAATAGTGCATATCCACAGTTCCGCAGGCGGGATTCAAACCCAAGACTAAATCGCTGCCCGGTGCTTCCAGGTTTTTAATGATGGTCTAACGTCGATCGATTTATGACCTCAATTAAACTTTTATACTCATTGCATGTCAATCACTTTGAATGAGTACTAGATTTCTATTTGAATTTTCAGACCGTAAATGTAAGCGGTTTTCCATACATTTTCCTGGGTTTCTTAGAGGTTATTATACATTATATGTTCAGTGTGAGAAAAGTACTCAAAGAAGACAATGGAAGATGACTACGCAATATGGCGGATATATTGAATTTAGACTGGTACAATATCAGATACCGGCTCAGTGGTCAAAAAGTTAAACATTAGTGTATTAGGCTAACGATCGTGGGTTCTATTCTCTGTGATGGAGCTAAAACAACTGTGCATTGTTACCACGTTTTTAATAATTGTCTTAAACTGATTCGTAATCTTAACGGCATTATAATAATGGTAGATGAAAGCGATATCATCCATTTCTTAAGATAATTACATCTATTAATTGAATGCGCTCTGGAATAAAAGTTCGTTAATAATACCCATTAATTTAAACTGGAACGTGTTTGTATTGCTTATTATAAATAATTGTCCTGTTAAATAAAAAAAGATAGTAACAGATGTCTGATTTGAACTACTGAATTCTGTTAGTAGTTGCAGAAATTCTTTCCAATTTTCTTTAATGCCGACAAAATGTTGCTATCTTTGATTGTTAGCTTTCTTCATAGTAATGTATTTCAAAATGAAAGCTTATTATTAAACTCATATTTTGTTGATTCGGGCTGTTACTTTCTTTAAGGGTTAGTTTCATTTTGACGGAAAATTTACCTCAAAATAACATAGAACAAGATTTAGTGAAATTAGTTATTTTCATAAAAGTTGTTTATATTCTCATCCAAAGGTTTATTATTATATTCTTAAGAACTATCTACAGTAAACATCACGAAATAACTTTAACTCTATGATGAAAACCTTGGAGCGTCAGACAAACACTGTTTTATTATTATGAAGGAAGTACTCACATTCAGTCCTCTCGCCAAACGCATTACCTTTGAACCATTAAGATGCAATTAAATAGGCATGTTACTATATAAATCAATGTTGAATTCTATAGAATATTCTGTAGAATACAAGTCATATCCTAGTGAAGTCTTGGTGGATATTAATCGTATCCGGGGTGGAGATCGCGATGATTCTTCTGTACAAAATGGTATTACTAAAGATAGAAACATTTACTTATATTTACTTGTGGTTTTTTGTACCATAGATTTTATGTTATTTATCGTTCACAGAAATTTGGCGTTAAACTCACATTACTCAAACACTAAATTTTTATATACATTCAGAGTCCTACAGTGATAACAACAAAAATGAATGCCCTATGAGTTAAATCACGAACCGATTCCATTCGAACCACTGTTGAAAAATTGGAAACACTGGACGACCGTTTTGTTTTATTGTAGGGATCTCCATCAGTTTTCACTCAAGGTTCCGCCCACAGTAATCAGACTGAAGACCTTCAATCTCACTTGTGGGCGCCATAATCCCCACGGATCCCTATACACTAGAAATCAATCTGTTGATCTTTTTAAAAATAAGATGATCAATATATTACCTCAATGTATTAATATTTAAGTGCGGTGTAGAACTAAAACGTCCCTGTAAACAGATTTTTTTCTGATTAACATTAATAAGAATATAGGAGCTGATTTCGGTAAAATTTTAAGGTGAATACTGTGCTTCTATTTCAGTTTTTGATGTGTTTTTGAATCAGTGAACAATAGGTAGAATAAAAATACCTCTTATCGGGTCACTTTGTTTTCAAAATAGAGGTATAAAAAGAAAGTGAATTGAATTCACGAAATGATAACAAGTAAATTTTACGACATTTCGCTGTGTAAGTTACAGAAAAACTATCCAGAGACACCGTGGTTACTAGTAATATGCACCGAGAAGAATATACATTATACAAATGTCGATTCCTGAACTGCTAACATCTAACTGGCAACTACTCAATATTTATCATGAGGATCAATCAAGAAATAAGAAAAGGGAATTTGTTGGAATACTTTGTGCTGAGAATTCTATATTGTACCAAAAATATAATATTGAATATAGCTGCTAATAATAATCATAATAAAAGTAATTTTTAGTACAGTTTCGATGAGAACGATAAGTTTTAGCATTTCGGTAAATCACAGTTATCGTTGATTTTCCACTCCATATTGATTTACATTAAAAAGATCATTTAATTCATTGAGAATTTAGAAACATAATCTAAGTTACATTTTAGTCAAACACTCAGATAACAGAGACTCATTGATGGGTAGTCATATTCCATGTACCTAAATAAATAGTTGCTCTGGTTGTCAGAAGGGGCAACGGCCTCGTGACTTCCGAAGGAAATCGGTTTTCATCATGAGGCGTCATAACTCTTCTAAATGAAGACCTTCTAACTCCCAGGGCAGGGTTTAAAAGGCTTGAATAATTTTTTTCCGATTAGCGTTTTTTTTAGCGAGTTAGTTTTCTACGGGATGGGGTCACTAACCCCATGCCCAACCCTCCTCCTTTATCCGGGCTTGGGACCGGTATTAGCCCCCAGAGGGACTCCAGGCGGAGTTGGGTAGTCATATACTAAAATCAAATAATTCAAGATTATGATAACCAAATATAAACTGAATCAAAGTAATAAGATGATAAGAATAAATCTTTTTATGTGGTGTTGGTTTCTCTAACCTGAATGATTTAATTGTAAAATGCTCATTTTCATTCTGGACAATATCATCAATGTCTGCTATATAAAGTAGACACTCAGAGAATATAACATCATCAAAAGTATTCATTTAACCTGGAAATCTTCATCAATTTAAGATCTAAATGCGTAGGCAATAGATATGAATATGGGTTATTATTGATGTTTTCTTCATATATGTTTTTTTTAGAAATCATTATTATGAGTGAAATACCCTTCCACCAAAAGTAATTTTATTTGTATATTGTAAATAAGTTTAATATTTTAATAGTTGAGATCATGAATCAATTGAAGCTAGACCACCATGGAAAACCTGAAGCCACTGAACGGCCGTTTCATCCTACTGTAGGACTCCTCAGCAGTGCGCATCTATGATCTCACCTCGCATGATTCAAATATTAATAATATTAACAAACGGATTACTATTTCTACTAAACTATAAACTATATACCTAAAACATATTAAACACAACAATATTACCGACATTTTTTTTTCGTTTCCCTAAATTTTAGTGAAAGATATAATCGACGACTTAATGGAAAATTTGAATCATCCAGTGATGTTTTTCATCAAGCTGCAGCAAAATTTCGTTCAACTGAAGATATTACACGTTATTCACAATCATCATTAACATCTACAGAAAATTTATCAATGCATAAACGTAGTTATTCTACTGATAATGTACCATCAGATTATCATAGATCAAAAGTTGATAATTCATGGCAACTAAATGATGAACCATTACTTATAGAATATTCAGATGAAAAAATTAAAGAGAAATTAAATCAATTAATTGAAATAGCTATTAAAAAACAAATTGATATTCAAACAATACCACAATTTATAGCAATAGCATTAGAAAAGAATATGGTCGTAATTGGCATGTAATTGTTGGTCCATATAAAGCTGGTTGTGCTGTAACACATTTAATTGGACGATTCTCTAATGCTCAATATGCATCATATCATGTGATTGCATTTCAAACATTGGATTTGTAAATTGTTTACCTTCTTTCTCTCTTTCTTTCTTTCTTTCATTTGTTATTGTTACTACCTTCGATATCTTACAATTTACTTATTCATTATATTTTATTGGTAATATAGAACTTGTGTACCTAACACTAGTATGCTTTCTTTATTACTTATATTGCAATATGACAAATTAGCTAATGTTATGTATGGATTATATATTCTTTCGAATAACATTAACCATGAATGTTAGCATAGGGAACTATGGAAAACTGTTGTATAAGTGTTGAAATAAATTTTTTTTTTAAATGATAAAGGTAACTCTTTGTAATTTATAATTCAAGTCATTGATCAATTTCAAGTGTATGTCCTCAGTTTTTAAACTATACTCTAACTATTAATATTATTACTCTGACATTCATACTAAAATAGGTGGGGCTGAGTTTTAACCTAGTGACTTAGTGATTGAAAGATGTATGGTTTAAACATGAAGCCATTGTTTAATTATGAGGGGGGGAGGGGTAAATAAGTTCAGTAATCGAATAAAATGAATTTCAACTCAGAATATTGTTATGTCTTAATCGCTTGTTACTTATAGTTAAAAAAAAGAACGAGGAATCACTGTAATTCTCATGACGCGAGTAAGTATATATTGATTGTATACCCATTTTGATCATTAACTTAGGATGAAGTCATAAATGTGAAAAATACTCAGAGTGTATCGGTAAATAATTCCCCAAAATAAATAGTTCTGCAATTTTTCGACATTGGATGCTGACCACATGTTTTAATGGACTCACCTAGCTGAAGGCGCTCGGTCATGCATCCGCACCAGATCACGTGTGGTAACGCTGTGCTCAACATCTACCGCAATCACTAGCCAGATTAGATCAGAGAATTCCGATATATTGGTAATCGCCAAATACACTCTTCCGATCTCCTCGACTCTGTCTTTTGATTTCTCTTGGTGGGTACAAATTATATTAGGTGTTGCTGGTAAAAGCGTTGTCAAACACTGAATACCTGTGCCATCTTCAAGAGTTATAACAAGTCACATACTACATGTCATTCTGGGCATAGATCATGTTAATTTAATACAAGAATATTGTATCATGGACAAACACCAAACTCAAATAAATTAATGATATAACTAATAAAATACCACAATGGGAAACAAAGTAAATACCACACTGAGTAATTAACACATTGAATTAAAACGGAAGTAATGCTGAATAAAAACACAATGAGTAAAAGAATGTAAAATTGTTTTTCGATGAGATACGTAAGAATAAGTGTCTATGCAAAAGCTTGTTGTTCTTTTACGTACTTGCTGGGATCTTGACCGGTTGTATGGTCGTGTTCCCGCTTCCAGTTTGTTTTTTTCAGCTTCCTTTGAAAAAAAGCGACTTAATCTTTTAACAACTATGCTCTGCTCCTTTGTTTAATGCATATATGATTCTCCCTCCTCCACGAAACAATGTTAGGTCTTCATGTACCCACGTTACAAATAATGTGACTTTGTTGACCTGAACTGTCTTAACACTACTCACACCTTCATTATATATGCGTATTGGAGAAAGTCGGTGTACATAAAGGTTGAAAGATCCTTTTATATGATCTTGACTTGTATGAGTAATATTATACATGGTAATTTTTCTCACCTTTCATACGAAAGAAATACGATGTCACTATTCTGTTCACAATACGAATAAGCATATTTTAGATTTTGACTTGTCAGTAACAAAGCATGTAATTTATATAGGTTCTCTTTGTCTCCAAAGCATTTGAACGGGACATCTGTACATGTTTCATACCCATTAGGATCATCAGGTGGCTACGTTCTACATACAGGTACATTGCAATTGAACTGACTTTGAATTAATGAAACAAGGTTTGACTTTTTGTATGTGACATTCACTTTGTCGGAATAAACAAGATAAATATCATCAGGTTTGTTGGGTATTTGTGGATGACTATGGCAATTTTGAATCATGAAAACTACCTTCAAATCGTGTATATACTCAGAAGATTATAATTCATGAAATATTTAATACAATAAATGAAAATTATTGTTAATTGATTACACTTCAGATAGAGTAACGTAGGTTCCTCCTTGGAAGTGTATTCATTTAATCTGTCATAAGTTTTGATACCACACCCCGGTCTGTTGTGACATAGTAACTCACTGAAGACATTGGTGGATTTTTCGCTTAATTTCATAGATTGGTTGGAGTTAGACGTCAGCACTGTTGGATGCCCGCCGGCTCAGTGGTTTAATGGTTAAGCACTCGCGCGCGAGACTGATATGTCCTGGGTTCGAATTTTGTGGGGCGAAGTCCTGGATGCACACTACTGAGGATTCCCACAATGGGACGAAACAGCCATCCAGTGCTTCTAGGTTTTCCATGATGGTCTAACTTCAATTGACTCATGATCTCAACCATTGAAATATATATATATATATATATATATATATATATATATTAAAATATATAAAATTAATAAGAAAAGAAAAAGTAACTGTTATAATAAAACTATTGACTAATAAAATTACTGGAATGATTTAAATGAGCACTTTTTTCACGGAACTGATTGTCAAATTATAAATGAAGTGATATTCAGTGCCAGAACTATTGAATCAATTGTTTATCTACATACATTTGAGACTTAAATCTTTTATACACATAAATAAAATACTCCACAAAGATAGTATGATATAACGAATAAAAAAACAACAAGTAAAGAACAAAAATCAACATTACGAACCGATCAATAAATTTTCTCTTCTGTTCAATTGTATCTATAACAAGATACTTTACACGCTAATTGATCTCGAGTTATGAAAAGTCTTTTAATTGAACGCTAGATTTTGTTCCTAATCTCTTTCAGTAACCGCCAGGCTAAATCGACACAACGACTTGAACAGAAGAGAAGAGGCGCGAGATATGGAAGAAACGCTTTGCTCTAAAAGTTACTTTATGGACAGAAGATTTAGGGGTTTTATAATATTTTAGATGTCTTTGGGTTTCCTGAAATTTTGGAATGCTACTAAACATAGTATTAGTATAATTAATTATCCAATCAGAAACTCGACATGCGACTTTCCACTTTCTAGATGTTTTTGGCAAAAATTTTACTGAACGCTGATTGGATAATTTGCTTCTTAGGGTTTTCAGAACATTTCTTGGGTTTTTTCGAGGAGTTTCCTGGTCTCTACAACAATTTATATAACTTATAGTGTTTCAATAAGCTTGGATATTTAAATTTCAAAGTTCCACTCTTCACCTTTATGAATTATTACTTACTTACGCCTGTTACTCCCAATGGAACATAGGCCGCCGACCAGAATTCTACAACCCACTCTGTCATGGCCTTCTTTTCTAGTTCCATCCAATTTTTTGTTCATTCTTCTCATGTCTATCTCCATTTCCCGACGTAATGTGTTCTTTGTTCTTCCACTTTTCTCTTGGCATTGAGGATTTCATGTGAGTGCTCGCCTTATGACACAGTTGGGTGCTTCCCTCAATGTGTGTCCTATCCACTTCCATCGCTTCTTCCTGATTTCTTGGTCCACTGGGATCTGGTGTGTTCTCTCCCATAGTAGGTTTTTGCTGATATTGTCTGGCCAACAGGTCAGAAGTATTTAGCACAGACAGCTGTTAATAAACACTTGTATCTTCTGAATGATGGCTTTCGTAGTTCTCCAGGTTTCTGCCCCATACAGCAGAACTGTCTTGACATTTGTATTGAAAATTCTGACTTTGGTGTTGGTTGACAATTGTTTTGAATTCTAGATGTTATTCAGTTTTAAATTTTATGAACTATACAATAATAAAATATTGGAACTTACAAATTTCTCGGTATATTTTCATGTAATCAACAAAGACGGTTACTAAAAAAAAGGTAAAATGTTGGAGTTTTGTTCTCTGAGCTGGATGGTTTGGTCGTGGAGCTTTCATCGTTCTTCTGAACGACATCATCAGCACAAACTTCAGATAGAAGTCGTCCAGAAGAACAATGAAAGCTCCACAACCAAACTATCCAGCTCAAAGAACAAAACTCCATCAAAATCATCCACCTGAGCTAAAAATCTTCACCATCTCAAAGGTAAAATGTATAGGGAAATCTAAAAATAGAAAGAGTTTTTTAAGCATCTTCATTATATGTATTCATATTCACTGAGTTTCTTAAAACTATTCTAATAATTAGTTAGTATATAACTTAATTATATATATAGTATGCATTGATTTGTTTTGAAATCTATGCCAATATAAACAATAATATAAATCTAGGGTCTGTTCTATCAAAGAACATTAGAAATATGGTATGAATGTAAAGTATTTACTGTTTTCTTTTAATCATTTCCAAAGCCTAATTTTCAATGTGACGTATATTACTTTATTAATAATGATAAATAAAAAGAGAGTAATTTGAACTTTCGACAATATAACTCGAGTTAATCAAGAACAAAAGTGTATGTTGCATTTTAGATACCTCCGTCATTGAGAAAACTGTTAGAGTTCCGTACATTCAAATTACATACTACTTGGTTTTAGGTAGAATGGTATATCTATAACCACAGAAGTGGTAGAAACCTCTGTATCCATAATTATTACATCTAAATTGTAAATATTATTTTATCGTAATAATACATTATTAACTACATGTGGAGAAATTCGAACACTTCACTTCTATCTGAAGTTTGTGCTGATGATGTCGTTCAGAAGAACGATGAAAGCTCCAAAACTAAACCATTCAGCTCAGAGAACAAAACGCCATCGAAATCATCCACCTGAGCTAAAAATCTTCTCCATCATCTCATACATTATTTAATTTCAATTTTATAATTTAATGATAAAACAGACAGAATCTCATCTTATGTCTGTTATGATTAGATGTGTAGATTCCTGTTGGTAATCCTCGTACTTAGAATTCCTTATGATATGGAGTCCTATTGAGTCCATTTTATTAAGGCTCAGATAATCCAAGTATACAAAGAGAAAAGACGAAGATTATGTGAAAAATCTTACTGCCAAAATTTCAAATGATAGTCTTTACAATTTATAAGTACGATAAGAGGCTAGGCTAATCCGGATAATGACTTACAGGAGATAACTTGAACTTAATAGATAGTTCATTTACACAAAATAGACTGTCAATAGTTACATCTCACCTGCCATAGGCCTGTAATCTGTCTGATTTTCCTGAGCATACTAATAATTTGATGCTATGGATCAGTATATTGATAAAATACTGAACTAAATTTGATGCCATCTCAATTATTTCCTCATAGAACTGGATTCAGACTGAATAGATTTCAGAAGACAGAAATAGTGACTAACTAATTGAGTAATATGGATAGTTATACGAAAACTAAAGTCATTATTTACAAAATACTGAGACAGTATAGTGACTAAGTGCTACTTATCAAGTAACATATAGATAATGATGGATGAAAATAAAAGTCACAAACAACCTTAAATTATTTACTTCAATCATTCGTAACGATATCAGCTCTAGATGTGTCCACAAAAAGGTCTTACTTAAACACTCATAACAGTGAGAATCTAGTTAGCAAGGAACAATGCAGTCTATTATGTTTATGTGTTAGATAATTTATCATATTTAAGTTTTGTGCGAATTATTTGGATTTGATGGTTATTATCATCAACTAAGGACAACCATCGAAAACCAGGAAGCACTGGACAGCCAATTCTTCGTAATCTGAGGTTCCTGAGTAGTGCATATCCCAATCCTGGTGATGGGAACCTACATACGTTTTAAACTGATATGTTGGAGTTCGATGTCATATCTTTTAGATTTTCAGTTACTGAGCATTATAGTTCAATAGTTATCTAGTGTTATTAACAGTATGTTACACTCGTAACTTGGTTGCACTTTACGGTTTATGGCTTCTCAACAAAATTTCATGAACTGGTTGGGAAGACAGTAACTTGGAAAAAATAGCTGTCCAGTTTCTCTAATTTTTTTAATAGTTTCTCAGCTGACGTTATTTCATATTGAAAATTATCTATACCAATTATTTTTTTTTAAATTAGACAATCAAAATTCAGTTTGTATGGTAGATGAGAAATCAAAATATTTTCACTACCATGCCTGTTGTAGCTTTAAGCCCGGCTAGTTATCATGTGATTTATTCGCCAATCGAAAAACGACTTATTCAATCTTAGTACTGTACCAAACCAATAACCTTCGACCGGTATGAACAGCCTAACGTCTTTATTGGTCCTTTTTCCGCCTAGCCCATCCAGTTGAGTCAAGAACGCCAATAACAGCTTCCACTATGAGAATCGTTTATTTCAAATATATTTGTTTTATATACCAGCCAAACAGACCACATCATACCATAAAATAGGGAAATAACATTTATACAAGATCAAGTCAAAAAGTGGCTGTGAACGTGGGAGGCAGTAGTTAATAAACTGAACATAACTTAAGAACAGTAAATCGTATAATAGTAGTCTATAGATCAAAATAAAGCTTATAATAAGCGGAATATAGATATACATAATCTAGTTACTGAACATTTATACTATATATATACAGATTATCTGAGCCTTAATAAAATGGAGTTAGTAGGACTCCATATCATAAGAAGTTCTAGGGACGAGGACTACCGACGGGAGTCTACACATCTAATAATGCTCACCTGTAATTTCCACGTAACTCTATGAATTTATCATATTTTATGTATGAAAACAACTTTCGTTTTTGGATTTAAACAAATACTTGTTTATATCTAAATGGATAAAAATACGATAATTGTGACGGATCTACACTAATAGTATATTACTGTGGTGTTTGAATGAACTAATGATACCTTTGTACTTGTTGAATGCTTAATTTCGAATTCTAAATACAATACATTCGTTTGTGCTCATCTACTACTTCTTGATTCAGTTGCGGTATTTCGAGGATTCTTAGTTCATACTACAATTCAAATAATTCAAAACATCAAAATTACTCAACCAAAAATATATTTTTTACCCTGCAAAACTTTATAACTTACTGAAATATGAAATATCAAGAAACAAAGCCTGATATATGACTGTGAAGAGTTATTTTTTTTTAGGAAGAATACCACTCTGAATATACATATTTAACCAAAATAAAAATTTTTTAATTGAGATCATGAATGGATTGATGTTAGACGATCATTGAAAACCTGGAAGCGGTGGACGGCCGTTTCGTCCTATTGTGGGACTCCTCAGCAGTGCGCATCCATGACCCTGCTCTCGGGACTCGAGCCCAGAGCCTTCATTCGTGCACACGAGTGCTTAACATCTAGACCACTGAGTCGGCATCCAATGGTTATAATTACAATGAAAACATGATTTGTACTGTTTAGTTTAGCAGAATTAATTACTCAGCAAGGTTTTATCCAACCATGTTAATGTATGAATTATAATCTGGATGGGTAATTTTTTATACCTCAGTGATCAGTGATTTGTAATTGATTTCTAGTTCACTTACTTCTTATGAACATCAACTCGATGTATTTCTTTTAGGGGAGACTATAATTTATGAACGAATCAATTAGGTATAAGACAACAAGTATCGGATTTTGGCGCGAAATTTACTCAACCATTTGGCTAAATAAAGTCTTGGCATTATAGCTTATATCGGTTCGTGATGAAAATCCTAAATCTAATTCCTAACATTAACCATCAACTGTGGATCATAATTCTAATTCCTCAAGCTGGTTTGTAACCCTCATTTGGTCCTAGTTATTAGGTGGACAATCTCAAGGTCATTTTAGCCCCGCTCATAGGTCGTCAATAAGTGAGAGTCTCACCGATAATACTTTTGGTTAAATCACTAAAACCAATAGTTGAAAATAACTTAAATAGCAGCTCACGTGTAATTGAGTTGGTTCATATTTATTTGATTAAGCCCTTTTGTTAACTTATTTAACGAGTCGAGTCATTCGTACAATAACAGCTTATCTATATCATTGTACCTTTATTATTGTTGTACTTGCATGAATATGTATGCTTGAGCATTGCTTACTGTCTACGTATATATTCATTCTGCTAGCCTAACTATTAGTCGCTGAATTGATTCTATGATTCATTCATTTCCCTATGTATGTATTTATGTTCATTTTAATCCTGTTCATTGACTCAAAGACTCGCTCATTCGATGAGTATTTAAAAAATAAAAACGAGATGACAGCTAACAACAGCCAGACAATTACAGAGAAAGTCAAGACAGGCCAAATGGACAGAAGCAAACAAATGAGTAGAGAGCGGCAGTAGACCTGTCAGCTGCAGCGGAAAAAGCTTCAAGAGAAGGAATATATATAAAGAATTGCACGATACAACCAAGAAGCTTGTTGGAAAATATAGTAAAGAAGAGTGACCAATCAGAAACAAAGAAGAAGAACCAATCTCTAAGGTTTGAAAGCAGCGTAACAGATGGATAGAGGAATTCAAAGAACTCTTGAGTAAACTAGCACCAATGAATCCACCAGACACTGAAGCAGCAAACACAGACCTCCATATAGATGATACTTCACTAACGAGAGAAGAAATTTGCACGGCAGTCAAACAAATCAAGAATGGAAAAGTAGAAGGACTAGATAGCTTACCTTCTAAAGCCCTGAATTCAGATATCGATGTGGCCGTAAAGACATCCCATGTTCTCCTCAAAAAGAAAATTTACCGACGAACTGGAAAGAGATCCCAAAGAAAGGAGATTTAGATATGAAAACTATAGAGACGTTACGCTACTTTCCGTACCAGGTAAAGTTTCCAACAGTGTTAACGCAGAATAAAAAATTCAGTAGATACTTAGCTTCGTGAGCAACAAGCTGATTTTCGTTAGGATAGATCATGTAACGACCAAATTGTGATACTGTGGATCAATGTTGACACTTAGCACTACACACCGAATTCATTGATTATGAGAAAACATTCGATAAACTGGACGGAAAAACATTATGGGATCTCCTTCAATACTATGAAAAATCTGAGAAGATCGGCATCATCATGTGACTTTTACGAGGAGTCATGGATAAAGGATAGCCCACAGATGGATTACAAGTGAAGGCTGATGTCAGAAGAGGCTGCGTGCCCTCACATTTTCTCCTTCCTCTTTACAGCTATTGACTCGATTGCGAAGACCTTTACACCCTAGAAGAAGCACTGGATACAATGGACACCTTGGACACGGCTGTGCGATTTTTTCTGCGCACATGACTAAGTCCTACCGTCGCACACATAACAACAAACGCAGACGAAGATAACCAATGTGTCAGCGGCATCTGCAGCAGTAAACCTCAACATTCACAAGAGAAGAAGGATCCTGAAATACAGTATAGTGAGTACCAACCAAGTCACACTCGATGGCGAAGCTCTGGAAGAGGTAGAAGCCTTCATTTACTTGGGCAGTACCATTAAAAAACAAGGAGAATATTATACAGATATGAAGGCACAGATTACTGATTCAAGGAGAGCATTCATACAACTGAAGAACATCTGAAACTCAAAAGAAATGTCAACCAGCACTACAGTCAGAATTCCAACTCTAATGTTAAAAAGGTTATCGCACAAAACTAAAACTTGGAGATTAACCGACAATATCGTCAAAAAAGTACAAGTATTCATAGACAACTGCCGACACAAGATACTCCAGACCAACGACTAGAGAACATAAGCCGTAAACGACTGTGGCAGACAAGAAACTAGCTGAGGAAATTAAGGGTAGACACTCGGGGTTGATAGGACACATGTTACGGAAACCAACAAAAGCAAGCCCTAACTTCATATCCTAAAGCCAGAAGAAAAGGACGAACACCAGGAAACACAATGTGTCAGGAGTTGAAGTGAGACATTGAGATCACAGATAATAGGCGGCAACAGCTGGGAGGGAAAATGGGGGATAGAGTCACTTGGAGATCTTTGGTCTGCAGCCTAAGCAAAAGGCGTAAATGAAATACGTCCCACAAATTCTCACTTATCAAAATCAATATTCGGAAAAATAGGTCAAACGGTGTAGTCATAAACACTTTATGATGCCTCATTTCATAAATCTCAGTAGTCACCTAACTAAAACATTTTTAATTGCAGAAATAAATAATCTATTTGGTTAATTAGCTTTCATGTTTAAATGAAGTTGAAACTATTCGTCCTACATCTAACAGATGCATAAAAATTTCAGATTCTTAAATTAAAATTTGATAAATATTCGAGAGTTCGGGTAGAGTTATTCAATATATCTTGTAAATAATAGATGATATTACTAAAAACCGAAATCACGGCACACTTCCTTGCTGTTGTTACTAAAAGGTTTACAACCGCCTCATCAATACTTTGCAAATAATACTATTGTATTCAGTCAGTCAATTACAACGTAGTTAAGGTTACCATATCCCAATTAGCACTGAGCGATGAAATCATCAGACCAAATCTCAGAACAGGGGAGATTGACGTCACTGAGAATACGATTCGAGAAAATATAAATTAATGAGATAAAAATACAAAAAAACGTTATGAGGAACTCAGAATTTGTGGGAAGACAAAGAATGAGTGAATCTGCGCCTTTGTAAAGGTTTTGAGCTATGTCATTCGAAGTCTCTAAGCATTGGCTATGATAACCATGCGGACCCCAACCAGGTAGTCTACACCCATTAACATGGCTCAGTCCAATTACTATTGACTTCATGGACTGACGCCATGTTTTGACTTAACCACCCCTAGCTATCTTCTAACCACGTCCTACACTAGAAAACACCGCCCATCGAGGTAGGCGGTGATTGGGGATACATAACTTGTCCTAACCACCTCAGTTGATGGCGGTTTACTACCTTGAGTATAACATTCAATCAACCAGCCAATATCTGAAAAAAAGATACTGAACTGTTAGAAAATGGTCAAAGCACCCTAAACTAGGCTGAATCTTGTAACTTCAAAGTTGTTGCAACCGGTTAAATTAAACCTATTCCTGTCGTCATACAGAAGGATTAAAAAGTATCTAATCATAGCTTTCAAGTTACTTAATAGTAGTCTCGCATCATTCTACCCGTCGTCGAAGACAAAGAGTTTACAGAGACATCGACTTTCCAATAGAACTGTAAACAGGTGAAGCTCTGACAGAATATGTGACTGGAGCTTCTTTTGTTTATGTATTCAAAAGGAAAATTGGACCAAATGAGATCTCCGTTGCCAAGATTAAGACATCATTCAGCCACCTCCTCTTCTTAAGATGAGGTCAAAAACAAATTCGAGCTCCTCTGAATAAAAAAGTATTACCAAGATTACGAATATCACCGATGAAATTGTCCAGTTTAAAATTTGTGGTTTGAAACTTCGGAAAGTTCAAAACATAAAATTAGAATTATTTGAGCAGTGAAATATTAAACGAGGCTGGTATAAAACACTGCACGAGGTTCCCGTACTTCAGTGTGGAAAGAATAAAACACCTAAATCTGAAGAATCCAGACTGAATTTCAGGTTTATGAGATAACATCATACTTTTGCCTTGTTGCACTTAGTGTCCCTTCAGTCTGATCCGATCTTACCCTGCACTGCTGTTACTAATAGTTAGTGAGCTGGTGTAATAAGCGACTCAGCTACCGTACATGTGTCGTTGCTTTTACAGTGGTCTCACCACTCCATTTGTGGAAAACGAACGTGGAAGATAGGAAGACCTCATCTTTCTAACTAATAATATTATTTCATCTGCATAATCTAGATCAGCCTAACAATATTTGAGTAGGGGAATAATCCCTGAGTTGTTAGTAAACAATTATCTTTACTTGTGAATCTTTAAGGCTGGAGAGAAACGGTTACAAGGTACAAAGACCCAGTCTTAACCAAGAGGATATAATTAATTCGTATTTTTGGATGACCGATGACTTATGAAAGCAGATTACCTACGGTTTGTGTACTCTAGATAAACTAGGTAATAACCTCTAATGACCCAACTTAGGATTCTGAGATCAAACTTCCTACAACACATCATATGACTGCAAATCTTATTCATTTTTGCTTTGTTCCAATATCATAAGATTAACTTCCACTAAAGGTTGGCTTACTTATCTAATGGGACCATAATTTTACCTTAGGGAGTTGTAGGTTAGTTGGAACTTTTACAGCCCCTACTTCTGGTTTTGCCAATCAATTAACTTCTCTATTAGCCACCGCATTTATTAGTGTCCGTTAAAGAGCTCTTCACAAATTTAAGGATATTTCCACAACCACCACTACTCGCGGTTATCAACGTAAACGGCTAATCAATGTGCATAAGCTACTTTGGCTTCAATTGATCTACAGCCTGTTGCTTTGCACACAATCCACAGCAGACCAACTTTAGCAAGCAACATCCGAATGAGAACTATTGAAATAAGAACTTGGCAAGCTTATTTCTTCATTTGAAAAACTTGCCATGCTCTCATATTCATCAACGTCGAATGGTCAGATACAGATTTAGTATCTTTCATCTAATAAAAACAAATATGAACACGTATCGTCCTTATACCTTTTGGTAGACAAAAGCATCAAAGTTTTATCTACTAGCTTGTTTTTCAACCAATTGAAAATTCTAAGTGGAAATTTTGTTTTTATTTTCACTATCGAATAATTTCCGTTTGAAATATTCAAGTTTTATGAGTACAGTACACAATATAATTAACTCATTTACCACGCACTTAGGTATGAGTCATATTCTAGATATGAGGGCTAATGGGACTACGCAGTCGCCCAAATCAACTTAAGCGATGAGGAGTTTGAACATACGATTTCAAGCCTGAAAGTCGAACGTCTTAACCACGGTTTCATGAGTGGTCGACCCAAACACTACGATCAGTAAAAACAGCACACAGAAAGCGAAACTACTGAATTTGTGTGTGACCGTTGTCAATACATTGAAGAATCACAAGAACAACGTTGAGAAACGTCTAAATATATGTATACCATCTTTCGTAAATAAAACATAATCATGCTCCATCAATTTGAAAACTATTTTGTTGTTTCAATGTCGTAACAATGATAATTACGGCGAAGGAAATCACTTTCAGTGCTCAACATTGCTTCGTTAGCAAACAGTTCTAAGCAGGAAATACAGTTCATACTGAAATTGTATTATTTGTGTTAACATAACACGTAAGACTATGAAATTAAAAGCTCCATACATAACTAGGTTAGTCTAGGTAAATAATTGTTACAAGTCCATTTTAACAAATCTAATAAATTCATTCTTGCATAAATCCCTTTAAACATTTAGACCATTTAATTATAAAAGATATGGAAGACAAACCAGTTATCCAAATATCTGAATGTTTCAAAATGAACATATCTGTTTACAGAAAACGATAAAGGTAAAAGGGGATAGAAGAGGTATGTATGTTCAATAAATATAGCTTTAAAATGGAAAATAAAATGTAAGTGAAGCCATAGTGGTTGCAATAATAAACATAATTCTGTACCCCAAAAACATTTTAATGTTACTAACAAAATAAAAGAACTTTTTTTTCCAAAAAGAATACAATTAAACTGGCACACGCATTTTACTCGTGAAATTACAGTATAAATAGATTCATAATGAAATGAAATGATGCGAAAAAAAATGATACAAAGTTTAAACTGTTTAAATGAACAGAACTGAGAAAAAGTTGCCTTATTTAGAAAGGTATTTGAAATGTTTACTTTTAAACAATATAAATTAAAGATCAATATATCAAACAAGTAATATCTGGGGATGATGGTAATAGTGATGGTTTAGAAGGAAACAACGCGCTTAACCATGCAATATCTATAAAGCAGTAAAGAAAACCAATATGAGTACTGGGACAAAGTATTTGAAAAAACATAGAGAGGAGAATTCATTTGACGTCCTGGAAACAGTCCCGACTCCACTTTCTTTAGTAGTCATACAATAGGTAAGTAGTAGATAATGAATAAATAATAGATCATAAGGAATGTGACTTGAATATTGAGTTCTTTTTCAAAATAACTTGCATTTCGGTTTAAGAAGTCAAGTTAATAGCAGGAAGAAATCAAGCGCCATAAACGAAAACCTTGAAATAAATCTATGAAAGGTTCATTTTTACATAAACTTTATTTCTCCGACATTAAGCGTGGCGTATAAAAATTCGTGGGATATATATATATATATATATATATATATATATATATATATATATATATATATATATATATATATATATATAAAGAGAGAGGAAGAAAGAATGTAACATCTCATCCAGTACAAAACAATACCAGATGATACCATAGGTGAAAAAGGGGATACTTAAAAAATACGTTTCGTGTTAATTTGTGCATTAGGTCGATTTTCGATCGAAACGGCGCCACTGTTCCAGGAGGAAACTAACTAGTTGGTCTCGTGAATTATCTTTAGGTGTATAGAGTTTCTGTTCACATTGGACACCCACTGCAACAGTTGCCCAAGATGTCTGTGGTTTTTTTAGATCTCGGACTGAATCAGGTTGTGGATTATATTCATTAAGAACGGGATTAGGTGAGTCGTTTGCTTGTACAGGAGGTGAATCTCCCATTCCAGAGCCTGAAATGCGATTCCGTGAGAAATTGTTCTGATGAGGTCGACCAGGGTGAGCTACCGGTCCATTATAACGGTGAAACTGACTGGTATTACGAGGTACGAAATGCTGTTGATGTGATCTTCGCAAACTGCCATTATTATTAGGACGTCGCCACTGATCAAAAGGACCATTTTGATATGCATTAGGGATTGCCCCAGACTGGGGTGACATATTTACATTATACCGATTCACTGAAGCCCGGGTTCTCGTGTTAGCTCCACCAACAGTAACGGGTGAAGCGTTTGAACGCTGACTGTTGAGATCGTCTGACTCGTTGGCTTGAGTAGATGATCTAAATGAACGTGACGATTTATGTGCATATCGAGGGAATGTCCTACTATCACTAAAGTCATGTCCATTTGGGAGATCCGAAGAAACAGATGGAGCTGGAGAAGATGAATTAGATGCTACAGGTTTAGTTTGTTCTGTGTTAGATATTGGTGCATTTTTGTTGCTTGAATGCAAAGATCTATCATATTTAAAGCGTGAAGCCGCTGAATTTGAAGTATTAGTATCACTTGGATTGCGCATACTTTGTCCATCAATTGAATTACCGTTAATGATGGGGCGTTGTATGTCTGTATTTTCTTTTGTATTTCGACTATTGGTATAACGAGAAGGATCATGATGGCCGTTTTGAAGTCCTCTGAGTTTCTTTTTTTGTGCTTGCCTTGTGTTAGATGGACGCACCTGAGTCCAATGTTGACAAGACCGCTGACCAGATTCGGACTCTGCATTTTCGCCACAGCAAAATGAACATTCAACTCTATTATCAAAATCAGTAACATAATTCCCAGGATTGACACCAGTATTTGAATGGAAAGTCACAGTAGTACTGTTGTCTTTGTTAACTGCATCTGTATGTTCCATACCTACGACAAAAAGATATCATAAGTCAGGTTAAATGATTTAAATATTGGTTGGTGGTAACTAAACGGAAATGAATCAAAGATAAATGAATTCTTCGTAGACAAATTTGGGGAAGTTAAATAAGAGATTAAACCAAATGTGACCTGAATAATACAAGTTTTATTCGCATTATTAACACGTCAATGTACGTGTGCTGGAAGAAAATGTACTCGAAACAGTTGCTCATGAAAAAGTCAAAAGGTGGGTCTGTAAAAATGCAGAAGACGTTTATAAGCACCATAGAAATATATTAAAACATACATAACAGCCACGCTGTCTGTGGATAGAACTAAATGTGAGTGGTGAGTATGAGATGTGGATTAATGACAACAGTCAAACGAAAAACAGTTTTGGGTAAATTAATTGCATAAGACGAAGGTTTAATGTCCCAAGTTACCAGCGACAGATACATGACTGTAAAACTTCCCGAGTCGATGAACAAATGAGAAAAATTTAACTGAGATTAAGGAAACAAGCAACTGAACACTAAACAGTAACGAGGGATCTGAGAGCTTTAACCAAACTTGTCTGTTGTTAGACCTACATCAAGGCGTGGACGTTAATAGAAGTAACTATGGTTTCATAACTGCTGCGTAAGATATTGCGTTCAGCGACGATGCTTAAAAATTGACCACATAACAAATTAAGATCATTCGTATAGCATAATAATTTTAATAGGTACGAGTTGCTGAGGTCAAAATGGAAAATATTGCAAGCGGAAATAGAACAGCACACATATATGTAGTATAAAATGACCATTTTGTAGCAAAATGAGATTTGTGATTACCCATATACCAAGAGAGGTATTAGTATGAGCTATTGGATTTTATTTGTGAAGACTATGATGCATTCGAGACAGCTTAACCAAAGCAAACGTTTTCTAGTGACTCATGTCCTCAAATATATTTCATCTATGCGAGTAAGTCACAATGTTTTAGATCAACACTGAGAAGTCTTTTCTCGGCGATGACTGTGCCGAAAGTTAGTGCTAGCCAGGTTGTGGTCTGTACACAGTTGAAGTAGACGGTCTGCGTTATCTGTCCTGCGACCAACAAGTCCCCATCGGCCACCTACACGACTCTCTTCTGTGCCTAGACGCCCGACCTGAGCATTCAAGTCTCCGGCTAGTACTACAATATCTGTCGAACGCACTTTCTGGAGAAGAACAGATAATTGGTGGTAGAATTCATTCTTGATTGCATCCGGGCTGCAATCTATCATGGCATAGGCGGAGATGACGAAAAGACATCGTTTCTCACGCCGATTTCTTCTCACTTTGATGGAACTCTCTAATCTAACAGCACATAACCGACTGTTAATGGGGATCCAATCGATTAGTGCTGCCTCAGCTCTAGCGCTTAGTGCGACACCAACGCCAGCAAGACCAGACGAAGATGCCACAGGGTCCCCGGATAAGCGCACCTAAAACAAGTTTTTCGAAGCGACAGATGGAGAGCGAATTTGCAGTACTTCACTAGAGTCTTGAATACGGGTCTCGGATAGACAGCAGACATCGATATTAAGACTTTCCAAAGACATAGCCAGCCCTATCTGTTGTCCGACCTGCATAAGTGTGCGAACGTTGAAGGCAGACAGTTTGGATGGTGCACGTGGTTTCAGAAAAACTGCTTCAGTATTCGTATTTGGTGGTAGTACTCAATTTTCAACCAGTCAGTGACTCAAAATCGTTAAGATAGGACAGAGTTTCCACCATGGGCGAGCTGTTGTAAAAGTTGAGAAATAAGGATACACAAAGTGGGAATAAAGGAGAGTGAATAAGTGACGTGGTAAGTAATAATAATAATGTGAATTGTTTGACTGTTGATCGAAGCGTGAATAGAATTATCAGTAAATATCGTCATTTTCATTTTATTTGCGTGTGGGCTGTGATACTGCCAGGGTTCCCAGACCGAAGCATATACGTATAGTGAAAGCAGAGCGGATTATGATGATCTGCGTCATCTTTAGCGCCTTCGTGGTGTTAATCTGACTGTAAAAGATAGGATCTATAACGCGTCGATGAGGGTAGTTTTGCTTTATACTTGTGACAGATGGCCTCTTCGAGTTGAAGATGTTGGACGACTCTGTTTTGGATCATCGTTATCTCCGAAGGATTGTTAACACTCAGTGACAACACCATTTTAGTAAATCAGAGGTTCGGCATCGTGTTCGAGCACAGCGACGATAATTCAGTTGATATCACCAACTTGGACATGTCTTACGAATGTCGTTTCACAGAATTTCACTTCGTGCACCATTTGCCGATGCTGTGACCGGTTGAAAAAAGTGGATGTGGATAGTGTGTGACATGGTGTCGTGATATGAATGAAAGCTGTACAAGAATGGCTTTTGTTGGTCCTTCGCAACTATTTGGTTGGGGTCCTAGAGATGGTGCAACACAGTGGCTTGAGACGTTATCAGACACGGCTGAGAATAGAAGCTAGTGTCGATCCTGCTGTAACTTTCTTTTACTTTCTTCATAAAAAAGAATAACTTTAACTGAGACCATTTTTTCTGTTTGTACTTTCGCTAGCTGAACTTCATCTGCCATGTTTATTATCTCTCTCATACACTAATTTCTGTTCGATGTTTTCCTTTTTATTATAGGCACTTTACATTCTCTATCTCCTCACATTCTCATTGTTATTGTGTGGCGCATATGTATTTGATGTCCCTTTGTACCAACATTTATGTTCAAATAAATAGACGAATTTGGAATATTCCATCCCTGATCATCAAATTAGTAATTCTGAGGTTAGATGCAGGGCACTAGGTGAAGATAGAAAATCGGTTTGTGGGGTGGTGAGTCTACTGGGAATATGGAATAACCGAATACAACTTATGGGGAAGAATATCAATGTTGATTCAAGGTGAATATATGGTCAACTTCAACTGATTAACATAAATGTATTTTAGTCTTACCAAAGTTTTAATCAACAAAGCCCTATCAGGAAACTGGACCTTTTACTCTAGTTATTGAGGCAATGAAAAAGATAACAATTGTCTTGTTCACAGTACTGAAGTTGAGAAACAGTAGCTCAATGGATGATCAAAATTACAGAATGTGGTGGTTGAGAAATGTACTTTGTATGCCTAACTACCGCTTACCTAGATCCGCGATGTTTGCTGGTGCATAAGTTGGAAAGCTAAGCGCAGTCAATCAAAAAGTGGCACCAGTCGAGTTATTGACTGCTGAAGTGACCTGTCCTAGTAGATAGAGACTAACCTGTTGGGTTTCTTAGGATAATAGTAACGTCGGGTGACATGTTCCAAAAATGGTTACAATGGAGCAGTTAAAATCACTCCTTATCTCCTCACCAAATCTTTCACATTATTTTTTTGTTTAAACACAAACATTGGTACAAGGTGGCACAAAATAGATATGCACCACACAAATCATTCAATATGTATGGGGATTAAGATACTGCCCGAGTGCACAAAACGAAGCAGGTGGTTTTCTTAAGGGGTCATTCCCGGAGCCTTTGACCTGAAGGTCTGATCCACAAGGCACTGGAGCATCGTGAGGAGATGCAGTCCCATGGTAGCCGGTGACCAACAACTGATTCATACACTATTTGTTCTTTCGGGATACTGGAGCCTATGTGCACCAACAGTTCGGAATCAGGGTTTTCTAACTCCCCTAGGTGGACTCTCCGTGTTTACCAACCCAATTAAAGCGCTGGACATTCGCTTTTTATTCTCTTAAGTTCTTAATCAACAAATTCGCCGCGAGGTAGTGAGTAGGACTTCCCTAACAGTGGTTGTATGCACGTGGCCATGTGACAGCATTTCGAGAGGGATAGCTGACTCTTCCCACTCTCGGCCGTACCAGGGCGTTCGGTGGCCGTTTTTACACCACAAACTCATTGCTTCGGAATCGTACTGCATTTGTCTGATCTCTTCTGCTATCACTGACACAGTGATTACTTCTGTTATCTCAAGATTTTTCATGATAATCTCATATCGGTGAGATGTTTTGTGAAAACTCTGACCGATGCACACATACGCCGAATTCTACGTTTATTATTACTGAACTTCATATTAAACAGTTAGTTACAATAAATCCGAGGACCCTAAACAGTACACCTATCAGTACAGACCAATTAAATAGTCAGTGACTTCATGGACTGACATCACGTTTTGGTTTGGTAGTGCCTACACCAAACAACATTGAAATGAAGGCAACCGAGTTACATGATAGTTATTTGATGATAATATTGCAATCTCGAACGGCAGTTTAAACCAGAGCATATTTGGACTTACGAGTTGTACTGACGGATGGTGAAGCTATTCGGGTGATAAAACAGGAATAAATGGGGTGGCGCGGAAACTTGAAGTCTGTTTTAGCTAATTACCTAGCGATTTAGAAGGTATAAATTGATGATAAACCAACCTACAAAGATTTATGATGTAATTAACAGATTATGTATACAACTGGCTAGTAAAAATATTGTGACTAGCAGTTAAAAAGGTAGAAGAATGGTGTTGAATATTTTGAAATACCAGTAGAACGCTCAGTATTGAAAACAAGATTGTACCAGTGATAATTTTATCGAATTTGATGGAAAACACTTAACATCTAGTTTATTACGATAAATTCATCATACATGAGAAAACACAATCAAAACTACTTTTGGTGGTGAATCCCTAGGAAAAGTCTACGACTTATAAGAAATCGTAAAAATCATTGAGGGGGATATATCATATGGAATAAACATCGATACATAGATTCGTAGAAAAACAACTAATTACCTAAATTGGAGTTCCATTAAGTGTTTATTATACCTTTACATGACTAGAAATACTAATGAACATCGACGGATCTTAACCTCTTTTCTGCTCAAAGTTTATGTAAATATTTGCAAGAAACAACGATTGTGAAGTTTTAATAAGTACGGCGGTATTTGTATCGGGCTTACACATCAATAACTATTAGATCTCTTCGGCAGACTCACAATGGGTTGAAACTGAATATGAGTTTATATTTACTAACCTAGAGTTGTCAAGATGGAAGTGGTGACTGCTCTTACAATCATAGCTACCATCCAGCTAACTTATACATGTACACGGAGTGTAAGAGTGTATTAATTACTACATATAAAACCAGTGTAATATTTTACATGAACTTTACGACACGTTAAGCGCAGCTCGCCCCAAACCAGAGTATATTTGTGCCAGGCCCTACTTTTTTAATGACTTAGACCACAAACTGAAATTATAAATTTTATACGCATGTTTCCAGGACGTTGTTCCGTTTGTGGATTTTCATCACACTACTACGGAGCTATCATAATTTATTTTCTGAAATACTATATAGCAGTATATAGTATTTTTATGATATCATAAAAGACACTGATCAACAACGTGACAATCGGCTTTCATGTGATTTCATGGCCATCGAATACCATGGGTAAGCTTAATGTCTGAGAATAACGTGAATACCCTACAGGCAAAATGAAGAGGAAAAAAATTCCACATTGGTCATACACAAGTGTCAAAAGTTGGGTAAACTGAAAGTAACCCGAAGCAATAGGCAAAGTGGAGATACTAAGCTGACCTGCTTGCAAATTGTGCTCTTCAATTTTGCGGTCACTTCCACAATGTGTAATTTTCTCAGCCGGCATGACGTATATTCCCAGCAGATTATCCAACAGTCCGCCCTACTGTTCGTGTGCAGCTTAGACCCTTAGTGGATTATAACAAATTTTAATGTCCAAGAATTTACCATTCGTTTAACAATAAATAGAGTAGAACAAGTGCGAGGTTAGCCTCAGTTTTAAATTATTTCATCGGCTAAAAGTTTCAACAGGGACCAACTAAACAGTTCCAATACTTGGAATATGTTACCCGAAGAAGTGGTGTCCACAATTTAAATTGACTCATTCAAGAGAAGACTGGACACTCACAGAAACATACTAGAAAAGGAACACCATAGGCCGTAGGCCTCCTGCCTTTACTAAACGAATCTGAATCTGAAATGGATCAAATGCTTATGAACGGAATAGTAGTTTTCATCTTGTAGCCTGAGAAAAAGTGAAGTCAACACTAGTCTTAAAAAATCGATTATTTAGATATGAAGTAGGCCAGTCAATTAATAGTGAATAGATACCTAATCGTCTGTTTTTATTGGTGGGACATGTATAAGTGACCCTATCAAAAGCTTTTCAGAAGTCAAGATATATGACGCCAACCTTCACCTTGCTATCAAGGATGCTTGTCCACCTGTCCACTTTGGTCAGCAAGTTATTTATACAAGACTGACTTTTCCTGAAACTGTGTATGGAACTCTCATACCAGTGAAGTCTTACAACGGAATATTCCTGGAGATCTATGAGCCAAGTATTAGACAGTTTTCTGAGTTAGAACTATCTAAAAAGTTTACTTCTACTATAAAGCATCCAAAACACGGCGTCTAGCTTAGGTCGTGAACGCGACGAACAGACATTTGTAGTATGTGGTTAAAGCTTTTAAAAGAGACCCAATCTTCGTGCTGAAAGGAAGGAAGATAAAGAAGAGCCAGCGAGGCTAACGAATCTCAGTAGTTGACAAAACTTAGTTGTTCGGAACAGAACTAAAGCTTTGTAGCGAACAAAATCTGAACGTTTTGTCTGATAGCAAAGAGCCGAAAAACCGAAGTTGATTTGATTGAATCAAACGAAGTTCTCTTGTACTGCGTATAAAGCTCATTTAATTAGTTCGTGTTAAACTATGTCACAATAATAACAATGAGACAAGTGCAATGGATTCTAATTCAAGGAAAAAATTATACCGAAATTACTTAGTGGTTCAAATGAAACAGCCTGTGCTATAAGATCAAAGTTTAGTCTGTCTCAAAGCAACGTACTTTATAGTAATAACAGAGGTTAATAAGCAAGCGCTTCATACGTGAGAATCTATAGGAGTATCCCTAACAAGATTGGAAAAAATACCTATCTACAATGATTCGAATAACCGTTCTCAAAAGGCAATTAGAGAAAAGAGTGGTCGGCTGCACCATGCCGTAGACTTGGATCCCCTCAAACAAATCTCTGTCGCTAATGACTCGACATTATACAACAACAACATAAGTACTAAACATAAGTCTTTACAAAAACTATGGAATTACTCAAACAAGATTGAAAGGTATAATACCGTGATTAGACGAGTCGTAAATAAAAGACAGTAAAGATGAGAAAAGAAATAATAATACTGTCCAATAAAACACCCTAGAGAGTCTATTGTAACACCTATATTCAGTGTTTTTGTGACGACAAAATGAAGATATCATTTTCGTTTATTTGTCACACTTTGTCTGTAACCACATTTATATTCAATATCTATTGTTTCTCTGTATCGGTGATAGAGAAGAGGATATAATTGTTTGGTTATATATGCACACACTACCAGGATTGTTGAAGAACAAACGCTACCTCCGCTGTCTGTTTTCCTGCTTTATTGGCCACAGCCTTTGACTGAAGATTATAAGTGTTATAACATCCTTCAAGGCCGTCCTACGCTATGTTGAAGTTTTGCCTCTGACTACTATTAAACACTACTATCAGATTTAATCTTTCTCATTAAGCCGTTGGTACCACCACGTTCAGATGAACCTTTTTAACCAAGTGAACTCATTTGTGGCTGTTATCTCAAAGAGCGGCTTACACGGGACATTAGTTCTTCACAACTGTTGTCGTTTTTTTTGTTTAAAATGCCATTTATATTGTAACTGCGGTTCGTTACCTTTTGCTTTGCTCATAAACAGATACTTAGGTTTGTAGTGTTAATTCAGTTTTGTATATTATTAGTAACCGTGCGTATTGTTATTTCTTGAATAAGCTCTTCTGCAGGGATTCACCAGAAGTCTCAGAAGTAACAAACATAAAGGGACGACCTTAATATCGTGGAATAGCTGTTGTTGTAAGATTCAAACTAAGGTTTAGACTGAGGGATAGCTGTCTAGATGGGTTAGATACGCGCCCTTGCCCGTTTGAAACCAAAACGGAGTAATTGGGTAAAATGACGATTCTAAACAAATATGACCACTCAGCTATCCAACTAATAATTGTTCAGTTGATCAAATCAATCACAACAAATAAATGTTATTCTATCCTGTCTGGATAGACCACGCACAGATTCGTTCAAAAGATAATATTTGGTCGCTTTATAACACAGAGCGTTTTCAATTCTGGAAGAGTGCCTCAAGTCACAACCAAAAATGCACAATTCCAGTCAACACAGGTAACGCAATCAAAAGGAGGAACAAACCAGTATGGCTGCCGCCAAGACCAAGTATAAAGTAAAACAACATAAGTGCAGTTCGAGAAGAAACACGGAGACTTAGTGAAGGCGTAATAAAAATAAAAACTATAATAAAATACAGATATTAACAATTCAAATGTAATCAAAAAACTAACAATGTACAACTAGGGGGATCAATAGGAACAAAATGCAGGTATTTACATCGAGGGATTTTCACACACACACCAAACATTCAAAACTGATCTTACAGTTATTATTACCGCTATTATTAACAAACGACTCGTTCATACAAATGTTGTGAAGAAACCGGAGGAGGCTTCTTCAGAAATGCACTTATGCACAATGTTTAATAGTGTTTTCATAATATTCACCACGTTTAAACAAGTTATATAGTGTTTTGGAGAATATTGGGTTACTTTTCAGGGATAAAGGAAGAAAAAAGGATGAGATGTGTAAATAAGTTGGTAAGCGTGGTTATGATACATAATCAGAAAAAAAAGTTTTAAAAATGATTAAGGTAGTAATATTGTCTTTGTTGCGTCAGTTGTGGGATAAGCTAATAAAGTATGGAGGGGCAGATGCTGATGAGTATGAAATACAATTTATAAGCCGGTATATAAATAAAAGGTTTGATTAAATGAGCCTGGACTAGTGGGGTTCTGACTTGACCTGGTGACGTCTTATTTTCAGAACACCCCAAAACAGCACTAGTGAGTCTTCCTAAAACACCTTCAATTTCCACCATATCATTATGCCAGCAATTGTTGTAAACTAAAATACCATATTCAGGAATAGGTATGGCACATATCTGTGTAATCGGTTATGAAATATCTGAGACGAACAGAATGTTAACACGATTAACCTGTGTCGACTGAAATCATCTCCCTCATCATCAATATTTTCTAGTCAGTAACTTCAATGTTTCTCCTTTTAGATGTTAGTTTTTTTTAAGTAATGGTTTGTCCATCTGTGATATAAGTCATCCAGCTCTATTTCCCTCACCCCAGCAGAGAACATCATTTTCATAAGTACAATGCTACAGGGATATCATATTGTTGAGATTTATGGACCGCGGAAAGACAGATACAGGATCAAGTATTACCGTAGGACAAAATTGGGGTCTCAGAAAAAATAAGTTAATACGAAAGGATGAAAATGAGATTCTCATCACAGGTAACAAAACAGAAGCAGTGATACGACAGCAAAATGTAAAAATATCCAAACTGATAAGAAAATATAAGACTAACTGAGTAACTCATTACAGTGAAGATTGTATCTTCCGTAACAACTTTATCTTTCCTGTAAATTGGCACGCCTCATATAGCAGACTGTATTTAGAGAATAAATCATTATTCAGTATGCCACAGGCATTTGAAGTTGGACGACATTTTACCCAGTAAAACCTAATATGAATCGTACCCGCCAAGTGAAATCAAAAGACAGAAGCGAGGAGGTTCGAAGATATATTTGATAGGCTATCAATACATTGTGAATCGACTGATCTAATCTGGTTAGCGATTGCAGGGGATGTCGAACACGGCGTTCCCACTCGTAATCTGGTGCGGATGCATGAACGAGCGCCTTTAGCTGGGTGAGTCCATTAAAACTAATGTGGTCAGCATCCAATGTCGAAAACTTACAGAGCTATTTATTTTGGGGATTTATTTACCGCTACATTATTATTAAATGTACAAGAAAATCTCCATATTATTTTAAAAGCAGTTAATGTTCCCTTCGTACAGTGAACAGGTTTTTCAGGTTTCCCACCCACCCAAGCCCCAAATGCATTATATTTTACTGAATCATGATCCGAGGCAGTATAAGAAAAAATGGGATACCACTGGTAACTGAGCTTCATTCTGTGAAGTTCTGGACTAAACCCAAGAGGATATCTGTTTGCTTTGGTATTTATCCGAAAAAAAATATTATTTAGGGGAAAAGCCATGTGATCCTTGAACTAGGAATTGTGGAACCTGAGGTTATCAGGAGATTGACTATTATGTAGTAAATTAGTCGTGTTTGCATGGGTTGCCAATCATTTATCTAGTCACAGTGCTGGGTACTTAGCAGTCTCTGGTGAAAAGTACCCCAATCTAGAGATGACGCACAGCGGGTTAATGAACTATAAATAGATTTAAATAGAAACTTAAGAAAGACTTGAATTATTATGATTAACTTGACTCAGTGTCTTTTGGTAATCTATTCCAGAAACTCGTGTGACTGGTAACGAAGGAGAATAACTCTAATTTGCTTAGGGTCTCCAAAATTGTTGCTAAAAAGGCTTAATTTTCAAGATTATATTTTCTGTTTAACGAGCATTTTAAGGTGTCACAACTCACTGTGGTTTCACTGCCTAGAACTCTGTAAAGTAAGCAGGATTAACGTTCATTAACTTTCTGTGCTTCATGTTTAAAATAATAATAATTTATTCCCTAATAACAGTCTGTTACACGAAGCGTGCCAGTTTACATGAAAGATCAGACTGTTACCAATGATACAGGCCTCACATTACCAAGTTACTCAATTTTGTTGATATGTTATAGGACACATAGGTCATACAAACAGAGAATAAACTTTCATACATATGAATGCTGACGTTAGTAAGGCTCAGCTGTACAATATGAGAGCTGGCCCGCTTCTAGAAGGTTACGTTTGCTTCTTCAGACTTGTAGACAGTCTGACATGCGTTTGATGATATATTTATTCTCTCGCTTTATTGTTAAAGGTAGGCCAATGATTTCTGACTCCTTCTCTTTTATTAGGTCCAAGTGAGGGCTTGATCAAGCAAATTTACAAACGTATGTAATTGATCCACCATGTGTATTTCGGAGGGAAGACTGTTGCATATTGTTGCATACTTGATGAGGAAGAAGTTTTCCCGAGTTTTTGATCTGTATTTCTCAACTTTGACTGTAGATACTTTGTTTCGAAGTTCGTATTCATGTGAATCTCTAGCAAGAACTATCTTATATGTTGAATAAGTAAGGTTTTTGAGTAGTTCGAAGTAGAGAATCAAGTTAGACTTAGGCCTTCTCTCCCAAAGGGGTGCTGTTGCTAAGATTCGGCATCGGGAACTGTAGTAAGTGACTGAGTCAGTCTTAAGTACTTTGTGGGTGAGGTCTCGTTGTATTCCTTCCACCTTTAGTATATCATATAGGCGTAGGTTGGAAAATAAGAACCAGCAGTATTCGGCGATAGGTCTTACACAAAATTTATAAAGAAGGATTTTAGATTTATTTTGAAAGAAATTATGGAGAATGGAGCCAAGCAATTTCCTCAATTCAGATGCTTTGGCTGAGATGTGTTCAGGGAAATTAAGACTGTGTGAGTAATGTACCCCTAGGTCAGTTACTGATGCCAGTCTGGGTAGTGTGATGTTGTTAAGTGTTAGTTTTATTTTGAGAGACGTGTCTCCTATTCATAACTAGCCGCATTTATCTGTGTTGAGTTCTAACCTCCAGCGTTTGCACTAGTCGTCTACCATGTTGAGTTCATGTTGGATTGTTTGCATAGTACTACGCACATCAAAATGTCAGTTATATAGATGACTTTTAAGTCATCGGCATAGAGGTAGGTCTTACCTGTGCTGAAGCACTAGCATATATTGTTGATGTAGGTGGACAGAACACGAGAAAACTTTACTTAACCAATATGGTGTTGGATAGACCGCGTGAGACACTTCCTCATATATTCTTGTTTCATTTTCCTACCCTCTATTCTCTTACAAGCTGTGACCGCCATACAAAGGACATGTTGAGCAAGCCATGAGTGGTTGCTTGTGGGGAACATATGTATTACGAGGTAAGATATCAAGCTAGTATAGTATATGACATCTGTAGAGTATCTCCGAGTACTCAATTGGCGTTGGTCGTCATCGATTGAAAGTCAAACATTGAACAATTTAATAATTCCATTTTTGATCGCGTAAAGGGGACTGGTATGTTCTTTTTGGTAAGTTGATCAAACCGACATTCCTATGGAAGTCGACTGTAGGAGAAAGCTGATGTAACAACTTAAGTTGATTGACCAACAGCTGTCCATTAACATTTTAGTAATTTTAAAATATAGCGCAAATATTCACTTCCTTATTTTGTAAAGGTACTATTTCCCCTATTGTTTTATATTAAATGTTGAAAAAAAGTGTGTGTTTGAAATTGATAACCTCGCACTCCAACTGTTCTGTTCTACGATCTAAATAAAGGACAATTCACTGCTACTCTAGCTTCTTCCACCGATAGAAAGAGAAGTACCCACCACGACAAAAATTGTAATAAAGAGTTAGCCAAATCAAAAATGTAGTGGTCGTCTTATTAATTACAGGAAATCATATATTCATGGAGATTCCCTTTGCTCAAAAATCTATTGAAAAGAGCAAGCTAGGACCACTCATATAAAATCGGAGAAAATATTCTGGAAGGGCCTGGTTTTCTGTAATTTCGAGTGAAAATAATCTAGTTGGCCTCCAGTAAGACCCGAAAACCAGAACTAAGAGACTTAGTCAGCCAGTATTGTATGATTCGTGGCATGCACATGTTTTTTGTCTTTGTGCTCTACTTGCCTACTATGATTTTGATTTTGCCATTCATCTCCCGACTGGACAATAAAGGTATCGTCAGCACATTTTTAAAAAACTTCCTTATCAATTTAATGGAGTTTAAAGTAGTTCACTCGAAAGTTGACGCAGTCAGCTCAATGAGGATATCTAATGCTAAGATATTTGGAGTACAAAAACGTGTTTTGATCAAGTGGTCGTCCTGCGCCTTCCACGTAAAGTCCGCCTTGATTATTTGATTTATAAAATCTAGTTTTTCACCACACAGTTACTTTTCATTAGTTCCACTGGTTTATATTTTTCTCAAAGCAATATATGAGTTCAGGTGCATATTCGATAGCCCCAAAATTGTCATGTATCCGCTTTGCAGGAACATATCCTACTGAGTCACTATGAAGTAAGCCGGTTATATGGAGCTGACTATTCTCCGGCTCAATAGTACTATGAATGAAACTATTATGAATGGGAACAGATGTAAGCACTTGACGAAATAAAAACCGCTAATCTAGTCATTTCATGAGCTAATTATACTGTGGATTGAAACAAATAACGTTCAACAGTGATCACTACCCTTAAAAATAATGCAGAGGCACTAAAGATTTATGCCTGACTTATTAGGTTCAGTTGACTGAATGAGTCGTTGACGCCTTATAGGAATTCGTTCAGCCTTTCGCTGAGTCATGTATCAGATAATGCTCTTGTTGCCCAGTAGCTACTTTGAAAAACTTGAGGTCTTCTGCCTATGTTAGATCCAAATTCCCATTATTACTCAGTATTGATTTGAATGGTCAGTAATTACTGGAAGTCTAGCGGAAAGTTTTTTGCCGGCGTAATGTTTATAACTTACAGCAGAAGTGAGACGTAGAAGCCAACTCTCCACCAAATTCGTCCATTTATGAACTGCTGAGTATTTTCTTAGAACCACTCCCTCAAAAGTAAATATTTTGGTTTTGAAAGTGTCGATTAAAAGAGGTGATATCGATTTATCACGTTATTTACAAAGCAATATTTATCAAACCTCTGTATAGTGAAACGGCTCGTCGGTTATGTTCTATTAGCTGACCGAGATTCCCAGTTCTCTTGAATACATATTGCCGCAATGGCGTACACCACTGGCTGTTGAACCGAATAAGAGACTTGACAGGATGAAACATTTCGTTTAGAACCAACAATTAACGACCGACTCAAAATGAATTTTGTATAGCTCATGCCTATAAATGGAATTATTAACAAATACATTGTTACAGGATCTGTAAGGTAGCTAATTAGTAATAATTTGTTCATAAATAACTGTATGTTGCATGAGGATCGCCAGTTTATAAACAGGGCTAAAATGTTACAAACGACACAGAACATACTGTAATGAGTTATTTAGCTAGGTTGATATGTATTGCGACACACTGGTCATATAAATAGGATTTATGTGTGTACGTATAAGTATGAATAATCTTATCATTGTAAATAATATTTACGATGTGACTAATTGTTGTCCTAGAATTGTAGACTTGTGATGATGTGAATACCTAATCTGTATGGTCTTACGTAGAATTCACATCGTTTTCTATTCTGACTCGTCGTATCGTAACGATCAGCATTGTGATGTTAAGCACCTCTGAGGAACACATTTGGGCTGTGGATAAAATGATACGTTTGAAATGGAAAGGAATACGTTACAGAGTGACCACGCCTGTATGGCTGAGCCATGCCATTCTAACAATTGTTCCCGCACCCATTATCTTTGACTTATCAATTTTGCATGTTTAATTTTATTGTCAGTAGTTAAATGCTCGGCTTTGAAAATCGTGTGGTTTAGGACCGATCCCACTACAAATGAACTAAAACAGAGGTAGACCATAACTCTACGATTTTTCTAGTTTGCAGGAGGTTTGCTCGACTGCTTAGATTAATGAGCTGCACGAATGTTTGTGCAACTAGACCTCCAATTAGACTGACAAGGTTTTAAACTGTTTATTAAATGAGCAACTGGTAGAAAAATGCAGCGGAATCCCTTATGTTAGATAAAGTTAACCACCAAAAAACAATACTATTTGTTGGCCGGGTTTGTTGATAGTTTCATCAATTTTATCAACCATGTTGCGTGACTGTCAGGTCTTATGATTGATGACGGTGTTCAAAAGTTGTTATGAATCAGCCCATACAATTCTGATGAATCGTTAGTGCGTCTAAAACAGCCCTTGCTGTTTCTGTACGATTTTTGTGCTGATGGTGTTATGAAGTAAGACGGTGAAGTCTCCAGAGTCAAACCACCGTCTCCTGAGGTCGAGTTCAATTACTTATGACACATGTCTTCTATGCCATAGGAGTGAACGAAGATAAATTCAGTCACAGAAAAGCTATATCCTTAATTTGTAACTATGGGGTGAGATTTGTTATCTGATCATATAAGGTGGTTCCTTCAAGGCTTGTTCTACTGAGTAGAAAATATATTATAGCCAGCAAAACCGTCAGTTTGAGTGTACAAAATAAGAAATGCATTTTACATGATCTGTGTCGGGATACTCCCACTGTCCATAATAGAGTCTGCATTAAGCGAAAAGGTCAACATCAAACTCCTTTGGCTGTAGATAACCCACAGAAATACATGGATGTAGTGCTACTCCATATCATCGTGTTCGAATACAAGGTTGCTTGTAGAGGAGGCCACAGTGGGTAACAACTACTGGAAATTTTCGAAGGTCGGACCTTGATTCCAAATAGACTGCCTCAAAAGTTTTATTATGAGCTCAAGCACAAAGGTAAGTTGGAGCTGACCATTCCACTTGTGGAATATCTTGATCATAAAAAATGTGTAAAACACAGGGATTGTCAACTCCGAAAACCTTCTATAGGTAGGCTACCTGTCCATTCACATAAGGCTTATACAGAAAAACAGGAAGGAGAAGATCAAGCCTTTCAAATCGAAAGCATAAATTGCTTATACATGAACGCCGTGAGTTTACCAAATAAAATGGATGAACTATGTGATCTTAGCAACGCTAATTATGCTCATCTGATAGGAATATATTAAACGTGCATATGTAGTGGCATTGGACTATAACCACACAATTCTCAAAGCTGAATACGAGATTACTCGGAAAATAGATATTCAATATTTAACGCGGAGAGATACTTAACGATGGAGAAGGCGCGAACAAGGAATTGAATGGATTGGAGTTGATCGAGTGGCATGGCTCGGCCATGCAGGCGTGGTCCCTGCTGAATGTTACCTTATATCTTCTATTCATATTAAATATATTGTTCTTTATCTAGCCTAACCTTGTTCTACATCATGTATTGGTAATTGATAAGTTACAGTGAGTTGGTGTAGTCGATCATGTGACTTCCACGCAAGATCTTATAGATTAGGCAGTTATATCATGAAAAATCTACAAATTTAGGATTAGGTCTATTATTAGAGCAGTACTAATATGATAGTAGACCATAATTCAACACATAACTTCTCAGTTTACCAACAAGGAGCTAGCATTACCTGGAATGTCTTTGTTTCGCAGCCACAGAAAAACGGGAATTGAGGGTGGAGTAGCCTTATTATTTCGATCCTGCCTGGAGGTACACCAAGTTCACAGCCAAGAGTTTATCAATCTGGATGAATCCATATGGTGTGCAGTAAGATTGTCTACCACTTCGAGGTGCCTAGTCGGGGTCACCTACAGAAAGCCCACTGCTAACATCGAGTACGACAATCGTATGATGGAAGGATTATCCCACTCTACGCGTCTCGGATTCACTCATATCCTGGCTCTAGGGGACCTCAATCTTCTTGAAATCAATTTCGCTGAACATACGTATATTGTGGGTGGAAATCCAGTTGAAACTCGGTCCTTAAACCTCATTGAGAATCTGGGATTATTCGAAAATATGAAGTCGGCAACTCGACAGTCAGATGCCGTCGCGCTTGGAATTGGTATTAACAAACGAAGAATTTATAGTTGTCAACCTCTCAATTCTGGCTACCATGGGGAGAAGCAATCACGCTGTCATAGCCTTCAGTTTCATCAGCAAAGTTGAGCTAAGACATCCTACTAAACGGTTGAATGTGTCATCTCTACAGGACTATCTACAACAGGTGAATTGGGGTGTTCATCCTAAACTTGATGTGGATGCTCATTGGTATTTCTTACTGCACACGCTCCTACGTACTACAAAGCAGTCAGCTTCTCAAACGGTCCCCAAAAGCTACAAACAACCTACAATCATCAAGAACCACACTCTTCGTCTGCTAAGCCGCAAAAGGCACTGTTGAGCAGAATACAAACGAACTGGCAACGACGGAGCATACAGGCAATATAAACATATCAGGAACATATGCACGAAGGCTATAAGAGAAGATAGGCTTCAGTACCAGACAAAGCTTATGGACAAATTTGCCTCTAATCCTAAAAGCTTGTTCCGTTATGCAGCCTCTGTTCGTCAAGCCAGAACTGGAGTTTCCCAACTGGTAGGTCTCAACGGCCCGACCAACAACGATGGCGACGCCGCCAACCTTCTGGCTGAACATTACTCCCAGATATTTCAACCGACCGACATCAGCTTTACTGACGACAGTTTCATCTGCAATTCCACAGGACTTTCCGAAGTGAACCTGAGCTCTGACTTGGTGTTCCGGAAACTGCAGCACTTAAGACTAGACACTGCTCCTGGCCCGGATATGGTTCATCCCGCCATACTGAGGAAATCAGCCTCAATCCTAGCAACGCCGCTTAGCGTGATATTCTAACACTCGCTAAGTCGAGGAAAACTACCGGAACATTGGGGGCTGGCTCAAATCACACCAATTTTCAAAAGACGTTGACGCAGCGAACCTTCAAGTTACCGACCGGTGGCTCTTCTCTCAATACCTTCAAAAATCATGGAGTCCCTGATAGGCGATGGTATAAATGACTATTTACTGTCCTAAAATTTATTCTCACCTCAACAGCATGGCTTCAAGAAGGGTAACTCTTGTATTACCAAATTGCTGACTGCCGTGGACAGATGGAAATCCATCCTTGATCGCAAGGATTAGGCTGACGTCATTTATCTTGGCTTCTCAAAAGCTTTTGATAGGGTCAACCGACGTGTCTTATCAATAAGTTCAAATGACTGGGTGTCAAATCGCCTCTAATTGACTGACTCACTTCATATCTAAAAATCAACATTTTAAGGTCAGGCTTAGTTTCACTATCTCTTAGACTATGGAATGACCTGGTGGGGTCCCCTAGGGCTCAGTACCAGGACCTCTTCTCTTCCTGATTTATATAAACGATCTTCCACAACAAGTATCGTCTGACTTATTACTTTTTGCCGATGACGTGAAACTTTGGAGAGAGATACGCAATCGAGAGGATATACTGGCACTTCAGGAGGATCTGACTCGACTTCAAAGTTGGGCAGACGATAACGGACTTACCTTCAACACTTCAAAGTGTAAAGTAGTCCATCTGAGACATGTCACAGACTACTGTTACAACTTAGGAAACTCCTCTCTAGTAGTATCCCAAGTGGAAAAAGATTTAGGAATGCTAGTACCCTACGATTTAAAGTCTTATGCCAACTGTGACAAAAATGCCTTCCGAGCAAACATTGCACTGGTAACATTGAAGCGCATTTTCGGCCAGTTTGACGGAAGAACTTTCCACATAATCTTCAATATTTTTATCCGTCCCCATTTAGAGTACGGAAACATAGTATTTCCCCCCTCACTCCGAAAGGATAAGGACACTGGAGCGTATCTAACGGCGAGCCAGTTCGGGGACTCAAATTTAAACCTTACGAAGAGCGCCTCCAATCACTTAATCTTTATCCATTAGAGTATAAGCGTCTTAGGGGTGACCTTCTAGTGGCTTATGGGCATCTCCTTAAACACCTACTTAAGCTTAGTTCCAACACTAATCTAGGAGGTAACACCCAAAAACTGGAGACACAGCATGGCAGAACGGAATGTAGACACAACTTCTACTCCTTAGGAGTTGTCAAAAGCTGGAATCCGCTGCCGGCCGAGCTAGTCCAAGCAACTTCTCAGGAGTCCTTTAAGAAGCAACTTGATCTATTCTTAAGGACTAAGGATAGTATCACACTATGATTTACTAATTTCTTTTCCTCTTTTAATGTTAACATACCTAGGTTCCTGCCTGGAGGATTTGGTGATCCCCTGCTATTAGACACGGAAGCCCGTTAAGCGAAAGCTTCTTCTATTCCGTCCATAACCATTTCAACCATTTGAACTAAATTGTTTCGCCATCGGTTTTTAGAAGGGAGATAGCGAGAATCACAACTCTTCGTGACTAAAAACGTACTTCAAGCAATAAACAGTTCACTAATATCACGTATAAATATTGATTTCAAAACCCAGTTCTCAGCAGATTTATAGTGATGAAAAATTATCAAAGAAATGTTTTTTTCTGATAAACTAATGGTCCATGGCTTCTTCAAACTTTCGGTTGCCAATCCGTAGAGTTTATCACTTGTATATTAGAACAATTGACCAAAGTACGGACGGACCTTGTTTAGGTGGTGACCTTTGTCCAGTAATGTGTACATGGGATTATTATAAGTTTGCTACTAAACAAAGTCATAGACATATTTTAAGATGAATTCAATATATAAAAAGGAAAAAAAAGTTGTGTTGAATTCGTCAGTATTCACGGGTCAATATATCATATCACTCGATAGTTTTGTTTGGAAGCGCATTCACTTTAAGGCCGCTCTGTGTGGATGAAACATGCTTCAGGCTACAAATGTACGTTTCTCGCTTCTCTCATATGTACATTAGGTTCATTCTCTTGCTTTGTCCAAAATAATTAAACCGGACAAAAAGCCGGTCACTCCATTAGAAGAAGAAATTGCTCAAGTATGTTCATGCGGGTACCTGATCATCTTTTAGGCCATCATAGACTTACAGATACACGATGACTGGTCTGATACAATGAAACTTTTGTACTTTTGTGAAGCAAAAGTTTGTTTCTTTACTTCTTATTTATACGTACTAGGAAATGACTATAGGTAAAGAAAAGGCAGTCGTTATATATGTACCTGTTCCACAACTACGGACATACCAGCTTATACATAACAGACTCGTAGGCGAACTCGAGAAAAAGCTCCGTGGTCCTCATGTTGTACTCCTGGCTTTCCGAAGAATCATTGCAAAGCCTAAAAGAAATTGCAAATTTAATCCGAAGCAAAAGCGTCCTAGAAGTAGGACCCTAACAGCTGTGCACGAAGCTATATTGAAAGATCTTGTCTACCCAGCTGAAATTGTAGGAAAACGCACTCAATTCAAATGCGATGGAAGTTCAGTAATCAAATGCCACTTGGATGTTGCGCAGAGAAACTACATAGAGCATAAGGTATGTTTGTGTATTGTCTAAACTTCGTTCAGCTCAAAACTATCACTGGATTATACAAAAAGTTGACGGGTAAAGATGTTATTATCGAGTTTCCAGATTGGGTATTGTGAAAATATGTAATATATGTTTGAAATGGATTGGTTTGTTTTCCGTTTTTTTCACAGTCCTGGCTTATCTGTAGGGTAATATTAATAATCGGAAGCTATTGATCTAAGTAATATTTTGAGATTCTGATGTGGTCTAAGCTTATTGACCAGTAAAATCATGGGGGCACTGATCAACTATTTGTCTAGTTTGCACCGCTTCCTAATCTTATAAATATTGAATAGTTTCCACAAGCCCACACTACTGTGGTATATTTTCACGTAGCCTATAAGTTCCTCACCGACTCCTTCCTACTAACGTCCAAACTCAAGCCCTGTCTTCCCAACGGGCTAGTTTGAGTCGTAAATGATTTTTTTCGAGCTGAATTCTATCCTGTTCGACCTTATAACCTGACAACTGTCAAATAAATCCGACTGTAACTGCTTATAACACAGGGGTGTGAGTTGCTTGTTCCAATTAAAATCACTGGTGTCGTCAGTTAGTAGAAGGCTCTATGTTAGCCATATCCATATGAGCCCGGCCAACTATTATCAGAATATCGGTAGATGGGTTTTTGGAAACCAGTCATAGTTATTGACCCCGGATGACTGCACAATAAGTGCTGTGTCCCAATAATAACATGTGACTAGTATTTCAGTAGGATCTAAGTATTTCGGAATACCGCGTTCCGGTTTCTAGAAATTTTTCGTCGTTCCGTATTCATAAAATTTGTTATTCTTAAGTTAACATCTTCCACTGCCTGCAGTTATTTGTCGTCTGGAGTGCAAATAACCCATTGCTTCTTATAATTTTAATTGCATTGGTAGTGTTGCCTTTTTTTAATGCCGGCAAGAAAACGTAGCAAATGTTTTTGAAATTTCTCAACATCTAAATAGAATAAGTAAATATAAGCAAATGTAATGTTCATTGTTTAAAAATTGTTTTGCGTTAACTTAGCTCCATTAAAGTGTATGTACTTGTATCAAAACTTTGAGCTATTATTTTTTTATCAAACCGACAACCACGAAATGCTTGTCTACTACTCATTCATGTCCACTCCGCCTAGTGAGGGGGTGTGTATTGAAATTTATAGAGATGGGTAAGTAAGCGAATTCAGTAATGCGATAAGCTCCGATTATTCTAGATGACATTTATCTTTGTGTTGGCTCGTTTTTCTCAAACTAGTGTCGTGTAGGTAAAGTGTACTACGAGTGTCGTCCCAGTGGACTAAACATCATGCTTTACCTGTCAATTCTAAGACTGTTGGACTTAGTACTTTACCGGACGTGGCTTTAAATAGAAGCAGGCGGCAGTCCCGCTGTAGCTTCCCTTGACATCATAAATGTAAAGGACTTCTCTAACTGGGAGGATTCTTTCTATTTTCATTCTTCTGACCGAACTGCTTCTCCTAATGATCTTTTTACTGATCCACTTATTCCAATTTGTCATACTTCTCAGTACCAACCTCTGATTTTGTTGCGTATATATTTCGTTGATGCTTTTTGACAAGATTTGTGTTAAAAGATGACATTATTTACTTGATTATAAAAAGTAAGGAACAAAAATAAGAAAACACAACATAATAGTTAAGATTGGTTGGTATTTGTCTGTTAATAACAAAATAATATAAGGGGATGAGGTTGTCGACCATAAAGTCATAATCAATAAAAATAAATGAGTGATAACCAAAGTACAGAGTTAATCGAAATTTAAGTTGACGTCGTGAAAGGTGGTGTTAAGATTTACTATCTTAAAAGCAGTAACAGTTTTGGACTTCTGTGTTCAAACAGCAAAAATGGAGGGCACGATATTGAATTGTACAATAAATATTCATAGGAAATCACAAACATCTGTTAGGAAAGAGCATGTCCTCATGGATCTTGGGTTTAAGGCAGAGGATATTTCTGTTAGACTTGACAAAAGGATTCAAGTAGAACTAGAAATGAGGTTCTCCACAGGTCAGTTGTTTTTAGCGTGTAACTGGATGTTTTAAGCAGATTAGTACCCTTGGAAGGTCACTAAAGTCATTTACGACTTGTCGTATAATAAGTACGTAAGAAGGACCAAAAGATGAGGATCTACAAGGTTTTCTAAACATGTTCCTCAAGAGCTGTAATTGGAAGAAATAAGAGTATTCTCAAGTACGGTCATCAAACGTCTAGTAGATAATAGATATCGCAAAGATGGAAAATAACTAACAAGCAGCGGAAACCATTTGTTTTCCTGAGGCAAGTGACCTATGTATACAGTGAGAAATCGTAGTCAACCTCTTGTTTGCCAAATACATGATATCCGTTGTGTTTCATAATTTAAAATATAAAAAATCCTGTAGTTTATATCACCTAGGCGGCTTGACTATCACTGATTTGTCTACAAATCCTATTCGTTGACTGCTATCATTTATAACTTCATTCCCTTCCTTTCATTACTTTGTTTTCAACATAAAAATATCAATCAGTCCTAATTATTATGTTAAACGGGTCGTATTCTCATCTTGTTTCTTATGTCATTTAGAACTAAACATCATTAATTATGATGTTTATACTCTTTATGATGATGTGAGTAAGGCCGTTTTCAGTTAGTGGGGGCCCTTTAAATGTATAGGACTCATGTTATTCTGTGAAACTTGTTCTCGCTTTATTTGTTATTATATGTTAAGTCTATTATGACTTTATTTCCGGCTTATCACATGATTTGTCCACCAATCAAAATACAAATTATACAATCTTCACTGTGACAAACCAATGACGTTCGACCGGTCAGTCAGTCAGCTACAACGTAGGACCAGGCACATATGTGCATCGGTCCAGGTTGCCATACCTCATTAGCACAGCAAGATGAACACCGGATTCATAAAAGTAGTTAATTCAGAGGTGGTAATATATAGGAGGATTGCAATAAGGATATAGTATAGGAAGAAAGAATTAGTTCGTAGAAAGAAAGATATGAAGTGATTTTAATCTCTTAGTTTAAGGGAAGACAGGGAGTGTATACACCGACGCCATTGTGATCGATTCTGAGCCATGTCACCAAGAGTCTCCAACCATTGGTTACGAAAGTCACGCGGACCCCAACCAAGTAGTCTGCATCTACCAACATGGCTCAGACTACAAGTTAGTGACTTCAGGCACTGATGCCACGTTTTGGTTTGGCCGCCCCTAACTTTCTTCCAACCATCCCCTACACCGGTTAGCATTGCACGTCGTGGTAATCGGTGTTCAGGCATACGTAACACGTGGCCCAACCATCTCAGTCGATGAAGATTCATAACCTCATCAACTGATTTACCATCATTCCCTAATACCCTGCGTCTAACCTCACTATTACTTACCCGGTGATCCCAGCAGATGCCAGCAATATTTCTAAGGCATCTGTGGTCAAATACTAGTAGCTTACGGGTGTCTTCTACTCTTAAGGGCCATGTTTCGCTGCCGTAAATTAAAACAGAACGAACTGCCGCGCAGTATACTCGTCCTTTTATTGATAGACGGATATCTCGCCTCCGCCAAAGGTGACGTAAGTTGGCAAAAGCCAAACGAGCTTTTCGAATCCGTGCTGAGATTTCGTCAGACACCAACCCATTAGGGCTGATCAGACTTCCAAGATAAGTGAAGTTGTCAACGCGTTCGACTACTTCACTCCCTATCCTTAGTTCAGGTGTTGACGCAGACCAGTCCTGAAGCAACAACTTGCATTTAGAGGGAGAGAAGCGCATCCCAAACATTCTGGCATTGTTGCTTAGTGCTACCAGAAGACTCTGCATTTTGTCAGCGTCTTCACCAAACAGGACTATGTCATCTGCGTATTCTAAGTCGATAAGTGGACCTCCTGGAAGGAGATCAATACCCGAGAATTCAGTCGACGAGAGTGTTATTTCCATCAATAGGTCTATGATGAAGTTAAACAAAAATGGGGAAAGTGGGCAGCCTTGACGGACACCACTTGAGGTTGCAAAAGTAGATGACAGTTCGCCATAAGCCCTGACTCGACTAGTAGTGTTCGAGTAAAGAGCCTTCACAAGGTTTATGTACTTCTGAGGTACGCCTTTCAATGACAGACACTGCCACAGAATCTCGCGGTCTACAGAGTCAAATGCTGCTTTTAAGTCAAGAAAGACCACCATCGTCGGACGCCGATAGTATGCCTGTGTTCTAGAACCTGACGAATGGTGAATATGTGGTCGATGCAGCCACGACCAGGTCTAAAGCCAGCTTGGTTCTCTCGTGTTTGTAGTTCACGAGTCTTAGTTAGGCGCGTGATAATTATCGAGGCCAGTATTTTAGATACTATGTTTGTTAAACTAATCCCTCTGTGGTTGTCACAGGATGATTTTGACCCTTTCTTATATATTGGGACGATAAGTGATTGCGACCAGTCAGATGGGATAAGGTCTAATTCCCAGATCTTAGCTAAAATATTAGTCAACCTAATCGCTAAAATTGGACCACCATCCTTAAAGACCTCTGGAGCCAATCCATCTGGACCAGCTGCCCTTCCTCGTTTCAGATTAACTATAGCCTTCTCAACTTCAGCAAGAGTTGGGGGACCTACTTCAATGTTCCATTCACATTGTCTGGGAATGGAGGGTAGTTGTAGAGTAGCTGAAGGCCAGCTGAACTGTTCTCTAAAATGTTCCGCCCATCGTTCTAAACGTCTGGACTGGGAGCAGATGAGGGTATCGTCTTTTTCCGATATAATCTCACTTACACTTGACTTATTAATTCCAGTTTCTTTTATTAGTCTGTAAAGCTGTCTTGTGTTCCCTATAGTCGCCGCCTTTTCCATCTCTTTTGCTTTCGTTACCCACCACTGCTCACGGTCGTTCCTTAGACTTTTTCTTAACCTAGATCTGATTTGTTTACGCTCTTCATCATGTTCAGAACCTGATGGGACGAGTTTGCGAGAATCCATCAGTGTGACAGACCTTGAAGAAATCCACTGGTTCCTTGCAACTCTGTGGTTCAAGTCACTAATAGACGTTCGACCGGTATAAGCAGTAGTCTATGTGACTCGACATTGCGTGCATTATGTTAGGTTGAGATGGTGGTCGGAGGTAGTCGACAGGAAACCCTGAACATAGGTTTCGTGCTATTTTGGTCTATAGGATCTGACACACATGACATTGATCCACCAGTCAGTAATCAGTCATTTGTGAATAAATCTCAGTCCTACAGGAGGCCAGTCGCGGCCCGGATAGCCCAATGGTAACGTCTCTGACTGTGAAGCTGGGTGACATGAAATTAATCCGTCAGGGTGTTGTGACTTTATGTTCGACTTTTTAGCACGTGATTCATCCACCAAACCAATGACGTTCGACCGGTATGAGCAGCCTAGCGTCCTTATTGGTCCTATGTCCGCCTAGACCGTCCACTTGAGTCCAGAACACCAAATACCATCTTCCAATATGCAAATCGAATATTTTATTTCAGACATACTGGGTTTATATATCAATCAAACAGACCGCAACGCACCATAAAATAGGAAATAACATTTGTACACAATAACGCCAAAAAGTGTCTGTGAAAGTGGAGGGCAGTAGTTAATAAACTGAACATAGCTTAAGAACAGTAAATCGTACAATAATAAATTATAGGTCAAAATAAAGCTTATAATAAGAGGAATATAAATATACCTAATCTAATTATTGAATAGTTATACCATAAGAATGTATAAATAATATTAGTCAATTAATATGTCTCAGAAGTTACTCGTGATTTAATCCTTGCTCGGATATAACAAAGTCGAATGTATCCTATGGTCATGTGTCTTAGTACGATGATTTTCGTTTGAGTTAGTCGTTATGAACTATTGTTTTATATACAGGAGTTATTTGTCAGTGCAGTGCATAGTGTCCGGTATTTGTTTGTTAGTACAGACTGCCTAAAACTAGTTAAGGGTTTATCTACTTGATATCCGTTAGTGCAACTTTGATGCAATAATAGTTTTATGTAGTAGGATAAAAATCACTCACTGAGTAGTGGTGAGATTGGAAGGTGTTTGAAGTAAATACACCCCTGCCAACGTCATCGGCTGTATGATACCTACTTTTCACTTCATTTGAAATTCCTCAGTCACATGACAGCAACTACATAAGTAGGCGGTTCCTGCTTTGACAATAAAAAGTTACAAATCAATTTGATGACATCCGAGTTTGATATCAATTTTAAATTGACATGTAAAGAAGAATTATAATACATTTGTCCACAGTAAGCCCAACGTTGTGTGATACACATGCATGGAAAGCTTTTGTATTTTATGTCAATCAATAATCCATTTTGACTTGATCTGTTCATGACTGACAGTCGAAGAAACGTAAATTACACTACATCATTAGGCAGATAATACTGACTAAGCGATGTAACCACGAACTTTCCTGGCATCCATGAATATAAGCATATACGAGTGTAATCTGTTAGAAAATTTTTCTGAGTGTATTTCGTCGTGTGAAAATGTCTGGGGTACGTCATTTCCCCTCCAGAAATCCGCAATGTTTCAGAACTGGTTCGTATTGATGCCTAATTTGACTACAGTGAGTGAGGTAATCATATGTCGATAATTCGACCAACTCCGATTAGTCAGCGGCCAATAGGACCCTGACACGGATACAGAATGCCTGAATAGTGTTGTATCTGGAGATTATTTGTAGACTTATTACATAAATGTTACTTTTATCATAAGCCTTCATTCGACTTTTGGCTACTACTATACGCCATACTATACTTAATTTGTTCCCAATCTATTAGTAACAGCCTCCTACAGTCACAGCCACTTTTGTCTTGATTCTGTGTGACTAATTTCTTTATTTTATGGTATGATTATGTCCGGTCTGCTGGTATATGATCCACGTATATTTGAAATATATTATTGTTATGTCCAGATAACCATAAAGAATGGTAACTTTTGGGATACATTTATGGACCAATACTATGCGTAAATTTTTACCGTATAGTTGTTAAATAAATAAAGAATTCATATTCATGTTCCTCTTATTATGAGCTTTATTTTGACCTATGAACTATTATTATACGATTTACCATTCTTGAATTATGCCCTGTCTATTAATTACTACCCCCCACATTCACAACCACATTTGGCCAAATCTTGTTTCCTATTTTATGGTACGATGTGGTCTGTCTGGTTGGTATATAAACAGAGTATGTTTGAAATAAACCATTCATATTGCAGAGGCTGAGATTGGTGTTCTGGACTTAACTGGCTGGGCTATGCAGGACCGATAGGTACTCTAGATTGCTCGCACGGGTTTTATGCGTCATTGGTCCGGTCGATAATTCACTGCTCTAATTGGCGGTATCGTTACGTTATACATTAACAGGGCACACATGCTACAAGTTATAACAACTATCCCCACAGTGGAGGCGGATATTGCGTTCTGGACTAGGCTAGGCTAGAAAATACTATATCGAGGACCAATAAGGATTCAGAGCTGGCACAGGGCTGTTGTTACTGTTTGACATGTTATTGGCTTATCACATGTCATAGGAGTCGATGTTCTGGTTCGCGACTTCGTCACCTGGTACTTGACAGGGGTATAAGTCATAACATCTAGTTCCTGCCAGCTCCTGTACCACGGGTTTCGAATATCCAGTGTTTGTCAACTGACAACAGTTCGATTATGTAATAAGAAGACGAAGATTATCAGAACTATGTGATATATTAGCACAATACATTTCGAACAATCTGATCACACATATACTTGTTAAGAGCATTTATATATATAAATGAAAGGTCAACTAGACTGAAAACGGGGTAAGAGGAAATAAGGATAATGATAAGAGTAATAATAATAATGTGAACATAAGGAGTGAACTTTTTATATATCAGCGGTAAATCAACTCGAATTAAAATTCAGACGACATAAGAATGAGTACAAAATGAATCAACAATATGTAACAAAGCAGTTTTAATTGAACTACATTGCACTAGGTTTCTCATCAAACATAATCTGATGCAAGCTCGACCATTTGTATGTAGCTTGTAGACTCACTTTAACGCGGCAATTAAGCACGTGCTAACATCCTTGCCTCTTAGTTACACATGTGATGAAATAAGACAATCTGGTTACTCTACGTAGAGTACGATCAATAGGATCCAAGGTAGATCTTGAAATTTCTTGCTCGTGCATCAGAACGAAAGAGCTTTGGAGCTATGCGTAATTCTTGGCACTTCGACTTTATAGTTGACATGTCAAACACTTCATCAGAACCGTCTCCGGTAGTCAGATCTTTTTCAGATTCGTATAGTAAGGACAGAAGGTCTACAGCCTGTTATTCCTTTTCTAGTATGCTTCTGTGAGTGTCCAGTCTTTTCTTGAATGAGTCAATTGAAGGTACGGACACCACTGCTTCGGGTAATAGGTTCCAAGAATTGACGACTTGGTGTGAAAACCTGTATGCTACTGGTATTTTGTTTGTTTTTGGCTTTTCTACTCGCTGTCAATGTCCTCTAGTGAGAAAAAAAGAGCGGACATATTAGATCGAAAATCATTTCTTAGTATTATATACATCACAATCAGATTACCTCTTAATCTTCTATAGGATAGATTAAAGAGGTTTAGCTTTACAAGCTGATCTCTGTATGGTACACCCCGGAGTTCTGTAATTGCATGGGTAGCTGCCCTCTGTTCTTTTTTCAGGATATCCGAGTCACCTTTTAAACAGGAGCTTGCAGCTTGAACGCAGCTCTCAAGCTTAGTTCGCACTAAGGTTGTGTATACTGTAGTGAACATGGAAGTATCTAACTTGGTGGATGTCCGTCTTAAAGCCCAGAGGGTTATAAACCTCTCCAGGCAGCGGGCCGTGATCTTAAGATCATGATCACCCCGAAGGTCCTTGTGAGACCGGAACACGGGTACAGGCACTTCCCCTATGCTGTACCTATTAACCCTTGTATCCCCAAAGTGCACGCAGATACACTTTGCCGCTTTGATAGGCATCAGCTACTCCTTTGGCCAGTTAGTCAATAAGAACAGTGTCCTTAGAGCATTCCTACTTTTATAGAACCAGAGCAGATGGTTTACAACCATTTGTGAGGAATTCACTATTTATGGTCGAAGATTTATCTCTAATCTTCAAATAATTACACTCAAGAATAGGAAGTTAATGACCAGTAATCCACGGAATAGAAACTTTGGTAAACTTAACCGGAGCAGATTGATTTATTGACTTCAACCTTCCACCTTAAGTGGTGGACTTATTACTATCTGTCAACATTAAGATCGTGAAAAGTACCAGTGGACAGATTTAATCGATTTTGATCCCAAGCAACCAACAAAAGGGGAAATGCGTTGGAAGAGAAACGGGAAAACGCCCCAGAATGTCGCCTTTTTCGCCTGTCCGGGGGAAATAATGCGGATTTCCCCCTTTTCACTGCATAATATTATGCAGCGAATTACTGAAAGTTGTAAATAGGAACAGTATGTGACTATCAGAACCATCCAAATTAGTTGGATCCGATTTGAAGAGTTCAATATTACTTTCGTCCAAATGAACAGTAGTTTTACAAACCGAGTAGATGTACATCCACTGGACACGTATCTAACTTTACCACATTTAAAGCACTTAGCATGAAGAAAGAAACATGACTTGAGTAAGTGAAATTTATCATAGGATAAACGTTTGCTAAATCTGTGCTAACTTGAGTAACCAGTTTTGCGATTCTTCACCAAATCATTCTTCGTGATTTCACGAGAATCAGAGCCACATTTGACTAGCGCGGGCTTGAGCAACCTTGGGAATGTAAATCACGAGGATTAGGAGATGTATTATAAATTTTCCCTGACCTAAAATCAAACTCACTGACTGCTGATGCGTCTTGTTACCGTTTCACCTGGACCATCTTACTGGTCAATTACAGCAAACCTGACTACTTACACACACCGACTGTATCAACTGAGACGGCATGTAATACAATTATAAGCTTTATCACAAGGTTAGTCGACGGGCAGAATGGTTCAAATGGTTGTGGACGGAATAGAAGAAGCTTTCGCTTAACGGGCTTCCGTGTCTAATAGCAGGGGATCACCAAATCCTCCAGGCAGGAACCTAGGTATGTTAACATTAAAAGAGGAAAAGAAATTAGTAAATCATAGTGTGATACTATCCTTAGTCCTTAAGAATAGATCAAGTTGCTTCTTAAAGGACTCCTGAGAAGTTGCTTGGACTAGCTCGGCCGGCAGCGGATTCCAGCTTTTGACAACTCCTAAGGAGTAGAAGTTGTGTCTACATTCCGTTCTGCCATGCTGTGTCTCCAGTTTTTGGGTGTTACCTCCTAGATTAGTGTTGGAACTAAGCTTAAGTAGGTGTTTAAGGAGATGCCCATAAGCCACTAGAAGGTCACCCCTAAGACGCTTATACTCTAATGGATAAAGATTAAGTGATTGGAGGCGCTCTTCGTAAGGTTTAAATTTGAGTCCCCGAACTGGCTCGCCGTTAGATACGCTCCAGTGTCCTTATCCTTTCGGAGTGAGGGGGGAAATACTATGTTTCCGTACTCTAAATGGGGACGGATAAAAATATTGAAGATTATGTGGAAAGTTCTTCCGTCAAACTGGCCGAAAATGCGCTTCAATGTTACCAGTGCAATGTTTGCTCGGAAGGCATTTTTGTCACAGTTGGCATAAGACTTTAAATCGTAGGGTACTAGCATTCCTAAATCTTTTTCCACTTGGGATACTACTAGAGAGGAGTTTCCTAAGTTGTAACAGTAGTCTGTGACATGTCTCAGATGGACTACTTTACACTTTGAAGTGTTGAAGGTAAGTCCGTTATCGTCTGCCCAACTTTGAAGTCGAGTCAGATCCTCCTGAAGTGCCAGTATATCCTCTCGATTGCGTATCTCTCTCCAAAGTTTCACGTCATCGGCAAAAAGTAATAAGTCAGACGATACTTGTTGTGGAAGATCGTTTATATAAATCAGGAAGAGAAGAGGTCCTGGTACTGAGCCCTAGGGGACCCCACCAGGTCATTCCATAGTCTAAGAGATAGTGAAACTAAGCCTGACCTTAAAATGTTGATTTTTAGATATGAAGTGAGTCAGTCAATTAGAGGCGATTTGACACCCAGTCATTTGAACTTATTGATAAGACACGTCGGTTGACCCTATCAAAAGCTTTTGAGAAGCCAAGATAAATGACGTCAGCCTAATCCTTGCGATCAAGGATGGATTTCCATCTGTCCACGGCAGTCAGCAATTTGGTAATACAAGAGTTACCCTTCTTGAAGCCATGCTGTTGAGGTGAGAATAAATTTTAGGACAGTAAATAGTCATTTATACCATCGCCTATCAGGGACTCCATGATTTTTGAAGGTATTGAGAGAAGAGCCACCGGTCGGTAACTTGAAGGTTCGCTGCGTCAACGTCTTTTGAAAATTGGTGTGATTTGAGCCAGCCCCCAATGTTCCGGTAGTTTTCCTCGACTTAGCGAGTGTTAGAATATCACGCTAAGCGGCGTTGCTAGGATTGAGGCTGATTTCCTCAGTATGGCGGGATGAACCATATCCGGGCCAGGAGCAGTGTCTAGTCTTAAGTGCTGCAGTTTCCGGAACACCAAGTCAGAGCTCAGGTTCACTTCGGAAAGTCCTGTGGAATTGCAGATGAAACTGTCGTCAGTAAAGCTGATGTCGGTCGGTTGAAATATCTGGGAGTAATGTTCAGCCAGAAGGTTGGCGGCGTCGCCATCGTTGTTGGTCGGGCCGTTGAGACCTACCAGTTGGGAAACTCCAGTTCTGGCTTGACGAACAGAGGCTGCATAACGGAACAAGCTTTTAGGATTAGAGGCAAATTTGTCCATAAGCTTTGTCTGGTACTGAAGCCTATCTTCTCTTATAGCCTTCGTGCATATGTTCCTGATATGTTTATATTGCCTGTATGCTCCGTCGTTGCCAGTTCGTTTGTATTCCGTCCAACAGCGCCTTTTGCGGCTTATCAGGCGGAGGGTACGGTTCTTGATTATTGTAGGTGGCTTGGAGCTTTTGGGTACCGAGGAATACTTGAAAAGTCACACAATATCCTAGGCTTCTCGAAGTTTCTGAAATTATACTAAATATAGTTCCAGTAAATGTGAATATCCTATGAAGCTCCTGTACAATGTTGATCATATTCATTTTCCTAGGGTTTATGTCCTTCTAGAGACTTCAGAAAGTGGTATTTCGGGACTCTCTCTACACTGAATAGTAGTATTTTCAGGTTTAAGTATCCTAAGTATTTGAACTTTGTTGATTTTAGGTTCCTTGTAACATTTAGGGACCATTTGTGATACCGACTGACTTACTACATGTAAGCTCATGCGTGGTAGGAAATCCCAGTAAACGTACAAGGACGCTAAAGTTATGTTTCCAAATTCACTTACGACAGATTGTCATTTAAAGCCGACATACCTAAATGTGTGAAACTTCAATTATTATTATCTCCTTCCAGTTGTTTTAGTTAGGTTTTACAGATACAGTTGAAGCCTAGGATGTCGTGTTCATGATTTACCTTCATGCCAGGTTTAAGAACTAGTCAATTAGCAGCTTTTTGTTAATGAAGACCCAGTATGACTGTGATGGCGTCCAAATTTTTTCTACCGAGCTCGTGATTCCACATTTTTGAGGGTTGGAGCTTAGAATTTGACAACGAGAAATAGATGTGCATGGGAGGCTCATCACTTTTTTATCAGTTTCCTTTTCCTCAATTCTGTTACGTTTTCCCCCAGTCAACATAACTGTGATAATTACAGATGTCTGCATAAAAAACGCAATCAAATATATCAGTTTCCACCTGTGTTTGTTTGGAGTTATCTAATTCCATTAGTTTGTGCTTCCTGGTTATAATTACTGTGTGATTAGATGTTATGCGTATATCTTACCGTTTAACTGTCCAGGAAGATAACAACTAGCTGTTGACCTACTGTCCGTAGCCCTCAATCTCACTAGTGTTAATCCTTACAATGTGTTTTCCATTAAAGGCACAGTTTCTACCTAAAGATGTTCGCTGATTGGACAGATACTACCTTTTCGGGCAAGGTTATTCACTCGTCAGTCCCTCGATGGAAAAAATGAAAATACGCTAATTTTTTTGGTTTACGGTTTTCTATCCTTTGTGCTATGTCCGTGGGACATGTTAACGCCGAAATTATTATTAGTAATACGGGATGACGGTATAAGATCGCCCTACGTTCTAAGATAAGGTAATGGTAGAACGTTCCGTTGTCATAGGCCCTCGCAACCAGGGATTTAAGGAGACCATCACTAATTTGTTCCCACACTTTCAGTGAGCTGATATCCTTGATAAAACATGAGCCGGCTACTTGGATGTAGCACGCTAGGCATGGTCTCGCATAGATGGGATATAAACTTGGAAACATATCCTCGTCAAAGTAATTGAATGATGAAAAACTTTTGGTGGTTGCTGCGTTAAAATTTTCGGTTTTCTTTAAGTAACAACTTGCTACTACCTTTAAGTCTTTGTGTGTCTGCATGCATGTAAGCGATTCGCCTTCAACGGTATACTCGTAACTATTACAATTCCCGATGTGCATGGGTACACCCTTTCTAGAATTGATTTCTAAGCTCCAACTTCAGGGCCATTTGGATAATGAGTCTAGGTCAGCTAGGAAATCAGAATGATTAAACCCACTTCTTATTTTTCTCCGGACATTGACATCGTCTGCAAAAATGATGACGACGACTTAGACGATCGCGGTAATTCATCGATATAGAAAAGAAAATGTGGGGGACCTACAGTAGTTCCTAAGGATACATTATATTTGACCGGCTCCATCCAACTAGTGTCTTTTATGTCATTGAACCGTCTTCCCCATAAACACACAGATAACAATTGTCTCAATCTACATTGAGACCTTGACACTTTAGGAGGACTTGTTCAATCTTGAGGCTAGAATCGCGTCAGTTCGAAGTGGGATTAACTGCCTTCGGTAAAGTGACGAAATCTATTCTATCACTTGATTAGTTGACAAGCGCGCGGAAGAGAGGATGAGTCAACTTAAAACACTATTTTAACTATTCCCTATGCTGATTAATGCAGAATGAAACATGAATATATAGATGACTAACATGAAAACAGTGCACATGCAATTAGAAAACACAACGCTATCCAAAAGCACTCATTAAGGTAGAAAAAATAGATTAAGATTACAACTCCTTTGGTAAAAGGAGGATATGATAGTAAATCGTACATCAAACGAAAGCTTATAGTTTGTGAAATAAACTAAGAACAAAAATGAATTTTAGTGTTTTAAAATATTTGAATTACGTAAAATGAAGCCCTCAAATATAGTTTGTCACGGCTTCTCATTTCTCTTTCGACATTAGTGTCCAATTAACCGTCACTCTTTTTTCAATCACATAGAAAGTTTCTTATCTATTCCTGTACAAAACTTTTAATATCGAAACCCGAGAGCTTTGAAGAACCAAGTGAAAATCCTCATTAAATTCTCTGCCGAATTCTACATAGGTCACATCAACAGAGTATCCGTTATTTTGCGTTGCTATCCAATCCTCTCCCTCAGTAAGTAAGTTAGTCAAGCATAAATGTTTACTTCTGGACCCGTGTTGCTTGAGAGTTAACAGATTCCATGATTCTATGTGACTTTGTTATTTAACTCAGAACAGCAAAATTTATCCGGAAAATCCAGATTATTTAGCATGATATATGATTCTTTGCTGATGAATGTCAGGAAATATGTTACAAATTTATCTTTCTTAATGTAATTTCTAGTCATGAATAAGAATCCGAGCCACTCCATGTAGTCTTGAATGTAACCAATACTTGTGTTTATCCTTTCGGAGGATTATTGTTTACCATAAAGCAACCTTTAGCAGCATCCTTCACTCCATTCACTGTTGCATATTTCTTTGTGGTTAACACGGAATCTTCTTAATGGATGAAATATAAACGACACAGGAACAGTTGATCAGCCCGTGCACCGTAAGGTGCTAGACACTTCAACATTGACATACATGACATCTATACCATTCCGTCACTCGCATGCGCAACCAATCCAGTAATTTCCATACACATAGACAATCAGATGCGAAACTGTTTAGCAAAACAACGGTCTCGTAATAAGTGCATCGGCGCCCATCTAATGATCTATCAATAAAATTAAAATCGACACCCCTGTTCTAATGAAAATCTTGTTAGTGGTGTGTTACCTCACAACGCATTCAACTGGCTGCACGATCTCGTCTCCGACTATGTATAAAATTCAAATGAATGCACTATTTGCTCATGAACGATAAGCTCATCAAGATAAACGCTATTCATCGCCAAAACACTACTCTGTAAACTCACATAGATATACAACACATGAAACCTCAGTTTTCTCCATCAAAATCCCCTCGCACAAACGCATGCTAAATAAGATATTGTGCGGCTTTTATGCTTTGAGTGGGTAGATTCGAACGTATAGGAGTCTCGGTCTGCTAGAAGATAAACAAGAGAAATCATGCAAGCATTTCATGGTTAGTTTGCACGACTACCAATGTCTATTCAAAATCATATTCTTACAGACCTAACGTCAATTTAGCACATGATTTTTTGCTCTTCTAGAGAGGTGAAAACACAGCCATTTGGTTATACAGCTGCCGGTGTAAACCCTGGTATACTAGCTCATAGTAGTGGTCCTGAAATAGGGTAAAAGGAATAAGTTCAGTCTAAAACTGCACAATGAATATATTTCTTACTATTTCAAATGTACATCATGATGCATGACAACGGTATCATCTGTGTAACTCATTCCATGTTTGTAAACAAACAGTATGCTCCTCTGATACACAATGAAGTGAAAACAACTGGAGTTTTTTCCAATTCTCACATTGTTAGTATTAGATACCTTCCTTGGTGTGGGTATTATCTCTACCTATCTCCATATTTTTGTCTAGGATTAGTTTGGATGGATTCGTCAAAGATTGACATATTATACGACTTAGCCCTAAAACGGTTTTAGAACAGGCTATTTGCGTCTAAATTTATCTGAGTTGAGTGATATCTGCAATAAGGTTAACTCACGTATGTAAATAAGGAATTTCCCTATTGAGCGTCAATAAACAGTACAGGTTAACTCCAAGTTGTTTAGATGGGAAACTCTTTTGGGTAGTTGTTATCCCTAAGGTTTTGATTCTTAAATTTGACATGCTCATCGATAAGTCATTAACAGTTTTTCAACCTTGAATATGAACATACGTATATAACATATTAAAACCAAATATCAATAATTAATCTCACACATACAGACATACCTACACACTCACACACATACCATTTGTTATTCAGTTGACTATTTTCATGTTCTTGAATTTTTTCACATGATTTGTGATTAACTGACTCATTTTATCCTGTTTTACAAAAATCAATATCCAAATTTCATTGGTTTGACACATTATAGTTTTGATTGTTAAAAAGTGTTGTGAACAGGGAAATAAGAAGCCCAGACACATATCTATTTTTGTCCCTATTTTATTCTACAGAACATGAGCTTTCGTCCGACGTATCATTCACTGCCATACCTTTTTTGTTCCGAAACTATTGTAATTTAAACATAATATTTTGCACCTTATTTTCTACCCTAATTCTCAGTTCTGAACATAATTGTATTTTCCCAAATTATCGTACGTTGTGGTCAGGATATTCACTTATTTATTCATGTACGTTTATGCACTAATCCGAATTCAGCATTCAGGGTGTTCCAACTGTCTTGTCTTCTCTCGCTTGCGTGCTTGCCAGCCAATCAGATTCTAGAATAGTTTTCTCTTTACCCATCTCGAACTCACGCGTACTAGACTTAAAGTTAAGTCGCTCAGCCTATTGTGTCAAGGTCACAATCTAGACTAGACAGATGAAGGCCAAGTCATAACAAAGTATCGACGGGGTAAAAGCGATTCAAGGTCATAACGAGAAGCTATACATTTCTTTGATGAATTTGACTTTGATTATTACCCTGACGAAGTCCAGGCAAATTAGCTGGACGAAACGTTGGAAGTATATAAAATTCAATAGCCGAGATTATTTCAAATATTACCTCAAATATAATTTTCACATATAATGGCTTCTCTATACTCTGCGCCCAATTTCTTTTAAACTATTCTCTCTAATCTTGACGAATATTCGTATAAAGTATGCCATAGTTCTACACATACACAATCGTTTATTCTTGTTTTGTGTTCAGAAACACGTTTATCAAACTATTTACGTATTTTGTGTCTCCCATACTTCTGTTCTCTTATTTTCTCCATTTCGTTCTTTAGAATCAACTCAATATTCATCTCAGTTATATAGAACCTGATTTATTATTATTTCTATTATTATTACTTTTCTTTAAATATGGCAGATATAATGCTAAGATTACTGAAACTTGTGTATTATTGCGTTTCTGGAGAAACCCGAACCGGTTTCTTCGCAACACTTATGTACCCACAAGATGTTTGTGAGTAATAATAATATATGTTCCTGATCCTACATTGCCGCGAACCAACTGACTGACTGACCACTACGCACAGTTTCCCAGCTAGATTATTTGGGGTTCACCCTTACTCTTTGTTGTTGCTCAACTGGTAAGTCTTTCATCCACATTAATATATCCACTTCAACCTCGACATTTCTTAACTTATTTAACGATCGGTTGTGAAGAACTCTTTCAAATGCTGTGTTGAAGTCAATGTAGGCTGGTTCTGTAGGTAAATTTTTGTCCTTAAGAGTTCACTAAATTTCACGAGCCACTAATAAGTTAGTGAGACAGGAAAAATCTATTCTAAAGCCATGTTCCTTTTCCAAAAGGATCCGGGTTTCATCGAGACACGTAAACAGATCCTTCCGAATTATCTTTTCTAAAATTTCAACAACCATGCTGGTTGGGCTAACGGGTTGGTAGTTCTCACGTTTGTGTTTCGTAGCTGTCCTAAAGACAGGACTTACTATGGCGTTTTCCAGTATTTTGGTAATCGACCCTGGGTTACGGACAAGTTGGAATATGTACTTAAGGGTTTCGAGACGAAATCAGCTAGTTCTTTTAGTAACCTACAATAGAATTCATCGGGTCCCGTGGATTCGCCTATGGCAAGCTTATTTAGCGGACCAAAGACATAGGGTTCTTCAATGGACACATTGTCTAGTGTGGCAGTGCAGGGATTTGTGTCAACTGACGGGAAGAGTGTCTCTACAGTATATACAGTGCCAAAGTAGTTTGCGAATACTTGAGTTCTACCATAGTCATCCTTCACTAATGATGAGGCATTGTCTCCCCATAGTGCTGGACTATTTCTTCACCTCTTAGTCCTTTGGTTTATGTACGAATACAAGCGTTTAGGGTGTTATGAGAATTTCTTAACACGTTTTTCTCTGTTCAAAATACTAAACATGCGGAGTATTGGGGCAACAATACTTCGAGCCTCTTAATATCGACATTTTGCCTCGTCAGTACTCACATTCTTTTACGGTTCGAACCTCCCTACTGAACAATGGTGGGGAGTTTCTTGAACCCCTTGATGTAGTCCAAGGGATATGGGTGCAGTAACGTTTAAGTATAAGTTTCGAAATATATCCCAGGTTGTTTCATTTGGAGACCCTGGTTCTATTACCAAATCTACTAAGGATGCTGAAAGTATAATATCTTGTTTATTTGCTTTTCAGACGTTAGATCTGGGTTGGGCTGAGGCGTGCTTGTTTTTGACATCTATATAGAAGTCAAGGATTAGAACTGTGATCAAGGTTTGTGACATCATTCTCATAATCGATCAATATAAGATCTAGTAGGGATGATTCAGAGGCCGGGTCGTACCTACTCGCTCCTTTCACATGTTGCACTAAAGCACATGTGATAACTGCACCAGGTGGTTCCTACTCGAAGGAATTTTCCGACAATTCAGTTCCCAAATTTTTTCAGTCTACGTGGGTGCAATAAAGTCCCATAGAATTAGACATCGATCACTTTACATCCAAGTATTGAGGCTGTCTAGAAAAACCTCATTTACTTCACAGCTTGGATAGCGGTAGATCAAACCAACCAGCAGCCATTATCCCTTGCATTTTGAGCGGTAACTAACTTATTCACACGTCTCACTCTTATGAGATACACTATCAATAATCGTAAATAAGATAGTAATTTTAATGATCAGACCTACTCTTCATTAACGCCCATGGATTCCATTGGCTCTTACAAAATCAAGTTCCATACTGTCTATAGACTGCGTCAGTCAAGTTTCTGTGACTGCAACTACATCCGGCTTGGTAGAGTCTCTCTGTTCACCTTGCTCCGATCGCTTGTTGGGCAAGCTCCGAACATTTGTGTAGCCGTCTGATTATCAATTAAATGGCTGCACCCAGAGCGCCTTCAGCATTAATCTCTATCAAGGCCACACAACCAAAAGATTTACAATATTTAGGTCTCCTACGCCAGCAACTAACCTAACTTTTAGTTCGTTATCAGCTTCTCGTCTTTTTAAACAGTCAGTGACAAATCCTTACGGAAAAACTCCTCAACCCTTTAGTTTGAGTTCATTCTGTAAAAGTAAGTCTCGTTCATTGGGAGACTTAAATACTACTTTGAGCGACCTGGACTGATTCTGTCTCGAGTTCGTTTGGCTACCCTACGTATACATCTATAGCAAGGGGACCCTAGCAACATCCTCAGGCATGAGCTGATTTTGGAGCTGTTTTATCAACCCAATATCATGCTCAAAACGAGTTTTGGGTTCCGGGCTTTCACTCTCCTTGATTTTATGAAAGATAACTGACCTGTCACCGTGATCAGTCTTTAATTTCTCGGCTACATTTATGCGGACTTGACTTTCTTTTCATAGCGCTATTCGTTTCTTGTTCTCAACCTGTGCCTATTTATCAGCTTTCGTGGGAGTAGCAACCTCAGTCGCGTCAAACACACTGTGGGATTCCGAAAGATCATCGATGACTTGGGCAGTAAGGTTGTTTTCCCTGCCAGAAGCAGATCTAGCATTGCGATTGGGATTCTTATGCGTTTCCTGATGACTACCATTTGGAGGACGGAGGACAGTAAAAAATTCCTATCTTGAGTTTTTATTCGGGATAATTATTATTATTATCATCATCAGCTTTATTCAATATTATATTTTCGGTACAATATAGGATTCTCAGCGTAATTATTTCAACAAGTTTCCGTTTCTTTCTTCTTGGTCGGTCCGGGCGATAAATATTGAGTGATCGCCAGTTAGATGTTAGCAGTTCAGCAAATGAACATCTGAATAATGTGCATTCTTTTCGCTGTATATTGCCAGCAACCACATTGTCTCTTATTGAGTTTTTTTGTAACTTTGACAATGAAAGGTTGTACACTTTTCAGAAACGCAGCAGAATAGGTCATGCGATTAATAAACATAATGATATATTAAAACCAACAAAAATAAATAACTTGTTGAAGCTCAAGCAGGCCGCCCTTTATTATTATAAACCTATTTGAAGTCAGTCATTTTTCCTTTGATTGATGTGTGAGCTGTTATCGAGCCTATTTGAGGTGGCTTCATATCAGTTTTTGTGTCGACAGAGCGATTTGTCCCATCTTCTTTTGCTAATATGCTTTTTAGCAGCATTTACCATTGAAGTGGTCTCGGTCAGCAAGTTCTTTGCATTTGAGCAGCACAAATCCATACGCAACAGTCCTCACAAAACCATTTTAAAGCCACAGGCGTTAGATCCGCGCAAACGTCGTGGTACCATCCTCTGCACTAGTCTCACTACATGCCTCTTTCAACGGGGTGTCGATGGCATAGGTGATGGCGATTGCTTTTCATGCATTGTACAGCAATCAAACAAAGGTTTTTATAACGAAACTAGATACTATAACATCCAGGGACAAAAGAAATTGATGACCAAAAGAAAGTGGAAAAATGTAAGTTGCTAGAACAAAAAGGGCCAACGAATATGACAGAAATAAAGTACTCAAAAGTACTAAGGACAAACTACTTTGGAACCAAAAACGATACTTTTAGAGAATACTTTATCTGAAATAAATTCAATTAAAACGTGAACGACAAAACTTTACTTTTCAAACTTTTTAAAGGGGAAGATCACAGCAAACCAACGGATTCGATATACTTATTATCTAAAACAAAAACTATTTTGTTTTGCCAGGTTGGGATATAACTGATAAGGCGTATGAGGTAAATTCATATGGTGTGAAATTCTAGGTCATTGTGTTTGATTACTAAGTTTTTCTAGACCTAGGTTCTAGTACGTTACTTTGGGTCACGGTATCTTTTTTATGATTTTTTAACTTCAAATAATTGAAACTCTTCGGAAAATTTTGATGTATTCATTTGGATATTACGTACCAGCGGGAGAATACCTTTTATACATAACTCAGTATTCCACTAGGCATATCAATTTTTGAAACACACGTTGCATCTGTCACATCAAGTTAGAAATTTCACGGTGCTATTGTGTATGGCTAGGATAATTAAATAGATTCAAGATATATTATTGTCACCGCGAAACAAGTTTACTGGTTAATTGAAATGCATGATGTTTCAACAAAGGAAATATCTTCGGAAAAACTATAGTCTTAGGCTGTAAATTCGTATTCACAGATGTTTTTTGCGTATAATATGGCGTAAAGTAAAGGAGTGTTAGAAAATTGTCAAAGGTAGTCAAACTTAAGTATCGATTGTAAAAAGACATGAAAATGAAGTGTTGTATGATTTAATAAAGTGATCAAAATTTACCGAAAGGACTCGTTTAATTAGTGTTGTTATCTATAGATGGGTTCCACTTCGAGTCGATTAAAATTTCCAAGCATTGATCAAAATTAGCGTTGCATCGTTTGTCAAAACAGCAAATAATTATCACGAAGTTATGTGGTTCTCTAGGAAGTAGTAGGGGACAATAATTTCTGCAAAAGATTTTAAAGATATATGTCTACTTCCGAAAGGTAAAGAAGTTGAAGAATAATATAATTAACACTTGTGATTTATAAAATTGGGATGGGTGCTAAGACCATTGAAGAATCAAGAACTAAACATGGCAGTTCTGCACATAGAGATCGGGTTTTAAGTAGCGGGTTGACAATACTGCAGCTGTGTACAAATTTCTTATCTAAATCTTCGAGCCAACTCGACTTCTTAGATGATCTTGAATGATGGTTCTCTCCGCTTACAACAGTTTAAGTTATCACCAATTATTCATCTTGTTTATGTAAACTATCTGGGTATTGTACTTAAAATGCCAAAGATCTTTGTTATTCTAAAATGTGGCTGTCTGAACTGATCCAATTTTGTGCCAGTTTCTACATTATGTTGTGTTTCTTATAAAAGGGAAATACACTATAGCCATTACTGACTTTAATGATAAAGCATTAAGTCACATTGGCTGTAGAATCCAACTGAAATATTTACGAACCGGATCGGCTAAGTAGTACAACTGCTCCTTATCAGTGTCAAATCATGGGGTAATAGCTTCCTAACCAATTCAATGTGCTTGAAAATGAGGTCACTAATGTTTCAGTCTTATAAAGTGCTGTAATTTAATGTTGTCAGTTTTCTCATTTTTAGATTTTCGTCAAGACTATGAGTATAAGAAACTCAGCAGGTGTTGGCTACGGTACACACGACTGTGAAATACAAACCCAAAGCACTGAGCTCGTTAGTAATCAGTTTCAGTCTTTCAATCCTACCGATGAATGCACAGATACGAGTTATATTCTGAACTCATGTAATTCATAATATGTTGTACGACTAGCTTATCAGATCCCAAAGAGCTTCAAAAAATATGTTGCAACATGTTCACCACCCCTAAATTTTGTGAATGGTTGAAGCATGAGTGGTTGTATTCGAGCATAGACAAGTATGTGGTTTTTATATCAACTTATATTTTCTTCAGGGAAATATTTCTAAGGGTTAATGACTTCCAGCTGATATTACGGGAATACTTTCCTACTTTAAAGTCTCGAAAGTTAAGTCGAGTTCATTGGTCAACTATTCGACGGATCATAGGGAGACCACGTCGTTTCAGTGCCACGTTCCTCTCTGAAGAACGGCACTCTGTGCAAGTAAAACGTAAAAATATACAATACATACAGCACATCATTTTAACAAGTTCTCTTGGTCCAATGGCGTCAGAACATTTAGATAATCTTTTATTATGCTTGCCACCAGCAATTCGAATTCCCCTTCGATTACCAGTTGGTATTAGAGTATGTGTTTGGTGAGTACATGTCATTTGTTTTAAGTCCATTTAGTCTTCACACTCCCATGCAGGGTTTATATCTTGGACTGATACAAAATTCGTGTCCAGGTGATGGACATTATGCTGTTTGGGTTGATGAGTTAATTATTTCAAATGATTACATGGAAATGAAATCTTCCAGATATTACGGCTGTCAAATTGTTCCAGAAGAAAATGTTTTTCCTTTACCAAATCAGTCGTTACCACCTTCTGTAACACTTTCAGAGATTCGCAGTTATTTTAAAGAAAATATAATAAACAGTGATGTCACTGTTTTTTCGTCTGAATTTAATACTAACTTCATAAATACCATGAATAAAACGGTCGAATCATCTAGTAATCGTTTACATTGTGTTGTTCGTAAGTAAATCTCCAAATAAGTCTAATAATTCATTAGAATCCTCACCTACTTGTGGACCTTTATTAAGTGAAAGTGTATGTGGTGCAAACCATATACAGATGAATAATTCACAAGTTTCATCAGGAGATCTTTTAATCCCAAAACCTAAATTTGATAATCCTTCTGTAATAACATCACCGTGTTCAGAACAAACATCTTCCCAGAAAACCGACTATCAGTCTTACAATAGATTTCTTATTAATATTGTAAGTTATTTGTTAAGTATATGCTTGTTCTTTTTTGTACTTTATAATCGCTTTTGCCGAGCTGTTAACTTCATTATTGAGTCATCTCCTTTTTTGTTTGTGAAGAAATAATAAGCTTGATAATCTTGTCATTGTTAAATGTAATAGCAAAATGTGGCTAGGTTTTGAGCTGTACTTCGTTCTCGGTAACTGTTTGAAGTATCGATAAAATTTTCGTAAATATTAGAATTCTTTTTCAATAAATGTTTAGAACTAGGGATAAGTTGGAAAGGAATCAGTGTACGTAATACTATGGAGTAATTTTAGCTCATTAATTTATACTCCTTTACTTGGTTTAATTTTAGAAAACTCTCATAGCAATTTGATTGTTTTATAAATTTACAAGGTAAAATACAGAAATTCTAATGACGATATGACAGTAGGAAATGATTGAAGGGCTAAATCAACCAAAATGATGCACAGAAAAGGTATATAAAATGAGATATCATTCATAAGGGTTTGTGCTTTCCCTTTGTTTATATTCAGGACTGAATTTCCGTGTCTCTATTGGAATATATGGACCCTGATTGGTTTCCTCAATATTACCCGCAGTTACAGGTTTTTATTGTAATTTTAGATTGTGGATATCAGTGGAATGCATAGTGTGCGTCTCATTCTGTCCGGGATAATGATTTAAAAATTTAAAGGTGGATAAGTGATAACAAAGCGAAATTGAGCCTTGGGCATCAGTACATCGAGTCAATTTGCTTCAGTATGGTAGTAGAGAACAAGAAAAACGAATATAAAATGAGTGAAAAGATTAAAGCAAAATAAATCGTGTGATAAGTGTCTAGGTTTAAGGGAAGATATAGACTGAATTAATCTCTGTCATTGTCATTTCTCTTGAACTCTATCACTAAGAATCTCCAAGTAAGGACTGTTTTTTCTAAATAGAATAGACTATTAGTTAGTGATTTCATGATCAGGTACTGTTATGATTTCTCATATTAAGTCCCAGCTACTCTTATTGCTTAGTAATTTTGGACACTGACTCACTCGACAAGTCTCCAAATCGAGACACTGTTGAATAGAGACGTAATTATATTCCAAATAACAAGGGTGGATGTAAATGGGAATCACAATATGAGAAATGTTAGTATATTTATAATTTTTACGTAAGAAGATTTTAGAGTCTTCTCCAAGTATCCTCTAACTGGTAATTTAGGAAATGGCCAACCAGCGTGCCCCAACATAATCCTGCATGGAACATGCTTTTATCTAATCGATATGCTGCTAGCAGTTGCGTAGTTTGATTTGGTAACCGTTATCCATTTTCCGATCTGTTTCGGCCGACTGCACTCAGCACTGGTTCACAACAATTAGATAACTTAACTTCTTCATTTAGTGATTCACCCATGAATATATGCTATTTAAATACAAAATATGAACATATGTATCTCCCCTCAAAGCCCTCAATAGGTCTGAACTGTTTATTGTCTTTACTTCCATGTACAGCATGTGATATACTTCATTTGTATATCCATCATTTGAGGGGAAGACCTTTACATTCATAAGTATGATGCTTCCATTGTCATTTCAGGAATTCTGTGTTGTACGAAGTACTTTTACATAAGATATGAAGGTTTGCTTTACACCTTTGAAAAAGCCGCGTTCTTAAATCACAAATTAAAACACGTTTAAAACCTAGAGACAGTTAAATTTTTCAGTGATGTTATGAAGCTTTCATTTATCCCTAATAACTTCCTTTATATTTTATGCTTATTTTGAAAAGATTAAACTTCACAAGATTTTAGAGAGAAAACGTTCATCAATTGAAACATTAAAACAATTAAATAATACTGCTGAAATAAAGGTAATTTTGTTTATCTGAAGTTATTAATCTGCAATTAATGTTCATCCTCAAAGCTTTCAGAAAACCAGAATTACATCACTGTACAATTTCAACATACTTATGCAAAACTCATATTAAATATAGATAAAATTAATCGAGAATTAAAACATTATATGAATCAAGTACTTCTATACGTGTCAACTGTAAGTTCACTTCTTTAAAATACAAATGTGACATTAAAATAAAATGACTTGTATGATTTAAATTTTCAGCTAAACATGTTTTCGTTAAATTTTGAAATTATTGCTTGGCAAAAAACATGGCTAATTGTAAACTATTCAATTTTGAAATCAACTATCCACTGTATATTCTTAAATATATGGGTAACATTAAGAATTTCAGATATATCGTCCGTCATGAAAAACAGTAAATTGTGCAAATGGATTTTTACTTTATCAGAAACTGATCTAAATAATAATTTTGAAACTGTCGGTAAAGTGTAAAACTGATTAATGTTATTGATTCTCTACAACGACTTAATGCATTCAGCAAAAGCTGGGATTTTTGTAACGACTGTCCAGCTTTATAGTCTACATCACGAACTGACTTTATTGAGACAAGCACTGAGAATCAGAAGTCAATGGACAGATTTTTTCCTAGCATTGTACTCCTCAGTAATGTGCCACTGGAAATTGAACCTAACACCTTCAGGTTGCGCGGTGTCTGCTTGTCTTTTTGTCCACAAAGTCAGCATCCAATGGTTCACACGTTTAACTTAGATTGATTCGCGAGCTGGTCAACTTTCTGATAAGAAATATGAAGATTCCAATTTGTTTTACTCATGTGTACTAGGAAATATATTATTTCATCGTTCTCCAAATACAAATCTGGTGATTTCGAATTCACTATTTTCCATGTTAATGTAGTAATCCATACACCAAGTATAGGTTCATGTTCTTAACGACATCTGAACCTGGAACCAGCCGGTTAAATGCTGAGTAGTATAATCTCTAGGCCACCCTTTCCGCTTTCCATATTACTTTCTGATGTTTTTTAATCGTTTCAATTTTGAAACTTTGTAAATGTATTATTCATTAACGCTTATTTGCATTGTTTTTTCCCTACACTTTATTAATTCTTCTTGTTTTATGGTTTTTAATGGATGTTACAAATTAAACTAACACAAATGTATATTAGCTTCTTTGTCTTTTTTCTCTTTTGAATTCTCGCATTTTAAAACACAGTCGAATGGGCTACTATATATAATTTCATCATGTTAGGATTATGAATAATCTTTGGTGCTGTATTTGTTTTACATTTATTCAAGCTATATTTCACGTCATTTTTCCGTAATTTTAAAACAATATTAGCGGTCTCTGACTTTGTGGAGCGGTTGGCTCATTGGTTAAGGTGTCCGACTTTCAACCATTACGTCACAGATTCGAAATCCACCCCACCTATTTCGGTTTAGGCAACCAGGTAATATCATCAGCCCCAACATTTGATGCGTCGCTTGACATCACCTGCACGAATCTGTACCTGGTAGTGAGATAATAATAACAGCAATCTCGGGTCCTCCATCCATAATTTGGTTTCTGTAATGTATGTGGTTGTTTTACTCAGCCCTTTACTCATTGTTGCCATGATGTTAATTAATCTATTCATTTGCCATATGTTCTTCTTTAGAAGTTTAACAAGTAGAGTAATAAATCAGAAAAATGTACTCGATAACCAAACATTAACCATGATCGACGTTTCCTGTTTTTAGGTTTTTAAATGTCCCTAGTTACTCCTAGATTCTTTTACAGTCGATAGGTGTTACTCCTCAAATCTTTTAGGTCTGTCAAACCCTATTTAATCCTCAATATAATATGTTCAGATAGGTAAAACACACTTTAATTTGTTTATATTAATGAACGTTTCACTCCAGATGTTAGGAACTACTTCGTTTGTCCTATCTACATTCACTAATACGAATCAATTTCTTCCTGAAAATAATGATTTGAATGCAAACTTCGACTATACAAATAATGTGGCTGGTTTTCCGATAGTTTTAACGAACTATTTGTTCGTAAACTCGTATTGTACGATTCACCCAACAATTACATTGGTTTTGAGTCACTTATCCTAAGTTTTACCAACACATCCACCTTGCACAGCTACAATTTTCATGATGTAACCGTTATGTCCACCGATACTATGTTTCTTCTGTCTGTTTCCGAACTAATGTCAGTTTTGTTTAGTCTCTATTTTCCATATCTTCTTCGTTTCGGACTTATTGCAGTGCACTGTACAATCGTCTTTCTGCATTTTATTTTCCTATAGATAGCACAAGAACATAACATGGTGGAATTAAATTCCGTTATCGACTGGAGACGTCGCTGTGATGATGAAGCTCAAGAAATAGTTAATCGGATGAAAGAATTACAAGTAATAAGTTTTTGAAATTGTTAGAAAGAAAATAAGTAATCTGGAAGTTAAGATCATTCAAAAAACATGAGTCTAAATACATAAAACAAGAAAGATTGGTTTAGGAAAACGTTGGACTTCTTGGTCGAAAACTGGGTTAAAATCGTTTGTCTGATTAGCTAAGTTTTCGAACTAAATATGTGTGTAAATTTTACTGACTGTCCCGAACGTATTTGCTACCTTGACATAATAATTAGGCTTACCTATAGTAATGTCCAAATCCAGTTGAAAAGGTGATTTTTGACATTGAAAGCAATCTAGTGGGTTTATACGTTGTTCTGTGGAAACTATTGAAGTTAATGCAAAAATTAACTTGCAAAAGGGATAGCATTAAAAACACTAAAAATTGTTACTGAAAAGTACTGTCAAAATCATATCGATCCAAACTCTTAGTCACTCAAGCGACACAAAATTGTTGATTCTATCTGTTCACACGTCACGGAGCTAAAGTAGGAGATTATAGCAACGCTCTTACGATTAGTTTCGATTTTGGTTAGTTTTGGTCAAACTTATTTAACAGACAATGTTATTCGGACAGTAACAACTCGTCTATTTCTTTGTATTATTATGATCATTATCATATATGTATAAACCTTTACGCTTGATCACATGTGATAACCCACACACACATCTCTCTCTAGCTTAAATATTTCTCGATGAATCATTATCTTTCCAATGTATATATATGCTCGAATACTATTAATAGCCTTTGGCTTGCCTAGATTCGATTTGACTATAAACTCGCTTCTGTATTCGCTAGCACACAAACATTAGCCTTTCCGCTCCAAATTCGCTCGATGTGCTTATAACTTTGTTATCTGTGCTATCCGCTAATAAATTATAGTCGCCGCCTCTTATTGCATTCTGAATTTATGTACTAACGGTTATCAAGGTGATTAATTAACGAAGCTAAGTCACTACAATATATCACAAAGGTTTCATGTATCGGATGACATGTCACCGACTAACCTTTGGACTTCAAATGTGTTTCGTCGCAATTACCGATATGTGCCCAAAACTTGCATTCAAATCTTATTAAAAGCCTGAAAGCTTCAGAAACGTAGTATACATTTCTAAATAATCCTGAAAAAGTGTGTTCTGTCATTTTTTAAATATTCTAATCAGCTTTAGATCTGAAAGCCCTATCTATGGGGATAAAATTGTGCGAAGTAAACCACCCGACCGTTGCTGCAACGTTGACGTGGTGGTCGGGCTTGTCTATCGTGATGAATCGACCGAGCTATACTGACTGGAATAATCGTTCCTCGAGGTCCTACCATACCAGACAGGTCGGTTGAAGAGTGGTAAGATCACAAGTAGTAAATCCGAGGTCGTACTGCTGACTACAGAGGTGTGACGGCAGTAAGTTGTTTCCTGGCAACGAGCATGATAGCGATGCTGCCTTCCCATAAGGAATGGTGGGGTTAAAAAAGGTCAACCCCAAAAATGCACACCTCACCTTATCCCTCGCATTTACGTCTCCGGTGAAAAAGTTCCAATAAGTATGTTGTTAACACGTAAAATACCATATACTCACTAGTGACCAGCTTTGTGAAGGAATTCTCGGAGTTCTGATGTGAAGCCGTTACTAGTGGAGCTATTCCGTGTCGGGTAGAAACAGGTATCTACCTCAGTACAATGGCAGATGGTCACGTAATTTCGTGGATTGGTCGAGGTTCGACACACACTGTTAGATGCTGGCTCAGTGGTCTAGTAGGTTGAGCATTCGCGCTCGAGACCGAAGGCCCTGGTTTCGAATCCGGCGAGCGGGTTCGTGGGTGCACACTGCTATAGAGTCCCACAATAAGGCAAAGCGACCGTCCAGTGCTTCCAGGTTTTCTATGGTGGTCTAACTGAAATCGGTTCATGATCTCGATCAATAAGTTGAAGATCTCCAAAACCCTATTCTGATACTCACATAAAGGTCGTGTGTTACCGACCTCAAGCAGTTGTCCCTTAGGCGCCGCGGTCACACTCTCAGGTCACTAAAACCACCCCTAACCGAATTTCTTTCTCTGGTGCCTCCAGAAGAACCCTCCCACGGTGTGGGCAACTGGAAGTGATAACTGCCATCATACCTCTAACAGCACAAATTCAAAAATTCACACACGTTCATTTCGATAACCTAATCAATCAGAGAAACGATCTTAATCCAATTCCCAACTAGGGATTCAAATGTTATGCTGAACCAATTTTTTTGCTGTTATGTCTCAAAGGCTATAGTCGATTTATATCCTTTATTTGTTGGATGTCATGTTTGGATGTTAGTTCGAAAGACAGATCTGGTAGTTAACATTAAATGTTACTACAATGATACTTCCTCTACGTACACTATCATAACAGCTAACTTAAAATCATATATTTTTTAGCTTTATATTTTGTATATATATGTAATTGCTTATTTGATAACATAGTAGTTTATGTCTAGTATTCAAGATCAGAAAGTGAAGTTCAATTCGTTCAAATCCTCTACGAATTCATGTTCATCATTATTGTCTTCGGTGACAGAACATCGGGTCTGATTTCAATATATCATTCAACATACCAAATGATCCAGGATAATATCTACATACTCCGTACCTTACAATCAATCTAGGCGATGATGCGGACCATTCACAAAGAAGCATTTTGCACTTAATGCAAGAAACACACGTCTTGAACATACCTATATTGTTACTCAAGTTTTTGAGTAGACTCTGGATTTTATCCAGATCTTCCCACGAAGATCACATCACCTCTTTTTTAAAATTGCACTCGATAAGCTGGAGTGCTTCAATTAAGCTATTTTATGCTTTTTAACCAACATTAACAGTAATTCACCTTGCGATAGAAAGCTAAAGTAGTTTTTCATTTTGTTCATTAAACCATAAAAATTTCTTTTCAGACATACAAATTAATTGATGAAGACAAATTGGATCTTGTTGCTAAGCTTATTTCTATTCTCATACATTTAAGTGTAAGTTAAAATTTTAATGAATATAAAGACTATTCATCATAAAAATAAAATATAGAATTTATCTGATCATCGGTACATGAATCAAATCCCAGCGTGTATTGACGACATTCTCAAAGAGATTAAACATGGTATTCACCCAAATAATTTGAAGTAAGAATATTCAATGAATTTGTTACATGTTTATTGCTTGTATTATAGTGTTTTTTTATTAAAAGAAGATTGTGACAAGTTTTCAACCTATCTATGTATCAATCAGGTTTTCCGAATACCTTCACACTTAGTGTACATTTGCTACTCACTCACTCATACTTTCTTCATTGAATAATTGTGTCAGTCAGTCAGCTACAACGTAGGACCAGGCACATATATGCATCGGTTTAAGTTACCATACCTCATTAGCACAACAAGATGAACACCGGATTCATAGAAGTAGTTAATTCAGTGGTGCTAATATATAAAAGAAAGATTGCATATAAGTACATAGTACAGGAAGAAAGAATTGGTCCTTAGGAATATATGAAGCCAATTTAATCTCATAGTTTAAGGAAAGACAGAGAGTACATACATCTACTCCATTGTGATCGATTCTGAACCATGTCACCCACAGTCTCTAACCATTGGTTACGATAGTCACACAGACCACAACCAAGTAGTTTGCATCTACCAACATGGCTCAGACTAGAAGTTAGTGACTTCAAGGACTGATGCCACGTTTTGATTGATTTATTTAAACACATAAACATTAGTAAAAGGAGGCACCAAGTAGATATGCGCCACATAAATCATTTGATTTGTGTGAGAGATGTGATACTGCTCGGGTGCTCAGACCGAAGCAGGTGGTTTTCTTAGGGGGCCACACCCGGAGTCTTTGACCTAAAGATCTGATCCACAAGGCAGTGGAGCATCGTGTGGAGATGCAGTCCCATGGTAGCCAGTGACCAACGATTGGTTCATACGCCATTTTTCCCGCAGGATACTAGAGCCCATGGGCACCATTGGTTTCGAATCCGGTTAAAACGCCAGATATTCGCTTTTCGTCCTCTCATTTTCGTAAACAACACCTCCGCTACGAGAAGGCAGTGAGTAGGACTTCTCTGGCAGAGGCTGTATACGTGTGAGAGAATTTCGAGAGGGAGGGCCCACCCCACCCAGGGCATTTGGGGCTACGTTTTGATTTGGCTGCCCCTAATTTACTTTCAACCATCCTCAACACTAGTCAGCATTGCGCGTTATGGTAATTGTTTAGGCATACGTAACACGTGGCCCAACCATCTCAGTCGATAAATAATTGTATCGCTATTTTTTTTTAATATTTTATTACAGATGTTTTGAATCTACAGTGGAAAATTTTATTGGACAAATTATAAATCCAATTACAAATACTGTCTATTCACGAATGTATCAATATCCTATGATATCGAATTCACAATATTCAGACAATATTTAATATGTCAAATGTTATTTCCTTTTTTGGGGGCGGCAGGGGAGGGGCTAATTTCTCTTGTTCTATTTATTTTCATGTTGATTTTGAGTTCATTATTTGTTTGTTTCTTTTTATTTTTTTATTTTTAAAAAACTATTTATTATTTAAGAGGATCAATTTCTAAATAGAATACTATCTGATTGTGTAATGTATTTCATAATGGTTATTGTATTTTATTGAACATATGATATGTTTCAACAATTAATGGTTTTTATGTTTTAAAGTTTTTTGTCAGTAAAGAAATTGTAGTAAATTTAACATCACATTGTTTTGTATATATAAAAAAGATAATGTTATTATAATTAGGATATATCTTATGGTTAATTCATTTGTCAGTCAGTTATATACTTGAACTCTTTTTCATTTACTGTTGTATCAATAGTAATGAAGTCATTTTTAGCTTTTACATAATATCTCTACCAAATTTAGTAATGTGAATATAAAAATTTGTACTCTATCGATAAAACTAGTTTAATCAACTGTTATTTCAATTCAGAATCTCTCTTCATACACCCAACAGGTTATCTACTGAATGTCTCGAATTCCACTGCCAGCTATTCTATAAAACTTGTAAAGAATGGTTATTTTTAGGTAATCCATTCAGGACCTACAATGCCAACAGAGACTAGTCGAGATTCAGTCCTAAATATCAACAATATGAGAGTTTAAACTTATACTAACTAAAAACAATATACCCGTTGATCAAATTAGTGCGTACGCCAATTCACTAGCTTGTTTAAAGCGATATATGGTGGATTCGAGTATCGACGTAAGCATCAATTTTGGGTTCGAGTACTTCCAACTGACGAGTTACAAATAGCGTGAGACGCGCGTGCTGGATTCCACTGTTTATGTACTTCTTGTTTAGCCATTATCTGCTTCCTTGAGGTCCGTCGGATAATTGAGAGGTTGTGTTGATCACATGATCAGATGTTTAATGTGTACATGATACCTCTATTTGTAACAATTATGAATTAGTCTGTTAGTCCTGTAAGCAGAATTCGAAACGATTGAAGATGTTCCCAGTGTGTCACAATACACAGCACATACCTTATGAAATGAAAGGCGTATTCTCGAAGTTCTAGGTTACAATTTAACGCCAATTCAGCGTGTGCATAAATATTCTGGGTGTTATTGAGAAGGCATATAAAAACTCTACATCATTCTCACTTCAATTTTTGAGAAAATTTCAACTGTCAAGATGCCATGTAGATGTGAATCATGTAAAATAACAAAACACTATTTGGTAAGGAAAAAATATCTTCGATAATATACAAAAACCCGTCGAAAAATAATATCACCATGAAGAGAAGTCAGTTAACTGTGACTTTAATACAAGTTTCTGCTTCTTACGTAAAACATCTTCATTCATCTGTAGACTAGAATCAATATCTTTACCGTGCTTATTGGTGATAGCTTTAGTGTCAAATTGATCTACATCATGAATAAATTTACCAACACCTGTTCGATAAACTTGTTTTGCAATTCCTGAAAGTAAATCATAATGATATTTATAAATAGTCATATATTTAGAAGAACAGACGGCAAACTATGGGAAAATTAGTGACAAAATCTATACAGTAGTATAGGGGTTGTGGAGATTATTAAGTTTTTGATTGAGATCATGAACCGATTGATGTTAGACCACCACAATTGAAAACCTGGAAGCACTGGACGGCCGTTTCGTCCTATTGTGGGACTCCTCAGCAGTGCGCATCCACGATCCCGCGAGCGGGATTCGAACCCAGGGCCTTCGGTCTCGCGCGCGAACGCTTAACCAACTGGACCACTGAGCCGGCATCCAATGGTGATAGTTTCTAACATCAACCAATCCACGAAATTGCGCGACCAACTTCCGTTGTACTGAGGTAGATACCTGTCTCTACCCGACAAGGATTAGCTCCACTGGTCACGGCTTCTCACTAGAACTCCGAGAATTCCCTCACGAAGCTAGTCACTAGTGAGCACATGTTGATTACTAGTATGATCTCAATCAAAAACTTAATAATCTCCACAACCCCTATACTAGTAATCAACATGTGCTCACTAGTGACTAGCTTCGTGAGGGAATCCTCGGAGTTCTAGTGAGAAGCCGTGACCAGTGGAGCTAATCCTTGTCGGGTAGAGACAGGTATCTACCTCAGTACAACGGAAGTTGGTCGCGCAATTTCGTGGATTGGTTGATGTTAGAAACTATCACCATTGGATGCCGGCTCAGTGGTCCAGTTGGTTAAGCGTTCGCGCGCGAGACCGAAGGCCCTGGGTTCGAATCCCGCTCGCGGGATCGTGGATGCGCACTGCTGAGGAGTCCCACAATAGGACGAAACGGCCGTCCAGTGCTTCCAGGTTTTCAATTGTGGTGGTCTAACATCAATCGGTTCATGATCTCAATCAAAAACTATACAGTAGTGTTTAATTGCTTGATTTGTACTCATATTTTCTATATCAACCTTATGTTCCCATTTGCTTAATTAGGAGTAACTGGATTTTTGTAGTGATATAATATAAAGCTAGAATTAGGAGGAGAATCGTCTTTCGTTAACACGGATTACATACAGTTATAGGTTTTTGTCATATCAAAAGAGTAAACGTGCCCATAACTATTAATACGATTTCCACACATTTGTGTTATTTGTACAAGCGAGGAAGGCTTGCGTCATATGATCGCAGCCGCACCTTGCGATCCGATCTTCAGACTAAGCATTATGAATGCAAGCTTTTGGTAAATATGAAGAATATAAATTGTCTGCTACTGGTATAACTTCATACCAAAGGGATTCTCAAATGGGTTAAGGTTACTTGAGCGTGGTTTTGTCGAGCAGGTGGGTTGTGTTCTTTTTCATGAATTAATTTTTTTGTTTGATTATCCATCTATTGTTTATCATCTCTTCCTCATGTATGTATAAATCGGATTTACTCCAGACCATCCATCAGATTTGGATGGGAAAATGCAGATACATAAAACGAGAGAGATTTCCAGAAATGTAGCGTCCAGGTGAGAAGTCAGTCAGCTAGTGTGTTGCAATAGATCCAGTCTGTACACTAACAAGAACTCAACAATCCAATTACGAAATTGCTTCCAGCTAATGGTATTAACATCGCTTTTCCTAGTCAAAACCATTACCACACAGAGCTGTTTCGCTCCATGGTGATTGGAACTCGAAATCAGGCTATTTACTGAGGGTTTATCAGCTTTATTCACACATAAATTTTGTTTTGGTGGGAATTTAAGTGAAACACCGGCTCATTGAATACTGAAAAAAGTTAATCATCAAAAGCTAGAAATTATTTCTGGAACGTTCACGCCAAGTTGTATTTTTCCCTTACAAAAATAACATTAGTCCCCACTACTACGGTATATGCCAACGGTGATTGCCCTGCTTAAAACTCCTATCCAAAACTTCCGATCACGACACGAGAAAAAGTAGTCAGTGTATCTTATATTATTCGTAAAAAACTCAAATGATTGTGTCACGTCTTTTGTGAGCTGTGAGTGGTTCGCCGGCGAAGATAGGAAGGCCGATTCTACGATTTGTATCAAGTCTTTATATAACTTCGATTTTTACTCTATATACACTGTGTGAGCTGCCTATACTTTGAGTGAATAAATTATTCTTCTCCGTAATCTTGTTTTCAATCTCTGGTTGTAAATCGTGTATCCATGTACAATGTGATCTAGTCTAATAATTTAATAATTTGGTATGGTGGTCTAGGGTGCCCAGCCAATTATCTTGCATACTGTACATTCATATTAATAGATAGCGAATAATTTACTTGTTTTTTTATAGCAGTTCCAATATTGAGTAACAGGTATATAATTAATTAGCAGTTGGTTATGAGCGGTAACAGAGATATCAACAGTTGATGAGTTGAATGGAAGCTTATATTAGGATAAACACACGTTAAAAATATAAACTGAATCACAGGAGAACAGTCCCCGAAATGTTATCTTTTTCTATTAACTCGACAATTTACAACAACACTAATGTGTAAGATCGGAGTATTATTCTTCAATATCCGTATTAATAGTTTGAAGCTGGCCATTTGGCTAAACAAGAAAATAATCGCGCCTTTAGAATTAACAACTCAGAATACAAGTAAACGGCTATGTGCTTTTTATCACTGCTAATTACAAGAGTCCTCTAGCATTTTGCGACAATTAACTGGGTTTTTTTCCACTAAAACTCCATTGACGATAAGCGGAAAACTATACTATATGAATGACGGCTAAATGGCGATAGACCAAACACAGCAACTGTTTACACAAGGGATGATTTTATCTATTTTAGTGACTAAAGAGCATCAAATTGTGGATATCATATGAGAATAACAGTTTTAGTAGCCTAACACATATTCGGCGCAGTAACACTTACCATCTTGTTTGTTGCGTTTAGCACGTTCAGCAGCTTCCAGAGCTTCCTCCTCCCGGCGATTACCTGGCTTCGGATGTACGTTTTTATCAGCGTTATCCATGTTTATTTCTTCACTGTAATTAGCACGTTCTTTACTTAACATTTCATCAACATCCTTGAATGGATCGACGTAAACTTCACAATTTATGATTTGTATATCTTCCTAATTAAAAATAAGATATAACCAAAAGACAATATCTGTTCATCCAATCAGAAAAGTTGAAATGATGGGTAATTAGCAATATATTAAACAGATACGATTATATAGAGCTATACTAAGTTCTTCACTAAATAAAAAATCTCACAACTCCTTGTGCTCTTAGCTCAGAGTAAGTTTTTGTATGCAAGGCAGTGATACTGTTCATTTGCAAAAACCGGACGAGGTAGAAAGATGTTTGAGATGTATCAACAAAACTTCTGGAAAACATGAGTACATTTTTGATACTCAACAACATTTATACACGTAAATCTGAAAAAATGTCCGATTAGGTTGACTCCAAAGCTTTTTATTAGTATTTTATATTGAAATGGTTCAGTAAACATGATGTTTCGTTGGGACATATGCTACCTGCAAATGTGTGACTGAGTATTGAACTGAGGTGAAATGCTTTTTGAGACCAGAATAATTGTTATTTTTTATAAACAAAGATGGATAGTGGGTAACAATGGAATCCAAGACGCGCGTTTTGACCTGTTTGGGACTCGTCAGCTGGATGTACCTGCATCCCATAATTGATGATCAACCCGAAACTCGAACCCAGTATAAGAGACTGATCAACTGCAATGCTAAACATCAATGGGAAGATTCAAACAAATGCAAAACATGAATCGCTACCAGTGTTGATGTTTCCATTGTAAATTCTTCCCTAGCATTAATGAACTTTCATTTTTAAAGGCCCTTGAAACTAGCGACAACGTAGTACCCACCTGCTTTTCCCATCATCAAATAATTCAAAGCTCCTTCCAACTCTCATTGTCGATTGTGCAAAGTGTATATGTTATATTCTAACGAAGAATAAATGAATGGTAACCACCAGGAATTATTTATGGACCGTTATCATATATAATCTTATTGTATAACGATTAAGTTACTCCGTTATATGTATATTCATATTCCTTTTATTATAAACCTTTATTTGACCTATTGTCCACTATCATACGATTTACTATTCTTAAGTTATTCCCTATTTATTAGTAACAATCTCTCACAATCGCAGACACTTTTTGGCTTGATCTTGTATAATTGTTATTTTCTATTCTATGGTATGATGTGATCTGGTTTGTTTGTATATAAACCAAGTATGTCTGAAATATTACTTATATTATATATATATATATATATATATATATATATATATATATATATATATATATATATATATGAAATATATGATTTATATATTGGCGTTCTGTACTGAACGGGCTGGGTTCGGAGAGAAGCTACTATCCCGCAGGTCCAGTAAGAATTGTAGGATGCTTGTATTTGTTTATGCGTCATTGGTCCGGTCAATAAATCAGTGTTATAATTGGCGACATTACCACATGACATATTAACAAGTGCAAAAGTCATAACAGTATAGTTAACGATGAGTTTGCTAGCCACTAACTGTACAGTAGATAATACATTACTTAAACCATATACGTTTATTCGTGGTGACTATATGAGTAAACGTTTTCTATTGAGGACTTCGACAATTTTATTTAAAAAGAGTTTAATCACTTTGGGTAGAACTGTAAACCAGTAATTTGATCCATTGATTCAAGCCTGATAGATTTCAGTTTCTAAAGTTGAATAGTATCTTTCTGTTTTTTTGCAGCACGTATAACCTAAAGTGCTAAATCTGTGTTGAATCACCTAGTTATTTTATGCGCAATTACAGTAATCATCGATATTTTTAGTTTTCATACAATAAAGTATACAAGTGAGTTGGTGGTTGGAGGTAGTCGACAGGAAGCCCTGGACCTGCGTTTCGTGCTATTTTGATACTCGTCAGCAAGGTATACCTATAATCTTGAGGGAACTGATGTCCCTTGTGTTATATCCGAGCGGAGATTAAATCACGAGTAACTTCTGAGACATATTAATTGACTAATATTATTTATACATTCTTATGGCATAACTATTCAATAATTAGATTAGGTATATTTATATTCCTCTTATTATAAGCTTTATTTTGACCTATAATTTATTATTGTACGATTTACTGTTCTTAAGCTATGTTCAGTTTATTAACTACTGCCCTCCACTTTCACAGACACTTTTTGGCGTTATTGTGTACAAATGTTATTTCCTATTTTATGGTGCGTTGCGGTCTGTTTGATTGATATATAAACCCAGTATGTCTGAAATAAAATATTCGATTTGCATATTGGAAGATGGTATTTGGTGTTCTGGACTCAAGTGGACGGTCTAGGCGGACATAGGACCAATAAGGACGCTAGGCTGCTCATACCGGTCGAACGTCATTGGTTTGGTGGATGAATCACGTGCTAAAAAGTCGAACATAAAGTCACAACACTCTGACGGATTAAATTCGTGTCACCCAGCTTCACAGTCAGAGACGTTACCATTGGGCTATCCGGGCCGCGACTGGCCTCCTGTAGGACTGAGATTTATTCACAAATGACTGATTACTGACTGGTGGATCAATGTCATGTGTGTCAGATCCTATAGACCAAAATAGCACGAAACCTATGTTCAGGGTTTCCTGTCGACTACCTCCGACCACCATCTCATCCTAACATAATGCACGCAATGTCGAGTCACATAGACTAGTGGCCACATTGCAACTCGGTCGATGGGATTCAATCTGCACTAAAAAGGATCTGACACATATGACATTGATCACCACCCAGTAATCAATCAATTGTAAAGTAGACAAGTACCAAACAACAAAATATCATAAATAAAATATATTCCACCTACCAAAGGTCGATCGTCTTTATCGGTTTCCATCATTTCAATTTTTCCCAAGAAATCTAAACCTCCAACAACCCTAAATTTTAATTATAACATATATATATATACGATCAGTGTTACGGGACATACTTGCCGAATACAGTATGCTTACGATCCAAATGCTTGCACTTTCGGAAAGTAATAAAGCTGAAAAAATATTTCGAATAAAATAAATGTACAATTTCTACTTACAACTGCGATCGATTAGTATTCGGTCCAGAATTAGCCATAGATACAACACCACGTGCATCATGACTTAAATTAGGAACGAACTCATCTGCAAAAGATCCACCCCATGCTGAATCACCACCAAATCCAGTGCCACTTGGATCACCTCCCTGAACCTAAAAACAACACCATAATGAACTTTATTCACAAGCAATAAACTGCACATACAATGAAGTAGCGAATTAGTCTATGAAAACTTGTATGATTATAGTAACCTGTAGAACAATGACGTAGAAAATTTTCACACGTTTTGGGGACCAAATCGCAATGCAACTCAAGGTTTAACTTTCCGTGTGATGTAACCAAACTGACGTAGCCTTTCTTTTTCACATATTTGTATCGGACTACATCATCTTCGAGAATCGCTAAAATTGGAACATATCAGTTTTATCAGTTAAATGAATTTTAAAACAAACCCGGTTCAATTTTTGTTACTGGTTCCATAACAGTCGACGTAAGTGAAGCAGCTGCTCGACCAGTTGAATAAGTAGCCTAAGAGAGTGGATTAAGAGATAACTGGTAACAATAAGACTGCGCTTTTTTACTGTATTAAAAACGTCACGCTTTTTTCCTGTGTCTAGTGAAGTTTTCCTAGTTGAATACATATAGTCTGGTACTGAGATTTCTTTCGGCAATTCAGCTAAAGTTTCTTTGGTTTCTTGATTTAACGAACGTATAACTACTACATTGCCTTCATCTAAACAAAATATCATGGTGAATTGATTAGTAATGAATAAAATTATCTTGACGAACTTTGCTGTTCTTCTTTATTTTTCACATGATAAAAAGCGGAAATATTAAACTTTTCCAGTTGTGTAGGATCTTGTATTGTGATGACATCATCTTTTGTGAATGATTCAGAATTGAGTAAGTCAAGAAAATTATTCGCCTTTAAATTCAAACGTTGAACAGCCTAGGAGTATATGTGTAAGTATATTTAATTACTAAAATAAATTCAAAATCAACATTACATCAAAAGAGTATACATTCCCCGTTGGCTTAATTGCAACAATGTGTGTATTTTCATTGAATACCTTGAATGTTACAGGGCAATGAAATTTCCCATCAGAATTTCGATGAAAATTTAACTTAATTAATTCACTCATTTTCATTTTCTACAAAAAAGAGGGAAAACAATTAGGAAAAAGTACTGTTATGGAAGGCTGATTTACTTACCAACCCAGTAACAGGATTAATACCATACTTTTTCAAAAACGGTAAAATATTTCTGTATATTACAACCAAATTGTTTTGTTGACTTACTCTAAGTCGAAAATTATTCCCTCTTTTGTACAATATGGGTTTAAAAAGGGTTGAAAGGAGATGCTTGAGTGAAAAAAAAAACAACCAATAGTGGTTAACGAAATAGTCTTTAAGACAAATTTCCTACTCACCTGCAGCAGTGAAATGGAAGACGTTTAAACTGTCTACCACTCTCAGTAGCACGTTTTCCACCATATAACGTACTCCACTCTGTACATGTAATATAACTTCGTTACACATGTGTACAGTTAAGTAATTATAAAGACAACTTACAGTTTATCTTTCTGATGCTGTTTTTTGCCCATTATAAACAGTTACTAACCACTTGGAGGAATGTGAATAGCCAATAACAATGTAAAACTGAAATGAAATACAAAAACGTAGGACGTCACATAACAGTTCACTGGATCAAGATGCCAAAAAAGCTATAAAAGTCATGAAATGGAAGCGAGCAAAGATTTAAAACTAACAAGGATAAAACGAGATAAGCAGTGGACGCCTAGTTATAACATCATGATCAGATGAGTAAAGGAAGGATTTACGCCATCCAACCTATTTGACTGTGTATCACATTACTTAGGTTTGCTTAAACATTAACACGAACCACACTGGGGATGCAGTCAGAGCAAATGCAACTCTTCATTTCTTACGAAGAAGGTTTGGTGCTATCACCTCAAAATTATTTCTAGCACTATAAAACATCCGCACGACCTAAGCTCGGAGTTTGTTACGTCAGTGCATTCTCACTCTGGAAAAGATGTCTATTCGAATAAATGAAGAGAAGGGGCAACAAAGTGGGTGGTAGGGTTGAGGAGCAAATCCTACGAAGGTAGACTTCAACACGTTGAATTATTGTCGTTGAGCTGCAGGAAGACAAGAGGTGACCTGATAATGGAATAAGGAATAGTAAATATGCCAAGCAACATCAACATAAGCATACTACCAAAACCTCACCACCACGGTCCGCGACATAACCACCGAAAAATTGCATACCAAAGGAAACAAAAATCAAGCAGAAAATTACTCTTCCTCATTAAGGGTTGAATTCATTTGGAGTGCTCTCCTAGCCGAGGTGACTACAGCCTCCTCGGCTGATAGTTTCAAGAGTGTTTACAACCAAGTGCACACTCATGGATTACTACTCCCCACTCGGAATTGGTGTATCCAAGACATGTCTAACTTATTCGCCATTATTACTACCACATGTTATAGGCTGATGGCAGAAATAAACCAGCCTATTCCTATCTCATACCTTACCATGTTTACTTGTTGTATTTACACTTCTGTTTGTTCATGTTTTTGTCAATAATTTGTTTAATTACTGCTTCGGATTATCTTTCCCCTTTTCTTTTTCCGGGAAAAGTTCCCCTTTCAATGCTTTGCACACTACAATTAAGCAAATTCTAGTAATGTGATGACTGCTGGTTTCAGACCCTATCAGCCTCAGACAAACGCACTCAGATTACAGGATGCATAAACCCACAGATAACAGATTCAGATTTGTGTATATGATAAATCCCGGAGTTCCGGAATCGCACGCGTAGCTGCCCTCTGTACCTTTTCTATTATGTCTGAGTCACCTTTTAAACAGGGGCTTGCAGCCTGAACACAGTTCTCTAACTTAGTTCTCACTAAGGATGTGTATAATGTGGTGAACATGGTAGTATCAAGCTTAGTGAATGTCCTTTTTAAAGCCCAGAGGGTTCGAAACCCCTTAACTGCGACCTCCCGGCAATGGGCCGTCGTCTTAAGATCATTGCTCACTGTCACCCCTAGGTCCTTATGAGACCGGACTACGGGTAATGACACATCCCCTATGTTGTACGTATTAACCTTTGAATCCCCCAAGTGCATGTAGACACACTTTTCCGAGTTGATAGGCATTAGCCACTCTTTAGACCAGTTTATCATATTATTTAAGTCCGCCTGAAGAGTAAATGCGTCTTTGTCTCCAGTTATTACTCGCCAAATTTTTACATCGTCAGCGTATAATAACATTGGAGACTGTACTATACTTGTAAGATCATTAACGTACATTATAAAAAGTAAAGGACCTAAGACGGAACCTTGGGGTACTCCACTAAGTACTGGTCTCCAGATGGAGCACTTGGAATTTATTCTTACTTTTTGCCTACGACCTACTAGGAAATCCTTAATCCATTTTAAAAGAGGTCCGGCAATACCAAGGTTTGCCAACTTCAATAGCAGCCTATTAGTTGGCACCTTGTCAAAAGCCTTACTGAAGTCTATGTAGACAACATCCACTGAGTTTCCGTTGTCTAGCGCATTAATCCAGAGCTCCCTAGCTATAAGGAGGTTCGTTGTACAGGATAGACCCTTTCTAAAACCATGTTGTGCCATGTTCAGCAAGTTATTGGTTTCCATAAATGCTGTTATGGTCCGTTTGATTATTCTTTCCAGTATTTTAATTACAACACTGGTGAGGCTTACGGGTCTGTAATTTGATGGAACTTGTCGTAGACCTGTTTTATGTATGGGAGTGACGATTGCGTCCTTCCAGTCCATAGGTAACACACCTTGGTCAAGTGACATTTTGAATATCACAGTCAGTGGGGCTGCGATATATTGGGCAATATGTCTCAAGATTTTAGGGTGTAGTTCATCTGGTCCTGTTGACTTCTCCATGTTTAGGGTGCTAAGAGCCTTAAGCACATCGTTTTGGTCGAAGTCCACGGTGAGCAGCTGGTTTGTTGACTCTGTAATTGGGTCTGGTTCTTTCTCTAGAGGAGGTTCCTGAGTGAAAACTGCCCCAAAGTAGTCAGCCATAACCTCAGCTTTTTCCTGATCTTCCTCTATCATTTCAGATTCACTTCCTACTTTAATTAGGTTGGGAATCCAATGATGAATCCTTGTTCTGTAGTTTATGTACGAGAATATCCTCTTGGGCTGCTTGAGTGCAGATTCTGCCAGCTGCATTTCATATTTTCTTTGCGCTTCCCGAATTTTAGTTATACACTCGTTTCTTATCGATCTGTAGCGTTCCATCGTACCCGCTGTGCCAAGGCGGATGGCAACATCCCAGCATTTCTTCTTTTGTCTTAGTAAGCGTCGAATATCCCGCCCTATCCAGGGATGTCCGTGCTTCTTTTTCTTTGGGACAGTCCAGGGTATGTATGGTTGAGTTACCCGATTGTATAACTGCCTGAATAGAGTCCATGCCTCTTGTACTGATGCCTTTGAGTCGATTTCCCAGTTCTCAGCCGATGCTGCGGAGTTAATTGCCTGCATATCTGCCTTCCATATGTTAGGACGGGCCGGCGCAATTGTTTGACAAGCAATCTCAGCCATGAATTTGAATAAGATGACTGCATGGTCACTTCTCCCAAGTGGTGGGAGAAAAGCCGTTTGACCAACGTCATCACCGTGTGTGAAGACTAAATCTAAAAGAGAAGAGTTTCTTAAGTCGTATCTTGTGGGATCTCTAATGTGTTGGAATAATGCTAGTCCAATCGAGGTTTCTAACAGTTTGGAGTCGAACGACGATATGGATGACCCTACTTCTAAGTTAACCCAGTTTATATATGGTGCATTAAAGTCGCCTACTACAAGGCTTTTACCGTTGTTACACCAGGACTTAAGTTTACTAAGGAGAAAATCATCTGCTACACATTCTGGACTGCGATAAACTACAACTACTTCAATATCTTGCCTTCGGCATTTCAACTTACATCTCACCAGTTCACATGTCCCTGAAACATGTGCTACTGTCTCAGCTAATCTTATGGTTAGGGAACTTTTCGTGTACACAATAACTGCGCAACTGACCGAAACCAGTGTAATCAAGTGGCAGAACCAAGCCCCTCTAGGTAAATATCATTAAAAGACCTAGAACCGTAGCTAAAAAACGAGGCGAGAGTACAAAGACAACAAAGCAAACAGGACGATGTTACAAAGGTACTGAGTATGAGGTCGAATTTCAGTAAAAATTATGGGTCGTAACGTGTATGGTTTATTTATATTATGTTGAAATATAAAGAGAAAACACTCATTACACAAAAATATTTGGAGGATCAATGTGGCAGAATCACAGAATTTTGCCAAAGGTGGTGACCATGTCGAAGGTACTTTGCGAAGAATGTCCGTGACCCTGGAGAGCTATGGAGACCCCCAAATTGGTAAAATCGAAGCACTAAACAGAAATTTGAAAGAATTTTTCCTAGTCTGAAGATCTTGGGTAAGTTCAAGGATAATTTTACCAGAAATTCCTAAACCTGTGGAAGAAATGCAACTGATAACCCTCATAACCGTCAAAACATTTGCTAAATTCGAGAGAAAAGTGCAGATCTAAGATAGAGTTAGGTTCTTGTAGCGTTTCTCAAATTTTATTCAAAATTGGTCAATTTTGTCTCAGAGTTTGTAGATTGTGCACATATGATATGCAAACCGGTCTCTACATGAGAAATAAGCATATGTTAATCGTCTTAGAAAGAGAGATGAAAGTCTGAATGAAATCAAACCATATAAATTTACTAATATAGACAATGGAAATGAAGTTGGAACGAATAGTTACGCTCCCTTTGAAGTGCGCGCAATCAAATGGTTCAAATGGTTCAAATGGTTGTGGACGGAATAGAAGAAGCTTTCGCTTAACAGGCTTCCGTGTCTAGTAGCAGGGGATCACCAAATCCTCCAGGCAGGAACCTAGGTATGTTAACAATAAAAAGGAAAAGAAATTGGTAAATCATAATGTGATGCTGTCCTTGGTCCTTAAGAATAGGTCAAGTTGCCTCTTGAAGGACTCCTGAGAAGTCGCTTGGACTAGCTCGGCCGGCAGCGAATTCCAGCTTTTGACAACTCTTAAGGAGTAGAAGTTGTGTCTACATTCCGTCTTGCTATGTTGTGTTTCCAGTTTCTGGGTGTTACCCCTTAGGTTATTATTCGAACTAAGCTTAAGTAGGTGTTTAAGAGGATGTCCAGAAGTGTTAAGAATACTGTAAGCCATTAGTAAATCACCTCTAAGACGCCTATATTCTAGTGGGTAAAGGTCTAGTGAACGGAGGCGTTCTTCGTAAGGCTTAGATTTGAGTCCTCGAACTGATTTCGTGGCTCGCCGTTGGATACGCTCCAAAGTGACCTTGTCCTTCTGGAGTGAGGGAGGGAGTACTATGTTTCCGTACTCTAAATGGGGACGGATAAAACTATTGAAGATTGTGTGGAAAGTTCGTCCGTCAAACTGTCCAAAAATGCGCTTCAACGTTACCAGTGCAAGGTTTGCTCGGAAGGCATTTTTGTCACAGTTAGCGTAAGACTTTAAGTCATGGGGTACCAGGACTCCTAAATCTTTTTCGACTTGGGATACTACTAGAGAGGAGTTTCCTAAGTTGTAACTGTAGTTTGCTACATGTCGCAGATGGACTACTTTACACTTTGAAGTGTTAAAGGTAAGTCCGTTATCGTCTGCCCAACTTTGAAGTCGCGTCAGATCATCCTGAAGTGCCTGTGTATCGTCTTGGTTGCGTATCTCTCTCCAAAGTTTCACGTCGTCGGCAAAAAGTAATAAATCTGACGTTACCTGTTGAGGAAGATCATTTATGTAGATCAAGAAGAGAAGAGGCCCTAGTACTGAGCCCTGGGGGACCCCACTAGGACATTCCATAGCCTGAGATAAAGTGAAATTAACCCTAACCTTAAAGTGTCGATTTTTTAGGTATGAAGTAAGCCAATCGATTAGAGGTGGTTTGATACCTAGTCGTTTGAGCTTGTTGATAAGACATAAGTGGTTAACCTTATCAAAAGCTTTTGAGAAATCAAGGTAAATGACATCAACCTTTCCCTTGCAATCGAGGATGCTTGTCCATTTGTCCACCGCAGTCAGCAGGTTGGTTATACAGGAGTAACCCTTCCTGAAACCATGCTGTTGGGGTGAGAAGAAATTTAAGGACAGTAGATAGTCATTTAAACCGTCGCATATCAGGGACTCCATGAGTTTTGAAGGTAATGACAGAAGAGCCACCGGCCGATAACTTGAAGGTTCATTGCGTCGACCACCTTTGAAAATTGGTGTGATGTGAGCCAACTTCCAGTTTTCCGGTAATTTGCCTCGGCTAAGCGAGTGTGAAAACATCACGCTAAGCGGCGTTGCCAGGATTGAGGCTGCCTCCCTCAGTATGGCAGGATGAACCATATCCGGGCCAGGAGAAGTGTCAAGTCTTAAGTGCTGCAATTTCCGGAACACCAAGTCAGCGCTTAGGTCCACTTCAGAAAGTCCTGTGGAGTTGGAGATGAAACTGTCGTCAATAAAGTTGATGTCAGCCGGTTGAAATGTTTGAGAGTAATGGGCCGCCAGAAGGTTAGCGGCGTCGCCATCGTTGTTGGTCGGGCCGTTAAGACCTAGCAGTTGAGAAACTCCTGTTTTGGCTTGACGAAGAGAGGCTGCATAACGGAATAGGCTTCTAGGGTTAGAGGCGAATTTGTCCATAAGCTTTGTTTGGTACTGAAGCCTGTCTTCTCTTATAGCCTTCGTGCATGTGTTCCTGATATGTTTGTATTGCCTATACGCTCCATCGTTATTAGTTCGTTTGTATTCCGCCCAACAGTGCCGTTTGCGGCTTAGGAGGCGAAGGGTACGGTTCTTGATTACTGTAGGTGGCTTGAAGCTTTTGGGAACCGTTTGAGGAACTGAATGGTCTGTAGCACATAAGAGCGTGTGCAGTAAAAGTCCCAATGACCATCCACATCGATTTGAGGGTGAACATCCCAAACCACCTGTTGTAGATAGTCATGTAGAGCTGGCACGTTCAGCCGTTTAAAATTCCAACGCAAATTATTGTTGGGATACCTTAGCTTAGTTTTGATGACAAAACTGAAGGCTATGACGGCATGATCGCTTTTTCCCAGAGGAGCCAGGATTGAGAGGTTGTCGACTAGGAATTCTTCGTTAGTGAATACACAGTCTAAGCGCGATGGTGTCTGACTGTTTCTCCAACGAGTTGCCGACCTCACATTTTCATATAAGCCCAAGTTATCGATGAGGTTGAGGAACCGAGCTTCAATTGAGTTGTCGCCTCCAGTGTACGTGTGTTCCGCGAAGTTGACTCTAGGGAGATTAAAGTCCCCTAGAATCAGGATGTGTGTGAAACCGAGACGGATAGAGCGGGATAGTCCTTCCAGCATACGACTATCGTACTCGGTGTCGGCAGTTGGCTTCCTGTAAATGACTCCGACTAGACACCTGGAAGTACTAGACAGTCTTACAGAGCACCATATGGATTCCTCAAGATTGTTAAACTCGAGGTTGTGAACCTGGTGCACCTCCAAGCAAGAGCTTATGTATATGGCTACTCCGCCCCCAATTCCTGTTTTTCTGTCGTTGCGGAACAAAGTCATCCCAGTCAATGCTAACTCTTGGTCCGAGAACTGAGAAGATATCCAGGTTTCAGATATTCCTATCAGATGGGCCTTATTAGCGCTGCTAAGTTCACGTAGTTCATCCAGTTTGTTTGGTAGACTCGCGGCGTTCATATATAAGCAGTTTATGCTTTCAATTTGGAACGCGTGAGCTTCGTCCTGTTTTTCTGTATGAACCTTGTGTGAATGGACAGGTAGCCCACCTATGTGAGGTTTGCCGAGGTGGTAGGCCCTGTCCTTTACACGTTTTTTTTATCGTTTAGACAGTCCACAAGTGGAATGGTCAGCTCCAACTTGCCTTTGTTCTTGGTCCTAACTTCGTATGGCCTATCCGGGTGCATGTGGATTCCAGGTGGCAATCGACGTCTATTAGCACGAAATGCTTCCAGAACTGCAGCCGCCATGTGGGAAGATGGGAAGGTTATCTTCATTAGACGGGGTCTAAGATCACCGTCCTTCTTGGCTAGTCTCGTCACATGCTGAGTCAGTATGTGTTTGAGCCTCAAGGACTGTTTGATGAATTTCCATTCCCTGATGTCAGAATTTGATTGAGTAGGGTCTGCATTTTCCGGTATACCTTGGACAATTATGTTTCTTCCGCGGAAAAACTTCTCGCGAGATTCTTTAGGGACGTTTCGTATGATACTGCGCTCAGAGTACGGTATGTCGGGCAGTATTCTTACGTTACCATCTGATTTCAGCAAGTGGCTTGCTAGCAAGACGTCCTCTACGTCGGTAGCATCCTTAAGTGTTACTCGGAGAAGCCTCGGGTGATTTAGATGCTTAGAATCCTTTCCTCGAGTGAGCCGGGTGACCGTCAAAGGCTCTATTCTAGGAAGTTCAAGCTTCTTGTTCAATTCACCCCAGAGCATCCTGTCGTTTTTGTCCTGCAGACTGAGAGGAAGATCAGGATTGTCAACGAGGTTCATGATAATGAGAGAATCGTCACGAACTGTTGTTAATTTACCAGGTTTCACGATGGGTTCAGGTTTAGTAACTTGTTGTTTGGAGGTCAGTGTGCGTTTTGAATCATGGGCTCTTTATTGACCGGACGAACAGTCTTGGGGGTAGACTGTGCGACTAAATCACCAGTTATTTTCCGTGCAGCAACACTTGGGTTGCTCGGCTTAGGCAGTGATGCCTGGTTCTTTTGGGCTCTCTTAACGTGGGTCGAATCACCTGCAGGGTTTTTGGGAACCACTGTTGTGTTTGGGGACCCTGAGCTGGGAGACCCGAGTTTGCCTAGGGAGTTCAGTACCGTCGACGTAATGATGGTACTGAGCCTCGACACGTCGTCGTTAGTGTTGATGGATGCGCCGTCGATGGAATACCTATCGACATCCCTGTTTTTGAGTCCGTTGCACGCTCTTGTTTGTATATCAGTTTTTTTGCTATCGTTTTCCAAGTTAACTGACAACTTGTTCCGAAGACCTGTCAGTAGGACAATGATGTTACTCAGCAAGACTACGGAGTCTGTGTTGCACGTGACACACACCCACTTTTGCTCTGACTTGCTGAGTCTGTTGTAAGCAGTTGCTGTCAGATCTGTGCATGCTTCGTGGAACCAACCTTTGCAGTTGTCGCACTGCATGCCAGTTGTGACAGCAAAACGGCATCCCGGACGTTTGCATGAGTTTTTCATGACGGTGTTGAAGCAAATTATGTTATAGATGCTTGCAAGAGCCTAAGACCTTTAAAAAAACACTAAAAAGCACACTGAAAACGGACAAAAATGGACAAAACGAGTGATATAAACTGAAACTAGTCTATACGTGAAAAACAAAAAAAACCGAATAGTAAGCTGAGGCAAAACCACAGGTAACTATTAAATATAGTGAAACTCAAAAAAAAGTAATCTACCGAACGTATAGCTCAGGATAGATTCTTTAGAACTGAAATGGTACTTTTGTTGCGTAAGAACACAGCAAAAGTTTGATAAATGCAAATCACGTTAGGACTAAACTTCCCGTTCGTCTTCAATTTCAAAACTTCAGTCAGTCTTCTGGAGTAACTATAGGAGGTCTATCGACTTATATTGGTCCATGCAATTTGTGTCATAGTGGAGGTCCAAACTCGTTTTGAATATATCACCAGAAGGTGCTGATATCACGTGTTCTGTTAGAGAATTCTAGTAATTAATATCAGAAGGCCTTTTGCGGATATTATATTAAATTCAAAAGTTGAGATCATGAGTCAGTTGAACATAACCCACCATGGAAAATCTGGAAACACTGGACGGTCTTTTCGTTCTATTGTGAGTTTCCTCAATTTCATGGATTATTTTGAAGTTACACAATCACACCGTTGGATGCCGGCTCTGTGGTCTAGTGGTTAAACGCCCGCGCGCGAGACTGAGAATTTCTGGGTTTGAATCTCACGAGGCGGGATCGTGGACGGGCACTGCTGAGGGACGAGGCGACCGTCCAGTGCTTCCAGGTTTTCCATGGTGACCTAGCTTCATTTGACACGTGATCTCAACTATTGAAATTATAGTATTTGACTACTCAGTGCGAGAAATGAAACGCCGGATGTAGACGATGTGATCTTCTTGTTTGAGTGTTCTTTAAATTTTATCTCAAATGATCAGTCCTAAACAGAGGGAAAAGATAGGCCATAATAATACCAAAGTGTTATATTTAGGTTGTAGTGACTCACATTTATCACGAGAACACGACTGGTTTAATAAAAACAATTATTATTATAACCAACTGTACCAGTGTTTGTTTTAATGTGCTTTTGTTTGACTGTGCTAATGACAGCTATTTTGTGCTTCCATTCTTTTACTTACACTTTGATTGTAACTTCGCGCGAATTCGGTTACGTTCTGTAACCAAGCTTGTATTCTGGCACGATCTCGGTATCCTTTCGATGCCACGAGATCGCCAGCGAATACATCTCGATTTGGTCCATTAACTGTCTTCTGATATTTGGCTTCTCGGGGATTTTATGGATTTATTTGGTTACGTCCAACCTTCGCCTTCTGATTCATTTGGCACGTGTTTCTTGGTAGCGGTGTTCATAGTTAACCTCAACTCGACGCCACGCTACAAGGTCATCGTTCAGTAAACGATGAGCCAATATCAAATCACCCCATATTCTACGGAAATAACTTGAGGTGTTTCATTCTGTCTTCATAGGGCAGGCCAGATAGACCTTTTACCGTCTTGGTACCTCGTTTTTGAACTCGTTCCGGTATATCTGTTTCATACTTGTAAAAACAAATAGCTGCTTGATTCCCATGTTCCGAGTGTGGTATGATGATCTAAATATTTCATCATCCAAATACTCTAAAGACCTACGAATAGGCTATTATACCCGATAGCCTTTTGCAGCGGCAGCCTCACAGTGACTGGTGGTTTTGAGATCACTGCTTAGTATGACTCTTAAATCTTTATAGGTTCTCACTTTGTGTAGCCCTCATTCACACATAGTATAGTGATACGAATCATCACAATTATTTAATTGCATCACCACGCTCTTCTTAGGATTCATTTCTGTTAACCACCTGTCCATCCATGCCACCAATGAGCTGAGATTATCCGGTAATAGTATTCTACCTCACAAACTGTGTATGGGTCTCCAAATCTTTATGTCATCGGCAAAGAGTAGAACAGATGGTTTTGCTATATTTTGTAATTCACGTACATAAAGTAAAAATAGAATAAGACCGAGGATTTCGCCTTGCAGATAAGCAGAATAAGCGCACTGTTTACGTTTTGAGTCCTCAGTAGTAAAAGAGCGTTTATAATCACGAGAATCACATCCTTCGTGATATTTCATCTGTGAGCTGTAGGGAAATGCAAATTAGTATATTTTCTAAAGGGTAAGCATTCAGTTATTTGAGGCGCTCTTCATAGTTTCTGAATTTGGGTTCATCAACCGATTTCCTGGCTAACCATTGAATACATTCCCAACTAACGATCTTTTGGTGTGTGTAATCATTATGTTTCCGTGATTTAAATGGAGTCGAGTAAAACTTTTGGGACAAAGTAGAATGGTCTACCATCAAACTGGTCAAAACGAGCTTCAAAGTTACCAACACATCGTCCTCTCTAAAGCGGCTTTTGCATTGGCACTGTAGATCACCAACGTAGATGATCTATGTCGAATGATTGTGGCCCACTAGAGTTGGACAAGAATCGTGTGACGAACCAGCTATTGTCGAAGTCACACCTCTCGGTCAACACCTTACGCGGATTTCTCCATCAACGTACCAAGATACTATAGATGCTTTGAAGACTGTACAACACAAAGTACGTTAATACAGAAATATATTAGATGAAGTAGGTGCATGCAAAAGCAAGACCACCGCCGCATAGGCCAGCCCATGGTGTACGTCTGACTGGTACGCGTTGGTCGTCATTGACCCTGAAAGGGATTGATGATCTGTTCGATATTCAGTGGCCCAACTGCAGTAGGTTAAGCGTTCGCGCGGTGGCTGAAGGCCCTGGTCTGGAATCCGCGAGCGGGATCGTGGATGCGCACCGCTGAGGAGTCGCACAATGGAACGTAACGGCCGTTCAGTTCTTCCAGGTTTCCAACTATGGTCTAACATCAATCGGTTTATGATCTCAATCAAATAGTTTATGTTTGAAGTTCCGTTTCTCGCCCAGAGTAGTGAATCACTGGAATCCCCTACCAGAACAAGTAATATTAGCAACTTCTGTTGACACATTCGAAGCGAGACTGGACCTCCACAGTAGTACAAATTGTAAGAATTTATAGAGGTCGATAAACATTTTATCTAAACATTTAATCGTCTGAACACTGGAAAGATCTACGAATTGACCATAATACCCTATAGCCTTTTTCAGCAGCAGCAGCTTTACAGTGACTGGTGGTTTTGAGATCATTGCTTAATATGACTCATAAATCTTTATAGTTTCTTACTTTGGGTAGCACGAATCCACGTAGTGTATAGTGATACGATTCAGCAAAGTTATTTAACTGCATCACTACACTCTTATTAGGATTTACTTCTAGTGACCACCTGTCCAACCATGTCACTAATGAACTAAGATCATCCTGTTATACCATTCTACCCAATATACTAGGTATGGGTCTCCAAATCTTTATGTCATCAGTGAAGAGTAGAACGGATGATATTGCTACAGTTGTCAATTAATTTACATATAGTAAAAAGAGAAGAGGACCTAGGAGTGTACCTTGGGGAACCCCACTTTTTACAGGTAGCCACGAAGAGAGAGCCCCATTAACCCTTACCTATTGTCTCCTGTCATGGAGAAAGTTACTTATCCAATCTACGACTGTATAATGGATTCCGAAACGTTTCAGTTTGAATTTAAGACCAGAGTGGGAAACCTTTTCGAAGGCGTTGGTTAGATCTATGAAAATGACATCCACAAGAATATTCCGATCTTTTGCAGCAGCCCAATCTTATAATTTATCAATATTTTTCTTTTTAATCGTTAAATATACTTAGTTTCTTATCTAGAAGCATCCGTTACTAACTATCAATAGATACGGAACCCAGTTAAGCAACAGCTTATTCTGTGGGGTCCCCCAGGGCTCAGTACTAGGGCCTCTTCTCTTCTTGATCTACATAAATGATCTTCCTCAACAGGTGACGTCAGATTTATTACTTTTTGCCGACGACGTGAAACTTTGGAGAGAGATACGCAACCAAGACGATACACAGGCACTTCAGGATGATCTGACGCGACTTCAAAGTTGGGCAGACGATAACGGACTTACCTTTAACACTTCAAAGTGTAAAGTAGTCCATCTGCGACATGTAGCAAACTACAGTTACAACTTAGGAAACTCCTCTCTAGTAGTATCCCAAGTCGAAAAAGATTTAGGAGTCCTGGTACCCCATGACTTAAAGTCTTACGCTAACTGTGACAAAAATGCCTTCCGAGCAAACCTTGCACTGGTAACGTTGAAGCGCATTTTTGGGCAGTTTGACGGACGAACTTTCCACACAATCTTCAATAGTTTTATCCGTCCCCATTTAGAGTACGGAAACATAGTACTCCCTCCCTCACTCCAGAAGGACAAGGTCACTTTGGAGCGTATCCAACGGCGAGCCACGAAATCAGTTCGAGGACTCAAATCTAAGCCTTACGAAGAACGCCTCCGTTCACTAGACCTTTACCCACTAGAATATAGGCGTCTTAGAGGTGATTTACTAATGGCTTACAGTATTCTTAACACTTCTGGACATCCTCTTAAACACCTACTTAAGCTTAGTTCGAATAATAACCTAAGGGGTAACACCCAGAAACTGGAAACACAACATAGCAAGACGGAATGTAGACACAACTTCTACTCCTTAAGAGTTGTCAAAAGCTGGAATTCGCTGCCGGCCGAGCTAGTCCAAGCGACTTCTCAGGAGTCCTTCAAGAGGCAACTTGACCTATTCTTAAGGACCAAGGACAGCATCACATTATGATTTACCAATTTCTTTTCCTTTTTATTGTTAACATACTTAGGTTCCTGCCTGGAGGATTTGGTGATCCCCTGCTACTAGACACGGAAGCCTGTTAAGCGAAAGCTTCTTCTATTCCGTCCACAACCATTTGAACCATTTGAACCATTTGTTCCGTCTAGAGCCATTTGAACCGTCTGAACTCAAGGTCTAGGTCAAGCCGCTGGATTTTATTTAATCGGAAGGATGGTTTTCGAGTCGCTTGTTGTAGAACTTATCAATAGGTACTTAGGCTCATACATAGAAGCACTGAATGCATCTCAACTAAAAATTGGTCTACTTGGAGGTGGGTTTAGTTTTGTCTAATTCATTCAATTCAGGAAATGCTCAGCTTGACAACTTAGACATCAAAGCTAATGCTTTCGATGATTTGGATTTACCTGTCAAAGTCTTGCAAGGTCACATAAGTAAGCAAAAATTACTGCATCTACTTCTAGGTTCCTTAACTCTTAAAATACCCTTCAAAAACCTGTTCACAGAACCTACTATTGCTGAGTTAAAGGGGCTATATGTTCTCATTGTCCCAAACATAGGTAAGACCGCACCCTGAAGTAGAATATTTCTTCAGCTGTGGAATATGACGAAGCAAAAGAAAAGCGCTACGCCAAAGAATCGAAACAAAAGGAGCTAGTCAGTTTGGAGACAGCTCGTTTGAAACCTAAGCATTCAAGTAGTATTTTAAAATTAAATTAACCATTCCAACTCCCTCAGATGACTCCAAAGCAGATTCTTTCGGTGAAAAGTTGGCAGCACAGGTTATCAAAAATCTACAAATTTCCATCAAAGATATTCATATACGATATGAGGATAGTTTTAGTATCCCAAATCGTACTTTCTCTCTTGGGCTAACCTTAAGTGAACTAACATTTCAGGTAAAATATATGTCGGCTTACACATCCTTTTAGACGTGCGATATTAACCAGAAGCCTATTTTTATCAAGGATGAGTCCATTCGCCAATTCATTAAAGTTTGTGCAATAAATAACTAATAACCTTACAGTTTGTAAAACTTACAAGTCTTGGTGTGTATTGGAACCCAATGTCCACGAAGTTTGCAGAAAAAGCAAAAGTTCCTCTTCGGGTATGTCAGTCAGTTCTTGCAGAGTGTTTTCTAGAGTGCTATGCGCAACTCAATCGCCAGCCCAGATAATCTTAACACAGGCTTTCATTACTGTACGTTTCGTAACAATTTTATATTCATTTTCAGTGGTAAAACCGATTTCGTCCACGGCAATGCTTCATATTCACACAAGACCAGAGGAGACAAACTACTCTATACCACAGATGGACTTGGTTATTAACTTTGCCGAAATAGAATTGTGTTTTAGCCTTTCTCAATACCATGATATTACTTGTTTTTTGGAAGCTCAAGACAGAATAGTAACCCAGGGGAAATACCGTAAATACAGACCGTTGACGCCGATTTCACAGAATTACAAAGTCTGGTGAGTTTTGCCTGTTGGTTTAGTAAATAAACTCTTCATATAAGTTCCTCTTATAATTTTTAATCCGATATATATATATATATATATATATATATATATATATATATACTTATAATCTCACCATAGGATTACCAGACATAATAAATGAACCGTTCATGTTTACTAAACTTAATAAGCGTGATTAGGCGAACAATTACAGTTGAATCCTGTATATAGGTGTTAAAAACACAGCATATATATGTGTGGAACTAGATCCCAACATAAATTTCGAAACAAGATTCCGAAAACGGCAATGCAAGTAGTACTTAAATTTTTACCGTCGTTAGCTAGATATTGCATATTAAGACCGAATAATGAGTAGGGCTCTTAGCATCTCCGCTGGCAAGTCGTTAAAAGCTATGGATTTTTAAATAACCCAAAACTGGGAAAAAGAATGGGGCTTTGACGAAAGCCAGCAGTTTCAGGTGGCGCTTCCGGCTAATTGTTTAAAAAATGGCAATTTTGTTTCACTTCCGAACTTGTTTCTATCTACCTCAACTTCACATCTTCAGTCCTCACAATGTCTCCATATTAAGTAAATAAACCTGTACTCAGCAATAGTTATATAGGTTTTAGAGTTTGTGTATCTAACGTTTTCTGGCTATCAGCGCAAAAATAATATCATGCCCATTGCTGGGATCTAGGTATACAGGTTACTTTTCAGTTTCGTAATACTTCTTTATTACCACTAAAAATGTTCCTATTAAATTTAGGGTGATAGTGTTGAAAAACCGGAATTTTCATAGATCACATTAATTTATATCTTCATAAGATTACTCTAAAATGTAAATGAAATTATTGCTTTAATCACATATAGGTGGCAGTTTGCATACAACGCTGTTTTGGAGGAGTCTGTTCGTCGTAGACGTCTCATGTGGTCATGGGAACATATATCAAAACATAGAAAATATCGAGAGAGTATATTGCAATCTGGAGAAAAAAGCTGTCTGGAGATAAACTCAGTCAGGCTCAGTTAGCTAATTTAGAGGTAAAAATCACTCAAAAAGCTGATCCTATTTTATCTCTGAAATTGATATATTTTTAATTGCCTTTTCATTAAGTGAATTTATCATACTTTCTGACCAATTTTTACAAATTTGAGGGTGTACAGCAGTAGTAAGAATACAATAATTCAGTTCATTATTCGATGTAATTAATGTAACTCGTTTGCTAATTATATTCTCGCGTCTGAACATCAGTTTTTTTAAGGCTAGTGATGCTACTTTCCTACTGAGACTTAATCAATTGAACAGGTTTTAGAATTTGAGGCCTATTAGTTTTAAAATGATTACTTTAACCACTAAGCATCCATACTGTTGTGTTAAAACGTCCAACTGTACTTTGTTGTACTAATAGTATAGGTCAGCTTTGTCGTTTCACAAGTTATTTGTAAGTGTAAATCAATTGATAGAGTTGCTAACATTGCACGATTTCGCTTCTCATTTTTGGACTGTGGTCATAGGTCCTCCATTTTCTGAACCATCAAACTATCCAACCCAAAAAATGCAACGGCGCTAAAAAGGTGTATTTGAACTTTAAATCTTTTTTCATTTCGAGATGTGAATCATCCTCAATAAATTTGCATCGTAATATAATTTTGGTGACCAAAGTCATAGGACATTTTATTTGATGACTAGTTTTTTTCCCTTTCTCACTTTTCATTTTAGGCATATGAAGAGTTTCTGGATGTTTTCAATATTGTATTATGTCGACAACAAGCTGAACTTCAGGTATACATCTTTAAATGATTTTATAAGCTTAGCATGTTTCTATAACCTTTATACGGATTTGATACGTATGGATAAATCGATGGCGAATTAAATGATGGCGGTTGAAGTTGCCTATCGTTGTCGGATAGTTTTCATAACCATCGACTGTTAACTAACATGGTGTCCCATTCATTCTATTTTAGTAGACTCTTACTGAGTGCTCACACCCCGTTTTTTTAGATGAATAATCTAGCACTAAGTACTTAACATCAATGTAACCTTGTTTACTGTTCGAAAGTTAACGAGTTTTTACGTAATTCACCTTTACTGAATATTACACAAGCATGTGACTTGTATTTTAAAAAATGAAGTTCCACTTTACTATACGGAAATAATTTGCTCTCATTTAGATGTAGATTATAGTATTTTATCTGTCGCATATTGTTTTCTAATTCGTATTTTCCCTTAATCAAACAAAGTATTCCGAAAAGAAAGTAAAAAAGCGGAAACCACGTTTTAAGAAGGTATGTTCGGCGTCGCATCTATTATCTGTCGTATCATCAAAGGATATTGTGATGTAGTACCAGTGGTGTTTATGCTTATCGTTGTACTTTAGTTGGTTGTATAATTATGTTAATTTGTTTCCTTCCTGATAACTTATGAATAAAGAGTTGTGAGATTTATATTCAGATGTTACAAAAGTTTAACTTAAGTTAGTAGTAATCTTTTGCACTTATATCATTAATATATTTAGATGTATAAACATATTTTGTATTACTTGTTAATGTTGTGGTATTTGTAAAATTGCAGATTTTTATTAACTAGTCTTGACAATTATCTGTCGATTTTCATGACATGTTGATTTAAGGCAAACACTTATTACAAATATAAATTTATTTAATTCTTTGTCAGGTTTTAATAATAAACATGTCCTAGGGTGTTGATCAAGTCTAAGAATACCAGTCATTGTACTTGGTTTGATGAATTCAAAATACAGCGTTGTTCACAATTCTTTTCGGTAAGGCACTTCAAAATATACCTAGCACTTTATTTCTGACGGTTGTTTGAACGGGATCTAGTTGTTATTCAAACATTGCATATCTTGACATTAACCGTTTAATTAATCAAAGATCTCAGGTGACACATGCCTCGAAATTGGACGTAGTGATACAGGTGCATGTATTATTTATCTTCTCATACATCTTCAGTTTCGATATTATTTCATACTTCTCATTCCCTTCATTTCTTATTATCGAACCATATTTTTTACTATCATCAGCACCACTACTACTTCAATATGTTTGGCGTCCACTTTGAAAATCTAGTCTCAATGTGCTGGTATGATTTATGAACTTATGTCGGTATTCCTTTATCCTAGGATATACGTTGTTTTTGACGGACTGATTAACTTAAACTAACCAATGAATTTTAAAACCTTCATGTTTAAAGTGTATTATAAATCCAAAGTGATGGTTTATTTTCTACTGAAGAATCAGAGATATTTTTGTTGTTAGACTGTTGCTACTTAAATTTAAGGTCCCCCTAAATCTAGGCTTCGTGCCAGTCGACACCCACTATGTTTTTATCGTGTAACAGTTTAATTTAATTAATTTGGATGTTATCTGCACTTTATCATGCCGCGATGGGTTAGATTTAATGTAATTTATAAAAGATACTGCCTAAGATATATTAATTAACCATTTACTTTTAACATATCTTGGCTATAATAATGTACATAGCCAAAGTGTATTGAAAAGAAATAATAACGAAAAAATATTACTAAACCTTGCCTGGAACACCAGTATATACATAAATTTTTTAATATTCAGTATTTACTGGTATAATTTTTCACGGTAATAAAAACGTTACAAAGCTATTAGAGGTATCCTTTTTTTGATAACTGCATGATGTGCAACACCAATCACTCGTGTATTTTCGTCAGATTTTCGGTAGCATACAGTACGGAGGTAAAAAAACCCTATGGCGAATCTAAATTTGTCATTGTCGTTGTTATTGTTTGTTGTCTTGAAATATTCCTTTTTATGTGAACATTTTTTCCTCCTATTGTACTTTATACGATACCGAATAATTTTGTGCATAAACTGATCCCATATTAAATATTTTTATGGTTATGCTCCTTTAACTTAGAGAGTTGACAGTATTCCCCTTTTGTTTTCTGTCTTTTTAAAAAAAAACTATACTGTCATCCATAGTTTTCCATATTAAAATAAACAACTGAAATTTGTCAACTAAGTTATGGTTACAAACGAGTTAATTTCAACTTTTATTATGGTGCATAAGCGTTTATTTACTTAAACCGTCAATATGACATAATTAAATGGAGTGTTTTGGAGATATTTTGTTGTGTCAGTTAGATGGTTTTTATCATGAAGCTTTCATTAGCTTACTAACCAACGTCATCAGCTTATACTTCAAAATAAAGTGACGTACTCTGGATTGTTCATCCAAAGCCACACGGAAAATTACTCATGGTGGCATGTTTTTTTATGGCTCTTCATTTTTTCATTGTTGATATTCAAACCTGGATTGATGGGTAGCTCGTTGTTACGTGTATAATAAATGATCTTTTAAAAACTAATTATTAAAAGTCATTGGCATGAAATTTTACTTTTCAAACTAATGAAAATTAAAAAAAGACATTGGTCAATTTAGTTCTATTCAACCGATGCAAATGATCTGTGGTAATTTTTAATAATCATCTTTTTTCCTTTCATATTTTCTTTGTTCACAACTTTACAGTTTAATGCTTCTAAACAGAAACAGGGTCAAAAAGCTAATTCAAAGAGTGGTGGTTGGTTTAGTTGGTTTTCACGTGGTTCTGCCGTTGGGTCAGACGATGTGGAAAGTTCGTCAGAAGGTGATTTAATGAAACGTTTGGAAACTGAAATGACATCAGAAGAAAAGGCACATTTATTTGCTGTTATTGATTATTCAGAGTCAGCTGCGTCAGGTGTTTCTGGTTCTGCAATTAATTTCCCAATAAGTTATGTATCATCTTCTGTTGCTGTTACTTTAAGACAACTTAGTTTAGTACTTTTAGATGATAAATTAAGGTAAACATAATTTTCTCACTTTTTACAGTCAATTATGTATATGTTTTCTGTTTTAATATGTTGTCTTATTAACCATTTAAGATATAAAATTTCTAAAAAAGCGATGATCTCGGGTGTTATTTTCAATATTTGCCTTAGCTTTGCTTACTTATACAATATCTAATGAGTAATTTAGTTTTACTATCTCAGTTGAATACTTTTTATCTACGAATGATAGTTTCAGATTACTAATTACCTGTTCAGTTTGCTAGTCGGCGTTTCTGTCTTCTGGAATCTACTTGTTTAGTATTTCATGATCGGTCTCATAAGCGAAATTATGCCCACCCTAGTTATCTCAATACTTTTTATCTAATCTGTTCACTCACTTTAATAACTATTATAAGCGAATATTCATTTTTACAATCAAATTAGTTCCTACCGAAAGTGAGAGGTTTTTATTGAGTATTTTTTCGAAATATCTTTTTTTAAATGGGATTTCATTCGAGCTTCTAATTAATTATAAAAGTATAAGACGCTAGAATGAAGGAACATGGCTGATTTGAAGATCATTTTAATCTAAATCATGAACATTATTATTATTATTAATATTATTAGTGCATCTTATTTCATAACATCTTTAGAATACTCCTGTTGTTTTTTATATTCTTTTTCTCTCAGTGATCCTAATGTGCTGAAATTCTCCGTGAATAAACTCACTGCCGATGTTAAACAACGTGCAGGTGACCAAGCTTTAGCGTAAGTTACGTAAAGCATGGAATATGGAATGTGTTAACTGTTTGTAGTGAAGTAACTTATTGATTATACTATGCTAGAAATTTACCCGACCGTTGCTGCTACCTTGACTTAGTGGTCGGGCTTGCCTACCGCGATGAACCAATCGGGCTATACTAGCTGGAACAATCGTTTCTTAAGGTCCTACTATGACAGACAGGTCAGTTGAAGAGCGGTAAGACTAAAAGCAGAAAACCCAAGGTGTGAGTGCGAAGTAGTACTGCTGACTGTACAGAGGTGTAACGGCAGTAATGTGTTTCCTTCAGACAACCAGCATAACAGCGATGCTGTCTTCCTACAAGGAGAGGTCTGGTTAGAAAAGGTCGACCCTAAAAGTACACACCTCCTTATCCTAAGGGTTTTCGTCTCCGGTGGTAAGGTTCCAATAAGTACGGAGCTAACACGAGAAATACTCAGAAAAAGGTCGTGTGTGACCGACCTTAAGCAGTTGTCCCTTGGGCACTGCGGTCACGCTCAGGTCACTCAGATCAAATCTAACCCAATTTATTTTCCAGGTACCTTCAGATGAACCCTTCCACTGTGAGGATATCCGTGAAGTGGTAACCGCCTTCATACTTTAATTTTACATTCGTTTATGGTGTGCAGTGTCCCAGATGTGATACCGAAACACAACGTCCTACGCGTTCACCACTCAGTCTGACTACTTGGGCGAGAAAAGGGAAAGTCTAGTGAGCAGCCGAACAATATGCCTAAATTTCCATATATAAAATCAATCAACTTCTTAGTCAATGATATGCATTTGTCCTCAAGTCGTTCCTAATTATCATCAAGAAACCTCGCTTGACCACTTTACTAGCTCGCTATATCACATTCCTAAATTAATTTGTATCTTTTTTTGATTTGAAGAACAATAAAATGTTTTTGTTATTTTTAGTAATGCTGTAATCTTCTGGATTGAGATTTTATTTTAATATGAGAGCCGCTAGAAACGAGTGACTACATAACTCAAAATCCGTCACAATAATGCCGATCCATTAAGTGTGTTATCTCCCTTTAGATCTTGAGTTCCAGTTTTTATTCGTACATAACCTTTTTAAAAATTCCTTCTCATTGTTTAATATTTCTCACTATCGTTGCTACTACTCTCATTTCGACTTGTTAACTGTCCATCTGGTTTATTCTATCTTATCTATTGTGGCTAAAGCACATATGTGCCAGACTACGTTGATTATGACAGTCTAGCTGGTTGATATCGGCTAAGACACCATTAATATTATTAAATAGTATCCATTGCCCCATTGGCATGTGGAAACTGGTGTCTTTTGGGTTTTTTTAGGGTGTATTCGCATCATAGTAAAACTGTATCTAATCAATAACCTAAGATTTTACACCGACACTTCTGTTCTAAATTAAAATAATACAAATTAATTACAATCTAAAAGGTTGTATATAAGTAAGTGAATTCATATTTTAGTCTTTTTTACCTGTAATCCGATCTACCCATTTATACAGTTAATAGTGACAAAAGTTATTTATCACTATAGTAATTCAATCTACCTTCAGACCAAACAAAATGTAAATTAAGACAGGATAAACTGACTGTTCTACACTTATCATATGTAAAAACACAGTCGATTTGTTAGTAATAGAAGTCAGTCAGTCAGTCAGTAACAACGTAGAACTTCGTACGTACGTACGTACATCAGTTCGAGTTGCCACACCACATTAGCACAGAGATGCAGTGGTCGATTCGAATCCCGTAGTGCTAGATGTAGTAAAATTATAAGCTGTAATCAGAAAAACTAGGGTTTGAAGATGTTATTCAAGGAGTATAATCCAGTGAAATAAATTTGGAAAGAGAAAAAAGAAAGGGACAGGAAGAATTCAGAAGATTAGAATTTGGGAGAACACAAAGAGTGAATGCACCTGCGCCATTGCAAACGATTTTGAACCATGTCATTCAGGGTCTCTAACCATCGGTTGCTATCATCTTGCGGTCCCCAACCAGGTAGTCTACACCTACCAATATGACTCAGTCTACTTGTGAGTGACTTCATGGACTTGTGCCTTGTTTTGGTCTGGCCACCCCTAGCTTTCTTCCAATCTACTCCTATACCACTAAACATCGCACATCGAGGCAGTCGGTCGTTGGGCATACGTAACACGTGTCCCAGCCATCTCAACTTATAAAAGTGGTAATAATATGAGTCGTTTATCACAAATAGTTTGATGTACTTGACGTTGAGCCACACTTTTAAGTGTAACAGTAATATTAATCAACTGTCCAAATCAAATTATGTGGAGCGGGGTCTAAACCTTCGAGCTATTTATCGAAACCCGATTCGTGTATGCAGTAGAAGTATTGGTATTCACCTCTTTATTTCGATGTTGAACTCTTTTCGGGATGGTGATTTGAGTGTATTATACTGCGTATGCTTTAATTTGACCTTATATTCATACTTATGAATTGTGCTTACTTAATTTATCATTCTAGTGTCTCGTTACGATTGGACAGTCTTGAAGCTTTAGGTGCTCAGCCAACATTAAAAGAATCTTATCTTGCTAAATCTTCAATCAAGCCTGTTCTGATAACAAGTCATGTAAATCAGTTACTATCCGATGGCAATAACCAAGCCGGTACTACATCGAAGCCCAGTCATCTACTCTGTATTGACTTTGAAAAGAATCCTCTTGATCGCAAAGCTGATCAATGTATTTCAATTCAAGCTGATGCATTACAAATAGTTTACGATGCTGAAACTGTCAATAGAATCGTTCATTTCTTTACTCCACCAAAAGATGTTTACCTACAAGAGTAAGCTGTTTTATGTGCCAAAAATCGTCAAATCCATCTGTACAGCTGTTATTGTTTTTCATGACCATTGACCTAGATTATAATTTATTTCCGGTCCCTTTAATACGCATATTTTCTAGTATTACTGGGGATCGAAAAAGTATACTCCGCGCAAGTAAAGTGATAGCTTAATGTAGGGTAGTTGCTTACTTCTGGTCAAGGAGTTGACTGTTGTTTAGAAAGTTTTAGGAAACCGTGTTCCAACATCATGAAATGAAGTGACCGTCGTCCCCATATTTAATAAAAGTCTAGGTAACCTATGAAACAACTACTTTTGATAGAGTCCAAACTAATGGCTCTCACTATACTCTGGATTTTGTACACAATCTGTAAAAGATTGACTCGTTAGGAGCAGAGTGGTTTTCGATCAGGTTATACATTTGTTGACCACATCTGTATTGGTATTATTTATTTAAATAATTGTAATAAACGAGTTATTCAATTCAGTAATCACACGGATACCCTAGGATACCGGTCAGAATTATTTTACAGGAGTTAACAATATTACTGAACCACAGAAGGTCCAGCTTCTGGACATTTATGTGGGTTGATGGCAATTATTGACTGTTCAACTCGTAAACCACTTTACAGTATAGGTGGACATATCAGTGGTTCGTTTTTCTGTTTTTATGCGGTCAGTATGTCTATTAAGTGATTATATTCCATACAATAACACTTGACTTCTTACTTAAAGAGTACTTTCTAGATGAAATCTAACAGGAGTTAGGTTACCATAGCTCTTGTAAATAATATATCATTATTACGTCGTACAACTAACCAATACTCGGCAAGGACTTGGAAGATTGATACTCTATGCCTGACGGTTAGCCCAATACTAAGTTGTCCCGAACAAAGAGGAAGAATGCAAAACCAATGTTCACCAGTCCAAGATCATTATTATATTTCAGACATTTATTTATATACATACAGGTTCAGATCACTCAGCAGACTAATTGAGTAACAGTATTCACACGGAAAACCAAGTACTGGGTACACAAATAATTGGCCCTTGTTTATGAGTGGAAAATGCTGTAGCAACAAATTATGCTACAAATAAAAGCTTAGAACTAGGGTAATAAGAATGTAGTAAAAACAAATTACTTAATAAAAATGCTATATATATAACCGTAGGAAAATAGCTTCGAAAGCTTTTACCTTGTAGTTAAATTATCCCTTACAGCCGTAATCAATAGAGATTTAAGTCAGGTATGTTAAAGGCTTATTGAAATATTCTCACTTTCCCTACTACTTTCTCTCATGTTTTCTTTTTCAAAACTTTATTTTATTAGGTTATCTAATACAGTGTTGTCATCTTTCGAAGAAGTTAAGGAAGTGACTACGACTGGTCTGAAACATCTAGCCACTAATCGATCTTATACAGATGTTCATATTGACATTAAACCAAGTTATTTTATATTACCAGATTCTGGGATATACAGAAGGTGAATTCCAAGTTTACCTTTTACTTAATACTGATTTTTCCTCAACTCTATTTATAATTATACATATCAATAATTCAGCCATACGGAGCGTTTATATATTTCCTGACCGTAGCTGGTACCTTGAAGTTGTGTCTGGGCTTGCCTACTGTGATAACACAATCGAGGTATATTATATGGAATAATTATTCCTCTAGGTCCTACCATGCCACGCTAATCGGTTAGGGAACTGTAAGATTATGAACAGCAACTCTAGGTTCGGGGTAAAATCGTATCGCTGGCTGGACAGTATTGTGACAGCAGTAAGGTGTTTCCCTCAGATGACCAACATCTTCAGTGATGCTGTGTTTTCAGAACGGAAGGAAGGGGTCATAAAAGGTCAGACCCAGAATTGTCACACCCTAATTTGTTTCGCTCTTATACTTGAGCAAATAATGAATAACTATATTTACTGGATGGTTTCGTTTCTGATTTTGTGTTCAGCTTCGAATCTTAAATAAATAATCAAGCAATTTTGTTTAGTGACTATAAAAAAATAAGATCTAGTTGGAATTTCCACTTACATCAGTTGTTTACTGTGAATTCTTGGGAAGTTATTCAGTCATTTTTTGTTTCAGTGTACTAAAATCTCAGTGTTAAAGTTTTTAAATTTTGTATCAAGTGAAATAGTAGCGAAATTGTTTATTGAATGTGTAACATTGTGTTATATAATTAGATTATCGGACTGCCAGGTGTTGTCCAAAGAATATCAACTAATTACTTTGTTAGACGATTCATTAAGGGATTTTATGGATCTGTGATTATTTCTGAGACATGAAAAACATATATTCTGTTCATTAAATACTAACTATATATATAATGATGGTAATAATACAATATATGTGATGTAATTAATAATTAACGTGAATTTTTCTCAACTAGATGCCTTGATTATCGCTTATTTGATAACAATTTGTTTTTATTTATAGTCTCTTTATTATCATTTACACTTTTAATCCCTTCCCTTTTTATGATTTCACCTTTAACATATGAATCTAAGCTGTTATGTTAAACTTTTTGTTCCCTATTGTTTCTTATGTCGTTCCGAGCCAAACTTCACTGATTATAGTGTGTAATAAAAATCTTTATAATGATCTTACTACTGTAGATTTAAGCTGTTTGCAGCTGGTAATAAGCCTTAAAGCATAGTGAATTCATGTCATTGTGCAAATCTTATTCTCTTAATTTAAATTAATCAAAGGATCATGATATATGAAAGTAACGTACTGCTTCAGAAATAAGGGTCAATCACATGTATTGCTATGTCTGAACTTGATGGTTGAAGAACACTTCTGTTTATTTTATTGAGATCACGAATCGATCTATGTTAGAGAACCATCAAAAACATGAAAACACTGAACGGCCGTTTCATCTTAGTATAGAACTGCTCTTCAGTACTCAATTTCGACTCCTCACATGGTTATAGAATTCAAAACCTTTGGTCTTACGCATGAGCATTTAAACTTTAGACCAATAAACCCTCATTGTGTATAAGCCTAACTAATCAGTCTGCGATATTGCATGACCATCTTCCATTGTCTTTGGTGAATAGTATACTCTACTGTTCACGGCTTCCCCTGATTTTTGTTTATGTTTTTTAATTATTGAAGGAATTAGTTAACAGTTAATACAGTTGCCAGTACAGTCTTCTATTCACCAGGTATTTGTTTTTCAATTTACTAATGTGTACGTAATTTTTAACTTTACTATTTACAGTGATTGCCGTCTGTTGTTGGTAGATCTTGGAAGTTTTACGGTTAATTCAAGTCGTACATCAGTTCCACCAGTGTGCAAAACAGTACGAGATCAAGCTTCATCAAATGATGAAAATAAAATGATTCTACCGGAAAAACTGATGCAAAAGAATCCATTTCGAAGATTTCTGGTCAATTGAAACATAAGTCTGGAAAACTAACATTTGATGAATTAAAAGATGAGGCCTATGATAAATTTAACATTAATTTATCATCAGTTCAGGTTATAATGGTTAATGAAGGTAAGCTGTGTAGTGGGTTTTCTGGTTTTAATAAAGTTTCAGGTAACAATTACGTTCTGGCTAACAGAATGATTTTAGTCTATGGTTTGGTCAGTATAGACTACTTATATCATATATGGTTTACTTTCTTAACCTTAGCAACTGCTACTATGAGTGGACCGTCGTAATTATCCTCTTGGGTAATTCAGCAAGTAAGATTCCAAAGATAAATATGGGAAGATGAAATGAGAAATCTGTAGATCACCGAATCTCCATTCATCGAATTTGATTTCTATAGGTGCGATAGAAGCTATTCAGCATCCAAATATTTTAATGATCGTACTAATATGGAAATAAAAAACCGTGGATAATTAAGACTGTAAGGAGCTAACCATCAAAGTTGTTGTCTGAATAAGACTATCTTGTGGTACAGTAAGGATTTGGAAAGCTCACTTATACATGAAATGGAATATACGTGTCCGAACCCTATCTGCAGATGGTGATTCACAGTCTCATTAACTAATCTTTGGCTAGTACTCTATGTCTAACTTCAATACTGTTCATTCGGTTATTTCGTGGTACTCGACCAATTCTTTAGAGGCCTATGACAAAGTATTTGCAACCTATGTTTGTGTTTCACTTTCATAGGTTGTTTTACACCTGTAGATAACTACAAAAAGGGCACTGTACACTATGCACGCCCGTTTGTTGGTAAACAAAAATCTTGTCTGCACAAGTGACACAAGCCGCCAAAAATTAAGCGAGCTTTATAAATTTGTGCAAACGACATTTGCATCATTCATTCAGTTATTCCACAATCAATATTCCCTAATTTCAAAGGTTACGCTTCACAACTATAGCATTACCGAACAGACCGCTGTTCATTACAGAACTCCTTTAGAATACATTTAGAAATTGTGCGTCACAAGTAATATGAATTGGCCGATTGTTTCACGAATTATCATCTTTTTTTTTTCAAGATTGTAAATAAAATAAGTTAGTTCTATTTTTAGAAATATTAGAATCCTTTTGGAACAACGTTTATTTATTTATTTGAACAGATAATATTGGTACAAAGGGGCACCGAATACATATGCTCCACACAAGTCACTTGATTTGTGTGTGGGATATGATACTGCCTGGGTGCTCAGGCCGAAGCCGGCGGTTTCCTTAGGAGAACACACCCTGAGCTTTTGACCTAAAGGTCTAATCCACAAGGCAGTGGAGCAACGTTAGGAGATGCAGTCTCATGATGCCGGTGACCAGCGATTGGTTCATATTTCATTTGTTTCTTCAGGATCCTGTAGTCCATGTACACCATTGGTATGGGTTCAGGGTTTTTTCAACTCTCTTACGTGAACCCTCTGTACCCACCACCAACCCGGTTAAAGCGTCGGACATTCGCTTTTCATCCTTTCAATTTCGTAAACACCTTGTCACGAGAAGGCAATGAGTAGGACTTCCCTGTAAGTGGCTGTATACGCGTGGCCATATGAGAGCGTTTCGAGAGTGAGATCTGACTGTCCCCACCCTCGGTCGTACCAGGGCATTTGGGGGCTAAAAATAATTGTTTCAATGTTTAATCGTACGTAATAAAATGCCAGAGGACACGATTTGTTTTAGTAAATAATATAAATTTTTTTTTAATCTCTAAAACGTTTGTTATTATGTATGTTTTTTCTTTTTCGAAAAAAAAACAAGGCGATGATTGGAGAGTTTTACGGAAAATGAATAAATCATCAATCATATATTAAAACCTTTAGCTTTGAGTTGTACACTGAAACGGTGTTTACTACGAAACGATGTGAATTTACCAAGGTAAATAATAATAATAATAGTAATATCAATAATTGCTTAGAATTGTTTATCCGCTTTCTGTCACTAATCACTTTACAATTCAGTTGTGTATTTATTCGTTTAGATATCAGTTTTTTTTCAATTTATTGTTCAATTTAGTTAAACTGAAAAGCTTTTAGAGGTAAGGTAAACATGATGGTGGCTTCCTCCCTTTTGTTAAGTAAGTGTTTTGATTCTGTGAGGCCACGTTCAATTTTCACTGGTTCAGCTAACATTAATCCTTTTATTTTCTGCCTTACAAAAAATATAATCATTGTATGATACAAATGTTTCTGAGCCACTTTCGAGACAAGGTATGTGTTGTTTACTACAAATATGTTTAGATCTTGGTATTAAATCCCATTCACCATATATAGGTGTATTTGTCAGATAATGAGTAGTACTTATTCTGCCAATATTGTTTCCACTTGCTAACTTTTTATACTTCAGTAGATGGAATCGAGTTTAAATGATTGATCTGATGTCTAAAGTCAAGTGTTTTGATTGATAACATTGTTAATTGTTTATTTAAATCTGCTATCTATTATAATAGTTCATTTCCGACTATCGATTATTAAATAATTACAATAATTTTCAATAACACATAATTAGTCCTTCAAGACTAAAAGAAAAACATCTGCTATCATGCTTCCTTTTACTTACCTACTTACATCTTTTACTCCTCGTCGAGTATAGGCCGTCGACCAGGATTCTCTGCCTGGGCTCCTTTCCACTTGTTCTCATGTGCTGTTTATTATTTTGATATCTTCCTCCAGTCTCCGGCGCTATGTGTTCTTTGGTCTGTTTCATTTCATTTTCTCCTTAGGATTCCGGGTTAGGACCTGCCTCGCGATGCAGTTTGGTGATTTCCGCGATGTATGTCTTATCCACCTTCAGCATCTTTTGCTAATTTTTGTTTGTTCTTTGCCACAGTTGTTGCTGATGATATCCGGCCAACGGATCTGAAGTGTCTTACGTAGGCAGTTGTTTATAAATACCTGTACATTTTTGATGGCAGCTGTAGTTGTTCTCCAGGTTTCAGCTCTGTACAGTAGGAGTGTGTTGACGTTCATATTGAAGATTCTAACTTTGATATTAGTTGACAGTTGTTTTAAGTTCCATATGTTCTTCAGTCCACGTGAGGGACGAAAGATCCTGGGTTCGATTCCCGCTTGCAAAGTCGTAGATGCTCACTGCTGAGTAGTCCCGTACTAGAACGAAACAGTCGTCAATTACTTTCATGTGTTCAATGCTGGTCTAACTGAAATCGGTTCACGGTTTCAATGAAATTAACATAAAACTTATGTCATTATTCCAAATTTCTCCGTTTGAATTATTTCCATACCAATGTTTCTTATCTTTACATTTTGTTTGTAATTTCAAAAATCTTCATTTTTAGAGTTATTGTTGATGGTTGTCTACCGGTATTCAGCGTAGATTTCACAGATGCAGTTTTAAAATCATTATACGAATTAATTGTGAATGTTCCATTTCCAGAAGCAGATAAAAGTCTTACTACACCTGCAAATCCTGATGAATTATTAAAAGTAAGCTTATTAGTTTTCATATGGTTTTAGTTAGAATATACTTATTTGGTATATCATGTTATATTTTTCACTGATAACTTAGTATGTTTATTAATAACTTCGAATGTAGATATATGCATGTGGACTATGGACATAGTACGAAATTGTTATTACTCAAAGATGTTTTATAACTAAACTTTAAGGATTATCATTTGGTTTAGCGGTACACTTTCTTATTTTACTAAATGGTTTGCAGAGATGAAATTTATGTTTCTGATAAATGTGATTAATAATAATACTACTACTACTACAGTTTGTGAATGTTTATTTGGTTTGTGTTACCCATTTATGCATAGCCTTGTTTACGAACTAGGCTTTGTAGAGGAATTTACTTTTGCTGAGATATAACATCTCAGTAGTTAAGGAAGTCGACTTTTAACCGTTAACCCGCGGGTTTTAAACACCGCCACATCAATGGCGTTTTTAACAGACAGGTAGTATCACTGGGTTATACATAAATAAGAGTGTGCTTCTATACCAACTACATCAAACCGCACTTGGTAAATGAGTTACATTTTTATTAATGTTATTACATATCAAAATCGACTACGGTGGATGGGATTTGCGATGCTCATGATCAAATACCGCCTAATTTGACGTCTAAAACTGGAGTAGAAGTAAAGTGTATGGGAGAGGCCATACCAAGACGTAGCGTTAGCCCATGAAATCATTGACTGGTGATCTGAGGCATGTTCTTAGGTATAGTTTGCTTGCCTGAAGTACACACAATAACCGTGATCAATCATTAGAGACGTTGAGTGATATAACTCATATTCGGTTACGGCACTGCTAATTCATTCACTCTTTATTTTGCTGCAGTTTTTAAGTTTCAGTATCCTTTCAACATACGCAACTGTTCATTTTGTTTTGTCGAGCCATATTTGAATATTTAGTATCACTCACTGTCTTTGTTACTGTGATCATTTAGACTTGTGTTTGTCCACCTTGTTGATTTCACTTTGTCCCGCTAATTTGGGATGTTAACGTAAGTTAACATATATTTATGTCAGACTCTGCGTTGACTATGATTGATTGACTAACTGACTGACAGATCAAGAAAGTTATAATTATTTATTGGCATACTATATTATTTCTTTCTTACTCAGATGATATTCATTACATACTTTGCGTGAAAATTCAGTATTTACTGCTTATAATTCTGTTGAAAGTTGCCGCTAGTCATGTGTCAAAAAATAGAGTATAGTCTACTGTTAGTTGTTTTAAAACAAATCTTGGGTTTGGATTGACTGTACTCAATAGAGTAATCCATCACAAATCTTATTCTAAAAGTATTCTGCTTGGACGTTGAAGACATTTTTATCCATCTGTACTAGTTGTTTTATGCTTTTCTCCCTCCATTAATTCTGTTGTCCATCATTTATAGAAATAAATGACAAGGTTAACAGTTATTCTCTAACTAATTAATCAACTTAACTGTAATCCATCATTTGATAGGTGTCGAATTAAAACATATTCATTCCAGGTCTCTTCAATTGACTTCTATTGACTGATTTATTGATGAGGTTTAAATATATCAGACTTAAAGTTCTCAGGTATTTTTTTGTTTTTCTGAATACCATATTGTCTTTTTGTTGTAGTAATTTTATTTTGTTAACAATTTGTACCAAGATATTTTACATGCGTAAGCTTAACCGATTTCAAATAATGATAATCTACAATACTAATGTTGTATTCTGTTACTTTTTCTCGCACCACCTCCGCACGAAATAAATAACAATGCAGGATGTTGTAGTTTTGCCTAATTCAATAATGCCTGGATCTGTACTAGCCACTAGAGATTTGCTTAGAGTTACACGTCAACTTAGTCGAAACGATAGTGATTCTACTTTGAGCAGTTGGGCGTCAGATACTGCGGATGATGATTTACGTGAAGAAAGTGAACACGATCGAATCAGTCAACAATCAGAAATAGAAAATTATACTTCTAATGTAAATGATGATCTTCACGGTAGTCAGTTTATGGATAAAAACAAGTCTAAAGTAAGTTGTATTATTTATTATAGTTGATTATTTCAATTCTCCTTAACAGTTTCTCTGATATTCATTGGGTATTTCAGTGTTAACTCGATCCAATCAAATTTAAAGGAATTTTAAGTAGATTTCACTTTTAAATAAGTACTTTATTTATTGTGAAATCGTGAAGTTTCTTAATTTACCAACCTTTAGCGACTTGAAAACTACGTAGTATAACATCTACCAAAAACAAGTGGTTTTTACTTGAGTACAGGGTTGTCATTCAACTATTATCTTAGACTTCTTATTTTCGCATGGCTTATCATCATTCACGATGACACCATGTGCATTCATTCTTTACAATGAATTGATCAATCACTGATTGTGGTGAACAATGTCATATATAATTGAAGTCCTTCTTAGTGTTGGCCGAATTCTGCCGACCAAATTGCAGTATCTCCTTCTTTAAACGCTATGTTCCTAAACTCGTCATAAGATTTTCTAGATTGTTTCACTAAAATCTATATTCTCTTTTCGAATTGTATCTTCAGTGTCGAATGTTCTCTACTGCCATTTTTATTGTTGCTACCCTCCTTGACAACTTCATATTGTTGTGCTAATGGAATATATCAATTTGAAATTAGTTATATATGTGTCAGGTTCTACTTGGAGTTCGATTGACTTTATTCCGAAGCTTATAGTAAGGTTTTATCATTAGGGATAAAACCATTTAATAAATATTTTGATATTTGTGATTCACTGTGTTGATTTCAATGCAGCTAAAATATTACATAAGTCATATTCCTTTGCGCTATTGTAGTATCATTCCGTTTAGTTAGGATTCGTAATGAATAATTTTTTTCTTGAACAAGTGGTGCGAATTTCTTTTTTGATGAATATTTCCACAAAACCTCCCAAAAAGTCTCATGAGCAATATCTGGATGATGTTTTCTGGGATTTTTCATCCCCCTTTGTTATCTCCTTCGTCTCAACTTTGATGTTACAGACAATACACTCTTTTTCTTTCATAAAGCATTGGAGCCTTTTAAATAGCCAGTGAACTTACGATAATGCTACAGGACAGTTGTTTTCTTTTGATCTGGGATTCATTAGTTGTGCTTTTATACCCTCAATCCTACAAATGATCGAATAAGGAAACCTTGTTGTTTTTACAGCGAACTTGATGCATTTCAATAGTGGGGTCTGTAATTACTGGTCAGTTTCAGTTGTGTTATAACTCTCGGTTTTCCACGTCTACACGAATGGGACGTTAATTTGCCTTAGACGAATATCTATTACTAGAATTCCTCCCAGAGTCTATTCTACAGGACTTCAACACAACTCAGATGAAGAACATATGATTAGCCTGACTAGGACGTAGGTATATTTCTACACCAAAACCGGTAACAATTCGTCAAAAATCATAGTAATAAGGATAGGAGAATGTATAAATCATCAAACGCCTGTCAGACTATTTGCAATTCGGACTAAGCAAACAAGCAATCATTATCATCATCGCTCACAAATCAAGTTGGTTTATACTATTACATAACTGTTATGTAATAGTTTGAATCAACTAGTTACGGGTGGTCAAACCAAAACATGGCATCGGTCCTTGAAGTCACTAACTTCTGGTCCTATATGCTTGAATGCTATTACGAGTTCACCTTACTCGGTAGACGGAACGAAGGTCAAAGATACAGTGACACGATAGGCTATTCTAATCCATTGTCCTCGGCCTTGCCAACTAGATCAAGAAGTCTTGATGAGGCGTAGTGAATGTATTCTACAAGCACACAAATGAAGCTTATTTATACAATGATAGAAACGCCTTTGGGAGATCCACAAAATAACGTACTAAAATAATCCGTCGACCAATGACATTCAGGGATTTCCGAGTGGAAAATGTAAGCTGTAGGCCAACTAAGCGTCTGTTGGCGCGAAAACATAAAATTCGAATTTTCAGAATAAAATTACAAAATTAGGACCTTTTTCAAGTGAGTTCTGGGGATCTAACGTCCTCAAAATGGTCTGAATCATATTGATAGATGCAGACTACTTGATTGTGGTCCGCGCGACTATCGGCACCAATAGTTGGAGACTGCGTGACACAGCCCAGAATCAATCACAATGGCGTAGGTGTATACACTCTCTGTCTTCCCTTAAACTGTGAGATTAAAATCGCTTCATATCTTTCTTTCTACGAACTAATTCTTTCTTCCTGTACTATATCCTTATATGCAATCTTTCTTTTATAAATCACCATCACTGAATTAACTACTTCTATGGATTTGGTGTTCATCTTTTTGTGCTAATGATGTGTGGCAACTTTGATCGATGCATATATATATGTACCTGGTCCTACATTGTAGCTGGTTGACTGACTGACATAACTGTTATCTATTATCATCAGTAGGTAGGTATTCACTTCAGATAGTTTCAAATACACTTAAATACACAATAGATATTTTCTATTATTCATAATTAATAATTCTAATATTACACATGTATTATTAATACATTTCCATTTTATTATAATTTTTTTTTTAAAACAACAACAACAACTATCTAGGCTATACGTCAACGTGATCAATCTAATTTACGTCGTAAACGAGCAAAATTAATTGATTTAAAATTAGATTTTGTTATACGTAAAGTAAGTGTTACATATATAGATATTAGTAACTAGTTTATTGTTGCCACCCCCTTTTTTATCATTGTGTGTGTGTGTTTTTTTTATTAATTTCTTTATGTATGAAAAGTATTTTGTTGATTTATTGTCAATTGATATGTGTGTATTTTGTGTTTACATTTACTGCCTATTTAATAAAATTGTTTTCATTTCAACACTTATTTTCGTCTTAGTTATTATTATATTGTTGTTTTTTAACGGAAAAACAATCATGTGTTCCATTAAATATTAACCAAGAGATCATCAGCCCTTGTGGTTTAGTGTGTGACGAAATCTCAGCACGGATACAGAAGGCTCGACTAGCTTTTGCCAACTTGCGTCATTTATGGCGTAGGCGAGATATCCGTTTATCAACCAAAGGATGTGTTTACTGCTCAGCAGTTCGTTCCGTCCTACTTTATGGCAGTGAAACATGGCCGGTAAGAGTAGAGGATATCCGTAGGCTACTAGTATTTGATCATAGGTGTCTTCGAAACATTGCTCGTATATCATGGGACCATCGAGTAAGTAACACAGTTGTTAGGAAACTGGTACTAGGTAAGGATGGCAAATCAATTGATGAAGTAGTGAAACTTCATCAGTTGAGATGGCTGGGACACGTGTTACGTATGCCCAACGACCGACTGCCTCGACGTGCTATGTTCAGTGGTATAGGAGTAGGTTGGAAGAAAGCTAGGGGCGGCCAAACCAAAACATGGCACAAGTCCATGAAGTCACTGACAAGTGAACTGAGTCATGTTGATAGGTGTAGACTACCTGGTTGGGGACCGCGAGATGATAGCAACCGATGGTTAGAGACCCTGAATGACATGGTTCAAAATCGTTTGCAATGGCGCAGGTGCATTCACTCTTTGTGTTCTCCCAAATTCTAATCTGAATCCTTCATGTCCCTTTTTTCCTCTTTCCAAATATATTTCACTGGATTATACTCTTTAAATAACATCTCCAAACCCTAATCTTCCCGATTACTGCTTATACTCTTATTACCTCTACCACTACGGGGTTTGAATCGACAACTGCATCTCTGTGCTAATGTGGTGTGGCAACTCGAACTGATGTACGTACGTACGTACGAAGTTCTACGTTGTTACTGACTGACTGACTGAACCAAGAGATCATTATTAAGTTAAATTCATTTATCAATATCAGTTATTTTAAATAGGATCTGTCAATTGACACAGATCAGTCTTGAATGAAACATTTTGTATTTGAAGTGAGAGAAAGAGAGAGAGAGAGGAAACACATTGTAAACATTCTTACATTGTTCTTGAAAACGTTCGGAAATCTGTGTGTTTCAAGCGTCTTCGCTGAACAGAACTATGTACTCTTTGTTTATAAGAAAAAAATTTTAAGTAGTAGAAGTAGAATTAGGTAAGATTGTATGAGTTATACGTCTTGAAACTGTAACTACAACAAAAGTTAATAATTGTGGAAAGTAGAAAACCTAGACAGATACACATTCATTCCAAACTGTATCTTTTCTTTATTTGGCTGACGGATTTTCTAATCGCTATGTTTTATCATGCTTCAGAAAGAAAAGTTTTTTGTGATAATTAATTTTGTCCTTTACCTTTGAGAGTATTCTATAAAAAACCTATGTGAAAGTAAACTGCTAACAACGATACTCTATCTGTGTCACCTATTGTTTGGTTATAACAAAAGAATATATATCTGCAGTTTATTGTTCACTGAATGGTGACCTCCAATGTCATATGTGTAAATGTATCTCAATCCTACAAGTGGCCTGCCACGGATTGAATAACTGGGTGGTAGTTTTTCTAATCGTGAAGCTAGATGATATGGAATCAAATCTGCCAGGGAGCATCAGTTCCCTCAATATTACACCTTATCGATGAGTGCCAAATAACATAAAACCTTGATCTAGGGTTTCTTGTCAACTACTTCCAACCACCAACTTACACATAAGAATGTTGTATATATCTGTCTGAATTTATAATCGACCGACTAAATTGATATTTAGTGTGAGCGAATGGTCAGTTTACTGACTTGATACACCCAAAATATAGTTTTATATCTCCAAGTTCTAGTCATAAGCTATGACTTGTGGTGTTCAACCGTATCAGGCGTCAGGTAAATATCACTTATTACAGTTTACGACGGTCGTTCAATGAATGAAGATATGACTGCAAACTAGGGGTTAACAGCTCAGTGGTTTGAATTTTTAACTATCGTTACGAGGCCTAAATGTCCTGGGTTCGGGCTTTGGCGGTGTTATGACTGCTCACCAACGGGGAGTCCTATATTAAGAAGAAACAATTGCCCGATGCTTCCTGGTTCTCAATGACTAACTACAGTTAATCCGTAACGTAAAACTACGAAATCCAGCTATGACTTCCCTTACTACAAAAGATCGAAAGTGAATGTATGTCCGAAGACGGGACAACTGATTATCAAAGACTTATTATTTTCTAGTAAAATGACACACATACCAAATCGTTAACATTAAAATAAACACAATTAAAAAACATGTAAAACCAAGTCTTGGTCGGATTCAGGTTTCATTGGCCATTTATCATCAGAGAATAAGATTGAGATCTGACTGTATCAAGCTTACTTTTTATTCCTTTCGAAACATAATTAAAATGTACATTTCCAATCAAACATATCGTCATATATTACGATCCATATTTCTTTTTCATTATGGTCTCTAAAAAAGTAGATTTTATTTGTTGTCTTCTCATATCTTTTATACAACAGATTGAAATTCAGGTACTGGAACGTCAATTAAACTCGCAAAATAAAAATATTGAAGATCGTTTAATTTTATCTTTCAATATTCATGAAGTTGGTACCAGTTTAATTAAACGACGTTGGACACAAGAATTCAGGTATATTATTTTGGTTTAGTAATTTTCTCTGTTTTGACTAGGTATTTCATGATGTAGAGATGGGACGGAGCAAAGTCAACATTTGTACACTATTTTTCAGTTGACTCTGTATGCTGCTTTCCATATAAGCCAATCAGCCTTAGTGAACAAATTTTATTATATTGATTAGGTTTGGAACTTGTAGACCAATTTATTCCGACTTAATGGTATAAAAGTATCATAATGAAATATTCTGGTCTTAATCCCACATGAAATCATAGACGTTCTCTGACTAAAAGTATGAAACTACAAAATAGGAACAGTTGTTTGATTTTTTTTCAAGGTTATGTTGCTGATATCATTTGATGCTAAGAACTATCTTATCAATGAATTGGGTTTAGAATGTTATTAATTACCGTACAATTAACTTATTTACCAGTTACCAATTTGCATGCTTTCTTTGAGCCACATTGTAAGTGTAAGAACTTAAATATTTCCCAAACTAATATAGTTGGAGCAGAGTTTGAACTTACGAATCGGTGACTGAAAGTTAGTCAAATCCCCTAGCCACTTAGCCACTACTAATAACAACAATGTCGCTCGTTTAATGTAGATTTATCCACTGGACTTTGAATCACACATTATCTTTATGAAGTGACTGGTGATATCACTTATCTAAGCAAACCGAAATAGGAGTATCATGGTTTTAACCTGTGAATCATTGGTTATATGGATTTTGATGATGAATTAGTAATAGCAAAACATTCAGTAGAAAAGCAGATATGCATGTCATACATATGAAAAATTCATATAGGCAAAAGGGGTGAGAAATTTATTGCTGATTAAATAGCATTGATCGGTAAAAATAAATGTACTTCGCCCTGAATTGCCACAGTACAGTAACATAATGAAGTGAAATTAACTAGGTACACGGAGCAAACAAGTTGAAATAATAGTAGGGTGTATGATTTTCAAGGATGAGATTTTTCTTAAACACATAATCCCTTTAATGTGATATATTTATACTTTATTCTTATTGAAGATATCCTTCCAATTAACTTCCTGGATATCTACCAAGTAGTAGGTGAATTGATGAAGTTTTTTTTCTTTCTAAAAGAGCAAACAAATAAGAATTCATAAATATCAATGCCAAGATTGGACTTGATAGTTTCGAATAAATTGAGCATTCAGTAGAAAGTCAATAATAAATATATTTTGGCGATATTTCTGACGTTTCGTGTAAGTCACCTCATCAGAGTAAATAAATCACCGAAATAACTAAACACAAGTTTAAACAGCAAAAAGGACACAATACAGAATATTTTCAATACAATCGAAATCACGTCAATGTCAAGTTATTCTTGCTCAATGTGTTTTGTACGACATATCACTATTAATTTGTGCGTCAGAAGGTGCATACACATGTAATCTGAAGTTGCGAGGTTGAGATTGGATGTGTACGTCAGTACCACATTTTTTAATCTAAATGCCAACTTATCTTAACTTCAATCCATATCGGGTGTGGGACAGTTGTCTATTGCAGGCAATGGATTAGGGTTGCACAATATTGGCAATTGATTAAAGTTAGACATTAGCACTGTTCGATACCAGTTCAATGGTTCATAGGTTAAGTGTCCGTGCGTGAGACCGATCCTGGGTTCGGTCCCTACACCCTGAGTCGTGAATGAGAACCACTGTGGTATTCTATACTAGGATGAATCGGTTGTCCATCGCATCCTGGCTTCCGATGGTATTTCTATAATCTCTTCAAATCCTCTATGATAATAGTTATATTTATATTTGCTTGTCAAAACATTTTCGTCATGTCATCAGTTGTCTTTTTCTCCATAAATTTCACCTTTCAGGCTCATATTGGCACTTTATCAGTCGCTATTCCACAGTTTACTTATAGAGAAACAAATGAACCAGTCTATTTAACACGTACACAACGTCATGAAGAAACAGGTCATCATTTATTAGCAGTTCAATTAATTATCGCAGAGAAAAATGCTCCTGATTTTGATACATACTATCAAAATACACGCCATCGTTTACAATGTGATTTCAAAGTGTTGGATGTGAGTAACCACAAACATACTGCACGGATGTAGTGAAATATAAAGCTTATCATCTTATGTGATTATCAGATTCAAATATCATAATTCATCCATGTTATTATCTATTGCATAACTTATTTTCTTGATATCCTGTAGTGTTGGTTTAGCATTTAGAGCGTCTAACTTTAGGGCGATTAATTCATAGGTTCGATCCACGCTTTACTTCTTTGGGGGGTGCATGAATCCTAACGTGATATATAAGTTAATAAAAATGTGTATTTTGTCGTCTCCGAGCGACTGTCATCATCTTAATAATGAAAAAAAAATTATCAGAAATATTAAATGCAATTACTAATTAATTCAATACAACTCGTTTATCAAATATAGGCTTATGTATTTGGCTTTGAGACATATTCTTATGTTTAATATGACCAGTGATACTTTTCAGCAATTCCAACAACAGTAGGCGATTAGTGATTCGAAAGTGAAATTTATTAGTTAAAAACCTAATACAATGATACCTAAGCTACTCCTACCACGGAACTGTAAAATGTTTCAGGGGATTGTGGTGTGATAGTTAAAGCTCAGTACTTTTGTCACCACTTGATATCAAATTGGTCATTAAAATCAGCATTATATATGATTAATAATCGTGGGTTCAAACCTTAGTTTCCATGACGGGATTTAATTATCTGATTAGTATAATTAGCTTTTATACTTTACGTGTGTAGTTCATAGCTTAGTGCATGAACCTACAATCTGTCCACGTTGTCCTGAAGGACATAAAATCTGTCACCAAACTATTTAGCTCAGATTATACAACACGAAAAGTATCCATTTTGGTTGCAAATCTTCGTCATTTCACCTCTGATCTGTTTCGAAATTGATTGTTTTATTTTTGATTAGGGCTTACTTCTTAAGTTTCCTTACATCATTGTAACTTTCTATTTGTTGAAACCACACTAATTTTGATTATTCTCATTCATAATTAAGTTCCATATTACATTAAGATGTGTTTGATAATTTCTTCAGTCATGTCACAGATATCATTTGCTCAATATTTCGTGGTGATTGAAAAGTAGTTTTTTTATTCTGTTTTCTGATTTTATTGGCACTTATAAACATAATACAAGAACGTAAACCTGTATCATCAAGTGTCGCATTCTAAACAGGCTTATGTTAGCAACTTTTTTAGGGCAGATTAGTTGAAAGTGTTTCTATAGTAATTGTGCTTATTTTTGCTTGTCCATATTCACGTAATATTTACAGTGTATCATAGTGTAATGTTGTTTTAATTGTTAATTAGTAAACGTATTGTTCACTAATCTCATATTGTGGTGCATAAGTCCCAACATAAAAATTTACCAGTATTTCTATCATTAATAATCGTACTTACAGTTTACTATATTTTATATCGACCTAGACATACTGTCAATATATTATATTTTGATATTGTTAATGAACGATAATTGTGATTCTATTTGGGATATTTTGTACAAATTTTGTGTTTAGGTATATGTTCATCAAGAAGCTACTCTATTATTAATGAATTATTTCAACAATCTACGTATATCATTATCTAAGCAATTCAAAGAAATTGAACATTCATCTGAAATTGAATGGGCTAGTAATATTGGAGATACAGAAGGTTTAAAAAAAGCAAAACTGCGCGAAAGATTAGAAAATGAAATGGAACAACAACTTCCTGGACGTTTAACTGCTGCAGATGCTGTAGAAAGTCATATTGCTCGTAAAACTGAACGTCGAAATATACGTTTGGAAGCCGCTTCTTTAGCACAGAAAACAGGTAGTCCTAATAGGAAAAAATCGAGTTTATTCATATCATAGTAGTATATAGAATAAAGTTATTCATCCATTATTCTTCTTCGTATTATTATTTTAATTATTATACGAGATAATACCATTTGGTTCTTTATATCTGTTTCTTCTCATGTGTAATTGATTACTATATCCTTTTAGGTGATATAGTTTGAGATCTTACGTTGTCTACTGAAGAGAATATCTTGGTAACTGACAAATTACTAAATATCTAGGGTTTTTGCTTCTGAATCCCAGATGATACTTGTTAAGGTATTACACATAATTCATTCAATAAGTACGTATATTCTTGAGGAAATTAGGGGAAAAACTCAAAAATTTGATAACATTTGAAGATTGTTTATGCAGATAACACATCTATTTTCCAGTAGATAAAACGTTCCATTGGGGTCAGTATTATTCTTTTTCGTCACAAGCTAGGGTTTGTATTCATAGTTATTGGTTGAATAAAGATTCGGGTTATAACACACATACTGTGTGTTTATGTTTGTGTTTAGTGTTGCTTTATTCTCCTTTTATATATATATTTTTTACACATACTTAAGCCTGTTACCACTCATGGAGGCGCGTAGGCCACCCACCTGGATTCTCCATCAAATTCTGTACTGGGCCGTCCTTTTCAGTTGCTATTATCATCATAAACGACACTGGGACCTTAAGTCAGTAGTTATTTTTTTATAGTATGAAAGCATTTATCACTTGTACTTTCAGAGTTAACATTTTTCATAGATCAACTCTTGTTTATTTATCTCTAAAGGCAAAATTGCAGTTATTCGCGAATTGAATATTACACAATGGATGGTGAATGCAACATTGGACAAAGTGAATGTTACATTAGGCTCTAAAGAAACTGATTTATTTTCAACTACCGTTAACGGTCTTCGAATCGATGTTCGTACAACCTATAATACTATAGAAATTTCGGCAATACTTTCTGAATTCACTCTAATTGATCGTATCGTAAATACATCCTATCGTAAGGTTAGTAAAAATGTGTTTAAATATTATTCTGTGCATCGTATATATTGTGTATCCTATGCTTATTATTATTACTACTGTGTATCATCATTCAGTATTTTATAATTGGACTGTTATCAGAGATACTCAATCGAGTAGTTTATCTTCAATCCGAAGTAGATGAAGTTGAAACTACAGCAATAGTAGATAAAAAAGTTTTTATTACAAAATATTTGATGGAAAGAATATTTCGGAGTTAGAAGCTACAATAACAGTTAATAAATGCATAGCGACAGTCTTTTTCACGAACAAGCTTTCAACTATATGTTATACTTCACAAGTTTATAGTCAAATCTGTTAATTACTCGGCGCCCAATTTTTGTCAAACTATTCGTTCTAATATTGAAGAATATTCGTTTAAATTGATAATTTCCCCACAGTTTTATACTAGTAGTATCGTGGAAATGCTTTCGAATAAGGTTCTTAAATTCCTATCCTAGTCAATGAGTGTATTAACATAGTTAAAAATGTTACTTATATATTCAGTGATAAGATAAAGAATGGTTGACTGATACAGAAAGTCAATCGATTTTCGGTAAATGGTCTCCAAACAATTATGTAGTTATTGGTACTTTTGATTTTCGAATTAAGTTACTGGAAAATTACGTAGATATGAGCTCTGGTTTGATTTCAAACTTTTTTTTCGCTAAGATACTCAAACAATTAGAGACATAATAATCAAGAAACGTATCCTCAGTTCCTCAACTAAGTTTTAGCTTATCCAATCAGTACAGAACACCAGTTTCACGCTCGATTAGGCAAACTAATTTGCCATATTCCACAATTCAGAATTAAATTTGGAGAAGAAAATTATGATGGAATTTTTCTATCAACCAAAATGTATAGATGCATTGAAAAGTACTTCAGTCTCCTATACAAGTGAGAATCAACCTTGCTAGTCTGATCTTCATCTGATTTTTTAGTTTATCACCTACAATTGAGTTGTCCTAAATTCGTTTATATTACGGGGAAAAATTTTAATTGTACTTATTATGTTTCGTATTCAGCTTGTTTATTTAAGTACATTTGTCTGTATTTATTTTCTCATGATATCAATTCTTCTATATATTAGATCATCAGTTTAGTGTTTAGTGAGTAATAATTACTAGATCATACTAGTCATATTAATTTATCATAAAAACCGAATATACAGTGAAAAACGTTCTAATCATCTGTTGTAACAACAGTATTACTACTTTTATAGGTTTCAGAACAGATGACTCAAAAATAGTTTAGTACTTATAGTATAGTAGACTCAAAAAACACATCTCATGTGTATTTGGTGTGTGTACACAGAAATCTTACGTTCAGTATGTGTTATCAGTTATTTTTCAAGTAATTACTTATACTATGTAGTTTACCCGACCGTTGTTGCTACCTTGACGTGGTGGTCGGGCTTGCCTATCGTGATGAAGCAACCGAGCTATACTGGCTGGAACAACCGTTCCTCAAGGTCCTACCATGTCAGACAGGTCGGTTGAAGAGCGGTAAGACTAAAAGCAACAAACCCAAGGTCCGAAGGCGAAGTCGTACTGCTGACTGTACAGAGGTGTGACAGCAGTAAGGTGTTTCCTTCAGACAACCAGCATGACAGCGATGCTGCCTTCCCACAAGGAGGGGTGGGGTTAGAAAAGGTCGACCCTAAAAATGCACACCTCGCCTTATCCCACGGATATCCGTCTCCGGCGGTAAGGTCTCAATAAGTACGGAGCTAACACAAAAATTACCCATAACAAGGTCGTGTGTGACCGACCTCAAGCAGTTGTCCCTTGGGCACTGCGGTCACGCTCTCAGTTCACTAAGACCACCTTTAATCCAATTTCCTTTTCAGGTACCTCCAGAACAACCCTTCCACGGTGTGGGCAACCGGGAAGTGATAACCGCCCTCATACTTCTAACAGCACTCAAGTCCACTGTATTCATAATCAACCTCCTCTTCAATTCCTATTATTCCTCCTACATCGACTTTCAACTCTATACTTCCTCTCTCGGCTTCCACCTCAAGTGTCACCGTAGCCAACGATTCTAGTGCGCAAAACACTGTCCCAGGTCTACTGAAACCTCGCTCCAAACTACACATTGGAGCCTTCAACGTACGCACCCTATGTCAAATCGGTCAGCAGGCTTCCTTGGCTAAAACCCTAGAGTCTCTTTCCATTGATGTATGCTGTGTCTCCGAAACACGCATACAGGATTCCAGTGTGGTCATTCACTTGACCTCACCTCGGCAAGACGGAGAGCCAACGAGATACACCCTTCGTGTGTCCGGTGACCCGATGGCAAGTTCTCGTGGACTGGCAGGTGTAGGCATAGCACTAAGCATGAGGGCCGAACAAGCACTGCTAGAGTGGATCCCCGTCAACAGTCGTCTATGTGCTGTTCGGCTGAACGGCTACGTAAGAACTCGGAAGGATAGGGACACACGTCGTTGCCTTTTTGTCGTTTCTGCCTACGCTCCCACTGACTGCAGCTCAGATGAAGTGAAAGATGAATTTTACAGAAAGCTATCCGAACTTCTTCAGAAAGCTAAACGCTCAGACATAGTACTCGTAGCAGGTGATTTTAATGCTCAGATAGGCAGTTTAAACCAAACAGAAAGGCATTTAGGTGGATATTTTAGTATTCCGACACAGCGAACAGATAATGGTGATCGTCTGCTGCAGCTATGCTCAGACAATCGTTTATTTTTAGCAAACACAAATTTTAAGCATAAGGAGAGACATCGTCTAACATGGCGACCCCCTACACCAAACCAACGATGGACTCAAATAGACCATATTGCCATCAGTCATCGTTGGAGAGGGTCGGTAGAAGATTGTCGTTCATTCTGGAGCACCTGCTTGGACTCCGACCATGCCCTAATACGGGCACGCATCTGCTTGCGCCTCAATGGACGCAAAAAAGCCACATTAAAAAGACCCATTAGAACTGAGTTGAGTAACGAGAAAACCAAAAGTAGGTTCCAGGAACAACTGAGGTCACACTTAGTTAGTTGTGAAGACGAGGCTGACCCAGATGTTGCTTGGAAGGACATACAAGCAGCTGTGGAAACAGCAGTGACATCTATTAGTGACTTAAACCACAGAGTTACAAGGAACCAGTGGATTTCTTCAAGGTCTGTCACACTGATGGATTCTCGCAAACTCGTCCCATCAGGTTCTGAACATGATGAAGAGCGTAAACAAATCAGATCTAGGTTAAGAAAAAGTCTAAGGAACGACCGTGAGCAGTGGTGGGTAACGAAAGCAAAAGAGATGGAAAAGGCGGCGACTATAGGGAACACAAGACAGCTTTACAGACTAATAAAAGAAACTGGAATTAATAAGTCAAGTGTAAGTGAGATTATTTCGGAAAAAGATGATACTCTCATCTGCTCCCAGTCCAGACGTTTAGAACGATGGGCGGAACATTTTAGAGAACAGTTCAGCTGGCCTTCAGCTACTCTACAACTACCCTCCATTCCCAGACAGAGTGAATGGAACATTGAAGTAGGTCCCCCAACTCTTGCTGAAGTTGAGAAGGCTATAGTTAATCTGAAACGAGGAAGGGCAGCTGGTCCAGATGGACTGGCTCCAGAAGTCTTTAAGGATGGTGGTCCAATTTTAGCGACTAGGTTGACTAATATTTTGGCTAAAATCTGGGAGTTAGACGTTATCCCATCTGACTGGTCGCAATCACTTATCGTCCCAATATATAAGAAAGGGTCAAAATCATCCTGTGACAACCACAGAGGGATTAGTTTAACAAACATAGTATCTAAAATACTGGCCTCGATAATTATCAAACGCCTAACTAAGACTCGTGAACTACAAACACGAGAGAACCAAGCTGGCTTTAGACCTGGTCGTGGCTGCATCGACCACATATTCACCATTCGTCAGGTTCTAGAACACAGGCATACCTATCGGCGTCCGACGATGGTGGTCTTTCTTGACTTAAAAGCAGCATTTGACTCTGTAGACCGCGAGACTCTGTGGCAGTGTCTGTCATTGAAAGGCGTACCTCAGAAGTACATAAACCTTGTGAAGGCTCTTTACTCGAACACTACTAGTCGAGTCAGGGCTTATGGCGAACTGTCATCTACCTTTACAACCTCAAGTGGTGTCCGTCAAGGCTGCCCACTTTCTCCATTTTTGTTTAACTTCATCATAGACCTATTGATGGAAATAACACTCTCGTCGACTGAATTCTCGGGTATTGATCTCCTTCCAGGAGGTCCACTTATCGACTTAGAATACGCAGATGACATAGTCCTGTTTGGTGAAGACGCTGACAAAATGCAGAGTCTTCTGGTAGCACTAAGCAACAATGCCAGAATGTTTGGGATGCGCTTCTCTCCCTCTAAATGCAAGTTGTTGCTTCAGGACTGGTCTGCGTCAACACCTGAACTAAGGATAGGGAGTGAAGTAGTCGAACGTGTTGACAACTTCACTTATCTTGGAAGTCTGATCAGCCCTAATGGGTTGGTGTCTGACGAAATCTCAGCACGGATTCGTAAAGCTCGTTTGGCTTTTGCCAACTTACGTCACCTTTGGCGGAGGCGAGATATCCGTCTATCAATAAAAGGACGAGTATACTGCGCGGCTGTCCGTTCTGTTTTAATTTACGGCAGCGAAACATGGCCCTTAAGAGTAGAAGACACCCGTAAGCTACTAGTATTTGACCACAGATGCCTTAGAAATATTGCTGGCATCTGCTGGGATCACCGGGTAAGTAATAGTGAGGTTAGACGCAGGGTATTAGGGAATGATGGTAAATCAGTTGATGAGGTTATGAATCTTCATCGACTGAGATGGTTGGGCCACGTATTACGTATGCCTGAACACCGATTACCGCGACGTGCAATGCTAACCGGTGTAGGGGATGGTTGGAAGAAAGTTAGGGGCGGCCAAACCAAAACGTGGCATCAGTGCCTGAAGTCACTAACTTCTAGTCTGAGCCATGTTGGTAGATGCAGACTACTTGGTTGGGGTCCGCGTGACTTTCGTAACCAATGGTTGGAGACCCTTGGTGACATGGCTCAGAATCGATCACAATGGCGTCGGTGTATACACTCTCTGTCTTCTCTTAAACTAAGAGATTAAGATCACTTCACATCTTTCTTTCTACGAACTAATTCTTTCTTCCTATACTATATCCTTATTGCAATCTTTCTCCTATATATTACCACCTTTGACCTAACCACTCCTATGAATCCGGTGTTCATCTTGCTGTGCTAATGAGGTATGGCAACCTGGACCGATGCACATATGTGCCTGGTCCTACGTTGTAGCTGACTGACTGACTGATGTAGTTTAGCTGATCTTATTGCATAATAGAAATATCATTTCGAACTTTCATAAATTTCTTCAGGTATCTACGGTGTATTAACTAGTTTTTTTTTATGTGAGCTGATATAAGTTTCTGGGTGCTTTAATTCTGGAGTTTCCAAATGTCTGACTAGGAAATCTTTTCAACTTCAAATTGTCTTAGAACTCTCAGTTATGTTCAAATAGAAAACTATAAGATATAGATTAATGTTTAGATATTAGCTGATGGTTGGAGACAATCGACAGCTAACCTTGGATCTAGGTCTCGTGCTACTTTGAGAGAACTGGTGCATTCAATCCTCCCATCTTCACAGTCAGAGATATTATCACTGAGCTATTCGGATCTCGACTGAACTCCTGTATTTAGTCATTAGTTTTGCTCTTAATTCTTTGACAGCATTTTTCTGTTTTATATTTATTATTCTACTTTACTTTTTAGATTTTATGGGTTGATCCGACAGAAAATGTGGTTTCTTTGCAAATTACACATTTTCAAGATAATACCCAGTCTGTTGAGAATTCAATAGATCCAGACAAAGTAGACTTGGCTATCAGTCTTCAGATAGGGAAATTACATTCTATCTTCTTATATCATTTTATTACACGTGTATTGGTAAGCTCACTTTGTTTATTGATGTCATAATTAGATAAATATTTGACTCAATAATTTATTTATATATTTGTTATGTAAAACAGTCGATTTGTTCCCACTGTAAATTGTATGGGTCCATTTGATTAGTGATTTATAAATGCGAAGTATTGTCAGTTATGTCTGTTCACATCTAAATAATGACCAGGTTATTAAAGATGACTTATATCTGACTTGTTTTTTGTTGGTCATCTCAATCAGTTAGGGAATTTTGTTTAATAGACAATAAGACTCTTAATCTGCAATCTTGTTTTTCTTCACTAAATCTGGCAGTATCAGTCTTTTGTTCTTTTTTTTACCGTACTAAGTAAACCGTTATATTCGCAATTATAACAAGTAGTAGTACTAGTGTTTTGACACTTTATTACGATTCAACCGGTAATTTTATTCATTTGGGAAATGTGTTAACCGATTATTATTTTGCAGATATTATCCTCTACACGATTCAGAGAGTTCATGTGCTCGATCCTATATACTTTTATTACTGTACAATGTTAAAGTCTCCACAAACTATGATAAAACAACAGCTTTTCAATTTCCTTAATCTTCATTAATTCTTCGGCTAGTGTCAACCAATCATTCATAAGGAATATACACCTAGCACATATCCATATTCACCATTGTCACCCATCTTAAGCCTTATCATCTAAAGTCTCCAACCATTTGTTATAATAATCGTACGAACGGTATTTACCAACACAACTCAGTCCAACAGTTATTAACCTAATGGATCAATGTTACTTCTTTGTTTGGCCACCTCTAGTTTTCTCCCAACCTCCTGCACAGCCGACCGGAATAGCTCATCGTCACAGGTTTGGGTTCAACATACTTAACATATATCCGAAATCAGTCGATTTCGATGTGGAATAATAATTGTAATGATAGTAATAATAATATAATTCATTTGTCCAGTACGATTTAATGTACTTATCTTTAAGTTACACCTATTTATATGGCAGCTATAGTGATAGTTCCCATCTGTTTAAACCCGATTTAGGTCTGTTAGATAGAGTTCACACATGTAACCTAACTGGTATCATTACCAAGGTTTGATTTGATAATTTCGAATAAATTGAGGATTGGTAGATTGTTATAATTAAATTAATATATTTGTAATATCTCAATGAGCAGAAAGATTAGATTTTCTGACGTTCCGTGACTTAGTGTAAGCCACTTTTTCAGAGAATAAATAACCAAATTAAAATTAATCAAAGTTTAAATAGTACAACGGAACAACACGAATATTATGTGACATTGATTTATTCAAACCTGTTTTTTGATTGATCACACAATATTCATGTTGTTCTGTTGTACTATTTAAACGGTAATTAATTTTAATTTGGTTATTTATTCTCTGAAGAAGTGGCCTCCAAGTACCGTGGTGCGGCCGAGAGTGGGGAGAGTCCGCTCTCCCTCTCGGAATGCTCTCACATGGCCACGTGTATATAGCCTCCGCCAGGGAAGTCCAGCTCATTGCCTTCTCGTGGGGGGGGTGTTGTTTACGAAAATGAGAGGACGAAAAGCGAATGTCCGGCGCCTTAACCGAATTCCAAACCAATGGTACACATGGGCTCCAGTATCCTGCGGGAACAAATGGTGTATGAACCAATCGTTGGTCACCGGTTACCATGTGACTGCATCTCCTTACGATGCTCCACTGCCTTGTGCATCAGACCTTCAGGTCGAAAACTCGTGGAGTGGCCCCCTAAGAAAACCACCTGCTTCGGTTTGGGCACCCAGGCAGTATCACAGCCCTCATACATATCGAATGAGATTTGTGTGGCGCGTATGTATTTGGTGCCTCCTTGTACCAATATCTATGTGTTAAAATAAATAAAATAGTCACGAAACATCAGAAAATCTAACTTTTCTACTCATTGGGATATTACAAATATATTATTTATTTATGTGGCCTAACAGTTAATAGTTGACTACTTTAACCGCTAATATGTTGTGTCATATTTCACTATTTTTCCTATAGTGAAAAACAATCATTTAACAAAACTAGTCTTTCCTGTGCCTTATTTTTGCTAAACAATGAAATTTTTTTATTCTAAATATTCTATTATAATACAGTGATAAAATTAATAGTTTTTGCTATATTTATAGTATTGTATTATATATACACATAAGTGTAATCACTCGAATCATCTATATATGAATTATCATGCTAGTGAATTATACTATCAGCTATTTGCTCTATAGAATTACTTACATCCGGTTGTTTGGAAAATATATGAAGTTTTAGAAAGTGTCTTTTAATGCTCATCGTACATGATTATGTTATTTATTGAAAGAGATGTAATGATAAATCTCGAATTAATTATCTTAACTTGTCAGCGGATTTTTCATCATTCTTTCGTAATACTCTTCACTTTGACTGGTTTCAGACAGCTTTATCTCATACTTCATACATATTATCCATCTCTCTCTCTCTATAGCTGTTTATGTAGGATATTTGATTCAGGCTGAGCATACTTCCTTACCCTGTTATCTTATGATTTATAGCCAAAATGATGAAATCGTTGAAAATATTATTTCCAATAAATATTGTGTTATTTAAAACGTTTTTTATAAAATAACATTCTTAGTTGACTTTTATTCGAAGAAGTTGGTTACTAGTGAATATGTTTGATGGTTACTGATTGTGTTTTATCACATCAATCTCTAGTTCTTTTTGTAAATACTCATTCAAAGATTGTTTATTTGTTTATCCATAGTTTCGATAATATAGTAAAACTATGAGTATTTGGTAGCTTGTTATTTGTAATTAATTTCAGTATATTTTGATTCCTATCAAGGAACGAAATATTCCTACTTCTCATAATTTGACATGTAATGCTAACTAACATATTGAATTGGTTTTTGAGAGTTCAGAAGTGGTTAACTCATGAGATCATTACCTGTTGATCTCAGTTATATCAGGTGTTAAAAATTACCTATATGAAACGGGTACGATAATTGCAATCTATAGATGGTTTCGTCCTATTTGAAACTCGTTAACTGTATGTGACCTCATTCCAGTGTTGATATTTACATCGGAACTCAAACCTAGTATGAACCATGCAAGTGAGTGACTGTCTTGACACAGTCACTAAATAGATATTGCGTTGGGTTCGAGTCTTAATGTGAACACAAGCAGTGGGATGCAGTTACATCGGCCTAATGAGTCTGAAACCACAAATCCATTTATTCTGTATCATTATCATTATTTTATCTTAGTCTTTATACTTTCCATCTCAATTTATAACATCTTTGTCTGGTTCACATTTGTTCTCTAAACTCTACACTTTCTTTGATCATTTAATAAAGATTGAAAATGTATTACACCCCATTCATCCGTTGATTTGTTTGTCATACTTATTTATCAATGGTTTATCCTTTATTTGTTCTAGAATTTTATGGAAGCCTATCAAGAAGCAGCTGAATTGATGTTAAATAAATTTCAAGCTTTATCGGATGCAGCAGTGCAACAAGTTGGTTTCACTTTTTTTTATCCTTTTATTAAAATATTCCATGTTATAAGAATATAATTCTGTTATGTATTACATTAATTAAGTTCTTAGCTTTAAGGAATATTTTGGTTGTACTGTGTAAGGTACTTGTGATTCTATCCTCCAATTGTCTAAAACAAATTCGCTTGCAACGGGTGGTGTTAAATCTGTAAATTCTAGTGCTTGAAAGCTGAATGTGGAATGGTGATTTAATAGTTAAAGCATTCTATTTTGAAACATCAAGTCATTTATTCAAGTCGCGCACTACCTACTTCTAGTTTAGATAGCCATTTAGTTTAAAATAATGATTGAAATTAGAATAATAATAATAAGAAAAAATGAGGGAACGTTTTAAGCCTTAACGTAGTTTTACTCTTTGTATAAAATAATCCATCTTTTTATTGGAATCATATTTGTAGATATACAGATATGTGAAATGTTATTTTAAGTATCTTTCGATAGAAATACACATATTTGCTTTAACACTAAGTTGCATTTTATCCAGATGTTTAAATGAATGTTCATGTTTCTACGGTATTAGTTTACGTGTTACAGGTTCATAGATTGTAACTGACAGCTTGAATATACAAAAACTATTTTCTGTAAAAAAACTTATCAATAATAAGTTTCTTGTACTTTAGACATTTATCACCATTTTTCATATGCGGCCTCATGATATTGCTACCCAATAGTCGATTGTTTGAAGCTCTAAATCACCGTTTAACAAAACATTCATACATACATAACGCACTGAATATTTACATGAAGAGGAAACCAACCAAAAGAGGACATTTCGGAAACTAATAAAATAGTATGTAGTTATAAAGATTGTTGAATTTTATTGAAATCACAAAGCTACTTAATTTAAGCAACCGTTAAAGATCCAAAATCAGTGGATGGCTTTTTCGCCTATATATAGGATTCCTCAGTAGTATACATTTACAACACTAACCAGAGATTGAACCCCGCACCTTTGGCCTCGCTTACGAAATTTTAGCCTCAAGACCACTGAGATGATATCTAACGGTTTTAATGTCTAACTTCAATCAATTTAAGATATTAAAATTGTATCCCTTTTTGTATATTTTTTAATAAATTTAACTTAAAATCCTGACGTAGAAATGATTAAATAACTTAATCTTCAAATTGGTTCAGTGATAGCATTAAATTGTCCAGTTTTATTCATGGTGGACGTGACATACTATAAATCATCATAACATATTGAGGAATATAATTCTACGTCACATTATTCAATTGCCCATAAATGTTGATTTCTTCTTTAATTTTCAGGTTCATGAAGCAGTTGATAATTCTCTTCAAACTCGTCTCAGTTTAAATATTGTTGCTCAAGCTCCAGTTATATATATGCCGCAACACTCATTGTCAAATGAATCTTTGATGATTGATTTTGGGCGTATCACATTATCAAATTATTTTGAATTTGTCAATCCTTCAAAAGTATTGCCTGATACAACAATTCCAGTTCCCGATCCCGGAATCATGTTAGAACATATGGTGGTTAAGTTGGAAAATTTACGATTATCAAGGTGAGTGGTGTGTAACTTCAATAAATGAATGATTCAGTACACGCTTTGTTCAGTGCCATTTTAAAACTTTCATGGTAATATGCTAAAATGAATACATTTGACTTTTTAACTATCAAATTTGACTCAAACACCAATTGCGGTGTTAAGGACATGTAATATGTATTTCCAACCCCTACCTACTACGACAGACGATGTCTGGTGTAGGAGCGGGTTGAAAGAATGACATAAGAGACTAAACCAAGATTAACATCAATCTGTGAAGTTGTTGACAAAAGAACTGAGGCATCTATGTAGGCGCAGACTACCTGATTGGAATCTGCATGATTATCATAACCACTGGTTGGAGACTTCGAATAATGTATCATATGTGAAAATTATATTTGAAATTTAATTAATTCCAGCGTTTCGTCCGCAAACGTGTTTGGACTTCATGGTAAAAATCGAATTCAAGATCATCAAAGAAATATATATAGCGTTTTAACAATCAAGTCAAAATCAAATCTATACTGTGTTAATCTAATCATATTTGGATGTTGATTTTAGTAAATAAGATAAAATGGGTCAGTTAAATGCGAATCATGTGAAAAGTTCACGATGTGGAGTTAAATGACCGAATGAATTGTGTGTGTATGTATGTGTAAGATTGAGTTATTAATAATTGATATTACATGGTAATATATGAAGGAAAAATAAAAGTGCAAGTTGAAGGTTGAAACAATTGTTTCTGAATAACCGATGTTCATGTAAAATAAGAATCATCAAATGGGTATTGTATTACTAAAATAACCGATATTAATTTCTGTCAGAATAACGATTCATGTGAAATAAACCGGTTGTATAAAGAATGTGTCCAATTACTTGTTAATAAATATTTTCCGTATCAACTATTAGTGACTCAGTTTTACACATACACACATAATTCATTCAGTCATTTATTTTCACATCGTGAACTTTGCACATGATTCTCATATAACTGACTCATGTTCTCCTATTTACTAAAGTCAACATCTAAATACGATTGGATTAGCACAGTATAGATATGATTTGATGATTGTTAAACGCTATATAAATTTCTTTGATGACCTTGAGTTTGATTTTTACCCTGAAGAAGTCCAGACAAGTTTACAGGATGAAACGTTGGAATTCTTTAAATTTGAATCGTTGAGATAATTTCAAATATAGATTTCATATATGATAACTTCTCTATACTCGGCGCCCAATTTTTGTCACAATATTCGTTCTAATATTGACGCGTTTTCTTATAAATTCGAATAAAATAGTTTAGAATCTTTCAAAATAGTACTGGTGCATTCATTTATTACTTTTCTTTATAACTTGAGTCAGGCAACCTCCCTATACTTTTCTTCCCGTATATCTGATCTTTTATACCATTATTGATACTGCTACTATTTCTGTTTTAAAATTTGTCTTGAAATCATCTTATTTATTTGTGCCAATGTGATATGACAACTTGAACCGACTCACGTTTTGCGTTTCATATGACTGATTGACAACAATCAGATTTGTGATAACTACTCACCGAAAGCATTTAATCTGAACCTGTATATTCACTTAAAGATTTTTTTACCCACAATTCTATAAAAAATACATTGACCATATCTTCTTATTTCACTTCGGTCTTGAGTATCAGTTTTGAATCACATATAGAATATGGCACAATTGTACTACTGTCCAAGCCACCATAGTAGGAGAAATCAACACAGGAAAAGGTGAAATTAACAGTTTAGAAAACAGATAGTAGGAGATAATTCTAATATTCATTTGTGATGATTAACAATTCCTGTTGGATAAGTAATCAATTGTTTGTTTCATACAAAGCATCGTCTATATTTGAACTGGTGGTGTTGACTAATCAATTATAATATTCAATGCTCTTTTCACCTACCTCGTTTTAACTGACCAGTCACACTGAACTCAGTTTATTGTGTAACTTAACCCTGCTCGACGAAATTGTTCTCGTTTCATCATAAACTTCTCATTCATATATGTAGTGGTATGTATTACATAATCTTTTTAGTGGTAGATTCATGAAAATGTTCGTAAAGCCTTTTCAGAGGTTAATCGTTAAACTTGTTTATATAAAGAAGTATTTTTTGAATAATTCCTTCCAAGTTTGCTTTAATAGCTCATTATAATAACAATGAACGAAGTTCTATTCTTATCTCTTTTGTATTGTATTGTATGTATGTGTGTATTGTTTTCTGTAAATTAAAAGTAACTATTTCTTTTGTCCTAATCATTGTTTTCCCATTGTGATAAAAGAGTAGTGCTAAAAGACAGTTCTGTTCAAGCCGAGAAACACGTTTTACTTCCAATTAATGTTGAACTGAAAACTCGTCGTAATCTCAATCCAAATATATATTCCGCTATACCTATCCTTCTTGTCAATGGTGGATTAAATGAAATTAATGTAAGTTGACTGATTGATTGATTAGTTGTATTTAGTTTTTTTTCTTAATGTGTAGAAAAAGGCATTGTTACTCTCTCTGTTGAATCTAACTTATCCAACCTAACCGTATCCGCTAAATTGACGTCAGATTTACGTATCGTGGTGGTCTAATTAGGTTAGAACACTCGTTTCTTTAGGTCCTGTCATCCAAGATAGGTTGGTTGGAGAGCAGTAACACTATAAGCAGAAGTCCAAAAGCTAAGTCGTTTTGTCGGCTACACAGGAATGTGACGGTAGTAAAATGTTTCTCCCAGACAATACGCATCTGCAACGATGCTACATTCTCACAAAAGAAGAAGGATTTAGTAAATGTCATCCCTAAAATGGTACAAATTACTCTCTCCCACCGATATCGATATCCCATGATGTCGGTTATGCATCAAAAGTAGCGAGCTAACACTTCGAGAATTACTCCTAAAACGAGGGTGTTGGATCTCGGTCTCAAACAGTTATCACTTAGACTGCGTGGTCAATCTCCTAGGTCATCAAAATCAGTAGTAACTCAGTTTACTTTTCAGGTACTTCAAGAAAAAGGATCCTTCCACAATATGGACACCTGGGATGGGTGGATATTAACCCTCATAGCTTTTACTGGATAGGAGATCATCTATTCAGACTTTTATGTTATCTCGATTTTTTAAAAATAATAATAGCCTCATAATGAATGAAGTCATTGGTAGATATTTATTTTTTATTTCGAAAATGTAAGGCAAACTTAGCTAATTACAAATCCCTTCAGTCTTGGCCCCAGTAATTTCTAAATTGCCAAGGGATATTCATCCATTTGAACATCAGAACTGTAAGAACTATCCAATTTACTAAAAATACTCGCCAACTTAACCGACCCATTCTTTATTGTCAAACAGTTTGTAGGTACAAATTTATTATTTATATCAGTCTCCTTACATTCTGGCATTTGTGAAACACATACCGAAAACATACATCCAGATTTTCGCTTAGTCATTTCTAAAGGTTCGATTTTTTTCAGTCTCCGTATACTTTAACTGAGCTAGGCAGTGGCAAAAAATTATAATTCCCCAAAATATCGGAGAGAAATAGTTATTGTCATCAATATATCCATCACGGTTAAACTACTGATAAAGATGTCCACATTCACTGTCACTTCTGCTTGTCATTGTCTCATCCAAGAAAAATCTCATGATCCTTCTTACATAGCTCAATGAATTCAAATAAATTTAACATAATATGAGTAATCTATCAAGTAAACGTTACTCAGCTTTGAGCCGCACCGTGTTTGTGAAGGTTAAGGATTCTCCAACTATCTCGCCGCCCAAACCGAAGTACATGAAGGTCAGGTCATTAATTGTGGTTTTTGTGGTTACGAACCAAGTGCGTTAACCGTTAACTCACAGCTTCACGGTTATTTATTTTGAAGCTATGGTAGCTACCAGGTTACCTAGTAATCGTAATCTGCCATTCTGATAATTCTATCGTTAAGTTGACATCACATAGATCAATATCCCTCAATTATGTATCATTAAGAAATTCATTCATGTTTAATGATCAAACCTATCCACGTATATTCTTCATCTGATATAAAGAATTTCCGTTTTGAATTTTACTAATTCTTTACTCCTTATAGATTTCTTTTTCTCAAGGCGATTATCGTGTTCTTCAAGAAGTACTTTTTGATAATTTTAATGATACACCATCGTCTACTAAAGGATCTGTAAAAACAACACCTGTTACTACGGGTTCCTCTGCTAAGTCTACTAACAAAAAGAATAAAACACAACAAAAAGTTGAAGAGAAAAACACTACAGAAAATGATAATCCAGTCAAAATTGCAGTCAGTTTTGATTTAGGAATGAAAAGTGTCATTCTTAATTTGTACACATGTGATCAACCAATAGTGAGTTTTTTATGTACATGCACTTATATATCATTGTTAACGAACTAAGCAGCAACTTTCTTGCAAATACTTTCATATTAAGAAGCACTGACTATCAATGTGTATAGTGAATGGTACTCATATAATGTAGTTAATTTCCGGGTATGGAGTAAGTTAATTAAGTGAATTGACAAACAGACTAGTAATTTTATAGGTATTATAGTAGTGAATTACTATTCAATAAATTGTTAAGCCTTCAACCTTTAAACTTCCGTAATTCCTGTTAAATTGACAAGCCTACTTATCATTTCATTTAATGTTATTTTTCAGTTACATAAGTGAAGGCTATTGTAGTTAAGAGAGGAATTTAACGAAAAGCCATAATATTAGTAATATGATGGATGGTGTTTTCGAATTTCAAGGGATAAAATTTTAATGTAACGTGATGATGAAGACAACCACAAAATGAAGTCACGAACGAAAGGTGCAATACTACATAAGTAAACCAGGATTATACCAATGGAAGCGACCTTATAAACTGTTCCTGTATACATAGTTGACGTTTCTGCAATGCATAGGAGATGCACATTTAAAGCTCCCGGTAGATTTAGTTTGATCTTACATCGAACGATGTGTCTGATTCTATGTAGTTCTGATTAACAACTTGATAGTGCAAAGTGGATTTTGTAATTTGACCTTTCTCTCACTGACGCTTCGATAAACAACTTACTATTCCTATATATCCATATGAACAGGTGAACAAACTTGTGTAAATTAAATTGTTTGGTTAATTTGGTTTGTTTTTTTACCCAAAGCTGAGCTAATGAATAGTTGATGTAGAGTATTCACAACAAAGCTGTACAAAATGTTTGTTGTAGTAATAGAACCAAACAGTTCTTCAGAAGGTCTTATTCAATATCATACGTCCACTTCTGTGCAGATTTTTAAAATTCACTAGGTGATGAAATCAATCAGATAGCTTTTTCTACTAATAAAAGAACAAAACTATAAAAATCAGTCGTCTATTCAATTTATGCAGATTTTCAGCAAATAGATCTCACTTGTAAACTATCATCGCTTTCCATTCGTTTAAGTAAAACATTTAGATATAGAATCAGAGGTTTTTTCCAATACAAATGAATAGATGGATGACATGAATTTAACGTGTTAAATAAATTTTCACAGTCATCATTCCAATAAAAATGATTTCATTTTCTTCTCGCTGATAGACAGAATGGCATAATGATTTCCCGGAAGACAAACGATTGGCTACATTCAATCTTAAACAATTCAATGTATCTGGTCAAATGGCTTCAGATTCATCATCTCAATTCATCGCTAAACTTAATGATATTAAATTACAAGATAGTCGACCTGGTTCAAATAGACAAATTACTAAGTAAGCATCTCATCCTCAATACCATTATCTTGAGCTGACCTTTTTTAAAATCTTGTTTCGTAACTTGCATCTGTACTAATTAAATTTATCATAGAAGCTTTTGCTTTTGAGGTTAAGTTTTAGTAAAGGATACCAAAAAAAACTAAGCTCTATGCTTTTGGATTGGGTTATAATTCAAAATTTCATCTTACAAAAACTGACCTTATTTAGACACTCGTTCAAGGTCAAGAAGTAATAGGCAGCCGTTTGATCCTAGTAAGAGTACTCTTCAGCAAACGAGTACCCACGACCCCACCACGTCCCAAAGCCAGAACTTTCAGGCCTCATAACTAGCAGTCTACCTTCTGGACACTAAGCTGTCATCCGTTAGTTCACATCTGTAACTCCTATCTATTCACAATATTGTGGGACTTTCATACTCGATTTGATCCAGGAGTAATTGTGCTGTGATTCTTTGTGGGTTTCGTAATCAGTGGTTGGGTATAGGTAGAGTCGGTGATTAGCCCCGATCTCCACCAACTGGTTTACCGCTCATGTTAGTTCATCGGTCGTCAGTCCCACTATCCAGGAGGCACGACACGGGCGTGTGAGTCGGGTTTCGCCTAAAAAACAAACGCGAACCGAGTAATCATACTCGAGTTATAAATGATTTTATTGTTCAGTAATTAAAGTTTGTGATTTTTGTATAGATCAAATGAGAAAAAGCTTTTTTTGCTAATATTGTCCTGTTCAGTGTTAAGAGAGTTTATATCTTCGAACGTTTACTTATTTTAAAGAAAAACCTTCCATTAACATCATATTATGTTTCTTGAGTATTTTACTGCTAACGCTAAATGGTCACAAGTTTCTATAAAACAGATGGAATGTGGCTAGTATTGGGATCTAGCACATGCGTTCTATCCCATTTTTGACTCGTCAGATGGATATACCTACATTCCAGAGTTGATATCTCGAACCATAGAGTAAACACGCACTTTGAAATGGAGGTTTATCCAACTGGTGAATTCAAAATAAAACGAAACACGCGTCCTGGATTCCTCTGCTAACCACATTTTATCTATTCTAAATTAACTTGTCATAATGGCCGTATCGAGGCAATCCACGTAGGATGTATATATCCCAAAGGTCAATTAAAATATCGATAACGTAATAGTACAAACGAATAAAAATAACATAAATAAATGTACGTTTGAACTTTCTTCCATCTACTGAATGGAGCTTGACTCATAGTACTACTTAGTAAACTCCATACACTGCGAAAAAACGATCATATTTTCATTGTCTCTTGTTGTTTTTCGGTGCACTCATATCAATGATCGTTTGTATATTCAATTTGAAATAACTAACTTCAACCGTAGTGTAAATGTCATTCATGTATATTACGAGTGTATATGAGTTTATTTAAAATGTTTGCGTTAAAGTGAAGATGATCATTTTTAATAAATGTTTTAAGAAAATCCTTAGCTTCAAGCATGTATTCTGAAATGAAGAGAAAACTTAAATTCGATAGCTTAGTGTAAGGAAGGACTTGAATTAACCGCTTCTAATTTTTAGCCAGCTATTACTCAATTAAAAGACAGCCCATGTAAATGCACCATTTTATGGGAAAGAAAGCAGCAATACGACAAATGATGACTTATTTATTTATTTGAACACATAAATACTGGTACAAGGGGGCACCAGATACATATGAGCCACACAGTTCTCATTTGATATGTATGAGGGCTGTGATACTGTCCGGGTGCCCAGACCGAAGTAGGTGGTTTTCCTAGGGGGCCCCACCCGGAGCCTTCGACTTGAAGGTCTGATCCACAAGGCATTGGAGCAACGTAAGAATATGCAGTCCCACGGTAGCCGGTGACCATCGATTGGTTCATGCTCCATTTGTTCCTTCAGGATACTGGAGCCTATGTGCACCATTGGTTTGGAATGGGGGTTTTCCAACCGCCTTAAGTGGACTCTCCATGTCCACCAATCCGGTTAAAGCTCCGGACATTCGCTTTTTGTCCTCTCAATCTCGTAAACAACACCCCCACCACGAGAAGGCAAAGAGTAGGACTTCTCTGTCAGAGGGTATATACACGGGGTCATGTGAGAGCATTTTGAAAGGGAGAGCTGACTCTCCCCATTCTCGGCCGTACCAGGGCATTTGGGGGCACACACATATTTAATAAATCTGGTAAAGCCTTATATTGGTTAATTTGGCAGAAAGTTGAGAAACAAAGACACAACTCATCTTTATATATACAAGTTTTCCTTTCTCTCTAACTGTTAAAAGGATTTAAATAGTCATTTCAGTCTCTTCACATTGTTCTTGGTTATGTTTAAGTATCGAATTAGTTTTTTTCACAAAATATTAAGATTTGTTTCAACATTAAGGGCTTAGAGTCAGGATTTATGTATAATGTTGATTTGCATATCATTATACAATCTACAGAGCATTTAGTAAGTTTAACTCTATGATGATGATGGCAAAAAGTAATTTTTCGCAATTATTTTAAACGTTTTGAGGTCGTATAAGATGATATTCCTACTGTTCATTTTACATGATTTTTGAATTTTACTTGGAATTCACGATTTCAATTGAACTATACTTTTATTAAATTTTCGACTCAAATATTTCTACTGAAAATGTTGTGTTACTCTTCAACACCTTTTTATTATGTTTATTTGTCATATTTGTAAATAATAATGTATGTTTGTTTTTGTACTTCTCTATTGTAGAGGTCAAATTTTAAGGTATGTCATTTTTGTGTGTAAGTAGTATGATGTATACATTGTTATTGTTGGTTGTATAATGTTACCTAACTATAGAAATGTTGTTATACGCCTGCATGATTGCTCACTGATATTGTGATTATATATGTGTTTACTTTTTTATCTTAGCTGGCTAACTTTATTAATATAAATATGCATTTATTTGAGGGCTTGATGATTAAACAATGCGTTAATGCATTGTTGTATATACATTGATTTTTGACATATGTGTTTGTCGATTATTGGTTGTATTCATTTTTGCCTGTGATTTTGAAATGAAAGGAATTTGTAGTTCCGCTGAATACTTTTCACTGGTATTGTTTTCTCTAAGTTAAATAGATTGTTTGTAGTTTCATATATCCATGTTCCCATTAAACTATAATTTCTTGTCACCAGTGTCGGTTTTAGTGGTCAAGTATTAGTAAGACCTCGTATTCAATACCCATATATATATATATATATATATATACATCTTCTGATTTTGGGTGATTCAATTCAAGCATCAAAATCAAGTATAGATAATGATGGTGATAAGTGCACCCCAGCTGTACGTCTTACACAGCGTGCTCGCTACTTAACTCGTAATGCCGATGCAGAAACTGTGACCGCTATGGCTCGTTTTGATCAGTGGTTAGCCAGTCTCCCTATAGGATCAGGTTGTAAAGATAATGGCACTGATTTTAATGGTATATCGATAGATTTGTTGCCGGGACCATCTGATCCTACTTCAGTCCTCATGCCACAACAACCGATTCATTCAGCCGCCTTACCTTGTGCCGTTTCTCGTTCTGGTGGTGTTGGCAGTGGAAGTTTATGTGGTCGAACAAATCCTTATAGTTTTATGTTGAGAAATCGAAACATTCTGGCTACTTCTGGTCAGGGTGTAAATGAGTTATATAGATATACAAAATTAAAGAATGCTTGTGACAGGATGGAAGCTACTTTACTGTGGGGTCACTTAGCTCCTACTTGTTCCCATTAAACTATAATTTCTTGTCACCAGTGTCGGTTTTAGTGGTCAAGTATTAGTAAGACCTCGTATTCAATACCCATATATATATATATATATATATATATATTGTTATGACTTTAAGTTGTGGTAGATTTTTACCCTGTGCTAATTGTTGTGTCCTTGACTGGAAAATTAGAGAGCAGCCTACTTATCGACCGATTCAATGACACGTAAACACGTACGGACGGCCTAGAGTCTCGATTGGTCTCACTTCCCTGTCTAGCCCAGTCAGCTGAGTCCAGAACACAAGTCACAGCCTCGGAGATATGAATCATTATATTTCAAACATACTTTGTTTATATACCAATCAAGCATACCACATCGTACCATAAAATAGAAAACAACATTTTGTACAATATTCAACAAGTGAACAGATACCGACCAATAGGAAATGTCCATTTAAAGTCCAAGGACACCATTGGACTTAACATGATAATTATTGGTCTATTCTTCCGCATCCACAACATATATATATATATTCACACCATGAGACCGGGTGCAGATGTCCATCTGTTTAATTTCTCACGTTTTATGTTAACATAGGACGGAAAAGTTGATAATATTTTAAACAAAGAACTTTTAAATGATTGTAAACTTTAAGAATTAACATTAGAGCTCATAATTCAATATGGAACGAATAAAACTTGACAATACAGGATAATGCTGTACTTCAGATATAATGAGATTTATCAACAGATCAGTACCATTAATCAATGTCTGTTTATATAAGATCCTTCATTATATATTTCAATTATCTCTCGGATATCAACCAGAAAGCCTACATCTACTGACACTGGTAAAAGTACTAAAGGATAAATCATTGTCATTCTGATGGTCATGAGAATTTACTTATATTGTACTTGTGGAATAACTGAAGTAGACCTTAATAATTTTGTCTAGAGCGACAATAAGATGTCTATAATTAAACCCTGAAGCTCAGAAAAGACAGCAGTAGTAAGAAAAGTCAGTTACGGTTGCAAATATATATATATATATATATTACAGTGCTCTTGAAGACAAATATTTCATAATGCCATCAATTAATGCGTTATCGATTATGAATGAATATAGGCAGTAGTCACATTCCATAGTTATGTCATCAATTAAACTGTTAATAATCTTTGGCATATGCTTAGAGAAAAAAATACTCATTTGTATTAAATAACTATAGACCTTGTTCAATGTGAAAATGTGATTGTTTTAAAGAATTTTTCTCGATTGTTTAATTTATATTCTTAAGTAAACATAAGTAATCCTCTTCAATTTTTCACCTTATTAGTGCATTTTTAACAGATACTACTTTTTGATAGAGTGGTTTTGTCTAGATGTACACCCACAAAATTTGTTCATCTAAACTTTAATACTCAGATCACCACTTAACTACCCGGATATGCTCCTGAAGTTTTAGCGTGAAGTTGTGATTGATGTAGTTCAGGCATTTAGAAGTGAAACAGTTATCCCATTGAATGGTAATCGCCCTATATCGCAGTGATTGAAGTGTGTACCACTGAAAATCAACACATTATTCCAAAAGTTTAAGCGTTCATCACGAAACCTGTAGGTCTTGTGTTCTATCTCTAGCAGGATTTAGATTGTGCACTGTTTAATTGTCTCACTTTATGACAAAATGGATGTTCAGTGTTTCATTGTCTTCGTTGGTACAACAAAACGGAATCAATCTACGGTTAATACGACTTAAAAATCAAACCAATCTCCTCAAATACACTTTAATCTATAAAAAATCTCAGTGCTCCTGACTATTAATCAAGATGAAGAAACACGTTTTTATATTATCTCTTCATCACCAGGTAAATGGAAAATAAAAAAAACCAAATATGAAATGTGAAACTTCGTTTATTTGTTTCGTTTATCGGGTCAAATCTGACTAAGCAAATATAACCTAAATTGTAATTATGCGGAGTGCTCGATATAATTATATCTATTAAGTACATATTTTATATAATGTACGAGATTAAAGGATGAAATTAACAACATTTATTAAAAGTGATTAGACGTTTATCAGTGAGATAGGCGCAGTTTTAGATGACAGACTGATTTTTGTATGCAAGTGGAGTTAAAAAAGGGTTTATATGAATTTTAAATATTTATTTTTCAAAACAAAGTGAGGCAATCTGGCGAAATTTTAAACACTGAAGGGAACGAGACAACTGTTTAGTGTTATTTTGAGGTTCCTTACAATTCTACACCTATCAATGCTTAGGGGATTGAGCCTGGTGTAACTTTAGATGTTCCACTGAATAACTTACTGCTGTTACCCCTCATGGAGGAACATAGGCCACCCAGCAGCATTCTTCATTCAACTTTGTCCTGGACAATCTTTTCCAGTTCCTATTCATCCTTTTCATGTCTGCTTCCGATTGTCGGCTCAGTGTTTTTTTTTTTGGCCTTTTTTTCGTTTACCTTCAGGATTCCATATCAGTGCTTGCCTCGTGATGCAGTTTAGTGATTTCCGTGTCCTATTCACTTCCAGCGTCTTTTCCTAATTTCCCGTTTAGCTGGAAGCTGGTTTGTTCTCTCCCATAGTAGGCTGTTGCTAGCAGTACTCGGCCAACGGACGTTCATTATGTTACGTATATAATTCTCTATAAATACTTACTTACTTACTTACGCCTGTTACTCCCAATGGAGCATAGGCCGCTGACCAGCATTCTCCAACCCACTCTGTCCTGGGCCTTCTTTTCTAGTTCCATCCAATTCTTGTTCATTTTTCTCATGTCTATCTCCAGTTCTCGGCGTAATGTGTTCTTTGGTCTTCCTCTTTTCCTTTGACCTTCAGGATTCCATGTGAGGGCTTGTCTTGTGACGCAGTTGGGTGCTTTCCTCAATGTATGTCCTATCCACTTCCAGCGCTTCTTCCTGATTTCTTCCTCCACTGGGATCTGGTTTGTTCTCTCCCACAGTACGTTGTTGCTAATAGTGTCCGGCCAATGGATCTGAAGTATTTTGCGTAGACAACTGTTAATAAACACCTGTATTTTCTGGATGATGGCTTTTGTAGTTCTCCAGGTTTCTGCCCCATACAGTAGAACTGTCTTGACATTTGTATTGAAAATCCTGACCTTGGTGTTGGTTGACAGTTGCTTTGAGTTCCAGATGTTCCTCAGTTGTAAATATGCTGCTCTTGCTTTGCCGATCCGCGCCTTCACATCTGCATCAGATCCACCCTGTTCATCAATGATGCTGCCCAAATATGTAAAGGTTTTTACATCTTCCAAATCTTCTCCGTCAATTGTGATTGGATTGGTGCATTCTGTGTTGTATCGGAGAATCCTGCTTTTCCCTTTGTGTATATTGAGACCTACTGCTGCTGAGGCTGCTGCCACACTGTTCGTCTTCTCCTGCATCTGTTGTTGCGTTTGGGATAGAAGGGCCAGATCGTCTGCGAAGTCTAGATCATCCAACTGCATCCTAGATGTCCATTGTATCCCGCGCTTCCCTTCAGACGTTGACGTCTTCATGATCCAGTCGATCACCAGGAGAAAGAGAAAGGGTGAGAGTAAGCAACCTTGCCTAACACCGGTCTTCACTTCGAACGACTTTGTCAACTGTCCTCCATGCACGATTTTGCAGTGTAATCCATCATATGAGTTCTGTATGATATTGACTATCTTCTGAGGCACGCCGTAGTGTCGAAGAAGTTTCCATAGTGTTGTTCTGTCCACGCTATCAAATGCCTTTTCGTAGTCAATGAAGTTGATGTAGAGTGATGAATTCCATTCAATTGATTGTTCCACAATGATCCGTAGAGTTGCGATTTGGTCTGTACACGATCTATCCTTACGGAATCCTGCCTGTTGGTCACGAAGTTGGGCGTCTACGCAGTCCTTCATCCTGTTTAACAATACCCTGTTGAAGACTTTTCCCGGTATTGAGAGAAGAGTGATGCCCCTGTAGTTATCACACTTGCTGAGATCGCCTTTCTTCGGTATTTTGATCAGAAGTCCTTCTTTCCAGTCTGTTGGTACTTGTTCCTCATCCCAAATCTTATTGAAGAGAATGTGGAGTATCCTTGCAGTTGCCGCTACGTCTGCTTTTAGTGCCTCTGCTGGAATGTTGTCCGGTCCTGCTGCTTTGCCACTCTTGATTTGTCTGATGGCCATGCTGATTTCTTCAATTGTTGGTGGGCCAACATTGATTGGGAGGTCCGTGGGTGCTGCTTCGATGTTGGGTGGGTTCAGTGGAGCTGGTCGATTCAAGAGTTCTTTGAAGTGTTCTACCCACCTGTTTTGTTGCTCTTCAATGTTGGTGATTACCTTGCCTTCCTTGCTTTTCACTGGTCGTTCTGGTTTGCGGCGATTTCCAGAGAGTTTCTTTGTCGTGTCATACAATTGTCTCATGTTTCCTTCTCTTGCAGCCTTTTCCGCCGTCGTTGCTAAATCTTCCACATATTTACGTTTGTCGGTTCTGATGCTCCTCTTCACTTGTTTGTTTATTTCCGTGTATTCAGCTTGTGCCTTGGCTTTTTCTGCTCTTGTTCGGCTGGTATTGATTGCTGCCTTCTTGTTCCTTCTTTCTTGAATCTTATCCAGTGTATCAACAGTGATCCATTCCTTGTGGTGGTGCTTCTTGTGACCCAGGACCTCATGACATGTTGAAGTGATTGCCTCTTTGATCCCCTTCCAGTTGCTCTCCACAGTAGTTCCTTCTCCATTGAGTAGATCATGAAAGGCCTGGAACTTGTTGCTGAGGACTATCTTGAATTTGTTGAGTTTGTTAGTATCCTGGAGAAAGGCCGTATTGAACTTTTGTGATACTGTCTGCCCCGTTGTCCAGTGCTTCTTGAGTTTCAATTTCATCTTGGCGACCAGTAAGTGATGATCTGATGCTATATCAGCTCCTCTCTTGGTTCTCACGTCCTCTATAGTCCTCCTGAACGTTTTGTTGATGCAAATATGGTCGATTTGGTTTTGTGTAGAGTGATCCGGTGAAGTCCATGTGGTTTTGTGTATGCGTTTATGTGGGAATATGGTGCCGCCTATGACCAGCTTATTGAAGGCACATAGATTTGCAAATCTCTCACCATTTTCGTTCCTTTCTCCCAGTCCGTGTCGTCCCATGATGTCTTCATATCCAGTGTTGTCCGTTCCAACCTTGGCGTTGAAATCTCCCATCAGAATGGTCAGGTCCTTTGTTGGGCACTTCTCGACGATTGACTGCAGCCTATTGTAGAATTGATCTTTAGCGTCTTCATTGTAGTCGTTGGTAGGCGCATAGCATTGGATGATGTTCATTGAAATGCCCTCTTTCTTTGTTTTGAACGAGGCTTTGATGATCCTTGGTCCATGAGATTCCCATCCTATAAGTGCATTTTGCGCTTGTTTGGACAGCATCAATGCAACTCCTTGTGTATGTGGTGCATTTTCTTCTTCATGGCCGGAGTATAACAGGAGCTCTCCTGTAGTTAGTCGTTGTTGTCCAACTTGTGTCCAATGTGTTTCACTGATCCCAAGTACCTCTAGGTTGTATCTTCTCATTTCTGCAGCAATTTGGAAGGCTCTCCGGTGTCCCACATTGTACGAACATTCCATGTACCTAAATAAATGGTTGCTCTGGTTGTCAGAAGGGGCATCGGCCTCGTAACTTCCGAAGGAATTCGGCTTTCATCATGAGGCGTCATAATTCTTCTAAATGAAGACCTTCTGACTCCCAGGGCAGAGTTTAAAAGGTTTGAATAATTTTTTCTGGTTAGCGTTTTTTTAGCGAGTTAGTTTTCTACGGGATGGGGACGCTAACCCCATGCCCAACCCTCCTCCTTTATCCGGGCTTGGGACCGGCAGTAGCCCCCGGAGGGACTCCAGGCGGAGTTTCTCTATAAATACTTGCACATTTTTGATGATGGTTGTGGTAATTCTCAAAGTTTCGGCTCCGTACAGTTGAACTGTGTTGACGTTCGTATTGAAGATTCTAACTTTGATGTTAGTTGACAGTTGTTTTAAGTTCCGTATACTTTTCAACTGTGAGAATGCTATCCTTGCTTTGCCAGTCTTCGTCTTTACGTCTGCATCCGATCCTCCACGTTCATCGATGATGCTACCCAGACACGTGAATACTTCCAGAGTTTCTCCACCAAGTATGATTGGGTTTGTGTTCTCTGTGTTGCATTTTTCCGTGTGCATGTTAAGGCCCATCGATGCAGAGGAGTTTGTTACATTGGCTGTTTTCACCTGCATCTGTTGGTGTGTGTGGGATGGAAAGGCCAGGTCATTCGCGAAGTCCAAATCGTCTAGTTGATTCCTAGCTATCCATCGTATTCCATACTTCTCATCAAATGTGGAGGCCCTCATGATCCAGTCAACCACCAGGAGAAAAATTAAATGGGGAGAGTAGACGGCTTTTCTTGACATTGTCCTCACTTGGAATGTGTCTGTCATCTGTCCTCCATGTACCACTTTTTAGTGTAGCCCGTCATATGAATTCCGTATGTTGACGACTTTCTCAGGTACACTATAGTGTCGACGAAGATTTCATAATGTTCTCTATCCACAGTGTCAAATGCCTGATGTATGGTGACGAGTTCTATTCATTCGATTGTTTAACGGTCATCTATAGTTTCGTGATTTGGTCTGTGCACGACCGATCCCTACAGAATCCAGCCTGTCGATCTCGAAGTTGGCCTTCTACTGAATTTTTCATCTGCTTCAGCAACACTGTTGAAAACGTTTCCTGGTACCGATAGTAGTGTGATGCCTCTGTAGTTCTCACATAAGCTCAAATCTCCTTTCTTTGATATCTTGATGAGGTATCCTTCTTTCCAGCCTGTCAGTGGCACTTGTTCTTCGATTATTGTCGAGGTCATTGGTGAGTATTTCTAAAGCGTTTCATATTGAAGCAAAACGTTTATTCAGTACTTCCTTGTTTTTATTGGTACTCCATATGATATCAGTGTATTATGAATATTATCTGTCTTTGTTGAAATCTACTGCCAGAAATCAAGGTACAACAATATATAAATGTACAAATTTTATTTTTAGATTCTACCATTCTCGTAAATAAGTAATCCTCATTAGCTTTTCAATTGTTCATTATGTTATACTCTTCCCTATCAAATTTTGTCATATAAGGCTATCTATTTTAAATAACCTCTTAATATGTTCCTTATTTCTGTATAGATTTTTTCTTTCGTTTTTGTTTATCCATTGACATAGTTGGGTCACTGTTTTTCTTCCTTTTTTCTATTTCCCTTTTCCTTATTCTTTACATTTAGAGTTTTAGATCATTCTACTACCAAAGATAACCGTCATAATGAATTAATCTATATTGAATTTAAACAAGATGCATTACTAAACAAAAAAAGTAAATGAATAAACTTGCTTTGTTCTTTTTTATTTATAAAAAGTCACTTTATCTGTCATTAAAGTTGATGGCTTAGTAGCAGTTTTAGCTTTCAATCAATGAGTTGCTCATGTTACAGAATGTAGCTTCGTGTACTTTGGTTTTTAAATAGCCAGGTAGATTATCACACTAAATAGCACACATGTAAAATGTAACTCAAGGTCATCTTCCTGAGTCTATACCTAGTGATAAATAGCTTGGTTACTTTTTTAAATTTCTCTTAGAATTCAGTGTTGAATAATGATACTTTCATAAGTGTTACTTAAGGTGCATTTGTTTGAATCTATATTGAAGTGACAAATAAATACCTGTCGGAAATCATGACCAAAAACATTGAATATGGTTGACGTTATTGTGGGAATGAGTTCCATACAGATGCAATCCTAGACTGTCGAACATAGAGTCTTAGCTTGGCCAAAATCGGAACAAGTAAACCATTTTTTTTCTATAACCTTCATCTACTTCTAAAACATACATTAACAACTTTAGTATGCGTGAAAATTAATTTAGTCTATTAATCATGAAAAAAGAGCGACATGAATAACATATTGAACAGTAACTAGAAGATAGGAAAAATGAGCCAACAAAACTTGATATTGCTTATAACAAACAAGAAAGATTGTGATTAGTGAATAGGCAACGCATAGTCATACAAAGTCAAAATGAATCAAGGTGGTAGTCGTCGTTTAATGCTGTCGTTGGTATATTCGTTAGTCAATTACGCCTTACAGTTATTTTTAAAAGATACTTAATATTGTGAATGTCAGCTATATGAGATTTTCCCATATTCAGGTGAAGCAATAGGAACAAAATTTGCAGAATAACATGAACACATTCTTTAGCATTAGGAAAACCAACCTTACTGTATGTCAAACTACTGATCCGTATTCACATTTGATTGATCACTAAGTTATGATCAATGCCATTTATATCAGATTATTCTTAGTGTTGGTTGAATCCTATCGATCTAGTTGGTTACTAGTCTAAGTGATTCGACATCGCGTGCACTATGTTGAGATGTAAGAGGGTGGTTGAAACTAGTCTATTAGAAACTCCAGATCTAGTTTTTGTGCTGTTTGGTGCTCGTCCTCAAGGTATACTTGTAAAATGCAGTGAACTGATACTCCCTGGTGTTTTTGATCTTGTGTCATCCAGCTTCACATTCGGGACGTCACCATTGAGTTTGTTTCAGTTGCGACTGAACTGTATGTCCAATATACATTCACAATCGATCGAATCTCTTCAAGATTACACGTGTACCAAATAACACGAAACATAGGTCCAGAGTTTCCTGTCGGCTATGATCAACGATCAACTTACTACCATGCTACCACTAATATCGAAATTTACCTTAACTGATAATTTCTGATTGCACAAAATTGTTTTCGTAATGCTGTTTTTCTCTCTCACTCAGTTCAAATTAGTCTACGAAGCATCCACTTGTGTGCTTCAATGGATTATCTTATGTCTTTACTGGATTTTCAAATGAAAAGTACACCAACACTGAAAAGTGAATCAAATAACTTAACATCTCTTTCGGATAAATCCAAACAGAAACGGTTAAACAATTCTTCAATTACAAAACTGGTAGGTATAATAATTTCTTAATATTTTGAAGTTAATTTTCTTTTTTAACTGAGTCATTTTTACTAAAAAAAGAAACGTCAACTTAAATCATACTTAAGTTCTGGTTTGGTATTTAGAGGTGAGGTTCTTTGTTCCCTTTTGTATTTACGAAGAAATTCCTGATGATGATTGATTAACCATTAAGCACTTATGAATGTCATGTTTATTTATTCCTTAGTTGTGATCGATTTCTGTCGATTCAATGCAATATAGCCACTAGTCTACACGAGACTTAACACTAAATAATTTAACTGTTGGATTTTCAAAGTTGATCAACGAGCAGCCTTCCTCGTGGAACACCTAGTCATACGAACTTTTATTATTTGTACCTTCATAACTTTAATTGAATATTATGTCAATACTAGAAAGAATTTATTCTCATATGAACGACTAGTGGCTTAGTGGTTAGTGCATTCGGCTTCCAGACACTAAATTTCAGGCACGAGCCGCGCTCCGCCTGCTTTTGTATGACCAACCGCGTAGTGCCGTCACCTCACACGCTTAAAATATAACTCATATTCAAGCGCGCGAAGAATGAGCTGATTTAAACTTGAACATTTAATTCTATAATAAATGATTACAATTTTGTTCTTTACATGTATACATTATTTTAGATGCCAAGAAAACGGAATTATTACCAACAGCATATCCTTTTAATCTGGAGTTAAAAATTCAAATAGATAATCCTGAATTAGTTCTTGTTGAAGATATTTATAATGTTGATAGTAATGCAATTAAACTTACTGTAAGTAGATAATTTAATCTCATTATGAATCTTCTATTGTCATTCATTTTAAATATATTACTTTAAATGATCTCTATCTTTCATCTAGATACTAGTACACTGGAAATTTTAAGTTGACGATAAGCGTTTTTCTACTCAACTCTATAACTAGTTGTATTATGATGTTTAAAGTTTCATTTTGATACTGATACACAATCGTTTTATTCACATTCTCAACCGGTTACTCGAATGATCTGAAGACTAAGAGTAAGAATGAAGTTTATTATGACTAGACCGAATAGGAACTATATATATATATATATATATATATAAAGATTATTGAGCAATCAGTGATGTATACCCCAGTTGCTTCAGATACTATTCATTTCTTTACACTTATCATTCGACTGACTTCTGAATGAATCAATCAGTGTTTCATCATTACCTCTTGAAAATCGATAGGTCTGTTATCTCAAATTCAACTGTAAGAATTTATATGCATGATATCAAGTTCAATTCATTCTTCATGGGTTTTTTTTAACAAATGGAATTCTTTTACCTTCTGTTTCCCAATTTTTTATGTATGAGTTAAAGAGAAAATTCCTTGACATTATTTTCTAATTACTGGTTTTATTCTTTTACAGCTAACTCGTCCATGTACATGTATGGTCTAAATAAAACTACTGAACTGTAATTTTAGTCTGCATAAAATAAATAAAAAGAGTTCGAATACATACACAGGCTGAAACTTGTCCTTTGATATTCCGATTATTCATTATAACACACTTTATTGTGCGCATAATTGTACCATTATAGTTGTGTTGTTCAGTTCAATCCCCATTTTTTTTATATCATATCAGTTCACTCAGTCATATCAATTGTTTTTTAAGCTAGGTTTTAATGTAGCTAGTAATGTTCAACGTTCAATCATGAGTTTATGTAACTAGATTTTCTTTCCATAAATATTCTACTTATTATTTTTAATTTACCAACTAATTGATACTAATCATCTTTCTAACACTATAATACACTGACTTTTTTTTACTGTAAACATTTAGACTGAATTAAGTTTTGATTACAACATGCAACAGGATATGGTTGTTATAAATGCTTTAATCAACGGTTTGTCTGTTGCTGCCTGCCCTTACAATGAAACAGTTGGCGGGCCATTTTCTAAGGAGGTATGTTTCTTCTTGTGAATTTTACATCTTCTTGAGTTTCTCTCTGTTTGAAACTGGTTTCGCTTCTAATAATAATAACTTAATATTCTAATCATATTTTTTAATGGTATAATAATATTTTTTCATCAAAGTGTACGTGTTAATCAGCTAGTCAGTCAAACGCAAAATAGGAACTGGCACATGTGTATATCCGTTCAAATTGTCATACCCCATCAGCAGAGTGAGATGAAATTTTCAGGGAAAATTGCAAGGTAGTTGGGATGGTAACAGTATTAATTGTAATAGAAAAGATTAGACATTGAAGATATGATTCGGGGAAATATAAATTAGTGAATCAATAAACAAACTATAAAGATGGTTGGGCCACGTGTTACGTATGCCCGAACACCGATTACCACAACGTGCAATGCTAACCGGTGTTGGAGATGGTTGGAAGAAAGTTAGGGGCGGCCAAACCAAAACGTGGCATCAGTGCTTGAAGTCACTAACTTCTAGTCTGAGCCATGTTGGTAGATGCAAATTACTTGGTTGGGGTCCGCGTGACAATCGTAACCACTGGTTGAAGACTCTGGGTGACATGGCTCAGAATCGATCACAACGGCGTAGGTGTATACACTCCCTGTCTTCCCTTAAACTAAGAGATTAAAATCGCTTCATATCTTTCTTCCTACAAACTAATTCTTTCTTCCTGTACTATATCCTTATTGCAATCTTTCTTTCATATATTACCACCTCTGAATTAACTACTTTTATGAATCCGGTGTCCATCTTGTTGTGTTAATGAGGTATGGCAACTTGGACCGATGTATATATGTGCCTGGTCCTACGTTGTAGCTGACTGACTGACTGAAGAAACTCAGGATCTAAAGGAAGAAAAAAAGTAAATACACCTAGGCTATTGCTAAGAATCTGTGACCATTGATGACGATTATCATGCGGACCTGAACCTAGTGGTCTTAACCTGCCTACATGATTCAATCCAGCAGTCAGTATCTTCATGGACTGATGTCACATATTGGTTTGACCGCCCTTAGTTTGCGTTTAACCTACTTGTACTCCAGCAATCATTGTCCGTCTAGGTAGTTGGTGAATAGACATAAGTAATACATATCCTAAGCATCTCAGCTGAAAAAGGCTCACTTTTTTATTAATCGATTTGCCATACTTACCTAGTACTTTTCATATAACCTCAAAATTATTAACTCGATGATACCAAAGTATACGAGCGGTACTTCGAAGACACTCATGATGGAATAGTAGTAACCTAATAGTATCCACGTCTTTTTATATACTATGGATGCATTTGCTATTCAAATTATTGACTTTAGGGATTTTTAAAGTAAAGAGATACGGTTAGTACTAATAATATGACAAGATTATACGTCCATAATTATACATAGACAAATATTTATCCAACTTCATGAAATCAACAATTTGTACGAATCATGGAAATTTTAAAATGTACTGTTTGGTTAAATTCAAGTACATTTCAAAACAGTGGAACGAGTTTAACATTCCGATTATAAGTCCCAAGTATTCAGTGTCGATATTCAACAGAAGTCCGTCTTACATTAATTCGTGAATCTGTAGGTCAGCGGTCAAGGTGTTCAACTATTAAGTTCCAGGTTCGAACTGCACTCTACCTGCTTCGGTTCGGGTAACCGGGTCGCAATATCTCTACTCCCTACACTCTTGGAGTATGGTTTGAAGCCAAGTTTACTAAACCTTATCTGGTTACATGAGTTCACATGAAATTACCTATCCAAATTCTCATCACGAGAGGTATTTATCTATCTATGTATTAATCTAACAGAATCAAACCTAATATACTGAATTGTCCGATTCCAATGTTTACTTTGAGCTCAAATGTACTAAAACAAAACGTTTTTGTTGAAGATTACCAAAGAGTTTCTAATGACTGTTCTTTTCTTGTGGGGTGGGGTGCTGGCGATAATCCATTTATTTAGATTTTATCGCCTTGTGTTTTGAGTTTTTATGCATCTCAACCAATTAATGGTAGTTTACATGGAACATTACATATGGATACTTTAACGATCAATATTAATCCAAACACAATCAGATTATTATCAGCAATTTCTTCATCTGTTCAATCATCTCTAACCACTGACAAAAATCCAGATATTTGTGAAACTGTTTCAAAGGTTGAATCTATGAAAGGCGTCAGTTTAGATCATTCGGATGAAAAATCACTTACTGAGTTTTGGAAACCGATTCAGCTGAACGAATTAAATATGCCCTATTTAGGATTGACATCAGGTAAATTATTATTCTACAGTTTTATTACTATTGTGATTGTAATCGTTAACATAGAATATTTGAATCCTTAAGTTCTAATCCTTTGTATATATTAAATGAACAAAAATTGCTTACCATTTAGACTGGTAAATATTTTGCTGGTCTCAAGATAAACTAATCATTATCATGGTTTGGAAGTTTTGTTTCTCTTTGAAATCTCTGAATCTATTGTAATACATCATCTGTTCAACCAACTTCAAAAATTGGTTATTGGACAGAGATATTGATTTACTTAATCTTAATATACAGTAATTTCATTTATGTACTGTTCTATTTTTGAATGTTGAAATCTTTTACACCCCAGTTCACTAAAAAAAGTGAAGTTTTCACTTCAAATATTTATCGTTTTTATTAATTCCTGTGTATCGTTCTTTTTAAATTTTGTAATTCGAATTCCAGATGCAAACGACAAAATTGAATGTGTTGAACATGCTTGTGATGTTGCGAAAGTTGTCGGAGAAATGGAGAACCGCCGCATAGATATCGTTAGTTTATTATTATTATTCATGGCACTACTTATGTATTATGTACTTCATTGTAAAATAATCAACACTTGTAATCTTAGTTTTGTATTGTTCATATACGTCAATGTTATTTGTAAACTATTGCTTCCCATTTCAGTTGTCTAAAGGTATCGCCCTTTGAAACCTGAATGATTTGATTTTGATTCCTAATAATTTACTTGGTGTGGACTATTAAGGAATCACATATTAGTATGAAATGAGCTTTCAAATGTTTCTTTAGTTTTTATTTATTGTCTATTTAAAATGACTTCAGGACGTAAATTTTATTCAAACTGAAAAAAATTTCTACCTTAAATGAAAGTAAATTACAATTTTGCGTAAAAAATATGAGAACCTTCAGTCGCTTGGTTTTTACAACTTAAGATTTTTAGAAAATATTTGGTTCACTATGATCATAATGTTTCATAGGATTTTTCTTCTGAAATTATCTACAAAGTTAGATCAGACGTTCTATGGAAGGTAGGATCTGTTGATCAATACGTTTACTGAAGTATTTTTGTACCGATTTCGCACCTTTCCCTAGAAAGCATTTCTACATGAATGAGTGTATTCAGCTCCTCAAATTACATGTGGTCACTCTCCCTATACCATTAATTTAGTTACTGATTACTGGCATAAATATTTGCTATAATATCGTACATAATTATGTTAACTTCGAGAACAATGTTAACGAAAAAACGGCCTCAAATCAATGATGTCTTTTCAAGAAGTGTGGGTAATGTGTGGTGGCCCGTGATCTGACTCCATTTTGAGTGTACGAGTGTTTGCTACCGCCTATTCTCGTATATCATCGTCGACTTAGATCGCGTTATCCAATAACGGAATTAAATAAGTTGAATAACGAGAATTGATTTGAGAATACATATATTTCGTACACGAAGTGAATGAAACACAGCAAAGCAAAAATGACACGTATGGAAGATGGCTGGGAAGCCAACTCCATTTTAGTCAAGCGTTACTCAATATTTATAGTCAGACAAAATAAAGATACAGACATGTGATTAGTGGAATAAGAAGGGCACACATATATAAGCTCATATAAAAACAGTCAAGACTGACAAGCGAATAATTGACAAGGTCAAAACATGACTCAAGTAGAACGAATAGAATGGAATGTCCGGAAACTAAAATAAGATATATTATGGGCTAAAACTAATGACTAACACTACAAATGTATCTTTCAATCACTGTTCACATCATTCGGTACACTAATCTATTACTTCTCACTCTATATATTTTCTCTAAATATGCGTCACATATAGTAACCATTGCCATTCAGTTGACATATCAACCAATATCTTGTGTTCTTTACCTAACCATGTCAAATAGGTTTAAATCGTACATTTCAAAAGTCTAGTCACGTTTGTCGTCATTTCCTTGAGATATTTTTTGTCTCTTACTAAGTGAAAGAGATTTTTTGAAACAAACAAAATAACTACCTGATTTAGTCACATTTTGTCTCAATTTCTAATGCTTTTGGAATTATGTTGATATTCTTGACTGGAATTCGATCTCAGTCTTTGTTAGAATATATATGGATCTTGTGTGGTTAACCTCAATATAGCCATAATGTAGCAGATCTTTACAGAATAGATTGACTATGACTTACAGCCTAATGCAAGATTCACGTTTCGTCTAGCTGTCGAGTCTCTAATAGGGCGAAACGTGCGCTAAACGAGTTTTCAGAATCCGTGCAGACCAACCCATTAGGGTTGATCAGACTTCCAAGATAAGTGATGTTGTCGACGCCTCCGACTAATTCACTTCCTATCATTAGTCCAGGTGTTGACACAGGCCATCCCTGAAACAACAACTTGCATTTAGAGCGGAGGGGAAACGCGTATTCAGCCACTATCAAGGAAGTTCTACTCGCCCCGGCTGTTTTTTTACGTAATTTTGAGGACGAAAAGCGAATATCCGGCGCAAAAAACCAGGTTAGTGGGTCCACCTAGGGGACTTAAAAAACCCTGATTCCAAACCAGTAGTGTTCATAAGCTCCAGGATCCTAAGGGAACAAATGGCGTAGGAACCTATTGTCTTACACCGATTACCGTGGGACAGCATCGCTTAGCGTTGCTACACTGATTTATGGATTAAACCTCTAGGTCAAAGGTCAGTTTCGGCTTGGACGTCCTGGCAGTGTCTCAGCTTTTATACGAATCGAATGACGAAGTGTGGCGCAAATATATATAATACCTCCTTATATAGTACATCCTCCACTGTGTTGAATTGTTTCCTTTCGTTATCTGTTGTATATAATGTTATTATGTATGTCGTTTAAATCAAGTTCATTCGTTTTAAAATTAAACTATCCATGTTTTTATTCAACTCAATCCAATTTTTTTCTACCTCTTTCATTTGAACTTTTAAATCTGTATTTTAATGATTGTTTATCGTCCTAAATTCAAATTTTTTTGACGATCTATTGTTTGGAATGTTTGTTCGGGTTTCATTTTAAGGTTTTGTGACTTCAATTGACATATAATTCCCGTTTAAACATTAAAAACACGAAGTTCAGTGAAGAGATCTCATTTCAGTTGGGTTTCTTTTCATGTCATTGAATAGTTGATTCCAAGTCAACTAAACTAGCTATTAATCAGTTGTGGTGAAATTCTTATAGCTTACTTCTTTGCAAAATATCTACTGATAAAGTTGTTTTAAAAGATAAACTAGGTTTTATAATCAAATCATTCAGTTCAGAGAGCATAAAATGATTCGAAAACTATGTAATATTACTATGTTCTAGCAGACCTCGAAAGCTATTTCATCTATTCTTCAGTTACGTTCACATTGATAAGCAGATACACAATTATAGATAATCGAAAATCAGAAAGTTTCAATCTTGTCCCAAAATTGATTTCTGCTTAATGATTTATATTAATCATATATGAATGATGTATTAATCTATTACAATATCACTTATTTGTCTATTTACTATCATTCCTTTTTAAATATAATCAGTAACATATGATACATTTTTATAATAATTTAGCTTTTATTGTGTAAATGTTTTCTTATATTATTCTAACATACGATAATCTATTATTATTTTTGAACACATAAATATTGGTACAAGAGGGCACCAAATATATGTGCGCCACGCCATATTTGTGCGTGTGTGGGGTGTGATACTGCCCGCGTGCCCAGACTGAAGCAGGTAGTTTTCTTAGGGGGTCACACCCCGAGCCTTTGACCTAAAGGTCTGATCCACAAGACAGTGGAGCATCGTAAGGAGATGCAGTCCCATGGAAGCCGGTGATCACCGATTGGTTCATACGCCATTTGTTCCCGCAGGATACTGGAGCCCATGTGCACTATTGGTTTGGAATCATCGCCTTCCAACTCCCCTAGGAGGACCCTCCGTACCTACCACCAACCCAGTTAAAGTACCGGACATTCACTTTTCGTCCTCTCAATTTCGCAAACAACTTTAGTGCAGCGAGATGGCAGTGAGTAGAACTTCCCTGGCAGGTTCTATTTACGCGTGGCAATGTGAGAGCATTTCGAGAGAGTAGTATGTAAATAAATGAGTATTTATGCATTTTATTCGGTATTCCAACTTACTGTCTCGTTCAATTAGTTGGTTGGTGGTGGTGGGTAATTTGTAACACATTGTGTATCAATATCAAATTTCGGACACCACCACTCCATCACAACAGATTCTCTCATTATTGTTATTCATTAGTAATTTTCAATGTAATTAGATATTATCTAACTGTATAATCTTATATCAATCTGTTTATGATTCATATATACACATCAATAAGGAATAATCAACCTTTAGTCTTTAACATCGACATGGGAAAATTTCTCAAGTGATTCACTTTTTATCAATATGATTTTACTGATACAACTCTTGAAGGTTGTTTCTTATTTTTATATGTTTTGTATATTGCTTATTTTTTTTCTTCAGATAAATATTCGATTAAAAACTATTCGAATTATACTGGAATCTCAATTAGATACAAAATCTATGCCTATGCTTGTTCTTGACTCCACTTTAGATGCAGTTCTAACTAAACCAGTTACAAATGTATGTTTTATAATTTTTGTACGTATATATATATATATATATATATATATATATATATATATATATATATACATGGTGTTATTTAACTTTTTTAATAGTTTATTTTAGTGTTTCAAAGAAAAAGGATTAATTAGTATAATGATCATGGAAGTTGACAGATAGTTCCCATTTAAACTTTAAAATTAAAACACGAATTTCAGCTTGATAATAAATTCGTTGTAAAGAGACCCCTTCGCTGAAAGATCATGGAAGTAACAAATTTTATTATATGTTGTCTGGTAGATATTCTGTTACTTCAATAGACGAAATAGAAGCATCTTTAAACAGATACCAAGGCCTACAATAGAACACATTATATACACTACATAATTTCTAAGTATGCTTCAATAGCGTACTTCTATTCATTTCAGTGATCTATATCGATGATGATGTAGAAAATATCATTTCATTTGATGAATGCCACCCTCCTTTCAGCCTGACTAGTAGAAAAAAAACGGTGCTTTACGCATAAAATAAAACATTAATCTACACTTTTTTCATATTTGTTTGAATGTTCGTACTCAGATAGCGTAGTTAAATCTATGTGATTGCTGAAGCAAAGAACTTCAGCCCATCACAATTCAAGTGGCTTGTAATTTTAATGATAATAATAATATACGGTTTTTGTAAGTGCAAAAATATGCTGTTGTTTTGCTGTGGTTTGTATATTGAGGTGTCTTTCTCACTAATCATAGAATACCTTGAACTTCATTTAACTAATTGTTGATGCAATCTTTCTCCTATATATTACCACCTTTGATCTAACCACTCCTATGAATCCGGTGTTCATCTTGCTGTGCTAATGCGGTATGGCAACTTGGACCGATGTATATATGTGCCTGGTCCTACGTTGTAGCTGACTGACTGAACTAATTGTCGAGGATGTTAAACCCTCAGAACTCGCTTGGCGAATGTCTTATTTTTGTAATTTTATTCTGGAAATTTGAGTTTGTTGTATTCGCGCCAAAAGCACCCATTTTTACCTTTTGATTGTATTTCCCACTTGGAATGACCATTAATGTCATTGCTTCGTTGTCTCTCTTAATAGGCTACTTTATGATGTCTCCCAAGGACATTTTCATGCTGTATGTATACGCTTGAGTTGTACCTGTTGTTCGTGCTTTGGGCTACTTTTGGAATACACTTCCCCTCTTCGGAGCCTGGACTTCTCCATCTAGTTAGTGGGCTGGGACACATCGAATAGTTAGCTTGTTTTGTCATTGTGTCGCTGAGTCTTTATTCTGTTCACCGGTTTAGGTGATCTCGTAATCTCTCAAACATAGCACTAATGTAATGGTTAAATCTAAATACATCAAAGAAAAACCTTTCGTGCCATACCTATTATATCAAGTGACATTATTTGATTTTTATTTGACAGTTGGTAACGAGATAACAGTTCATAATATTGACTTCGAAAGTATTTTTTACGCAGTTTATGTATTTTACTCATTTACCCTGCGCAATGTAACACATTTCATCTGCACACTTCAGAGGTATTCAAATATTTCATGTGACTGACTTACTGCATGTCGATAGTTAACCATACTAGCAATTTGTCTGCACTATAATAGTATAATATTTATCAACAAGTTATTCACCAGATACTTGGGTATGAGCCACGTCCTGAGTTTGTAGGGTGATGGTTTTACCAGGTTTTTGAAACGGAACTAGGTGGAGTGGCTTTCGAATGTGAAACTTAGTGGTTTAATGTCGGATACCTTAATTGCTAAGCCATACAAATGTTGATGGAGTTTGAACGAAAAATAGCAATCGATTGCTGAAACAAAAGTTCATTATTCTGACTTTTAAAATGTTTTTTTTTAAATGTTAAATAAGGTATATTCAGAAGAATCTTAATCACTATTGTTTCTGTATAGTTTGTGCTCTTAATTGATTAACAAAGTTGCAGGTATGAAAAAAGCTAAATATGGACAACGCAAGATATAGGCTTCATACGTAAAAGTATTGACAGTTGCTATGAGGTGTATCAGAAAGTCCCGACTTCCCATGCAATACTCCATAACCAGTGGTTACGGACCTCGAATTAGATGGTGTTATAGTTGCAATTATTACTTGAATACCTCTAAATCTTGAATCAAGTTCCATTCTCACCTTTCTATTCTTTGATCTCATTCATTCCTTTCCATTTGTATTTTATGCAGTTAGATTTTGCACTCGTGTTGATATTCTATCTCGTTGGCAACTTCTCACATTGTTGATCTCCATTCACTGTGTTAATATGAGTTGTGATAAATTAGACCAGCAGACACTTGTATCAGGATATATGTTGATAATGAATAATATACTTCTGTTCTCACCTCTTTTATTTTCAGCTTGAACTAAAGTTTTTAATAGAATTATCCCTATCATATTACAATGATTCACTTAATCAATGGGAACCATTGATTGAAACTTTACCAGAAGAAGGTGATCGTATGTGGTCTCTTCAATTGGAAATAGTCAGTATTGATAATAAGGCCGAATGTTTAACCGATGGTGACTGGGAGAATGTTGGTTGTCTGCAAGAATCAAGGAATACAATGTTAATTCTGTCCAGAGATAATTTAGAAATCACTATATCTAAAACTGCATTAAATATGTTAAGTAATTTGGGTCGTGTAAGTAATATTAATTATTATTTTTTTGTATGGATTGTTAATAACATTGTAATGAAACTAATTTTGATTGGTTTCAGTGGTGTTCTTTGCATATTGTACTATTACGATGATAATTTCTTCAGCCGCATTAAAAGGTATATATGTATGAGAGTTTCAAAAATTTAGTTCGGCATAACATAATCGATCAGTGGTTCAAATAGGTCATTGGTTTAAATTCTGTCTGGTCAGCCCTAATGGGATTCGAAAAGTTCGTTTGGCTTTTGCCAACTTACGTCACCTATGGCAAAGGCGAGATATCCGTCTATCAATAAAAGGACGAGTATACTGCTCGGCAGTCCGTTCTGTTTTACTTTACGGCTGCGAAATGTGGCCATTATGAATTGGAGATACTCGTAAACTACTAGTATTTGACCACAGATGCCTTAGAAATATTGTTGGCATCTGCTGGGATCACCAGGTGTGTAATAGTGAGGTTAGGCGCAGGGTATTAGAGGATGATGGTAAATCGGTTGATGAGGTTGTGAATCTTCATCGACTGAGATGGTTGGGCCACGTGTTACGTATGCCTGAACACCGATTACCACCACGTGCAATGCTAACCGGTGTTGGAGATGGTTGGAAAAAGTTAGGGGCGGCCAAACCAAAACATGGCATCAGTGTTTGAAATCACTGACTTCTAGTCTTCTAACCATGTTAATAGATGCAAATTACTTGGTTGGGGTCCGCGTGACTATCGAAACCAATGGTTGGAGACTGTGGGTGACATGGTTCAAAATCGATCACAGTGGCGTTGGTGTGTCTATTCTTTAATTTACCTTAAACTGTGAGATTAAAATTGCTTTCTACCTTTCTTTCTACCAACTAATTCTTCCTTCCTGTATTATATCCTTATACATAATCTTTCTTCTACGAACCTCCTGTGGAACGGAGTTATATTTAAAATTGGTTAATCACTAAGTAGTCATCAACATTCATTTATGTCAAGTCCTTGATTATGGTCGAACTCTAACGACTAACTTCAATCACTTAACATCATATACACAATGTTGAGTCACTTAGACTTTAGTCACCTTGGAACTTGATTGATAGGATTCGATTATTTCAGTTTTTCAGTATCTAACGCCAAAAGAATAATCAGTAAAATGGAATGTAAAATTTGTATATGAAACACTAATGTATAAAATTAAGATGAGTATTGTTCGTTTACTTATGGTTAGGCCAAAACCGCTTCTATCGACATTGATATTAACACATAAGTCTTATTTTAAAGAGAGCGAGAACAAGGATTGATGCAGAATAATATGAATTGGTTTTACTTCGTTAGGTTCTCATCAGCTGCTTACAATCTGTAATATTTTAAAATCAACGTTATTACAGATATTGGCATACTTATACATACGAGGTTGATTAAATATGGATATGTGTATCATCATGTAACGAAGACTCCATGAGAGTTAATAAGGTCATAAAAGGGAAAGTTCCAGAACATTGAATTAGTGATTAGAACTCATAGAATTAACAAATATTATGTAATGAAGCAACAGAAAACAGACCAATAGTAATAAAGAATGAATTGAAATCAGTTAGTTATGAATTGACGAAAAATGACAATCATGTAATTACATTTCAGAAAGAGTTGAAATAATGAATGGGGTAATAAATACAAAGGAGTATTAATGTTATCAGGTCAAAGAAAGATTTATTACTGTCTCTTTTTGGATACATAGATCTGGTTTTAGACGTTTGATCGCTATAGCTTTGGCAAATTTCAAAAGATTTGAGTTTGATTATTTGTTAATCATTTTAAAACCACTCCATTCTTTTATGCAAAATCAAACAGGTCATTTGTAAACTGCGAAATCCATACCTTAAGTATTTTCATATTTTCTCTGAATCCATCATCCTTCCAATCTTGTTGTTATTTCGATTTCTCTCTGTTTTCCTTCCCCTTCTCTTAATTTCAATCTTCTGCTGGTAAGCATTCCAATTCTTATTACATACTACTTATTTCTGTCCACACCACATGCAACTGAGTTTGAACTTATGAACTACTGGTTTAAAAAAGCTGTATATTCAGACAAACAAACCACACTTTTAAGTTGACGTGTTTTTCTAATAAGACTGCAATAAATGTAGCATTTAAAGTCCTCACAACTTACTTTGAGATATTTATTTTCACTGATGGATTTTATTTAGCTATCTAAAGAAATGGACTAAACATGAAAATTCTCTATAATAATAACAGCTATATATAGTTGACTAGAATTCATTAAATCCCCCTAACATTTTACGCCTGGATCTGATCCTCCTTGTTCATCGGAGGATCAGATGCAGACGTAAAGTCGAGGATAACAAATCAAGGGCCGCATTTCTAAAACTCAAGAACATGTGGGACTCAAAACAACTATCAACCAATATCAATGTCAGAATTTTCAATGCGGACGTCAAGACAGTCCTACTGTATGGAGCTGAAACTTGGAGGACTACTACAACCATCATCAAGAATGTACAAGTATTTATAAACAATTGTCTACGCAATATACTCAACATCCATTGACCGGATATCATCAGCAACAGCCTTCTGTGGGAAAGAACAAACCAACTTCCAGCTGAAGAGGAAATTAGGGAAAGACTATGGAAATGAATAGGATATACATAGCATGGAATTATTCTGATTTATACTAGTCACATTTTACTCCATAGTTAAACAATCACTTATTACTTTTTATACTGGCATTAATTTTATTTCTTATATTTACTTTTAGTCATTTGAAGCAGCCTATAAGTTGAAAAATATCAAGTCGAAATACGATGATTCTACCAATCAAGTTATAGCACCCTATCGAATTGTGAATAATACCGGTTGTCAGCTAGTGTTACGATATAATTCTCAAGCTCTATCGTTGACTCACTTCAACAATGGTAATACAATGACTACAGGTGAATCTCTTCATCAAACATCATCGGGATCTAACAAAGCAGTTGTTTCAAATACTGAACATGACATAGTAACATATCAAAATTCGATCTTACTTAATTCACAACAAGAAATTGGATTTACTGAGTTGTCTAAAACTGACAAAGTAATTTTACTTTTATTGTGAAAATTTATTGTGTTTTGGCTCATGTGATCTGGTCGTAAATTTAGAAAATAGTTGTATTCTCTCTTTAGTCAGATTGTCGATTTATCCGTCTAAATTTCCTTTACGGAATTAATGACATCAAGACCTTTTTTGATCAACAATATGGATTTGTCTATAGTTTCTAGGCCCTAGAATGTTTAAAAAAAACATATAGCATTCACAGTCCACATATTCAATGCTTGTGGGTGACGGAAAAACAAATGAGTCGTCGACAGCCAATCTTTCGCCACAAAATTGAGTATTTCCCTTAATGCTTTTGGGTCTTTTTTGATGTTTTTTGTAAGAAAATCTGTTGCTTATTTAGTGTAATGTAAATATCAGTGATGATCAATTATAAACCTTGTCTTCTGGATACTAAACGTTTACCAACATTTTTCATAGTATACTACTATATATGTGATACAAATTAATTTTTTTATTGTTCGGATAACGGACTGATCCCAATGTTGAAAATGAGGAAGCACTGGACTGCTGTTTCCCCTATTGTGGTATAGGGGACTATTGGTATATGACTCACTAGCAGTGCGCATTTACGACCCTGTCATACAGAATCGAACTTAAGACCATCGGTCTCCTGTGCGAACACTTAACTCTTAGACCAAGGACCTGGAATTCAATGATATACATGTTTTACGTTTCTTTTTGCCTTCTTTTTTTAGAATCAGTCCATTGTTTCTTCATATAAGGATTCACGTCACCATATTTGGATTTCTTTATCAGATACAAGTCATAAACCTGGTAGTTTCATATCAAATTCGGAAGTTGTTTTTCAATTATATCGAGGTGATAGCGAATTGCTTTGTTTATCAAAAGATCCCAGCAATGAAAAACCTACGAGTTCAGATCGTAGAAGTACCATTTATCCTATCATTGCTGATGTTGAAGCATGTCTGGGAGTGAAATCGATAACCTTTCGTTCAACTGTTCAGGTAAGTATATGGTAAACCACCTTTTCTATTCGATAGTCAACCAGAATATTTATTTATTTTAATGACCACGCTAGGTCCACTTTCCAAACCCAAACTTGTGTATCAGTCAATCTAACTGCTAAAGCTGAGCTACTATCTTTAAGAACCTCCATTGGAATACACCAGGTACCTCTGCTCTCCCCTGTTTAGATTATCTGTAGTTCTTCAACCTCATTAGGAGTAAGACGGCTTAGGTTAATATTCCGTTCACGTTGTTCGGTAACAGTAAGAACCTGCTAGTTAGATGAAAGCCTGTCAAACTGTTACTTATGCAAATTGTTTGGGCTGAGAATGAATCATAGTCTCACCAAAACCTGAGTTTTTGATAGTACTATGCTGTTATTGTGCTGATGATGTCATTCAGAATAACGATGAAAGCTTCACAACCAAACCACCCAGAGAGGGATTTTGCTTTTTCCCTTGTGTATATTGAGGCCTACTGATCCAGAGACTGCTGCTACACTGTTTGTTCTGACCTGCATTTTTGATGTACATGGGATAGCGTGGCCAGATCAGCTGCGAAGTCCAAGTTATCTGATTAGTTCCGAGCTGTCCATTGTATTCCGTGCTTCCTCTCAGATGTAGAGGTCTTCATAATCCAGTCAACCACTAGAAGAAAGAGAAAGGGTGAGAGTAAGCAACCTTTTCTTACACCAGTCTTCACTTGGAACGCGTCTATCAGCTGTCTTCCATGTACCACTTTGTAGTGTAGTCCGTCATATGAATTCCGTATGATGTTGATGATTTTCTCAGGTTCTCTATAGTGTCGTAGAAGTTTCCATAATGTCCTATCCACGCTGTCAAACGCCTTCTCATAGTGAAGTACTTTGATGCATAGTGCCGAGTTCTATTCATTTGATTGTTTAACGATTATCCGTGGTGTCGCGATTTGATCTATGCACGACCGATCCTTACGAAATCCGGTCCCATAATTTCTTCATAGCCCGTGTTGTCCATTCTGATTTTGGCGTTTAATTCTCCCATCAAATTGTTCAGGTCGTGTCCTGGGCACTTCTCTACGATCAACCTCAATCTCTCATAAAATTGGTCTCTGTCCTCTCCATCACTATCATTGGTGGGTGCATAACATTGGATAACATTCATTGCGATTCCCTCCTTCTTTGTTTTGAAGGATGCTTTGTTGATGCTGGGTCCATAAGATTCCCATCCTATAAATTCTTTTCGTGCTTCTTTGGAAAGCATCAGAGCAACTCCCTGAGTATGTGAAGCATTTACTCCATGACCAGAGTACAACAGCCTCTGTATCGAATCTTATATTCTCTGTCCAGATTTAGTTCATTGCGTTTCACTTATTCCAGCACCACCAAGTTTATCTCCTCATTTCCGTTGCCATTTGACTAGTCCTCCCGGTCTCTCACATTGTTCGAGCATTTCATCGACCAATTTTAATTGTTGCTCTGGTTGTTAGAAGGGACATTGGTCTTGTGACTTCCGGAGAATTTCAGGTTTCACCATAAGGCACTTTAATTTTTTAAAAATAAAGATCCTTCAACTTGCAGGGCAGAGTTTAAATGGTTTCATTTGTTTATTCTGGTTAAAGCTTTTTTAGCAAGGTTGCTTTCTACGGGATGGGGTTGCTGACCCCATACTCAACTCTCCTCCTTTACCCAGTCTTGGAACCGACAGTCTGCATCAACTAAGGGACATCGACTATAATCCTTACTTACTTACGCCTGTTACTCACAATGGAGCATAAGCCGCCGACCAGCATTCTCCAACCCTCTCTGTACTGGGTCTTCCTTTCCAGTTCCGTCCAATTTTTGCTCATTTTTCTCATGTCTGCCTCCATTTCCCAGCGGAATGTGGTCTTTGGTCTTCCTCTCCTCCTTTGGCCTTGAGGATTCCATCTGAGGGCTTGGCTTGAGACGCAGTTGGCTACTTTCCTCGGTGTGTGTCCTATCCTCCTTCAGAGCTTCTCCGATGGAATGTGGTTTGTTCTTTCCCACAGTAGGTTGTTGCTGATAGTGTCGTCTGGTCAACAAGTCCGAAATATTTTGTGTAGACAGCTGTTAACAAACACTTGTATCTTCTTGATGATGGCTTTCGTAGTTCTCCAGGTTTCCGCGCCATGCAGTAGAACTGTCTTGACATTTGTATTGAAAATCCTGACCTTAGTGTTGGTTGACAGTTTTTTTGAGTTCCAAATGTTCTTCAGTTGTAAATATACTGCTCTTGCTTTACTGATCCGCGCTTTCACATCTGCATGAGATCCACCATGTTCATCAATGATGCTGCCCAAATATGTAAAGGTTTTTACATCTTCCATATCTTCTCCGTCAGTTGTGATTGGATTGGTGCATGTTGTGTTGTATCGGAGAATCTTGCTATTCCTTTTGTGTATATCGAGACCTACTGCTGCTGAGGCTGGTACTACACTGGTATTCTTCTCCTGCACTTGTTGTTGTGATTGCGTTAGGAGGGCCAGATCATCTGCGAAGTCTAAATCGTCCAACTGCATCCTAGATGTCCACTGTATCCCGTGTTTCCTTCAGATGTTGATGTCTTCATGATCCAGTCGATCACCAAGAGAAAGAGAAAGGGTGAGAGTAAGCAACCTTGCCTGACACCGGTCTTTTTCTCGAACGAGTGCTTCTTCGTAGTCAACGAAGTTGATGTAGAGTGATGAATTCCATTCAGTTGATTGTTTCACAATGATCCGTAGAGTTGCGATTTGGTCTGTACACGATCTATCCTTACGGAATGCAGCCTGTTGTTCACGAAGTTGGGCGTCTACGCAGTCCTTCATCCTGTTTAACAATATCCTGTTGAAGACTTTTCCCGGTATTGAGAGAAGAGTGATGCCTTTTTAGTTCTCACACTTGCTGAGATCTCCTTTCCTTTGTATCTTGATCAGGTGTCCTTCCTCCCTGTCTGTTGGTACTTGTTCTTCATCACAAATCTTACCGAAGAGAATGTGAAGTAACTTTGCAGTTACTGCTGTATCTGCTTTCAGTGCCTCTGTTGGAGTGTTGTCTAGTCCTACTGCTTTGTCGCTCTTTATTTGTCTGATGGACATGCTGATTTCTTGAATTATTGGTGGGCCAACATCGATTGGGAGGTCCGTGGGTGCTACCTCGATGTTGAGTAGGTTCAGTGGGGCTGGCCGATTCAAGAGTTCTTTGAAGTGTTCTACCCACCTGTTTCGTTGTTCTTCAATGTTGGTGATTACTTTGCCTTCCTAACTTTTCACTGGTCGCTCCGGTTTACGGTGATTTCCAGAGAGTTTCTTTGTCGTGTCATACAGTTGTCTCATGTTTCCTTCTCTTGCAGCCTTTTCCGCCGTTGGTGCTAAACCTTCCACATATTTACGTTTGTCAGTTCTGACGCTCCTCTTCACTTGCTTGTTTACTTCTGTGTATTCAGCTTGTTCCTTGGCTTTTTCTGCTCTTGTTCGACTGGTATTGATTGCTGCCTTCTTGTTCCTCCTTTCTTGAATCTTATCCAGTGTATCAACAGTGATCCATTCCTTGTGATGGTGCTTCTTGTGACCCAGAACTTCATGACATGTTGAAGTGATTGCCTCTTTGATCCCCTTCCAGTTGCTCTGCACAGTAGTTCCTTATCCATTGAGTAGATCATGAAAGGCCTGGAACCTATTGCTTAGGACTATCTTGAATTTGTTGAGTTTGCCAGTATCCCGAAGAAAGGCCGTATTAAACTTTTGTTATGTTGTCCGCCCTGTTGTCAAGTGCTTCTTGAGTTTCAATTTCATCTTGGCGACTAACAGGTGATGATCTGATGCCATATCAGCTCGTCTCTTGGTTCTCACATCCTCCATCGTCCCCTTGAACTTTTTGTTGATGCAGACATGGTCGATTTGATTCTGCGTAGTTTTACCCGGTTCATTTAATATTTATTTCATGGTTCACCAATGAAATTAAGTGTTAAAATCAGTTGACTGTGAATCTTTGCCTTCGACATGTTGGTTGTGGCATATACTATGTATACCCAACCATTGACTACTTCGATAAATAATATAAATAATTGTTTGAGTGAGATTGGGTTAAGAAAGGCTAGAGGCAGCCAAGGCAATATCTAACTTCAGTCTATAAAGTCATCAACTGTTGCACTAAACGATTTAGGTAGGTGCATATGACATTGTTAGTGTTCGCACAATTATCGTGAACAGTGGTTGCACATTGCTGTATGACAGCTTATAATCGTTTACAATCAGGCATATTTGTTCACTTATTGTCTCACTTTAGATATTGAATCTCTAAACTATCTTATACTGCTCATTTTTACTATACAAATCCATTCTTCTCGGATCGTACTGTTTATATGTAATATCTCCTACTACTCAGGTATTTACGTTGATATTTGTGTTAATGTCTTGTAGCAACTTGGGATAATGCACATATATGTCAGGTCATATGTTGCTTTGATGTGGCTAATCTTTCTCTTTTCGTGATTCATAAATTACGGATATATTGTCATTTCTTTTTAATTATTGGTATTATTACTCATGTATTTCTTCAACAGGTCATGAATAATACTTCTGAACGTGTTTGTATCTACTCACCTTTAATAAAATCATCTGTAGCAAATCAACTACCTGGTTTATTAACAGTTATTGAAGCCGGTCAGTCATATTCACTTCCTGTAGAAATCGTTAATTCTCGTCAACAAACAGGGATATTTATTGGACCGGAATATGAAAAGTTAGTTATTGTTTATTTTTGGAATGCTGTAATTTGACTTGACATGACTAATTTTCATTATTTTACATTATTTATTTAGTGAAACTAAGTTTAGTTCTAGTTCAAACTCACCAGTAACCTATATCGAAAATATTGAGATAACGGATGCACTTTGTTCAATTTGAACTCGAGTCATTCAGTTTCACAGTCTATCTGAAACATCACTGAAATGTTCAACCTGCAACTAAACTCCTGTGGGACTCAGATATTAACATGGAGAAATGTGAGGATGTTATACACAAATAAATAAGTGGTGGATAAAGGGTGAAAGCAAACTATTTCATAAAAAATATCCAGTCAGTTGAGATTTTTTGCAAATGACAGACAGACGTAATTTCCCTTCAACTTTTATCTAACAGTCTTATCGGGAAGTATCTATGTATCATTCTGGGTCTTTGCCCATTTCTTCTTGTTAAAAACATTGGAATCTGATTAGTTTAGGCTAAATAATATCAGTTTGATTGAACACTTCTCTCTGCAAGTCTAGTTTCTTCATTTTAAGTCGTGCCATACGTAGCAAGATCAAACCAAAAGTGTCTATGAGTGTGAGAGAGTTTAACTAATAGATTGGGAATAAATTAAGAATAGTAAGTCGTATAACAGTAGCTAATAGGTCAAATGAAAGCTTATGATAAAAAATATGAATATACATATAATTTAGTTACTTAATAGAAATATATTTAATAATAGTCCATAAATATTTCCTAGCAGTTTCCAATAACTTATTCTTCGTTCGGATGTAATATTTGCATATATTCTTTTTTCTATACCATTTTTGTTGTAGACCAGTCATTTCAGTGACCCGTGCTTATTGGCCAGAATTTGCTTGTGGAGTTGAAAAATACACTCCAAGTAATACAGATACTCACTTACCTTTTCTTGCACCATACGCTCAAACAGTGTCGTCTACAAATATAGAATATAAAATATCCACTTCCTCTCAATTTAAATGGCCCAATCAATTAATTGAATGTCATACAAACAGTAGTAGTATGAATAATAATGGTATAGTATACTTTTATAACGTTGCTGTTGTAAATCATAGTGATCAGGATAATCGTCTTGACAATAATAATGATAATGATAATACTGGCAACACTGATCAACAGCGTAAAACATCGTTAACTGAAGTAGCCGATGAATTACGTGCAACTCAAAAGAAAATGATTCAAGGAGATAAATTAAGCGTAACACATTGTGATTTTCAAATGATTATCCAAACTGCTGTAGTTTTGTACAATCAACTGCCGTTCCCAATTAATTTTATATTAACAGTAAGTGTGCTTTTTCTCTTACCACTATATTGATGATTTTTTTAGCAGTGAGTTCTGTTTTTTAAGATTTAAGTTTCGTGATAGCTTAAAGTCATCGGGATATCATATCTATAATAGTGAGAGAAGAGTTGCTTCTTGAGGGAACAGAACCGTGATCACTCTGCCAGCTTCATAGTCTGAGACGTTATTACTGAGCCTTGTGGGCTACGAAGGACCTCTTGTAGGGCTGATAGATGTACAATTAATTAATCACTGAGAGTAGTGATCAATGTCATGTTTGTCTAGTCCTTTCTATGGACCAGATTTTATCATTCAGATTGTAAGGTGGGTTACTAGTTTAAATTAATCGACATCGCGTCAGTCAGTCAGCTACAACGTAGGACCAGGCACATATATGCATCGATACAAGTTGCCGCACCTCATTAACACAACACGATGAACACCAAATTTATAAAAATAGTTAATTCGATGGTAGTCATATATAAAAGAAAGATTGTGTATAAGGATATAATAAAGGAAGGAAGAATTAGTTCGTAGAAAGAAAGGTATAGAGTAACTTTAATCTCACGGTTTGAAGTAAGTTAAGGAATAGATACACCGACGCCACTGTGATCGATTTTGATCCATGTCACCCAGAGTCTAAAACCACTGGTCTCGATAGTCACACAGACCCAAACCGAGTGGTCTTCATCTACCAACATGGCTCAGACTAGAAGTTAGTGACATCGCGTACACCTAGGGTGGGGAAAATCAATATGTTAGAAAGAACAGTTTTGTCATAATTTAATTAACGAAGTTGCGATAAACGTTTTGAATTGGATTTCAACGTTAAAACAACTGAAAAAAAGCATTGTTGAATAAATTTGTATATATCTTGGTAAGTAATGTAAAAAATAAACCCACGATGGGATTTATTAAGTAACTAGTACTAAGAATAGTCTTCATCTACGGAAATTCATCAGGTAATGCGATACTGTGTCTCACATCTCCACTTATGAGATGTTTGTGATTCTTTTAGAGTGAAGTATTGCATTGCCAACCACTGATGTCTTTCATTATTCTTTCTGTATGCTTTTTATTAGTTTTCAGAGATGGAGTTTTATTATTCGAAACGTTTGTTATATTTGTACTAACCGCAGTCTTTGAAATTTTAGTAATTTATTGTATTCTCGTATTGTTTTAGGATATTACCGACACAATTTCTGCCGGTAGTCATTATGCACTGAAGACTGCACCACCAAATAGTGCACAAATTGAAATTTCAGTAAGTATAAAAACACATTATTATAATACTCTTTATTTCTAAACAACCATTCCGTTCTTGAAGAAACATATTCTAAGGTCTTGTAGTTAATCCCATATGCGGTCGTGATTACGTATTTTTAAGTAGTCTGAAACAAAAGAATGAAAAAACTGTCCAATATTCTCTGATTTCCAGTGACCATCCAGTTAAGTTTGGTATTAAAATCACCTTCAATCAATAGAAAAATCTTCGCACAAACCATCTTAGTTAATTACACAGTTATGTTTATTCCTACACAGTATTCATTAAATTTAGTCTTCTAGCTACGAATTTTGAGGCAGTTTTTTTTATCTCACTAGGCAACTTAGTTTTATTGTATAATATGTACTCTGCGATCATTGGACTCTGCTACTGATATATATATCCTTCCTATAAACCAACTCACCAGCTACTTGAGTGGGAAAATTAAGTAGCAAATCCCATCCATAATTGTATATCTTTCTGTTGCAGAAACTAAAGCTGGATTTTCAACTAATAACGTATCTTTATCTCCGCAGAAAGTTGATTCAAATCTTGGCCAATAGCATGTATCCGTCAAAAGTAGATTATAATAGTAATATATTCGTATTATCACAATGAGTAGGAAATTGACTGTTTAAAGTGATCAAATCAAACCTTGACAATAGTGCTTAAAAAAATAAACATTTTCATTTCGGTCACCGATAAGTTGAGTGTTATTACTTGGACTATCTCTTTTGTCGGCAGCGTAAAACGTAGTACATACATGAACCACTTCAAGTTGTCAAATTATATCGACACAGAGGGTTTAAATATGACAAATGCTAGATTATTGGGAGTGTTGATAGTATCAATAATAGTGGAAAACATCAGATATAGAAAAAAAAGTATAGAGATTTCTAGACTCAGGACCCATTAAGATAGATTCTGAGCCTGCTCACCTGTCGTCTTCAACCTTTGATCACAATGATTGTATTGATCGCAACCAAGTTGTACCAACTTACTAACATGGTTCATTTAAATAGTTAGCGAATGCATAAACTTATGCCATATGTTAATTAGGCTCTTTGTATAATCGCTTACTTACATTTCATCTTCATAGAGAATTATCATTTTTCATAGGGACAATACTTTAGTATTTTAATGTGTTGAATGATAATTTGTAGTTGTAATTGTAATAAATGTTTTGTTTATCATCTCAAGTTCGAATACACTGGTAGCATGTATCGAGGCAAACTGGAATTACATCCACAAATGGAAGAGTATTGTGTCATTGAATTTGAATCGCGTAAAGAATACGAAGTGTTTAACTTGGTAAGTGTGTGCATGTATTTTAAAAGTTGAATTATGTTTCTTTTAAGTCATTTCAAAAACAAGTACTCTACACTGGGAACGTCCTAACGTGATAGTTCAATTCAGTATCTGGTTGTGGAGATTGTGGACTTTCACTGAAATCATGAACCGATCTAAGTGGTCTAGAGGTAGGTGGCTAAGGGTTCACTCATGACTGCAGGTCTTGAGTTCGATTCCGGAGTGCGGTATCGTGGATGCACACTGTCGGGCTGTCCCATAGTAGAACGAAACGGTCGTCCAGTGCTTCCACGTTTTTAATAGAGGTCTAACTTATATTGGTTCATGATTTCGATAGATTTGTTTGATTATGGCTGCGGAGGATAAGTACTAGATATATCACATGACTCAAGCAAAAAGACAAAGACTTATATCAGGTAGAAGGCTTGATCCAACCTCCAACATGACCACAATCTATTCGCCAAAATACACCCAATTTTTGAAGATTCTACTGGTATTTAGTTATTATTCATTGATAAAGAAGCATAAGTAACTGAAAATAGTGAAAATATTAAAAAGGTGTACTTTCTTATCGGGATAATACTAAATAAATATATGCTATACTGAATGTACGTCAATTCTTACTACAAAATGTTTTAATGAAAAAATATCATAGAAATATCACATGATGTAAGAAATTTGACGGATGATGTATCCCATCCTAACTGTTTATTTATACACCATTTGAGCTACAATAGAGTATTAATATAAATTCTACTCATTTGTATCTGATACTCGTCAGTTGAATATACATGCGTTCCGGAATTTATGCTTAATTCGGGATTCTGATCCAGCAATTGGCTACTGAGTCCAGATAGCTATTCACTTGTACAATTAGTATAAAGGTACTACGTCCGAAGCTTAGAGTTAAAATCAAATCTAATATGCAATTACATCCATCTGATGAGTTCCAAAATGGATGAAATATGGATCCGGTTCCCCACTACTAACCACATCCTATTTTTTCTGTATAAACTTGTGATATAGCTACATCAAGCCAATCTTGACAGGACGTACATATGCTAACTAAGACTGATCAAGAATCCAGTCAAAATATCAACAACAAGGTAATTCACATCCATTACAACTCAAATCCCATCCAGTCCATTATATTGTCTCCGTTGAATATGTACTATTTAACGGTTTGAAAGCATCAATGTTTAAAGCTATTATCAATCCATTGTATTGAGTAATAAAAACTAAACAGTAAATACCTCTCACATTTCTGTGCATAATAAACTTGATAATTATTGTCACCTTTATATCGCAATATCCGTCACAACTAATAGGGAGAATTCGTTTAATCGATAACCGAAAGAGTTTTTTTAGTGCCTATATTTACTTATTGAATTTGATAAGTTGATGTAAACTGTATAAAGTTTTATTATTATTACTGTTATTATTGCATTTTCCACTCTTTTCTTTCTAATATAAAAATAGCCTTTAGGATTACATCGTACTTCAAATCTGGGACAAATATGTTTAACATTGTATGCACCATACTGGATGATAAATAAAACTGAAAAAGACTTAACATATAAGGTAAGTTCCGTTTCCATATCCAATGGTATTTGTATATCTATCAATCTGTCTATCTATTTTTTCTGTAGACTTTGCTTATTACAGAGATTCATGTTTTTATGTGATATTTACAACAATCTCATTCCTAATCCATATAGAAGTAGTCGCTGATGATGAAGTATTGTTCAGAACGCCAGTGAAAGCTCTACAGTTAAACTATAAAACATCCATATTAGCTAAAACTTATTCCCAATGTTTCATAACTACTTAATTTTTCTTCTTTCTTTTATTTACTGAAACTCCATTTTTCTATTCATTTAAATAATAATCAACGTTTTTCTTATGACAAATATCCTCACTTCTTCCTTCTTCAATAATCATTCGAACCTAGATCAAATATACATCGGATCAGGCTTTTACGACACATTATCAGCTCGATAGAATTATCGATACCTCAGAACAATTGAGATGGAATAATAATTCTATTAATAATACTAGTAATAAAAAAAAGATATGAAACATATAGAATATATATGGTAAAAAAATTAACTTTAATAGTGGAGTCGATCTAAACCCGTTCAAGTCGTCTGGAAGTTAAGCGTTTGCGTGCGAAACCGAACGTCGTGATTTCGTATCCAACATTCGGGATAGTGGATGCGCACTGCTGAGGAGTCCGATAATAGGATGAACCAGCCGTCCAGTGCTTCCTAGTTTTCAGTGATGGTCTAGCTTAAATCGACTAATGAATTCAACTATTAAAAAAAAATTGGTTCACTATATAAAAAGAAAAGAATATTAGGTGATTGAGCTTATCCACACTACAGTTCCTAATTTTATGCATTTTCATCCGTATAAATTCTATTCTTGAAATAATTACGAAATGTATGTCAGTTTACAAGCATGATCAAATTTATACAGAAACGATGTTGCATGTAAAGAACAGATACATGGTTTGAAATGATTTTATTCAAAAATTGTTCCGTGAATTAAATATATAGAAGGCATTAGTTAGGAACTATTAATTGGTTGTGGAGGAGGATTAGGAAATCCTGTATAAAGAGCATATTTAAAGTGATTTCCATCATCATTACAATTATAATTTTTGAAAAAAGAGAACGAAACAGATAGCACAGAATATGAGCAGCAAAAGTTATTATGATATGTTTACCATTATACAGGTACTAAGTTGTTTTGTAATTTACTGAACGGGATAGATTATTATTTGAATTAGTTAAATTTTTCAGGGATAGTATAAGTGTAAAATATCTGCCGAAAGAGAAGTTTAATGTTTCATACACATAGTTCTCTTTATCATTTTGAAAAGAGCAAGAACGAACATTCTACCAGAATAGCATGAATTCATTTTATTTGGTTGGTTCTCGTCAGTTGCTTACAACCTGTGATATTTTAAATTTAAATTACTTACATGATAGGGTTTAGTTGGAAGTTATATTGAAGACATATTAGTATAGTATAGCAAGGTTGTAAATAAATTTCATAGACTGAATACTGTAAACATATACCTTATGTAAAAGAAAATGCTGCAACATTGATTGCGACAACAATTCAAACGGCCAGCAACAGGTGATTATATAGTGAGTAAACATTGATAGGAATAAAATGAGTAGAGTTCAGTTGATAAATTAAGTTTTTAATTGAAATCACGAGTCAGTTGAAGCTAGACTACCATGGAAAACATGGAAACACCGGACGGCCGTTTCGTCCTAATACGGGACTTCTCAGCAGTGTGCATCCACGATCCCGCACCCCGCGAGATCCGAACCCAGGACCTATCAGTCTCACGCCAGGCCCTTAACCAACTAGACCACTGAGCTGACCGGCATCCAACTGTGTTAATGTCTAACCTCAACCAATCCACGAAATTGCGCCACCATCTTCCATTGTACTGAGGTAGACACCTGTTTCTACCCGACACGGATTAGCTCCACTGGTCACGGCTTCCCACCAGTTGATAAAACAAGATTATTAATTTGGAAGATAGTTGAAATAAAACTCAATGACGTAATAAATACCAGAAAGAGTTTAAAGAGAAAGAAAAAAGAATATATTAGGATACAGCGATGGAATATTAGTCACCAAGACAAGGAAAGATTAATAACCATCTTTTGAACACATGAATCACAGGTTATAAGCAGCTGACGACAACCAACGAAATAAAATGAATTCATGCTATTCTGCTAGAATGTTTGTTCTTGCTCTTTTCAGAAGTTTAATGAGTGAACTCAGCTATGTAAATTATTACATATTTAATGTCCCTATAATTTCACTAACTAGATGGGATATATTTAAAGGGTGTAAGAACGTTGAAGGCGATTTCACAAGAGAAATAAACATCGACGCCAACGAATATATGATTATGGTTTCCTTTTAAGTTTATACCTCTTAAATTTACAAATCAAAGAATCCATATAGAGAATATTTCAAAGAAAACTCTCTTACTAGTGTTAATGAATTGCAGATGGTGTGACTAGTTATTTCTGCATATTGAATTGCATCAGTGAATATAAAAGATAGTTTAATAAGTGTTTTGAAGAAAAAGATTGAATGCAGTTTAATTTTCCGCTACCATTAAGGGTCGAATCCAAGTTTATTCCATTACGGTTTTTAGTTTTAAGATACAATCATTATCAAGACAGGTCTTCAATCAGTTTTGTTCAAAACCATGAAAAGACTGTACTTTTGTTTAGACTGTGTATAATCAAAACACATACACACACACACACACCCGAAACTTAATCTACTTCTTCATTATTTAGCGTGTTAATGTTGTTAAATAATAATTTATAGATGTACACATCTCGATAGATATGTTCTATATTGTATATGTGTTGTTGACATCTCATTATTCTACTATTGATTTTTATTTGGTTTACAGTCTGTAGATGATATAGAAACTGTTCATCCAGCTACTTTTACCGGTGCATTGCTCTATTCATCTTTGTCTAAATCATTTTTTGGCAAACGAAAAGTAAGTCGTTATCAGTCATATAAAGTATTCTTTTGATTGTTTGTTTAATTTAGGAATAAAAATAAAATCTGGAAAATTTGGTATCTTTTTTTTTCGTTGTTACGTATGTATATGTTACATGAAGGAATTTATAATCAACTAATTTGAGATCGATAAATTTTGTAATTCTCTTATACCACAAGATAAGTTATTACTATTATTATTCCTTATTAAGAATAACAAGATTTGAAGCAAAAGAGTGGCAACTAAGAAGTGAATAGCATATATAAGTTCGTATCCGAATGATTACTTATCAGCGGCGTACGGGAAGGTCCACTTGTTAACCCACTAATTTTGCTTTATTCACTTCGGTTTAGGTCAGTGTGCGGTAGTAATATTAGTATTTTGGTGTATGCTACTTATATCGACAGACATAGGTAGTGTGTAACACCAATCAGAAGTGGAATGCAGTATCACTAACTCTCATACATGGAAGAACCAAAGCTGATTGATTTCTAAAATATACAAATAACGTATATTGTTTGCTGATCCCCTTTCCTCACCATAGCTGATATACAAAATAAAAGTAATAGATCTACATCTCGGTGTTAAAAATATTTTTTATGATATCATTTAACTTACTTACGCTTGTTACCCATCGTGGATCTAGATGATTTGATTGAGATGCCGCGGTGGATTGTGCTCGAGTCGTGGCTTAATAATATCTATTCCGATATCTATTATTCCTCAATTTAGTCTGATGCAATTCATTACCAAATGCAAATTTATGCACTCTACTTGGATCCACATTTATTATTTCTGTGGCGAGTTAATGAAACCAATTGTATGCATAATTCAGAACATGTATTGTCAAGTTCAAACCTTACTATCTTGTGAATCATGATCGCACAACTTTTGTTTGTTATTTTTTTAAAGGAATTTTACATTATGAACTGACTAAATGGAGGATAAAGATTGAAAATCGGCTAGCATTTTGAGTTGTTTAATTTGTTGATTGCCTCAGCTGAGTAAGAAATATTTAATTTTTCTTCAATACTAAAAAATTCTATTTAATGTCTGAATGTAAGATTTATTGAAAACTGATATTCTCATCATAGGGAAGCTATCTGGAAAATGCCAAAGAGAGACTTTTAATGTTGTTAAGTTTTATGAGTTAGACAGTTTAATTGTGGAGCTCTCATTGTCGTTCTCGACAGCATCATCACCGCTTACTTGTCCAGAACGGCAATGAAAACTGATCCACTTAAACTAACTAGCGTAGAGTACTTATCAACAAAAATCATACATGTAAGCTATTTTGTTTACATTTTTTAAAGATATGTATATTCATCATTTCTTTGCTGAAATCTAACACATTTGTATTAACTTTCACTTAAACATGGAATAGTTAATTATATTCTTGGCTGTTTTACATTCACTATAATTATTATTATTATTATTATTTATTCACTCATTAATTGTAACTTTAACCTTTCCATCATTATGTCACAGTTTTATCAATCATATCTGAACTTTCGTTCAATAAATACAAAAATGTACTTTAACAACATTTCATCATAAGTGCTTATACATAGCTCAAATTCTTTTGTTTTTTTTTTAAATTCACAACTTATTATGATTACTGTCTCTATTATTAATAATAATGATAGTGATACTAATCACAGTATTAGTTTAATAGTTCATCTATAGTTTTCCTAAATACTTCTATTCCTTCCGTTATTATGTTTTCATATATTTGTTTGTATAGTTGATAGTATCGTTTTTATAGATTCATTGTTTTCCGATCTTATTTACGAGGTTAGAGATTAGTAACAAGGTAGTTTTCCCCAAGTTTATTTCCCTTGAATGCACGAAGCATATTTCATAAAACGCATTCTATAATGATTGTGCATATCGTGTAAATGAGTAGTTTTGAGCTATTTAGTTTGATCGTGAAACATTTTCTTTTTAGACAGCGTCATTATTATCACCAATCGCACATATTTTGAAAAGAAGTAAACTATTAGAATTTCATTGAAATTATCAACTGATCTAAGTTAGACTCATTAAAAACCTCCCATCACTGGGTGGCCACCTCGTCTAAGTATGAGACTCCTTAGCTGTGCTCACCTATAACCTCTCATCCTGGATCTTCGGTCTCGCGCACGAACGCTTAATCTCTAGGCCATCGAGTCTGCATCTAACGGTGTTGATGTCTAATTCCATTCAATCTGCGACATTACTCGACTGATTAACACCATTGGTCATGGCTTCTCACTAGAACGCCGGAAATCGCTCATCGGAATTGGTCACTAGTAAGCATATGATAATTTTCACTATGGGGTTACAGAGATTGTTGAATTTCATTGAAATCATGAACCGATTTATAAATTTCTACAAGATTTATGTTGACCTAGAATTTGACTGGTTGTACTCAGCTATTTCCTAAGTTATAAATCTTCTCTATCACCATATCAGTTGTGTAAATGAAGCATGTTCATTAAATAACCAAATTTTTAAAAAATTCTTTGTTTATTTAATACTTTTTTCTTCACTTCATCCTTTACCATGTATCCTATTTATTATTACATTATTGTATTAATCTACACACAAATCAAATAAAAAAATAGATACAACGAAATCATAGTTTTAGTTCATTCTGTTCTGATGAAGACGATGAAAATGAACAATTACTTGCTTCATCGCATCAATCATTACAACCAAATATGTCTATATCTAATAATAACAACTATGATGTAGTGAATCATGGTACAGAAGAAATAACAACATTGGATCATTCAGTTCCAACGGCAACAACATCATTGAATCATAAAACTAAATCAAAACATTCTAAAAATAACTCATCATCATCTAGAAAATGGTGGCATCTTTCTAGAAGCTGTCGAAATTCTTGTAATTCAAGTTGCTGCTGTCGAAGTATGTCAAGAAAAACGTAAAACTCATACATCGACAACTCGTGGAGCTAGTGATGGTCGCGCATTGAAATTCGACAGTAAAATACAGGTCTCTGTGAATATTTTAATGACTACCGATTATATTGTAATTAATATCATTATGACTTTTGTTTAAGCAATCATATCTGCTTTATTACTGTTTCTAATATTCACTAGTTGTTAGTTAGTGATTTTTATTAGAATTTGAGAAAAAAATTCTTTGTTGATAATTGCTTTTTATAATCAATTTGCTTTCTAAATGATTATTCTGCGTTGTATTGCTTTGTTGCTAGTCTATCCTGAGGTGTTAGAGGGAAGATCATTTATTTCCCCTGTTTCTTTTTCATGGTATCTAACGAATAAATGTATTTTATTATTGTTTCACACCATTTATAGGCTGTCACATCTTGCTTTTAATTTTTTCAATGTTCCTTCATTATAATTTTCAGTCTCAAATTATAAGCAATGCTAATAATAATAATACTAAACGCTATGTTCATTCCGTAAAACGAAGCTTTGTCGATGCTATTTTCTTTGAGAAATAGTTATCTTTTTTTCCGCGTCAACTATTCACCTTACTATCTAACATTAATGACGTTTGTGTTTTACTCACTTCATTTCGTTTTTATGTAAAACTAACTATTGTTCGATGCTATAATGGAGATAATCACAAAAGACGTTTATATAATTTTATACAAGTCTGAGAAAAATAATAAGTTATGATGAGGCATTGAGTTCAATCACATGCTTGATAGATTGACTACTCTAGAGCTCACTCAACCAAATTTACCTAGTTATGTGAATTAATTAATCCAATGTATAGGTTTTTATATTCGGTTATTAGATGCATTATTTGTGTGATGAAGATTACTAATTCATCATAATCAGAAACAAAATTATTGTGCTGAAAAGCAAAGAGAGAGGAATTAATTTCATCTCCAATTTAGATCTAAATTTCATTTTTTTCAAAAGTATAATCCGAAGCAGAGGAACGAGATTGAATTACGAAAAGTTCGGAATGATATTCAGTTACTGATTTAAATAAAGCGAGAGATAGTGCAATTGTTCCTCTGCAACCAATTTTAGCATCATATCACACAATACCTCTAGTCATTGATTACAACTTTTGCGCCAACTGTTGTCGGACATTTCAAACCTACTGGTATGGTTCATGTTAACAATCAGTGACTTTATAGATCAAGATTGATTTCCGTCCAAGATTAAGATTTCCTTTAAAAAATGTTGTTAGTCAGCACTGGCATTATATGATAATCGCATTAGACGGTTGACAATAGACTGAAGTGGCATCTGTCAGTTTATAGAATTTGATAGCCTTATACACATACTGGATAGTGTTTAACTGCAATCTTTTTGATCTCTTAATAATAAAAAAACGTATTAATAGATAAAACAAGTTTGAAGAGTCTGTTTAGTCGTTGCCAACCACTTATTGTACTTTTGTTTTGATTACTTAATAGACTTTTTTCAATTCCCATTTTACGGCTTAATATATTTACCATTTTTTCTATTGCTTTCATCATATACAATAACATGATCATCTTTCTTTTTAAAGCTCTTTGTTTTCTTTGTCATCCTAATAGGCTAATCTTCGTGTATGTGAATCCAATTGGTCAGACAAATTCTCATTGGATACAGTTGGTAGTTCAGGACGTGTACATTGTACAACAAAGTCAAAAATGTCGTATGAAGTTAGTAGTATTATATTTTTATTTGCTTTTAGAAAAATTGGGTTTTCACTTATGTTATTAATTCATTGTTAAATATTGAACAGAATATAGAATTTTGTTTCAGGAAATAAATCAATGGTATTCAAATTATGACAATTAATTTCATTAAGTAATTGTCTTTTATTGTAACTGCTTTCTTTGTGACAAGATTTCCCATGGAAGTAACCTATGATTATTGATCAGGGAGTGACGAAAGGCATCTCGTTCTACATGAAATGTAAACGATTGTACTATACAGCAAAATTCATTCCACTTATTGATTACTAAGTATTGTGTTGATAAATTCTCGTTTTTATGTCCATCGGGTTCTTGATCGAATTGTTAGATTATCGGTTCGAGTATATCATGTGACTGGAAGAATGCGGTTAACACTAAGGACTAAACAACACGACATTGATAATCTTTGAGAACGATTAATTAGTGTGTAAACATCTCAGCCATACAGGTGATGGTCAATCACGACTTGAATAGCTCAGTGGTAACTTTTCTGATTGAGTAACATGGGCTCAGGCGTCGCAAGGACCAACAGACCCCTCACGCTTATGGATGCTCTTAACTGGTGTCCCTTATCGAATAAAATACCTTCCTCCTTATTTCCAGTTGTTTAACAAATGTTACGTTGGTATCATTACCAAGGTTTTACTTGATAATTTCAAATAAATTGAGCATTGGGTAAATTGTTATAAATAAAAATAAAAACAATGTATTTGTAATATCCTAATGAGTAGAAAAATTAAATTTTCTGACGTTTCGTGACTGATTGTAAGCTTCTTTCTTCAGGGAATAAAGAACCAAATTAAATTAACCCAAGTTTAAATAGTATAAAGGAACAAAGCAAGATCTTTTAATCTTACGTTGCATATCAATTAGTTGATTTGTAGTTAAATTCACATTCTATTATTTTCTACTAAAATAGTGAGCTATTTAACCATTTGACTAAACTGGAAAGATAGGCTGGATACAAGGTTTACTATTGTTATTATTATTATTATTCATTACCGAGAAGTGAATCGTTTTTAGTTAGAAGCTACCAACGCTAATAGTCATTTACGTTATATGCACAAATAATTTTGTCAAAGATCATAGCTTTAGACGATAGTTTCATTAATGTTAAGGTGGTTTGCGTCATAAATAAAAAATCTTGGAAATTCTATTTACCTTAGTTCAATCGACTGGTTCAGTTCAGTTCAGTTCAGTTCAGTTCAGTTCAGTTCAGTTCAGTAGTTCAGTACTTCTCAACCTTATGGGGATTTCTTTTGAGCTTTGGTCCTCTCACATCAGTTATCCGATTGTTGGAAAAGGAGTTGTTAGCTCTTTGAAATCTTTTATACAACTGTAGATATAATGAAATGTTTTGTTTACTATTTCATTCTATTTGTTTCGTATAAAATTTTCACCTATATATAGTAAAATCTTACAAATCACCAATTTTGATCCCAAACTCCTACACATTGATTTTCAAATTACGGGATTATTCGCATTAACTGTTATCGGAATGAGGAGAAAATATTCTCACTCATTGTGTACTGACAATATTCAGTGTTAATTACTTAGTTTCATTGCTTTTGTTTATCAAAATCCACCACTTATTTCCTTTGTAGTAACGAATAAATAGAAATTTAGAACGTTATTACTAACACGTAAAGCTCACTTTATAGCAACATTTGTAAATATTTATATTCAGTATATTGGTAACTAATATTTTCTTGTCTGGTCCTTAATATTGGTCGAATTCCATCAATGTCTTTGCAAAATTGCTACCAGGCAAACTGACTTGGCATAATAATTCATTGGTGTATTTAACAATGCAACATCAAAAATAAGGGACAAGTTTTTCACTACTCAAAAATTTAGGATTTATGGATGGATTAGTGTTCGAATTCTGTATCCAAACCTCTTTCATCAAGTATTGTCTGTATATATACACACACAGAGAGAGAGAGAGAGAGAGGTTACCACTGAGTTATCCATGTGTATATTTTTCTTCTTAATTAACCTACTCTCGTAATAATGTTTAAAAATCTCTTGTGGATTTCTTCATACTCAAATAAACAGAATGTTTTTAAATTGAGTTTTAATTGTCTTTTTCTACTGACTTCTATCATGAATTACACTATGATGTAATATTGGTCATGAAATGGGTTCCTTTATTCTTTTATTTTACAGATTGGAGTGAAAATCGATTTATCTAGTTCTGGTTTAACAAAAATTGTTACATTTATGCCTTATTTCATAATTATCAATAAAGCTAATGTAAGTGATAATTGTTGTTGTTTGTTTAACAATTTTATCATGATTATTTCTGTTATTGAATTATCCATTATTATTTGTGTAACACATTAAATTAAAGATATTCCACCTTTGTTGGCTTAAACTCTCAACTCCTTACTCATATCTCTGGTTAGTAGTATTTCCAGAGCTAATCAATACTATAATATTCTCACAATCGTTATTTATCAGAATGGGGTTTTGTGGAGATTGTAGTAATTTTGATAGTTAAATTCATGAATCAATTCTAAACTAGACCATCATTGAAAATTTGGACAAATGACTGTTCAGTGCTTCTAAATGTTCAATGATGATCTAGCTTAGATTGACTCATGAGTTCAACTATTAAAACTGGAGATAGAAGAAAGTTAGGGGCGGCCAAACCAAAACGTGGCATCAGTGCTTGAAGTCACTAACTTCTAGTCTGAGCCATGTTGGTAGATGCAGACTACTTGGTTGGGGTCCGCGTGACAATTGTAACCAATGGTTGGAGACTCTTGGTGGCATGGCTCAGAATCGATCACAATGGCGTAGGTGTATACACTCTCTTTCTTCCCTTAAACAAGAGATTAAAATCGCTTCATATCTTTCTTCCTACGAACTAATTCTTTCTTCCTGTACTATATCCTTATTACAATCTTTCTTTTATATATCACCACCTCTGAATTAACTACTTTTATGAATCCGGTGTCCATCTTGTTGTGCTAATGAGGTATGGTAACTTGGACCGATGCATATATGTGCCTGGTCCTACGTTGTAGCTGACTGACTCACTGACTGACTATTAAAATCTTCATTTACTCATCTATGCTTTGTCAATTAATTATCACCAATTCTTTACTTATATAGATAAATATCGAGTGTTGTGAAGTGGATGAAACTGAGACAAAATCTACACAGTCCACAAATACAGAATGGATAAAAGTTCCAGCTGGTGAAGCTGTACCATTTTGGCCACATGCAGCAAATTCAAAGAATATGTTATTAAAATGTCGTGTAGCAGAGAATATTGTGACTGCAGCATTTCCATTTTATGAATCACATTCAATATTAATGAAATTAGACGAAAAAGTGAGTTTATCTTTTAATGTATAAAACATACTTATACAACCTAGGGTTATTATCAAGTTTATATGTGATTGACAATTGGTTGACCGACATCATAGTTATCTAGTCTTGTACTGATCAAATTCTATCAACCAAATTGTAGTATGACCACTAGTCTAAATGGCTGAGCATCGCGTGAACTATGTTGAAGTGTAAAATGGTGGTCTTCATGATACTCTTCTTGACCTAAGTTTCGCGCTAGTTTGGATTCATCGGCAAGAGATCCCTTTCAGGGAACTGATCCCCCCTGTGGCGTTCTAGTCCGCATCACTCGGTTACACAGTTTAAGACGTTATTGTTCAGCTGTTCGGGTGTATCGAATACGAGATGATAGTTTATTGGGTAACTAATTGTTTAACAGGGAAAAGTGTTACAATCCTAATAACTTCATAATCTCAAATGCATTGAATTTTTTTCGTAGTAAAAATTGAATATAATGTGCGTACTACATAATTTTAAATATCACGCATTTATTTTTTGTCTTTCAAACCGAAAATTTATTGCAGTATCCTGGTATATTTGTTGAAGTGGAGACAACTGAAGAAACAACTGTAATCACTTTGCAAATGTATCAAGAAGGTATGGCTTTAGTGCGTCTCGTCAATAATCTAAATGATTCACAACCAGTGTTCTATCACCAAAGGTTAGTGGTTATAAAAGAAAGATAAACGAAAAATGATTACATGTTTTTTCTGTTTATTTGTGTTATTCATCCTTAAAATTGTTTTAGAAATCGTGTGAAGATGTTATTCAGTAAAATAATAATTTCCTTAGTTGTCTTCGTCCTTTTATAAATCAATCGTTTGCAAGGAAAATCTATAGGAATGTAGCGTATTTTACGTTTATTATTTACTATATTGTTTTATGTAATAAATCAGTCTTTTCATCTTTTGGTTTGTACCATATATCTACAACGTGTTTAACGAGCGTACGTCACATCATCTTGACCGTAGCTGCTACCCTGATGTGGCAGTCGGGCTTAGCTAACACGTTGACTCGATCGAGCTATATTGGCTGGAACAAATGTTGTTTTTAGGCCCTTTTATGCCAGGCAGGTTGGTTGTAGAACGGTAAGATTAAAAGTAATAAACTCATGGTCAGAGAGCAAAGTTCTGTTGCTGACTGTAGAGGAGTGTGACATAAGTAAGGCGTTCCCCTCCGACAACCGACATGTACAACAGTGTTGCCTTCTCACAACGAAAGGGAAGGGTTATCAAAGTCCGACCCTAAAAATACCACACCTTACCTTACCTCACAGATTTCCTTATCGAGCTGTAAGGCATTTTGAAGTGCGAAACTAACACATCAACAACTTCCCATAAAAAAGTCGTAAGCGACCAGGCTTAAGCAGTTGTCCCTTGGGCTTTGTAGTCACTTTCCCAGGTCACTAAGACCATCACTTCATCTTCAGTGCTCTCAAGAAGAAAATTCCAGCCACGGTGTGGACAGTCGGGAAATGACAACCGCCTTCATACCTCTATCAGCACCTGAGATCATCTTGTTCACATCGCATCATTACCAATCATATCTTCGATCGTTATTTGAGTTTATGGTATTGAATGAGGATTATCACACTGCTCTATTAGCCAACCTACAAATTAGATGGTTAAGTTTCTAATTTTGAAAATGTATATATTTTTACACCATATTCATATACTAATTGCACAATATTAGAAACTGATTAAAGCTCCGTGACGTATTTGAATTGCTAATTTATAAATTCCCTCAGTCCTTAGTAGATAATACCCCAAAATAAGTTCATATTAGTAGTTCTAAAGTTAGTCACACATTAAATTCTCCTTTTTGAAACTGTGTTTACATTCTACGCTTATGACCTTTTGCTGTACAAGTTACAAAAATGTACAATCTAAGACATCGTGGTGGCTGGCAATATGCATTGAAAAGAATGAACTACTTGTTCGCTCAAATATTCTTTGTTTTTGAATATTCCATTTTTCTTTATATCACTAATAGTCATATAATAATTAGTGGGAACAATTGTAATTAATAAGTACATTTTGTACATGTAAACATTTGAATATTTATTAACGAAATACTAATTCATAACATAAATTTCTTTCATCTCTTCTAGTGGACTTCAACATACAGTTCATCGGTTAGATGCTGGTATGTCTATCATGTATGCATGGGATTGTCCTCAAGCAAAACGCGAATTAATTTTCTATTGTAATGAAACCGATAATCGTCATTCAAATAAGTTAACTTATGTAAGTTTAGTCGTTATATCATAATCCATACGAACGATATTTATGAGAATAATACTTGGAATACAATTATCTAATTTTGTTTTTTTAGAGTTGGTAATTTATTTATTTTATTTATTTAAAGACATAAATATTGGTACAAAGAGACACCATATATATGCATCATACTTCGTCATTCGATTTGTATGAGGGCTGGGATACTGCCTGGGTCCCCCCAATCGAAGCAGGTGATTTTCTTAGTGGGCCACTCTTCGAGTCTTTGACCTAGAGATCTAATCCATAAGACAGTGGAGAAACATGAGGAGATGCAGTCCCATGGTAGCCGGTGACCAACAGTTGGTTCATAAGCCATTTGTTCCCTTAGGATCCTGGAGCCTATGTGCACCATAGGTTTGGAATCAGGGTTTTCCAGCTCCCTTGGGTGAATCCTCTGTATCCACCAACCCGGTCAAAGCACCGGACATTCGCTTTTCGTCCTGTCAATTTCATAAACAACACCGCCTCAAGGAGATAATGAATAAGACTTCCTTGGCAGTAGCGTTATACGCATAGTTATATGAAAGCGTTTCGAGAGGAAGAGCTGACTTTCCCCACTGTCTGTCGTATCAGGGCATTGATAATACTAATTATCTATTAGCAAATTAATATCGGTGTTCGTAATGAATAGGAATGTTAAATTGCGATAGTCTTTAGGTATCGATTAACTGAACAAGGTAATCATTTGCTCACTAATGGCATTACGTTTTCAGTAATCCTCAAGTTTATATATATAAATCCATGTTTCACTAATCCTTTTAAGCTACTGGTCAACTAATGAAACAGAATATTTCTTAATCTGTTTACAAAGGTTCTTGTTACTCAGTGTAATGTACATTTTGTTGACCAATCATCTAGTCATATTTAGTGAGATAATCCAAGATTTTATATATAGACGCTTAGACTATTCAATTGGTGTGTAATTTAAGAAGTCGTGATTATATAAACCCGAACATCAAATCTTTCAGCTATTCTCCAACTCAACTTTTTCTAAACTCCATGTTATGTAACGATGCTCGAAATCCTGTTAAATAGTATTTTGTCGCAGAACAAGTATCAATACGTGGATATGTTAGACGATGATAACTATGGTATTTTACAAAGGTCAAAATAAGGCATGTATTCATTAATTTGATAATGTTATACGTTGAAAATGATGAACGTTTGCATCTGTTATCACATAATACTTCAAAATTGTGTTATTTGTAAATTAGAAAGGTCATTTAATTGAAGTCAGAATGATTTGAAGTAAAGTGTTTAGTCACAATAAGTAGAATAGTAATATAGCAAAAATGAAAAACGTGTGAATAATTGTGTATATATTTCGTCAGGAAATTCCTGGTTGAAGGTAATAAAAAAAAGAAGAAATTGTGACTTAGTCAGTAAAATACCCTACATCTGAAACTGGATTTTAAAGGGGATATAATGGGTGACATCTTCATATGTCGAATCAAAAGAACTGTTGAAAGGACGTTTCACGCGGTTAAGTTACATGTAATTTTCTCAACTAAACCTGCATTTAAACAACAAATCAAGGATAGGTTATGGATGATAAGCTTCATCATGTGTGCATACCAATTCAACTGTTCCTGTGGAGCTAGTTGCACAGGCTGTCCTCAGAGGGCTTTATCCTTGCGTGTTCGTAATCATATACTATCATGGTTGGCAAAAAGTTATTAAATCGATCAACAGTACTATTATTTCTCACTCGGTAGATAATGAACATCAGATTAAAAGAGATGAAGCTTTCTGTTTTATATCAAGTTCCAAAGAACCTACCTAAAGGAGCTAGATTACGGCTGCTCCGCAAAGCTGAAGTCAACTGGATCAACGCCAGAAAACAGAACTTATATATCCAGAAAAGGTATATCCAGCCACTATGTTTACCTTGGCTCATGACTGGATCACCAGATACCTAAACTGAATGTTATGGTTCTCTTATTTTCCCTCCAATTTTTTTCTGATTATATCTATCTTAATCTTCACATTCATCATTCCCAATTCACATGAATTCTTTTTCATCGTAATTACCTTGATAACACCTCTCTTATTACATATTATATTCACACAACGATATTATTATTATTACCTCAATTAACAATATGAAATTTTCCTACTATTCATTTTATTCACACGACGTTTTTTATTTTCATTTTCGCTATAATACTATTGTGACTGGACACTACTTCAAATCATTCTGACCTCAATTAAATGACCTTTCTAATTTACAAATAACACCATTTTGAAGTAATATGTGATAACAGATACAAACGTTCATCATTTTTAACGTATAACATTATCAAATTAATGAATACATACTTTGTATGGGCCTTTGTAAAAAGATCACAATAATTATGGACTTATAACTGTAGAGCCTGGTGATAGAGTTATTGCAAAAAATTGTCCTCTGAAGTATTCTTCATTTTGAGATGGTGGGGAAGATTTGTAGCTCAGGTGGATGATTTTGATGGAGTTTTGTTCTCTGATCTGGATGGTTTGGTCGTGGAGCTTTCATCGTTCTTCAGATCTGAAGTTTGTACTGATGATGTCGTTCACAAGAACGATGAAAGCTCCACGACTAAACCATCCAGCTCAGAGAACAAAACTCCATCAAATTCTTCATTTTTAATTAGATGATGGTTGGAGGTAGTCAACAGGAAACCCTGGACCCGGGTTTCGTGCTACTTGGCACTCGTCAGCAAGATGTACCTGTAATCTTGAGGGAACTGGTGCTCCCTGGCGGATTCGATCTCGTGTCACCCAGCTTCACAGTCAGAGACGTTATATCATCAGTAGTATGACTATGTCTGTTATTTCTTTCATCTTTATTCATACTCCAGACTTTACATTTAATCTAATGGTATATCCTTAATTCTACGGCTAAACAATTAACATTACTATTATTATTATTGTTTATTTTCCCTATTTTGAAGGACTCTATTGAAGAATTTAAAGTGAAGGATACCAAAGCATATTTGGTTTCATTTATGTGGAATATGCAACGTGTTTTATTATTTACACAAAATGCAAGTGTTGCTAAAAATGCTCGATTAGTAAGTCATTCTCTCTTATTTTGATTAAGTTTTCCTAAAATATATCATCAATGCTTTATAGATTCACTAAATTTGCACTATTTATAATCTCTAAATGATAATAACTTGTATTTTAATTGTTTTCACTCTGTATTATTTTATCAAAAATATCAATAAATATGAAGTTAAATAATGTGTATGTTACATCTGTTGTATGCTCGACTAACACGTGATTCACAGTATGAGGTCGTGGAGGTTGTTGAATTTCATTGAAATCATGAACCGGTCTAAGTTAGACCATCATTGAAAACACGGGAATATTGAGCCACTGTTTCGTCCTAGCATGGGATTCCTTAACAGCGTGCGTCCACGATCCCGCACGCAAGCCTCAAACACAGAGCCTTCGGTTTTGCACCAACTCTTCACCTATAGATCACTGCTTTTCGCCCGACACGGTTAAACTCCACTAGTCACGGAAGGAGTCAGTTACACAATTTCGTGAATTGGTTTCAGTTGGACATTGATAATTGGTTAATACTTATCACACATAGGGTGAATACGCAGAATTATTGCAAAAATACAAGCTACTAATTGAATTCTGACTTAATTCAAAAAACATTATTTTGTTAGAAAATTATCATACTGAATTAAAAATAGAAATAATGTTGAAAACATTACGCTAATCTAAGAACGTGTTGTTTGGCCCGGTTCCACCTGACTTACATCTCATTGATTGATGAAGATTTTAGCACTTGTTCAAATAGCACAATCTCAATGATTTTGAAAGCAGTCAGTAATTTAATTACGAAAAACTTGAGTGAAAGTTAAACTAGCAGTCATTAAGAAGATATACATCTTGTATATGTGTGTGACTAATGTCTTCAGACCGCCGATTTCTTAGAAATAATTTCACACTAAATGTTTTACCATTTTTTTACTTTATCGGTTTGATCTACAGGAAAGTTAATATTATGTTATAACTTGGAAGGATATACATGAAAATGAAATAATGTCTTGTTCAAGCCCGTCATTCATATCTCTTTTTGTGAGGTTAATGTGTATACAATACATTATGAAATGACCTTTTATCTAGTTATAGAGAAGAACAGGATTATGCATTTTAGGAGGAACCTCAGTGAATAAACTTTTCACACAGTTTATTTTATCAATGTATTAAGATTGCAAACCAATATCATCACTAATTTGATATTATAGCTATTTTATCAGAGAAGCATGTTACCGCTGTAAATTTCAATAAATTTCTAATATCACTATTTTTCGGGTTTAGATATATAATTTGAGCACTTGTAAAAATGATAACTAGACATTCAGAATGATTTGTCGTCAACTGATGAATTTCCGAAATGTTGTTGCGTTTTATGACTTACGCATATTTTTATGTACCATATATATCTGTATTTTTGTTTACATATTTATTGTTCGCTTTCATTACCAACTTCTAGAGTTCTGATCTTGAACCGATTGACCAAGAAATTGTTATTTCTCTTCAATCAATTGGTATTTCATTAGTTGATAATCATTCACGAGCAGAATTAGCTTATGTATCTATTACAAGGTTAGTTTCATCATTGGCCCTTATAGATTTCTTGTGTTTTTATCAGTTGTTAGTCAGTAGTCACAAATTAATTCCGAGATGTAATTTGTCGAACACTTGCACACATATATATATATATCCATTATGTTGAGATAAGTGGAAAACAAGCATACAAAATCTAGTCTAATATTTTTTTTAAAAGAAAGTGAATAACATGTACATTTGCACAGTTTCATTCATAAACACGAATCATCTCAGTATAGGGCTATGGAGATTGTTGACCTGTAATTGAGATTATGAATCGATCAATGTTAGATTACTATTGAAAACCTGGATGCTCACTGCTGCGGAGTCGCATACTAGAACGAAACGACCGTCCATTGCTTCCAGGTTTTCAGTGGTGGTCTAACATTGGTCGGTTCATGATCTCAATTACAAGTCATATCATTTTAGGATCATTTTTAACATTCTTCCATATTACAAGAAATGGAAAATAAATCAACTTTTGCTTAGAAGATACTCATATAAAAAGAATAAAGATGTTTCAGTGAAGAAAATTTCCTATTTGACAATGTCATTTTCTGAAGCTATAGAATCTTATGTATGTAGGTAATCTTTACATGTAATAATCTAAAGTAACAGAACAGTTTTACAAAATTACCAATAGTATTTAAACCTACAAATACTATACCATATCCCTGATGTATCCCTTCATTAGAGATCCACACATCTACACTGTGGCGATCAGAATATCAGAGGTTTAGGCCCTTGACCTACCACATTAATGTTGTTTATTTTATACTTATAACTTACGCGATTATATCATGTAGTACAGTAAACCAGTTTCTGGAAAACATACTAAAATTGGTAGCACAATTGGTAGTTTTCTAGAGTTATTTTGAAAGTTTCTTGAGAATTCGTTCTCTCATCTTTCTGACGACTGATTCTATGAATTATCGAGGTCTGCCAAAATATTTTAACACCAATTAATGAGTCGAATTGAAGCTTACAATTGGGGTTATGTCCAAATCAAAAGTGATGGGAAAGGCGGCACCGATAGGTTATGGCAGACAACTATTCTGACTCGTCAAAGAAACAGGCATTAAAAGATCTGGCTGTGTCGGATGGGCAGAACATTTTAACCAACAGTTTATTTGTGTACAACTTGAAAGGCAAATCAATACAAGTCTCGCGACTTTTTGTGAAGTTGAAAAGTGACAGATGGTAGAATTTTAGATAGAATAGCTTCGGAAATCTTTGAGGTAAGTGACCCAGTCTCAGCACAGCTAAAATCTCGGAACTAGACATAGTCATATTTGACTAGTCTTGACCGTTAGTCGTCCCAGTTTATAAGAAAGGATAAAAATCCTCTGTGAACAACCAAAGAAGAATCAGTTTGACTAATATTAGTTCCAAAAATACTAACGTCTATAATCATCGTACGTTTGAATGAGCCTTGTGGAGCGCTAACTGAAGGGAGCTCAGTACCGTTTTGCCTTATAGATGTGGTAGCTTATTGGCTATGGCGTCCGATTTTCGATCACTAATTCTCAGATCCGATCCTCACTTCACCTATTTCAGCTTTGGGAACCGGGTAGTATCATTAGACCTAAAATATGGAGTATGACTTACACCCAAGTACCTAGAGAACGATTCAGACTTATTTAAAAATCAAGAATAAAGTATATTTCCAGTTTTCGATCTCACGTCTTTTTGGGCTACCTAGTGATCTATGCTGAATTTAGTCATTGAGTAGTAAGTAAAGATGACAAGTCGTTTGACGAAGTGGTGAATCTTCATCAACTGCGATGTTGTCTAATGCAGAAGTACGTTAGGAGAAAGTTAGGGGCGCTAAAACCAACACGTGAGACCAGTCCCTGAAGTCATTGACTGTTGTACTACACCATTCAAGTAATTACATATCAACTGGTTAAGGTCCGCGGAACTATCGTAATTAGTGGTTCGAGACGTTTTGTTAAATGGCTAAAAATCGATTTCTATTGTACAGATGTATTCATTCTTCGTCTACACTAGGATTCTCTATTTCAAAATTATTTCATACTTTTATTCTGTGTGTTCATTCTTTATTCTCAAATCACATTGGTTATAAAACCAATGTTTTTCTACCACCACTACTGATATTACTGGTACTTCCTACTTCGACTGTTCTGAGACTTATCTTGATAATTTCATTTCGATGTGTTGATTTAGTGTGGTAATTTGAGTTGATGTACAGCTCTGCCAAGTTCTTATGTAGCATATGACTGACTGACTGACTGATTAACTCTTAGAAAAGCAATCTAACTCACAAATGAACATTAACTTTCTAAGTTTCATTTTATCCTTCTATCGCTCCTGTAAATATCCATAATCATTAAAGTAAGAGAAATTAAACTATACTTTATCTTTATTCTAATTTTTTTCTCCTCAAATTGTCATTACTAGTTCTGGTGTTCGGTGGAGTCAGATAAAACGTGGGAATCGTTTAAAACCATTACAACTGGCTTTAAGCGAAAATTTAGAACGCGCTTATACCAATTTTGTGAACGCATCGAATGATGCAGACAAAGTTAGACTCAGCATTGTCAAATTAACTGATACACATCAACCAATAGAAGTAGATTTCAATCGAATGATTATGTTGAAACCGGATCAATATGGGATAACGCGTGCATTTGATCCGGGTGTATTTTTACAGTATAAATCATCTATTAGTCAAATGCAATTACATGCTAAATTGTTTCGATTACAGGTTAGTGAATGTATTTCGTAATTTTGGGGACTCAAATTGGTGATTGGCACCAACCATTGAACTTATTGAATTACTACATTGTGTACTATTAGTCTATATTTTTAATCATAAATATTAACACAACATTGATTTCGTCCCACTGATTTTCATTGTGTGGCGCTTTTGGTTTGACGATTGAGAAATAGCTGAATTTTTCGTTTGATAATTATAATTTATTCAATCTTATTTTTAATAATTGTTTATTTCTCCATCCCTTTCGTTATGTTTATCTGTCTGCCCTTTTATATTTCTCAGATTGACAGTCAACGACTTGATTCTAATTTTCCTGTGGTATTGTCAGCTTTTCCTCAGCCGAAATCTGTGGCACTTGATTCAGGTAATCAATAATGTCTCAATAGTTATTTTTTTCTGTGTGAACAACATTAAAGAGAAGCATTCTAACATTTAGTTTAATAAGCTGAATGTTATACTGAGTTTAGAAAATAACAATCTACGTATTATAGTATCTGATAAGAGCATTCTATATCATTCATAATTTGTTTACTCCTTTTTTTCAAGTCACAGTTTTTTCCATTTCACTACAGCCCAACATTTTAACTGATTATGTAACTTGGATCAGTTTTATATTATATTTTTAACCGGTTTAAATTATAAGTGGAAATAGAAATTAACATTTAAGTCGACAATTGATCCAGTTATTAAGCAGAACGTCATTAACTGCTTGAATCGATGATTAATGATATAGATGGCTCTGATTAACTCTAGTTTAGAAGGTATGTGGCTGGCCAAACCAAAGCGTGACATCAGTGCATATAACTATCGACTATCAAATTGAACCATGTTGATAAATAACGGGCTACGTAGTCGGAATCCGCTCAATTATCGTGACTTATGATTAGAGACATTAGGTAACATCACTCTGAATCGGTCATAATGACAAAGGTTCGTTCAACTCTTTATTGTTTTCCTAGATTTTGAATTCCAATGTTCTTTCGCCCGTTTCATGTTCGTTCCCTCATCTCTCTTATTCACTTTATCTTGTTGATGTGGTATATCGACTTTAACTAACGCATATTTTTGTCAGACTCTACGTCACTTATTTTTGTTTGTCTGCTTGATTCTAATTTAAATAACTGTTGACAATAGGCATGTTTCCTCAAACTGTCAAGTCTTTTGTGTCAGTCTATTTAAATAATATTCAATCCCAGACATTTCAGTACAGACCTATCTTCAGTCATTTAAAATCAGATTAGATCATTCTAGAAAAAAAAACTCACTTCTAGTTAAGTAATGTCAAAGACAACCTGGAAAGTATTTATCCCTTAATTTCAACCAATAAATCATTTTCACTAACTGATTTTTGAAGATACCCGTAAGTGAACCACACAAAATACACTACCGTACTAATTACTTTTTCTAACAAAATCTATCGGTATATTACAGGTGTTAAACCGTTATTTGAATGGTCAGCAATTATTGGACGTACAGCGAATCCGGGTTCATTTCGATTTAAGTAAGTTATTATTATTGCTTTGAATTTCTGCATTTCGACATACTTGAGCTATTAATGTTGCTTAATAATCTGAATTAACCTAACTGTATTTCATTGAAATCATAGGTCAATATAAGTTAGACAATCATCAAACATCTGGAAGCACTGGATGGTCATTTCATCCTAGTAGGCGAGCCCTCAGCAGTGCGTGTCCAGAACCTCGTGTCCTTCAATCGAGTCCAGGACCTTTGGTCTCATGTACAAACACTTAAACTCTAGACTACTGGGTCGGGATACAATATTGTACGAGTCTAACTTCAGTCAATTATGTTTGTTGTCCCTATGTTAATCAAATGATTTAATGAAAATTACTCAAAGTTAACTACTTCGAACGCATTACAGAATGTAGTCAAAGTTCTGTACTTACCATAAAGGTTTTTTGTTCATTAAAATGAAATGATAATAGATCATCAACTATATTTCTCCTGTCGTTCAAATAATGTGAAGGGGTGACATGAAAATCGCCTTCTCGTTATTAAGTTCATTGAGTTGGTTCCAGAAGAATACATTTTATCGGCCTCCTGAAATTACGGTTGCGATTGTTTGGGACAGGAGTTAACACAAGAGGAGGAGGGATTGAAATGTTTCATATCATCAAAAATTACTCCCGTAGGGTGTGTGATACTCATAGTAGGTTTTTGGTACTCAAATTCATTAGTCATTTCTGAACATCGGTGAACGTTCACCGTGAACATATCCATGTAACCAGTAGTGACTTTACATGAATGAATAATCCTGAATTGCAAGTATTAGCAATTTGTGGGGATTGTTGAATTTTATAGTTTACACTGTGACCTGGCCTTAATCACACAACGGTTGAAAACTAGGAAGTACTGGACAACTGTTTCATACTAATATGGGAATAGCCGTGATTAGTGTATTTTAACCGTACCGAATATGAGACGGTTACTTATCGACAGCAATGGATAATGGCTTTGTATTATTGGGAACCAATTGAAATCAGACCCGTATTCGGTGCTGTCTTAGCAACCTAAAGTTTAAGTACTCACCGCCATATCTGAAGTCTCAAGTTTCGACCTGCTTATGAGTCTCATGCAAAATTGAGACAGCTCTACATTCCTTCATGACCTTGAAAGGCTATCTAACTGAACTTAATTCATGGTGTCAATGACATGATCCTGAATTTTAGGCAGTAATTGTCATTTTCTGTCTAAAACTGTCCCCGTTTCTCTTATTCATAGATACTTCCATGTTCTTATACAAGAGATGCAACTTAAACTTGACCAAGGCTTTCTTTATGATATAACCAATTTCTTTGCTTCTTCTGTAACCCATACATCTAAGGTAAGTAATATTATTGTATGCATATCATTTCTCTATCTAAGATTCCTGTTATTTTTTAAAAAAAACTAGGTTTATCATATAAGTGATCATTAGACAGTTTAACACTAACATGTATCGATGATGACCAACAGAGTCTATTTTACTCAAAATGAAGATGTTTCAACAAAGATAATTTTTATTTCAAAGATATTATCTACTGGAACTGTACAATCGTAATTATATGCAGAAATGGATGGTGGCTAGCAGTGTAATCCAAGACTCGCGTTTTGTCCTATCGAGACTCAGTAGCTAAGTGTATAACACGATGGCGTTTGAAGCTAGCGGTACTAGGTTCGTGTCCCTGAGTGTACATCAACTCTGGGATGTAGGTACACCCAGCTGACGAGTTCAAAACGGGAGGAAACGTGCGTCCCAGATTCCACTGCTAGCCACCATCCATTTGCTTATTATAAAGGATTTGTTTTATGCAATTAAGCTAGAATGGAATTTTTTCACCTTGTATGTACATTTATATACAATATATATGTATCCATATAAATTAAATTATGAAACATTATAGGTGGAATCTTTAAAGGTGAGAATCTGAACCGTATATCATTCAGACTTATGCTGATCGACTGTTTGTTTATTGATTTTTCTTAAAACTCGTTCAATTCTCATTCCATTACCAAGTGAATTTGTTTACACCGCATGCACGTCCGCATGTTTCGGTTGACTTGACTGCTGTGTTGAAATAGTATGTGTGTGTGAGAGGGGTATTTTCTAATTGGATCAATTATTGTTAACTTATCACTTTGTATATTTCTTTTCGGTTTGTTTGATGACGTTACTCAAATGAATATGTGATGTTGACATTTCAATAAATAATTGCCTTTAATTGTGTATATCTGTAATGGTGACTGATTTTCGTCTGTTTATCAACTATACAAATATCATTCATTACATAATGTGTCAATTCTCCTGTCTATCCGAAGATAAATATAAGTAATGTCCTAGCATCAATATATAATAGACAATGATAAACTATCTAGTTTGATTTAATCAATCATCGATCGACACAAAGAATAATATTGTTCCATTTATTTAAATCAGTTTACCTAGTTGTATTTAGGTTTAATTCATTGCGTACAAAAATGTATCGTTTCAGTTAGTCATATGCTACATAAGACCTTGGCAGAGCTGTACATCAACTCAAATTACCACACTAAATCAACACATCGAAATGAAATTATCAAGATAAGTCTCAGAACAGTCGAAGTAGGAAGTACCAGTAATATCAGTAGTGGTGGTAGAAAAACATTGGTTATAAACAATGTGATTTGAGAATAAAGAATGAACACACAGAATAAAATGTATGAAATAGTTTTGAAATAGAGAATCCTAGTGTAGACGAAGAATCAATACATCTGTACAATAGAAATCGATTCTGAGCCATTTCATCCAACGTCTCTAACTATCGGTCACAATAATCGAGTAATTAGTCAATAACTTCACGTCTTGTTCTAGCCGTAGTTATTTATCACGCACCCATACGTCCATTGTTAAATGGAAGATTTTTTGTCTGTGTCTTCTGTTATTCTTTTTCTGTCTGTCTATCAAATTAGCAACTGATCATTCCCTATCCATAATTGTCTTGATTACCTTATTGTGAATGAATCAGAATATTATGTTTTTTGATAAAATGAATTAACTATTTCATTCTTTTTATTTCGTCATCATCATCATCATGATTGTCTCTGTTCGTTGTATGGCCATATTATCCAGAATTGAAACATAATGTTAATTCTTTCCGTTGATTTTTTCTCACCTTTCACTTTGTTTAATCTTATAACACTTTAGGAGGAAGCGTTCAAACATGATTATCTTTTGATCACTAGTAAATTGATTGATTCACCAGTTGTACAAGCTCACCTGCAAGATGGGAATCGATCCATTTTTGATAGTTTTCATATTTCACCGATCAAAGTAAGTTTTGATAGGTTTTTCTTACATTTATGAGTGTAATTAAACATTCAAACCTTGTGAATGAATTTACTGTGGCACTTTTTATTTTAGATTGTAATGGTGAATTAAATAAGGATAAGATTCAAAAAGGCATGCAAGCATTGAAACTGAGAATAGACACATGTCAATGAAGCAAATGTATTTGATCACATAATAATAGCGATAAGTCAGTAGTGAGGTAATATGAATTGAAAAAAAGAGTTACTAAGGTGTTTTTTCGAGATATTAAAAATTCCCATTTTGTAAATCAGAGCAAACGTATATAAGCGAACAACATTGTTTCCAATTAGATTCTCATCCGGCTTTATTCCAACACACTAATATTTGTATGGTTATATGAAAATATTAAACCAATTAAAGCAGTTTATGAGTCAGTGATAACAATGAAACGCAGCTCCGCTCTATCACACTTGATCATTAGTGAGTCATGTAGTAAATAGAGTAATAAAGTAATTTATCTTCGATCTCATCTCTCGCTCATAACAGAAGCTGCAAGGATTCGAGTTAACAACTAAACTATTTATATATATGGAAAATTTGTTACACTTATCTTTTCATTGGCTGAATTAGGCCTAGCAAACGATTCTACGTATTATTATTCCCCATACCCTTTGTTCACTGTTTTCACCTGCTCGTATGTACTATTCACTGTCTTATTACGTAACTTCAGTAGTTTTTAACGAGTTTTACTTCAATGTTATATTTTAGCGAAGGAAGACTTGGTGGCGAAAACCGATCTATTCTTTAGTCTATAGTCATTTTCTTTTTTTAACAACTTTCTATTTCAAAAGGTACACGTCAGTTTTTCTCTTACTGGTAGTACAGAAGGAAAATCGTCGGCTTTCCCGAGTGAAGTACTTAATCTTTTCTTGCAATCTCTTGGTGTAGCATTAACTGAAGTACAAGATGTAGTTTTCAAGTAAGCAAGCTCAGTTATAACAATATCTCTTTAAAAAAATTTTCTCTTAACGTTTTCAAACTTATATTACATAACTTAATTGAAGGGATTTTGTAAGGATTAGTTTAATTTATAGATTGTATTTGCCACAGATTAAACTTATTCAAGATAGTATTCAATACCAGAGAACATTGAACAGAAGTGTGCACTTACGAACCAGACTCAGCACAGTCAGGTCTCGCGGTGAACGCTTAACCATTAACATCACTAGGTTGAGATCACTATAAGCTGTCGATTTATTCGTGGTTTGTAACTGTTAATGAATTATTTCTTAAAATACAAGCTTGTCATGGGTTGATATTACTTCATGATTCAATCAGACAATATTCGAAGATTATGTTGTATATCCATATTTAATCGTAAACAATATAATCTTTTACTCCTTTTTACCATCAGATATATATGATATAAGTTAACATTAAAGTACACAAACGTATTCACAATTATATATATGGAATTTTATTTATATTTCGACTAATATGAAATTGTTATACACCATTGTCTTATTGTGAAATTCTGCTCAATTATATAAATAGGACAGTTTTATGGTATTCTCTTAAGAATTAATCATAGCTATATATAAATGGATTATTTGTGCCTATTATATAACTTTTATGTTCTGAGTCTAGTCTGTCAGTCATTGTAAATATCGAACCTGGTACATATATGTACATCAGTTCAAGTTACTACATCATAAGATGAATCTTTCAGGAAAAATCTCAGAGTAGTATGAGTAGCAACAGTATTAGTGATAATAGAAACGATCAGGTATCGAGAATACTATTCATAAAATCAATAACAAAAAATAATCTATTTGATAATTTAGAAACTTAGGATTTAAAAGAAAGACAACGAATGAATTTCAGTCTTGTTACAAGCATATAAAGTTTACAATAATTATCACATACACTTTAAAATGATACCTTCCAGTCATTAAGTCAACAACAACGTAGAACTTCGTACGTACGTACATCAGTTGAAGTTGCCATATCACATTAGCACAGAGATACAATTGTTGATTCAGATCCCATAGTGCTAAAGGTAGTAAAAGTATAAACAGTAATAGGAAACATTAGGGTTTGAAGGTGTTAATCAAGGATTATAATCCAGTGAAATAAATTTGGAAAGAGAAAAAAGAAAGGGACATGAAGAATTCAGAAGATTAGAATTTGTGAGAACTCAAAGAGTGGATGCACCTGCTTAATTGCAAACGATTTTGAGTCATATCATTCAAGGTCTTTAACCATCGTTTGCTATCGTTTCGCGGATCCCAACCAGGTAGTCTACACCTACCAACATGACTCAGTCCACTTGTCAGTGACTTCATGGATACTATTAACTTTATTAAAATTTGTGTAGTCAATATTATGCCTAATATAAACTTCCAATGTTCATTAATGTTAAAATAAAATGAAAATTTTTCTTAAATAATTTATCATAATAATGAGAATAACTATAGAATAGATTAGATCACTTTGAAATTTTATTTCTTCTCTGTTTATTTCGTTAAAAAATGTGTTTCACATCAATTTCATTCTCCTTCCTTCTAGATTGGATTATTTCGAACGTCAAGCATGTATCATGACAATTAATCAAATGAGTACAGAAATTACACATCATTATGTTGGCCAAGGTGTTAGACAAATGTATGTACTAGTTTTAGGATTGGATGTATTAGGTAATCCATTCGGTGTATTACGAGGCTTAGCTCAAGGTGTTGAAGATCTCTTTTATGAACCAGTAAAAGTATGTTAACTTTGTTGAAACCATTTCTGATTAACAAATCAATAAATTGACTAGTGAGAAGCAAGAACAAACATTCTAGCAGAATAGCATGAATTCATTTTATTTCGTTGGTTGTCGTCAGCTGCTTACAACCTGTGATATTTAATATCATAATTGCAAAATGGGTTTAAATTAAACAGTTTAGTTGGAAGTTATATTGAAGACATATTAGTATAGTATAGCAAGGTTGTAAATAAATTTCATAGACTGAATACTGTAAATATATACCTTATGTAAAAGAAAATGCTACAACATTGATTGCGACAACAATTCAAACTGCCAGCAACAGGTGATTATATAATGAGTAAACATTGATAGGAATAAAATGAGTACAGTTCAGTTGATAAAATAAGATTAATAATCTAGAAGACAGTCTAAATAAAAAACTCAATGATGTAATAAATGCTAGAAAGAATTTAAAAAAGTGTTTTAAGATCCAACAAAGGAATATTTGTCACCAGGGCAAAGAAAGATTAATATCCATCTCCTTTTGAATACATAAATCAGGTTTTAGACGCCTGATAGCAACGGCTTCACAGGACTGGAGCTTGACTGTTTATTAATCACCTTAAAAGATTGCAAGGTATCAACTTGATGTCCAAGTCATATTTGGTAATTGCACTGTTTAGAATCGTTCTTTCTCTTGTTCTAAGGCTTTTTGGAATATGCTCAAAAAATTAAGATATGTCCTCCTTTCTGGTCGGCCAATGTAGCTACTTTGGCAGGTACACGTAAATTTATAAATACAGTTGGCGATAACATGAAAGAGGTATTTACAAACATAATCACCAGGAGGCTTAACCAGAACTTATCCGTCAGATAAACTATTAATTCTTTATAAAAACGACATGTTCAATAACCCAATCAAACGTTGACAAGCAGGTTGTAAGCAGTTGACGTGAACCAACGAAATAAAATAAATTCATGCTATTCTGCTAGAATCTTTGTTCTCGATCTTTTCAAAATTATATATATATATATATATATATATATATATATATATATATATATATATATATATATTGATTGACTTGTTATTTGCTTGTTATTTGTTATTTCCTGCCTAAATGCACCGCAATTTTTGTTATTTTATTATAGGGTGCAATTCTTGGTCCGGAAGAATTTGCTGAAGGTGTCACTCTAGGTGTACGAAGTTTGCTTGGTCATGCTGTAGGTATGTCAAATTCGAATCATTGTCTTATAGTTGTTCGTTTATTTCACCATCAATTGTCTAACACTCATTTTATATGCCAGTAAGGGGTTGTGGAGATTGCTGACTTTCACTGACAGCATGAACCTATCTAGGTTAGACTGGCAACTTTGTTCAATGGTGTAGAGACTAAGATTTAGCGCGCTAGACTAAAGGCCCCGGGTTTGATTCCCTATTGCTGGATCACAGATGTGCACTGGTTAGGAGTCCTATACTAGAACGAAGCGGCTATCCAGGTTTTCAATGGTTGCCTAAATTAGATTGGTTCGTGATTCCAATTAAACTCATTTTATGGTTCACTTCATGGACTGATGTGGGTTAGGCAACCTCCGAAAACTAGGATATCTACGTTGTCCTGTTATGTGACTCCCCAATAGTGTACATTCACGATCCTACGGGAGGTCAAATTCAGGACCTACATGGATCGTGGCGAGCGCTTAACCCATGGACAGATGAACTGAGATCCAACGATTTACATGTTTCGCTTCAATTAATTCATGACATTGAGTAACAATCATTTAATTTTACCTGTGTGTAACTGTCTCATACTCAACGTAGTTGAACTCCACTTGCCACAGATTCTCTTTAGAACTCCAAGAATAATATCTCATACTGTTTACTTGATTCATTATATGATCTTCCATTCAAGAATTAATCTTCTATCAATGTATCGATTCAAACAGAAGTTGTATAATGCTTTCTTTTCATTACTATAATTATGCATACAAAATAGTCATCAATGTTGTGAAATCTCTTAAGTATTAGTAACATACAAATTTTCACACTCAAATAAGTCTTTAGCATTTATGTGTAATGATATGGTTTGCTTAGTGTTAATAATTAAATCGTTCTTCGTTTAGGTTTTATGCTTATAGGTGATTTTTAATAAGATTTATAGCAATCATTTTACTACACCACTTCTTCCTTTTGAAGGTGGGGCAGCTGGTGCAGTTTCACGTATAACTGGCACACTTGGTAAAGGTATCGCTGCTTTAACTCTAGATGAAGATTATAAACGTAAACGTCGTGAACAGTTAGCACGACGTCCAGAAACATTTGGTGCTGGTCTAGCTCAAGGTGGTCGAGGTTTATTTATGGTAAGCCAGTATGAGTCTACCACTTTTAGTATTTGTGTACCTCTTTAAAAAATTATCTACGATAATGGTTTCTTTTTACTTCTTAGGGTGTATTTCATGGTGTTACTGGAGTGGTTACAAAACCTTTCGAAGGGGCTAAAAAGGAAGGAGTTGAAGGTTTTTTCAAAGGTATGGATTTTTTTGGTAGATATTTTAGTAATCTGGGATTATTAAATGTAATACTGTAGCGATAGTCGTATTCTTGAACTACCCACATGAAATAACTAATGAAGTTGAGTGCTGGTGTTGATTACTGCTGTTTTCCATATATATGCTATGCCAAAGCTCAACCCACACCTTAAGGTGTCCCTGGCATAGTGGAACTTAATCCCATGAACTAATATGATTGACTAGGTAAAAACCGGGTTTACCTCCACTCTACCGAAACCGATGAAGATAGAACTAGTCCCCCCTTCTGTCGTCAATATAGACTGCCTGAAAAGCTTGAAGCAAAGATTTTTGAGTTATGTAGTAAAGAATTGAAGAAACAAATTATTCCTTAATGCCTGACTGGATTATCTTTAAGAACCCCCATTAGGTCTGGTATAAACAAAAGCGATGGTCATAAACTGTGCCGTAACCATTGCACAAGGGTCGACGCTAAACTTATTTATGGCGTGAGCGTGAATGAACAGTTCATCAATAGAAGGCATTAATTCGATAATTTGGGGGCAAGTATTTCATTCATTCCCCATTGTTATCGGGCTTCTATGTGATTCACCAAAAAATCAAATTACATCCATACCTGTCTGTTTTTGATTTTTTCACATACGTAATTTTTTTTGTGTTTAATTTTCTAGGCTTTGGCAAAGGTCTTGTTGGTGCAGTAACTCGTCCAGTTTCTGGAGTTGTTGATTTTGCTAGCAGTTCATTTGAAGGAATTCGCAGGTAATTTATTCCTATTGAATCATTTGTATACAACATAGAATGTGATACAGATGTGTGTTAGTACAAGTTGCTATTACTATAATAACACAATAAGATTAGTTTAACATGATGAATAGAAAGTGACTTGTTGTCGTCAACTTATCATGTATATTTTTTTTGAGAATAGCCACTTAATTAACAACTACTCCACTTACAAGATTCATACTAACATTTATTACTATAAAGAAGAAAATGAAACTGTTGTGACGAGCTTTGTTCGGAATTTGATACTTATACACAGTGTGCTATGCACTACCCTCTCCCCCAACTGACTATTTGAACGAGAAAGTATTTTGGGTTAGGAAATAAAATGCATACTCATTCATATATATACTACTCTATCCTCAGGAAGTTAACCCATTTCTTAGCCAGTGATAGTCACTCGTCCTTTAGTTTAGGTCACTTCTGATTGCCATCGATTAACCTCACTAGTCTACTTCTGATTGCCTCTCCCTATCAGAAACAGGTGAACATGAAACAAAAATATCACTGTGTAATTGATCTTTCTTCATGCATACTCTTGATTGTTTCTCAATCTCATGGTTTATATTGGCGATTCATCTTCGAAAAAGTTATCACTGTTACAAATATCTAATAAATTCTATTCATCTGTTTTTTCTTCTGATATTCTACTTTTATTTCAATACTCTAAAGAGATGTAACAATTTTACTTCATGGGAATATTATACTTTGGGGTTTTTTTCCTCTAAATTATTAACTAATTGATCTGCGAAATTAATTTTTAGCATGGAGTTGTGGAGATTGTTGAATTTCATTGAAATCATGTACTGATCGAAGTTAGACAACCAACCTGTCTCAGAGGTCTAGAGGTTAAGCACCTAAGAGCGAAACTAAAGTTTCTGGGTTCGTTTTCCGCATGCGAGATCGTGGATGCGCATTTTCGAGGACACTCATACTATAACGAAACGGACGTCTAATGTTTCCAGGTTTCCAATAGTTACCTAACTTAGATCGGTTCATGATTCCTATGAAATAAATGTTGATCTATTTCACATAAAAAATACTCTAATTGTTGAAGATATTTTGTTTATATTGCGAAACTTTGTACAATCGATTTTATTTCCTTAATATCCTGTCTTCATCATCGCTACAGTTTTTTTTATTTTCATTCGTTCTGTTATATAACAGATTAGCTGATACAACACAAGAAGTTTCACGTGTTCGTCCTCCTCGGTTTATTCGTTCTGATGGGATTATAAGACCGTATGATAAACATGAAGCTGATGGTCATCTTATTCTTAAAGTAAGCGTTAATCTCATTTCGTTGATGTCTTGCTTTCTGAATCAGACAGTTAGGTCGCGAAGCTTTCATTATATTTCCAGTTAATGACGTCATCAGCACACACTTCAAACGGAAGTGAACTATAAGAATATCTGTACAATTAACTAACAATCTATTCTATTGATCTGGAATTCGTTTAGTTTTTGTCCACAATTATATGAACATTGTCTGCCTATTTGTGATTAAATTATCTTCTATTTTATTGTTTATTCTTTTCCTTAATGGCTAATAAAGTGGATTGATTTCGGTTTTTCTTTTGGTTAATCTGTGACCAGAGTGCCAAGTTTCTAAAAATTCTCTTTCATTACATTCCCTCTGTTCAATGTTTCGACGTTTTCCAATCATGCATACCCATAGTTGCGCACACATGTATTGATATAAACACGGCTATTTCGTGGATTTTAACATCCAACTGGTGTTCACATACATGTGGACACAATGAGCGACCACTTTGTCCTATGTAGCGCTTTTTTCTGATGATGTTGTTTAAAAAGACAACGAAAACTTCACAACTAAACTATCAACCTCGGAGAATAAAACGCTTTCGAAATGCTCATCTCAAGCTACAATTATTCACCATCATCTTGATGCCATTTCGTCTGATAATTTCTGAACTCCTTTTTTACTATCAATAACCAGTATCTTCTACAAAGTTTCATTATTGATCATATGATATGATAGTTGTATTCCTAAATTTCTCAACTTCGTCGACTCATTAATTTGTTTCAAACTATCTAAATTCTATTTAAGTTTTCAATGTCATTAAATCCAATCACTAAATGTTATATATATATATATATATATATATATATATATATATATATATATATATATATATATACCTTTTATCATAAGCTGTCATATGGCCTATTGGCTACTGTTAATCGATTTACCATTCTTAATTTATTCCTTGTCTATTAGTTAAAATCTCACACTCACAGCCACTTTTGGCTTGATCTTGTATAATTATTATTTTTCGTTTTATGATGAGATGCTATCTGGTTTGCTTGTATATAAACCACATATGTCTAAATTATACGATTCATGTAGTAAAGGGTGATATTGCATTATTCTGAATGCAACAGACAAAGTCAAGCGAGAAGAGATCAATAAGGATTCAGAGTTGGCGTAAGGCTGGTAATACTGTTCGACATGTTATTGGTTTAGCACATGAGCAAGGTCATATAAGTTGGTATTCTGATTGGCGATAACTGACAGGGGCAAAAGTTATAACGAAATCAAATCACTTAAATTTTGGTATTAATAAAAAATTAACCTTCTGAGCTTGTAATTAGTTCACTTTTTGTCAAATCAATATGCACATATCTACAAATATTTTCTTCGATGTTTGTCTGTTTACTCAGATAAACTTTAAATCCGTAGGAATTCCTAGTAAAATGGTATAGGATTTGTAGAAAGTGCTTACACAAGATCAATACAGATTAAGCGATTGAATTTGTAATCCTTAACTTCATAATCATAATAATATTGTTATAACTTGTGACCGCCAATTAGAGAGCAGCGACTTATCGATCGGATCAGTGACGCGTAAACACATGCGAGCAGTCTATAGTCCTGATTGGACCTGCTTCTAGCCTAGCCCAGCCAGTTAAGTACAGAACACAAGTCTCAGCCTCTGCGATATGAATCGTTTATTTCAAACATACTCTGTTTATATACCAATCAAGCAGACCACATTGTACCATAAAATAGAAACTAACATTTGTACAATATTTGGTCAACAGGAAAATAACACGTGAAATAAATATTGACCAATAGGAAAATGATACCATTTCAAGTCCAAGGATACCATTAGACTTAACAGGATAATTTTTTTGGGATATTTTTCTGAATATCCCAACAAATATAAACAACAATTAATACAGTAATGATTTAAGGCATAATGTTGTTTAACGATTTCAGTAAGATTGTATCAGTTAAGATTTTAATGGACATGTAAAGGTCTCGTTTACATTGTTATATTTCTCAGCATCATCTCCCCCCCCCCGAAAAATGTTTTGGTACAGTTGCACTCGTTCATTCTTAATCACTCGGAATGGGCGATGTTGACTAATAACTTTAATTAATGCAATGTATTGAGTTCTTTTGTGAATTACCATTTGTAACATTTCACTTTTATCCTATTGTATACAATATTGTCACTTCTTTTTTATGTCAAATGATGAAAAGTTTGTTTTTATTAATAATTAGTAAATACCAACTTACTTCCAAGGTAGTTGTCACCACGAACTAAGATATCAACTAACAACACAAGTAAATAACAAAGAGAGAGCAGTAAAATACCTGATTTACCTCAAGTGTGAAACTTCTGAACGTTGTTCAACCACAACTCTCCTATGCAAATGCATGATATCAAACACATGACCTTCAAATCTTACACCAAGTAACATTACACAAATTTTCTGCAAGCCAACTGAAATACACATACAAGTGAAATTTGTTTTAGATAATTCATAACCAATATACCAGGTGTACTACACCTATTTTCCCAACAATTTCATCCTTAACTGTTCTTTATTAAGTGCATCATGTATTATATATAGTGGTTGCAGCTAGTCAGCAGAAAACTGTAAACCGAGGTTTTATGGTAGTTAGCACTCGTCAGTATGGGGTACCTGTAAACGTAACGAAACCCTTACTCTTCCTGTGGGATTCAAACCCGTATCATCTAACTGCACAGTTTGAAACGTCCGAATCCCACAGAGAGTATCAGTTTCCTTCATTATTGTAGGTATACCTTGCTGATGGGTGCTAACTAGCACGAAACCTAGATTCAGAGTTTTCTGTTGACTACCTTCAACCATGTAGTGTCTCACCATAGTACACCTGATTCCAAGCTACTTATACTAGTGACCACATTACAACTTAATTGATAGAGTTCTATTAACACCAAAGGACTAGACAAGCATGACACTACCCAGTGATTAATCAGTTGTCTAATATAAACTATTCTTCATATATATTATTGAGTCTATTTTTATGCAATAATAACGAAGTTGTTTTATGATCTCTCTCTCTCTCT